>JAPVLO010000177.1:597500-1925000 GCA_027257055.1 Cephalopachus bancanus | reverse complement strand
ATCCCGCTTTAAAAAAATCAGCAGCTATCTCCTTCAGGATGCTTTTTATACATGATGTCAGGTAAACATCTCAACAACACAATGCTACAGCCGTTATTGACCACAGCTTGCAGATAAAGCCTCTGAAGTCCATGCTTTCTTCCCTTCTGGACTGTACCTCTGCATTTTCTCTAGAGCGCTTGCTCAGATCACTCAGGATGGCCTAACCAGTGGTTCTCTACCTTTGTGCCTATTAGAATCGCCCAGGATGCTCTAAAAAAACCCCAATGCTCAGAACATAACCCTGACCTATGGAGTAGAAACCATGGGAGTGGGACCAGGCATCGGTATGTCTTGATAGCGCTCCAACATGCAGTCAAGACTGAGAGTCCCCAGCCCAGGGCTTGCTCTCTCTTCAGAAAGGAGTCATGAGAAGGAGCAGAGTCAACTTCTGCTTTCTCAGCAACGACGAGGTGCACATGCAGACCCCCGGAAGACCAAAGCGATAGACAAGCAGGCTTCCGCACAGGGGAAAACAGGCCCAGAGAATGTGGGTAGCAATGTGGCCTGTTTGGGGCTTCACGATAGGAGGCCAATGATGGGAGCTGTGGTCCAATGTCATTTATCTCTGAGTGGCTATCACAGGCCTTGTGACATTTAGGCAAAGGGAAGCATTAGAAGCATGAGCAAGACAGTCTTCTCTCCAGGGATGTTCATTTGTAAAAATCTGGTGTGTAGGAGACTTATGAATGAGATGGCTGAAAGGCAATTAACTATACTTGAAAAATAAATATTTTCTGAGGCCTGGCCGATGACAGCGGAGCCTTCTGACTGCATCAGTGTGGAGTCACTTTAAGACCCGATGTCGCCGGGCTCGGTGGCTCAGCCTGTCATCCTGCACTTTGGGAAGCTGAGGTGAGTGGATTGCCTGAGCCCACGGGTTTGAGACCCGCCTGGGCAACTTGGCGAGACCTCATCTCTACAATAAATCAAAAAATTAGCTGGGCGTGGTAGTGCGCGCAGGTAGTTCCAGCTACTTGGAAGGCTGAGGCGGAGGGATTGCCGGAGTCCAGCAGGTTGAGGTTGCAGTGGCCAGAAGCGGCCACTGCACTCCAGTCTGGGTGACAGAGTGAAACTCCAACTCAGAAAAAAAAGACCCGATGTTGTGTGTTGTGGAACAGACTGTCCCACAGAAGCCAAAGTTTACCATGCAGACAAGAGTGATAGCTGTCTTCACCGGAGCTTGTAACCAAAGGCGGGTAATCAAAAGAAGGCATGTGATTCTCATTAGTCCATTATCACCCTCCTATTTTGTTCCCTGACAATGGCACTTAGATGCCCATCCACCGACAATACATTTTAAAATGTGGCATATCCATAAAGAGAATATTATTCAGCTATAAAAAGGAGTTAAGTACTGATACATCTTGCAACATGGCTGAAACCTTGGAGACATATGAAATGAAAAAAGCCAACACAAAAGGCCACAGGTTACATGACTCCGTTTATAGGAAATGTCCAGAACAGGCAAATCTGCAGAGGTAGAAGGCAGGGTGGTGTTTGCCTGGACCGGCGGGGGGCAGGGAGGGATGGGAGTGACTGCCGTGGGCTTGGGCTTCCTTTTGGGGGCGTGAAAATGCTCAGTTTCCTCTTAAGCAAAATAAGGGTTGAGGCTCCACAATTTATAAGGTCTTTTCCAAATCCAGCTTCTATTATTCTATTGATCTTCCTGTGTGAACCGCAGTTTCAGAAGAGCAGCTGCAGAAACCCACTCCAGAATGAACGTCAGCCCTTATGTCTTGGGAACCTCTTTTAAGGCAGATCTACTTTTGAGTATTGGCCGTTTTGATCTATTTTTCATTTTATTTTATTTATTTATTTATTTATTTATTTTTTGAGTTGGAGTCTCACTCTGTCGCCCAGGCTGGAGTGCAGTGGCCGCGCCCGGCCACCGCAGCCTCGACCTGCTGGGCTCCGGTGATCCTTCCGCCTCAGTCTCTGAAAGTAGCTGGAACTACAGGCGCATGCTACCCTGCCTGGCTAATTTTTTTGACTTATTGTAGAGATGAGGTCTCTCCAAGTTGCCCAGGTGGGTCTTGGACCCGCAGACTCAGGCAATTCATTCACCTTGGACTCCCAAAGCGCGGAATTACAGGCTGAACCACCGAGCCAGGCCTATTTCTCTTTTTATAAAGAAAACTCTGACTGGGTGGGATTTCTGAGGTTTCCGTTTCCCGTGAAGACTCCTGATCAGTTGTGAACTGTTTGGAAGCGTGGGGCTTGGAGTCATTTGTAGAACTCACAACAACCGAAAGTCAGAGCGCAGCTTCTCCAAGGGTTCAGTGAAGGAAGAGACATAAGCCGCTGGCCTTTGAGCATGTTGGAACACACACCATGGTCGTTGTCATAACAGCAGAGGAAGGGAAGAGCTGTCCACACTGTATGAGGAGGTGTTTTTTGTAAATCTACAACACTGTGGTTAAGACTTGGGGGATGCAATTACCTTGCCTGGGCTAGCATCCTGGGTCCACCTCCCGCCCGGTCGCCTTGTGCCTTAGTTTCCTTATCTGTCACATAGGTCTAGTCATGGTGCCTTTTTCTTTCTTTTTTTAATTGTTTTTTTTTTAATTAAAAGATGTGGGGTATAATACAAGGTTAGGTATAAAAAATGGTGCCTTTTTCGAAGACTACTTAAAGGATAAGTTAGATGACACCTGGAAAGTGCTGAGAAGGGTACCGGGGCCACAGTCAGGGCTCAGCAAACACTCGCTTTCACTGTTTTCAACAGATTCTACAAATGCTTGATGAATGTTTTAAAAACACTCGAAACAGCCTAATAGGCATGCATGTACAGTGTGCTGTACACGAACACAGCTATCTCTATAGTTGTTTCCTGGCACACCATAAGAGTTTTCCTGTTGCAAATTGTTCCTATGTTACAGAATAAAAGTAAGAACTCTTCGCTGCCAGCATGGAGCTCCTGCTGAGTGCCCTGGCCCTCATGCTGTGGACAGGAACGTCGGCAGATCAGAGCCCAGGTACCCATGTATTTCGCGTTTATTATTATCTAGGAAGGTAACTTTTTGTATGTCGCAGTAAACCTTCTGTTAATAAATGGAGAGAAATAAAGAATTCATCTATTCCCCGAGATCAAAGTGCACAACATGTAGTAGCAGCTGTAGACATGCCACACCATGAACACTCGGCCTCTCAGAGATGGCCAAAGCTATGGTGGAAGTCATGAGGTGTGCTACACCTGGCCAGAACACTTTAACTGTTCATTGATTTGCTTCCGTCTCCATGACCCGTGTCTCTATGAAGTCAGTCTATTTATTGACAGGCCGGTTTGAAGCTTGGTCTCAACAAGCGGAAGAAAAGGAACCCCACAGAGAAAATAAATTCTGAGGATTTCTGTGACTCAACTGTTGCCTGCCACTTCTCTTACAAACATCACACACCCACCCACACACGCACACAGTCATGTGTCACTGAGTGGCAGGGAGGCTTCCCGAGAAACACATCCTCAGGCGATTTTGCCACTGAGTGAGTGTCATGGAATGTCCTTGATGGTACAGTCGACCACACACTGAGGCTGTGCGGTGTGGCCTGTCGCTGCCGGGCTGCATGCCTGTGTGCACATGACAGTACTGCGTACCATAGGCCACTGCAACACAGGGGTCAGGATTTATGCATCTAAAAGTACCTAAATACAGAAAGGGTGATGTGTGCACGGCCATGTCACGACAGCGCCTTATTGCCAGGAGACGGGAATTTTTCAGCTCCGTTCTCATCATATGGAACGACCACTGTCTATGCCGTCTGCCACTGACGGACACGTTATGCAGCACATGACTGTGAGCGTGTGTGCACGCGTGTGGGTTTTATACCCTCTTGCAATTACTAGGCATAGTTTGAGTGAGTGAGTATCTGCAACCCTGCGATTTCCTGATAGATTTCTGAGTTCCCTTGAAAGAAAGAGCCAGTGGCTACGCATTTCCCAGAACATCACTGATTTCAGTGGTCAGTGGAGGGACTGACCGTGACGGATGACATGGCCATGGCTGGCGCCAGACTTACCCTGTGGGTGGACACACCTGCTCTCCAGGTGATGCCCTGACCCTCTGCTCCCTCCCTCCAACCCCTGGGGACGCTGTGAAGCCGATGACTGACCAATGGGGCACAGAGGAGGGGCCTCTTACTTGGACCAGGGACTCCCTGCAGGCCAGAGCCGGGCCCTACGCGGTACTCCCCCCTCCCTCCGCCCCCCTCCGCGCTCCGCCTCCCCCATCCTGTGGCCCTCGGTCCAGCCTGGAGTCCTGGTCTCAGACTCCGCTTCCAACTCTCCAGCCCAAGAACTTTACTGTTTCCAGAGCTTGCTGTTAAGTCTCCAGACCTCAGTGGGGCCTCTGGGGCGGGATCATGTTATTTACTGTTTAGCGCAATATTGAGTTTGGGGTTCTAGAACTAAAAACAAGAGAAAGCCGGTTGTCTCGGGCACAGAGCTGAGGAGGAGCAGGCTGCTGGCTCACTCCCTCAAGTCTTTCTCCGGACAGCCTCCCCTGCGTGACCTCCAGAAGTCGCCTTCCATGGGATTCGGATCCCCCCTTGCCGCTGGGCCGTGGTCTCCACAGAGAGCTGGGGTCTAAACGTGAGAGCTAGACAGTAACCTTGTTTTTGTCTGTGGTCATTTCATTTCGACAGAGCCAGGCCCTGAGTACGCAGACGTGGTGTTCCTGATGGACAGCTCCGACCGCCTGGGCGTCAAGGCCTTCCCGTTCGTGAAGACCTTCGTCAGCAAAATGATCAACAGCCTCCCGGTCGAGGCCGACAAGTACCGCGTGGGCCTGGCGCAGTACAGTGACCGGCTCCACCACGAGTTCCACCCCGGCACCTTCAAGGGCAGAGGCCCCATGCTCGGCCACCTCAAGAAGCACCTGGCCTTCGTGGGCGGGTCCCTGCGCGTGGGGAATGCCCTCCGGGAGGCCCATCGGACCTTCTTCTCCTCCAGGGACGGGAGGGACAAGAAGCTGTTCCCCCCGCTCCTGGTGGTCCTGGCTTCAGCCGAGTCCGAGGACGACGTGGAGGAGGCCGCGAGGGCCCTGCGGGCGGACGGGGTGAGGATCATCTCCGTGGGGCTGCAGCAGGCCTCCGAGGAGACCCTGAAGGCCATGGCCACGGCCCCGTTCCACTTCCACCTCCGCACGGCCAGGGACCTCGGCGCCTTCTCCCAGAACATGACGCAGATCCTCAAGGACGCGGCCAAGCACCGGGAGGCGGCCGTCGACACCACTGCCCCAGGTGAGGAAGCCTGGTCCTCCCTAAGCCCTAAAAAGAGAAAGCCGGTTGTCTCTGGCCCAGAGCTGAGGAGGAGCTCCCTCCATGGGAGAGGTGCCGCCCCCACGTGGCCCTTGTCTCCTGTGACCCCCGGGTCTCCCGACGGGCCGCGCTGGAGTGGGAACCTCACATACTCTTGTCACTTCTGCCTCCGCTGTGCTGTGTCCCGACAGACCCCGGCCACCCCTTGGCTTTCGCCGGCGGTCTCCAGCCTCTGCCAGAGCCTCGCCTGCCTCCCCTCCTCCTGGGCCCGCCTCCTGGGCCACTTCCTTTCCAGCATCTCAGTCCTGTGCACACCCCAGGCATCAGCACGCCCACCACTGTCCACTCCTGTGTCTATCCTCCTGGCCCGTGCTCCCGCAGGGTGCTGGCAGCATGTGAGGGCCCTGGCACCTGTGTGTCTCTCTGTATCTGTGTGCCTGGCACCTTGTCTAGCAAGGCGCGGGGTCCTGCTTCTCGGTGAGTGGATAAGCGAGGGTCTTCCAGGCAGAGATGAGCCGCAGCCTGCCGCCGTCCCCCCAGCCCTGGGCAGTCTGAGGCACAAGCGCATCTGCAGCAATGTCTGTCGACGGCCCGGCGACACTCGCGGGCGGACACGGTGACCTCAGCATGAGGTGTGGCGGTGCGCGCTCACACTTGGTGTTCCACCAGGCAGGTGGGGCGTCTCGGCGGTGCAGCAGTGGACTCCCCTCCTGCAGCCTGTTACCCTTGGGCGGTGAAAGCCCCCCAGTGCGGATCAGGGTCCGCCCAGCCATGCAGTCATTTCAAGTTTCTGTTTTTCACCCCTGAGACCTGCCCTTTCCACACTTCAGCATCTTTGATATGAGGATGCGCCTTTCAGTAGGTCTTTGTAAAAATGTCTGAAGAGCTGCCGTGCCATAACAGGGTGTCTTCCAAGAGCCGATCTGTGAGAAATACGGAAACTTTCTGACCAGCTTGCGACATGGACGGGCTCAGTGAGGGCTGCTCTGGGGAGCTGACGCAGGCCCTCGCGTGTGTCGTCGAGGCCTTGGCCTCCCACCTCCAGTGTGCATTCTCCCAGGTCTGCTCTCTGAGGACCCCGGAAGCGTCTCCGAGGATTCACACGCCGTCCCCCAGGCCCCACTCGTCCAGCTGGCGTCCCCTGAGTGCAAGGCAACGCAGGACCCACACTCAACTCAGCCGCTGAGGCTGGTCCGGGGGAGGCGGAGTTCTGATTCCTGGGCCAGAAGTTCATCTCCTGTTATCCCGAAGCTGCCACCTGCAGGCGCCCAAACGGCCCTCCCTTCAGCCTGGGAAGCCCATGTATTTCAGGGAGGCAGAAGAGCTTTTTTCCCTCTTTCCTTCTCGATTCCCTGCGCAGAAGGGGGCCCACCTGTCCCCGCCCCACCGCTTCTCACTAGGAAAGGGCTTTATCTGCGTCTCAGGTGTGCTCTCCCTGGAGACCTGGAGTGAGGACCATTGACTGGAGAGGTGGTCCCAGGAGACATCCGCTGGGCATGCGGAAGGCAGTCGGGAACCGCATGCACAGGACTGAGGGCAGCAGAACAGGTGGAGGGAGGCCCGGCTGGAGGGTGCGGCCAGCTGTGAGCTGCGTGGACGGGAGGACCCAGCGTCCCCTCTGGAGGGCGATAGGAGGACTCCCGCCCCGGCATAGCGGGGCTTTCCTGCCTCTGCCATCAGGTGGTGAGGGTGGGCCATTCTGAGCGGGCGTCTCTAGTTCCAAGACCAAGGAAGCCACATGGTCTGGCACAAAGTGGCCTGAACTCAAGGTCCAAAGACCCAGACAAGCCCCTCGTTGCTGCGTGATCTTGGGGAAGTGGCGCCATCTCTCTGGGCCTCGCATCGGCATTCCCGTTCGCGGGATGTGTGTGTTGGGCGGGTCTCGGAACGTCCTCCTTGCTCCCCCACCCCCTATTCCATGGCCAGAGCTAAGGGCTGATGTCTTTAGTCAGACCAGGCTAGGTTTTGATAAAAAATGGGCTTCCTGAATAATAAGAAGCTTATTTCTCACATTATAGATAGGCTCGTGCTTAGGGTGACCGGTTGTCTTCTATTTACATATCTGGGTGGGCTGTGGCTCTTCCATCTTTTTTTGAGTTGGAGTCTCACTCTCTCGCCCAGACTGGAGTGCAGCGGCCGCTCCCGGCCACCGCAGCCTCGACCTGCCAGGCTCCGGCGATCCTTCCGCCTCAGCCTTCCGAGTAGCCGGAATTACAGGCACACGCTACCATGCCCAGCTGATTTTTTGATTTATTGTAGAAATGAGGTCTGGCCAAGTTGCCCAGGCGAGTCTCGAACCCGTGGGCTCAGGCAATCCACTCACCTCAGCCTCCCAAAGCGTGGGATTAAAGGCTGAGCCACCGAGCCCAGCTGGCTCTTCCATCTTAAGTGACTTCTGGGGTGCCCTGGGAATTGGCATTCAACTGGCAGGCTGGGAAATCGGTCCAGCTCCAGGACTACCAAAGAGGAACAGGGTTTGGGGAACCATGGAAGGCCCTGCAGCACCACACGGTCCCTTCCCTTTCACTCTCCCGACCGCAGTGCTCCGGCCTTGGGGAAATGCAGGCACCCGAGCACATTCTTAGAGACGCGCTGCTTCTCCCCAGGGAGAACCGTACTGCGACCCAACCCTCAGGACCTTGGAGGTCCCCAGCCCTGCGGGCAGCTGCCTAGCTCAAGAGCTTCAGGTCAGGGGGGCTTCACCACCTTCTCAGAGCTGATCACGTCTGTCTCATTCTTCCGAACTTACACCACCGCAGTTTAGTATAGCAGAGTGTGGCCTGACAAAAGCCTGCCCTGGCCTTTGAGAGGCAAGAGAAAAGGCTATGGAATCAGGGAGGTCTGAGCTCAAGCCCTGGCTTGGCCACTTAGGACCCTGGGTAAGTGATTCAGCCCTGAGAGCCTGTGTCCTTCCCTGTAAAGCAAGGGCAGTGGCGTCTGTCTTATTATAGGAGCGAGGCGACTTTCATGGCATTGGGTGCCACTTACCATTACTAATGGGAACAACAACTCAAAAAGAAATTTTAACCTGAGCAGGTCGTGCTGAGAGTTTGTTTGAGTCGACTGTGTGGGATTAGGGTGGAAGACAGACTGGGGAGAATTATTTTAAGTTCCAGGGATATTTTTGAGCTTCCACCAGGCGCCAGGCGCTTGTGGGACAGAGATAAGTAAGACAGGCCTTCTGCTTTCTAAGCACTCACCGTCCTTGTGGGAAGTTCTCGGCAAGATGGAACTTTCTCATGGCTACACTTCCCGCAGCAGCGGCTCCCCAGCCAACCCCGGTGCCCGGAGGTGGTGCTCTGTTTGGACACGGTGCCATCTCCCTGAGATCCCAGATCTGTGCAACCCACCGCCAGCCTGGCTTCTCCCCTTGGGTGTCCGACAGTCTCTCAGACTTAGCGTGTGTGAGGTGGAACTCCTGAATTCACCTGCAGTGTGTCCACCCACATGGTCATCCAGGCCCTCGTCCCGGGCGTTTTCGTGGCTTCCTCTTTTGCTCTCGGCACCTGCAGGCAGTTTATCAACTGTTCTGCTCTAGCTCTGAATCGTGTGCCAACATGGCCCTTGTCACTCACTCCATCTTAGCTGCTGCCACACTTGTCCAAGAACCAGGATCTCTTTCCTGGGCCACGGCGCTTGCTCCTTAAGGATGAGCCCTGAGTTGTGATTCCCCTCGGCCACTGGAGCGATGACTGAAAGATTTGAACCAGACCACGTGGCCCCTGGAAGATCTGGGTACAGCCTTCCTCTGAGCCTCTCTACCGCCCCTTCCCCGCCCTCCGGGCTGCAGCCGCCATGGGCCCCTGGCCTGCTCCGGCCTCTGCTGCTTTCCTGCCACCATTCCTCTTTCCGAGAGCTCCGCACGGCTGACTCTGCCCTCACCCATTCTCCTCCCCGATGCAGCCCCCTAAGAGAGGCCTTTCTCGGCGCCTTCCCGTCTCGGTCAGCGAGCCCCTCCCTTCCCCAGCATAGTCACTCCATCAAGTCACCTGGTTTCTTTCCTGGTTGGCACTTATGACCGCTGGAAAAACTATGATATCTAGTTCTCGGCCTCCCCTGAGGATGTGAGCTTCCTGAGGACAGAAATGTTTCTGCCGGCTCATCCCTGCACCCCGGCACGTGAGAGTGGTGGTGGCGGGGGCAGTGGCAGTGGTCCTGCTGCGGGCGGGGATCACCCGCTAGTGAAGCGGTGGCGATGGCGGCAGTGGTGGAGACGGTGACGGGGCTGCTGGCGGAGGTGGCAGTAGTGGTGGTGGTGGTCGAGGAGGTGGTGGTGGAGATGGGGGTGGCCGTGGGGGCCACGGACTTGGTAGGGGCAGAGGCGGAGATGGTGGTGGTGGTGATGGTGGTGGTGGAGACAGTGATGGTCATGGGGGTCACGGAATTGGTAGGGGTGGAGGCGGAGGTGGTGGTGGTGGTGGTCATGGAGGCGGTGGGGGTGGTGGAGAGGGTGGTGGTCGTGGGGGTCATGGAGATGGCAGAGGTGGAGACAGAGATGGTGGTGGAGAGGGTGGAGAGGGTGGTCACAGAAATGGTGGTGGTGGGAGACGGTGATGGTCGTGGGGGTCATGGAAGAAGTAGGGGTGAAGGTAGAGACGATGGTGGTGGTCGTCATGGAGATGGTGCTGGTGGTGATGGTGGGATATGGCAGGAAAATCGGTCAGAAGCTTTCTTTGGATAGTGGGAAGAGCATATGCCAACCTTTGGAAGCCAACGACCCGGAAAGCCTTGTTTAGAGTTGTGAATCATTTTTTGCTAAAAGAAACCAGTGCTAGCTGCATTCGTCTCTACCTCCATTCCCATGAAAGCATTTGACGATCTGCAGCATACGTTCTCCTGTGGGCCCGTGGTTTATACTGACCTCCCACTTTTTCCTTCTCCCTAGAGCCCGTCCCCGTATCCTGCCAGGAGGATTCACTGGCGGACGTCATGTTCCTGGTGGACGAGTCATTTGGGACCAGACAGAACCTGCGGCACCTGCAGAGCTTCCTGGAGCGCGTCACGAGCTCCGTGGACGTGCAAGGTGACTGCATGCGGCTGGGCCTGATGAGCTACAGCAGCAGCGCCCAGACGATTTCCGCCCTGAGGGAGAGCACCACGCGCTCTGCCTTTCAGCAGCAAGTCCAGAGGCTCTCTGTCCGCGCTGGGAAGTCCAACGCCGGGGCCGCCCTCGAGCAGATGAGAGGCGGCTTCTTGGAGCTGGGCAGCAGGAGGGCCCTGGGGGTGCCTCAGATCGCGGTCCTGGTCACCGGCAGGCCGGCGGACGACGAGGTGTGGCAGGCCGCGCTGAGCCTCCGGCAGGAGGGCGTGATCGTGTTTGCCGTGAGCATCCAGGGGGCCAACAGCAGCCAGCTGGAGGAAATCGTGTCGTTCCCCCCGGAACAGACCCTCACCACGCTGGAGTCCTACGCAGACTTGGAGGCTTACAGCAAGTCGTTCCTGAAAAAGCTCCACAATGAGATCTGGTCCCAAATGTCTGCTTATCCTGAACAGAAGGAGCTTGATAAAACGGGTATGTTTTAAAAGACTTTTCTTCCTATGGAAGCAGGGTACGTGTCTGCTGAGGGCTGGGGCAGGCATGAGGACTGATTTTCTCGGAGGAGGGGACTTGGGGGAGTTGTGGGGAGGTCCCAAGAGTGGACTTGGGGGATAGCTGCACAACTGAATACAGTTGCCAAACCCATACATCTACAGCGGATCAATTTATAACATGTAAATCCTACCTCGATGAAATCTAAAAGAGTGATACAAGTTAACCATCAAATATTGTGATAGTATGGATGGACATACAGAAGGAAGTCTGATCGTCTGTAATCCTGTCTTCAGATAGAATTATTCTTGATATCTATTGCTCTTGGTTTTTCATCGCTCCCCCCCCCACTTCTCATTCCATCCACGCACTCACAGACACACACAGTTTTAAAAATTGCACCACCCTGGATGCATCCGGGCTGTCTCACAGAACTTGCTGCGATGATGGAAAAGTTCCCAGGCAGCAGGGAGCCTCCAGCCACACGTGGCTTCCGAGCTCTTGAAACGTGGCTGGCGTGAAGGAGGAACTGAATTTTTCATGCCGCTCTGTTTTATCTCGTTTGAATTCGAAAAGCCACGTGCCTAGTGGCTGTTGTAGGTAGTGAAGTGGTGGTATAAGCCTGCACATTGGGCTACTTGTATCCGTTAAGATCACCTTTGGGTGTGGCCAACAGAAGACTCCAACATGACAATGATGGAAACAGGGAAAGCCTTTTCTCGCTGCTTCACGGATAAGCCAGCAGTTAGGCGGGCTGAGCTGGCGGGATGCGCCACGGTGCCGGGGGCCCTGTCTCCTTCCGCGTTGCTTCTGCTTTTGTGACCTTTCCTCCCGGGATCCTCATCCAGGATAGTGGCCTCTGGCGCCACCTGATATCCTGCAGGCAAGAGGGGCGGAGGGGAGGCGGGTGGCCTCCACCCTGCTTTCCAGGACACCGCCCACTTACAGACACCATCGCCACTGACTTCCCACTACTGGCCGGCACTCGCCACAGGTCACGCCTTGAGCTGGGAAGCAGAGTCTTTCTTTGCGGCAGCCAAGCACTGAGGCAAAAATATGGGGTTCCGTTAGCGTAGAAGGAGAAGATTCATACTGGGGGTAACCCGTATTCCCCACCTCATGCACTTTCTGTCAGCCTCCTGAGTGGATTGCCTGAGTCCGCGGGTTTGAGACCCGCCTGGGCAGCGAGACCTCATCTCTACAATAAATCAAAAAAATTAGCCGGGCGTGGTAGCGCGTGCCTGTAATTCCGGCTACTTGGAAGGGTGAGGCGGAAGGATCGCCGGAGCCCAGCAGATCGAGGCTGCGGTGGCCGGGAGTGGCCACTGCACTCTAGTCTGGGAGACAGAGTGAGACTCCAACTCAAAAAAAAAACAAAACAAAAAACAAGAACCCCTTTCCTGGATGGGCAGGAGTGGGAAACTGCCAGGGGTGGAGGAGGTACCCCTCATCAACAAGGGTACCTGCATAGTGAACATTTGTATGCCTAACCCTGAATTGTACACCACATCCTTTTTTGGGGATCAGAGTCTCACTCCGTTGCCCAGTGACACACTCACAGTCACCCCAGTGTCGGCCTGCTGGGCTCAGGCGATTCTTTTGCCTACAGGCAAGTGCTACCATGCCTGGCTAATTTTTTTGATATATTGTAGACACGAGTACTCACCAAGTTGCCCAAGTTGGTCTTGAACCCCTGGGCTTAGGCAATCCTCTCTCTCACCTTGGCCTCTAGAAGTGCTGGGATTACAGGCTTGAGCCACTGCGCCCAGCTATAACCCACATCTTTAAAATAAAAATTTTTTAAAAAATCTTTTTATAAGCAGAAAAAGAAAAAAAGAACCCCTTTCCTTGAGCATTCATTTGTGACATTCTTTCTAGCTTGGGAATCGTGTTTTGTTGTATGAACAAGCCATGATGTGTTTACCGTATCTTAGCTTGCTGGGCATCCAGGCCAGTGTTTTGCTCATATAAAGTCTTGCAGAACGTCCTTGCACCTGTATCTGTGTCTGCACGACCATGATGAGTATCACGCCTTTTTATCCTTGTCCCTTTCTCCTCCTGTCCCCCTAGTGATGGCTCTGCCGGCGAAGAGCCTTTGTGAATCTGCTGCGGTTTTACTGCGCTCTTTTTGGAGGTGTGTGTGTGAGAGATCCTCAGTGTGACCCTGAGGGTCCCCAATTCTGAGAAATCTGCTGCCTTCACACATTTTCTCTGCTGATACAATGCTCCCAAGCAATTGAAGCTGGAATTTGGCCTCACTCTCACGGAAAGGAATTGCAATATTCCAGCGATGTCGAAGGCTGGTTTTAAACTCAGTTGAAAGCAGGCTTCAGGGGGCCTCTTGGGCCAGCCTGGACTTTCGGGCATGTTCGCCTACGAGGCAACAGCAGGGAAGAAGGCCCCCGTCACCTCTTAAGTGACATGTCGGGGAACCCACTGTGGTCAGTGCCCACTCCTAGACCACAAGAGGGGCGCGTGGTATGGCTGTCTCAGGGAGTTTGCAATGCTGGGGCAAAAAACTATTGTGGTCATGATAGAAATTACCGATGGGAAGACACGGGGCCAAAGCCAGGGAATGAGGCCTCCCGGGTCGTGCTTGCGTAACTCAGGCCCTCTCAGAGGCTGGAGCCCGCTAGGCTGGGCTCCTCAGAAGGAGGAACCAGGCGAGAAGTCACGTGAAACTGACACGTGCCCAGGAAAGGCAGAGACTGGCCGAGAAAAGAGCAGGTGGGGAACAGGAGGGAAAGAGCAATAAGCCTGTGGAGAGTAGCTGGGCCCATCCCACGGTGTCATCTGGAGACCACGGGTCAGCCTTGGAGCTGCCAGGCTGGGGACAATGTAACTAGAGAGTGCGGAATATCCCAGCACATGGGGTGTCAATTCCAGACCCTTCTGGCTCAAGGGGAGGCAAAGAAGTTTCCAGAAACCCTGGAGCAGCTCGCTCGCAGACGCAGCATTTGCCACTGGAAGGGAAAGCGAAGCACAAGTGGCCAGCATGCATGGATGGCACGAGAGCTGCAGCATGCAGGCAGGGCACTGACAGTGCCTCCTGCCAACTCGCGCGTCCCCTGAGGACTGGCCTACGCCTCCGTCCTAAACCCGATGAATCAGTCTCTGAGGTGCAGCCTGGGCACCTGCATTTTAGTCAGCACCCTAAGGAGCACGTGCTAGTGCTGCTGAGACCGCCACCTTTGAGAACGTGCTGTGGTCTAGAGTGTGGTGGCCAGCTTTGCGGTTCCAGAACCATCAAAGCAGAGCAAAACCACCTATATCACTGCCGTGCTGTTATGTCTGGCACATAGTAAGCGGTCACTTAGTATTAAATAGAACTTCGTTAAATCAAAGGGAAACTCACATTAGCCAAACTCAGACTCATGTATGGAAAACGAATGACAGCTGTCTTTGTAACCATGAGGTCTATCAATTGCCACAGGCCCGCTCTCCTCTGGGTAGTACTTTCTCTTCCTTTAGTCATGCCAAGTTAAAAGCTACCTTTAATCAAAAGACTGCTGGGGGTTGTGGGATCAGAACAAGAGTTAGTTGAACGGCTGCATTGTCTAGTGGCATTCATTTGGGCAGATGTTTCTATTCTTTTTTTTTCTTTTTTGAGTCGGCGTCTCACTCTGTTGCCCAGGCTAGAGCCCAGGGGCACGCTCATGGCCACTGCAGTCTTGACCTGCTGGGCTCAGGTGATCCTTCCTCCTCAGCCTTCCGAGTAGCCGGAACTACAGGCATGCACTACCACGCCCAGCTATTTTTGACTTATTGTAGAGACGAGGTCTCGCCAAGTTGCCCAGGCTGGTCTCAAACCCCAGCAATCCTCTCACCTCGGCCTCTAAAGTCAAACATATACAACTCTTTCTATATTTCTCTATTTATCTATATAACTGCGTGGGTGAGGCCTTGAACCAGGGGATGCATTCTCACAGGATAGAAATGCTCGTTGGCTGGGTGTAGTGGCTCATGTCTATAATCCCAGCACTTTGGGAGGTCAAGATAAGAGGATTGCCTGAGCCTGTGAGTTTGAGACCAACCCTGGCAGCTTGGCGAGACCTCGTCTCTACAATAAATAAGAAAATTAGCCAGGCGTGGTAGCGTGCACCTGTAGTTCTGGCTACTTGGAAGGCTGAGGTGAAAGGATTGCATGAGCCCAGAAGGTTGACGCTAGGGTGGCTGTGAGTGTGCCACTGCACTTCAGCCTGGGCGACGGAGTGAGACTCTGACTCACCAAAAAAAAGGAATGCTCGCCATCTGTGCCGTTCAACTTGGCAGCTACGAGCTACAAGGAACTGTGAGGTACTTCGAACGTAGCCAGTGTACCAGAGGAGCTGACTCGTAATTTTGTTCACTGCTACGCACTCTAGCTTTGCATTTTAATAGCAACGTGCGCCTAAGGGAGGGTGTACTGGACACACGGCTCCAGGCAGGGACAGATGGGCACAGATGGGGCTTCCTGCTGTGACACATCTTCTCTCCCGCCTTGCAGGCCCTGCCGCCTTCTTCTGATGAACTCTCGATTCTTCTTTATTAGATATTGAAATGGATTTGTTCGGGTTGCTTTCAAGTTTTGCTGGTCTGGTATCAACGCTGTCTTTTTCAGAGAGCTGCCTATCTTGCCTGAGTACTATGTATTGATTTCATAGCTTAATTCTCAGGGTCAAACTTATTTCTAGCATGTCTAATTTCCTAGGGACAACTGCCCACAGCCTGCAGCAGTGTCAGTTGCCACGAGTTACCCAAAAGCTGTCAAGAAGGAACATGAATCTGAAAGGACTGAGTTGTCGTGTATTTTAAAGATCATGTGCTCAGGCAGATGTTGGCATAAATATCCCAAATTTTGCAAATGGGCTTTCTCCTACCCAGTCTTAATGAAAGACTACAAAGAGAAGTAGCCGGGCTCGGTGGCTCCGCCCATCATCCCACGCCTTTGGGAGGCTGAGGTGAGCGGATTGCCTGAGCCCGCGGGTTCGAGACCCGCCTGGGCGGCGAGACCTCATCTCTACAATAAATCAAAAAATCAGCCGGGTGAGGTAGCGCATGCCTGTAATTCCGGCTCCTCGGAAGGCTGAGGCGGCAGGATCGCCGGAGCCCGGCAGGTCGAGGCTGCGGTAGCCGGGAGCGGCCGCTGCCCTCCAGTCTGGGCGACGGAGTGAGACTCCGACTCAAAAAAACCCCAAAAAACAAAGAGAAGTACACAGACTATTAAGAAAGCTACAGTACTTTTCTCATAGATTCAGCGTAATAAGGGAAGGGCCGTTGGGAAGTCTTTAGCTTAAAAAAATGTTGGACTCCTGTGATGCACCAGGCCTACCGAGCAGAGCAGAGAAGGAGGCAGGGTCTGTCCTGGCGGAGCCGACGCTCTGTGACAAGGGACAGGCTGTGCTCACGACCAGGTCGAAGGTCGTTTCAGAAAGTGCCGCTGAGCAACAGCGTAGGCGAGGGCCAGTATGCTGGAGCCAGAGGAGAGAGACCTTTCCAGGAACTGACTCGACACCCCCTCGAGGAGGAGGAAGCAGCCGGGGGATATCTGGGCACACGGTGTACTGGACACACGGGGGGGAAGAATCCTCCAAGCAGAGGGGAGGGCACGTGCCCATGGGTCCCCTCTTTCAGAGGCCAGTGTGGCCAGAGTGCGGGATGGGATGGAGGTTGCTGGAGCTGGTAGAAGAGCAAAGCAGGAGCCAGGACGGGGCCGACTGTCTGTGCTCAGGTTCCAAATGCCACGAGGCCATTCACGCGGGAGAGCAGGGAATGAGGTCTGATGTTAGCTTGAAATACGTCATCCTGGTGGCTCAGGGAAGAAGAGGCCACTGGGGAGGTAAGAGCAGGCGGTCATCCACCCAGGCCTTTTCTCAGGAAATGACGAGGTGTGCGCTGCATCAGAAGGCGGGTGTCCGCTCCAGAAACACTCCTGAGCCTGGAGCCCGAGGCTCGGGGCTGAGCCTTCCTCCTCCCTGGCTGGGTGGCCTTGGACGGGCCGCTCTCACCTGCCCCATTTCTATTTCCTCACAAGGTTGTCATAAACTTCCAGGGAGAAACCAGACGCACGTGTGTCTGCCGGAGTGGTGGGCTCTCTGGGACACGAGGCGTGACCCCAAAGTCCCCCTTGCAGTGCTCTCTCTCAGTTCTCTGATTCACGGAGAATGCACTTTGCTTTTTTTTCAGGCTGTGTGGACACAAAGGAGGCCGACATCTACTTCCTCATCGATGGATCAAGCAGCATCTGGGGGGGATACTTTACGGAGATCAAAGAGTTTATGCAGAAGGTGATAGACATGTTTAGCATTGGCCCCGACAAGGTCCGAGTTGGGGTTGTGCAGTATTCAGATAAGAGGCAGGTGGAATTCAGTGTCACTGACTATTCTAACGAAGTTGACTTAGGAAAGGCTGTTTTGAACATCAAGCAACTAACAGGTAACACCTACACGGGGAAAGCCCTGGATCTCATGCTGCCGATCATCCGAAAAGGAAGGGAGAGTCGGCCCCGCCCAGTTCCCTGCTACCTCATCGTGCTGACCGATGGGAAGTCTGCAGACCCTGTCCAGGAACCCGCCGACAGACTCAGGAAGGAGCAAGTCATCATCCATGCAGTCGGCGTCGGGGAGGCCAACAAAGCAGAACTGCGGCAGATTGCTGGGCAAGAAGAAAGGGTCAGCTTCGGGCAGAACTTCGATGCTTTGAAAAGCATCAAGGATGAAGTGGTTCGCAGAATCTGCACCGAAGAAGGTAAGCGGCACAGAAAAGCCTTCTCCACATGTCATCAGCGGCTTTAGGCAGATGAACCACCAGTCTGAGCTCAGGTCCGATGTGACCCATGGTCTGGACAGCGTTCTGTTGACTTCCTTTACCACCACGGAGGGGTTGGCCCCTCGCTTTAAACCAAATGCCCAGACCCGAGAATCCTCTGTAGACCACAGCCCGGGCCACCTTGGAGGTCATGGCGGGAAGGTTGCTAAGAATGCTGGGGCCTTGACTAAGCCCACTGCTGTGTGGGGAGAGAGATTCTGGTCTCCATGTGAGTTGCGTGTGCGTGTGTGTATGCGTGTGTGCGTGTGCGCAGGTAGGGACAATGGAAAGAACATGGGCTTTGGCTCAAGAGTCAACCTGTTAGGGTTCAACTCACTTTTCTGCTTGAGCCTGAAACATCTTTCTCTATAAAATGAGGATCATACCTACCTCAGAACATCCCTGCCTGTGGGACACCACCAACACCAGGTGTTATCTTTAGATTATGAACTCATACCATACATACATAACAATCGCTTCTTTTTATTTATAACAGAAACATACATTTAGATTTTTAACTAGAGATGAGATACCAAATGTTAACAAAAACAAGTTGCAAATTTTTGTCTGGTTGTTTATTTATTTTTAATTAATCAATATTTTTTTGAGTTGGAGTCTCACTCCATTGCCTAGACTGGAGTGCAGTGGCATGATCCCGGCCACCGCAGCCTCGACCTGCTTGGGCTCCGGCAATCCTTCTGCCTCAGCCTTCCAAGTAGCTGGAACTACAGGCGCGTGCTACCACACTTGGCTAATTTTTTATTTGTTGTAGAGATGAGGTCTTGCCAAGTGACCTGGGCGGGTCTCAAACCCGTGGGCTCAGGCAATCCCCTCACCTCAGCCTCCCAAAGCGCTGGGATTACAGGCTGAGCCACCGAGCCCGGCTATTTTAATTTTTTTTTTATATTTTGGGGGTTGAAATCTCACTCTGCAGCCCAGACTGGCGTGCAGTAGCACAGTCATGGCTCACCAGGGCCTCACCCTTTTAAACTTGCCTCAGCTTCCCGAGAAGCTGGGACTACAGGCATGTGTCACCACCCCCAGCTAATTAAAAAAATTTTTTTGTAAGGCTGAGATCTTGCTATGTTGCCCAGGCTGGTCTCGAACTCTTGGGCTCAAGCAATCTTCCCGCCTCAGCTTCCCAAAGTGCTGGGATTACAGACTTGAGCCACCGAGTCTGGCCTGCTTAGTATTTCTCTTACTGGCAACAGCCACTCACTAGCTGAAGGTGGTGTGTGCGGGTTGCCGGTATCAGCACGTGAACCTTTTCCTTGCTGAGGGGCTCGTTCATTCATTGGTGGAGAGAAAGGACGCTGGGGTCAGAGTCAAGCTTCCAACCCAGCTTTGCCATTGACGAGCTGTGGACCTCGAGTTAGTTGCTGTCTGCTTGCTTTGGCGTCCTTGTGCGTGGGCTTGTTCTGAAACTTCATGGTGACGGCACATTAGGCACTTAGCCTGGCACTCGTCAGTGCCACGTGACAGTCAGCTGCTGCGGAGTCGGCGAAGGCGCTCACTGAGGGGGGAGGGAAGGATTCTCACTTATTCAAACTTACCAAAGAGAAAACGTGTTTGAGTTTTTCTCTAAGTCACTAGGAAACAAAAAAACAAATAAGCAAATAAGTAAGATGAACCACAAACCCCCACAGCACAATCATGTTCCTTTTTCTGCCTGTTTCGGACAGTGAGAGCTGGGTCTTCAGGATGTTTTAGAAAGAGTGCAGAAGTGCGAGGTCCCCTGCATTTCCCGGCACAAGACCAAGGAAAGGAAAGGGGTTTCAGGAAGCACCAAGTAGACTGCACCTCGGGTCCTTTGCGGGAGAGGGCCCTGCACCCACTCGAGGAGGGGCCGTGCCTCCCTGAAGTTCAGGGAGTCGCCGGTGAGGATGCCAGCCTGGACACGGGCACGTCTGGAGAAGGGGGCAAGCTGGGACGAGGAAGGAGCCAGGAGATGGTGAACGGGAGGCAGGAACGCCGAGGAGCCAGAGCCCAAGGGGACGGCAAAGCGCAGGCGCAGAGAGAGCAGGCGGGGGAGGGAGTCCGGGGGCCAGTGGGGGCGGGGTGAGCTGCTGTCCAAAGGCCTCCAGCTACACAGCTGAGAAGGTTGGTGACCCGTCCAGAGAGGGGGACGGAGAGGCTGTTCCAGCCTCAACACACAGCCTCCACCTTTAGGTCGCCGTTGAAGAGCCAGTGCTCGTCAGCTCCCATCTGTGCACAGGGAGGAAGGACCACGGGAGCCCCTCCCACTCCACTGTTTTAGGGGCAAGAACCAGAAGTGGACAGACCACTTCAGCTCATGCCTAGCGGCCAAGAGTTAGTCACAGGGCCACAACTGGCTTCACGGAAGCCTGGGAAGTGCGATCTCCAGGGGGCAGCCGTCTGCTTAGCCAAGGCTTTCTTAACATGGGAGAGCGGGAAAACAGATGTTGGGACAAGAAGCAGCCTCTGTCACCAGCAGATACAAGGAAGTAGATCCCGAGAATGCGAATCCGCATGCTAAGTGTGTTTCTTTTACATGAGTCACATGGAGGGGGATCTTCTACACTTCCCTGCCGTGGGGCTTTGTCAAGTTCATGGACATCTTCAGGGACTTCCCTACTGAGGACCTTCAAGATGACACCAGGCTAGTGTGAGTCTTCGAGGGGGAATGTCAGCCCTCCAGTGGACCAGAAGCTTCGTCTTCGGCAACACGTGCTATTAAAAAATAATTAATATTTAATAATAATTAATACTTTCATTTTTCCTCATACGACAGAGTCTGTTTATTTTCCAGTAGCATGGAATAAACTTGAGAGTGTTGAGAGACTGGTAAGAGGATGGCAGAGATCACAGAGGGACAAAATAAGACGACGGACATACATGCTAAAGACAGTATATTTGCACATCATATTTATATATATGTACATACACACACACAACATATGTACCATGAACTAATAAGTGTTTAAATAGCTTATGGAAATTGGTCTTGTGTGTGTGTGTGTGTGTGTGTGTGTGTGTGTGTGTGTGTGTGTGTATCCATTTCCAATCAGTAGGCTAGCTATAAATTTTATGTCTAAGTAAAGGAGCAGTCCATGTTCGATTGGTATGTGCTTACTAAAACACTTATCTCCACTCAAAACTTTTCACTTCAATTTCTCATGTTGATTTACAGTGTTTATGAAATCACTTAAAATTGTCTCAGAAAATCATGCTACTGAAAGGTTATCTGGAAGTATTTGGAACTGTGCTTTTCAAGAATATCCATAAGCCCCTGGAACACGAGTCCTATGAGTGCAGGGCATTGGTTGCTTGGGCTCTGGCTCCTTCTTAGATCATGGCTGCATCCTTGACACATAGACTGATCCCTGGCACGCCAGACACCTCCAGAGGTGTGGGTGCACAACCTATGGATGCATGAGTGACGTGTGCATGCATGAATGAACAGCCAGTGCTCTGGATGTGACAGTTCCCCCTTAAAACTCCTCGTGCAATCATCAGTGGATGTCGGATTCAGAGTCCTAGCCTACAGGCTTCTGCAAAAGAGGCAAAATGTCCAACGTCATAGCAGTTGTTTGAGTTGACTTTCAGTGTTTTCGCATCTATGCATTTGTGTCTGCCTTCGCGTTTCAATACATTCTGAGAGCCACTGCAGTCTCATTGACTTCTGGTCTTTTCTTATGATGTGCAGGATGTAAAGACATGAAGGCTGACATCATGTTTCTGGTGGACAGTTCCGGGAGTATAGGACACGACAATTTTGAGAAAATGAAAACCTTCATGAAAAACCTGTTGGCGAAGATTCAGATTGGTGCAGGCCAAAACCATGTTGGCGTTGTTCAGTTTAGTGACACCACTAAGGAAGAGTTCCGGCTTGACACATACCTCACCCAGAAAGAAGTTTCCGACGCAATAGGTAGAATGTCTTTCATCGGCAATAACACTTACACCGGAAGGGCACTCGCCGACGTAGACCAGTATTTCACCCCCTCCAAGGGGGCCCGTCTCGGAGTCAGGAAGTTTCTCATCCTCATCACGGACGGAGAAGCGACGGATAGCGTGAGGGACCCGGCTGGAGTTCTTCGCGGCAAACGTGTGACCATCTTCTCCGTGGGCGTGTACGGCGCCAACCGGACGCAGCTGGAGGAGATCAGTGGGGACAGCAGCCTGGTGTTTCACGTCGAGAACTTCGACCACCTGAAGACAATAGAAAGCAAGCTTGTCTTCGGCGTGTGTGCTCGCCACGGTAAGTGCCCTGTGGTCTTTCAGGACTCACGGGTGTGAACTGAGGACTTGGCAGTAAGCGACAGTGGCCTCCACCTGACTTCGGGGTTGAGCCTTGTCTGTGTTCTATCAAAACACCCCTGACCCCCAGGGAAATTCCAGGTTAACTATTTTGGCACAAAACAGTCTGGCTTTGGTGACTTCAGGTATATTCCAAGAGATCTTAGAATTTTCCATGAAACTTCCGACTCTCATATCCACATACCTGGATTTTCCAGGGTCAGTTTTTGAACCCAAATGATTTTCTAGAATTATTTCTAGGCTACCTATAACAATTGCTAAGCAGTGAATAATTAGAAAATCAAATTCACCTTACTCTTACTTAAATGGAGTCCAGTATGCTAAGCAACCCCCCACACCAAAAAACCCTTTGCATTTGAAAGATATAGTGTGTATTTTCATTATTTCTAGTTATTCTTAACATTTGTCAACTAGGTAGTTTATGTTTGCCTGTTCATGTATCTATGCCCCTGGAAAATTTAAACTTGTAGCCTCTCTGATTGCTTGAGATCATCTTGATCTTGCAAGCGGCATTCCTTTTGAAATAGTATTGAGCAACCTTAGTTGGTTCCTATCAACTTAAATGCCTCTTGAATGAGAACTTGCTATAAATCCACAAAAAAACCCCAAATTACCTGTGCTTTAATATCCATCATGTGCTGTTATCTGTGTTTTGGACA
Organism: Cephalopachus bancanus; assembly: GCA_027257055.1. Lineage (NCBI taxonomy): Eukaryota > Metazoa > Chordata > Mammalia > Primates > Tarsiidae > Cephalopachus > Cephalopachus bancanus. The sequence continues at coordinate 1,902,449 of JAPVLO010000177.1, read as the reverse complement.
CAACTAAGAGAGCATGACGCATGTTTCCCTGGCGACATGGAGACCTCCATCAGATTTTGTTCTCCAAAGGTTACATGTGTGGAAATTTTTAGAAAGTAACAAAATATCTTGTAAACACGTAAGTTGTAGGTGATAGCTCTAAAACTTTCTTGGTCACTTGGGGTATTTTCATTAGTTGGGGTTTTTCCTCCTCGCAAAGTGGCAGCGATTCCAAAAGTCTCGCTGACGTTGAGGGCTGTTCCGAAGACCGAAGCTTCAGCTTTGGCATCTGTGGGTCTCTTCTTGGCCTCTCTTCATGTTGAAAACTCTAAGGGTAGCCAGGCGCGGTGGCTTAAGCCTGGCTTCCCAGGAGGCCAAGCAAGAGGATTGCCCGAGCTCAGGGATTCGAGATCAGCCCGGGCAGCTTGGCAAGACCTCATCTCTACAACAAATAAAAAAGAAAACGAAAAAGAAAAAGAAAAAATTAGCCGGACGTGGTAGCACGTGCCTATAGTTCTAGCTAACTGGAAGGCTGAGGAGGAAGGATCGCTCGAGCCCAGCAGCTCGAGGCTGCGGTGGCCGCGAGTGTGCCGCTGCACTCCAGCCTGGGCAACAGAGTGAGGCTCGGACTCAAAAAAGAAAGGACAGAAAAAGAAAACTCTAAATGTGAGGCCCTGTCTACAGCGTCAGGGGAAATTTCAGCAGATTCGTGTGGGAGATCTTCTCACGGATATCTGTCAAGTCATAGCTGGTCCCCAAGTCTCAGCGAGTCATTGCGCCAGGTTTCTGCAGACATAACCTGGGCTCCTCCCTGTTGCCTGACACTTGAAAATCTGACACTTCGTTATTGGTAATTAGGGTTGTAGACAGGCCAGACAGGTGGAGAGCGGAGAAGGCGCCTTTGGAAGGCATGAGTTTAAGTCATCGAGGGAAGGGAGAGAGTGGGAGAGTCCACCCTGTGAAGCCCCCCCAGGGTGGCCGCCTGGCTTCCCCCGGAGGAGGCCTGGGCTCAGGGAAAAGGTGCGAGGAGCCCTTGCTGTCCTCCTGCTTGGGCTCTCCTTTCTGAGCTTGAATCCCAGGAGTCAGGGAGGGAGCACAGACAGCCGCAGACAGGCATGGCATGCAGGGCAGGTCTGCCGACCAGGAGGCTCCAAGATGGCGGCAGCCAGAGGGCGGGGGCTAAAAATCCCGACCGCACTCGGGCTCCCGGGCGCTCTGGAACAGCGGGCACACCTGGCGAGCGTCAGTCGGCCTGTCTCACCACCACATGGGCATTGGACTCGCTTCCGGCATTGCCTTTCAGCCAGAAGCCTGCTTTGCAGAAGACACTCATGTCCTGATGAGACAGAGCAAAACAAGGGGGCCAGGGCATCAGGGCCTCGGTGGGGAGTCGCTGAGAGGAGGGGGGTGATGTCCTTGGCATCGTGACATACGTAGGCGGTCGCGCTTCCCGGAGCCCCAGCTCTGTTCTCTGTGAAATGGCAGTGGCCGCCTCCAGGAAGCAAGCAGGTGGTGGCGTGCGGCGTGTGGGGGACTAGCGGCCACCGCGTGAGCACGCTGTCCGCCTGGGCGCTCTGTGTGGAGGCCTGTGGGAAGCACATGACGCGCTCTCCTCCCCCTTCAGATTGCAAGAGGATCGAGCTGCTGGACGTCGTGTTTGTGCTGGACCACTCGGGAAGCATCCTCCAGGAAGATCGCGAGCGCATGGTGAACATGACCATCCACTTGGTGAAGAAGGCGGACGTGGGCCGGGACAGGGTGCAGTTCGGGGCGCTCAGGTACTCCGACCAGCCGGAGGTTCTCTTCTACCTGAACACGTACCCCAGCCGAGACGGCATCGTCAGGAACCTGAGGATGCGCCGGGACACAGGCGGGGACACGTACACGGCACGGGCGCTCAGGCAGGCGGGCGCCCTGTTCACCCAGGAGCATGGTAGCCGCATCACGCAGGACGTGAGGCAGATGCTGGTCGTGGTCACCGACGGGGAGTCCCACGACCGAGAGCAGCTCAACGACACGGCCTCCCGCCTGCGAGACAGAGGCATCACCATCTTTGCGGTGGGCGTGGGGGCGGCTGACAGGAAGGAGCTGGAGGGCATGGCAGGGAGCAAAGAAAACACCATCCACGTCGAAGATTTCGACAAGCTGAAGGACGTCTACACGGCCATACAAGAGAGCATGTGCATCAACTCGCAAGAGGGTAAGTCGTGACTTTCAACGTTTCTGAAGGTAGCGATGAATGGTTCGGGCAAAAATAAGCGGTGAGGCTTGGCCACCAGTTTTCTCCTCTCTAGAGGAAGCGGGTTGGTTGATAGAGCGAGACCCCAGGGCCCCTCCCCACCCCAGCATGCCCTAAGAGATGGCACAGGAAGGTTCCGGAAGCATTTCTTGCTGTCGTGCCACCCGGTGGCCTTTTCTGAGAGACAGGATGCTTTGTAAGGCCAGGCTCCCCTCACCCCATTCCGGGGCCACTCACCCTGGTCGGTGGCTACCGGCCTCAACGCAGCCACGGGGCCTCTGTTTCGGCCAAACTCCCGGAGAGGGTCACGGTTTAAACAGAGGGACATTGGTCTTCCAAGACCACCGGACCCTCCGGGTGGGATTCTGTGCTTCCTCTAGGGCCACTGGAAGTCCCAGGGGTCTGAGACCCTTTTCGGCACGAGAAGGCAGGGTGGGCTGATGGAGTCAGGCTAACAGGACCCGGGAGAGGGACAGGCACTCTGTCAAGGAGAGGCTGAGTCCTCTGTCCCTGGAGCCGCAGAGGTCCAGAGCTGGTGGGGGTGGGCTCCTCGGAGGGTCTAGGTCCTTGTGGCCTGGGCAAGTCGGTCTCCAGCCGACATCCTTCGCCACGTCCTTCCTCCCCGCCTCCCACTCTTCCCCCTCCCTCCCTCCCTTCCTTCCTTCCTTCCTTCCTTCCTTCCTTCCTTCCTTCCTTCCTCTCTACCAACGCGGAGCTCACTTCTGTCACCAACACAAGCCGTGTTTCCAAGGCCGCAGCACCCACACTGCCTCTGTAGCTGGTCCAACCACAGACGGAGCCCCCTGCGTCCCGGATCAGGCCTGAGCTGGCTGAGCAGAAGGAGCGGTGCTCGACCCCGGCTTCCCTCCCCCGAGCAGGCCAAGTTCACCCTCCTGGCTGCCCAGGTCCCATGGCAGGACTTTCCCAAGGCAGAGGGACCCTCTCAGGCCACTGCCTGTTTTGTGCTGACCCTGGACTCCCGTCCTGGAGCCTGGCTTCCTTCTGTTCTGCCGCAGAGGAGTCATGCGTTGCTGAGTCACCCTTAGGCTGCACACGGGACAGGGTCGCTCCTAGCTTAGTGTTCAGGAGGCCAGTCTTGGACCTTGGCTCTTGGCCCCGCCCCCCAGGGCGAGGGCCCCACACCCGTTCACCTCCATTGCTGCTAGCTCTTGCCCCACGGAGTTTTAACCTGTGGCTTGTGACACTGGAAGGAAAATGTTGCCGCAGAAAACAGTGATGAATTCAGAGTGGAAACACCTGGGGGTTCAGACACCTGCTGCTCACTGGACCGATTCTGGCTCTTGGAAAGTCATGTCACCTCTGGATTCTGTTTCCATGTTTATAAAATCTGAATAATCCCTCATACGGGGGGTTGTGAATTTTAACTGTGCTATCTGATCCCAGAAGCATTGTACAAGTGTTGCTTCTCCAAGTGAACAGAAAGTGGCTGCCTGCGTCCTAACGGGGGTGCCCGTGATGCACCTGGGGTCTTATCTCCCTGACTCGGGTGAATGCCCCCGTCTGGGCGTGCTGACGGGATGCCCAGCCTTTTAATGAGGATTCCATACCTGATCACATCTCCTGCTTTCCTTCTCTGATGAGCCCTCGGTGTCTTTTCAAGCAGATCTTGTAAATAACGAAGTTTTTAAAACCTCTGTCACCTGTCCCTTTTGGCTGGGTTTCCTTCTTTTTAGTGCCGATCAGTGATTCTCTGTGATACATCGTGATTTGCCACGAGAGTAGAGCTACTGAAGCTGTTTGCCTGAGGGGCATGTTGGGGACAGTCCGGGAGGGTCGTGACACCGCTTTTCTTCGCCTGTTGCAGTCTGCAAGCTTCCGGAGGCCGACGTGGTTTTCCTTTGCGACGGCTCCGACAGGGTGTCGGATTCGGCGTTTGCGACCATGACCGCCTTCTTGGCAGACCTGGTTGATAATTTTGACATGCAGTCGCAAAGAATCCAAGTCGGCATGGCCCAGTTTGGAAGCCACTACCAGCAAATGATCGGGCTGAAGAACTCCACGACCAGGGCCCAGTGGAGGGCTCGAGTCCAAGCCGTCCCGAAGAGCGGTGGGCGTCCGAGGGTGGACTTGGCCCTCCAACGCGTGAGCGGGATGTTTGGCCTCTCCGCCGGCGGGAGGAGAAACGCGGGCGTCCCTCAAACCTTGGTTGTCATCACGTCTGGGAAACCCAGCCACCCCGTGGCCGAGGCGGTCAGAGCCCTGAGAGACCGGGGCATCTGCGTCCTGGTGCTGGGCGTGGGAGATGTGCGCAAGGAGGCGCTCCTGCCCATCGCGAGGAATTCTGGGAAAATCCTCACTTTCAGGAACTTTGACGAGTTAAAGGAGGGGGACGTGAAGAAAAGAGTCGTGCGGGAAATCTGCCAGACCTGCGGAGGGACCGGTAAGTGCCCCGGGGGATGGGATCACCCCACCCCCAAAGCTTCCTGTCCCCTTTTCCCGAGGGTGTCTTGTCAGCGGCAGGCTCTGCAGAACTCACCTCAGGACACCCACGGTGAGGAGGGCCGCTCTCTGCCTCCAGGGAGGCTGGCTGTGTCAGAGGTGAGAGGGCTGGGCTGCGGCCTCTGGTCCACCCTGTCCTTGTGCTGGGACCCCACGTCGGCTATCCTCCGAGCCCCTGGCCTCCATCCCCGACGTCTTCCCGTCACTGCTGGAGCTCCCAGGACAGCAGGGAGTGGGGTCGTGAGCCCCCGCTGACCGCCAGGGTCACCGTTTTAACTTTGCCGGACCCTCCCTTGAGGGACACGCATGTGTGCACGGCGCACATCCTCTGTTTTTAATGATGACGTCCATGTGGCCGTGAGAGAGTAAAGGTCTGATCTGTCCTTGGAGATGATCTATCCCAGAGGTCACAGAGCGAGCGGTGCAGAGGCTGGGCGGGTGGTGACATGAGTCAGTGGACCTCGCAGTGGAGGGTGGGCTGGAGGGGGGCGTCTCCTCCCTTGGGCTGTCACCCAGCTCTCGCTCGGGGAGCCTGAGGCAGGGAGTCGGGAGCACCGCAGGGCTGGACACAGAGAATGAGACAAGTCGCGGCATCTGTGCCACATGCGGGAACTCCCAGGGCGCTGTGTCTCCGAGCTGCCGTGACGGGAGCGCTCCGTTCACGGGTCTGTCTTCCCGAGTTCCAGGCTGGACGTCCCGCGAGAGGGGGTTCCATCAGGCGGGCTGCGGGGAAGACCCGCTCTAGGAGCCCAAGCCAGGGTTCCAGCTCGGTGTGGCAGTGGCAGCGGCAGCCTCCCTCCGGCGCCGTCTCCTCATGGGGGCAGGGCCGGAGCGGCTACACGGCAGCCTGCAGGGGCAGCCTGGGTGTCCCGGCCAGGGCTGGCAACTTGCTCAGTCGACAGCATTTCCAAACTGGAGGCTTCACAGGAAAGGGCAGAGGTCAGGCCATCAGTCCGAAAGAGCGGACCTGACGGCCCTGAACCCCGCCTCCCACGTGGCTCCCAGCAGCCGGAGCCAGTGGTGACTGGGTTGGGATTTTCCCTTCTCGTTCCGTTTCCCCCGTCCTGCTGTCCTGACTGGCTACACCCCTCATCGGCCTCACAGCCGTGTGTGTGTGACCTCTGAAATCAAATAATCTCAGACCAAGCACAGTGGCGCACGCCTGTAGTCCCACTTTGGGAGGCCAAGGTGGGAGGTTTGCTTTAGCCTAGGCATTCAAGACCAGCTGGGCAACCTAGCGAGATCTCCTCTCTACAAAAAAATCTAAAAAGTAAGCTGGGCGTGGTGGCGCGTGCCAGGAGTCCCAGCTGCTTGGAAGGTTGATACTGGAGGATCATTTGAGCCCAGGAGTTTGAGGCTGTGGTGAGCCGTGATTGTGCCACTACCCTCTAGCCTGGGCGACAGTGAGACTCCGACTCAACAAAATAATGATTAGATAAAAATCTTAAAAATTAACTTAAATGATCTCTAAGGGCAGTTCAGAACTTTAGTTTTTTATGATTATGTGATTCAGAATGTGTCACCATTAAAGAAAATAATGTGCTTACACACACACACACACACACACACACACACACACACACACACACACACTCACACTCTCACACACAGCTACTGAGGATGACAGTACACTGTGGTTTGAACTTCCAATAGCCATCTTAGTATCTGGAAGGGGCGGGGACCCCTGTGTCACAGGTCGCCGAACAGCCTACACCCCTTCTGAGCTCTCCTGGATGCCAGGCCCCTCCCCCCAGACTCGACAGCCGTCCTCCCCCTGCTGGCCGCCCCCAACCCCGCCCGCACACTCACCCACCCTGCCTCCCTTGTCTCCAGCCTGCTTCCTGGACGTGGTGGTCGGGTTCGACGTCTCCACTCACCAACCCGGCCAGCCTTTGTTCCAGGGCCACCCCCGGCTGGAGTCCTACCTCCCGGGCATCCTAGAGGACGTCACCTCCATCCGGGGGGTGAGCTGCGGGGCGGGCACGGAGGCGCAGGTGAGCGTGGCATTCAAGGTGAACAGCGACCAGGAGTTCCCCGCCAGGTTCCAGATATACCAGCCGGCGCTGCTGGACAGCCTGCGGCAGGTCACCGTCAGCGGGCCCACTCGGCTGGACGCGCCCTTCCTGCAGGCCCTGTGGGACACCTTTGAGAACAAGTCGGCCTCCCGGGGACAGGTAGACTCCCTGTCCGGGCTCCCAGCCGCCCTCCCCGATCCTCCTTCCCGCCAGAGGTCTGGCTTCCCTGTCACCCCATCCAGTCCATCACCCTGACCACCCCGTCACCCCAATTTCCCCATCACTCTGTCTTCCCCGTCACCCGTCCTCCCCATCACCCCGGCTTCCCTGTCACCCTGACTTCCCCGGCACCCCGCCTTTCCTGTCACCCCGCCCTGCCCCGTTTCCGCCCTTCCCCTACCCCCACCCTCCCCCTCACCGTCTCTGCCCGCCCGCTCTCCAGGTGATGCTCATCTTCTCGGACGGTCTCCAGGGCGAGAGCAGCGAGGCCCTGGAGAGCCAGTCGGACAGGCTCAGGCAGGCAGGTACGCGGCCGAGGGGCTGCCTGCCGCCGGCCCCCAGTCCTTCTCCAGCCCCGTGGTCACCGCCGCCTCCTCCCTGTCCTCCCCTGGTGCTCCGCCTCCCCCGTGCTCCTCCGCCTCATCTCCACAACACCACGAGGTGTGGCGTCCGCCGGCCAGACCGGGTCCGGTGCTCCAGGCGGTGGGGGTGTCTGCCACTGGCCGCAGAGGCCGCGGGGCCCTGCCCGGCCCCGACCGGCCCCCGGACGCTGCAGCCTGCGGCCAGGGCGGGCACTTGCGACCTGTGGGCACGTGCCCCCTGACCCGGGCGTGCCTCGGGTGGCCATCACGCCGAGTCCCACCTTGGCAGGACGCCCTGGCCTCAGGAGGTCAGCCCGGGCACAGCCTCCGCCCCAGAGACCCACGAGGATTGGGCCGAGCCTGAGACGTCTGAGAAACTCAGACCGCCTCTTCCCTCTCCGGCCTCTCTCCCCAGGAACCCCAGGCTCATCCCAAACTTTCCGCTTCTGGGGACCCCCACCCAGGACGCCTCCCATCTCTTGTCCATGGGAGAGGGTTTGTGCGGGGTGGAGGCCCGACTGTCCCTGGAGCGGGGGCCGGGTGGAGGCCCCACCATCCAGGGGTGTGCGTCTGAGGGTCCTCGGGGGAGCCCGCTGCTCCTGGGCCTCGGCTGCCTCCCTGGAGGCCGCGGCGCTCCCGGCCTTGTTGTCGGTCCGTCCCCTTCCCCCTTCCCCTTCCTCCTCCGTGCCTCGATGGCGCCGTTCTCCCTCGAACTGCCCGATCCACCCTCCTCCTCCACAGCCGCCTTCCCTCCGTCCTCACCCTCCGTCCTTCTGCATCAGCTCTGTCATCACTTTGACGAGAAGCCGCCCACGAGCCTCCAAGGCCGAGGCAGGCGCTTGTCCTCAGGCGCCCCCGGGCCCCGAGGTCCCCTCTTGGATGCTCGCCCTCCTCAGGGCAGGAGTGCTTCCTGCCCGAGTCCCACTGGACCCCACACTCTGGCGGGAGGACACGGGCGACCCGCTGGCTGTGTCCGCTGCATGTGGAGGGCAGCGTCGACTCCTAGTGAGAGATCCATTGCCTTGGGGAAGGGAATGAGTCAATGAGTGGGTGGATGAGTCTGCAGACGACCCGGCGGTGGCCTGGAGTTCCCCTGAGACGGGGCTCACCTGGCTTTCCTCAGGCTCTCAGGGCCAGGCCACCAGACGCGCTTGGCACTGAGGACAACTGGAGCACCATCATTCGTTCACATTCCGGAAAATTCCGAGAGCCTCTCTGAGGACGAGCAGCACCCTTTCCTAGAATCACTTCCACATGCCTGAGAGTTGCACCAGGCTAGGGGTGCAGCATGGAAGAATTCCTGCTGTGTCTTTCTGGGCACGTTCAGTCATTTCCCGGGGATGCCTCTCAGGGGACTCTCGCCCGAGCCGGGGACCGGAGCCCGCGGATATCCAGAGAGCCCGGCAGGGCCGCCGGCCCCTCCCAAGCAGGGGCTCTGCCTCCCCCGGCCTGCTCCTCCCCTGGCTGACCCTTAGAGCTGCGTTCGCCGAGTGGACCCGTGGACCCTTCCCCACGCACCCTGTCTGTGTCTGCTTCTCCCCGAACAGGCCTCGACGCCCTGCTGGTGGTGTCCCTGAGCCCGACCGCCCATCACGACTTTTCCAGCTTCGAGTTTGGAAAAGGCTTTGATTACAAGACGCCCCTGACCCTCGGCATGAGGGAGCTGGGCAGGACACTGTCGCAGTACCTGGTGAGCCGCGGGACAAAAGCCCCATCGCACAGAAGGCCTGGCGCGGGCTGGCCCCTTGAGGAGAGCCGTCAGAGGCGCCTGGGCTCGCCTGCTAAGCGCGGGGTCCTCCGCGCACGGGAGAGCGCGAGAGGCCAGAGTGCTGTGTCTGGGCCTTGCACGTCCTCGTCCCGTCTGCCCTGTCGGGAATGAAGCCTGGGGCACTAAGACCCCACCCCACCCCTGACTGAGTCTGAAAGCCCCCGCAGCTGGTGCTCTGGAAACTCCACACAGCGAGACTGACCCCTGGAACCAGCGAGGCTTAGGCACACTTGGGCGGTGGCCGCCTGCCTGCTGGGCGCCCCGGCCATGAGCAGAGGTTGTTTCGTTTGGAGAGAGGAGTTTGCCTCGCCTGGGGCCCTCTCTACAATCCATGGGTCCAAAAGCACCTCTGAGCCGGGCCTGGTGGCTCACGCCTGTCATCCCAGCACTTTGGGAGGCCCAGGCGGGAGAACTGCAGGAGTTCGAGACCAACCTGGGCAACATAGCAAGATCTCGTCTCTACAGAAATCAAAAAATCAGCCGGGCAGGGTGGTGCGTGCCTGGAGTCCCAGGTCCTCAGAAGGCTGAGGCGGAAGGATGGCCTAAGCCCAGGAGGTTGAGGCTGCAGTGAGCCGCGATCGTGCCACTGCACTCCAGCCTGGGTGACAGAGTGAGACCTCAACTCAGAAATCAAAAAGAGCCCCTCTTATGCTCAACTCCAGTGAAGGGACAGGCTTGTGGGTGGAGGATTATGCTTTGTGCGAGCGCAGTTCCTAAGTAATAAAGTCTGTGCCGGTTGTTTCACACTCAGATTTGCTTTTCTTCCCCCAGGGAAACATCGCAGAGAGGATTTGCTGCTGTACATTTTGCAAGTGCTCAGGGGTTCCAGGAGTTCACGGGCCTCGCGGACAACAGACCACGAAGGTGCCACTCACTTGTGATTCCGTTTTACCTAACGCGCCTTGATTCGGAGAGGGCGGGGCTGAGACCAGCGGTTGAACTTACGGCCCGCACTCCGCACTCACATGGCTTCCACAGGGCAGGAGCCGATTCCGAGGGGCTCACTTCTGAGGCTGCTGGAGAGATCGCCCTGTCTCTTCTCTGTCCTTGGTGATGTTGCCTCTTGGCTTTGCAGTATGCACTGTGTATCTGCTTTAGACGACTCCAGAGGTGGCACGAGGTAGAAACAGTGTGATGAGGCCGAGTGCCTGGAATCCCAACTGTTCAAGAGGCCCAGGCAGGTGGATCACTTGAGTCAAGAAGTCAAGACCAGCCTGGGCAACATAGCAAGGCCCTGCCTCATTAAATAAATAATAATGGAGAGTCATGTGTCATCGGCAGTGGAATAAGATTGAACTGCGAAAAGACCACAGCACTGTTGAGTAACAGCCCTTTGAGTCTTTAAGTCCATGTTATAAAATATTAATTGCGCGACACTGGGATGAATGATCTATCACGGCATTTTCAGTGAAATACTCCACGCCAATGAAAATGCGTGGACCACAGCCACGCACGACAGCGGTGAATTTCACCAGCACAATAATGACCCCAAAAAGCCAAACACAGAAGAGCACACAGAGCATGAGTCTGTTTAGTAAATGTTTGAAGACAGGCAGACTGACAGAGTGTCGAGGGAGGGACACTTCAGTGGCCACGTGCTTTAAAAGCCGAGGAAGTGCCATCCTGAGGCAGGCGTGCACCCCGGGGCGGTAATAGGTGATGACGTGGCCCTGCGCCTGTGGCCCCAGGGCTCTGTTTCCTGACCCGGTGCTGGCTACAGGCCTTACATAGGACGTTTCTGAAACTACCGTAAGGGATTCGCTGTATGACAATGAAGCTGCATGTTTATACCTCACTCAGGTGTATGTGCTTTTTCAAGTGGGTTTTAGCTATCACGATAAAAAGGAGTTTATCTTTAGAGAGATCACCCTGGAGCTTGCAGCATCCGTCCTCAGGGCGGGGGTGTTCTGCAGTCACTTCTTGTTCCAGCATTGAGAGTTTTCTTCCCCCGTCTCCCCTACTGCTTTGTTCAGGTCAGATCAGTGTTAGAAAAACGACCGCAGGCACGGCCCTCAGTACCCTGAGGCGGGGCCTGTGTTAGCAGGTGGGGGGTGGGGAAAGAAAAAAGCATTTGCTGCAAGTGAGCCATGAGACGGGCAGGCCACATGTGGCCCAGGGAGCCACGGCTGGGCTTCCCCCCGCCACGCGCAGCCTCCTTGCCAGAAGTGCTCACTCCTGGAGTTCTCCAAGGAGCAGGGGAGCGTGCAAGCATCCCTGGGCGTCTCTTCCATTCGCCTGCTGAGAGGGTCGCGGCTGGCACTGCCCTCCTCCCTGCAGCTCGCTGGGGCAGGATGACCGCCTGGCAGGGGGCCTCAGGGGGCTGTGAGGGTCAAAGATGCAGAGGCTGCCGGTCTCTCTCCAACTCTCAGCCACAGCCAAGCCGGAGGCAGGGCCTCCCCAGAAAGCCTGTGACTTCACAAGGCTGAGTTGGGGGTGGGCACCTGACACTTGTTTTCTCTCTCCTGCCAGGGCTTTCCGGGTCTGAAAGGCAGCCGAGGACACGGGGGAGAAGACGGGGACACTGTAAGTGTGACTCCCGTTCACTGGTTTCTTTTACATTAAAAGATTCATCTTCACACAGAAGGGGTAGATGGGTTTGTTTCTATTTTAACTTGTGTAGGTGTCTTGGGGGAAAGGGTTGTTTTCCTTTTTTCTTGTCTGAATCACGAGGCACTCGCTACATCCGAGTTTGTGGGGAGGAAGAAACGGGCGTACCGCGCGGGCTGGCATGTTTTTCCCGGTGGCAGGGAGCCGGGCTTCCTCCCCTTGTCTGCCAAGCTGGGCACAGCAGGTGGCCTGCTGGGGCTCAGCACTTGCCGTGGGTCCAGCCAGAGCCCACGTCCCTCAGGGACGGGGCAGGGACCCCCGAGGCACGGCTCCAGGTCAGGTGTTGCAGAGGTTGCCCGTCGGCCTCCCCCGGGCTCGGCGACCACACTGTGAGAATGGATATGGGTGGCTGGGTGGGATGGGGAAAGTCCAGGAACATCCAGACCGGTCTCTGTCCCCTCAGACCAAGGCCAGCGCCTCGTCTGGGCAGCACGTGTTAAGGAGTAACAGCGCAGACCCTGGGGTCAGACTGGCGAAGCTTGAGCCAGATGCAGGACCGGGAAAGAGACCCTCCTGGTCCTCGCCTCTGAGCATCTATTCCTCCAGGACCCCAGGGCGAACTTGCACACCAGATGACCACCAGAGGGAGCGCTCTGAGTCGCCCACCCTGTGCTGCAGGGGTCTTGGAGACACCCAGCAGGCTTGGGTGCGCTTCGAGTGTGGGGAGGTGTCACCACTTGCCTGACCGAGCCTGCGGCTGGCTGCCTCCAGGCTGGGCCAAGGTGCACCTGACACACCCCTCAGCAGCTGTGGCCGTGGGGGAGGCCCCCTGCTTCCAGGGCGAAACTCTCAGGAGTTTCAGAAGGCGAGGAGGCGAGGAGGGACACCGCAAGTCCCTTCTGCGCTCTCTCTCCAGGAAGGAGAGAATCGCATTCACGGCTAAAGGTGTTTCCGTGCAGCAAGTGTGCGCACCTGCCACACGCCCACTCTTGAGCCGGCCACAGGGGCATGGCCTGGTCCTGCCCTCAGACGGCACAGATTGTTCTTCTCGTGAGATTCATTTTGCGCTAGCCTTGGCCAGTATTTATATATTTTCTGGGAGAAGAGTGTTGTTGAGAGACACCTATCCCTGACTTTGAGCGCTTTTCCCTGTGTGGATGGTCTCACTTTGGGATCTTGAACCTGGTGGACTTCCTGTGAGGACTGGCTCTCCTTTGGGGTCTCGAATTGGTAGTCTTCCCCTGAGGACCGGCTCTCCTTTGGGGTCTCTACCTGGTGGTCTTCTCGTGAGGACTGGCTCTCCTTTGGCTTCTGTCATCCAGTTGCCTTCCCTGGGGACCGGCTCTCCTTTGGGGTGTGTAGTCTGGTGGGCTTCCCCGATGATCTGCTCCCTCCCGCTCTTCCGCACTGTTGCATCCCATCCCAGCCACCGTCTCTGCCTCACACAGGTCCCTGGCACCCACTGGGTCCACCCTGTCACGGCGCTGATTCCCCTAGGACAGTGTTAGGGCCCTGGGCAGGTGTCAGGGCCACGTGAATTCCTAGAGCATTCACGTGGCCACGGAGGGAAGCGCCTCCAGACCTTGGCTGTGCCCGGCTGGTGGGAGGGCGAGGCGGTGAGCTCGCCTGCAATTCTGTGCGCTCTCGGGTCTGTCCGAGGCCCCTGGGGTGGACGGGGAACACGTGTGGACGAGAGTGTGGCTGCAGGATGGTTTGCTTTGGTCCACAGCTCAGTGTGCCCACGTGCTCGGGCCTAACTCTTGGAGGCAAGCCCTGGCAGAGCTCGGCCCAAGCATCACGTTGGACACTCGCTTGTGTTCCTTCTCTTAGGGGAGACGAGGAGACACGGGACCCCAGGGAGACAAAGGGTTTGCAGGGTGCCCAGGAGAGCGGGGTCAGAAGGTAGGAGGAGCTGCTGTTGCCTGTTCCCTGCAGCGTCGTCTCCCCCACCTCGCCCTCCTCCCTCTGACCCCCCCTCCCACCTCCTCCCTCTGACTTCCTCCTTCCACCTCCTCCCTCTGGTTTTCTCTCTCCCACCCTCCTCCCTCTGATTCCCTCACCCTCCTCCCCATGACCCCTCTCCACCCTCCTCCCTGTCGCTTTCTCCAGCTACATCTGTCAGTTTCCGCATCTGCAGATTCATTCTGCTTTCCGATGACCTCAAGGAGTCTGCGGCGGTGATGAAATCCCGCCCATTCCTCCTCTGTGGATGTATGGCTGGAAGCCAGCCACTGAAGACATGCCGGGGAAGGGAGGCGGCCCGGGCTGCCGGCTATAACTCGACCCTTGGCCTTTGGCATCGGGTAAGACTCTTTCTCTCTTGCAGGGCACCAGGGGCTTTTCTGGATATAAGGTACGGTGGCTTCTTCCTGGCCCAACTCGCTTCCTGGTGGGATCCCTTTCCCAGCACGTGTGTGCAGGGGCCTGCTCCAGCCTGACCTCTGTCCATGGCTGTCTTGCAGGGAGAACTCGGAGACCACGGGCTGGATGGACTCGACGGGGAAGAGGTCAGCTGCGTTCCTCGGGGGTCGCCCCACCGCCTTCAGGGTGATGTGCTTTTGAAGTGGGAATTTTGTTCTTGTCTTCTTTCAGGGCTTTCATGGATTTCCGGGAATAAAAGGAGACAAAGGCGACCCAGGGGCTCAGGTAACACTTCACACCCAAGAGGGAGCATTTGTTGACCGAAATGGTCTTGCAGGCTTGGTGTCGTGGTCCTTGGGGACCCAGCTGACGGCCGACTTAGCCAGGAGATGAAGCTCTTTGACTTCCAAAGGGACATGCGTTCCTGACAGGGCAAGGGGGAGACTGTGTGGTTTTCAAGAATTTCCAGGTAGAAAAATTCACAGCATACAATGTTCTTCTGTGGGCATGTTTTGCAAAGCCAGAAAGTGAATTTTCTAAGTGTTGGTGGTTTCTGGGTTCTCTTTATTGTGTCAGGAACAAAATCAAAAGGGAGAGAGAGAGACAAAATTACGTTGCTGGCCTTGGTGTAGCAAGTCACGGTGAAACACTTTCTACTTTAAATTCATGCCCACTCCTTACTGGATGCGGACCTGACTTCCTGCAGCTCTCCATTGGTGTTTGGATCCATTTATCCATCAAAGTTCTGAGCACCTGCCGCGTGCCAGGCGCTGAGTTACGGGATAAGAATCAGGGACGAGCCACGTGGCCATGTCCTCGAGGGTCCCATGGTGCAGTCAGGAGACATGTGCGTCCATAGGATGTGATCACACAGTTGTGGCTGGGCGTGCGGTAGGAATCTCCCTGGGGGTCGGGAGTGCTGTGGGGTGCTGTCCAGGCAGTCTTCCTGGAGGAAACAGTCCCTGAGCTGAAGAGGAACGGGAATTTGAGCTAGCACAGCTGTGGAGAAAGAGTCTTCCAGACAGAGGGAATGGCAGAGCAGAACACAGGCCTGGCACCCTGCCAATCTTTCGTCCTGGAAGGAGGTTAGGACCCAGAGTGGGCGGAGGTGTGGAACCCGGTGAGAGATCAGGGTGGCAGAGCGAGCCCCATGTGCCTCCGGCTCCAACCACCCGGCAGTGGGGCCTTTGCAAGACTTGAAGCGGAAGGAGCACCGTCATGGTTGTGTTTTGGACATACTGCCCAGCAGCGCGGGGAGCGTGTGGGGGACAGGGGCAGATCCGTGCGTGACGGAGCCTCGTGGAGGGCAGTGGCCACAAGGACACACACGAGACCTGAGAAGGACACGGTGGGTCTGGGCGTGTGGGGCATGCCACTCCCGGGAGACAGGAGGCCCCGCCCTCAGTCACGCAGGGGGACACCTCGCCGGCCCTGCCTCTCTTGGGCTCCGGCCCTGGATGCATAATCTCCAGCTGTCGGTGGCCAGAGGGGCAGGAAAGAGGAGCCAGGCCAAATACCTCGAGCACCTGGGCTGGGGCAAGTTTGACTGGCAGCAGGCGGGTCCCAGGCGACTGTGGATCACCTGGTGGGAGCTGAGAGCAGGTGTAAGAGGCTGCTGGGCCGTCCGGATGCCTGGGGCAGGAGCCGCCAGCCGTACTTGATGACTTCACTGCAAGTCTAATTAATGAAAAGCTCCGCCTTCAGTCGCTCTGGCCACATTCCATGCGCTCTGCAGCCTCACGTGGTTGGGGCAGCCGTGCTGGAGACAGCGGCTGGAGGCTTCTGTCACGGCAGCCGCCCTGTCGGACAGCACGGTGCTGGACCAAGCCTCCCGGTTTCTCAGCCTCCCCGCAGGTCCTCCTCCACGGCTCAAAGCTGGACTTGGTGCCCTTGAGAGGGTCAAGGAACCCGACTGAGGCAGAGGGACGGGGCATCTCACCGGGCTGCTTTCACCTGACGCCGAGACCACTGTGAGAGCCTCTTGCAGCCGACTCAGGCGTTGTATTTTTTTCAGGGCAGCCCCGGTTCCAGAGGCTCCCCCGGGGGACGTGGAGAGAAGGGCTTCCCGGGGGATCCGGTAGGTTGCCGGGACCCCGCTGTCCCTGAATTTGACACTTGCTGCACAGGTCCCGCCTTCTGTCCCTCTGTGTCTTCTGCTAACCTGGGACGAATGCTTGTCCGGGGAGTGGGGATGGCAGGTGTTGACTGAGGCTTTGGGAACAACTGGGGTCTGATCTGGACTGGTTATGCTCAAGATTCAGAACTGGGAACTGAATCCCATCTTAGGAATCCCTATGGCTTGTTGAGACGTCCAGGCTCCTTTGGGGACAGTTTCCATCGTCCATTGATTGGATGCCAATCTTACAGAACTGCAGATTTCTCGTTTGCAGACTCAGTTACAGGGACTTCATGGGTGGCCCGAGAACGTTTGGACCAGGGCATCAGCAAAGCTGCCGCTGCAGAGAAGAGACATCACCATGTAGCAAGCACTCTCTTCATTCTTTGTGTATTACCAAATCGTCTCCAAACTTGGGGAAATTTCACTTTCACTTTTTCAAAAATCCTATGAGTTTCAAACGCGAGTTTTGTCAGACCTCTCATGCTTGACTCAGATTAGCTTAGTGCTTGATCATTGTACTGTTTGTTGAAAAAGTTGGTCTTTCTGGCTTCTGAAATACTTTTCAAATCCTGCTCCAGGGTAATCCGGGACAAGACAGTGGCCTCCAAGGACCAAAAGGGACCAAAGGAGAACCAGGAAGACAGGTAGTAATTAGATCTGTTTTACACATGAGCACTGTCTCTGGGGACATGATTCTGTCATGGAGTTGAGTAAAGTCAGGAAAACAGATGACTCCATGACTGGATGAGCAACCCCAAGTCTGCGTGTCAGACCCTTGTGTACTTAGAATAATGCATGTCTGGTCTAAGCTACGCTTCTTCTGCTATTTTAAAGATGTGGGGAACAATTCAGGGTCAGGTACATACATGGTCATCGTGAAGGTAAAATTTGGGCCTCCCTTTGGTCCCCACTTTGCCTGGCTTGAGATCGAGTACCCTGACTGACAGTTTCCCACTACTGCCAATCCCTTTCTTATAGTATTTTGATAAATGTTCAGGGTTCACTCGTGCGTGAGAACATGTGATGCACGGATCTTTGTTTCTGGGATGGACCACTCAGTAAATAGCCTCTAAGTCCATCCAAGTTGCTGCGAAGGTCATAATTTTGTCCTTCTTTATGGCTGCGTAATAGTCCTTCGTGTATAGGTACCACATTTTCTTTATCCAGGGCACTTTTGATGGGCGGCAGGGTTGGTTCCATGTTTTTGCTATTGTGAGCCGTGCTGCGATAAACATGCGTGTGCAGGTATCTTTCTTGTAGAGGGTTACACTTCCATGGGCAAGATTGGGAATTTCCAGCAGGTGATGTCCTTTGGGAAGACGTGTGGTAGCAGTGCATGTCGCTACCCTTCTTCTCTTTAAAGGACACACAGCCCACCGTGTTCATAGGCAGAAGGTGGCAGCATGGCGTGTTCCAATCACGCGTGAGGTTTTGATGCCAATGCCTTCATCATTTACTCTGAACCTTGTGCCTTCTGATCTCTTGTATTTGCAGGGTAGAGCTGGACTGAAGGGGACGCCAGGTGGTCCTAGCTCCAGAGGAAGCAGGGTGAGTGTCTCTGTGGACACCCACTTCTCCCCTTGGCACTTGGGGTTGACACACCGGCATTCAGAGTCCTGGCTGCTGCATGATCAAAGTCAAGGATGAATTTGTCTGGAGGGCTTCTCAAGCTCGGCACTTGACCTTTTGGGCCAGATGGTTCTGCGTTGTGGAGGGCTGAGCACTGCTAGGTTTTAGTAGCATCCCTGGCCCCTGCCCCTGATGCCAACAACGCCACCCTCCCCCGGCCCGATATCCGAAAATGGCCCCAGATTCACCCCTGACTGAGAAGCACTGCAACACGCCTGCTTCTGCCTTCTGCCTTCAGAGGCTTTCCATGCCTTGGAGGGAGCCGGTGGTGCTAACCCAGAGCCCTCCTTGGCGGCTGAGCATTTTAAGCGTTTGCCAGAACGCTGTGAGCTGGGCAAACATGCTCTCTTCCTCTTTATGCGTTGCCAGTGGGAAGAAGGGATCATGGGTAAATGGTTCCCCAGCAGACCCAACCCTGGCGTGAGGGCCAACGAGGTGGCAGCCTCGGGTCCCACGTCACGCCAAGCCTGTCATGGCACAGACAGGGACGGTGGCTCTCCCCACCCGTCGGAGGACCAGCCAGGAAGCCACCTTGCCCTCCGAAGCTGGGGATCTTCATAATGCGTTCGAGACTCCCCTTTCGTGCGCCCAGCACGCACATCATAAAAAGAGAAGGGTGGACAACGTTCTGCACTTGGCCCTGAGCTTGGCTCAAGAGGGAACAGAAAATGCTTGGCTCTTTTTCCTGTAATGAATTTGGAAGCTTCTGGTCATTTTGGAGGCAGTGGCTGGCTGCCCTTCTCTCTGGGGCAGACAGGGAAAGAACGTGCGGCCATCCTCCTCCTCGGCATGTCCTGAGCCGTCGTTCTTGAGGGAGGCCCTGCGGGTCCGAGGCTGGGCTCACAGGCTCTGGGGAGACTCCCGGGCTGTGCCTCCCCCCACGTGGGAGCAGTGACGTGTCGTAGGTGGAAGCAGTCGGGCAGCAAGATGAGCCAAGCTCTGTCGATTTTAAAGATGAGCGTGCGTTTTTGTGGGTTGAAGAGGAAATGCTTGTAGATTGAAATCGCTTTAGAACTGACACATCCCTCTGGTGCTTTTAACTAAGAGGGATAACAAGTCCTTGGACAGACCAGCCGACTCCTTCCAAGCCCTTCAGGGACGCGAGGCCCTCAGTCCCTCCTCACCGTCACCCACCGCCCTCTGGTCTCCTCCCTTCTCCCGAATTAAACAAGGCCACATGGATGCAGCCAGCAGCACTAGGTCTTCTGCCCTCTCTCCCGTGTTTCCAGAGAACGCAGTTCTCTCTGGGAGTCGGGAATGCATGACAGATTCTCAACAACCCAGGCCACCCGACAGCACGGCCTCCCGCGTGGCAGAACTCTGACCTAGGACAGCCGCTGTCACCTGCTGCTGCCACAGCAGGGGATCTGCATGCTCGAGTCCACGCTCCGGGCCTCTGCCTCTTGTCTGTCTACAGAGAGGAGACGCCACCGCGCCCATGTGGGGCCAGGTCCTGACCAAGTCACTTTCAAATATTCACTGAATCCTCTAACCAGCCTCTGGTTGGTGCTATTTTTACAGATGAGAAAATCAAGGAGCCTTGGCAGTTTGCCCGGGGTCATGACAGAGCTAGGATCTGAGCTCGGTCTGTCTCCCCCCAGACCCCGGGCTGCTGCCCCCCGGGTGGGGCTGACAGGGCAGCTGCCCAGTGCCAGGCTTCACAACCAGAGTTGAGGAGCTTGGGCCGCCTGACTTCCAAGGATGCCTCTCTGACCGCTGGGCATATGGGTTACGCAGAACACGCATCAAGCTTCTCTTGCTCTTATGAAGCGGAGCGTGATGTCATGGAAGCGGCACCCTCAGTCCTGCACACTGTGTCTTCGCTACTTTCTTATGTCAAGAGCGTTGACTTGCCACTCTGGAGGCAAACAGCTGACATGTGACAATGGGCAATGTCTCCCCAAGAGTATTTGTATTTAGAAGCAAAAGTCCCTTGAATCAAGGGGCAGAACCTCGGTGGAGAAATTCTGGCCATCGGCCTCCCCGGAGCCCGTGTTCGGTCAGGTGGTTTATTTCCAAAGGACTCGGAAGGCGGCAGATGGGAAGAAACGCCGCCAGAGGGAATGATTTCCACAGCCACCTTTCTGAGCCAATGGATGAGGGAGTGTATTTTTTAAGTCCCTGTTTTGTACGTAAAGCCATCAGAGTTGTTTGTTACAGTGCGGGTGGACTGGCAGTTGAGGTGGCACCCGGCTCTCTCAGCGGGGCGAGGACGAGCCAATTGGCATGGATTTTTTCGCTGTTTAGGGAGAAAGGAGCCGGGATCTGGGGTCTGCTCTTCCCGCAGGCCCTGGAGAGGAGAGGGCGTGGCAAGGGCCGTCGCTAGGTGGGCAGCCTGAGCCGGGCACAGGCGACTTGGGTGCCAAAGAGCACCGTGTTGCCTTTTTCCGTGTTCCTGGTGACCGCATTTGGGCCCAGACGGCTGAGCAGACTCCACCCACCTTTCCTTCCTATAGCATTCCAGCGACTAACCTGGGGGGGGTCCCCGAGAAACACCACATGGAGAAGGCTTTTCCTCCCCCCATGGTGCGATCAGGGTTCAGGACCGGGAGAAACAGAGGTGACACAGTACTCCTCCCGCGTCTCCTCCTGTGGCCCAGGCCTCTCAGGGCTCACGGGAGAGGAGAATGTAGAGGGCAGGTCTGCAGGACCACCCGATGCCTGAGCCACTTTCCTGACAGCCAGGACGGCATTCCCCGAGCCGGGGCTGTCGTGGCCTTTAGACGCCCTGGACTTGCAGTCAACCCCCAAATGTTTGTCTGTAACGAAGTGCCCCTGAGAGGACGCGTCTAGGAAACAGCCCAGGAGGCAGCTTCTGTGAGCAGCTCGGTGCTGTGTCAGCCAGGGAACGCACCCCAGACTCGCACACTGACACTTTGTCTTCTCTGTTCCAGGGACGGGGCGGCCGGAGAGGACTCCAGGGCGCCTCGGTGAGTAGCCCCGGCTTCCTGCCCTGGGGTTGACGGACCGCGGAGGTGTCTTCCACGCACTTGGCAAGACATTGTGGGAAGTGCCCCGTGCCGGACACGCTCCCCTGGTTGGGAGACACACCGGCCACCGCTTCCCCTCCAGGGGCAGGGCCGACCCAAGACACAGCCTCCCTCACAGACGCCCACGGACACGCATAGCCTAAGCGATGCCAAGTGGCGGCCCCAGCCTGCACTCCGGGTGCTGGGGACGCGACTGCAGGAGAGGGAACTTCTTTCCTGGAATCAGAAACGAGCTGTGCTCATTCCTTGGACAGCCTGGAAGGTTACAACCCCAGGCAAAGCGGGGGGTGAGCCCCGAGGCAGACACAATAGCACCTCAGTCCCACGGAAGTCCCGCGAAGAGAACAACTATGTGCAAACCATGCAGAGACGATCTTGACCTTGACGCTGAAAACACTTGTTCCTCAGGGAGACCCAGGAAGTCCTGGACCCCCGGGCATACAGGGAGCAGAAGGATCCCAAGGCCCACAGGTGCGCTGGAGTGTCCTGTACATAAGGGCCAAGGCTGGGAGGCTGCGCTGGTGGGAGAAGGCAGTTCTGCACACAGAGGAGTAGCTGAGGAACGTCGAATCTGTCCCTGCTTGGCTCTGCTTCCCCCGTCAGGGGTGGGGGCCGCCCTGGGCCATCAAGCCTGCTCCCCAGCTGCTGCCCACCCATGAGCCTTTGCAGCGGGGAGGTGAGCACCTGTGCCCACCTGGCACCACGGCTGCACGTTCGTGCTCACAGGTGATGGGTACCTCCAGAGGTTGGTCGTTAACGTCAGGACCAGCGGGTCACTTCTCTTGGCTGGGGTCTGCACATGGCCCCGCCCAAGAAGGTTACTGCCCCTGGACTCACTCCCCTGGGTGGCAGCATTTCCAGGGTCTGATAGGGCTTTCCTTTTGCCTGTCTTCATGCTGTGTAGCCAGTCATCTGAGCACCAAAGTTTCCCTTGCTCCCTTCCACGCTGGAAGAAGCAGTGGTCAAGCCTAGAGGTGGCTTTGTAACACATGGGTACTTAGTCTTCCTATGAAGTCAGTTTATACAAAGCCCACCCTACGCCTGGACTTGTCTGGAAGGGCCCGTGTAGACGTGTCTGTTCTAAGGCCTTCCCAGGAATTCACCTTTCTTCTAGAAAGTTCCATATTATTAGTACTAAATTGGACCGTGGGATTCTCTTGAGTGGTTCTGGGGTCCCTGAACCAACCCATGAGCTAGTAGGTTCTTGAGATTGAGTGACCATGGAGTCAGCCTAGATCCATTGCCAGGCTTTAGGGTGGAGGGTGACGGCTACTTCAGATGCCTCAGGTGCTCAGGGTCCCTGTGACACTTAGACGGGCGGCCAGGGGCCATTCCACAGCTAGTGCTCTGGTAGGAAGGAGCACCGCTGACAGCTCCAGTGTTTGCCTCTGTGGGAGAAAACGGCATGAGAAGCACACACTGAGGGCACACGTCCGGGAAAATATACCCTGACTCCGCTGATGGAGTCGGCTTGAAACAACTCTGCTCTTTACTGCACACATTAACAAGCACTTTGGTGCCGTCACCTGCCCCTAAAGGACCTGATCTGGCTGTCGTTTATGTCTTCCTCGTCTGCAGGTTGTGTTTCCTGTTTAGTCTATTTCACATTCCCTGCAGAGAGGGGTGAAGGTCTTACCCCAGCCAGGAACCTCATTCCCCAACAAGACCTGGACGCCCGGGTCCCCAGGCCTGTCACTTCTAACAACTGCGTGGTCACAGGGCAGACGGCTGCCAGGGGTGGGCTGTTGCCTTCTGTGGGGCGTTTCAGTAACACCAATCGAGAAAGTCAGCTGTGATGGACATGATCTCATCGTGTGTCTTTCGTTACCGCTCCAGGGGTCAAGGGGAAGTCCTGGCAGGAAGGGAGAGAAAGGAAGCGGGGGACACAAGGGGCCTCAGGTGAGTGACACCGAGACGCTGGGCTCAGTGATGCCTGGCGTTTGCTTTCCTCTTCTGCAAGACGTCTTCGTGTAGAGATTGCTTTATACCGTGTCCCTATAGAATTTATTTTACTCCAACCTGAGATAGAGTTGATTTGATACCATCTTCACGTAGAGTTGATTTTACGCCGCTATCCTGAGGTGGAATTGGTGTTACACTATCTCATGTTGAGTTGATTTTACGCCATCTTCCTGGAGTGTTTATTTTGCATTATCTACATATGTATGGTTCCATTTGGGGATTATGGCTACTGTGCCTAGCGAGTTTTTAAATTTATCGTAGAGATAGGTTCTTGCTATGTTGCCCAGGCTGGTCTCAAACACCTGGGTTCAAGCATTCCTCCCCCCTCAGCCTTCCAAAAAGCTGGGTTATGTGTGCGAGCCACTGCACCCAGCCAAACGGGGCACAGGGTCCTTGCACAGAGCCAAGGGGCTCCTCTTGGTCCCTTACTGGGGTTTCGCTCAGAAAGCACAACCCACTCCGCCAGCCTCAGGAAGGCATTTGGGAAAGCACAAGTATGGCCCAATCATGAACGAGTCCTCCAGAACCTAATATGGTATTCGGATTCTTCCAACTTTTCTTTTGTGAGTTGGAGTCTCACTCTGTCGCCCAGACTGGAGTGCAGGGGCCACTCCCGGCCACCGCAGCCTCGACCCGCTGGGTTCCAGCGATCCTTCCGCCTCCGCCTTCCAAGTAGCCGGAACTACAGGCGTGCGCTACCACGCCCGGCTGATTTTTTGATTTATTGTAGAGATGAGGTCTCGCTGCCCAGGCGGGTCTCGAACCCGCGGGCTCAGGCCATCCACTCACCTCGGCCTCCCAAAGGCACGGGATGACAGGCGGAGCCACCGAGCCCGGCAGATCCTTCCAACTTTTAAGAATTATCCGTGCCACGCACATGTATCACATGTATCCTCATTGACGATAGACGTTTAAAACTGACCGTGCGCAGGGCCCCCGGCTCCCAAGACTGTCTGACTCCTACGCTCCGCTCTTGCCTTCAGCCTCTGAATCTGTGTGTTTGCTGAGTGAGTCCCGAGAGTTTGGCTAGTGGCGGATGGGTGTGACAACATGTTCTGAATCTCTTTGATTCTTCAGCTCAGACGGCGAGTGTTTGGAAGGCAGGGCCGCCTGTCTTCCCAGAAAGTGTGGGAAAGGCACCACCTCCCGTTTTCAGGCAGAAGCGTGTTCTGCAGGTGTTTCGTATGTGCCCGTGGCGCGGTGCACCAAGGTGGCAGAGTGTCTTGTTCCAGCAAACCAGTGCACGGCGGCAGCGTCCCCACACTTGGAAGTCCCATGTGTTGAGCCCTTCTCTCACCGAGGCCCTGCGTGGACTAGTGATGCTCCCGCCTGGGAACTCGTGTGGTCCTCTCCCCAGGACTGGAACCGGCAGCCTCGGGACTGCCCTGGCCGACTTGTCTCCTTTGGGTGCTGGGGCTTCTGTGAAGGTGGCATTGGGAGGTGTTGGCATGACATGAAGAAAAGTGACACATTCCCAGTGGGTTTTCTTAGCATTGCTGTGGCCAACATGTGGGTCTTTCTTTTACAGGGTTCTTCTGGGCCAACGGGGGCTAAAGGGAGCCCTGGAAGATCTGGACTTTCGGGGAAAAAAGTAAGTGTGCTTTCTTATGGGTTTCCAATACCGAGAGCAGAAGCACCCCCATTCCCTCCCCAACCTTCCCGTTGGTCACTCACGTGGTTGACTCCGGGCACACGAATGAGCCACCAGCCCGCACTGATGACTCCTCTCTCTTCCACTGAGCAGTTCCTAACAGCTGACCTTTGGCCTTCCACAAGGCTGTCCTGCTCCACCAGAGATCCCACCCAGCAGAAACGCTCTGAGACACCCCAACAGGCTGAGGCCCCGCAGGCAGGGTGCCCGTGGCCAGGTCGAGGAGGGTGGTGGTGTCAGAACCCGCCTCCGTCCTGCATGCACCCCTCTTGCTGGAGGACGGCTCTGGTCAGGTCCCACCCCGGACCCCCACCCTAGAGACAGCATCCCTGGGCAGCCCACTATGACCTCAGGGGGAGGGATCCACTTGGCTCCTGCCCTGCCGCGGGAATCTTGAGTCCCTTCCTGTCTGAGCGAGGGCCTGGGCTCTCCTTTCACATCCAGCCTGGAAAACTGGGCCTGGGCCTTGCTGTCCCTCACCCCGGGGAGCCCCCAGACGCGAGGGCTACAGGATGAGGAGTTCTGAGGCCTGCTGGGCGGTGCGGGGACGGTGGCCAACAGCACTGTCTGTTCACTCAACACCGTGCTGAGAGCAGCTCTTGAAGGTTCTCAGCAGAAAGAGAAAAGAAATCACGGTGGCCCGAGAGGACAGATGTGCTGGCCACCTGCTCGTGGTGATCATGTTCCTTTTGCTGCGAGATCTTTTTTTTTTTTTTGAGTTGGAGTCTCACTCTGTCACCCAGACTGGAGTGCAGTGACCGCTCCCGGCCACCGCAGCCTCGACCTGCTGGGCTCCGGCGATCCTGCCGCCTCAGCCTTCCGAGTAGCCGGAACTACAGGCGCGCGCTACCACGCCCGGCTGATTTTTGATTTATTGTAGAGATGAGGTCTCGCTGCCCAGGCGGGTCTCGAACCCGCGGGCTCAGGCCATCCACTCACCTCAGCCTCCCAAAGGCGCGGGGTGACAGGCGGAGCCACCGAGCCCGGCTTGCTGCGAGCTCTTTTAATTGTGCATTGGAAGTGACTTGCCACGGGGGGAGGCTGCGTGCCCTCACGGTGGCCTGCCGGCGGTGCGACTTCGCCTGACCCCCGCGCAGAATCGGAAGCGTGTGTGGGCCCCTCGACGACCGGCACCAGGCCCGGTCAATGGTCTTGCCCCTTCCTTGGCGTCACTGACAGAGGGAAATGTGTGCGCGCTCCGTCTCGCGGCAGGGTTGGCATCAATGGTGGGGGAGGAGAGAGGACATGTCCGTCATCCGCTGGGTCCCAGCAGCTCTTCCCACGAGATCGTCCTAAAGTCCCTGCGTAAACCACATCCCACATCCCACACCTTCCACTTGGCGGTTATTTGTGGAGAAGGGGGTGTCTGCAAGACCCCGGGCTGCTGGGTCGCTTCGTCTCAAGCCCGGCTCCCTCCGGTCTTCCCTCCGCCGCCTGCCCCGGGCCTCTCACCTCCTGCTCCTGCTGCCAGGTGGCCAGCCCTGCCCTCCGCCACGCCCTCCTCCTCCTCCCCCATTCCTCCCCCCTCCTTCCCTCCCTCCCCTGCTCACACAGCCCACCCTCCTGCCTCAGCCTCCACGCCTCTCCTCCAGGCAGCCTCCAGGTCCGCCAGACCTGCCTCAGCCCCCCTGCTCTGGGCGCTGGCCCCCAGGGCTTCATTGCACATCTCATTCCACCCGTCTGGTTTTTCTTCCCCCACTCACCCTGCGCTCGGTGAGGGCAGGGCCAGCCCCATCCCTCACCCCTTCTGGACGGACCGCCAGCCAGCGTGCATCTGCCCTGTGCCTTCTCCTGTCCTCAGGGCGCCGGGAGGCAGCACAGGGGCCTGGCCCCGCCCGGGCTGAGCGGGCATCTGTCCTTTGCGCCCCGCCATGCCCTTCGGGAGCTCTGACTCCTCGCTGAGAAGCCAGTCTCCCCTTCCACAGGACGGAACTTTCCACGGAGGGAGCGGGTTTGCTTTACTGACCCGACGCCCTTCTCGTCTACCCCTCAGGGAGAGCCTGGACTCCCTGGAGACCTGGGGCTGGCCGGTCAGCCTGGGCAGCGAGGAAGACAGGTACGAGGCTCCGAAGCCCGCCCCTCCCCGTCCCGGCCCTCGGCTCCCAGGCAGAGCAGGACGGAGACCATCAGCCCAGCAGGGCTGTGGAAGCTTTCCTGCATGTCAGAGGGTGTGGGGACGTGTCTCCCAGCTGGGGGCTCTCCCTCGTGGCCAGTCTGTGAGTGAAGGACGGTGGGGGGGGCGGAGGGGCAGGCAGAGGACAATGGCAAAGGCAGGACAGGCACCTCTGTGGCAGCCCGCAGTGTGGCCGGTTGAAAAGCATTGTCTCCTGAAACGCCAGGGGTGACAAGAGATCGAGAGATGGGCAAAGACACGGGCGTCACTTCTCCAGCCGGTGGCTGTGACTGTATCCAAGGAGAGAGAGAGGGGGGAGAAAGAGAGGGTGGGGGAGAGAGGGAGGAGGGGGAGAAAGGGAGGAGGGGGGGAGAGGGAGGGGGGAAGAGGGCCAGGAAAGGAATGACAGAAAAGAACGTCTGTGATGCATAAAGCAAGAGGAAGGGCAGGAAGGAAGAAGCACCCAGGATCTCACCGTGTGGGGAAGGCTTGCCACCGACGTTCTGGAGATGCCAGGAGAAAGGAGGCCCCTCAAAGGGATGTTTTCCTCAAAGGGATGTTCCCCAGGCGTGCGTCCATGTCCCTCTTTTGTCCCTCAATGTTGCCCTAAACGCTTCAAAGCCGCCTCCAGCCCGCGCTCCGCGTTGACGTGACCGTCTCTTGCTGTTGGCCTCTGCTTGCTTTCCGATGCTCGCCGTCTTCAGCAGCCCAGCCACGAATACACACGTCCCGAAATCTGTGGGCAAAACCATAGTCCGTTGCTATGTATAAATGTCTAGGCCAAGCGTGGCTGGGCCAGAGACGGTGCGCCTGCTGAGTGAAGGCTTGGCCCGCTTGTGGAGGCCCGACACCACCCGGCTGTGCGTGTCTCGCTGGAGCGTGTTTATCTCGGGGCTTCCTCAGCCGCAGGTGCTGGCGCTTTCTTTTCCATCCTCACCACTGACAGAAGAGGCATCCCATTACTGTTTCAACCGCATTGTGGTTAGCACTGGGGGTGGCCCTTCCTTCCATGTCTACCGGCCGTTTCTCGGGCCTGGGTTCATCAGGCTAGCTCCAAGTTCTCCAGTCAAGAACCTGCCACCAGCGCCACAAGTCCTGAATGACCTCCCTCCCTCCCTCCCTCCGCCCCCTGCCATGGTCAGAGGGGAGCTGGCCAGAGACACACCCGGTCGTGTCAGGACGTGGGGGAAACCCGTGACACGCATGTTCCCAGGGCTCAAGGTCACCAGCATTCCCCACCCCCATGGAAGTCCTGGTGCTCCTCTTCTGACACCATCACTTCCCCATGTAGACTATGGTCCACTTCCACTCTTGAGAAACTGAAATGAGCTGGTGTGTTTGCAGGGAGATTCTGGCAACCCGGGCTACGGTCAGACGGGACAAAAAGGAATGAAGGTAACTATGGAAGGCAGTGACTTTTTTGATGGGCAACTCAACTAAGCAAGACAAAAAGAAACAATCCCATCACAGAAGCAGTGTGTTGATGTCCTTACGTTCTCCACCAAAATTGCAGGGCCTCCGAGGGTTCCCTGGCGACGTGGGGCTGAAGGTATGGCGCACGTGACCTTTCAAGACTGCCACGATCTTCTCTCTCCCTTCGTGGCGATCTCGACTGATAAAATGAAATGCTTGTCGACTGGTCCCGCTATGTTATCGTCGTAAAAGCGTCTCTCTTGGTTGCGGTCTAACTTGCAAACATGTATGGGGCGGGGGAGAGAGTGAAGCAGGGAGGGAAGGAGAGGGCTTCTACCCGAGAACTGAGATAACCCGGGGAGCCCACGGGTCTGAGTGAAGTGGGCGGTGACAGTTGTTTTGGGGGCTTTCCCGGAAGGGGCCAGGCCTGGCCTGTGAATCTCCATGTGGGAGGAGACTGCTGTCTTTCGTGGCCTATGCCCTTCCCTGGCAGCCGCCTCCAGGTGTCCTCTCAGGTTTCTCTGGGTTGGTGGTTTTGTCCACTTCTCTCACTTCAGCTCCTGCTGTGAGTTCTTCATCTCTGCGAACTTCACCTTCTCTCACCTGGAAGAGCACAGCAGTCTCCTCCTCGGTCACCTTCCTTCTTCCTCTCCCTGCCTCAGTCAATCCCAAACTGCCGCTGCTTGATTTTCTCCAAGTATAGCCCTTATGCTGCTGCTTTCCTGGTCAAACACGTCCAAGAACTCCTCGTGGCCAGACGAGCTCATTGACATCTGTCTTCTGCACCGGGATTCAGGAACAAGGGTTCCCTTTTTAAAAGTGTCCGGACAGTTGATGATTAAATAAAATATGGGTTAAGAATGGAACGTCTGATTAATAAATCAAATAAACTATAGGAAAACAGCCCATTTTGGAATCCTCTTTAAAGTGTCTTTAGCTGATGAAATACCAAGCGATTCTTCCGTAGAAAAGGGTGTGAGAAGAAACTATGTAAATAACTGTTAGGATGAAAGTCTTCATGTTAGAGGATCAATTTTCTGACTTGATGATAAAGGGAGAAAATTAGCATGCTTCGATTTATTGATGAATGTGAAAATAAGCATAATGACAAATATCTGTCAAAATTAATTTCCTACAAAAGTCAGAGATTTTTTAAAACCTCCAGCTTTTTCAGAAGTGTTTCATGAATTTAGAAAGTAATTCATTATTTTGTATTTTATGTAGTTAATACTCCAAAAGTTTTTCCTGATTTTCAGGCATTTTCTTGGGATATTTTTATGGCTAGCCATTTAATTGACATTTTATGTAAATACTTGTATTGTGAGAAAATTTAAAATATCTTGGAGACTATCTAGGTATCCCAAAGACTGAGTTCCAAATGACAGGAAAAGATATTTAAGGATGTATTGCCCTTAATTAGTGTGTCAATAATTGTTATAAAATCAATTAAGTTTCTGTTTGGAGATACTTTTTAAAATCCTTTCATAGCAAATCTTTTGACGTCTTCATTTCTTATATCTGAATCTTCAGGGTGATGTTGGGAATCCTGGAACTCCTGGGGGACCTGGACCCAAAGGATTTCGGGGACTGGCCGTAAGTGACCTGCAATTCCAGAAGTAGTACATATTTCTTGGGCAGACTCTGGCCTTCGTGGCGCGATAATAAATGTGCATTACTGATGCAGCTCAGGGACATCTGTGATGCCACTTACTAGCTGTGACCTTCAACACACCTCAGGGTCTCTATTTCTGTGACATAAGAGCTGAACCTAGTGATGCCTAGAGTCACTTTCAGGTCTGAAAGTTTCCGGCTTTGTGAATCAGAACTATTTTAAAGATGGACGAATTGATAACTGCCACTTCTAAGAAACATCCGTGCCTTCCAGTCTGTTCCAAGGCTCATGCTGAATCCCAGACTGTTAACTCCATGAGTGGAAATGAAGGCGATATCTCCCCGAGTCGCTGAGGGTTTTCTGATGACTCCACCATCCATAGCAAGATCAGACAGGGCATTCATTTTAAGGAAGGCTTTTGAGACCTTCTGATTAGCAAAGCGCAGAGCAGAATATTATGCTTACTTAAAAACACAACGCAGAGACAGGCACCTTTCATCCTAAGGTTTGAGTGCAGCATCAGTGGTCATCATCAGTATGAAAGAGAAACAGTCCAATGGCTGTTTTCCATCTGGCTGGAAAAGTTTCATCAGCATCCATGTCCTCACCCAAGGGTGGGAACGTCATGGCCCGTGCGTGTCCTCCGTGTGTGTCTTTTTCCTTCTTTGGCCTTTTACAGATGGGAAGGTCGTTTGTTTAAATTAGATCTCTGTGTCCCAGTTGATTTGCTTTTCCTGTTAGCACCAAGCTCAGCTTATTACTAATTTAGACTGAAATGCACAGTTAGTGCCAGAGCAAAGTCTGCCACTGTTTAAGAGGCTAAGAGGGAAACAATATTTAATGGCAATTAAGAGTGGGCAGTTGCCGCCGGCTCGGTGGCTCAGCCTGTAATCCCTTTGGGAGGCTGAGGTGAGTGGATTGCCTGAGCCCGCGGGTTCGAGACCTGCCTGGGCAGGCGAGACCTCATCTCCACAATAAAATAAAAAAATCAGTCGGGCGTGGTAGCGCGCGCCTGTAATTCCGGCTACTCGGAAGGCTGAGGCGGAAGGATCACTGGAGCCCAGCAGGTCGAGGCTGCGGTGACTGGGAGAAGCCACTGTACTCCAGTCTGGGCGACAGAGTGAGACTCCAACTCAAAAAAAAAAACCACAAAGAGTGGGCAGTTTACGGTATAAGTCAGCAATCTACCTGGCTTGAATCAATAGCTGCTGTCTTTTAGAAATATGTCTTATTAACACCAGGTAGCGCCCATGGATAGACGATGTTGAGAGTAACACGTGTTCCTATCTGCAGCTCTCTGTAGGTTTGAAAGGTGAAAGGGGTTCTCAGGGACCCCCGGGCCCTCCTGGACCAAGAGTAAGTAGAACTGTAGGACCCGGTGCGCTGTTTGGGTATGTTCCACGGAAGGGCACAGAAACATGGGGTTCGAGCCCAGATTCTGCTTCTCACTAGCTGCATGCCCTGGGGCCAGCCCCTAGGTCTACCCGTTTATTTCGAACATGGGGGTGACATGTCCTGGGGGGACAGATGAATGTGTGAATGGATGGGCGGGTGGATGGCTGGATGGGCCGGCTGTACTTCTAAGAAGAAAAGACTCCAGTCCACACCTCACTAACCCCATTTTGGTTTTCGTAGGGTGTTAAAGGTCTGGCGGGGCAGCCGGCGTATTTGGTACGTACCTCCTTTTTCATGGAAGAAAACCCAGTCGACTCACTGGGAAATAAACAGGCCACGAGGAGGTCACTGTGCTCACGCTTCTCTTCTCTCACTCTCTTTCAATTTATAGCAGTGTGATCTGATCCAGTTCGTGCGTGGTCATAGTCGTGAGTATCTCTCCAGGGGGAGGAGCATCTGTGGAGGGCAAGGCCCCCAGGCCAGGGGGCAGGGGACGTGGGATTGGCAGGCGGAGCTCACTGGCAAGGAGCCTCTGCACAGGCCTGGAGTCCTTGCTGCAGGACAGCTCGCGTTCAAGGGGGGAGGAAGGAAAGAAGCCGGCCAAGGACGGGAGGAGACGCACCTGCGGGGAACAACGGGAAAAGACGCAGGAGTGGGAAGTGGCTCCCAGTGTCGCAGCGGTTGAGGCCAGAGGAGCGCGGGCGTGGGGCTAGAGGGATGGCCACAGGGTGCGGGGCTAGTGTCTCGGTCGGTGACGGTGCTTGGGCGGCGGGAAGTGAATCTGGTTCTGGGGAGGAGATGACGAATCTGGTTCTGGGGAGGAGATGACGCGTGACAGGAAAACAGTTTCAGCAAAGGCGCCCGGGGAAGTCGGTGGAGCGGGGGTGGTCTTGCTGGTGGAGATGGGGAGGAGGCGGAAAGAAGGGGAAAGGGAGCCCTCACTTCGGAAAATGGGCCCTAAGGAAATGCAGCGAAGAAGGAAGAAACGTGGTTGTTCAAGTGTTACTCTCTAGAGCAAAATGATCACGCCCAGAGACAGACGGAAGAGTCAGGCCACGGTGTGTGGTCGGACCCAGTGAAAGGCAGGCAGGGTTTTCGGGGAGGCCCCCTTGCAGAAGCCTGGGCACGAAAACCACAGGTGAATGGCAGCCTTACACTTCTTATCTTCTTACATGCGGGTAATGTGTCAACCCAGAAAGGAGTGCTGGACACAAAGGTGGGAAACGTGGCGCTCGTCACGTGGCTGCCATGGCTCGTGGCTCCCTTCGTCACGTGGCTGCCTCGGGGCTCGCCTCCCTTCGTCACGTGGTCGCCGGGACTTTTCCACAGTCACAATCAACACACACAAAAGGGGGATCGGGCCTGTCCGGGGGCCTGGATGGAAGTGCAGTCCCAGCAGGGATGTGGCGAGGGCGGGCACCCACAAACGCAGCAGGGGAGGCTGAGGAGGTGCTGGGGGGTGGCGAGGCAGCCTCTCGGGCCAGAGGCGTGCGGTCCACCCCCGTGAAGCGGCCGGCAGCTGGCCGGCGGCCTGATGCCGGGCAAGGTGCAGGGTCAGGAGGAGGTTGGGTGTGACGGCACTCCTGCGGGGCCTGAGCACGCGGGGGAGTAGGGCCCTGAGGACGTGGGCCGAGGCAGAAACAGAATCCCTGGGGAGGCACCCAGGCATCTCGGGGCAGGCGGGGGGCCGAGTCCAGAAGACGGCACTCACGGCCAGGGGCCCGGCCTGCCACACACAACAAGGGGGTGGCCAGCTGGAGGAGAGGCACAGGACCGTGGGCGACGCTGCCTGGGAGGGGCCAGGCCCTGGGCACGGGGAGGAGGCCAAGCCTGGGGCTGGACCAGAGAGAGAACACAGGGAGGCCCTCGTGGGACAGGGGCGTGGGTGCCGGACGCCCCCAGGTGTAGCCTCTCTCCTCAGTAGCCAACGGCATCCTCCCGAGAAGATGGAGGGAGGGGAAGCGTGGAGGGGAGCCTCGGCCTTGCGGGCTGGGCCATGAAGGGAGAGGCCTTCCAGCGTGGAACAGGAGGAGAGCCGGCTGTCTCGAGGGGGTCAGGGGGTGTGGCTGGGACCCCGGTGCAGACCCGAGAGGAGGGGTGGACAGGCCTTTG
Organism: Cephalopachus bancanus; assembly: GCA_027257055.1. Taxonomy (NCBI): domain Eukaryota; kingdom Metazoa; phylum Chordata; class Mammalia; order Primates; family Tarsiidae; genus Cephalopachus; species Cephalopachus bancanus. The sequence continues at coordinate 1,869,503 of JAPVLO010000177.1, read as the reverse complement.
GCACTAGCCTGGCAGCTGCCCTGTGTAGAGGACACCGCCAAGGCCCCTGGGCTGATGTCGCTCACCCTGCAGCCCAGCGGCCATCCCCTGCCACCCGGGGCGAGGGCCAGGGCCTGAGCAGAAGGCTGGGACCCAACTCGGAGCCCAAAATAGGGGACCCAGGAGGGTGCAGCGTGTCGAGAATGAGAAGGAGGGTCCAGATAGCATCGTGGAAGGAGACTTTGAGGAAAATAAACGTTAACAGAAAGAAACACACAAACAGCGGTCAAGCACTGACCCCCACGGTCAGCCGGCTCTGCTGAACTCCAGCCTGGCCTGGCTGTGGCCTCACGGCAGGGCTTGAAGTTAGCATGAAAGAGTTCTCGGGCAGAAGAAAGGGATCTGTCCTGAGCCTCGTGGGCAGAGGGTGTGCCGTTGGATGGTGGTCAGGTGTGGTCAACACTCACAGGAGGCAGGGATAGGGTGGCTGGGAGGGTAGCACACCTGGGGATACCAGGACAAGCCTGATGTTGCCAGGGTTGACAAGATCTGTGGCCGGGCGTGGTGCCTCACACCCGTAATCCCAGCACTTTGGGAGGCCAAGTCGGGGGCCTCTTGAGCCCAGGAGTTTGAAACCAGCCTGGACAACATAGCGAGACCTCATCTCTACAAAAGAAACAAATACTCAGCTGGGTGTGGTGGTGTGCGCCTGCATTCCCAGCTATTCAGGTGGCTGAGGCAGGAGGATCGCCTGAGCCCAGGAGGTCAAGGCTGCAGTGAGCCAGGATCGTGCACCTGTGCGCCAGCCTGGTCTCATAATAAGAATAATAGCAACAATAATAGCTTTGATTACGTTGGCATGACTCACCTGCTTCCTAGGAATCGAGTGGCATGAGCGTGGAGATTGTCAGGCCTGTGGTTTCTTAGACATTTACCGACCCCGGCCTGACCCTGCTTGGGTCTGAGTAAATCAGTTAGAGAGAGCTTGCTCAGACAGGCTGCGTTTTTTACCAAACACACAGCTCATTTGGAAATCCCCCTGGTTCTCCAGGAACGTAGAGGCCCACAAGGTGTTAAGCAGGGAAGAAAATGAGGCCTGTATTTGAGCCCTGGCTGCTGAACGACTCTCAGAGGGCTGTTGGAAGAGACACAAACAGATTGAGGTCCAGCCATCTGCCGTTTGATCAGAGGCGCGTCTATTTTGCCTCTAAGATGGCTGATCAGTGTTTCGGTTTCAGTCAAAATTCTGCTCACATCGGCTGGCCGAGGCCCACGGGGGAGGCCAGGAGGGCTCAGAAATTAACAGAATTCCGAGGCCTTCCTCCTCCGTCCTCTGCCCTCGGCTCCCGACGGAAGAGCCTCGGTTGCCGTTTGAGTCAAACGCGCCTTAAGCTTTGCTGCAATGTTGCTGTTTGGGTTATTTTTCGTCTGTGCTCCCCAAACGTAAGACACTCTTCTCTCTCTCCTCCCCCAGCTTGCTGGAAAGGTGAGTGTTCTTGCCGCACTGTTTCTTGCCAACACAATTGCAGCGTCCTCACTCAGAACCACACACACACGTCGGAACTAGACGGCTTGCTCCTGAATGGTTTGGGGGTAAACAATGAAATCAGGAAAGACATTTTCAAAAATCTGAGACAGATGAAAAGAAAGACGCAAGACACCAAAGCCCTGGGACGCCACAGAAGCCGGGCTGAGACCAAAGCTGAGAGCACAAACCACCCGCACCAACCAGCTGGACGGCCTCAGACACACACCCGCACGCCCGTCTCAGGAACCGGAAAGACAAGACCATGAGAAAGAAACCCTCGGCCTGCGGGAGGACGGCCCCTCCTGGGCCCTGCCTCAGTTTACAGCTCAGGCTATCCCCCGAGCAGGCCCTGTGCCGCAGGTCGTTCTGTGCCTGGGCTCTCTGACGGGTCTCTGTCGCTCTGTGTGCGGCTGACCCCTGGACCCTGGTTCCTTGCTTGGGTACGGGATGTTTGGTCTTTGCTCTCACTTGAACTCTGACATTCTCGCGACAGCACACAAAAACATGTGACAGCCATCACGAACGTCACCCAGCAAGACGCTGCCACACGTCGCAAACTCAGTTGTGAGACACTGGCATACAAGCCTGTGAGACTTTACTGAGGTGTTTGTACAGTGCTGCCAACCTGGCTGCACGGTGGCAAGGTTGCGAACTTAATTGTCACACCACAGTGCCACGCCACACCTCGTGGGACAGGTGCTCAGTCACGGTTTGTGGCACAAGTGCATGAAATACTCCAACTGTCTTTGTCACGGATCACTCATTTCTGGAGATCTGGGGGGAGAATATCCATTCCTCTTAAACTGGCAGGCAAGCTGTAAGGCTCACCTTGGCACGTGTACGGTTTCCCCACCGGTGTGGATGTGTAGACACTGCCCAGGTCAGGGCACAGCTGCTTCGCCCGCCAAGAGCCCTGCACTGTGGATGGTGGACGCAGCGGGCTGCGGGTCGGAGTGCCTCGGGGCCGGGTCCCCGCACTCCACATCTACATGAAGGCTTCGGAGTGCCAGCGGGCTGCCCCCCTCTCTGCGTGGTGCCCTGTCCTGGCCGGGCGCAGTGCTTGCATGGCCTCCGCCCACTTCACGGGAGGAAAGGGTGTGGGAGGGGCTTTTGGTCCCGGGACATGTCTCAGTCCCTCCGCTTCTCCTTCGCAGACACGTGCCCGGTGTATCCCACAGAGCTGGTGTTTGCCCTGGACGACTCCCCCGACGTCACGGAGCAGAGGTTTAACAGAACGCGGGACCTCGTCACGTCCATAGTCCGTGACCTGGCCGTCCGTGAGGACGGCTGCCCGGTGGGCGCCAGGGTGGCGGTGGTGGCCTACGGCTCGGCCACCCACTACCTCCTCCGCTGGTCCGACCACCGCAGGAAGAGGCAACTCCTGCAGCGCCTCGCCCAGATGGAGCACGGCCGCGCCGCCGGGCCCCGGGACCTGGGGGGCGCCATGCGCTTCGTGGCCCGCCACGTGTTCAAGCGCTCGCTGGCGGGCCCCAATGTGAGGAGGGTCGCTGTGTTCTTCAGCCACGGTCAGACGGCCAGTCAGTCATCGGTCCTCACGGCCACCATGGAGTTCAGCGCCCTAGGCATCAGCCCCGCAGTCTTCGCTTCCAACAACAGAGGTTTCCTGGAGGATGTTTTCGGGGTAAGAATGTCTCTGGGCAGCTTCTTTGTTTTCAGCAGGTGGGCGGGCAGGTGGGCATGGTGGGAGGAGGGAGGCAGGGTCCCCCGGACGGCCTCCCGGCTGTGCTGTCCTGTGTCCACAAAACCCCGGACCCGAGAGTGACAACAGTCAGTCATGACTGCAACATGGCTCCCCTGCTGCGTGCAAGACCCCGCCCCCAGCTCTCACACACTCACACCTTCTCACCCCACCCCCGACCCCTGGGAAGTGTCGGCGTTTCCATGTTCAAAGCAGGGAAACCGAGACCCAGGGCATTCTCGCGACTTGCCCAGTTGCGTCCAGCTACTCAGTGGCTAAACCAAGATTCTCACCCGGGTCTGCCTGCTGTAAAGGACCAGAGCGTGAGGCCCGGCCGGTGGCTGGGGTGGGGTGTGATGTCTGCTGCCCAGACTCACCCTGGGCGGGTGATGTTCTGGGGACCTTTGAACCCTGAAGCTGTGCACACGCCCAGCGTGTGCAGACGTTTTTCCCAAGAGAGGCTCTGTCACTTCTAAAGGAATCCATGCTCCTTCTTCTCCCCAAACCTCAAAGCATCTCCCTGGTCTGTTCCATGGCTCCGTGGCCAGGTTTCCCAAGAGTTGCATACTTTCGGGGCTGGGGGAAATGTCGTGTCGCTCGAGGGACTGGAAGGCCTGTTTTCACGCAAATGCACACGTTTCCACCGTGAAAAGGAAGAGAATCTCTCTATAACATGGAGAGAATCAGTCCGCTCCAACACACCCAAGCATGTTCTGGACGCAGGAGCCACAGGAGGGAGGAATGACAGGCCCTGGAGAAGGATGAGGGGGCGGCGTCCAGCGGGCAGCCTCTCTTTCCAGACTGTCTGTGTCCCCCGATTCTTCTCCCTGGGGAACTGAGTGCTCCTTGCACTCTGAGGGCTGCAACCATCACTGGAGGAAATCGAGCCAAGCTGGGTCCTCATCCTCAGGCAGGACCTGCCAAGGGCCCTGGGACCCCGCAGAGAGGGGCCGCCCTCTCCCGCTCGCCGGCCATGGCATGGGGGCCGCGTCTCTGTGAAAAACACCACCGCCGGACACTGTCTGTCCTGTCCTCGCCACTCTGCTCTCACCCGGGCAACCGTCCCACGCGAGCGCGCCCCCTTCGGTCGTTCTGGAGGCCCCTGCCTCCACGCCCTCTTCTGCGGGACAGGCCTCCCCCTCCTCCCCTCCCTCCTCCCCTCTGCCCCCCCTTTCCCTCCTCTCCCACCTCCCTGCTCCTCTCCCCGACCTCCCCCCTTGCCCTTCCTCCCTCCTTTCCCCGCCCCTTACCCCCCTGCTTTCCTCCTCCCCCTCCCCCCGTGCCCCTCCCTGCCACCCTCTTTGGCAAGTCCGCTGGAGAGGTCGGCCTGCTTCCCCCGTGCCTGTCGCCCCACCCACTTGCCAACACTGGGTTTTGTCTGAGCTTTTAGACTTCCACCCGTCTGGTCGGTAAGCAAGGGCACCGCTCTCGCTGTTGTGCGCAGATTTCCGGGCACAGCTAAGCGTCTTCTCCCGTGTTCTCTGCCCGTTTTAACATTTCTGTGAACGCACCACCTCACCCCGCGTGCCACTTGGTCTTGTGTCTTCCTTTGGGAGAGGCTGCGTGATAACACTCTGCTGCTTTTTATCCTGGGCCCTGTGCACCCGGAACTTAAGCTTGCAGCGTCCCACCGACATTCTAGGGATTTCTAAAAGTGTTTAATGTTCTAGCGTGTTGATTCTCTGCAAGTCTGAACTTCTGGGTAGAATATGTATTCCTGGAGATGAGCCTGTGATCGTTCCTCCTATGAAGCTGGAAACAATGGGCAGTTACTAGGTACTCACGTTCCCTTAGGGGCTGCCCTCACTGTTGCTTATTCACGCCGTCGTCTTGAACACACATCGCCATCACGTGCCAGACTGCTGGTCGGACTCTCCCCGCTCTCGGGGCTTCCACTCCGGAGAGAAACACCAGTCCCGAGTCCGCTTTTCTCCGCAGTCACTGCGCCGCTTCTCGGCCCCACAGGCCTCTCCTGGAGTCTCCTGGCCTCAGCCACCTGCCTCCTGGGGCCAAGCCCCGTCCCTCCAGGCCCTTCCGCCTCCTGACGCATCTCACCCCGCATGTCTGCACGCAGCAGCCCCACCCTGGGCTCGCTGGCCCCACTCCCAGCCTGCCCCCCGCCGACCCCCCGCCCTTGGAAGCGTTTTGGCCACCGCCTTCCAGGGCGCCCTGGCTCCCTTCACCTGCTGACCTGGGGGGGTGTTTCCCAAGGCCACTCCTCGATCCCTCCTCCCTCCACTGGCACTCCCCCGACACTCTTGTCTACACGCAGGGCCCTCCACATGCATGTGTCTCCCATGCGGACCGTGTCCCCAGCTCCACACACCCACACGACAGCCTCCTCAGCTCAGCACCCTCACGGCACGTCTTGTGGGGGCGCCAAACCCGGGTCCCAGCGCCCCTGCAAGACGCGCCCGCCACAGCCCGTCCCAGTCACACCAACTCCATCCTTCGGCCCGCAGTTACCACCACCCTCGCCTGTCTCAGACCGGCGTTCCTAGCTTAGGGAGCGAGTGTGTGCCTGGACGTGTGTGTGCATGCCGCCGTGTGGGCACGGACATGCGTTGTGTGCACGCTGAAGTGCGTGAGTGTTTGAGAGGCAGGTGGTCTTCTAGGTGCGAGTGTGCGGGATTAGCGTGAGTACGACGGTGGGCACAACGCGTGGCAGATACGGACCCAGCCAGTGACCACGCGTTGGGGCTTGGAATGTCGACACCTTGGTCCTGCCCCACTCTCGTCTGCCCGGACAGGGCGGCCGCCATCCCGGGGGGCCCTGCCGAGTCTCCACAGAGCAGCCAGCGTGGTCCAAGCGCTCCTGAAGCCACGGGGCTACGGAGCCCCAAACCCCTTCTCATCTCCCTCGGAGGGAAGCGATGGTTCTTACAGAAGCCGGCAGGCTCTGCACGACCTGCCCACCCCTTTGAGGCCCCCCCTCCCTCTCTCTCTCCACAGTCAGCCCCCCGAGTGTCCCTCAGCTCTCCCTTCTTCGTTCTCTCTCTCCGTGCCCTCCCCCCTTGGCGTCTCCCTGGCACCCCCTTTCCTCCCGCCCCCTCTGTGCCCTGCCTCTCCCCTGGTGTCGCCCTCGCCTCCCTTTGCATTCCTTCTCCCTCTCAGCGGCCACCGCTTCTCCCAGTCTCTCTCCGGTCTCCCTTCTCCTTCCCTGCTCTCCCCGCAGCTCCGGCAAGCCATCCCCACCCCCTCCGCGGACTCTCGTGGGCGCTGGACAGACTCACCCTCCCCAGGCTTTCCTGGCCTGTTTTCCATGCTTGAACGTCTCTTGCCAGATACGTCCTCCCATTTCCTCCTTTGCGTTTTGGCCTCGATGTCTCCTGGTCAGGAGATCCCATGTCCCACCCCTGGCGCCTTGCTTTGTCTTTTCTATAAAAGTTATTACTTCCCAACATGCTAATCATTTGCCTCCTGTGATTCTTGTATGCCTTCTCCACTAGATGGCAAGACAGAGGTTTTCTCTGTTTTGTTCATTTCTGTGTTCCCAGAGCCTGGGACTAGATCTGTAATGTGGCAAGCATTCATCAGGTATTTGTTGAACGAATGAATTCACAAATGAAGAGCATGGGATTGACTCTCGGGAACCCACTTTCTTGCTTACCATCTTGATGCTCAAATACAGAATAACACCCAAGGCATTCCATTTCATCAAAGTTGGGAGCAGGAATGTCGTCAATGCTTTCTGGTCACAAGGCCGGAACGATCATGAGCATTTTCAGATGTTTACTCAGCACTTTATGGTAAACCAGGGTGTGGCTTTTCTAGTGCTTTAATTTGTGGAGGGAGAAAGAGAAAAAGCAGGGGCATCTTTGTTGCTGGAAAGACCCTCACCACCCCCTGGGATGGGAGATTCCTTCATCAGAGTAAAGTATCTGATCTGCATGGTGCCTCCCACAGAGTAAATACCCAGTAGAGAGTTATAGACTCCCGGAAGGAAGGAAGGCAGGAAGGCAGGCAGGCTGCACATTGCCCATTGCAGTCAGTATTAAAGCAAAAAAAAATCAAGAACCGTGAAATGACGCCGTGTACCCTGAGAGTTTTGAACAAACGTGGCATCTCTGTCTCCTGCCTTCTGAAGTCGACTTTGCATTGGAATTTGTGACTGGGAAGGCTTCCTCGATGCCTGAAAGACATGCCTTCCTCTTGACAGAGTGGGCTAGGGTCCTTGGATCAGGACCTAGTGGAGCCAGAGAAGCTCATGAGCGTACGCTTTCTGCAGAAGCCGGTGTGTGGTGTGTACCTAGCTGGCGCAGGGTCAGACGTGTGTGGAAATGCAGTGTCGGAGGCCTGGAGAGTGTGGACGTCTGCCGCAGGGAGCGCTTCTGGTCGGGCCGTCTTCCAGTAGTTGCTTCTTCCCAGAGGAGGGATGCTGACACTTGCTCTGGACATACGTATATGCGTCATGTTTAGGCTAAAAGGGCATGCGTGCATGCGTGTGTGTGTGTGTGTGTGTGTGTGTGTGTGTGTGTGTGTGTGTGTGTGTGTGTGTGTATGGTCCTCTGGACGGAGCAAAGGGCTCTGGTCAGAGTGAGGAGTAGTTGGGCGTTTTTCAAACTTCTCCATGAAATGCGGTCGTCGTGACTTCCTGCGAGTAAGCTCGCATCCACTTCTCTCTCGAGGCAGTTTGACGACATTGGAACATTCCAGGTGATTCCACTTCCTTCCGATGAGGAGAGTGAAGCCTTCAAACGATTTCGGCGCTGTACCCTCTGCTATGGTAAGACCAGGGAGGGGGCCTGCTGTGCTGAAAGCTCGCCTGTTTCTCACGGTTATCGAATCAGCTTTATCGGAGGCTTCTATTTTTGAGCCTTTTTTACAGGGTCTTGCTCTGTCGCCCAGGCCGGAGTGCAGGGGTGCGATCCGAGCTCCCTGCAGCCTTGACTTCCTGGGCTCAAGGGGCCCTCCTGAGTAGCTGGGATGGCAGGCGCACACCACCACACCTGGATAATTTTTTATTGTTTGTAGAGATGAGCTCTTGCTCTGTGGCTCAGGCTGGTCGTGAACTCTTGGCCTCAAGCAGTCTCCTGCCTCAACATCTTAGGGTGCTGAGATTACAGGCATGAGCTACCATGTCTGGCCGGGATTTCTATTTTCAGTTTTTCAGTTTTCCCACACAGTATGCTAGTTTCCATCTCTGTAATGTTCGAAGTTTCCATAGAATGTGAACGTTGGTTTAGAAAGTTATTCCAATGGATGTAGCATTTCCTGAAGACTACTTACTGGGTAGTTTTATCGAAAGTCTCTAAGATACTGAAAAAACTTTCTAAATGAGTTTGAACATGATATATGGGCTTTAGGTATACACACTACCTACATCTGCTTTCAAAAAAGATTTTCCTAAATTGTCTGCTAGTGGCCCCAGAAATAGTGGGACGTTGAGAATTTCTCATTAATTTAAATTAAGTGAGATCAAAGAGGTATTGATCAGATTATTAAATCTTGGTGATTAGTCACTGAGCCACTTAAAGAATATCACAAACAAGAGTTTTGTGTCACTCTTGGACCAATGATGTGTCTCTCTGTATTTTTAGATAAATGTTTTCCACACATCTGCGTTCAAGAGATTTTCTTACCTGAAAATTCCCACATGGATGTTGCCTTCCTCTTAGACAATTCTCGGCATATAGCAGCTGATGAGTTTAAGGCCATGCAAGCCCTGATGAGTGCGGTGATTGACGTCTTTCACATTGCTCCAGACCCGGTAGTCGCAGGCTCTGGCGACAGAGTCGCCCTGCTGAGCTACCCTTCTTGGGATAGTTCCCAGAGGAGAGAGGGTGCAGTCAAAACAGAGTTTGCATTTACAACTTACAACAGCGGAGTCCTCATGAAAAACCACATCTGGACCTCCTTCCAGCAGCTGGATGGAGAAGCCATGATTGGCCGTGCCCTGCTGTGGACCATGGAAAAGCTCTTCTCAGAAACTCCCAACCCAAGAAGACACAGGGTCATCTTTGTGCTCTCAGCTGGAGAAAATTATGAGAGCAAGGAATTTGTAAAGAAGATGGCCATGAGGGCCAAGTGTCAAGGCTATGTCATATTTGTGATTTCTCTCGGCTCCACGCATAAGGACGACATGGCGGAGCTGGCCAGTCTCCCACTTGACCAGCATCTCATCCAGCTTGGGAAGATGCATAAACCAGATCTGGACTACATTGTGAAGTTCTTTAAGCCATTTGTATACTCGGTCAGACGTAAGTTACTGTTGCATTGTTCTTCCTTGTTTCAGTAAGCGAGCGAGCGTTTGTTTGATAGCATTGTTAATCCGACACATCTTTGTGTCCACAGCTAATCTAAGCACAGTGATAAATTCGATGGTGAGATGGGAGTGGGGGTGGAACACATCCTGGTTATGCCCTGTGTATATCCTGGGCACAAAATGGTGAGACCCTTTTTATGGTAGAATGTCTCTCAACCAAATCTCAGCCCCAGAAAGCCCAGAGTGACTGGAGGTCTCCTGATCACACTTGCTCACCCTGAAACATTCTGGCAGCTCTCAGGTGGTCTCTGGGACAGGCTTTCACGTAAAAGTTTTACCCAGTTCATTTCCAACTTTGGCACACCCTGGAGACCTGTGTGAGATGGAATGACAACCACGTCCTGGGCTCCTCTCAGAGTCTGAACACACAGATCATCTGGGAATCTTGTTCAAATGTAGACTCTAAGTCGGCATGCCTGGGGGGGACCTGAGGGTCCTCATTTCCAGAAAGCACAACAGAGATGTGCAAGCTGCTGGTTCACAGGCCACTCTGAATAGCATGGCCCTGGGCCAGTGCATGACAAGGGCCACTCATTGGACAAGTGCATGACAAGGGCCACTCATTGGACAAGTGCAGACAGGGGCCACTCGTTCAATAGGTGCCAACAAGGGCCACTCATTGGACGGGTGCAGACAAGGGCCACTCATCGGATGGGTAGAGACAAGGGCCACTCATTAGTTGGGTATAGACAAGGGTTACTTGTTGAATGTATATAGACAAAGGTCACTGATTGGACGGGTGCCAACAAGGGCCACACATTGGATGGGTATAGACAAGAGCCACTCATTGCATGGGTGCCAACAAGGGCCACGCATTGGATGGGTGCAGACAAGGACCACTCATTGGTTGGGTATAGACAAGGGCTACTCATTGAATGTGTATAGGCAAGGGTCACTCATTGGACGGGTGCCCAAAAGGGCTACACATTGGATGGGTGCAGACAAGGGCCCCTCATTGGATGGGTATAGACAAGGGCCACTCATTGGATGAGTGCCAACAAGGGCCACTCGTTAGCTGAGTGCTGACAAGGGCCACTCATTGAATGGGTACCAGCCCCCAAACTGATCTGTGAAGAGATCCAAACAGAAGTTGGGAGCGGGCATCTAGAACCTCTGAAGCAGTTTGACATCATTGCAGCAACAAGTGCACGAGCAGTGGACAGTGTCTCATTCAACAGGATATAGAAAAGTATCAGTCTGCAAAGGCTTGGAAACAAAAACACCTTGCCCTCCACCACGAGTGGCTTGAGAAAACTCTCTTCTTGAATTCTCAGCAAGGAGTGGTTTTGCCCCAGGGGATCTTTGGAAACGTTTTTTCGGTTGTCCCAACTGGGGAGCGCTACTAGCATCAAGTAGGTAGAGCCAGGGATTATGCTATACATCCCACAATTCACAGGACAGGCCCCCCTCCCAACAAAGAACAATCCAGCCCAAAATGTCCATAGCGCTGAGGTTGAGAGACCCGGCTCAGAGGGTCCCACAGAATCGGAGCTGAGCTGCTTCTTTCTGACAGGGAATCGGACAGGTTTGGAGCCGATTCCGCTGAACTGATCCTACTACCCTGCAATCCCAGTTTCCCTGGCATCCGAGGGAAACAGGGCTAGTGTCTTGAGAGTTCACTCTCCACCACAGGAAGCTCAGCCTTTCTCCTGGGACTCACAGTCAATGAGAGAATCCAGTAATTGTTTTCCTGGGAATGCTGCCTCATTCCTTTAAATCTAAGATGTTCTCGAGTGTATAATGTAAAAAAGAAGAAATAATGCTTTCAGTTAAACTTTGACTCTAGCTCTCCTGGTGGAGCATTGTTAAAGTCACTGGAAGGGTTCTCTCGGATGCACACTCCCCTGTGTCCCTCGTATGCTTTCGTGAACAGGACACGCTGGGCTAAGGCATTTCTACAGCTGCTGTTCCGAGTTCCATTCTTGTGAGCACCTTCCTGGCTCAGAGCCATCGACATCCCTGCCCACTGTGCAGCGTGGTCTCCGTGTCATCGAGACGTAGGGTCATGCCCGTGTTAAGAAGGCCACACAGCAGCTCAGAGCTGGTCCTGCTGCTCCTGAGCAGCTTGGCGATGAAGTGGCACTCGCTTGCATGGACGCCCACCTGCGCGCCCAGCTTGCTGCTTTCCCACGACCGCGTGGTTTGGAAGAGCGAGAAGACTCCTCTGCATCCACGGCTGGGGATTGTCCCCAGGCTGCTGGCCCCAGTGCTGCAGGTTTGGGGTTGGCACGCTTGTTGTACCCACAGGCACAGGCAGTGACAATTGTGCCACAGTTCCTGCCTCACCAAGAGCAGGTGTCAGAGGCAATTGACCTGAAGACATGTTTTCATCTGAGAGAAATAGAAAAAAGAAATGATACTCATCTCAGAATCAGGGAAGCATAATTATGATAAAGCCTCAGACAATCTCTGAGATACTTTCACAGAGTCACCCCATTCAACAGTCAAGGGGCTTTTCATTAAAAGCCAGTTTCCTGAAAGAGGAGGAAATGTTCTACTTCTCCGTATTCCAAGATGTGCAGAACAACATCGGGAAGGATGGATCCTTCAGAGCCGTGAGCCAAAGTCTTGTCTGAGACTCTCCCTCCGAGCCATCAGTGTCGATGGTGCAGAAACACGGAAACAGCATCACGCAATTAAATGCCACCTTGTCCGTTTGATCCAGTGGCAGAGTCTGGGTGAAAAGGCTTTAGCAAATGAGAACAGAATTCTCCTTAAAGCGTGTGACGTGAGCACGCAGGACGTGTGTGTCCCTGCATCACAGTGAAGCCTTAGGCGAACCATTTGCACGAGTCACCTCCGTGAGCCTGGTATTTCTCCGACTGCTAAAACACTCTGAGGCCAAATTGGAATGCTGTTTCTAGCTGCCATTGTTTTCTGTTTTCACGCGAGCCAACTTTTGCTGAAGTGTGTTAGTGACGTTTATGGCCTCAAGAAAACTCCCTTGGAATTCTCTTTATGCAGCAAACACCGTTTCTAGTTTTAAAACCAACCGTGACTTTGCTCTCTCAACAGGAGGCTTCAATCAGTACCCGCCACCGGCGCTCGAGGGCACCTGCAGACGCATGGCTCTGGCCTGGGAGGCTGGTCAGGACGGCGGCCTCAGGTGAGTGGAAGCTCTCACGTTTGCAGGGGACCATGGTGGACCTGTCCCTGGCAGACGATGGGGTACCAGTCTGAGGAAAGAGCGGGCCTTGAGGTCAAGGCACCTCTTCCACTTTCCACGGCAGGAGTTGCCTGTCAACCTTTCCAGTCTCGTGTTTCTGTGGCATCACGCGCTTTACCGCCGTCTTGCCGTATATCGGGGTTTCCTCCGAAATCCCTGCATTGACCTTGACCCAGAACAGAGCCCACAATACACCCCTGGCCACCCCGCCTCACTTCCCGTTCGTTCCTCCCCAACCGGGCCCGGGGTTCTGGCCACGCTGGACTCCCCTCACCCTGCGCGACTGGGCCACATTGCCCTGCCTGGCTCCTGCTCCGTCGTGACACCCCGCCCATCTTCCGTGACCCAGACCGGAGCTGTCTCCTCCTGGAAGCCTGTTTGCACCATCTTCTGGCGCCGCTGAGTCCTGACTGCGGTCACCCCAGTGTCTACCTTGCTGGATCTGAGGCTTCTGTGGTTCACTGTCTCACCCCAACCCATAGCAGAAAGGGCCCACAACATAATTGCACGTCTGGATCACTTTCCTTAGTGTTGCACCCTGAATATCAATAAAAAGACACATCTTCATCTGAATGTGCCTCTCCCCGAGCCGAGTGGAGGTGGCCCGAGCTGCTGCTTCCTGCTTCTCCGGTCAGACTGCACAGGTCAGACTTGGTCATTCCAAAGTAGGCTTCATAAGCAGACGTGGAAAAAGGAAGGATCAACAGCAGGCCGGGACCCCGACGGCGGCCCTGCGAGAGCCGGTCCAAGCCACACTCATCCGTCTTCACAGACAGCAGCAAAGCAAAAGAGCTTCTCGGGACAGACCTTGCAGATACACCCAGAGCAGAATGGCGAGAGGAAGGCTCCCCAGAGGCCACCGTGCCTACGTCCCTCCAGGGTTGCAGTCACTCACGTGGTGGCCGAGCAGCCTGCCTGCAGCCACACGGCCCTGGTGTATGTGAAGCTGTGTCCCCACCCTGCACAAGCCGTGGACTCTTTGAAGGGAAGTCGGCTTGTGGAGGGCCGATGGTGTCATTTAAACACAAACAAACTCAGAGCTGACTGTGCACAGCCCTCATGCAGCTGGTAAGCCAGAGCACATTCGTGCAGCAAGTCCGAACAAACCCTGCAGGACAGATTTTCAACACTGACTCAATGCAGTGGATGGTTCTGCTTTGTCCAAAAGGAGTTCCTGCCGCACAGTGGTTCACGCCTGTAATCCCAGCACTTTGGGAGGCTGAGGCTGGAGGATTGCTTGAGCCCAGGAGTTCGAGACCAGCCTGGGCAACATAGCGAGACCTAGTCTCTACAAAAAAAAAAAAAATAGCCAAGTGTGGTGGCACACACCTGCAGCCCCAGCTACTTGAGAGGCTGAGGCGGGAGGATCCCCTGCGTCCAGGAGGTCGAGGCTGTGGTGAGCTCTAATCAGGCCACTGCACTTCAGCCTGCGTGACAGAGTGAGACCCCGACTCAAAAAAGAAAAAAGGAATTCCTAAAGCCACAACAGCGTGGTCCATATTGGTGACATCGGTGAACCGCGGTGCGTCTGCAGAGGCGGCTCTGCCTCACCCCGCCCGCTCTGTGCTCACCACCCTGAGCCCCAGCTGCACCCTCACCCGTGCCCACACAGTGTCCCGGCAGCATCAGGGCCCACGTGGCGTGAGCGTATCCTCTGTGCATCCCATCATTCCCTCGTCACTCTCACAGTCACAGCAGCACCACCGGGGCCAGAGCCAGAGCCAGACACAAACACAAACCCTGGAAACGGCATCAAGTGCGTCATCGAGAATATACTTCCATCGAATGTGCCTCCCGTCATCGTCCAAATAAAAGCATGCAACTCTCAGATGATCACAGAGAATGCTTAGGCTGCTAAGGATGTAAACGCAAGGGCCAGTGTCAGGGGCTCTGATCTCAGTGGGATCTGCTTTTTGTAATCTTGCTCTTCTCAGAGCAGTGCTTGGTCAGTCTATTGAGGAGTTCCCATCGTTGGTGATTGGAATCGATCTGGGGGGCAAAAAGCTTGTTCCAAATAGCCTATGAATTTATTGCCATTTATCTAATTCTCTGTACAAGTCATACTTGATAATTCCAAAGTAATGCTTCATAAGCCATAAGCAGACGTGGAAAAGGAAGGATAAACAATAATTTTCATTTATTGGAGTTGTAAAAATAATGCATATAATTAATTTCAGTGAATTATTTGATAAGACAGCTTGGATTGTCACCACTCCGTCGTTTTGTTTTTAGGAAATGAATCCCTTGGTGAGCTTCGGGCTGTTCTGTTTGCGCTCTCTGGGGCTGCCTGGACTCACCCACAGCCTTCCTTTCTAGTTTCCGGCTTTCCTCCGAGTCTCACGAGGCTTCTTCAGGAGACAACGGCCTCAGCAGCCAAGAATTCAGTGCCGAGAGAGACGCGTCCCTTGTGAAGTTAGAGGACAACGGGAGTGAACATCTGGTTTACTTTCCAAATCAAATGGCTGAACCACAGAAATTAGCGATTAATTTTGGAAAAGTCCAGGAATCCACAGAAGGCGCAAGTCTCACCTCTGGTAAGGACGTGAAAAGTCACGGCGAAAAGGTGTAAGCAGCGTGGAGCCCCATCTCCCAACCCCCGCAGAGAATCAGACAAATTAAGGCTGGCGTCTCATGCAGCTGGGTTCTGTTTGTTTGTTTGTTACGTTCAAGATGGTGAGTGAAACTTCTGCTTTTGTCAAAACTGAGGAAGTCAATGGTGACAGGTACCAGCAGGAAGATAGATGTAAGCTCTCAGGAATGTCCCGATAGTCTCACTAAACCCAAGGCATCTCTAAAACCCACGATTTGGAAATTAGTATGATACAGAAGGAAGCAGTTTAGAGGCCTTCAGTGCAAAGGCGGGATTAGAACATAAGCCTTCACAGTTGGCCTGGCTGGGGTCCCAGAACTTGCAGTTACCTGAGAGGGTGTCAGCTCGCCCCTGAGGTGCCCAGAAGCGGTGGAACGTAAACCTCCCAACGCCTTTCTCTGCATTGTGAGGCAAAGCAATAACTTTTTCAAGGATTTGATAGTTTCAAACAAATCAGATACCAAAGATAATGTCGGTGTGTTCAATAAGAAAGCATGACACCGTAAACAGATGTTTCAATGACCCCGCCTATGCTTCCAGAAGCTTCCAGAATGCTTCCTTGGTCAGAATACCAGGATGCTAAGCCTTCTGCTCAAAGTCGCATGTGTGTAGCCAGGACATGCACGTGTCATAGAGGGCCAGGCTGCATGAGCAGGGTCGGTCTTAGTGGCGTCCTTGGATAAGGTTTCCTTTTCTTGGGTTTAACACTCATGTCTTTACAACTATGCGTGAAACATAGATATTTGACCGCATCTTTAAAACAGCTCAACTTACCTTCGTAGAAGTTGCAATTCAGAATAAAAACCATCACTAGTTGGAAAATAGGCATCTTAGCTTGAGAAGGAAGTGAAGTGATACAATAAACTGGATTACGGGGTCCCGTGACATTAAGACGCCAGGTGTGTATGGTTTTTAGTTATGACAAGTTTTCCATTCCAATGTAGACACAACCTAAGAAGAGAATTCATGGTTTGTTCTTTTTCGTAGGTGTTGTTAACTTGGGGTGTTTGTTTTAATGATAAGGGAATTACACCAGCCCTCAAGGCACGGAAATGTATTATGGTTTGGTTTAAAAATAAAAAGAGAGAAGAGAAGCTTTGGGTACTTGGTAGAATACCAGTGTCCTTTGTGAGAACCTTGTTAGAAGGAAGCATTCAGAGTCTAGGAATTCAGAAACGTGAGCCTTTTCAGGAAAGACAGATATGACCAGATGAAGGAAGGAAAGTTATCTTTGCAGCCGTTGCTAATGACCATTGTTCTGTAGTTTTTTAAAAACAGGGCTTTTCATCAAGTTTTTCAGATGTCTGAGAGTCAAGATACTCAGTCAGTGCAAGGTTCAATTTGGCTGAGGAAGTAATTGTTCACAGCTGTAGCAGGAAAAGCAAAAAATGTATACGCACCCCGCCCAGCTCCTTGTGCAGGGGCTGAGGGCTGCTGGGAGTTTGGGCTGACTAGCCCGGCCGAGCTAGCCTGGGAGCAGTGAGTTCAGAACCAGCGACGATATGTATCTTTTGCCCTTTAAAGTGAACCAGAGTCTCAGATCATGAGAGTTTTCTAGGGACGTTGTGCTGTTCTTATCTTTTCCTTAAATCGTCTTTAGCCAGTTGCCAACGGCTGCCGAGACCGTTCTGTCTCAGTGCTGTCCTTCTGAAGAGAGAATCGTGACTCAGATGTTTTATTCCGTTGTTCAGAGATGAACTTGGCTGAGTTCCAGCTGTACTGCACAAATAAAAGGTTGACTGTCCCAAGCACGTCCATATGCTGTGTTTGTTACTCATTTGCAATGGCATTCTTACAGCTGACAGCTGATCTTTCTGCCCTTGAGCTGAGAGTCTGGGGAAAGTCAGGAACCTTACCCACGTGAGAAGTGTGCGGCTCCCGGAGTCCTGTGGGCTGGCAGTGAGTGTCATCCACTTTCACCAGCAGCATGGCCACTGACCCCTCCCGGCCCAGCCACTCCCCTGCTTTGTCCACCCGCTCTGGTCTGAATGGCGGTTCTCTGCTGTTCCGGCACCTTCCCGGCCTCCCGTTCCTTAGAGCAGCCCACGGACAACGGCGTCAGAATTATCTGCAGGTGCATACAAGCACGGACCCCAGCGCTTGAGAACCACGACTGTGTACCCAGGGTGTGAGCGGGAGGAGACGCCACTGTGGTGACCTTGGTGTGTCCTGAGTGAGAGGTCAGGGGCCCCGAGGTTCCCAGAGCGTGGTCCCTGCACAAGCAACATCGGCCGAGGGGGGCACCTGCTGCGTGTCAAACTCTGGGGTGAGGGTGAGGGTCTCAGTCCGAGTTTTAACACAAAGCCCAGGTGGTTCTGATGAGGCTGAAGTTTGAGAACTGCTGCTCCTCTTACCACCAGGTGTGTAGCCCTCGGTCTGATTCTTGGTGGGGCGGAGTCTCACTGGTGTCTGGGACCACAGAAAACAAGCGGGAATCCGTGTTTCTAGAGGATTCCAGGGAACTGGGCTATAACGTCATTGTATTCGTCCGAGAACCTCCATCCTTCCGACATCTACCTAACAGAACATACTTAGGGTCTAAATGTGCAGAGATGACCTCAAGATGCCGGCAGACACTTGGACGGTGGCACCTGAGTATAAACACCCCTTGCAGCCAGCAGCCCCTCCGGGTCACGCACCAAGGGAGTGCATGCTGCTTTCTGGAATCCTGTCATAAAAATGGGGGGAGGGTTTGATCTTAATCAAATGCAACCGTTGGCCCAGTGGCGAGCTTGGCCCTTTCTTCAAAGGTGCTGGATGCATCAATGTGAAAGACATAGCAGTCTACGTTCAGAGTTTAAAAAGGACAGGATATTTTGTGATGAATTCCAACAGCCTCCAGACTCAGCCCAGGGCTGGCTCCCAGCTTTAAGCAGTCCCCAGCCTGGGACAACTTCAATGGATGTTCTTTCCTTTTTTTTTTTTTGAAAGCAGGATTTATTGAGAGGACAGAAAAGCTCCCACAGTGGGAGGGGGCCCGAAGGGGTTGCCCTATGTTCTTTTCAATGAGTTCATTAAGAAGTGAGAAGCGCCGGGCTCCATGGCTCAGCCTGTCATCCCGCGCCTTTGGGAGGCTGAGGTGAGTGGATGGCCTGAGCCCGTGGGTTCGAGACCCGTCTGGGCAACTTGGCGAGACCTCGTCTCGACAATAAATAAAAAATCAGCCAGGCGTGGTAGCGCGTGCCTGTAGTTCCAGCTACTTGGAAGGCTGAGGGGGAAGGACCGCCGGAGCCCAGCAGGCCGAGGCTGCGGTGGCCAGGAGCGTGCCACCGCACTCCAGTTTGGGCGACAGAGTGAGACTCCGAATCAAAAAAAAAAAAAAGTGAGAAGCAACACTCCCCTTCAGCTAGGCCGGAGTCGTGCTCAATGGGATTTGCACAGGTTCTGTTTCCTGGTTTTATTTTTCTAACTTTAATCTTATTCTGATCTACAAATCGTCCTTTTAGAAAGCCCGTATGTATTCCGGCTGTGAATTCCTCATAGGATAATAGAGCCGGGAGGGTGTTTAGTGATCACCTGGTACACACTTTGGGGGCAGGGGTGCGGCGGAGCGAGTCTACCCGGCCCGCCCCAGGGGTGTACTGCAGTGTCTGGAGCCGTTTTCATGGTCCCGTCTGGAGGGCACTGGTGGCGCTAAACATTCTGCCACACCCGGACAGCCCTCGCCACAGAGAATTGTCAAGTCAATGGCCAGAGAAACGCGTTTTAGACTCAGGACAGGGCCCTCGGCCTCTGCTCCCCAGGGCACCTCCGGGGATTTTCACAAGTTGTGAAAGTACGGCCACCGTAGAAAATTCGAACACGAAGTCCCAGCTCACACAGCTGAGCAAGTGGAGTTGCTTTCGGCGCAGCATTCACCCTCGGGTTTCCCAGGCAAGTGGGTCGGCGCGGCCTTGCCCCGCTGCCCGGCCTGCCTCCACAGGGCGCTGCGTCACTTCCTTCTCCACGTGGCTGCAAGCCTCTCGCGGATCCCCCTCAAGGCCCTCGCGACGCACCTTTGGCTGAGGGAGCACCTTTAAGCAGCCACTTCCTTTTGAACATGTGGCTCGCTTCCAGATCTTGTCGCCATGTGTCCCACTTTGATGGTCACTTCTGTGAACGCTAAACCTGTGCTCCCAGGTCACCCATGGAACCCCAGACGGGTATTCCGCCTTCCATCAATCACTGCCAAGGAGAGCTCAGAGGTGGGACTGTGGTCGTGTCCGAATTTCAAGGACGTATTTTAGGAAATCTTTAGGAAGCCTAACCATCTCACTGCTCTTTGTGGAATAAACTGAGTCTCCTCTTTCTCCATTTTGAACGGTAGACTAGGTTGATGCATTGACTTTTGCCTGGCAATTTATTATACGGTCACTGTCGTTTGGCTGGCTTTCTGGAAGGTCTTACATGTGGACAAGACCCATGTAATAAGAGCCCTAAGCGTGTGGGGATCTGAATTCAAACATACCCTGAAGGTGATTCTGTGTACCCTGAGCAACCGAGAAAGCAATGTTCCAGCATCCTGACATTTGATTTCATGGGGTCCCTTTTCTAATGGAATAAACCTTGGCTTCCTGCAGTAGTCGCTGGGTCGTGGTGGTGGTGGTGACAGAGGTGGTGGAGACGAAAACGGTGGTGGTGGAGGCGTTCACCATTGCTGGTGGGTGTTTGGAGGTGGGGTGGTGGGGATGGTGGTGGCAGTGAGGACGGCGACGGTGATCATGATGGCGGTGGAGGCGTGGGGAGGTGACGAAGTGGGTGGCCGTGGTGGCGATGGCAGCCCTCATGGAGGACTTCCTACGTGAAAGGACTTTGTTAAGCCCTTGCCTCGATTTTCCCTTGATAATTTAGACTTCTTTTCTTTCCCAACTTCACTTAGATTCGGAGGGTACATGTGTTGGTTACATGAACATATCGTAGAGGAGTGGAGATTGGGTCTCAAGTAGCCCATTCCCCAGACCGTGAATGCTGCACCCCATAGGCGATGTCCGAACCCTAACCCTCCTGCCCACCTCTGCCCGTATTGGTGTCCACTATTTCCATCCTTGTGGCCATTTAGCTCCCGCATACAAGTGAGAACAGGTGGTATTTGGTTTTCTGCTTCTGAGCCAGTTCACTTAGGATGACGATCACTACCTCCGTCCATGCTTCTGCAAAGGACATGGTTTTGTTCACTTTTATGGCTGCGTACTAGTTCATGGTGCATATATACCTCATTTTCTGTATCCGGTCAATCATTGGTGGGCACTTAGTTTGGTTCCATGATTTTGCTATTGTGAATAGTGCTTCAATGAACATAGGAGTACAAGTATCTTTTTAATACGACGATTGATTTTCCTCTGGGTAGATCTCTAGCAGTGGGGTAGCGGTATCAAGGGATAATTCATTAGGTTTTCTGTTCTAATTTTAGTTTTAATTTTTAGTTCTTTGAGAAATTGCCATATTGTTTTCCACAGAGGCTGGATTCGTCTACAATCCCACCAACAATGTATGAGCTTTCCCCTTTCTCTGTATCCATGGTAACATCTGCTGTTCTTTGGTTTTTTGACATTCGCCTTTCTGATTGGTGTAAGGTGGTATCTCATTGTGCTCTTAATTTGCA
Source organism: Cephalopachus bancanus (assembly GCA_027257055.1). Classification (NCBI taxonomy): domain Eukaryota; kingdom Metazoa; phylum Chordata; class Mammalia; order Primates; family Tarsiidae; genus Cephalopachus; species Cephalopachus bancanus. The sequence continues at coordinate 1,848,695 of JAPVLO010000177.1, read as the reverse complement.
TTTCTCTGATGATTAGTGATGGTGAGCGTTTTTTCATGTGTGCTGGCCACTTGTGTGCCTTCTTTGGAGAAGTGTCTATTCAAGTCTTTTGCCCATTTTTTGATGGGGTTTTTTGTTTTTTTCATGTTGAGTTGCTTGAGTTCTTTGTAGATTCTGGATATTATTCCTTTTTTATTTTAAAGATGTGGGTTGTAAGTCAGGATTACGTACTCCTTTGAGGCATGATTTGCAAACATTTTCCCCCATTCAACATCTTTTCCGTTTACTCTGTTTCTGTGCAGAAGCTTTTAAGTTTAATTGTCTATTTGTATGTGTGTAGTGTGCTTTTTTTTTCCATGATTGCTTTTGGGGTCTTTATCATAAATGCTGTGCCTAGGCCGATGCCCAGAAGAGTGTTCCCCAGTTTTTTTCTAGAATTCTTACAGTTTCAGGTCTCACATTTAAGTCTTTAATTTGTCTTGAGTTAATTTTTGTAAATAGTGAAAGGTAAGGGTCCAGTTGTATTCTTCTGCATATGATTAGCCAATTTTCCTAACTCCATTTATCTAATAGGGTGTCTCATTGCTTATTTTTGTTGGCTTTGCCGAAGATCAGTTGGTTGTAGATATGTGGTTTGATTTCTGGGTTCTCTATTCTGGCCCATTGATCAAGCGGTCTATTCTTATATCACTACTATACTATATGCTATTTTAGTTACTATAACCTTGCATTATAATTTAAAGTCAGTTAGTGTGATGCCTCCACAATTGTTCTTTTTGCTTAGAATTGTTGAGCTATGTGGGTTCTTTTTTGGTTCCATATAAACTTTAGGATGGTTTTTTCTAGTTCTGTGAAGATTTAAGCTGGCGTTTTGCTCAGGATTGCATTGAGTCTATAGACTGCATGGAGCAGTGTGGTCATTTTAACAATATCGATTCTTCCGATCCATGAACATGGGATGTTCTTCCGTTCGTTTGTGTCATCTGTGATTTCCTTTATCAGCATTTTATAGTTCTCCTTGTGGGGCACTTTCACCTCCTTGGCTAGCTGTATTCCTAGGTTTCTTTTTTTGTTTTTTGGGGTTCTTTTGGCCCATATGAATGGAATAGAGCACTTGATTTGGTTCTCAGCTTGAGCATTGTTGATGTACTTGTGCCTTGATTTTTGTATCCTGAGACTTTACTAAAGTCATTTGTCAGGCCTAGAAGCTTCTTGGAGGAGTCTTTAGGGTTTCCTAGGCATACTATCATCTGCAAACAGGTATAGGATGACTTCCTCCTTGCCGTTTGGAATACCTTTTGTTTCTTTCTCTTGCCAGGTTGCTCTTGCCAGGTCTTCCAGTGTGATGTGGAATGAGAGTGCTGAGAATGGACATCCCTGTCTTGTTCTTGTTCTGCAGGGGAATGTCTTCAGCTTTTCCCAATTAAGTATTGTGCTGGCTGTGGGTTTGTTGTATATGGTTGTTATTTTGAGATATGCTCCTTCAATGCCTAGTTTGTGAAGGGCTTTTATCATGAAGCGATGTTGGATTTTATCAAATACCTTTTCTGCATCTATTGAGATGATATGGTTTTTCTTTTTGCTTGTGTTGATATGGCATATCAAATTTGTTGTTTTGTGAGTATTGGACTCTCTTTGCAACGCTGCAGTAAAACCCATCTGGTTGTAATACATTATATTTTTTGGTATGCTGTTGAATTTGGTCTGTGAGTATTTTGGCAAGGAATTTTTCCATCTATATTCATCAGAGAAACTGGCCTATGATTTTCTTTTTTGGTTGTATCTGTGCCTGAGTTTGGGATCGGTGTGATGCTGGTTTTATGGAATGAGTTAGGGAGGAGTCACTCCTCCTCGATTTTCTGGAGTAATTTCAGCAGAATTGGTACCAGCTCTTCTTTGTACAGCTGATAAAATTTGGCTGCGACTCCATCTGGCCTGGGGATTTATTTTTGTTGAGGAATGTTTTATTATTGATTCAATTTCATTGCTCATTATTGGTCTATTCAGAGAAACTGTTTCTGGTTCAGTTTTGGAAAGTTGTATGTTTTCAGGAATCTGTTTCCTTTAGGCTTTCCAGCTTGTGGCCATAGAGGTGCTCATAGCAGTTTCTGGTGGTCCCTTGAATTTCCATTATGTCTCCTCTGTCATTTCTGATTGAATTTGTTTGGGTCTTCTCTCTTTTTTCTTGGTTAGTCTAACTAGTGTTTATCTTTTAAAAGAGCCAACTTTTTTTGCAGCCAGTGATCTTTTGTACCGTTTTATTTTATTTTTTCTCTCAGTCTCACTTAGTTATGATCTGATCTTTGTTGTTTCTTTCCTTATGCTACCTTGAGAGTAAATTGCTCTTGTTTTTCTAGTTCCTTGAGGTGGAAGTTTCAGCTGTTGATTTCCGATCTCTCTGTCTTTTTGATGTAAGCGTTTAAGGCTATAAACTTTCTTCTCAACACTGATTTTGCTGCATCACAGAGGTGTTAGCATGTTGTCATTATCTTCATTATTTCCATGAGTTTTTTGGTTTCTGCTTGAATTTTATTGTCTACTCATGGGTCATTCGAGAGCAAGTTGTTCAGTGTTCACGTAGTGGTATAGTTTGGGGAGCTCCTCTTAGTGTTGACTTCTAATTTTATTTCACTGTGATCCAAGAAGGTGCTTGATATATTTTTGATGGTTTAACATTTACTGAGACTTGATTAGTAGTCAAGCATATCGTCTATTTTTGAGAATGTTCCATGCAGAGATGAGAAGAAAGGATATTCTGCAGTTGCTGGGTGGAAGGTTCTGTAGATGTCGGTTAGGTCCATTTGGTCTACAGTCCTGTTTAAGTCTGGTGTTTCTTTGATGATTTTCTGCTTCAATGATCTGCCTGATGATGTCAGTGTGGTGTTGACATCACCCAGTATTATTGCATTGCTGAAAATATGTGTTCTAGGGTCAAGTAGTGTTTGCCTCATGGAGTTTGGATGGTCTGGTTTTGTGTGTATATGTTTACAATAGTCAGATCTTGTTGAATTGTACCTTTTATTGTTATATAATGCCTTTATTTTTGTTTTTACTATTTTTGGTTTAAAGTCTGAATTATCTTATATAAGGATGGTTACTCCTGCTTGTTTTTGTGTTCCATTTCACCTGATGTATCTTTTTCCACCCATTTACTTTGAGTTTGTGACTGTCTTTGGCCATTAGTTGGGTCTCTTGTAGGCCGCATATGGTTGAGTCTTCTTTTTTTTAATCCAGTTTGCCACCCTGATTCTTGTAAGTGGGACAATTAGGCCATTTATGTTCAGGGTCAACATTGATGTGGGAGGTTTTGTTTCTGCCATAGTGTGGCAAGCTAGCTGCCTTGGGGTCTCCAATGTGTAGTGGCTTTCTACGCAGTGTGAGCTTTGTACTTATGTGACCTTTTATGAGAGTCATCCTTTTGTTTCCATGCTTAGAACACCTTTGAACATCCCTTGTAGAGCTGGCTTAGTGGCGACAAATTCCTGTAGTGTTTGTCAGAGAAGAATTTTATTTCTCCTTCATTTATGAAGCTTAGTTTGCCTGGCACTTTTTTTCTTTAAGGAGATTGAAAATAGGCCCCCATTCACTTTTGGTTTATAGGGTTTCTGCTAAGAAGTCTACTGTTAATCTGATATCCTTTCCTTTATAAGTGATTCAGCACTTTTCTCTTTCTGCTCTTAGGATATTTTCTTTCATGTAGACTTTGGAAAATTGGATAACTATTTCCCTTGGTGAGAGTCTTCAGACAATGTATCTTGCTGGAGTTCTGTGAGCTTCTTGTTTCTGGATGTCCTGACCTCTCTCAAGACCAGGAATTTTTCTTGAACTATTTCCATGAATATGTTTTCTATACTTTTTACTTTAACTTCTCCCTTTGGAACGTCTATGATTCAAAGATTTGGGTACATCACCTGATCTCATATTTTTCATAGACTTTGCTCATTCTTCTTAATTGTGTCTTTCTGTCTGACTGAGTTGACTCAAAGAGCCAGCTCTGAGATCCTTCTCCCGGTCGGTCTAGCCTACTGCTGCCCCTTTGTACTTTGTTCTGTATCCCCATCACTGAGTTTGTAAAGTTCTGTTGGCTTGTTTGTTTGAATTGGAGTCTCACTTCGTTGTCCAGGTTGGAAGGCCATGGCACACTCATGGCCGCCCCAGTGTCAACCCGCTGGGCTCTGGCGATCCTTTCATCTCGGCCTTCCAAGTAGCAGAAGCTACAGGTGCATGCTACCACACCTGGCTCACTTTTTGATTTATTATAGAGACAAGGTCTCGCCAAGCTGCCCAGGCTGGTCTCGAACCCCGTGGGTTCAGGCAGTCCTCTCACCTCAGCCTCCCAAAGTGCTGGAATGACGGGCTTGAGCTGCTATGCCCAACCAAGTTTTTTTAATATTGTCAGTCTCACCCTTCACCTCCTGGATTGTTCTGCTAGTTTCTTGGCGTTGGCTCTCAGCCTTCTCTTGCGCCTCATTGAGCTTCTTGGCAATCAGTATTCTGAATTCATTCTCTGACATTTCAGGGGTTTCGCTTGGGTTAAGTTTCCTGTTGAAGAGCTGGTGAGCCCCTTTGGAAGGGTAACGCTCTGTTTTTTCAGGCCTTCCGCGTTGTTTCTCTGGTTCTTTCTCGTTTGGGTGAACGATAGCAGCTAATCTGTATGCATTCCTTTGACATAGGCAGCCTGTGTGTGCAGGCTTTCCGAGGGCTGGCTGCACTAACGGGCCGGCTCACTGCCTCCCGTGGGACTGGGGGAGACAGCGGGTCTCAGGCAGCTCGCCCGGTTTCTCAGCGGTGAACCCGGTGTCTGCAGGTCCCCTTGAGTTGCGTCATTTGACTTTCTGACCAGCAGATGGCGCCTATGGGCAAGAGCGGCTATCGTCAGGTGGATGGATGTTGACCGGACCCTCCCTTGCTGGAAGAAGCGCTCTGTTGCCTCGGATGCAAGCTGATCCGCGAAGGGCACCGTGGTCTGACTCCCAGTTCAGCCTTGGGGAGGGGAGAAGCGAGGTGGACGGGCTAAGCCGCAGACCCCCACCAGTCCTGCCTGCATCAGGAACAGGCACCTGTACCAGGCGGCCTCCAAGCGCCTGGAGGCAGCCTCGGCGAGGTGTGGGGACCTCCACGGCCCGAGTTCTCTGCTCCGGAAGGAGGGTGGCCTGAACTAACTCAGGAGAGGGGGCGCTCCAGCTGTCTGGGCACTGAGCAGAGAGGGCAGACCCTGGGGCGGGGGGTCGGCCCAGGTTCCTTGTCAGGGGGTGGGTGTGTTCCATGCCTGGGATCTTCCCCCAGCAAGGAGCAGACAAATGACTGCTTTAACGAGTTGTTTGCAGGAATGGGGTGGGGGCTACTCGGGCTCTTATTCAAGGGGGGCAGGTGTGGGACCAACCCTGTGAAATGCCCGGGGAAGGGGTAGAGAGGTCACCAGCCAAGCAGGGACTTTGTACAGGAAGGGGGTGGCTCAGGTTCTGGGCTGTGGTCTCCCGTGTGGTGAATGTCTGGGTTATGCCTGGGCCTGGGGAGAGGGAGAACTCCTGCACCAGGGTCTCTCCCTGGAAGGCGTGAGGGGTCAAGGCAGCATCTCTCCATGGAGGGGTGACAGGTCATGACAGGGTCTCTTCATGGTAACGGGTCGCAGCAGGGTCTCTCATGGAAAGGGTGATGGGCCAAGGCAGAGTCTCTCCCTGGAATGGGTGAGGGGTCACGGTGAGGTCTGTACATGAGTTGGGTGAGAGGTCAAGGTGGGGTCTCTCCATGGGTTGGGTGAGGGTCAAGGCAGGCTATCTCTACTGGTGAGGTGAGGAGGCAAGGCGGGGTCTCTCCACGGGTTGGGTGACGGGTCTTGGCAGCATCTCTTCAAGGTAGGAGTTGCGGGTCAGGGCTCTGTTCCGAGGGGCGGGTGCGCTGAGGCCCAACAGTGTGTCTGGACGTGCAACTCACAGGGCGCCGTTTACCAGGATCTCTGCCAGGGGAGAGAAGGGCAGCTCAGGCCCCTCACCAGGCATGTGGGCCACACACCGCCTAAGCGTCGGCCCTGGAGAGGGCCGGAGTGAGGAAGTCCTTGCAGGGTGGGGGCCGGGCTGTGGGTCAGCCTGCAGGTGCACAGAGTGTCTGTGGAGGGCCTGGGGCGAGCAGCACCCCATTCAGGAATCCCCAAAGCAGGGCCGTGGGGTGCCTGGGCTGATCCCAGCCCTCCAGCTGACTGAGATCAGGTGCCCCCAAAATCGGCAGGGCAGCCACAGGTGTCCCAAAAGCCATGGCAAGGGTGGAAGTGCCTCAGGCCACTGGTTCAGCGGGTGGGTGTGCCCGGACTCACCGCAGAAGAAGCAGGCTTCACAGCACCTCCGCGCCAGAAGGGCAGGGGGCTCAGCAGCCAATCCCGGCCGCAGGTGCTCCGGATGCAGGGGACGCCTGGCCTGGAGCAGCGGACGCCTCTCCCCTAGCAGGATCTCTGCTCGGAACAGGGGCCCGGGCTTCGATCCTGGAGTGCAGGGCTCCAATGCCTGGAGACGGGCCTGGTGCTGGCGGAGCAGGCCCTCGGCGCCAGTGCCCTTCACGGCAAGGACGGGTGGCCCAGGCTGGGGTCCCACGTGGCCAAAAGCCCCAGATGTGGGGAAGAGCCTAGTGTGGAGCACGGGGGTCTCACTGCACGAGGATCGCAGCACGGGGGGCCTGATCCAGGCACATTGAAACGGAGGCTGCCCAATCCTTGGTGCTGGGGAGACATGCTTCCCCGATACACTAGAGAGGCAGGCTGTGGCCCCGCAGTGACACCTGCAGCCCGACTTCGGGTCACAGAGCTGACCCTGGCTTCAGGCCTCGCCACCCGGGTGATAACCCTGGGGTCAGAAGCGCTCCTGCCACTCAGGAAGCTTGCCACCCACCGGGTACGCTCTGTGTATACACAAGTGCCAAGTGCAGGCCAGAGAGTGCATGGTTCCGTTGAGAGCTGTAAACAAGTGTTGTCGGGGCCACGCTTAGTCCAAGCAGGGCAACTCTCAAGGCGCTGTGCACCCAGGCCCCCTGGACCGCCCGACAGCACGTGGGGGGCAGCAGTAACCATGGCGTGCCACTTGCCGGGACAGGTGGGCCGCGCCGTGTGAGCCCCCCTGCACTCGATGTGTTTAATCTTCACACGAGGCTTGTGATTCCGTCTCACAAATGAGGGCCCTGATGCAAGTCAAGAGCCTCACACGAGGCCACGGGGCCTGTGAGTGGGAGAGCTGGGATTCCGGCCATGACCACCTGCGCCCAGACACTGGCATCTGCGGGCCGAGGCGCCTGGGAACAGCCGTTTCTGCCTTTACAGAGGAGGAGTGTGTCCAGTTGCTGCATTTGGGCGTACGCTAAATCCTGTCATCACCTGAGAGTGTTATTTTAAAATCGTTTTGATGGCACATTTCCATTTTTAATTTTCACTTCCACTGAAAACACACCGTGCCCATAAACTCCCCCGGGAGCGTGGAAGACCAGCTCCAGAGTCGCTGCAGCTGCTAGGCACCTGCACTCCCGGGTGCACTGGGTCTTCTCGCTGGTGCCTTCCTGCAGCCTGTGACCCAGTGCATGAGACAGTCCGCAGCACATGAACCTGCCACCTAAATGTCACTGGGACGTTCCAGGCCTGGAATGACATGGATCCCGAGTCCTTGGGGAGAAGGCTGAGGTGCATTCAGGACACTCCTCCGAGCTCAGGTCAATGGGAGAAGAGGCCCCAAACAGCAAGCCAGGTGACTTTCAAACATGTCTGTATTTCCTGTTGGCACAAAACCAACACACCTCGTCCCTTGCATACCCGGTCGCCTCCTTGGCTGCCCAGCCCCAGCCTCGAGGCATGGCCGGTGACCCTGGCAGTGGGGGCGGGCAGAGAGTGAAGGAACATGCCCTGAGGGAGGCCGTCCGGGGGCACATGGACGAGTGTACCCGCTCCTGAGCGCCATGCACGTGGTAGTGTGCGCGTCACCCCGCTGGCTTGCGGACTTTCCTAGGGAGAACCCAGCTTGCACAGCGTGCTGTCAGAGAAGGATCCCCAGACGCCTGAGGCCTTTCTGTTTGTTTTTCTCTAAAATGCGAGCTTGTGGCGGACTTGGCATAGGCTGGGCCCCGTGCAAACTCAAGTCTCTCAGCAACCTCGTGAGACCGTAGCCTGTGGCTGCCGTTTGAAGACAAGGAGTCTGCGGAAACAGAAGATGAGGGGTCACGGGGGGACGGCAGCAGAGGTGGGACTAGGGCCCAGGGGTCCTGCTGGTGACCACCACGCCCGAGGCCTAAGAGGAGCACATGCCTGACGTGGCATCCCATTTGCACAATCGCTGACTTCAGGAAGAAACATTCTAGGGTGGCCCCCGTCGGAAGGCTCAGCCCGGGAGACGCCACCTCTGACCAGTCCCAAGGCCCTTTGCCAGCCAGCGGGCGTGCGCCTTAGCAAGCCGGGTTGCCCTCCCATCGGGTGGCCGTTTCTTCTGAAGGAGCTGGATGGGAGACAGAGCCGGCCGTTCTTCCCGCCTGGTCTGTGCGGCGTCCGGGCTGCGGCGTTTCAGCCAGCTCCTTCACCTTCCCTCACCGCCCCCAGCCTCAGTTTGCTCCCCATGAAGTGGGAATGGCACTGATCCCCCCCGCACGATGCTGCCAGGGAGATGAACTGGGAGGAGACATGCCCAGTGCCGGGTGTGGACTCGGAGCAAATCGAAGACTTGAGGAAGACTCAGAAAGGGGAGACGCGAGAAGAAAGCATGGCCAACTGCACGGGAAGTCACGGCAAGAAATGTCCCCCGGAAAGCAGCGGCTGCAGTGCATCTGGACGGAGCCTCACGCGGGCAGTGGCCTCGCTTGGACGTGTGGCTTGCCTGTGGGAACACGCGGCTCGTTCAGCCCCTGGACAGATTTCAAGGCCAACCACGGGACAGATCATGCGGATCTTGTGATTTCCCACAATGCCGTGAGGGGCAGCGCAGCTGCCTCATGGCGTGCTCAATCCTGGTCCAGATGGCCCGAGCCCTCCGTTCTCCATTCTCTCGAAGTTTCCTTCCGCCCCGCTCCTCCCTAGAGCTCCTGGCGTGTTGTGCTTAAGTCCTTGGCCGACGCCAGGCTGATCTCTGGGGGTGCTTCCCTGGAAAGGCAGCAGAATGCCTGGCTCCGTCCAAGTCCCGTTCGGAGTCAAGGGGGCCAGCTCTCCCTCTGCCGTCCTGAGGAGCTTGGCCCACGGAGTGAAGATGGGAACTTGGCTCGCCCGGCCTTTCCAGAAAACACACAGCCTTGTTGTTGTGGGCTGTGTGTGTATTTTATCCACACGCCTGTCTGGTTTTCATGAAGGGAGATGTTTCTGAAGGCCTTGTCTCCCTAAGTGAGATGAATTTGGACTGCGAGTGGAATAATCAGACCTTGTGTTTGACTAAATTTTAATGTTTTCAAGGCATAATCATCCAACCTTTAGCTTCTAATCTTGTAAGTAGAGAGGAAATCTATTTTTGGAGATTTTGTCGATGAAAAACACTTCTTTAGAAAATAGTTCTGCTGGATACTTTGGGAAAAGACAGAGATTTTGCTCACTTCTAAAGACGGAACTGGAAAAAAAAACAGTGATGCTTCTGGTATGGGCATGCATGAGAAACCATGCCCCTCACAAGCGAAGTCAACCATGCCTCCTCATCTACCAGGACATTTATGAAATATTTTTCTTTATATTTTGACACAGTGTGTTGGTTGGCCTTTCTAAAGAAACTAAAATGCTCTTATTGGAAAACAGAAATCCTGGTAGCAGAAACGGCCATGAACTTAAGCCTCACAGGTCCCGGCGCACCCTGGCTGAGGATGCTGGGAGTGTCCTTGGGGTGACGTTTTAGGGCTGAACTACATGATTCTGCAGTGCTCGCAGCAGAGAGGGAGAGTGAAAATCGCACCCTTGTCTCCCTTCTGGTTTCATATTTGGCTATTTAATCGGGGACTGGCATCCTGAGCAGAACTTTTCAGGGGAGTTTGATGCGGGTTCCTGGTGGAGAACAGGAACCCCATGAGTTTCACGCATGCCGTGAGGTGCACAGCCGTGTTCAATGGCTGCACACGTCTTTGTCAAGGAGAACCGGTGTGTGCATGGCCGGTTCCTGGTCCTTTGTGCGAAGGAACGAGCATGGAGCACCGGCAAGAACCTGGGTCTCCCTCACAGCTCCAACAACCGAAAGGAAAACGAAAAAAATGCACAAAACACCTAGTGCCTGAGACATTGGACTTCAGGAACCCGAGAGGGGAAATGAGGGAGGGGCGCCTGCCAGTGCCCAGCCACCAGCTGGGCATCTCCAGGCCCGGGTGCAGGAGGCATCTCTGGGGAGCCCGGGAGCCCTGGGGATGAGGAGACCTGGCACTGGGAGCTCACAGGGTGGAACCCGCAGAGGAGAAGCTGCACAGCAAACCCCGAGGTCTGCGGGGCGTCTCCTGGGCCATTCGGCAGAGTGCCAACAGCACGGGCCTGTGCGGACGTTACCTGAGACCGGGAAAGAACTCTTTGAACCAGTGTCATTTGCTCAACAGGGCCACCAGCAGGCTTGGAAAAACAGAATCCAGGCAGCCACGGGCAGAAAACTTAGGAAGGCCTTGCCTCAGAAGCAGGAAGTGGTTAGCCCTAAACTCAACCCTGCACCAGCAAGAGCCAGAAGATCGGACTCTTCCTGCGTAACGTCACTGCTTCCCAGAATGGAACACATGGGTATCCACACGCATGCAGAAGTGTTCCACACAGCAAGGGCAATTTCACCACGTCTGGCAGGAGAGGAAACAAAGAGACCCCGGCGAAGAGCTCCATCACTCAGACCAAGCCAAGTAGACACGACATCAAAATTTCACAGACGCGAGAGCAATGTGACTGTATCCCATGTGTTAAAGAATTAAGCAAAGACAGGGCAAATATTAAAAAAGAGATTTAAATAGAATTTGTAAAGATGAAACTACAATGTCTATGATGAACAGTGCACTGGATGGGATTAGTTGCAGACTACATTTGGCAAAAGGAAAAATAACAAACTAGAAAATGTAGCAAAAGAAACTATCCAAAATGAAACACATAGAAAAAAAAGTTTAACGAAAAGAGCATCGGTAAGTTTCAATATTTTCTCCCAATAATTGATAGAAAATCAGCAGGAATGTAGTAGGCTTGAACAACACTGTCAATTAATCTCACTAACACTTGTAGAACACTGTACCCAACTGCAGAATACGTATTCCTCTCAAGTACACATGAAGCATTTATCAAGGTAGGCCATGCTGTGGGCCGTAAAACAATGCTCAACATTTGAAAGGACTCAAGCCACATGCCAAGTATGCTCTCTGACCAAATCAGAAGTATGAATTAAAAATCCACAGCAGAAGAATCTTGGGAAAATCCTCAAGTATTTGGAAACTAAATAAAACACTTTTAAATAATTTATGATCACAGAATAAATCAAGAGGGAAATTGGAAAGTATTTTGAAATGAATGAAAATAAAACCAATGCACTGGAATTTATGAAATTCCACTAAAGCAGTATACAGGGGGAAATTAGTAGCATTAAATGCCTGTATTAGTCATGAAGTAGGGTTTCAAATTGATGACCAGGACTTCCACCTCAAGAAACCAGAAGAAGAAGGCAAACCCAAGGTAGCAGAAGAAAGAAAATAATACATTTCAAGTGGAACTCAAGGGAAAAGAAATGAGAAAAACAATAGAGAAAATCGATAAAACCGAAGGCTATTTCTTTAAGAAGATCAATAAAATCTATCAACCTATGTTCAAACTCACCAGGAAAAAAGAAAAGACATGAGTTACCAATATCAAGAATGAGGGAGGAGACATATTCTACAGATATTAAAAGGGTAACCAAGGAATATTGTGAACAATGTTTTGCACATTAATTAGACAGCTTAGGTGAAATACACGAATTTCTTGCAATGTGCAGATTACCAAAGCTCACTCAAGAACAAATAACATAAATAGCCCTATACCTATTAATGAGGTTGAATGTGCAGTTCAAACCTTCCTATAAAGAAAACTCCAGACACAGATAATTTCACTGGTGAATTCAACTAAACGTTAAGGAAGACATAATTCCAATTCTACACAGACTTTTCCAGAAGAGTAAAGAGAAGGGAATGGCTCTCAACTCACTTTTTCCGTTTCTTTATTTTTAGCTTCTACCAGTGCATAATAGGTGTACCTATTTTGGGGGCACATGTGACATTTTGGTGTAAGCATGCGATGTGTAATGGTCAAACCTGGACAATTGGGACACCTCTGAGCAGACTGGCGGTGCCAGAAGCTGGGAGGGTGGCCGAGAAGGGAGAACGAAGACCGACTGATGAATGGGCACAAATACGCCTCTTAGATAGAAGGACTCGCTTCCAGTGCTCGGTGGTACAGCGGGGCAACTACAGCCAACAGCGGTTTATGGTCTCTCTCAGAATAGCTAGAAGGGTGCGCCTGGAGTGTTCTCAACTCATTTTTAAAGGCCAGGTTACCTCGATGCCAAAACCAGATAAAGACATCCAACGCAAAGGAAACTGCTGGCCAGCATTCTTGTGAACACAGAAGCAAAAATTCGAAACAAAACTTCAGCAAATCAAATCCAGCAATAGATTTTTAAAAAGATAATGTGCAGGTTTGCACCAGGAAGCCAGGGTCCATTTAACGTCCCCAAGTCATCTATAAGACCATTTTCCCTGTTACGAGCATCATCGCGGTGCTGGGTCTTGTGTTGTTTGGCTTTTTGTTTCAGTATTACGCTTTTACAGCATTCATACAGGCTAATCAACTCATTTGCTGTTGTGAGAATTAAAAAAATAACAAATGGAAAAGCATCTAATAATGAGCCCAGCAGAAATGGAGGACAAAGCATTTTTGCCAGTTAGAAATCCACTTTTTGCTTGACTAGGCTCACAAACTCATTTCTGCTTTCATGGAAGAAGCGAACACTGGCCATCCACTTCCTATCTTTCTGAGCCAGCGTCTCCTGCCGTGGCCTCACCTAGGCGCCATCCTTCCCGAGATGGTGGACAGGTTTGCGATCGCTCAGACCCGGAGCAGTGCTGCTTGGAGTGCTGGTCTGAGCAAGACGAAGAGCTGGCGTCAGACTGCAAATCGAGGCACTGCTTCCTTCCCTGAGAAAGTCTTGCTACCCGAAAAGAATACACGTCTGCTAAACCAACCAGTACAGTCAATGTACATCACGCTGCAAGCTCCTTATCTCAAAATGGGCTGGTAAACTGCAGGCCCTTTTTTTGTAGCAAGTTCTTGGCGTGTGCTGTGTCTTACACAACACTTGGATTCCAAAGCCAGCGTGGATTTTTGCCTGCTTTTGTGACGTTGCTCTATGGTGCATGTTTTGAAGGTGTGGGTAAAGATACATGTAACTTCGACATCTAAACTTTCTCTTGAGGTCATTCCGTATCATTAAATCTCACGCAAATTTGCACTCCAAGTTGTGTAACCATGTGGAGTGCACTAAAAATTACTGTGTGTCTCTCAACTTACATACTTAAATAGCTGGAGGATAAATCGATCCTTTCACAAGGAGTTGAGATAGGGCAGCAAATCGGTCTCTCCTCATGTGACAACACGTGTGACACGGTCACGGCTCTCCACACGCTAGGTGGACACAGATCCAGAGAATGTGGCTGCGAATGAGTCCTGTGATTGATTAATGATGTCTGCTATGGGTTCGGGAATAAAGCACAGCTATACCCTGTGCTGTGCACGTGCCATCCATGGCTAGGAGGTGCAAGTCCATCCTTCTACTAAAAAGAGTGACTCGAGTTATTCTGTTGCAGGACACGAACATCATGGCAGAGAAGAAGACCCAGGTCTTACTTACAAACCTGGAGATGCCACTCCTCAAGACTATTACATGGATGTGGCTTTCCTCGTAGATGCTTCCCACAGAGTAGGCAGTGATGAGTTTCAGGAAGTGAAGGCCTTTGTCGCCGCAGTGCTTGACTACTTCCTCATCGCCCCGGACCCTCTGGCCTCCGTCCTGGGGGACAGGGTGGCTGTCCTGAGCTACTCCCCCCCTGGCTATCTGCCTGGCACCGAAGAATGCCCCGTCTACCTGGAATTCGACTTGCTTGCGTACAACAGTCTTCCCCAAATGAAGCGTCACGTCCAAGACTCCTTTCAGCAGCTGCATGGAGACGTGTTCATCGGCCACGCCCTGCAGTGGACAATGGACAACGTCTTTGCAGGAGCCCCCAATCCGAGGAAAAATAAAGTGATCTTCATGGTATCTGCGGGTGAAACCAACCCCTTAGACAGGGAGGCCCTGCAGAATGCGTCCCTGAGAGCCAAGTGTCAAGGCTTCTCCATTTTCGTGCTCTCCTTCGGCCCCACCCACAACGACGAGGAGTTAGAAGAATTATCCAGCCAGCCCCTGGGCCAACACTTGGTCCAGCTTGGCCGAACCCACAAACCAGACTGGGGCTATGGCATCAAGTTTGTCAAGCCCTTTGTCCATTTAATCAGACGTAAGTCGTCCGAGCTTTCCTTTTCCACCGCTTCTGCAATAGAGATCGTGTCTGTACAGACCGAGCGAAGCCATCCGCTCCTCCGCTGGGGGTGGCGGAGTGTGGGAGAGCAGGAGGCGGAGAGGAACCCTGGGGACATCCTGGTCTTCTGAGCCCGGGCCTCGCGGCACTGCCTGTGCTTTGGCCAGGACGTCCCTGCACGGGTGGAAGGTGCCTCCGGCCCTAAGCCAGGTGCTCGCCCCGTGCCAGGCTCTTTCAAAGGACAGTACTATGCCCTCGAAGGAAAGCATGCATTCCCCCATCTCAGTGAAAAGGCAGGGGAGCCAGGTGCATGGCTCCAGAGCTCAGAGGAGCTGGCGGATTCCAGCCCGCCCCCTCAGATTCTGACCCAGGATGAGGCTCGTGCCCGCCACCCCGTGCTTCGACGGCCACACCCTGCCCCAGGCGGGCTGCTGTCGCAAGTAACCTCCCGAGACGCCACCCTCTGCCTGCCCGAGGGCTTCTGTCCCGTCTGGTCATGACAGATTAGCCCTGGCTCCAGCCTGAGCCCTCCTGAGTCACAGGCCCGGACCTCTCGGGGAGCCCCCAGGCCGGCCAGCAGCTCTGCCTCGGCCACGTGGGGGTTGCAGGGTCTGCACGGTGGGGCTTGGAGGGGGCTGCCCAGCCTCTGCCCGTGTGTGGTCATTCGAGACACGGGTGTAGCAGCCCACCCAGGACTTTGTAACATCCTGTGAGCCCCGGCCTGTGTGGAACTGGGAGTGTGGCAGGCCCACGTGGTGTGGCTTTCCACAAATTTGCCAGAGAGTCACAGCAGGTCTTCTGGCACGTATGAAGCCTAAGGACACACATAGCCCTCGGGAGTCTTGGGATTTAGGAGTTATGTTTAGTGGAAGGCAAAAGAGGGTGACGTCTCCCCACCCCAAGACTAACAGGACAATCTCAACAGCTATCGAGTCTTCTAGAAAGATCTGCCTTGTATAGGGGGAGAAACAAGTGACCAGAGGCAGTCAGAGAGGTCCTTGAATTCAGGTTTGTGACACGCAGGGGCTTGGAGGCAACACACTCGGTGACGGCCACACCTTGCCGACTTTGCCAACAAGGAATTTCTGTGTCCGAGTGACCGACCTTGCAGTCTCTCATACAATTAATTTGCTCTCGCCAACACCACAGGCCATAGGAAAGAGGACTTCTGCAATGCGGAAGGACAACACGCAGACTAACCAGCCCGCTCTCTCTCCAGGTGCCATCAACAAATATCCCAACCAAGACCTGAGGGCCACGTGTCCCAACGTCACCTCTCCCACCCCTGAGAATGCTGGCACAGAACACACTGTATTGTGAGTTGAGAGATTCCAGGTTTGGGCAGCAGCACAACTGGAAACAGCCCTTAGTGAAATAATTGGAAAGGAGCGGCCTTTTAGTTTCCAAGATGCAAATGTTGGCCGGGCGTCGTGGCTCACACCTGTAATCCTGGCACTATGGGAGGCCGAGGTGGGAGGATCATTTGAGCCCAGGTGTTCGAGACCAGCCTGGGCAGCATAGCAAGACCTCGTCTCTACAAGAAAAATCCCAAAATTTAGCCAGGCGTGGGGTGCGTGCCTGTAGTTCGAGTTAGTTGGGAGGCGGAGGCAGAAGGGTCACTTGAGCCCAGGAGGTTGAGGCTGTGGTGAGCTGTGATCGTGCCACTGCACTGCAACGTGGGAGGTGGAGAGAGACCCTGACTCAAACAAAAAAGGATGTAAACTACAGGGCGCGTGTATTTTAAATGCAACTATTTGTGATGATAACACAGGTCTGGAGTCAGTAGCAGATGGAACTAGCCTGTGTTAGAAAGAACCGTGTTTCTGTGTCTGCATCTTTTCCCAGAGAATAACAAGCCTTTTATCAGTAGCTTATTGGTAGCCACGGAGCGTGACTCCAATGCAGAGTCCTCCAACACAGAAAACGTATAACATGCAAGGTTAGATGCGACAATTTTAGAGCAGAAGAAAAACATTTTAAAAATTTACTGCGTAGAAACCAAAACGCACATGAAGACTGGCCGCAGGGATTTTTCCAAGTTTGATTTTGCAAACTGCAACCCCAGACACTCAGTAAAAAGTGAGTGACGGAGATAGCCTTGGTCTGGAGTCCCAAACCACTGGGACGGACGGGTGGCCAATTTCCCTGCAGAAAGTGAGAAAGTGCCCCCGAGTCGCAGTTCGCCCACGAGCTGTGTGTGGGCTGGCCCTGTCCCGTCCGTCCACGGCCTCCTTCTGGAGCACGGGGCTGTGTTGGCGGCCACCCTTGGGCGGGACTAACTGTCGTCTCTCTCCCCGGTTGCCTCAGACTCGTTCCTGAGGTGTACGACGTCGAGCTGTTTGGCGAATTTGATTCCCTGGAGCCAGATTTCTCCGTGTTAGGGGACAGTCATGGCAACAGCTCTGGGACGGATACTGACTTCCTCCAGATGCTGTACATGCTCTTTGCAGCGGAGGATCTGGCGAGGAAAGACAGGACAGAGGCACGTCCGGAAGAAGCGACAGCTCCAGCGAGTGACACACAAGAACCAAAAGGTAATCTTGGGGCCCATGGAGCGGAAGACCGGAAGCCCCTCTGTCTGTCTGGACGTTCCCTGGTGGAAGGAGAGCAGCTGGAACTCACTGGGACGGGCGATGACGGGACGTGGGTAGGGGACTTGTCATCGAGGGCAGCAAGGGGTCCCCGAGGTAAGGAGGAAGAAGGCAAAGCTGTAGAAAGGCCGAACAGAGAGTCCCTTGTGCTGAAAAGGGAAGCCCACAAGTAGGTACAAACGCCTGGTGCGGAATCGGGCATGGAGAACGAGACGACCGGATCAGGGACGCGGGTCCTCGCCGCGGGGAAGCCCTGCTCCGTTGTGTGGGGCTGGGTGACGCCGTGCCGGCAGCGTCCGCATCTGATCACGGGGCCTTTCTTGGGCTGAGACGGAGGCCCAGCAGAGGCCAGCCTCAAGGGGGCCTGGAGAGGACGAGGGGTCTGAGATCTGCGGGGAGGCTGAGGGCAGCTTCAAGGGCTGGTGAGGAAATGGCTGTGGGCCTTGGCTGGAGACAAAATGGAAGAGGGTGGACAAGGACCTACCAGAGCCTCCGGGGCAGTGACCCACAGTCCTCGTGTGGCCAGAATCACGGGGGCATTTATTTTAAGATCTGTGTTCTGGCCAGGCTCGGTGCTCAGCCTGTCATCCCAGTATTTTGGGAGACCGAGGTGAGAGGATTGTCTGAGCTCTTGGGTTCGAGACCCACCTGGGCCACTTGGCGGGACCTCATCTCTACAATAAATTTAAAAAAAAATTAACCGGGCGTGGTAGCGCGCGCCTGTAGTTCCAGCTCCTTGGAAGGCTGAGGCAGAAGGATCGCCAGAGCCCAGAAGGTCGAGGCTGAGGTGGCCGGGAGCGGCCACTGCACTCCAGTCTGGGCGACAGAGGGAGACTCCAGCTCAAAACAAACAAACAAACAAAAAAAGCCTTTTTTTTAAAAAAAGGAAATACAGAAGGCAGCCTCCAAGGACTCTGAAAAGTCAGCAAAGCACACGTGTCAGAGAGGGGCACAGGCTCCCTGTTTCTCTTCTCTTTTGTGGCTTTTCACTGCGGGCAGGCCCCCGTGCCAGAGCTATGCAGTGACGGGGGAGCAGAAGCCAGGCCTCAGGAGCACCCCATCTTTCTGGCCAGAAGAGCTGAGAGAAGGAACCCTGTGTGGCAAAGAAATCCCCCTTCCCTCTTTCTCTTGTGGGTTTGCTCTGAGGGCAGGCCTCAGTTGGCAGCCGAGGGGAAGGCTAGACGGTTAAAATTAAGGAGGAACCCTGTTCTTCCGGCCAGAGAAACTTGGAAGAGAGACCTGGGGCCAGCATGATGGGTAGCCTCAGGGAAAAGAGGACTGGACTGCAGGAGGTTCGAACTGGAATGATGGGACCTGCGCAAGCCCCAGGCTCTGCTCCAAACTGTACGAGGGTGGGAAAGACCCCAGACAGGATGGCCAAGGCCTTAGCAATGGAGCTGTGGTCACGGTCACAGACGGCCAGCAGAACATGCGTGCTCAACCCAGCTGGCTGATTGCAGCTCAAACAGACCACAAAAAAAATAGAAACCTACAGAGAGGTATAACAGGGCTTTGAGTCTATACCACATAATATCCAAAATGTTCAGGATGCCATCTAAGAGCATGCAACACAGAGAGAGCCAGGAGACATGAACCACTCTCAAAGAAAAGACCACAGATGCTGGCACAGTGGACTCTGCAGTCAGACGGAGATGTTAAAGCAGCTGCTATTGCTATGCTGTATGAGATGCTGAAAGCAACTTGAAGCAATGAGAAAGAAGACAGACATTCTCAGCAGAGAAACAGACTCTACAGGTAAATCCAAAGAAAATTTTAGACGTAAAAATGACTGTATTTGAAATTTTTAGAAAATCAGAGTGGACTCCATAGCAGAGTTTCAATGACAGAGGAGTCAGTGAACTTGAAGAAAGATTAATTATGCAAACTGAGTAAAGAAAAGAGATTGAGAAAAAGTGAACAGAACCTTGGAGACGTGTGCAGTATCCAAAGGTCTAACATTTATTTCGCTGGAATTCTATAAGGAGCGTGGAAAGGGAATCAAGCAGAAAAAAATACTTGAGGAAATAATGACCCAAAAATCCCCAAATTGGTGAAAGACATACATTTGCATATTTTAAAAACTCAAAGAAAAGCCTACTCAGGTACATCCTACTCAAACTGCTGAAAACCGAGGATAAATAAAAAATCTTGAAGCAGCTAGAGAGAGAGAGTGGATTGCCTGAGCCCGCGGGTCCGAGACCCGCCTGGGCAACTTGGCGAGACCTCATCTCTACAATTAATCAAAAAATTAGCCGGGCATGGTAGCGCACGCCTGTACTTCCAGCTACTTGGAAGGCTGAGGCGGAAGGATCGCTGGAGCCCAGCATGTCAAGGCTGCGGTGACCGGGAGCAGTCGCTGCACTCCAGTCTGGGTGACAGAGTGAGACTCCAACTCAAAAAAAATAAATAAATTAAATAAAAATAAAAGTGCCGAAAGAAAAAAACTGTGAACACAGAATCGTATATCCAGTAACCATGTCTCTCTGGAATTAAGGCAAAGTAAAGGTATTCTGGGGTGGAGGAAAACGAAGAGCTTGGTGCCTAGAGAGCTTGGTGTTCTAAAGGGGAAATCCAATACGATGACCAGGGAGTGGGGGTGAGGTCAAGTGACCGGTGACCGGATGGGCGGAGATGTACCGGGCAGGGGGACACCGAGGAAGGGACACGCAGGAGAAATCAAGTGCCTGACCAGAAAGGAGGTTGCTGAGCAGGAGAAGGGCGGGCGCCAGAGGCAGCCAGCCCAGGCAAGGATCTGTGCTGTTGACAAGGCAGTGGGTACCCGGGATCGCGCCAGGGCCCTCCAAAACCCTGTGTGGGAGGCAGGAACTTATACCCCTAGAGTCAGGTGAGAAACGGAGACTGGAAGAGGTGTAGTGTCTTGCTGGGACTCGACACTGGTCTGACTTCTGATTCTGCCACTTTCCCAACATCTGGAAGAAGGAATTAGGGGTAGATCAGAGACAGAAAGGCTGGGTGCAAGAGGAGGTGTGTTAGACTGCTTGGGTTGCCATAACAAATCAAGAGGGGGCGGCTTAAATAACATAATTTAGTTTCTCACAATTGTGGAGGCTGGAAGTCTGAGATCCAGGTGCCAGCTTTCGCATTTCCTGATGAGGGCTCTCTTCCTGGCTTGCAGGCGGCAGCCCTTCTCTGCATCCTCACATGATGTAAAGAGAGTCCTGGTGTCTTTTTCTCTTCTCAGGAGACCATTTCTGTGGGATTAGGGCTCCACCCTGTTGCCTCATTTAACCTTTAGCACTTCCTCAAAGGCCCTGTTTCCAGTACGGTCACATGGAAGTTAGGTCTTCAACGTATGGATTTGGAAGCTAAGGGACACAACTCAGTTTGCTGCAGGGGACACAATGAACAGTAAAATCACAGGAGGGAACCTGATAGCTCAGTGGTCCCCAAACTTGTCTGTACATTAGAATTGCCGGGACATGTTTTGAAAAGTCCGAAGTCTAGCCCACACCTCATATTAATTAAATCATATTGTTCAAGGGCAAGACACAGGCATCGATTTGTTTCGGTTTTTAGCTCTCAGGTGTTTCAGTTGCTTTCAAGTTTGGAGTACATTGCTACAAATCCTGATGCATCAGTCCTGCTAAGCATCTCAAGGAAGTTTGCTACTGAAAATGACAAGGTTGGAAGAATCAAATAGATTATCCTCAAGTGAGCATTACTAATACCTTTCTTTATTATCATTCTTTGCAATTCATTTTCTGCAGTTTTCTATTGCAATTATATATCCTACATCTAGAAATAGACAGTATCTTTAATCTTGTCCTTCAGAGGTCTCTCACAACAGCTTGATTTGGTGACATTGACCGGTCATGCTCCAGGAAGCCAGTCTAAGTATCTTCAGAAAATATCATTTTGGCTTTTTGTCGTGGCATCATGCAGGCTTACAATTTGAAAACTGAGATAACTTTGGAAATCACTGAGCTGTACTTTATCTTTTTACAGATAAGGAAAAGGAAGCCACAGATATCTCAAGCATCTTCCCCAAGAGTATTCACAGCGCCTAGCCCATTATTTTCTGTCATAGTGATTCATACTCTATAATTATGTTTATAATAAAGAACACAAGGTTACCTTAAAGTTAGGCCTTGAAACAGAGATCATAAAATCTATCTCTGAGTGGCTGAAAGGTTGGAGATATTGCTTATGAAACTCAAAGTACACACTGTGCCTGGAATACAATGCACTCGTATTACCCCTATATGAATTGCCCAAGCTTGATAATATATTTGACAATTGAAAATAAAAACTTGAAAAAAAAAAAATAAAAAAGCTGGGCATCTGTAATCTCAGCACTTTAGAAAGCAGAGGCAAGAGGATTGCTTAAGCCCAGAAGTCTGAGACCAGCCTGGGCCCCATGGCAAGACTTTGTCTCTACAGTAAACCAAAATCTCAGCTGGGTGTGGTGGTCCACTTTTCTACTCCCAGCTCCTTGGAAGGTTGAGGCAGAAAGAAGGATTGCCTGAACCCAGGAGGTCAAGATTGCAGTAGCTGTGATCGTGTCACCATACACCAGCCTGGGTGACAGAGTGAGACTTCAACTCAAAAATAAAAATAAAAATGAAAAAAATCCATTGTGTAGAATTATCAGCCTTTATACTGCTTTACTCATTATTTCTTCCATTTTGCATATCAAAACAACCAGAGGCTGGACTCAAAGGGGAAAGTGTCCAGGATTCCTTCTCATGAAAGTCGTTCAGGTCTCCAGGGTCAAATTTGCCCTGCGTGGAACAGCTGCATAGAACAAGTATTACAAAATTGTCTTTGGTTTTAAAATGATGTTTGAGAAAAGCGTTGAAATTCTCCAGTGGAAGAAAGTATGGAGGGATTGTTATTATCATTACATCAACATTGTTGTTGTTGAAACAGGGAGAGCAAAATAAAGTCTTGGAATAGAAGCATCAGAGCTGGGCACTTTACGAGACCAAGGCAAGAGGGTCCCTTGAGGTCAGGAGCTCAAGGCCAGGCTTGGAAACATAGCAAGAACCCTATCTCTGAATGTTAGTGGCTAAGTGTGGTGCTGAATGGGGACATCTGGTCGACCTCATCACCAGCCAAGCTGAGCAAAGCCTTTTTTTCTGATATTGTTATTCTATTCATCCACTTACAGGGCATATTTTTTTCCTGCTCCTTATCCCATACATTTGCAAGATTTTAGTGTGGGTTTTTGGAGGCCTAACTATATCCCTCCCCTTACACTAACCCATGGCTTATTTCTTAGACTATTTTCCCAACATCAAGTATAGCGTTTCTCAAAGTGTGGTCCCTGGGCCAGTCGCACCAGCACCATCTGGGAACTCATTAGAAATGCAGACTCTGTGGCCCCACCCCAGACCTGTTGACTCAGAACCTCTGGGGGTGCAGCTCTCTGGGTGATTTCGACACGGGCCAGAGTTTGAGAACCACTGACCTATGTTATAGACATTAAGTTGGCTTAAACTATCTTTCATGGGGTTCTTTCACTGGGCATTAATAGGTATTTGGGTAAAAAACAATCATTTTCCTGGAAATCACTGAAAAGTAGGTGTCTTTCTTGCAGGACTTCTCATTATCTTTAGCAGAATGATGGTCACTGTGATTCTGGGAGCAGCCCTAAGCAAACTTGACAGACCCTTGTATCAGGGAACATCTTGCAGGTCTCGGGTTTTGTGGAAGCCACTTTGGGAAACAGTAGTTGGAAGAGTGAATCTGGACACTAAAATCGGGGGCTGACTGCTGTTTCTGCAATCACCATGCACGTGGCCTCGACATGTCACTGCCTCTCCAAGCCTCGCTGCCTCATCTGTAAAATGAAGAGAAGGCCAAACCTGCATCGCTGGCTGAAGTGAGCGGTACACGGGGTGAAGTGCGTCCGACAATGTGCAGGTGGAGCAAAGGCTGGCTACATGTCAGCGGCTGCTTAAAATTATGGTCATGGTGGCAACGACAGTATTGGTGACAAGTGACGTCGGAGCTGGCGGCCGTGGTGGGAAGGACCCCCAGACGGGGATGAGGAGGCCTAGACATGGGTTCTGGTGCTGGCTCCAGCTGGCTTTGTGGCCTCACTGCTCTGGGCCTCCACGTTCTTCTTGGTGTAATGAGAGGCTTGGGTGAGGCCGGTGTTTTCACACTGGGGCACACGGGACACACACGGGACACGGGCCCTCCAGCCCATGGATTCCTAGAAGCTGGTCTGAAAGGCTCTGAGTACCTCAGGAACCACAGGGGTCTTCTTCTGCTCCCCTTTGTAAAATCCCCCCAGCTTACACTCTCAAAAATGGCCCATGCGAACTCTCCGCCACTCTGAGTTTCTGTAAAGCTTCGGGTCTTTTCCATCCTCTCTGTATTTCTGTTGAGGAAGAAGGGTGTTGCCAGAAACCGGGTATTTGAATTCGTGTTGGAATGCTCTGAATTCAGATGTGGTCTAGAGTGAGGATGAGGGGGTGAGGATACGTTGCGTTTAGTGACGTGGCCTGTTCCATCTTCCAACAAGAGGCAAAGGATGTCTCTCTTCTGAGTGGGACTTTCATGAGAACAAAGCAAAGAGTGTACTGGAGAGCGGTTGACGGAGAGCACTAGGGTTTGAATGCCTGTGTCCCCCAAATTGATATGTTGAAACCCCAGCCCCCAAGATGATGGTGTGGGAGGCAGGACCCTTGGGAGGTGATTGGGCCGTGGGCGTGGAACCTTGGCGGACGGGATGAGTGCCCTCACGAAAGAGGAAGGACCCAGAGAGGCCGTCTTCCCTTTCGCTGCAAGGACACAGTGAGAAGGCACCGAATGTGAACCAGAAAGCGGGTCCTCAGCAGACAGTGACTCCACCAGGACCTCGGCCTCGGACTTCCAGCCTCCAGAACTGTGGGAAATAAGTTCCTGCCGTTCATAAGCCGCCCAGCTTACGGTGGTTCTGGTTTTTATAGCAGCCCCAATGGACTAAAACCGGGAACAAGCATTCTTTTATCAGCCAAAAAGAAAAAGAAGAAAATATGGCCCAGGCCATTTACCTATCTTAGAATACAATTATAAGTAAGATGTCATCATAGGCGTCCCCGATCACGTAATGGTTGACACTGAAAGATGAGATCTGGCTCTTTCAAAGGCAGAGGTGCCGACTGGTCTTAGAATACAGGCCAGTTCTTCCAATTGAGCTAAATGAGGGACGTTTTCCATAAGTGAATGAACTAACTTGAAGCTTCGAAATTCTGAAGAAAAAACACACAAAACAAATTATAAAAATGTTATTTTATCTAAAAATCACTAATAGCATTAGTGTCAAGTGTGCTCAATTTAGCGATATTAAATTTTCCTAATTATATTTTAGTTTTTCAAGCTAAACATGGTGTCTTTAGGCGAAAAGAGTAACAGACATAGCTAGTAGCCATTTGACAAATTTATTAAAGCACTTTTGGGATGTATTTTCCAGAAATCAGAAAATGTCATCAAATGACTGGGTAACTGATTCATTTGTAAAGTCTTTTGAAAAATTGTTGGGTGCTTTGGACACATTATTCAAAATTAATTCAAAGAGTTGCTTGACATTGCCCTTATAAAACTCCTTAAAAACCCATCTATGCTAACAATATTTGCTAGTGCTTAAATCTATAACAATAAATATTAATAATTCTATTAATTCTATTAAACTTGACTCTAGCAATAAATAGTAATAAGTAAAAAATTATAGTAAGAAGCACTATCCGTTTCATGAATAAATGCATTTCCAATAAAAAAACGTTTACTTCTTGCCTTGATAGAATTACCAAAATTTAAATATATATGCCATTTTGATAAATGTTAATGATAATCCATCTTGAAAACCCGTGAACACATAGAAGCTTATAGTCATAGGAAATGAAAACATACACTTAAATATATTTTTTCTGCAGAGAATTAGGATTAGACAAACAATAAAAGGTTTTAAAGCATATACACCTATTAGCGTTGGAGTGAGTCTGTGGGGGAAACGGATTGAAAACACGCAAGCTTGAGGAGATGGACAGCGCTGTGGCTATCTGACTTTGACACACGAGCACGTCCGCATAAATTGTAAATGAGTAAGCTGGAGTCTGTGGGTAAGTTTTTTAAAATGTGGGATTTTTATTATCAAATGTCTACAGCATGTCCCCAGTGACATCTTTTTCAACTACGTGAACTCCCAAGAGAAGAAAAACCGTAGGTGTTGGCTTTGAAATGTGCAGGCGAGAAGAGCGCGGGCTTTCCCCCTCGAGAGGCGTGGGAGCAAGCGGTCAGGGGCAACGTGCCGGAGCCTCCGTGGCCTCTGCCGCAGGCCGGCCTTCCCTGCAGCTCTGGAGTCTGGGACTCCTGTTCCCCGGACGTGTCAGGGGTGCTGGCGGCAGCAGGGGTGAGGTGGGGGAAGGAAGAGGGACCAAGCAGGGCAGTGTCTAGGCAAAGCCCCAGGGCAGCTGACCTGAGCCTTTCAGGGAGCTCAGAGGTCAAGTCAGGCCGCAGAGCGGAATAGCCAGGCGAGACACGGGGCTTTCCTGCGTGCTCCCAGGCGCCGGCAGGCCGAGAGCTGCCGCGGCTGTGAGCTGCATGCTTGCCGGGCGCGACGTAGGAGCCGCACTGGGGCTGCGCAGCAGCCCTGGAGGAGGGCGGAGGCTGGCATTGGAGGCAGAGCTCACCTGGCGGAGGCTGGTGCGGTGGGGGTGGGGGAGATGCCGTTCTAGACATCAATGCTTTAAAAAAGACGAGAGGGATTCTGGGCAGAGTCCTTGCCCCGTCCGCCAGGCGTGCCTTCGAACGCCTTTTGGGCAATACGGGCCGCTAGCCTTGCTGAACATGGGATGTCAAGTCATCACCGCACGGGTGTCTCCCAGGAGGCAGCGTCTGTGGTTCTGTGATGTTCTGCTCACTCGTGTCTGTTACCACATCACCCAGAATCCGGCTTTACTTTGACTACTGGAAATGGCAAAAGCGGCGTGTCACTGTTGGGCGTGAGGCAGACAGGGAGGTCCGCGCCAGAGGGGACCTTTTAACCAAATGCAGTGACATTAAGAGCAGTGGGGGTTTTTACGTTTTGCAGATGGAGAAGTCACAAGATGAGCGCAGGAGAAAGAAGCGACGGCGTCATCCCCATGGCTCTGACCCGAAGGGCTCATCTGCAGAGGTGACGAGGTGGAGATTTTTCATGGAACATGGACTGATCGCATGCGAAACCTGCTCTCCGTCTTAAATCCGAAGGGGAGGATTTTTCCCAGCGAAGACGCCCGTCAGGAGATCTGAGAAGCTGGGAGTGACGCCGTTTCTCCTGAGAACTGGGGACTGAACCGGGGGAGCCAACGTCACCTTTGATCGGGCAGCTCCGCCCTGGTCACCCGTCCACTCTGGGGAGGCGTTTGCCTGGGGAGGGACTTTCTGTCCTCACGCTCATCCCGGCTGCGTCTTGGATTGGACACTTGAGTAAAGGCATTTAGAGCTAGAGCTTCCTGGGCATGTCTTTCGCCCACTCCTGAAATTAGAAACCCGCACCGCGTCTTCAGTTCCGGCACACCCACCCCTAGCTGCCCTGCTGAACTCACCTGCGGGCTGCTGCCTCCACAGTCAGGGTCCCTCTCCACCTGGACAAAAGCCGGGATGGGTGAGGAAGGAAACAGCGAGAAGACGCTAGTTTGAGAACGGCTAGTGTGTGCTGTGGTCATTTGTTTTGCGTTCCAGCATGCTTTGCTTTGTGTAGACTGGATTCTTGCTGCCAAAATACACACACATATATATATGGGAAAGCATAAATACTCCACATGGCCAAAGCTGTTCTGGGGAATTACAACAGAGCCAGAGACAATTTCTAAAATAAAAACTAGTCTGACCTGGAAGTCTGTTCTGTTTGTTTTTGTCTCTGGCCTAACAAGGGCCTCTTAGCACACCAGCACAGCGCTACACATGTTTGGAGCATGCACATAAGACTTGAAATTAGCCAACAGTGAGCTAGTCTTAAAAATCATTCTGTTTGGTAAAGGCATGGAGCGATTACCAATCCGTGGGCATCCATCGTATGAGAGATGAAGTGACCATGACACGGGATAATATTGCAGGCATGCCCTCTTTCTGTATACGGTTTTCCGTAACATCCTGTTGTTGTTTGTATAACTGAAAAATAATCCAGTCAACGAATACTATGTTATCAAGGTTTTTAAAGCAGCCGTTTATTGCTCTCTGGGAAGTTCTGAGGCAAACGGCCCTCATTCCATGGAGCTCTGTTTTCCCCTGAGATCCCTGATGTGTGGGGTGTGTGTGTGTGTGTGACTGTGTGCGTGAAGCATGTGCCCAGTCCCTACATCTGAGGGCGACGTGGCCGCCGAGGAGGCGAGGCCACGGAGCTGGTCGTCCACCGATGGGGGGTAAGTCGAACAATGTGAGCGGCTGCAAGCGATGGCTAGGTGGACAAGGCACACGCTCCAACAGCTGGCAGTGCCCCTGCACCCACTCAGCTGCGTGAGATGCCCTCCACATGTGGACATCGGGGACACACGTCCACTGCAGCACTGGGTGTTTTAGCGAGAACTGGAGCCCCCTGGATATTCAGTGAGGTCTGTTCACACATGGAGAATGATATAGCAGATGACAAGTGGCAGCTGCGTCTACAAACATGGACATCCTCTCAGGTAGCCCTGAACCAGGAGTGCTGCACAGGGACGCCGAGCGCCATCATTACCCAGCACGATGAGGCCCGAGGAGCGCCATCGTCACCCATGAAGACTCGCAGGGGTGGTGCAGACAGAGGAGCATGGCGGACCGGGCACCCCCAATTCAAGACGTGCCCAGAGGGAAGGGGTGACAGGGGGCCCACCTGTCACTGCGATGTTTTATTTCTTAAGCTGGTGTTGGGGAATGTTGTTCCTTGTGTTGTTTCCGAGACACTTTTGGATGCCTGATAGTTCACGATTTAAGAGAACAAACTGAGTCATTAAAAATGCCCCTTTCCCCACGCACGTGGGGCGAGGGAGAAGCCCTGCCTCCGAGCCCAGCCTGTCTCCTCCTGGCTCCTCTCCTGCCCAGCCCCTACTTCCCACGCTGATTTGGATTCTGTCTTCCACAGCCGGCAGCTGTCCCCACCCAGAGGCTGCTGATGACGACGGCCTCGCCTCCTGGAGGGGACAGCAAATAGACGGAGGCCTGGTTCCCAGGCGATGGCCTGCCATCGCTCAGACGGCACAGCGGAGACGCCAGGATGGTGGGCAACCTGAGAGGAGACGGGTGTCACACGGGCCGTCCGTGAGCCTCTCGACCCCCAGCCCTTGTACGACAGGAGAGCATCTGTCCTAGGATGACACACGCTGATTCCATGTTGGATGGCCACAGTCCCAGCCACTCCATGTGGCTGGCGCCCGTGAGCCAGCAGCATCCATGTCCCTGGAGGCTGTGAGAAGGCAGAGTCTTGGGGAACCCCCAAGTCTACCGGTCAGAATCTGCACCTGAACAAGCTCCCCGTAACACGCACACACACATCTGAGCATGAGAAGTGCTGGCCTCGAACTCACTTTTTGAATCTCTGCAAACGCGTCGGTGCGTTTTGTAGACTTCCAGTTGGGCGTGGCATTGTACCCTGAGTTTCTACCACGTAGCACGCGTGTCCCTGAGGCAAGGACTCTAAAGAGAAATGACAGGGGCGTGCCCAGCTTGTGGGCTAGCTGGGAGGCCCGAACCAGAGAGGGCATTCTGACTCAGTGCACTGGCACGGAGGGGCAGGCACCAGGGAGCACTGTGGGTGTGGAGAGGAGGACCCCTCAGCTCACCCCAGGGACCCGGGGAGGGTTTCCTCCGGGGGCGCCTTTGATCTGAATGAAAACGATCGGACACACCTTAGCCCGGCAAAAATCAGGAAGGCAGTCCGGGAAGAAGGCAGAGGCCCTCCCGGCTCTTTTCTGTGTGACCCGTAGGCCCCAGGTATTCGTAGGGAAGAGGGTGACCATGAGAATTCTGGTTTGCTCAGCAAAGGAGTGAAGGGTGAAGAGGAAAGCGGGTCAACCCGGCTGGCCACAGAGGGGCTGGGCGCCAAGCGGGGGAGCCGGGTTCCACTGTGGAGGCCCCGGATGCCCCAGGACGGGAAGGGCTGTGCAGACGCTGACCACGGCCGGCACCGGATGACGACAGGAGAGGGAGACAGAGGGAGACACCGGTCACCAGGCGAGGATGCGTGACGGGCTCAGGACGGGAAACAAGGAGAGGCCAGGTTCATAGATACGACAGCTGATCAGCTTAGACAGGGATAAGGGCGAGGAGAGGCTGGTGTCCAGCCGGGAGTCTCCAGCTTGAGTGAGCATCTGGGTCCTGGAGGGCCTCGCCCCAGGGCTCCTGTTCAGTCTTTGGGACCCCCAGGGGTGCTGTGGACTGAAGCTGGACCTCACCAGCTGTCCTGGGAGTTGGAGGGGTGACCCGGCCTCCGGACATGTCTAAGGCTCCAGGTCATGTAATCGTATCAGGAACGCAGGCAAGCCATGCTAGTGCTTCTCAAATGTCTTGAAATGGGTCTCACACATTCTTCTTCTCCCCAATACCTCGTCATGTGTGTTCTGACGTATGTGAACACATAACCGACCCTTCTGGAAGATGAATGTAATACATGATGACTGCCCTCTCTAAAGACAGGCACTAAGGCTGGGCACAGTGGCTCAGGCCTATAATCCCCACACTTTGGAAGGCCGAGGTGAGAGGATTGCCTGAACCCGGGTTCGAGACCAGCCTGGGCAACTTGGTAAGACCTCGTCTGTACAATAAATTAAAAATAAGCAGAGCACGGTGGCACATACCTATAGTTCCAGCTACTTGGAAGGCTGAGGCGGAAGGATCTCCTGAGCCCAACAGATTGAGGTTGCAGTGCCCATGAGTGTGCCACTGCACTCCAGCCTGGGAGACAGAGTGAGACTTCGACTCAAAAAATAAATACATAAACAAATAAAATTTTTTTAAAAAGAATTGATCTTTGCTAACACCTGTACTCACAGGTTTATCGCAGCCCTACTCACAAGGCAGGGACATGGAACCAACCTGGGTGTCCATCAGTGGATAAGGACCATGTGGTGCATATGCCGTGGAATTCTACACAGCCACAAAAAAGAACAAAATCATGGCCTTTGAAGCAACACGGAAGCAGTTGGAGGCCATCATTCTAAGTAAATTAACACAGAAACAAAAAAACCAATGCTGCATGTTTTCTTATAAGTGGGAACTAAACACTGGGTACATACAACATGAGGATGGGGACACTGGACACTGGGGGCTCCCAAGGGGGGAGGAGAGGGGGAAGGTTGACAAGCCACCCGGGGGTCCCATGCTCACCGCCTGGGCGACGGGACTTAACAGAAGCCCAAACTCAGCAGCACGCCGTATACCCACGTAACCAACCTGCACAGGCAGCCCTTGAATCTAAAATACAATACAAATTTCAAAGAACCAGACTGCTTAAAATCAGCCACCCTCTTCTGCAACCCCCGCCACCCAGTGGTCTGGCAGACTGTGGCTGTCCCCTGGTCGTCCCGAGCCCAGCAGGGACATGCCAGTGTGTCCACCGTGCAGCCTTGGTGTGCCCAGCAGCCTCTGCAGCACCGCGGTGCATCCTTCTGCCAGCCCGGCAGGGTTCCTGTCCGGTGAGCACAGGTGCCGTGACAAGGGGCGCCCTCTCCACAGCCGCGAGGCCAATGACCTTGCTGGGCTCCGAGACCTTCCGAGATGTAGCCCGGAGTCCTGGAAGGAGAATGGTTTACCTGACTGCCTGTGGGTCAAGCTGCCACCTGGCCCTGGTCTTCCAAAGACTGCCCTCTCCCCTGGGGCGTCCGTCGTGTGAGGTTTGGTGCTGGTGAGGGGTGTGGACAGGGACTGCCCCACTGTGGCTTCCGGGGGGAGCTGGGACCCCTCCTCGATGGCTCTCCGAGGCAGGTGGAGAGGGAGGTTGTGTGGAACTTCAGGGAGAGCTGATCGGGCTTTCAACCCTTTCCAGGGGACAAGCAACCACCACGGCACTTGTGACCGTGCATGTAGCAGATCCCAGCTTCTCCCGCCACATGACATTGCAGACATCCCCGAGGCTCTCCTCCAGCCAGGCTGGGAGAAGACCTGAGGGTGAGGGAGGGCCCCAGGATGGGAGAGGACCTCAGGGGAGGGAGGACCCCAGGGAGAGGGAGGACCCCAAGGTAGGAGAGGACCCCGGGTGAGGGAGGACCCCAGGGGAGGGAGGAACCCAGGGGGAGGGAGGACTCTAGGGCGGGAGAGGACCCCAGGGCTAGGGAAGAGCCCAAGGTGGGAGAGAACCCCAGAGTGGAAGAGGATCCCAGAGTGAGGGAGGACCCCAGGCGCCCCAAGCGCACAGTCGTTACGAGCACCCGGCTGACCGCCGCGGAGCAGGGTCCCTGGTGGTTCTCTCTGTGGCCACCTTCTAGGATGCAGCAGGCTGACCCAGTCTACCACCAACGCAGGGTGGCTCTCTCCACATGTCTGCCACTGTTAGAAGTCTGCCTGCAAGGAGACTCTTGCCAGCTGCCTGAAAGCATCCGGGCCCCGGCCAGAGTCTCCTGTTTCACCAGGCTCTCTTGAAGGTAGAGTGACTCCACTTATGTCGGGTCTTAACACGCAGCACTGTTTCACACCGGTGCCAGCAACACAGACTCAAACTAGCTGGGTCTCGTCCAGGAGCCAGCTGCAGCCAATGCCCTGCAATGCTGTGGCTGTTTTCTAGACGCGGGTTTCTCAGAGTGGGGCCCAGGGGCCACCTGCACCAGCATTCCCCAGTCCTTGCTAGCACGCATGCATCCAGGAACCTCCAGACCCTTAGGCTGGACTCGCCCTGCATTTTGGCCCGCTCTCCCGGTGATTCTTGCGGATACCGCAGGGCGCTTCCGTCTTTTCATCTGCGTTGCTACGAAAATAGTACTGCTCAAATGATTGGAAAATCAATTCACACTGCAAAGCTCACACCAAGAAAGGGACTGGCAGTCTTGGGAGACTGCCAGGGGGAGGGAGGGTACATCTCATCGACAAGCGTGCCTGCCTGATGAACACTTGTATACTTAACCCTGAATCGTAGCCCACATCTTTAAAATAAAAAAAAAAATTGTAAGCTCACAATGCAAGAGAGCCACTGTCCTCCCTGTCCTGCCCAGCTCCCCTGCCCAGAAGCTACCTACCGTACAGATGTTCTGAGCGTCTGTGCCCCCAAAACCGTCACCCCTACAGTGATGAAATTGGAGCGTGGGCCCTGTCGGGAGGTGACTGGGCTGCCCTTGTGAGTGGGGCCGGGGCCCCGCTAGAGAGGGCTGAGGGATGAGGGAGCTTGTCTCTCAGCCACCCGAGGGCACAGAGAAGGCACCGCGTTGAGGAAACAGGCTCCCACCAGATGCCCAACCTGCCGGCACCTGGACCTTGGATTTCCCAGTCTCCAGGCCGTGAGAAATAAATGCCTGTTGTTTCCGTGCTGTCCAGTATTTTGTGAGAGCAGCCAATCCTCCGGCGACGGCCTCAAGCAGTGCGTTGAGGGACGACGGTTCAGTCTCCACGTGCCTCCACATGTCTGTACTCTGTTGCCACACTGGACCGATGGTTTGTTCTGGGTTGATCGTGTTCCCCACCACGTATGTCCAGGAGCCTCAGAAGGTGAGCCCTTTTGGAAACAGGATCTTGCCAAAGTCGTGAGCTGAGGAAAGATAAGGGCATACTGAATTAGGAGCCTCGTGGCTGGTGTCCTCGTAAGAAGGTCATGTGAGGACAGAGATACACCCGGAGGAAAGGAGCCCGTGAGACAAAAGAGGCGGCGACTAAAGGGCTTTGTCTAGAGGCCGAGGGACAGCACAAAGGATGCTGATGGTTCCCAGGAGGAAACATGGACCAGGTTCTTCTGGCAGTCCCAGGACATTCGCACACAGGTAACTGGGCGTAACATTCTCGCTGAGCACCCACGGCCTCCGAATACCCGTTCCTTTGCATGTGAAGTGCTCCCTGCTACTAGCTTTCAGAATCGTGTCTTTGTCCCTGGTGTCCTCCAATCCATTCACCAAGTTTCACTAAGTGAGCTGGCGTCCACTGAGATCGGTGTTAGCATGGCTCCTTTCTTCATTCGTGGGCCTGGGTTTCTGGAGAGGCTTTTTCGGTCTGGCAAGCCAAGTCCTCCGTCTCTGGGAAACTTTCTCGCATTGCTGTCCTGACAATGTCCTCTCCTCTATTGATTGAGAGTTGAATCTCCCAGATGGACCTCCCCAGATTTCTTATCCTCCCTTTTCTGTTCTTTAGGTCTTGCTCTTTTTGCTTTCTTAGAGATTTCCTGGTTCTTTTTCTACTTTCTGTTTCTTTGTGTTGCTTATTCAGTTAGTTTGAGTCTCTCTCAGAGTGAAACCTGTCCTGCAGTGTTCAAGAACCTTGGCAACGTGTCTGTGTTTAAGGGTGGCGACAAGTCACTGGCTGGAAGTTCTGTGAGAGGAGGAGCTTGCTGGCTGACTCTAGAGAGCAGACGAACGCTGATGGGGCACAAAAGGCTTCAGTCAGGCCCCCTGTTTGTGGCTTCTCACCTCGCCACACCTTCGGCTGCACCTGCTGTCTTAAATCCTGGGGCTTCCCAAAGTCCTGAAGGGGAGCCAGAAGGTTTCTCACCAGCATCCCTTTCTGACACCCGCAGTTTGTAGCTTGCTCCATGCTGCTAAGAAAGCCATCACTCTGAGAGATTTCTCTCTGAAAAATGTGTGTCAATTCCCACTCAAGGCTGTATGGGCTCATTCTCTGTTCTTGTCTTAGTCAGCTTAGTGTTTCTGTAAAGGAGTACCCAAGGCTGAGGGATATGTCAAGAAAAAAGCTTTATTGGGTTCATGGTTCTGATGGCTGGGAAGTTCAAAGCTGCGCATCAGCATCTGGTGGGCGCTCTGGCTGCCTCCACTCACGGTGGACGACAGGGAGGGAGCCGGCATGTTTGGAGACCACATGGCACGAGAGGAAGCAGGGCAGGGAGGGAGGAGGTGCCAGGCTCTGGCCGACAGCCGGCTCTAACGGAACTGACAGGAGCGGACTTGCTCATCCCCCCGCAGGGAGGGCATCGGCCTCTCCATGAGGAAGCTGCCCGAGTCCCGAGCCTGTCCCACCAAGCCCCCTCCAGCCTGGGTCACGTTTCCACCTGAGGCTCGAGGGGACACACACGCAGACCTTGGCCATGCTGGCGCATCAATATTCTTTGTTATTTTTGACATGTAAAGAGATCTCAGGAAGAGATGGATGGATGCGGTCACCCACCCAAAGTGTTAGTTATTTCTAGTGCACAGTGCACAGCCAGTGTTTCTATCATGACATTTTATTTAGTGACACACCTGCAAAAAAACAAGAACGCTGGTGCTGGTATTTGGAAGATGTGGGTGGATCCCATGGCAGCCATTTATTGCACATTAATATTCCTGAAACTCAGCCTCCTTGTCTTTATTTTTCAATTTATTTTCATTTTTTAAGTGGGCAAATACAATTGTGGATATTTATGGTATGCAATGCAATGTTGCGAAACGTGAATATGTTGCATAATGGCTAAATAAAACTAGTTAACACATGCATTGCCTCACAGACTTATTGTGCTTTGTGGAGAGAACACTTAAAAATCCGCCTCCGGCAATTTTCAAGTAGACCATCTATTGCCATTCTCGACAGCCATCATGACGGGCAACAGATCTCTTCAACTTGGCCCTCCCGTCCGACTGAAACGTTGTATCTTTTGACCCATATCTCCCCATCCCTCTGCCCCCTCTTCCAGCCTCAGGTAGCCAGTCTTTTACTCTCTGCTTCTGTGAGCACCACTTTTTAGATGCCACACACAAGTGAGATCGTGTGGTGTTTGCCTTTCCGTGCCTGGCTTGTTTCACTTGACTTAGCGTTCTTCAAGTTCATCTGCGCTGTTGCAAATGACAGCCTCCCTTCTTCTTCATTCCATCATGCATCTACACACTACATTTTCTTCTCTATTGATGGACACTGAATTGGGTTGGTTCTGTGGCCTGGCTGTCGTGAATAGGGCTGCAGTGCACGTGGGAGTGCAGAGATCTCTTTGACACGCCAATTTCTTATCCGTTGGACATAGGCCCAGGATGGGCTTGCTGGGCCATCGGGGAGCTTTGTGTTTAATCTTTTGATCATAATGTTTTCCATAGTGGCTGTGCCCTCGTCTTGGAAAGAGAGATGTAAGCACTCACTTTGGTGTAGTCAATGCTCACGCGTGGAGGGTCCTGGTTTCCTCTCTGGGCATTCCATAGAGTTGACTGGATCACGAGTAGGAAGAAGACCATGGATGGCACAGGCCTCATTCCTACCAAGCCCAGCACTTCCTCGGGGTGTGGAATAAAAGGTGGATGGAGGGAGGGGTCATTTAACCACTCAAGCGATTGATTCAGCTCCAGATATGCTCTGACGGAGAATCAGCCTCAAGAGATAACTCACAGATTGTTACATTGCAAAGGAAAGGAAAAAACAAGGCAATAAAAATGGCATGCTGATTCTTCCTTTAGGCAAAGTGTGATTTGTCCACAGGAACAGGGCTGATTGGAAATGAGTCTTTTGCACAGTTTCCAAAGACAGTTTATCTTTTTGAGATTTAACTGTAAAATCCCCCAGGCATAAGAAAACATTGACACAGAGCCAGAATTCAGAAAGATAGTAAATTATTCATGGCTCAGGAAGAGTGTTCTCACAAGATCACTGAATAATTGTGTTTGAAATATTAACCAATGTTCTCAGCTTCCCACATGTAGATCCAGACTGACAGATTTCCTCTAATTTTAGGTTGAAATGTTATTTCCCCAGTAGTACAGAGAGTCTTATTCCTGAAAAGTGAAACGATTGTGAGAGGAACACGTGGAAATATCTTTATTATTACTGGCTGCTAAAAATTAGCTTATATTCTCTTTTTGAAATGATATTTTTAATAAAATTAGTTGTGTCCATTATAGGAAATTTCAAAAATACGATTCATAAAAAATCTTGCATGTATTTTACAGTAACAGCTTTTCTCAGCTTTGGGCACACAATTTTCTTGAAAAATACTTAATCTGTATTTAGAGTGCATAAAATTTAAAGTAAAAAATAAGCAGATTGAAATACTCTAATTGCTTCAAATATACTTGAAATATACTGAATAGAGTATAAGGTTTTTAAAAATTTAAGGTGATTAGCATTAAAAATTCAGTTCCACATTCTGACTAGCCACACTGCAAGCTCTCAAGAGCCACGTGTGGTTAGTGGCTCTTGCATGAGCCGGCGCAGCTGTGGATGGATAGGTGCAGAGATACATGGACACAGGGCCGGCGTGTGGACGGTACGTGCCACGAAAGAGCACCTCCCCCATCCATGATTCCAAGTCATGATTTTCAGCAGCTGGGGACGCTATCATTTATCCATCCCTTTCATGGGTGTGTGCGGCATAATCTACCCACTTAATTATCCTCAAAGATTTCAAGCCAGGCTCGGTGGCTCAGCCTGTCATCCCGCGCCTTTGGGAGGCTGAGGTGAGTGGATTGCCTGAGCCCGCGGGTTCGAGACCCGCCTGGGCAGCGAGACCTCATCTCTACAATAAATCAAAAAAATCAGCCGGGCGTGGTAGCGCATGCCTGTAATTCCGGCTCCTCGGAAGGCTGAGGCGGAAGGATCGCCGGAGCCCAGCAGGTCGAAGCTGCGGGGGCTGGGAGCGGCCACTGCACTCCAGTCTCGGCGACCGAGTGAGACTCCAACTCAAAAAAAAAAAATTTCAAGCATTAGTTTTTTATTATGTTTTCCACTTTTGTTATACAAATTTGTACCGTATTTATGATTCTTTCCTTGGACTAGATTTCTGGGAATGGAACTACTAAGTTTAAGTATTATAAAGTATATTAGTCAGGATTCTCTTAAAGAAATAAAACCACCAGGATAAAACACACACACACACACACACACACACACACACACACACACACACCAAGACATAGAGAAAGAGAGAGATTTATTTGAAGGATTTAAAGACATGGCTACATTATTGTGGCGGCTGGCAACTCCCACGTCTCCAGGTAGACCCAGGCTGGACCCCAGCAGGCGGGAGACCCAGGGAAGCGGTGATGCTGAGTCCCAGTATGCAGGCGGCCAGTGGATGGAACTCCCTCCTCCTCAGGGGAGGCTGGCTTGGCTTGGCTTTGCTTTGTTTGGTGTCAATTAAGGCCTTTAACTGATTGAATGAGAAGCATCGTGAAGACCAATCTGCTTTACTTAAAGTCTACCGAGTTAAATCTTACTTGCACCTAAAAAACGCCTTCACCGAAACATCTAGAACGCTTGACCCCATACCTGGTCGTTGTGGCCAAGCCCAACTGACACCTGAATGAGCCATCACCCTACGCTGTGTTCTTGATCAGGGTTGCCGTACCACCGCGACCCCTCACTTTCCCAGCCACAGTGTGCGGGTAAGTTCCTCATGTCATACTCTCGCAAGTAACCGATCTTATCTTCTGTTTTTGCCAATTCCGCGTGCCAAAAGATTCCATAACTTTATCACACACACTTTTGTTTACTATGAGACTGAACATGCTCATGTGTTGACCACTTTGACTTCGTAGTCTGTTAATTTTCTATTCATTTTTGTCCGTTATTGGTATTCAAAAAGCTATGAGTTTAAGAAAAATTATGTAGAGGTTTTAAGAAAATGGTAAACTGGGGGGAGTATTTGAACAAATAAGACAGATTTAGGGCTGACGTATTAAAATGTGTTTGACTGCAGTTCAATAAAAACCTGAGAGGTTGTGAGCTTCCTGGCAGAGAAGATATTCAAGCCAAGACTGGGTGTCTGATGTCAGGGGCACTCCAGGCAGATCTCTGAATTAAGAATGCCTAAGTGCTTATGCTGGAGTGTGACATCCTCTCACAGTGCTGCTTCTTCCTGTGGAAAGAGCTTTGTGTGGAGCTGTGGTCATTTACTGATGTGTCCTTGTCGCGTGTGTTGGCATACCCCAAACCTCAAGGAATTGCTTCAAGATACAGTTGAACTTGGACCCGTTTCCAAGAACCGACACTGAATCCCCTTTCTCCAGAAAACAGTACAGAAACAAAGAGACAAGTCTGGCAAAAAACAATCTCAGAGGGACAGAGCCTGGAGGCGAGGGAGGGGGAACCCACAAGTGGGAACCTCCCAGCTGCGGTCCCTGCGCGGCAAGTTGTCACAGGCACAGAACTGGAAGGCAGCGCGACCACTTTACCGGCATTCGAATGGCCTTGTTGGCTTCCCACGGTGGGAGAACTGGGGAATCTATTCCAATTCTAGGCAATTAACAAATTAAGAATATAAAAGTTTTCTAGAACTCAGTAACAAAGCAATAATAGGAAAAATACACACAAGATGTGACAGAAAATTAGGCAGTGTCGCCCTTAAGGGTGAAAGGCCGGAGGGAATGAATTCAATGAGTACTTCTGGAGCCCGTTGTGGCAGCCATGACTCGTCAGTATGATGAGTGCTGAGCTCTCTGGGGACCAGGTGAACGGGCCTGTGTCAGCCACACGACCACACAGACCAGCCCGAGAGGACACCGAGGGGACGTGGAGGGCACCTGGTCCGGTGCAGGCCATCAGAGTCGGGCGTCCTGGAGGGAGACTAGCTAATCGTGGGGACGTGGGGGCATCCAGAGAGACAAGTGTGGGAAAGGGGACAGGACACCTTCTCAGAGACAGGCAGGGTGCTAACGCCACCATTATTAAGCTCCACTTGGGAAGGGGTTACCTCTAGCACTACTGTGATTAAGCTCCATTCGGGACAGGGTGTCCCTAACACTGCCATTATTAAGCTCCGCTCAGGAGATACTGAGAGATGCAATGAGACAGCAAACTGAAATGGGAAGGGACCAGGCACAATTGTTACTTCCGTGTAATGCGATTATCTGCCCGGAAGATCTCCCAAGACTGAAAGGGCACGCTGACTCGAACTGAAACGGCCGTGCAGGGAAGGGCTGGCCGTGCGGACAGAGGAAGGGCCACGACCTCCTTCGGCAGCAAGCAGCCTTTCCAAGAACAGCAGCAACGAGAAATGCCCAGCCGTGAATATCCCAGAAGCACGGAGGGACCGTGAGCAACACGGAGGACAACGGCAGGTAGAGTCCACGTTGTAGCAGACAGAGTGCCAACGTGCCTTCCTCCTCAGGCTGCCACGTGACTTAGCACGTGGAGAGGGTGGGCACTGAACAGGGAGAGCTTTATGGAGAATTTCCTCTGAAAGAATTAAAAAGCTAATGTCAGGTGAGCTGCTTTATCACCTGTTAAAGCCTACCCTGAAACCCTCGTGTTTTCAAATGGGAACGACGAGACGCAGGCAAACTGAGCCCGAGTTCCATCCGGGGGTCCCCACGGTCGCAGTCTGGATGGGCAGCACAGGCCAGCTCCGCTCCAGACCCTGGCACGGGGACACCCACAGCCACGGTCTCTTTACGCCTCTCTTAAGACTCACGTTCCGGTTGGCTTAGCTCGGGCCACGGACCCGCCCCGAGGCTCAGTGTGGACAGGGCCCTGTTGCCAGTCCCTCTGCACCACAGCCAGAGAGAAAGTGGCCATTTCTCAGGGGAAGTCAGAGTGCTGTCAGGAGGGGCATGGACGGGGGCCGCCGACCCCACACGAGCGTGGCCACCTGTGTCTCTGCTCTGGCCGCTCCCTTCTCCCTCTGTGAGGCCACCGTGGCCTGGCGTGTTTTCCTCCTGCGACTCTCATCCTTGTTCTGCTGACGGGTGGGAGGCCTGCAGGACACGCTCGAGCCCAGCACCGCCAGGCTCTGCAGAAGCCCCCAAAGACCTCCTCACCGTGCGGCTTGGCAAACATCGACGCCCTCCCACCCCGCAGGTGCTGCGGTGTTGATCGGTTGACTGTTGACCCCTAATCAAAATGAGCCGCGGCCGTCGGGAGCTGCCGGGCCTTCTTCTCAGGACAGGTTGAGCTGCGAGTCCAGCAGCTGTCACACTGGACTCTCAAAACCACAGCCGAGGAAGTGGTGATGTAACAACGTGGCCGCAAGATTCCTCAACACTCTTCCCGTTGGAAAAGGGGTCCGGGTCTCGCCACCTTGGATCTGGGCCCTGTGACTGCTGGCCAGTGGATTGTGGCCGTGGTGGAGTTGTGTCTGTGTCCGGCCCGTCTTCAGGCCCATGCCAGTTTCTACGTGCCATCTCTTGGGGCTTTGCTCTCGGAAGTCGCCTGCCCTGGGGGAGGCAAGTGGCCAGAGAAGGGGCCGGAACGTAGAGGAGCCGGGGCTCCAGCCCTCAGCCCCCAGCTCCCAGCGGCCACCAGCACTTTCCTGCCGCTGGGTAGGAGGCCAACGCGGGAGGCCAGAGCAGCATTGACCCTCCAGCCCAGGCGGTCGGCCCAACAGATGCCCCGGGGAGCCGAGAACAACCACCCTGCAGAGCGCCATCCCAGTCAGCGAGCGGGTCACTGTGAGTAAACAGCCTGCTGCCGTTCCAGCCTCTGAGTGTGACTGGCTTGGTGCGCAGAAGTCAGTAACAGACCCCACGTAGCACAGCAGACGCTGAGCTCTCTCTGGAGGCCCAATCCCAGGTGTGGGTGAGCGAGCCTCCCGTGGGCACCGCGAGCCCTCCAGGGGGCCTGCCGTCCCTCCCGGACCCCCTCCCTGCGGACGCCGCTACTCTGGAGCCAGAGGAAGCAGGAAGGTCAGCAGGGTTGTAGAGCTTGCCCCTTGCACTCTTGGGTCACCTGCCAAAGCCAGTCCCATGCCACACGCAGACGCCAGGGCATCTGGAAGTTGTGGTCCCCACTGCCAGTCCCACTCCCCACCGCGAAGGTGGCCCCAGAGCCAGCTGCGGACACGCCCGTGTGTCAAAGGAATCCAGTCCGGATCTTCCTCAGACAGCAAAAACCAGAGAGAAGCAGTTGCCTCTGGTGGAAGAATCTCAAGGTAGTCTCCAGGAGATTCGCTCTCAACAAAACGTGTGATGGCGCAGGAGCCCAGGGTGACCCGCCGACTGTGAAATGGGTGTGGATTTGCTTACGGGAAATGAAGTCGCTTCCCCAAAAGGAATCAAGCACGTGTGGCTCGGAGGGAGATTTCCCAGGGAAGAAACGCAGCGAGGGCTGTGTATGTCCACGCCCAGGAGAGCCCGCCGTAAGAGGCACAGAGGAGAGCTGGGGGACTCATGTGGCCCTCGCTCTGCTGCCAGCTGTGGGGACCCTCCCTGCCCTCCTGGTCCCCCGTTACCTCAGGGAGAAGGAAGGAGCTGGACTGGGTAATTTTGAAGGCTTTTTTAAGTTCATCATTCTTTATTACTCCCATTTTGTGAGCCGGGGTCTCTCTCCGTCTCCCAGGCTGGAGTGCAGTGGCACGCTCATGGCTCACCACAGCCTCGACCTCCTGGGCTCAGGCGATCCTTCTGCCTCAGCCTCTCAAGTCGCTGGAACTATAGGCACGGGCCACCATGTGCAGCTAATTTTTTTTTTTCATTTTTTGTAGAGACGAGGTCTCCTTGTGTGCCCAGGCTGGTCCTGAACTCCTGGGATCAAGCAATCCTCCCACCTCAGCCGCCCAAAGTGCTGGGATTACAGGCGTGCGCCACCACACCCAGCCAAAGTTTGTCATTGAAAGACGTTGAGCACAAAGACTCTAGAAAAATCTTCCTCCTGGCAAAATGGCAGTGATGTCGTGCGCCACTCTTCTGATGTGAATTAGCATTCCCCCTCCGAGATCATCCTCTCCTCAACGAACGTAGGGTGGGCTCTGTGCATTCCCCCTCTGCAGAGAGCTCCCTGAGCAACAACAGTGACAGCAAGCTCCCTGAGCCTGCAACCGTGTATGAAGAGCGTGTCTGGAGTCCTTTCCTAGGGATAGGTGACCGTCCTGCTGAGAAGTCCTGCGAGGCAGGGCCACAATTTCAGCTGGAAAAACAAGCCTGTGCCATTTCCTCCCCACCACCCGGCTCCTGCCTTGTGGGGTCAGCAAAGCAGTGTGCCCCAAGAGGGCGTGGTGTGCACAGGAGGAGTCGACAAGCAGATTGTGCGTCTGCCCGCTCAGAATTATGATCAGAAGCGCCCACTGGCGGGACCCCACGCAGACATCACAGGAGAGAAAGCTTCATGCCCGGACGCATTTTCCAGTATTGCATCCCTTCAGGAAAGCCAGAAACCGTAGTCTCAGCAAATCGGAAGAAGACACATATACATCTT
Organism: Cephalopachus bancanus; assembly: GCA_027257055.1. Lineage (NCBI taxonomy): Eukaryota > Metazoa > Chordata > Mammalia > Primates > Tarsiidae > Cephalopachus > Cephalopachus bancanus. The sequence continues at coordinate 1,806,495 of JAPVLO010000177.1, read as the reverse complement.
TGCAGGGAGTGCCTATGTGCATGTGTGTGTGCGTGCGTGTGTATGTGCCTGTGTGCATGTATGCATGCCCGTGTGTGTACATGCATGCGTGTGTGCCTGTGTGCGTGCCTCTGTGTGTGTGCCATGTGCCTGTGTGTATGTCTGCGTGCATGCCTGTATGTGCGTGCCTGTGTGCCTGTGTGTGTGTCTTATTCTGCACCGGATGTACACAGAGGACAAGTCCCAGAGGATGCCATTGCCTCCCCACCTGCAGAGGCTCGCGTGAGGATCTTTCCAGCATGCTGAGGCTGCAGGGCAGGGTGGGGAGAGATACCACATTCAGTGTGAATAACAACAGAGTCCGACACAAGCGCCCTTGTCATGGGAATAACACACAAGAGGGTCAGGCTCGTGAGACTCCGTGGGACGTGAAAATCATTGCTGAAGTGGGCCTTCCCGAGACAGATGGAAAGCTGAAAGGTGTGCCCCGTTTCTTTGGTGACCTCTTATAGCGAGGGGACCAGTTGGAGGGACGCCGATCGCCACCGTCCCGTGGTGCAGTTCGTGGGCATATGTAATTCATTAACTGCCTTCTTGGGCGCGTCCCTGGCTAGTATTAAAGTTTTAGAAACTGCTAGAAGCCTGGGACTGCTATTTGTGCTTCACACCAAGAGACTCGGAATGTGCACCAGAGACCGGCTGGCTGACTGCTCTCGAGCGGATGAATCATGTCCTTCTAGACCCCCAACTTAGGACTTTTCTTGACAACAGAGATTTGCTGCTTCTCCGGACGCCACGATGGGAGCTTCGTCAGGGCAGCCCTGGATGCCAGCTCTCCCAGGTGGAGAGGGTGGGGAGGGCTCTGGAGAGCTGCTTCCACCAAGAACCCGGGAGGAGACTGTGGGACAACTACATGCCCCACACGAGCCCCTGGCATCCAACACTCCTACTCTCGTGACTCTTCGACAGCTGCCCCCCTGGTGTGAATAGAGCGGAGGACACAGCGTCCCAGTACCCCCAGATGTGCTCCCTACGTCGCTGCCCCTCCGCGACCCTGTCCCTTTCAACCGTGCACCCGAGGAGGATGACCCGCTCGCCCAGTTGTCCAGCGCTGAAGTCTGAGTCCTGGAGCTCTGTTATCGTCCACGCGAAACTGGCGCCTGGTGGCATGTGGTGCTTGTGGTCACTGCACAGAAACACCGTCTGCCTTGGCTGAAGCGCACAGGGGATTGGGGGTGACGAGCACATTTCACTGAGGAACTCCCTCGCAAATTCTCGAGGACCCCAGCGTCGTGTTGAAAAATCCAAACATGACGCTTTGCATTATGCTAAGTGAAATAAGCCAAGCAGAGAGAGACAGACACTGCAGACACTGCACAGTGTCGCTTATATGTGCAATCTAAAAAAAAATAGTTGAATTCACAGAAACAGAGCCAATGGGTGGTTGCTGGGGTCTGAGGGGACGCTGGTCGAGGGACACAAACTCTCAGCCATGAGATGAGGAAGTTCCGCGAATCCAGGGGTGACTGTCGCTGGCGACATTGTACTGTGTGCTTGAAACATGCGAAGGAAAGATCTTAATTAAGCACGCTTGCCAAAAACAAGGTTAGCTATGGGAGGCAGTGGGTGTGTTCATTAGCTTGATTGTAGGAATCATTTCACAATGTATACGTACACCAAATCATCACACTGTATGCTTGAAGCATGTGTAATTTTATTTGTTGATATGCCTCAATACAGCTGGAAAAAATCCCAAGTGCGGTTAAAAGGCAAGAAAAAGGGGCAGTTTAGTTAAAACGAGGTAGATAGGGGCCTAACCCAAGATGCCTGATGTCCTTACGAGGAGGCCATGAGGACGCAGACAGGTGCCGAGGGAAGCCCTGTGAACATGCAGGGAGAAGACGACGGCCGATGAGGGTTGGGAAGAAACGCCCTGCGGACACTGGGTCTCAGATGGCCCACCGCCAGCCATGCCAGTCAGCTCTTTAAAATAAATGTCTGTTTTCTCTGCATCCTCGCCAGCATCTGTTGTTTCTGATTTATGAATGATGGCCATCCTGACTGGGGTTAGGTGGTATCTCAGCGTGGCTTTGATTTGCATTGCTCTGATGGTGAGTGCGGCTGAGCACTTTTTCATGTAGCTGTTGGCTACTCATAGGACTTTTTTTGAGAAGTGTCTGTTTGTGTCTTTTGCCCTTTAATAGGGCTGTTTGGTGTTGTTTTCCTGTTTTTGTTTTTTCTTTCCTTTTGGCTTGTTTGAGTTCCTTGTGGATCCTGGATGTTAGGCCTTTGTCAGATATACAGTTGGCAGATATTTTTTCCCATTCTGTGGGCTGTCTCCCCCGCTCTCTTGATGGTTTCTTTTGCTTTGCAGAAGATTTTCAGTTTGATGAGATCCCACTTGTCCATCTATTGGTGGGAGTGCAAACTAGTTCAAACTGCGTGGAAAACAATGATGATTTTTAAGAGGATGAGAAACTGACCTTCCATACTACCCAGCAATCCCCCTCCTGGGAATACACCCATGAGAACTCAAATCCCTCTACAAAAAAAATACTTGCACACACATGCTTACAGCCACACTATTCGCAAGAGCAAAAACAGAGCCACTCCTGCTGCCCATCAAAGTGGGCTGGATGAAGAAAATGTGGTGCATGCACCCGATACAGTATTATGCAGTCGTAAGGAAGGACAGAATTATGAACTTTGCAGCAACTTGGATGAATTTAGAGTCCATCATACTTAGTGATCTGTCATGGAAACAAAGAACTCATAAGCAGACCCTGAGTATTTCCCACAATACTACAAGAAAGAAATTGGCAGTAGCAGGGTACTGTTAGGTAAAGCGGGGAGCACGTAACATCCCTAACCTGCACCCCAAACCAGTGGAAGTGAGGACCCGTCGGAGGCCCAAACTTCACCTGCACGTAAACTGCCTGCGTACCCAATCCTGACTTGCTGCCCAAGTCTCTACACTAAAATAAATCTTTTAAGAAAGGCTGCTGTTTCGGCCACTCCCCAGCCCCCAAAAGCGAAGCCCTTGGGAAATGCACCGTGACCGATCAACCCACCTCTGTGAAAGGAACGCACGTCCAGCTGAGGCACTTGGATCCTGGCCTCCGCCTTTCTCGTGGCTTTCATGTAATTTCCCACTCGGAGAGATTGGGTCATCTGGGCTGGGCAGTCAGTCAACAGACTGAAGTATTTAGATGTTGCCAAGAGAAACAGTTCTTGTCAGATAAAGAAAACATTCTACACCAGCTTTTGCCGTGTACGTTTCCAGTAATTTCCAGCTGAACTCGGCAGCAGCCCCGTGAGCAGTAGTGCACGCCACAGCCTCTGGGCAGCGCGGGGGGCTCCTTCCATGGCGACGCCCCTCGGCTAGAGCTGAGGATGCCACCCCCCCCACGGGCCCTGGAGGCCCACGGCTCAGGGGAACTGAGGGAGGCGAAGGTAGGTGGGGACTCAGAGACTCCAGGATGGGAGCTCACGCCCGAGGGCGCTCGCCTCTGCCTGTCCAGGCACTGGGAGCCCCGTGGCGTCTTAAGGCTCTGCTGCTGTCCCACGCCCCGAGCTTGCACACTGTCCTAGCATGCAGACTCAAGGCCTGCAGATGCTGTCAGAGCCTCCCCCTCCCGCCCTCCCCTCTCGGCACTGGATCCTCCATGCTGGGGGCTGCTCTCCAGCCCCCAGGGCAAGCCAGATTGCTGGGGGTTTCTCCTTCTGAGAGCATCTCTCAGCTGGCAACAAACAGGGCTTGGTGGCTGCACAGCCGAGGCCATTCTGCACTGCTTCCCAGGACTCACGGGGGGCCAGCTCAGTTGTCCGTGCTGACAACACTCCCCTGCAAGGCCGTCTTTCCCACCGCCAGCAGTGTCTCCCAGCACCCCCTCCCATGGAAACTGTGTGCACACAAACCTCGTTTCAGGGTCTGCTTTTGGGTGGGATTGGGGGCACACGAGGACTGTCTCCATGACCAGCACGAGAGGACAGTGACTGCTGTAGAAGAAAACTGTTGAGACAAAGGACTGGTTGCGGCCATCTCCGGACACTCTCTGCCGCCCTGGCTCGTGGGGCAGACGGCTTGGCACGCGCCTCGCCCCCGAATTCACTTTCTGGCCATTGTCTGTTTCAGTCTTGGCTGCCATGACGCGTGGCTGTGCAACCACGCCTTCTTGACTTCCTGTGCCTGCTTCCTCATCTGCAAAAGACGTGAGTGCCCCCCCCAAAGGAAATCTCTTTTGGAAGGCAGGCCCCTTGTAGTCCAGGCTTCCCCCTTGAGGTGAGGGTTCTAGGAACCCATCGGCATCTGTGGACCAGCTGGTGCTGCTGTGAGAGGCTACGTTCGGCTTCAGTGGATTTTTTTGGAGGTTCTTTCAACATGCTTGCTCGTTTTATGACGGGTGATTTACCAGCACACCTGCCCACACTGCACGGAATGTTCAGCAGTTCTTGACCAAAAACAGGATGACTCCCGTGTTCCACCCTCCCTGTTCTCCCAATCTCGCCCCAAGGGACTTTTTGTTTGTTTGTTTCCCTGGATGAAAAAAGTCCTCAAAGGGAACGGCTTGCTGATGTGGAAGAGGTGAAACAAAGAACGGCAGGAGCACGGAAAGGCATCAAAACCGATGTCTTCAAAAACTGTTTCGAGTCATGAAAAGAGCATCTCAGTAGGTGTGTGGCATCTAACGGGGAAGACTTTGAAGGTGACCGAAGTTTAAACATGTGCAAATAAATACACGATTTTTTATAAGTAAAGTCCAGGTGTTTGGGTCCCCTCGTACATGCCGCATGGGGTTAACTGATTAGAATTGCTGTTGTTGCTGTTTCTGTTGTTGTCCTGAGTCTTTAGACAGTTCTGGAGGGCTGAGTTGGCCTTTCCTGGTTGTATCCCCCAAGTTAAGGAGTCTGTGAACCCCTCTTGGGAGAAAGGGTTAAGATGAGGCACCTGGGGGTGACTGCAGCATCCCTGAGGAAAAGCTCCCATGATCAAGGTAAACCCAGGGGTCAGTGGCCAAAGCCACGAAGTCCAGCTGCCCATGGCTTGCCGTTCCTGGAGGATCCTTGTTTAGTTTGATGACAGGATCTAGTGGGATTTTTTACGGAAGGTGAGAACACTTTTACTGCATCAATAATGGGTTTTGTGTGTTTTCTATTCCTTTAAATATGGAGCACTTACCGCTCAAACTCCAGAAGAGAATTAAGAAGATGTCTGCTGAGCCCCAGTTGCCCCTAATGGCCTGTTGGAGCAGACTGACCTCTCATATGAGAGAACATGTGAGAGACGCATCGGTGACACCGTGAGAGAATGTGGCCCAGCGTCTGTGGCGTCTTGACATGTATTTGACAAAATGGGAGATAGCGTCTTCCTCTCCTGACTTCGCAACTGATTCAAAAACCTCAGGGCTAGAGACAGGACAGAATCTCCCTCCCGGCAGGAGTCAATACACTGGCTGGTCTTATCACTTGCAAGGTGTCTTGAACTTAACGGAGGTTATGTTGAGAGACAAAGTTCATATTTTTTATTTTTATCTTTTTGCTTCCATCTGTCCACACACTTGTTAAAGTCCCCTTGCCTGTATTTTGCTGAATGAATAAATGACGAAGGAGCCTGGACCTTAGCAAGGCAACATGAACACGGCCATGTGGGTCATTACTGGGGCACCCGGACTCACGATTTGTGGTGGAGAGTATCTCCAGGACAGCAGGAGAGGGGGCAAGAAGGGGGAAGGGGGAGAGAGAGAAAGGGGGCCACGAGTTTGGGTTCTGCTCCCCAGGCAGTAGGGAGCCCCAGGCAGCATTAGGTCAGCAGAGTGGTTAATCAGACACACGGGCTGGCGAGACCTTGCTGTCACAAGACCGCAGTGTGAGCTGCCAGGAGGTGGCTGGGTTGAGATGAGTGGAGAAGAAGAGTGAACTTGGGGATGCCAAGGAGCAGGTAACGTCAGAGGCTGGCGACGCTCGGTCTCTGAGTCTAGCTGGGTTGAGTCCTGGGGACAGCCCAGAAGCCACCACGACCCTTCCCAGGCTAACGGCAGCTGACTTTCTCCCAAAGTCTCGGATGATGAGTGGACAAGGCTCCCTGAGCCCAACACTCTCCCAGTGGACACGGAATGGCTTAGGCCAGGGGTGCCCTTATCTTCTGACATAAGCAGTGGCCAGTGTGTGAGGTGGCCATGGGTTTCAAAAGCCCGTCCAAGCACATATGGCACCCACACTTCCTCTTAAGGACAGACGTGCCTGAAAAAGCTCCAGAAACACGGTCAAGAGCTCTGGCTCCTCACTGGTGATCTCTCTGGTCCAGAAGTCAGAGGCTACCCAGTGGGAAAGACAGGGTCACTCCAGGCCACCACCTGCACATTCAAAACCCAAGGACCTCTCTTCTTTCTCCTTTTGCTCTAGCCTGGGGAAAAAGAAAGCCTGACTCCTTGGGTGCTGATCCAAGTATGATCCAGTTATGAAAGCGGGTTTGGACAGCAGCGGGTCCAGGGCTGATGGAGTGTTTAGAGATGTCTCAAACAGCATGTCAACGGGATTCAGTGCTGCCAAGCCTTTCCATGGGTCGACGTGACTACGGGTCCTGGCTGACCAGGGGTCCCATGCTCATGACTCCCTGAGTCCCACAACTGGCTTTCCTGAGGGGCTGTCACAGAATAGGCCTTGCTTGCATGCACAGATCACTTTTGAAAATGTCTTAATTGGCACATAATATTTGTACATATTTATGGGGCGCATGTGGTATTTTGGTCCATGCTGGGATGTCCATCACTTCAAACATTGATCACTTATTTGTGTTGAGACCTTGTCAAATCTTCTAACTATTTTGAAGTATATACTTATAAAAGCAGCTTTAGCTGGGAGCGCTGACTCGAGTTAATCTCAGCACTTTGGGAGGCTGAAGCAGGAGGATCACTTGAGGCCAGGTGTTTGAGACCAGCCTGGGAAGCTAGTAAGACCTCATCGCTCCAAAAAAAGGCCACCCCTTCAGGTCCTCTCCCACTGTGGGAGCTTTTCTGTTTTCTCAATAAATCCTATTTTCACACACACACACGTGCACACACACACACATACACACACAAGATTTTTAAAAATTAACTGGGCGTGGTGGCCTGCGGCTGTCGTCCCAGCTGCAGGAGGTTGAGGTTGTGGTGAGTGGTGATGGACCCCAGCCTGGGCCACAGATCCAGAACTCGACTCAGAAAAAAAAAAAAAAGAAATGAAAGAAAAACTTCTTTTTAAAAAAGTAGCTTGGGGCAGCTGCCAAGTGTCTAGGAGCCACCCAAATTCACATCTGCCTCTTTCGATAATGACCCTGGAATGAGAAAGGCTTACTTGTGTTGGGAAGTGTACTTCTACTTTATTTCTTTTAACTTTGGAGTCGAGGTCTCACTCTGCTGCCCAGGCTGGAGTACAGTGGCACACTCACGGTCACCGCAGCCTTGACCTGCTGGGCTCAGGTGATCCTTCCACCTCAGCCTCCCAAGTAGCCAGAACCAGAGGCGTGAGCTACCACGCCGACTAACCTTATTTTTTTTTTAATTGTGCAGACGGTGTCTGGTGGCATTGCCCAGGCTGGTCTCCAACCCCTGGGCTCAGCTGATGCTCTGTCCTCCACGTCCCAAAATGCTGGGATGAGGCAGGTCTACTTTTAACAGGAATAGCACTCTGCGAGAACAGGAAAACTGGAATGACCTAACTGCAATTGCTTTAGAGAAAAGCAGTGACTGTGCAGATGCCCTCCGTCCCGCTGCTCTCCCGTGGTCGCTATCCCCACGGCCGCCCAGCCTCCCTGGGCAAGCCCGGGATCCGCCAAGGAACCACTGTGGATGCGGCGCGGCCTAGCACCCCCAGCCGCCCTGACCGAAGCGGAGGCCTCGCACCCGGACCTCCACGAGAGGCTGGAAGGCGTCTCCACTGTGTGCACCCGGGGGCAGAGCGAGGTGTCCAGCCCACCACCCCCGGCCTCCCTGCTCCGAAGGCTCCTCTGCCCAGCGCCGCCTGGGCGCACGGCCGTTCCCTCTCCAGAGCTGCCCGGCCCCACCCGACCCAGGCCCCCGCGGGCGCGCCGCCTCTCTTGGACAGTCTGTGCTCTTGGAATGACAGCACGGAGCGAACGGTTGGACCCAACAGTCGTGTGGCTCCGAGAAGGAGGCGAGCCGCCGTCCTCCCCGGGCCGTCCGCGGCCTGGGGCCTCCCCGCCGGCCTCGCCTGTAGGTTTCCGCCTGGGGATTTGCACTCGGGGCCCCTTTTCCAGGCTTCGGGGCGCGGGGCCTGCGCCCGTGCCAGGGCTTTGCGCGCCCACCGGCAAGCGCCTCCCCTCCGCTTCGGCGGCTGCCTGTGAGCGAGACCCCAACTCCGTCGCCAGCCCCTGGCAGGGAGCCGTGCTTGCGAACCGAGGACATGGTGGGCGAGGAAGGGACAGGCGGGGAGAAGAGACGAGGGTCGTAGACGGGCCGTGTACGCGGGGTTCCGGGATGGGCGCCGGGGCGAGGGGCGGGGTGCCCGGGGCGCTGGACCGCAGGCAGAGGAGGCGCTCCCACCAGAGCCCTGCCGCCCTGCGGGCCCCGGAGTCCCGCGGGAGGACCCTCGCGCGGGCACAGCCGCGAGGGACAGGCGCCGGCGGCGGGGAGACAGCCGTCCTGCTGCCCGCGACGCGCGGGCCGGCGACCGCCCGGGCGCACCTCGCACGCCCGTCCCGACTCCCGACCCCCGCCCCCCGGCGGAGGCCGAGGGCGGAGGCCGGGGCGGGGAGTCCGGCAGGCGGGCGCAGCCCCGGACGCCCAGTCCCGCCCCCGGCCCTCTCCCGCCGCGCCCTCCCGGGGGCCGCCTGGGCCCGGGCCGGGGCGGGGAGGGTCGGGCCGGGCCGGGGCGGGGAGGGGCGTTCCCGCGTCGGGCGGGCGTGGGGCCCGGGACACCCGGTCGAGGCCGCCTTCGCCGCGCGTCGCGTCCACGGCCCCCGCGCTGCTCCGCGGGCAGTGCTCCGGGCGGCGCGCTCCCGGCGGTCCGCGCCGAGGGACCGCGCGCAGGGCGGGGCGCGGGAGGCGTCTCCAGGTAAGTCCGGATCCGACGCCGCCGGGACGCCGGAGTCCGCGAGGTACGAGCGACCCGACGCGAGTCCGAGGGGCGACTCGCGCGCGCCGGGCCGCGGGCTGGGCCCGGGGCCGGGGCCGGGCGGGGCGGCGGTCGGGACGCGGGAGGCCCCGCGCGCTCCCCCCGGCAGCCGCCGCCTGGCTTCGCCGCCGCCTGGCTTTCCCGCACGCGCGCCCGGGCCCGCGCCCGGCGTCGCCCGCCCACGCGGCTCGGAGCCACGGCAGGTGCCGGCCCCGACGGCCAGGACCGGGCGCGCGGGGCGGACGGCGAGGGCCACGCGGGCCGGGCGGAGGGTCCCCCAGGCCTGGCCCCCCGCCCGTGCGCCCACACGCTGGGGCCAGGGAAGGTGGGCTTGGCGCCGAGGCGGGCGGCGGCAGAGAAAACGCGCCCGCGACCCACCGCGGAGCGCGCTGCGAGGGTGCCGCCGCCCCCCGGGGTCCACCGCGCAGAGGGTCCCGGGCGGGAGGAGGCAGGTCGCAGCACAGGAGGGGTGGTGGTCCCTTCCCCCCGTCCTTTCTGATCGCGGTCTCTCAGGTCTGCTCTGGGGTCTTTGGAGGGGACCTTTGCCAGTGTGTGTGTGGGGGGGGTGATGCAGAGTGTCTGAGACAGTCAAATCCCAGGACTTGAGCCAGGAGGGGGTGGTCTTCTGTGGAGACGGTCAGCCGTTGGGGAATCCAGCCCTCCGGGCGCTTGTTTAGAATCAATCTGTCTGATGAGCCGTGTTTTTAACATAAAATTCTCAAGCTGCCACACAATATTAAAGGTATTTTTCAGTCTCTGCAGAAGGTACAAAAAAGTCCCAAAATGCCCGCCCTTAAACGTTTTTATCCTTATAAAAGAAGGTAACAATTCCTTCCTCATATTCCAAAAGATTAGAAGTGCAGAGGAGAAACTGGGAAGAAAAAAAAAAAGATGGAAAAAGTTGCCTTTTATCAAAAGTGGGTGTGTTTTAGATATTGTGTCGTGTGAAATCTCCTTTTATGATGCTCATAAAAAATTTTATGTTAGGCATTCATGGGAGGGTCCACTGCAGCTTTTGGTTCTTTTTTTTTTGTAACAAGAACTTTCAATTTTGCTAAATTTTCTTGTGAAATCATTCTCCAAAAATGCCATTGTTAAATATAACATACTTGCAATTTCCAGTTTTTCCCGTCCCCTTTAGAGAGAGAACTTCAGAAAGATTGAATATTCGGAATACGAATGCAGAAAAAGTTCCCTTATTTATTTGCATAGACAGAACTGAGAGCATCTAATTAAGTCGCCAATGGGCCCTGCCTGGTGGCTCAGCCTGCCATCCCAGCACTGTGGAAGGTGGAGGCGAAGGGATTGCCTGAGCCTGAGGGTTCGGGACCAGCCCAGGCAACTTAGCGAGACCTCGTCTCTACAGTTAATCAAAAATTCCCGGGTGTGGTAGCGTGCGTCTGTAGTTCCGGCTACTGGGAAGGCTGAGGCGGACAGATTGCCAGACCCCAGGGGGTTGATGCTGGGGTGGCCATAAGCGTGCCACTGCACTCCAGCCTGAGCAATGGAGTGAGACTCCAACTCAGAAAAGAGAAGAAAAAAGTCACCAATGAAGGTCAGATTACAAATACTGTGGATAGAGATGGGTACATTATTTATTAATCTACATACACAGTATACTAAACAGCCCCACTAAAATAACTGTCTTAACATGACTGAAATTAACTTCTCTTTCAGTAAATATTCCCTGTCCCTGGAATTTCTCGGAAAGATAGGTGTGTGAGCTATACTTCCCGCAAAGAAATAAAAATGATCCAGACTACTGTGTTTATGTTTCCTCACTCCTGACCCGGCGCAGTGCTCACGCCTGCAATCCCAGCACTTTGGGAGGCTGAGGCAGGAGGATCACTTGAGGTCAGGAGTTTGAGATCAGCTCTGGCAACATGGTGTGACCCTGTGTCTACAAAAATTTTAAAAATTAGCCAAGCATGGTGGCATACCTATAGTCCTAGCTACTCAGGAGGCTGAGGCGGGACGAACACCTGAGATCAGGAATTCGAGGCAGCAATGAGCTGTGATCGCACCACTGCACCCCAGCCTGGGCAACAGTGTGAGACCCTCCCACAGTCAGACCCTTACAGAAATAACTAGGAAGATCAGATTTTCTATACTTCTACTTCTGTAAGACTCATACACATAAGACTTTTCCAGGGTAATCAGATGTTGACCAAAATATTTATTCTTTCTTCCTGGCCTGTCTGTTGTTGTTATTTAAAGTAGAAAATGGTTTAGCTTTGCTCTCAAACAGGCCTAGATCCAGCTGCAGGTCAACTTGGGCAACGCACTTGGCCTCTCTGAGTCTCTTTCCTCACCTGTCACACGGAGCCATGATATCTACCTACCTCTCAGGGATGTATAAGAAAAAAGCAGGAAAATCTTTAAAGTACCAGACACAAGTGCTCAATAAATGAGGATGGCTGGGTGTGGCAGTCCACGCCCCCCGTGTTCCCAGCAATTTGGGAGGCGGAGGAGGGTTCACTTGAGGCCAGGAGTTCGAGGCAGCAGTGAGCTATGATCGCGCCACAGCACTCCAGCCTGGGTGACACCGCAAAATCCTGTCTCTAAAAAACCAACAAACAAGGCGATGGTGATGGCAGTGGCGGTGGCGGAGCTTAATCTAAGGATCAGGCAGACAAAACTGTTCCCAGCAAGAGAGCTGACGCAAGCCCAGTCGTACCAGGGCTCTGACCTCACTGAAACTGTACAAACTGTACATATTTCCATGGAACATAACGCATGATTAACGGTAGGGTTTGCAACACACTGTCACCTCCCCTTCCTCCTGGAAGTGTTTCAGTTGGTGGAGATTGTTGAAGGAAAGCTCCGGCCCTCAGGCAGGCTGCGGTCCCGGAAGAGATGCTTAGGGCTGTGACTGCTGTGGTTTGGTGACGTATTTCTTCATAGCTTGGGCTTCCTCCTTCCGGCAAGCCTAACGCCAAGTGTCTGTGCCTGCAGGTGGGAGGCTTCTGAAAGCGCCCTCGGTGTTTTGGATTCTGTGGATAATGGGTTTGCAATCATAAGAATGTCTTTCTCCTTGCAGCAGAAGGGTATTGCATTGACATTTTCAGAATTTTGTGGCCAAGTCCCCTGACACAACCCTCAGTTGCTTAAAGGATTGGAGAGTTAAAAAGGTATAGAGGATCCTTTAGGAAACAGTACCTCTAAAGGGTTCAAGAGCAGCCTGGGCCACATAGTGAGACTCTGTTTCTACAAAAAAAAAAAAAAAATTAAAAACGGTGTGCACCTGTAGTCCCAGATATCAGGAGACTGAGGCAGGAGGATTACTTGAGCCCAGGAGTTCAAGGCTGCGATGAGGCATGATCACGCCACTGCACTCCAGCCTGGGCAACAGAGCGAGACCCTGTTTCTAAAAGAAATGTTTAAAAATGCCACTGTGACCACATCTGAAATCACACTTAAATCATATTCAATTAAATGCGTTTTTTAATCCAAAAAGAAAACGATGCCTCGCTACAGGCCAATCTTTTTACATGACAAATAATCGAGTCTTGGTCTCGCTGCCTCTCCTGGTTCCCCGTCCCTCTTCAGAACTATTTCTCTTGGGGTGCCCCCAGGGCCTGGCACAGGAATTTGGAAGAGAAATGGCCACGAATAAAAATAGATCCCGTTGGCTAACGTGAGTGGTGGGCAGAAGGAAGAAAAACTCTCTGCGTCCCTGGTGTCCCTGCTGCTCCCCACAGGGCCTGGCACTGGGTAGGTCCTCGGTGCCTCTGTCGTGACCGGGTGACTGTCAAGCTCTCACGGGTCTGACTGCAGCGTGCCTCTCCTGGAAAGCCAGAGCAGTACCACCCAGTAAACCCAGTGCCGTGCTCAGTCTCCGTGCCCTTAGAGAACCCGCCACCCGCTAAGCCCCGGGAAAGTCCAGGTAGAGGAGCAGTATCTGCAGGTCCCGCTCTGACTTTCAGAAGCCAGCAGCCTGACCTGTCACCGCCGGCCCTGACTCCGCCCTTGATGAGCCATCTCGGTTGACTGAGATGACCCTCAGCACGAGTACTTTGTACAGTTCCAGATAACAAGTCGAGGGAAACATGCGGATTTGAATCTGGCACGGCGAGGCATTTTTTTCTTCCAATGCACCCATGATAGAGGGGAGGGGTGAAATGTACAACAAACCACACCAGCTCCGTCCCGCACACAGAAGCCTCAGTATTCTCCTTAAATCACAAAGGCACGAGCTCATGTGCGTTCAGCCGTCTTTCACCGTCTGCAGTTAGCGATGTGGACTCTGACTTGACTCTCGATGCTTCCGTAGGGCTGAGTCGTGCCGCCCACACCTTGGAGAGGAGAGAGATCTTGGCAGAGTTGACTGGCCAGGGTATTCGTGCTGGCTTGAGAAGCCATAAGCGAGTCGCTTACTGAGGCTCTTAAAAACAACTTGATGAATGTCTGGCAAGAAAGCCTGACTGAAAGTCTCCATTCTGTGAGTCCAAACACAATAGCGCTTTGGAGGTCACGAGCAAGCCGTAGTCATCTTTGGCCATACTGTCTGGTGGAACAGAATCCTGCCGCGTGCCAAGGGGCCGCGCACCGTCCCTTGGTGCCCGGCCTCAAGCTACACCAGCCTGTGTGGCTCACTCTGGTATTTCACTCTCTTCTACATTTTCTTGGGGACCGTTAGACTCCATAATGTGAAGGTGACGATACCACATGTCACAGTGTCCTCTCTGCTGGCAAGCAGGTGGCAGTGGTGCCTGCCCAAGCTCCCTCTGCCTCCACACTCTGGGGGCATCCTACTTGATCACTGTGGCCCTGTCCGAGGGCTCCTTCTGGCCTGGGAGTGTGCCTGGCCCATGTGGGGCGGTCTAGAGGGTCCTGGGAGCCCAGAGCCCTGGGCTACCCCTCACCCCATGTCAGACGGAAGTCGGTGAGTACGACCCACACGTTCTTCCAGAGGTGCCCGGTGGTACCATGCCCCAGCTCCCGCAGGGGTCACCTGCCTGCTGGTTCACACAGGCTCGTGGCCCATCCCTGGTCCCCCCACACTCCTCCATGGAGCGTCCAGGAGTCACCCCCAAACAAACTAGCTGCTCAGTGTGGGTCCAGGGTCTGCTGTGTAGGGACCCAGCCTCCCACACGCTTGCTGGCCGCTTCAAGAAACACAGGGTAGGTAAGACCGCAGTAACTCTGGGTGGTGCACACTTGGCTGTGCGAAGACCACGGAATGTGCAGAGGCCACACTCCGGCCAGACAGTACATCATGTACTGTCTGGCCGGAGTGTGGCCTCTGCACTCGTAGCTGGGCTTGGTGGCTCAGCCTGTATCCCATGCCTTTCGGAGGCTGAGGTGAGTGGATTGCCTGAGCCCACGGGCTCGAGACCCGCCTGGGCAGTGAGACCTCATCTCTACAATAAATCAAAAATCAGCCGGGCGTGGTAGCACATGCCTGTAGTTCCAGCTACTTGGAAGGCAGAGGCGGAAGGATCCCTGGAGCCCAGCAGGCGACGTGCGGTGGCCGGGAGCGGCCGCTGCACTCCGGTCTGGGCGACAGAGTGAGACTCCAACTCAAAAAAAAAAAAAAAGAGTGGAACTCTTGCTTTTCTGTGGGCAGAACAGTTTCCGTCTCCAGCCAGGGCTGCCTCAGGGGGACCCGGGCCAGGTTGGCCAGACCCTGAGCCTGCGTCCACATCAGCTCTTCAGCAACTGTCACGGGGCGCGGGGGAGTGAGCGGAGGGGACCCGCTGAGGGTGACCCGTGATGAGAGACACAGCCCAAGGGGCGCGACCTGCTGAGCGTGAGAGGTGGCTCCAGTGCTCAGTGCTCAGTCTTGGTGGCCCTGGCCCCTGTTCGCACCTGCCGGGTGCTCCCGTCCCCTCCATGGGCTCGGCCGCCGCTCGCCCACCGCCGACTTTCTCGGCCACACCCCAGGGAGACCTCCCCTGAGAGCGCAGTCTCGGGAGTGGGCTGCCCACAGGGATCTGGACGTCCTGCCCCCCACAGGCAGGTCCCAAGCGCCACGCACTGCCTCCCCACAGACTCCTCCCCTTCCTGCGAGGGGCACGACCCCGCGGCCCTCAGAACAGTCTCAGGATCCTGTTGGGCTCCCCAGCCCGGCAGCGGTCCCACCCAGTCAGTGTCCGGGTCCTGTCCATTCCGTCTCCTGGCGACCTCTGTGAGCCTCTGCCCCTCCTCCTCATCAGCTCTGCTCTGGGTCCCTGAGTGCCATCGTCTTCTCTCAGTGGCCTCCCCACCCAGCCCAGCCTCCTTCCCTTCCGGCCTCCCCCAAGCTTTCCGACCACCTGCTCGCGCCCGTCTCTGCTGGAAGCACTCTGACGGCTTTGGGTGGAATCCCGAGGCCTCAGCCTGGTTGGAGACCCTCCGCCTGCTCCGTCTGCCTCTCCCGCCACCCACCTTCCTGCTTCTTGGCCGCCACTCCATCGTTCCTCTGGCCCTTCGAGGAGACCTTGCTCCTCTCCCCACCCGCCGTTTGCGTTTGGGGAGCTCTTCTGCCCAGAACTGTCTCCCCGACTCCAAACCAGGCCGGCGACTTCTCTCCCTTAGAACTTAGCCCTCACGGCTGTTCCTGGAGAAGGCTCTGGACCCTCCCTGCTGGGGAAGGGGCCCACTCGGGTCCCCACAGAGCCCTCGACTTCCTCAGTCACAGAGCTCTCTCCGCTAGAGCCGCATTTCTCAGTCTCTCAGGAACACCAGGCTGGCCCTAGTGCCAGACCCTTGTAATACCTGCAAATGTTGGTTGTGTGAACAAATGACCTGCACTCGGGCTCTTTACCAGCCGGTGACTGGGGCGAGGCACATAACCTCTCTCAACCTTTGTTTCCTCATCTAAGGGGGAGGACTGTCCCAACACAGGGTGACTGCGGGGACCTGACGGAATGATGGGCTTGGGGCCGCATCGTGGGAGCTCGATAAATAACAGTTGTTTGGGGTCAGCAGGCTAGGTCCATCCTGGACTGGAGCCTGTGATGCTGGAGGCGGTGAAGGCCGCGTCCCAGGAGGTGGAAGTTAAAGGGATACCTTGACGGACTAGCTCTGGGGAGTCAGACGGAGTTCCAGCTCTTGGGACGTCCTCCGCACATGCACAAGGGTGCTTCCAGAAATGCCCACACTTAATTGCGCGTGACGGTGTCCATGCCCTCGCGCCATTCCTTCCCCTCAAGCCTCAGCATCGCTCTCCCTTGATTCATGCCACGGTCCAGCTTCTCCACGAGATTTCCCTGATGTGTGTCCCGCTAGGTTGCTCCCCACGTGCTTTTCTGGGCTTGTGACTACGGCGGTCGGCCTGAAACCACGCCTCAGGGGGCCTCGACGCGTCTTAAGGACTTTCGGGTGTCATGTGGCAGATGCCTGCCTGACACACCTGCCTGCGAGTCTAGAGCAAGCCAGTCGTCAGGCCCGCCGGGCCAGCGGTGCCCCTCGCCCCAGACACGCAGACTCTGAAACCCTTCCTTTCTGTGCGCCCCCACCCTCTGGGCAGGCCTGGCCACTGGCCGTCCACAACGAGTGGACTCGGAAGAACAGGGTGCTGTCTGTGTCAAGTCCCACCTCCCTTTCCCGGGTAGATCTAAGGGCTCACCTGTCCTCTTGCTGCACGGTGCTCTCGGTAGAGGCCTCTCACTCCCGTAAGCTTGAGGGCTTCGCTTCCTGCTTGGTGTGCTTTACCTCTCGGTGCCCCCAGGCCTCTCCGCCCTGCCACGGAGAGCGCGGCTGTCCAGCGTGGACATCCCACTGTCTTCCACAGCAGCCGCGGCAGCAGCAGACGCTGAGCTGGGCCGTGCACTGGGCACTGACAGCCTCATCCCATGCCTCCCTTCCCAAGCCCCGACAAGAAAGGAGGTGTGTGCTACGAGTCCAGCCTGCAGCAGGCTGTGAGCTTCCGCCCACAGGCAGAAAGGACCACCGCAGGAGGACGACAGGGCTCACTCAGGGCTTCGCAAAGCGGGTCCGCAAATGCTCCAGTCCGGGGAGCTTTCTGCATCAGTGGGTTCAACACCGGCTGAGCACGTTAGAGGCCTGGTCACGGTTGGTCCTCCCCACACCCCAGTGAGGAGAGCACCCTCAGGACCCCTCCCACCAAGCAGGGTCCAGAGTTTCCCTGCGTCGGGCACTTCCCATCACAGCCGGCGGCTGGGGGAGCTGATGTGGTCAGACCCAGACGTGGCGAGACCCAGGCCCTGCCCCTGCGACCTGCGCCTTCCACCCGGTGAGCCAGAGCACTGGACACTTCTAACGCCAGCGCCTGGACAGAAGAAGGGCTCAGAAGTCATCTTTTTCTTGGCAGAGGAAACTTTGACCCAATATTCTTCGGAAGAGGGAAGAAGAGGACGCTGCAAAACTCCCTGTGAACGTCAAGTCCCAGAGGGGTGATGCTTGAGAGGCCCCAGCACTCGGCAGCCGTGTCTCCACCCCTTGAAACGGACCCGGTTCGCATTTTCAAAAGTCCGTTCTCGTGCGACTGTTAGGCTTCTATAGAATTCTAGAATTTCGGGCTACCCCCTTGGGTTCTCTCCCCCGTGGGAGCTTTTCTGTCCTCTTACTAAATCCTGCTTTTAAAAAAAATGAATTCTAGAATTTCAGAGCAGAAATGGACCTTGGAAATCAAGTGTTGTTTGTAACCAAGCAACTGGTTCTTCCTCTGCTTTCCCCACAATTGACTCTTGTCACAAGTTCCTGTTGATCTTGGAAAAAGCAGAAGATCTGGTAGGCCCTGCAGAGCCACTGGCGGCCTGGACACGCCCTCCCTCCGGCCTCATGCAGGGCCTCGCTCACCTTTGCCCTCTGCGTCTGTTTGCACCTAGGCCGCACGGGTTTCCCTGCTGCCACAGGACCTTTGCATGAGCCGCCTCCCTTCCTGGAACACCCCAGCCCCCTGGCCTGGTGGACTCCCACTGTTCTTCACCCCAGCCCAAACAGCTTCCCTCAGGGGAGCCTTCCCCAGCCTTGCCAAGTTAGTCAGTTCTCCTTATCGTGGGGGGTCATATGTCATCAAGTACATACCGATCCAGCGAGTACTCATCACGCACCTTTGCGTGTACAAACCCTGTTCCAGGTGCGGGAAATCACGATGGACCGGGTCCCACCTCCAGGGGGGCTCCAAGCAGTAGAGGAGTCAGCAAGTGGCATCCGGGGGAGAAAGGGCCACTGGGGAGGTGACGTTTGAGCAGAGACCAGAGGGAATGTGGGAGCAGGACAGGAGGCTGGGGAGGGGGCGGGGAGACACTTCCAGGCCAGAGCAGCGCCGCACGTGCAGGGCACAGCGGGAGCCGGACCGGCTGGGTGGCGGAGGGAGCAGGAGAGTGAAGACGGGAAGATCAAGGTCGGAGGACACGGCCGTGTCACCCGGCGCCTCCGGCCCAGGCCTGAGGAGCTGGGAGGCGGTCGAGGCATGCGGTGGCCGCTGGAGATGGTGAACCTGGTGTTTTTCATCTCACGTATGGTCTTCAGAGATGACTGGTCGCCGTGTGAAGAACACCCAGACGGCAAGGTCGGGAGATCGCGAGCACAGGACACCGCCAAGGGCCAGGCGGCCTGGGTATGGGTGGCAGCCTGTGGGAGGCAGCTGGATCTGGAACACACTCTGAAGGGCAGTGGCTCAGAAGGTCCTGCTGGCCAGTGTTGCTGACGGAAGGGCCGGGGCTCCAGAGAAATCTCTTCCCTCGTGCGCCACAGTCGTAACTTCATGCTCATGGACAGGATACGTCCTTCGACACCTCGTCCTGGGATGCCTACCGCTGGCTCGGCTGTGGTGCCCGCTGTTTCAGTGAAACGTTAGTCTAGCTGTCGCGGGAAGGTGTTTTTGTTTTTGTTTTTGTTTGTTTTTGAGTCAGAGTCTCACTCTGCCGCCCAGACTGGAGTGCAGTGGCCGCTCCCGGCCACCGCAGGACCCGCTGGGCTCCGGCGATCCTTCCACCTCAGCCTTCCGAGTAGCCGGAATTACAGGCACGCGCTACCACGCCCGGCTGATTTTTTGATTTTATTGTAGAGATGAGGTCACACCTGCCCAGGCGGGTCTCGAACCCGCGGGCTCAGGCCATCCACTCACCTCAGCCTCCCAAGGCGCGGGATTACAGGCTGAGCCACCGAGCCCCGCTGTGAAGGTGTTTTTTGGATGTAACATTTAAATCAGGAGACTGAGTAAAGCAGGTGACCCTCTGGGGTTGCAGCTGGGGAGGCTTCGTATGACCTAGTGTGGGGAGTCTTGACGTGTCCCCCGCAGTCACGTTCTGCTGATCAAGTCTTCAAAGCCAACCCAGATGCAAGGGAAGGGGGAGTTAGACCCCTCAGTGAGACCCCTCATGCAGCGGCCATGTTTAATCCACGCTTTCCAGCACATGCAGCCTGCGGCCTCTATCAGTAATTCTTTCGTGCTCCTCCACCCCACGGACTTTTTAACTCTGTGTCAAGCACAGCAGCTCCGCCCAGTCAATGGCAGCGGCGTTCACCACTTTGTCACCTGTCATTTGCCGGACTACCCCTACCCAACTGACCCTCCTAAGAGGTGATCGCACCTCTCTCAAGAGCACGTGTTCATTCTTCTTCCTACATTCCTCTCTCCATCCACCTTGACGGGTTCTTTCAAATACACAGAAAAGCATCGCGAATGGTGTGATAAATGTTTCTTACCCCGATTGAATGCTGAAACCTTGCGATGTCTGTCCACACTTCTTTAAAGACGTAAGTATTAGCTGGGTTCGATGGCTCAGCCTGTAATCCCGTGCCTTTGGGAGGCTGAGGTGAGTGGATTGCCTGAGCCCGTGGGTTCGAGACCCGCCTGGGCAGCGAGACCTCATCTCTGCAATAAATCAAAAAATCAGCGGGGCGTGGTAGCGCATGCCTGTAATTCCGGCTACTCGGAAGGCTGAGGCGGAAGGATCGCCGGAGCCCAGCAGGTCGAGGCTGCGGTGGCTGGGAGCGGCCACTGCACTCCAGTCTGGGCGACCGAGTGAGACTCCAACTCCAAAACAGAACAAAACAAAAAAAGACGTAAGTATTGGAGAAGCCTGGAAGGCCCTTTGGTCCGCCTCCCGGACTCCGTGTTTCACCCTGCCTTCCCAGAGGAGACCCTGCCCTGAAACTGATCTGTCTTATTGCAGATTTTGCTTTAACATGACCTGCTTAAACAAATACAGAGTATTTGATGTTTTGATAGTTTTACACGAGTGGTAGTGTACTTTTTCGGAGACGTCTCCCTGAGCCCCTCACCCTGCTGTGGGCCATATTGACCCACAAGTAGTTTTCTCACGGCGCTTCGAAAGTTATTCCTACTGAAGCACATGGCTCTAGCATGTTCACTTAATGTGTGGATAATGTTTCCGCGTATGCGTACACGCCAGGTCACTTACTCTTCTTCCCTCCGCATGAACATTTTGGTGGCCTGCAATTTCACACGCGTCCACCTCACCTCTCTGTGCACACGTACCAGAGTTTCTCCAGGGTGTCTGCTGTGAGTGAAGAGGCTGGGTCGTCTGATCTTACAAGATACCGCTGCCTCGCTCTCCAGCCTGGGCGCTCCCAGCTGTGTTTTCGAGAGCCGTGTGCGCAAGCCCGCGTCTCCCTCCCTTCTCGTCCAACACCTTCATTCTGGCCAGTCCAGCAGGAGGGAGGTGGTATCTCTGTAGCCTCCACACCCACATCCCAGTCTCCGATGAGTGGAGGGGTCTTCCCGTGTGTCTGCTGCCCGCTCGGGTCACCTCTGCTGTGGACGGCCTGTCACACCCGTTGTCCTTCCTTCTCTGGGGCTCCGGCTTTCCCGCCAGAATGTCGAGGGCGAACTGCGTCGCTCGTCTAGCCCGGGGGCTGGTTTTTCGCTTGTGCTGTGTCTTGTCAGCATCTCACATGCTGATGTCCTTCCACTCACCCGTCTTCTCCCTCGCGGTCTGCGCTGGCTGGATCTGCCTAGGAATTTTTTGCAGAGTCATGATGGCTTTGGTCTGTATTTCGCTGTATTGCCCTTGGAGGACCTTGCGCAATTTACCAGCGTCTGTTCTTGACAAATATCTCCCCTTTTCTTGAAGAACGCAGGGACCTCAGGATATGTGTTCCCCAGTTATTCCCCTCCCGTCTTCCATGTTATTATTGTTGAGTATTTTAGTTACTTTATCTTCAGCTACCTCGAATTAGCTGTCATCTTTTCCACAGTCAGCACTAATTTGAATTCACCTACATACATTCAAGTTCTTTTCTCCTGTTGCCTCCTGCTGCTTCTTTTTTTTTTTCTTGCTGGGTTCAGCTTTCTTTTTGTGGAAATACATCCTTTAGTAGTGTTTTAGATGAAAGCCTGAGGTCATTTTTGTCTGTTAGCATTTTATTTCACTCTCATTTGTAAATGATACATTTTCTGAGGTTTAGGCTCTTCCTGTGACTGTAAAAACACATATATCCTCTGACATCGGCTGATTGGAATAAGAAGTTTGCCTATAAAATCCTGTTCATCTGATTTATTTACCTCCTCAAGTCCAGTCTTGGTCTGCTCCACCCAAGAGAACGCATCACATGTTCCTTCAGTTCTGGAACTTTCTGCCCCATGACCTCTTCAGATATTGCCTCTCATTCTCTCTTCCCACTTCTCCCCCGGAATTCCTGTCAGACCCACGTCAGCTCATCTGTCTCCATGCTCTTAATCTCCCTGTCATATTGTTTAATCTCTTTATGTTTCTTTGCTCCTGTCCGGGTAGCCAATTCTTGTTTTAAAATCTTCTGTATAAGCCGGGCTCGGTGGCCCAGCCTGTAGTCCCGTGCCTTTGGGAGGCCGAGGTGAGTGGATTGCCTGAGCCCGCGGGTTCCAGACCCGCCTGGGCAGGCGAGACCTCATCTCTACAATAAATCAAAAAATTAGCCCGGTGTGGTAGCACACGCCTGTAGTTCCAGCTACTCGGAAGGCTGAGGCGGAAGGATCGCCGGAGTCCAGCAGGTCGAGGCTGCGGTGGCCGGGAGCGTGCCACTGCCCTCCAGTCTGGGCGACAGAGTGAGACTCCAACTCAAAAAGAAAAAAATCTTCTATATAAAACACTATGTTTAATCGATCTGTTTTTGTTCCAGTGGGTGTGTTTTCCGCCAGTAGATACGTTGATGGTGGATTTCGAGCCACGTTTTGTTTCATACTCCTTGTGCTTCCACTATGCGTGGCCCTCCATTCCCTCCCTGAGGCCTCTACGCCCCTCTCCTGAGGCGCCTTGGCACGCTTGTCTTGCCAGCCCTGTGGGGTCAGCCCACGAGCTCACGTGCTTGGCAGACGCATCTTGTGAAGCCGCCTGCCTGCCTTCCAGTGCGATCCGTTGCTCTCCTGGTTGTCGTTTTTGCTGTGATCTCGTCTTCTACGGTGGCGGCTTTTGTGTGAGAGAGATTCCCACACACCTGGAGTTATGATGTGTCCCTGGGAACAGTGTCGCCTCTGCCTCTGCAGCAGCCTTGGCGTTTGTAGCCCTCCTGCAGGGCTCCCGTTCCGTGTTTGTTTTGGAGGGCGAAACCCTGACCAGGTTTTCACCAGACCTGAGTTTCCTTTCTCACCCGTGACTGTCTTCATCTAGGGTTCCCGTGCAACGAGAGTATAGAGACGGACGTGAAAATGCTTGGGTTCGAATCCGGTTTAGTTCGACTTCCTTTTTGTCAGCCTGAGTATCACCATCTTAGACGCCCCCGCCACTTTGCGAGTTGCCCCAGGATGGAAAATTGTCAGCCAGACTGGACATCCTGTCTAACACCTAGTCCGACCACAAGGCTTCCCCTCTCAACCTTCTCTACCATAAGCCTTAGTCACCCCCAGCAACGCCAGCCGCAAACCTTCTCCCCCCAAGACCTATGACTGCCCTCGCCTGTGAGCGCTGCGGGCCTCGGCTTTCTGGTGGCCCCTCCGCAGGTTCTCCGCCTTGGAATAAACCTGTGTTGCTGTTGAGACGCCCGCCTCCTGTCTCTCTCTTCCTCTCTGCTTGCTCTCCTGACCTAACACCTTTCTGTGGGATCTTGGAAAAGTTATCCAGCTTCTTGGAGCCTCAATTCCCCACCTGTAAAATGGGGACAAGAATAGAACAAACCTCACAGAATTGCTGCGAATACCGGATGGTAGCCAGCACACGGGGTGAGTTTGATATCCTTATTCTAGCCATTTCTTCGGGCCCGTGAGCCAAGGTTTCCAGTTTTTTTCTTTCAAAAGGGGGTAAACTCGGCTGTACAGAAGGCTGGTCCGCTAGTCGGTCTGACATGATTTCTGCTTTCTTGTGCACATAACCAGCTTCTGTTCCCCCCTCAAGGTCGAGCTCAAGCCTCCTTCTCAGGGGTCCCTCTGTTCCTGCACCACAGTCGACTCCTCTGTCTTTCCATTCCTCCGTCCTCACCCATCCATTCGTTCACTTGTTTCTTCACGTGTCGCGGTGGTCAGACACTGTTCGAGACACAGGGGTGCCGCGTTTGAAAAGACAGGTTCCTACCCCATGCAGTCACATTTTTATGAGGAGGCAGACCGTAGACAAGGAAACAAATACTACCATGACTGGTTATCAAGTGAACAAGGTCTCTGAAGAGAAACAGCAGTGACAGCAGGGAGGTAGGGCGGGAAGAGAAGGAGAAATTGTCTTCTCTCAGGTGCGAACCAAAGTTCCCTTAGGGAGGGCATATTTAGGGAAAGTGAGGAAGCAGGAAGTGCAATGGCCCTGAGGTAGAACACG
The DNA here is from genome assembly GCA_027257055.1 of Cephalopachus bancanus. NCBI lineage: Eukaryota > Metazoa > Chordata > Mammalia > Primates > Tarsiidae > Cephalopachus > Cephalopachus bancanus. The sequence goes on along the minus strand of JAPVLO010000177.1, from coordinate 1,782,769 downwards.
CATGTCCTGTTCAAGGAAAGGCCAGAGGAGTGTGGCTGGGGCTGGGGGCTGGGTGGGAAGGAGATGAGGATCTCATTTTTCAGTTTAAAATTAGGCTTTCTAGAGTAATCTGGAGTTGGCCTGAGTGGAAGCAAGGATTTCCGTTAGAAGGGTTTGGCTGAAATTCAAAGGAGATGTTGGTGTCTCAGATAAGGGTGAAAGTTAAACATAAGTGTGGAGAAATGACTGGATCTGAGATCTACTTTTCTTTTAAGTAAACCCAACAGAAGCTGACAGGCTCCATGGCTCAGCACTTTGGGAGGCCGAGATGAGTGGATTGCCTGAGCCCGTGAGTTTGAGACCAGTCTGGGCAACTTGGCAAGACTTCATCTCTACAACATGTCCAAAAAAATATTAACTGGGAGCCGGGCTCGGTGGCTCAGCCTGTCATCCCGCGCCTTTGGGAGGCTGAGGTGAGTGGATGGCCTGAGCCCGCGGGTTCGAGACCCGCCTGGGCAGCGAGACCTCATCTCTACAATAAATCAAAAAATCAGCCGGGCGTGGTAGCGCATGCCTGTAATTCCGGCTACTCGGAAGGCTGAGGCAGAAGGATCGCCGGAGCCTGGCAGGTCGAGGCTGTGGTGGCCGGGAGCGGCCACTGCACTCCAGTCTGGGCAACAGAGTGAGACTCCAACTCAAAAAAAAAAAAAATTAACTGGGCATAGTAGCATGCACCTGTAGTTCCGGCTACTTGAAAGGCTGAGGTGGAAGGGTCACCGTAAGCGTGCCACTGCACTCTAGCCTGGGTGACGGAGCGAGACTCCGACTCAAAACACAAAAAAAATCAATAGTATTTGCTCAGGGATGTGAAAGAGAGGTGAATCAATGCATGTTTCTATGCTTGCAGCCTGGGAGTCTGGGCGAGCGGCGCTTCATTCGCTGACGCGCCCGTCACAGCCAACAGTCAAAGTCAATAGTGCGTAATAGAACCATTCATTGTTTTCCTACTGTTTTGCATCTTTGTTTCAGCTCAGCAATGAGACTGCAGGTCTCCTGTTTCCTCTAACTTAGGCAAACACAGCTGGGGACACTCCAGTCACCTTCGACGGGTGAGCTGACTCTGTCCGTTAGCAGCGGTGTGACTTTGGGCACGCTGGAATCCTCCAGCTCAGTGTCGCTGTAGAATGGACGTAGTAACTGTCAATACGCCTCAGGTTGCGAGACTTAAGTATAGTCCGTAGAGCAGAGTGTGGCAGGTGGCAAGGGCTCCGTGTTGCCTCTTGCTCGCTTCAGGAGTGCCCGCACCCCACCCACGGAGTCGAACCAGGGCCAGACTCTCTACTTAGGTCCCTAACACCCAAGCTGGTAGGGAAAATCCATGCCAGCAGTAGCGGGAAACTGCAGGGGTGGGGCGGGGAGGTGGGATTGGCAGCCGTGGGACTCTGCCTGGGGAATGGGGGCACGCCTCATCAACAAGGGCACCTGCGTGATGAACATCTGTATGCCTAACCCTGAATTGCACCCCACATCTTTAAAATAAAAAATTTAAAAGTTAAATAAACAAATAAATAATTAAAATAAAATCCAGGCCAGCTTCAGGATGCTAATCTCGGTTGTTACCTTGTGCTTTTCCAAGCCTGCTTTGAGTTCACTGCTGAGGTATTAAGGAGGATCGTTAGAACTAAGTCTTACTTCCTGCCTTGCGTGCTTTTGATTTAGCTGCACTGAATATTTTATCAGTGACCGAATGTATTTTATTACCTCCCCGGTCCTCCTGGGTATAGCTGGACGGATGTCAGACCGGCCGATGTCATTGTTGGCGTTTGTGAACTGTTGTCAGTATGGCCGCCCTTTTGTGTCCTTGGCCAAATGCAGAAAACCAGCAACTTTGGAGACACAGAGGCTGGACTCAGACTTTAATGGGCTATTAACAGCAGAAATTCACAGCAGTTGGTACCCATTCACTGTGGAGAGGAGACAAATAAATCTCTGGTAAAAAATAACGACAAACATAAATTATCTGGTGCATTCAAACACATTCGATAAAATTCCTTCATCTGCAGAGAACGAGAAAACATGTAGCGTTTTGCCCCTGGGAGGACAAGGCGTCACAGAAGGACCGCTGACCGAGGTCACAGGGCTGGCTGTGACCCGGGAAAACGCTCACCCTGCCAGCCCCCACGCCTCCTTTGTGAAAAGGGAGCAGTACTTCCTGCCTAGCCCCGGGGGGGTTCCTAGAATCCAGGGAGATCGTGGCTATGAAAGGACTGGGAAAGGAGCGAGACGTTGCACTAAGCAGATGTCACACCTGCACGAGCCCACGGCCGTGCGAAGCTTCGAGGATGTGCTAGAGAGAGACGCTGGCAGCGGGAGTCGAGTTCCTTCCAGGATTCTCTTTTCCGGATGACTCGGAAGCTGCCCCATGGGGAGATGGCAGGAACAAGAATAAAACAACAGCTGACGTTCACTGACGGCTCCAAAACCGACCGAAGCCACTGCTTCCACATGGGTTGCTCCCATCCCCGTGGAGTGCTGTGGTCACCCACGCTATCTTATGGGTGAGAAGCGGGCTCCAGGGAGTCTATGCCTTGCCTGGCCCTGGGGTGCATGGGCTGCAGAGCCAGGATCTCTGTCGGCAGTGTGATGCCGGAAACCGTGGGCGTGATGCGAGACTGTCCAGCCTTCCAGGTGGATGCATGGGCAGGTGGAGTGAGCTCCACGTGGGGGGCTGCACGGCACTGCCAGGAAAGTGTCCCACTCCTCCCTCCCGGGCCCTGCTCACAGCTGCCCTCCTGCCCTGACATCACAGTCGCCGTAGCTACTGTGGTTTGGGTAATGCTTGCTGCTGTGGCGGATAAGCCTGGAAATGGGTACCGGAGCATCCACAACTGTAAGCTCAATGATGATGGATCCAACAGAAGCAGGACATACACAGCCCTGGGACTGCCCATCCACCATCCTCAGGGCCCCAAGCTGAGGGTCATCCTGCCATCTCCAACATCTGTCACTTGAGGCTGTCCAGCCAATGGGAAGAGGATGGAGCAGGGGTGGGAGGGTGTCCTGCTGAGGGTCCTCTGGCCAGCACACGGCACTAGCCATGGCAGGTGGGCCTAGGAAGTGAGTGTCGTCCCCATTGGCAGCCGTGGCGTGGTGACCACTTCACACGCAGAACAGGCAGTGCAGACTTCTGGTGACCAGCTAGAAGTTTCTACCTCAGGAATTATGATTCCTGCCAGGTGGCTTTCCGTTGTTGACGTTTCATTTCTTTGAGTTCCTTTAATCGGATTCTGCAGGACACCATGGGGAGTTATGGACTCAGGGGTTGATTTTTTTGTGATCAAAATGTGCTCTGTCCTTCCCTCTTTCCTGCCCCACAAATCCAGGACCTCTTGCAGGTGACTGACCCCCTCAGTGGGACAAGGTCCCCTGTAGCTCTTCCAAAACTGCTCTCAGCATTTCAGTGGACTCTCGGCTCAACTGCCTGATCTTCTTTCCTCTAATAGCATTTTTAATTTTTTGGTTATTCCTTAGATAGGTGATAGAAAGATAAATAGATAGATAGATATAGACAGATAGGTGATTGATCGATAGACAGACAGACAGACATATTTGACCTCAGGAATACAGAATTGGGTTAACCGTAACTCTCAGTTCATTACACTCTCTCATTTATGGGTCTTTGCAAGAAGTCCTATTTACGTACTTGCTTATTTGTTAATAATAAAATAATCCAGAACCTCCACCCATATGAAACCTGGATTTGACAGTCACATATCTACAATGCATTTCCCGTCGCCTTGCCACCCATGTCCTATGTAAATATAATCCTGACCTTATGTGCATTATTCCTTTTTTTTTTTTTTTAAAACAGCCTTTATTTTTGGAGCAGTGTTAGAATAACAGCAAAATTGCCCTGAAGGGACAGAGATTTCCTGTAAGCCTCCTACCCGCCCCACAGCCCCTTGCATGACCAATACCCTCTATGAGAGTGGATGTTTGTTACCGTCGATGAACCTGCCTGTGCTGGACCGTCATGGTCACCCAAAGTCCGCCGTTTACATGCGGTCCCCTCTAGGTGTCGTGCATTCTTTGGTTTGGACAAATGCACAAATGCACAATGACACGTGGCCACCTTTACAGTTTCACGCAGAGAGGCCTCACTGCCCTAAAAGTCCTCCCTGCTGTTCCTGCTCAACCCGCTCTCGCTGACCCCTGGCAACCACGATCTTACTGCCTCCGTAATTTTGCCTTTTCCAGAATCACACAGCATGTAGCTTTTCTGACTGGCTTCTTTCACTTGGCAGTGAACACTCATGTTTCCTCCGTGTCTTCTCACCGCTTGAGGGCTCATTTCTTTTTAGCGCTGGATAATATTCCTTTGTCTGGATGTATCACTGTTTCTTTCTCCATTCACCTGCTGGACATCTTGGTTGCTTCCAAGACTTGGCACAATTGTTAATAAAGCTGTTGGAAGCATCTGTGTGCAGGTTTTTGTGTGGTCGTGAGTTTTTAAGTCATTTGGGTAAATGCCAAGAAGCATGGTTGCTGTTTCTTATGGTTTGATTTTGTAAGAAACTGCCACACTCTCTTCCAAAATGGCTGCACCATTTTGCATTTTTGCTAGCAGTGGATGAGAGTCCCTGTGACTGGCTCCACATCCTCACCAGCATCTGATGTTGTCAATCTTTTGGACTTTGGCCATCCTGATATGTGTTAGTGGTACCTCACTGTTATTTTAATTTGCATTTCCCTGATAATATGCGATGTGAAGCCTCTCCTCGTATGCCTATTTGCTATCTACGTACTTTCTTAGGGGAGGTGTCTGTTAAGGACTTTGGTCCACTTTTTAAATTGGGTTGTCTATTTTCTTGTTGTTTTAAGACTTTTAAGAATTCTTTGTATATTCTGGACAGCAGTCCTCTGTCATATATTATTTTGCAAATATTTTCTCTCAATCTGTGACTTCTCTCTTGATCCTCTGGGCAGTGTCTTTTGCAGAGCAGAAGATTATTTTTCTTAATATAGTCAAGTTGAACAGTTCTTTCTTTCATGGATTATGATTACAGGATCTAAAAAGTCAACGCTAAACCCAAGATCATCTAGATCTCTCTTATGTACCAGGAGTTCTGTAGTTGGCATTTTACTTTTAGATCTATGATCATTTTGAGATAGTTTTGTGAAGGGTGTAGGGTCTGCATCTAGAATCAGTTATTTGCGTGTGGACATAACAGCTGTTCCAGCATCATTTATTGAAAATAATAGCTCTTCTCCGTTGTATTACCTTTGCGCCTTTACAGAGACCCATGGACCATGCAACTCTACATCTGGGTTCCCTGTTCTGTTCCACTGATCTCAGAGTCTGTTCTTGCACCAGTACCGTCTTGATGACTGTGGCGTTACAGAAAGTCTTGGAGCCAGGCAGTGTCAGTCCTCCAACTCCGTTCTTCTCTTTCAGTAGTGTATTAGTTCGTCTGTGTCTTTTGTCTCTTTGTGTCAACTTTAGAAGCAGTTTGTCAAAATAGCTATATTTTTACTTGGATTGCATTGAATTTATGGATCAAGTTGGAAAGAACTGACATCTTGACAATATCGAGTTTTTCTATGCATGAACATGGAACCTTTCTCCATTTATTTAGTTTTTTAATTCCTTTCATCAGACTTTTGTAGTTTTTCTCCTATAGATCTTGTGTATATTTTATTATACTTTAGTTGTGAGAAAATCATTAAATATTAATGTTTAGTATTTCATTTTGGGGTGTGACTATACATGGTACAGTGTTTTTTTAATTTCAAATTCCAATTCTCTATTGCTGGTATATAGGGAAGTGATTAGCTTTTCTATATTAACCTTATATCCTGCAACCTTGTTATAATTATTTAGCAGTTCCAGTGTCCTTATTGATTCTTTCAGCTTTTCTACATAGACAATTACATTATTTGAATAAAAAGACAGTTTTATTTCTCCCTTCAACCTTAATTCTTTTTATTTCCTTCTTTTGTCTTATTTTCTTAGCTAGGACTGCCAGTATGATGTCAAAAAGAAGTTGTAAGAGGAGACATACTTACCTTATTTCTGATCTTATTGGGAAAGCTTCTAATTTCTCATCATTAAATAATGATGTTAGCTATGGGGATTTTGTATGTATTCTTTATTGAGTTGAAGTCCCCCTTTATTTCTAGATTGCCAAGAATTTTTTTATGAATGAATGAGTGTTGGATTTTGCCAAATGCTTTTTCTCCCTTCATTGATATAATCATGTGACTTTTTCCTCTAGCCTGGTGATGTGATGGATTACATTAATTGATTTTGTGTGTTAAACTAGCTTATATGTTTGTGATACATCCCCCTTGGTTATGGTGTATAATTCTTGTTATACAATGTTGAATTTTATGTGTTAACATTTTGTTGAGTATTTTGCATCTATGTTCATGAGATATTGGTCTATAGTCTTCTTAAAATATCTTTGTTGGGTTTTGCTATTAGGATAATACTGGACTCATAGAACGAATTAGAAAGTATATCTTCTGCGAGACATGGTAAAGAATTGGTATAATCTCTTAAATGTTTGGTAGAACCTACCAGTGAACACCTTTGAGTTTGATGCTTTCTGTTTTGGAAGATTATTAATTATTGCTTTAATTTATTTAATAAGATGCAATCTTATTGAGATTATCTATTTTTTCTTGAGTGAGTTTTGGCAGGCTATGTCGTTTAAAAGGTTGGTTCATTTCATCTAGGTTATCAAATTTGTGGGCATAGAGTTGTTCATAATATTTCTTGATTAGCTTGCTAATGTCCACAGAATCTGTAGTGATGTCCCCTCTTTCATTTCTGATATTAGTAATGTATGTCCTCTCTCTTTTCTTCCTAGTTAGCCTGGCTAGAGACTTAGCAATTTTATCAATTTTTTTCAAATAATCAGCTTTTGGTTATGTTAGGACTTTTTGGTTTTTTCTTTCTTTTTAAAAAAAATTCATTGTTTTTTCCTCCCTCTAATACTTATTATTTCTTTACTTACTTTGGACTTAATTTGCCTTCTTTTTTCTTTCTGAAGGAGGAAGCTTAAATGACTGGTTTTTGGATCTTCTTCTCTGACACATCCATTCAAAGTTATAAATTTCCCTCTAAGCACTGTTTTCACTGCCTCCCACAGATTTTGATAAGTTGTGTTTCCATTTTTTATTTAGTTTATAATGTCTTTTAAATTCTCTTGTGTTTTCTTATTTGACTCTTGCGCTCTTTGGAACTATGTTGTTTAACCTTCAGCCTTCTGGAATTTTTCCCAGGTGTCTTTTTGTCATTGATCTCCAGTTTTAATTCCATTGTTATCTGAGAGCAGACATGGAATGATTTGCTTGTTTGTTTTTAAAATTTGTTAGTTGTATTTAAAGGCCCAGAACATGATCTGTCTTGGCTAATGTTCCATGTGTTGCCTCAGCAGAATGTTTGTTTTACTGCTGATTGATTAATCCATCTATAGGTACAAACCATATCGAGTTGGTCGATGGTGGTGTTGAGTTCAACTGTGTCCTCAGATTTCTCTGCCTGCTGGATCTGTCTATTTCTGATAGGTGTTAAAGTCTCTAATAGTGGGTTCATCAGTTTCTCATCACAGATCTATCTGTTTTTGCCTCATTTACTTTGACACTGGTTTTAGGCACATGCATGTAAAGGATTATCGTATTTTCTTAGAGAATTGACCCCTTTGACATTATATAATGCCAGTCTTCATCCCTGACAACTTTCCTTCCTCTGAAGTTTGAACTGTCTGAAATTAACATACCTACTTCAGCTTTCTTTTGCTTAGTGTTAGCGTAGTACATCAGCCTCTGTCCATTTATTCTTAATCTATATGTATCTTTATCACTTAAGTGGGTTTCTTGCAGCGAGCATATAGTTGGTTCTTGTTTGTTTTGTTTTTTTTTGAGTTGGAGTCTCACTCTGTCGTCCAGACTGGAGTGCAGTGGCCGCTCCCGGCCACCGCAGCCTCGACCTGCTGGGCTCCGGCAATCCTTCCGCCTCAGCCTTCCGAGTAGCCGGAATTACAGGCCCGGCTGATTTTTTGATTTATTGTAGAGATGAGGTCTCGCCTGCCCAGGCAGGTCTCGAACCCTCGGGCTCAGGCAATCCACTCACTTCAGCCTCCCAAGGCGTGGGATTACAGGCTGAGCCACCGAGCCTGGCTGGTTCTTGTTTTTTTAATCTACTCTGACAATCTGTCTTTTAATTGGCACGTTGAGACCACTGACATTCAAAGTGATTGTTGATATAATTGCATTAATATCTACCATATTTGTTACTTGTTTCTATTTGATGCTTTTGGTTTTTGTTCCTATTTTTTTTTTTTTTTGTAGTTGGAGTCTCACTCTGACGCCCAGACTGGAGTGCAGTGGCCGCTCCCGGCCACCGCAGCCTCGACCTGCTGGGCTCCGGCGATCCCTCTGCCTCAGCCTTCCGAGTAGCCGGAATTACAGGCGTGCGCTACCATGCCCGGCTGATTTTTTGATTTATTGTAGAGATGAGGTCTCACTGCCCAGGCGGGTCTCGAACCCGCGGGCTCAGGCAATCCACTCACCTCAGCCTCCCAAAGGCGCGGGATTACAGGCTGAGCCACTGAGCCCGGCTCTTTGTTCCTATTTTTATCTTTCATTGTTTGTCTTCCTTTTAAAGTTTTAATTTTGGGATTGCATTTTCTCTCCTCTCTTAGCATAACAGTTATATTTCTCCTCCTCCTCCTCTTCTTTTGCCTCCATTTTAAGTAGCTACCCTAGAATTTGCAATATACATCTGCAACGACTCCAGGTCTGCTTTTAAGTAACACTGTGCTACTTCGTGGGTAACGCAAGCACCTTATACAAACAGAATAATTCTAATGCCTCCCTTCTGTCTGTTGTAACATTGCTGTCATTCATTTTACTTACGTGTAGGCATCCATAAGCATGTATTTACATATAAGCACACATAATTAGATACATCACTGCTATTATTATTTTGAGGAAACTGTTATCTGTTAGATGAATTAAGAATAAGAAAATAAAAGGTTTAATTTTTATTTCCACTTATTCCTTCTCTGATGCGGTTTCTTTATGTAGATTTGAGTTTCTGACCTACATCACTTTCCTTTCTCTAAGGAGCTTCTTTTAATATTTCTGGCAAGGCAGGTCTACTCACAACAAATTCCCTTAAATTTTGTTTGTCTGAGAAAGTCTTTATTTCGACTTATTTTTTATTGTATCTATTCAAGATGTGCAACATGATGTTATTGATACACACAGTAAAATGGCTATGATAGTCAAGTCAGTGAATATATCCATCATCTCAGTCACTTCTTTTTTGTGGCAAGAGCCCCTAAAAGTTACTCTTAGCAAAACTCCTGAAGACAGTGTATTGTTTTTTGGGTGGTGGTTGCTTTTTTTTTTTTTTGAGTTGGAGTCTCACTCCATCGCCCCGACTGCTCCCGGCCACCACAGCCTCGACCTGCTGGGCTCCGGCGATCCTTCTGCCTCAGCCTTCCAAGTAGCTGGAACTACAGGGGCGCGCTACCACGCCTGGCTAATTTTTTGATTTATTGTAGAGATGAGGTCTCGCCAAGTTACCCAGGTGGGTCTCGAACCCGTGGGCTCAGGCAATCCGCTCACCTTGGCCTCCCAAAGTGCTGGGATTACAGGCTGAGCCACTGAGCCCAGCCTATAGTGTACTGGTTTTTTTGTTTGTTTGTTTGTTTTTTTGAGTTGGAGTCTCACTCGTCACCCAGACTGGAGTGCAGTGGCCGCTCCCGGCCACTGCAGCCTCAACCTGCAGGACTCCAGCGATCGTTCCGCCTCAGCCTTCCCAGTAGCTGGAATTACAGGTGCACGCTACCACGCCCAGCTGATTTTTTGATTTATTGTAGAGATGAGGTCTCGCTGCGCGGGCGGGTCTCGAACCCGCGAGCTCAGGCAATCCACTCACCTCAGCCTCCTGAAGGAGCGGGATTACAGGCTGAGCCACCGAGCCCAGCCCAGTGTATTGCTAACTACAGTCTTCATGGGCATCACATCTCCAGACTCCTCCTGCATATCTGCAATTTTGTATCCTTTGAAGCACCGTCCCCATTCCCTTCCCCCTTCCCCCATAACCACCATTGCATTCTCTATTTCTATGCATTCAGCTTTTTAAAATTTCACATATACGTGAGACTGTGCAATATTTTTCTTTGTATCTGGCTTACTTCACCTAGCATAATGCCTTCCAGAGCTCCTGCCTTAAGACTGGATGATTTTCCAGTGTGTGTGTGTGTGTGTGTGTGTGTGTGTGTGTGTGTGTGTATTATAATTTTTTTAACCCATTTCCTTTGCTAATGGACACTGTAGTTATTTCTGTGTCTTGCCTGTTTTTTTGTTGTTGTTGTTGTTGTTGTTTTGAGTTGGAGTCTCACTCTGTCACCCAGACTGGAGTGCAGTGGCCGCTCCCGGCCACCACAGCCTCGACCCGCTGGGCTCCGGCGATCCTTCCGCCTCAGCCTTCCAAGTAGCTGGAACTACAGGTGTGCGCTACCACGCCCGGCTAATTTTTTGTTTTATTGTAGAGATAAGGTCTCGCCAAGTTGCCCAGGCGAGTCTCAAACCCGCGGGCTCAGGCAATCCACTCACCTCAGCCTCCCAAGGCGCGGGATGACAGGCTGAGCCACCGAGCCCGGCTGTCTTGCCTGTTAAGAACAATGTTGCAATGAACATGGGAGAGCAGATGTCTTTACAAAGTAATGATTTCATTCCCTTTGGATATATATATATATATATATATATATATATATATATATATACTCAGAAGAGAGACTGATGGGTGAAATGGCATAAAAGTTCTTTGTTTAATTTCTTTGGGAACTTCCATACTGTTTTCTGCAGTGGCTGCACCAACCTAAAATGCCACCGAGAGCGGACAAGGCTTCCCTTTGTCCTCGCCCTCACCGACAGGTGTGAGGCGCTCTTCTCTTTGAGCCTCACCATCCCAACAGGTGTGAGGCGATCGCCTGCGGTGTTGATTTGCATTTTCCTGATCATTGGCGATGTTGAGCAGCTTTTCTTACACCTGCTGGCCATTTGTATGCTGTCTTTGGAGAAATTTGTCTGGGTCCTCTGCCCGTTTTCCTGCATTGTTTGCGTTTCTGCTGTGAGGTTGTGTGAGTTCTTTATTTTCTAGATATTACCTCCTTAGCACATGTATGTCTGCAAATGTTTGCTCCCAGCCTGCAAGCCGCCTTTTCCTGCGTTGGTTGTTTCCTTTGCTGTGCAGATACCTTTCCATTTGATGCAATCCCATTTATTTTTATTTTTTATTGTTGCTTTGGCAGCCTGAGCTTTCCATGTCAAAGGACTTTTCTTGTGTTTTCTTCTAGGCGTTTTGTGGTATCAGGTCTTACAATTAGATCTTCAATATGTTTTTGAGTTGACGCTTGTGTACAGAATGTAAGTGCCCAGCCTTAATCTTTTGTGTGTGGCCATCCTGTTTCCCCAGCACCATTTATGAGAGAGACTCCCCTCTCCCTACTGTGTCTTCCTGGTTTCCTCTCTTTCACTATTGAAGATATTTTAATTTCCTAAGATACAGAATCATCTCAGCACTTTAAATATTTCACTCCGGCCTTCATGATTTCTGAAGGGTTGGGCGAAGTCCTTACCATGGCTTCTGTGCAGGTGGAAGGCTGCTGTTTCCCTTCTGGCTTCTTTCAGGATTGTAGACACTCTGGTGGTTGCTTGGCTAATGTTTTGTTCAAGACTTTTGTACTTATCTTCATGAACCTTTAATTTTCCTGCCTCATATTCTTTGATTTGTGTATCAAGCTGATACAGGCCTCATAAAACAAAATAGCTGATATTCTCTGGAATACTTTATAAAAAATTTAGATTTGTTTCGTTGACATTTGCTGGAACTTGCCAATAAAAGCACAAGCCTGGTGTTTTCTTTCTGTGGATATTTTCGATGACTTGGACTTCTTTGAAAAGTTTGCCTTATCTGTAGTCATATCTTTTTTGTTCACACAGTGATGGATGTGTGTCGTCCTTGTCTCTTTTTTTACTTTACCGTCTGTCTTGAGATTTGTCTTTTCACAGTTTAATTTTCCTTCTCTTTATTCTTTACTTTGTTGATCTAGGCTCTGACTTTTAGCGTTTTAGTATCTCTATATTTCTTTTGGATTTGTTCTGTAGTTTCTAAGTTGGACACATCATTTCTCGTGGATTTGCACGGTTAAAATTTTGGTTTTCCGAGGTTCTTATAGCTGAGTCCTGAAGGATTCCAGCGTGTGGAAACCCAGAAAGGAGTGGTGGCCACACCGCCCCTTGCTTCTGCTTGTTCCTCTGCCAGAGGACCGAGATGGCCGGCTGGGGCCGGTGTCCGCCTTGGGACTATTTCTGGACATGTGCTCAGGGCTCAAGTGTTCGTATTTTTAACCGTTCATATTTTCTTTGAGCTGCCTTTGTTAGACCAAAGAACTGTGAGAGTGTGGAACTGCTTAGACTGAGAGCGACTGTGACTCCTTGTGCTTCTGACCAGGAACCTAGGGAAGTGAGAGGGGTTTGACCGAGGCAGCGGGACAGCTTGGGCCTGGCGTGGAGCCAGGGGGTGAGACCCGATGGCCTGAGCTCTGTCCCATCAGTCGAGCATCTCCGCAGCACAGAGGTGTTCGTCTCACAATGTGGCAGGTCGCCTGCATGATCTTGTTCCCACGTGATCAACGTGCAAGGCTCCTTTGTGTGAGCCCAGAAAGCACAGCTCGGAAGAGTAGAAACCATGCAGCATGCTTGCACCACGGATGTTTGTGGGTTCGGGGTTTTCGCCGTGGCGAGTCAGTATCTGTGCCTGTGTGTGTCGAGGGTTTGCCCTGTGGCGTTTGAACACAAACATCCCTCTCACTTTGAATATTTCTCTTTCTACCATTTGACTTCTGCATGGAATGGCCTGAGGACGGGAAGGAATGAGGACATGGGGCGAAATAAGCAGCCGTTCGTTCGTCTCGGCACTGTGGCAGAGACCCAGTATTGTTCCTTCCAGTATCACAGCTTCTTCTCGTTTCCGAAGAAAAACAAAACCAGCACTTAGAAATTATGTTTCCTGCATGACTTATTTTAAAACATAAAGATAACGTTTATCTTAATTCTGCTGAAGCCTCTTCTGTATCCCCTCTGGGCTCTTACTGCTTTTTCTGAGAACATGACCCAGATTATGAACGGGATTGCATGGGACAGAAGTGTCCCTGAAACCGTGGTTCTTAGTAACCTCGAGAGAGGTGTTATGCAACCTCTGAACATTGTGGGTCTGAAGCCAAGGCTTGGGTGGCTGCGTGGCCAGTGCAGCTGTAGTTTAAATGAGAAACATTCCAGTTTGCAGAGATCCAGGGTTTTTAAAGGACTTTCTGGCATATAACTTTCAAAATAGATGTATTAGCCTCGGCTTGCTTGACTCAGAATGAATTAAATGCAGCAAAATTCAGATTAAAGAGAGGTGTCCTCTGAGAATGCTTCTATAATGAGATACAGTCTCATTGTTCTGTTAGGATGACGCTTACCATGAATTTAAACTTCTTGTTGATTACTTTAAATGAGCATCTCCTTCCTTCTCTGCTTCTTATCTTTGGGTGGTCAGATATTTTTAACATTTAAGTGTGAGAGTCCTGGTCATATCGGAGTAGAACAACATGCAGATTCCAGACTCTTCACCCAGGTCTTGGTGGTGAACACAAGCCCATTCTGCCCGCCTCCCAAGCATGACCGTGGAGGTTCGGTGTCCCCGCTTCTCTTTCCACACGCCATCCCACCATGCACACACAGAGCAGGGTCCGTGGGTGCCTCACGGCACCTTTTGCCGGGCTTCAGTGTCATGGAGTCCACAGCACACCAGGCTTGGGACTCCTGCCAAAGACTATGAGAAAACGGTTCCACACATGCCAACCCTAGGATCTTAGCTTGACTGCACCAGGGGACTGGCCACCCACAGGGGGAACATCCAGGCGCTGTGCATCACCACCTCCATGCGGGCCTGCTTCCTTCCCGCTCTGAGTGCTAGAACCATCCGTGCTGACCCAGTGGGCTCTTCCCGAAACATTTTTCTCTTCTGCCACTCATCCCTCGAAGGACCGTAATGATGTGCAAAGTTCACCATGTAAACGGGAAAGAAGAAAAGAGTGTGAAGCCCCGATTTTAAAAAGCAAAAATAAAACAGCATGAAAATGAGTGCCACTGAACCTCGGGGCTTAGAAAAAAGACGAAGGCGGGAGAGGCCAGGAGGTGCGCTGTGTTAGGACGTTGAGTCTGGTTTTCAGGGGAACCGAGTTTTCGGTGGCAGGATTCGGAGGCAGCAGGCGTGGGCTCTCGTCTTGACTGTGGCCCATCTGACCCGTGTGGCCTTTTGCCAGTTTCTGGCTTTTCCTGTATGAATCCCTGTCTTCTCTGCCTAATAAGAGCAACCGTAGTGCCTGCTACTGGGTTGTTCCCGATATCAAACCGAGAACATGTCAAGCCCTTAGCACAGGACACAGCACACGGTAACGGCTCGGCGAGCGGTAGAATTTGTTATCACTGTTACACACGCTAATAAAGAATTGCAAAGAAGGTGTGACTGAGTGTTTCCTTTGGGCAGTCGGCCTTGGGACTTGGTTCCTCTGACATGAAAGGGCCTAGGAAGCACCCTCCGAGCACCCCTCCCGGCTCACCGACCGCCACCTGCTGGGACGAGCAGCTGGCTCACTGCCTGGCACGCTTGATTCATGTAGATGTCGGAAGGACGGTGCAGCAGGTGAGGAAACGGGAGCACAACATCTCACGGCAAACGTCTCTTTTCTGAAGAGGGTGAATATGACATGCTGGGAGCTCACCTGGAGTGGAGCGAGACAGTCACAGATCGTATTGCAAACACGTTTGGGTAGCAGCTAGGCGGGACGCTGAGGCATCAGCTTATCAATGGATACCAAAACGGGTCCATTCATTGCGTGTTCAGTGGACATTGAGTAAGTGAATGAGCCTAACCTGCTTCATTAAAGTGTCTCTGTCAGTGTCGGCATCCTGTTTCATCCCGAGAGATGAACGTGTGAAGGTAGCGGAGCTGCTTCGGGCCATGCTGAACCTGGAGAACCCTCGCCTCGCACACTTCTGGGTAGCTGGGCATAAAATGGGGCACACTGAACGCCTCCGTCGGACATCGTGTGGAAAGTCGCCGCTTGTGGCTTTATGTCTTATCTTGGATTTAAGGATGAAGAGAAATTGGAACTTTTCTAATTAAGGGGGGGCATGGAGTTTTGGCCACATCTAGAAATCACTTTTTGAAGAGATGGGGTCTGCTCTGTTGCCCAGGCTAGAGCGCAGTGATGCGATCATAGCTCACGGCAGCCTCTACCTCCTGGGTTCAAGCAATCCTCCTGCTTCAACCTCTTGAGTAGCTAGGGCTACAGGCACATGCCAGCACACCTGGCCGTGTTTGAAAAAATTTTTGTCAAAATGGGGTCTCCCTTTGTTGCCCAGCCTCATCTTAAACTTCTGGCCTCAAGTGACCCCCCCGCTGCAGCCTCCCAAAGTGCTGAGATGACAGGCGATGAGATGAAACACACCTACGCTTTCGTGATGGCGAGATCGCAATGCAGGTCTTAGGCTGTGTCAGGTGTGAGCTCTGAATTGTCCTCGTGATGAGCAGACAGAGGACGACACCAGGGTACAGGGAGACAGTAAGGGCACGTGACATGTTAGAACTCAGATGCATCCTGCTTAAAATGTCCTGTTTCTACAGAGCCCGGGACCGAGGACATTTCCTCAGACTAACTGGCGATGGTTGGGTTTTCTCTAAGGCGCTTCACAGATCAGAAGGTCTGTGGACCTCAGAGATACCTTGACTCTTGTTGGACCCCGCTTATCACAGACTTCCGTGCGCTCTTGCCTGTGTGAGCCTTCGTTCCCAAATCGCGTCCACCGCGATTTCACACGTTTCTCTTTTTGCCTTTTCAGATTTCGGGCTGGAGGTTGTTCAGGTCCTCCGAGGAAAATGCTGCTGACTTGGCTCCTCGCGATAGCTTTTTCCCAGGTTGCTGTGAACCAAGATTCCGGTAAGGAGGGCGATGGAAAGAAGGCTGCCCTGTGTTTGGGTTCCAGCAGACAGAGAGTGTGTGAGTTCAGCCGACCTGGAAGTCGGGGGTTTTGTTTTGCTCTGCTCTGATGGCCATGCAGACGGGCGGCAGGGCAGACGCTGAGTGAGGTCGCCCCGTGTTCTTTTGAAGATGGTTCGTTTCTGGGCCTTGTTCCTTGCTAGTCACGGGGAGATCTGAGGGCCGTCATTCTGTCCTGTTTCAACCCCTGCCCGGTCTTCTGGGAGGTGGCACACAGTCCTGTTACTGTTCCGTTCAGGCTGGAACATTGTGAATGTCTCTGCCTAATTCATTTTGTGCCAAAAAGTTTTCTTGGTTAACTGTCCAGAGTGTGCTCCAGTTTGAACTGTGTGTCTGCTCATTGTCAAGAAAGTGCTTTGCCCCAGGAGAGGGGGCTTCGTGACTGTCTCGTGTCCGCCAGCAAACTCTGTCCTGGGGACTCGGAGATAATGCTGGCCCGTCCTGCGTTTGCCTCTGCTGCCCTCTTAAATAATTGGCTCTTGTACCAGTCGCTCATGTCCAGGGTCGCCTACGTTGACTTTGATGGTTTCCTTGAGGACTCTGACCTTGGTAGGCATCTTTTTTTGATGCTTCAGTGGGCCTTGGCTTTCTCAGGAGAGGCCGTGCTTTTTCCTCAGTTGTTTCATGGCTCGGATCTAGTCGCGGGCCTTGTCAGCCCCAGGTCCACCTCAGGCAGCTACGCTCCCTTTCATGCAAGAGGGAGGGTTTTTGTCCGTGGGTAGAAAGGTCACTGTTGGTGGCAAGTCAGGCCATCCTCGCTGACAGTCCCCTCAGGGGTCCCGTCTTCACTTGGGGGTCGGTGCAGTGGTCTTTCCCCTGAGATGCTTCTGGCAGGATGGCCGTGAAGGGAGCCTCACAGTGGCTGGATTTAGGTTATTGGAAAGAAGGAAAGAATGGTTTTATCCACCGTGCCTTGACCAGACTGCTGTCAAGAGGATGAAATGCCCCTGGGGCCAAAGCCGGTTTCCTGGCAACTGAGGGAAGGAAAAGACTGACATGGCTCTGACTGGGTCGCCCCTGTCCAGGGGCCATTTCAGGTCATCAGACTCCTGGGGCAAGGGGTCTTAGCGGTTCTCCAGTGAACCGCCTTGAGGGACAGGGACCGAGGCCCGGGGCACGAATGGCTCCTCAGAGCTTCCAGCCAGTGCGCGTGGACTCGCCCGCTTGGTGGATTGCACCGTGTGATCTCAGACACACCACACCTGTGCCTCTCCCAGACAGGAGGCGATTTGTGCTGAGGGCTGGGAACGTGGGTGCAGCCAGCGGACCACCAGGGGCAGCGACGTCTAGTGCTCAGCCCGGGGTGTCTCTGGCCACCGCGTGTGGAGTTCCACACGGAGCGAGGCTCTGACAGTTAAGCAAACAAGGACATGCCGATACGATACTTACATTCCTGGTAGAGACTGAAACTGCAATCCCTTTTCTAGCCCAAGATATATCGGTGCCGTCACATTTTGCATGTGTGAGAATGAATGTACCAATTCCACCACGTTCACTCACATAATTCATTCAAAAATCGTGTGAATGACTTTAAAATAGGTGAAGACAATCCCATAGTTTTGTGATTTGCAAACTTCATTAGTTTGACCCTTTGGAATGTAAACCTAGTATGTCTAAGTCGATCAGCTCACCTGTTGGGTTGCTTAAACGACGACAAAAGACTGTCTTTTAGATTTCGCCATTAAAACCAATTCAAGCCAGGCTTGGTGGCTCAGCTGGTAATCCCAGCGATTTGGGAGGCTGAGGTGAGCGGATTGCCTGAGCCCGCAGGTTTGAGAACCGCCTGGGCAACTTGGTGAGACCTCATCTCTACAATAAATCAAAAATTAGCCGGGCGAGGTAGTGCGCTCCTGTAGTTCCAGCTACTTGGAAGGCTGAGGCAGAAGGATCGCCGGAGCCCAGCAGGTCAAGGCTGTGGTGGCCAGGAGCGGCCGCTGCACTCCAGTCTGGGCGACAGAGTGAGACTCCAACTCACACAAAAAAAACCAAAAAAAAGCAATTCAGTGGAGAATGATGTCAATTACAATGCTTACGTTGTTGACATAACTTGAGGTCAATCCTGAAAGCAAAAGCAAAAGGTAAAAGGGGAAATTCCTCCCAAGAGGCATAAGAACCCACAACTTTCTGCTTCCCTGTACTTAACCTGCATCTAGTTAACTAATCCCTTATAAAGTGGTTACTGTTATGTTCGGCTCCCACGAGAGACTGCATGAAGGAAGCAGCCCAAGAGACAAGTGTGTATTTTTCTTGAGAAAATGTGTGTCTTCAGGCTGTTGCCTCCAGCCCACTGGGCAGGTTAAAATAAGCCAACAAACAAACAAATAAGGCAAGTACTTCCTCTGTGTAGTTGGCATTAAACGTGGCAGGAGAGTCCTGATGCCTTTCTCCGCACCCACATGTGTTGTGCTTCTGCAGGCCCCGAGTACGCAGACGTGGTATTCCTGCTGGACAGCTCCGACCACCTGGGCGCCAAGGCCTTCCCGTCCGTGAGGACCTTCGTCAGCAAGCTGATCAACAGCCTCCCGGTCGAGGCCGACAAGTACCGCGTGGGCCTGGCGCAGTACAGTGACCGGCTCCACCACGAGTTCCACCCCGGCACCTTCAAGGGCAGAGGCCCCATGCTCGGCCACCTCAAGAAGCACCTGGCCTTCGTGGGCGGGTCCCTGCACGTGGGGAACGCCCTCCGAGAGGCCCATCGCACCTTCTTCTCCTCCGGGGACGGGAGGGACAAGAAGCTGTTCCCCCCGCTCCTGGTGGTCCTGGCTTCAGCCGAGTCCGAGGACGACGTGGAGGAGGCCGCGAGGGCCCTGCGGGCGGACGGGGTGAGGATCATCTCCGTGGGGCTGCAGCAGGCCTCCGAGGAGACCCTGAAGGCCATGGCCACGGCCCCGTTCCACTTCCACCTCCGCACGGCCAGGGACCTCGGCGCCTTCTCCCAGAACATGACGCAGATCCTCAAGGACGCGGCCAAGCACCGGGAGGCGGCCGTCGACGATATCCTGGTGGAAGGTGGGCTTGGGGTGCACGTGTGGGAAGGGTGACCAGAGCCTTGAGCAGTCACGTGGGGAGGGGGCCTCCGCTCCGAGCGGTCCTTCCTCGGAGGGGGCTGCACTGGTAGAGCTGCAGACCCCCACGCTCAAGAGGGTCCAAGGGCCGTGGCCACCTTAATTCAGGAGCCCCTGGGCCTTGGCTTCCCACGTTTCGTGAACCCATGTTGTATAGCGTTCTCAGGCCTCCGCATGTCGGGGTGCCTCTCCCTGCCCTGCAGACCTCTGAGCTGCCCCCTGGGCCCCAGCTGCCGTGTGACTCGATTCCTGGCTCCTTAAAGGGCAACCTTGCTCGTGAAGCCATGTGAGGTCCTCACGAAGGTCAGAGCTGGGGACGGCTTCCAGTGGCCCGAGTCCCTCTTCTGCAGGGAGGATCTTGGCCGGCAGCCCAGG
The DNA here is from genome assembly GCA_027257055.1 of Cephalopachus bancanus. Classification (NCBI taxonomy): domain Eukaryota; kingdom Metazoa; phylum Chordata; class Mammalia; order Primates; family Tarsiidae; genus Cephalopachus; species Cephalopachus bancanus. The sequence continues at coordinate 1,763,223 of JAPVLO010000177.1, read as the reverse complement.
GGTGCCGAACGCTGGCCCTAAAGCAGAACCGCCCAATCTCCCTGCTCCCTGCCACACTCCAGCCCCACTCCCTCCCCTTTCTACTCTGCTGTGAGTCAGCTTCCTGGGGTTCTGCTCCATGGCCACCCTGCCGGCCCAGTCCATCCTCTTGTCCTCCTCGAGGGACAAGAGTGGCCACGAGTTTATGGACGTCGTCCAAGTGAGGGCAGGGACAGTCAGGAAAAGATGACATGCTCCAGGTTCACCTGTCCAGATAAGCAGCGTGGGGATTCACGCCAGTCTGGGTGACACGCACCGTCACCCGCAGATCACAAGAGTGCAGTCCTGAGGTCGTCTCTGAGAGGCCTGTCACTCGCACCTTTTCCCGACAGAGTCATTGCAAGTGCAGCTGAGGTTCACTCCATGCCCCTCAGGACCGTGTGCACCGTAACTGCTGATTGCAACGGTGACGGTGTTTGGGTGACTTCAACATGGTAGCATGGCTGCTGTTCACTGAGTGACTCTTATGGGCCCCACTAAGCATGTTATCTCATTTAGTACCCCTAGCAAGTCCAAGAGATAGATATCATTCTCTGTCTTACCGATGAGGACATGAAGCCCCAGCCCTTGTACTGAGGGCTGTGATCCCACTTCACGGTCTCTGGCCCACCTCTGTCCATCCTTGGTGCCAGCCGAGCTCTGGTGTGTTCTTCACGCCTCCTGAGGCTGAGCAAGGCGCAAGCCACCAGCTGACGCGCGCTTTCCGTTCCTCGCCACGCAGTGTGCCAAGGCCCTTCCGTGGCCGACCTCGTGTTCCTGTTGGACGTGTCGGTCAACGGCAGCCAGGAAGACCTCAGCTACCTCAAGGACTTCTTGGAAGAAAGCGTGTCTGCCCTTGACATCAAGGAGAGCTGCATGCGGGTGGGCCTGGTGGCCTTCAGCAACGAGACGACGGTGCTCGGCTCTCTGAGTGCCGGCACAAACAAGTCGGAGGTCCTCCGGCGCATTCAGACCCTCTCCCACCGGGCCGGCCCGGCCCACACGGGGGCCGCCATCAGGAAGGCCCGGAAGGAGGTCTTCAGCCCACGTCATGGCAGCCGGAAGAACCAGGGCGTGCCCCAGATCGCCGTGCTGGTGACGCACAGGCCCTCGGAAGACAACGTGACCAAGGCGGCCGCGAGCCTGCGACGCGAGGGCGTGACCGTCTTCACCCTGGGCGTGGAGGGCGCCAGCGAGGCCCAGCTGGAGAGGATAGCCTCGCACCCCGCCGAGCAGCATGTGTCCAGGCTGAAGGCCTTTGCCGACCTGCCCGCCCACAACCAGACGTTCCTGAAGAAGCTGCGGAACCAGATCACGCACACGGTCTCCGTGTTCTCCGAGCGCACCCAGATCCTCAAGGCCGGTGAGTCTTGGCTGCGGGAGATGCCGTCAGACCCTCACTGGCCTTCCTTGTCTGTCAAGGGTCGCCTGCGCCCGAGGGTGGCGGTGGGATGGGGCGGGCGTGAGCTCCGGTCGTATGCCTGGCTCCTTTTGGAGGCTAGAGACCCTGAGGCCCTCTCGAGCGGCTGCAGCTGGACGCGTGACCCCCACACCCAGTACCCCCTCTGTGGCCACCTCTGCTTCTCTCCTCTGCCTCTCGCCTCCCTGCTTTTTAGTTGCTTCTTCCTTTGTGCTTCTCTCCCCGGCTTCCTCTTCCCTCATGCCCAGATTCCAATTCTGAGAAGACACAGGAAGCAAGATTCACACAGAGGACAGAGCGACTCTGTGGCATGTGGAGACGCTCCCTCCGGCATCTGCGCGTTGAGGGAGAGGTGGAGGGCGAGGTGTGGTGTGCTTCCTGAATGCACGGGTGTCAATATTCGGATGTGCAGGGGTACACGGGCACGCACACAAGTACTTACCACACCTTGGCTACGTGGGCCCTCATCTCACACACAGGTCGCCGGCCATCTCCCTGCTTGAGTCGATGGACCAGGGGGGTGAGCAGTCAGCCGTCTGTTCAGGCAGGCATGCCCCCCGTGTCCAGGGGATCCGGTTAAACTCCTGGTCGCTGTTTACCGGTGGTAGAAGCGACTTGTGAAAAGCAGCTGCAGGTTTCCTAATTTTGGGCTATGCCCAGGTCGAACCTGGTCCCGGCAGAGAAGCAGGGTGAGAGGCCCGGGGGTCAGGAGCTGGCTCTTCTGTCCTCCTGCAGCTAAGCCCGCCTTTTCCAGCTGGCGGGGTGCGTCTTCTGGGCCAAGAAGCCGGGTGCCCCGTCTCTGCTCGGGGAGGCCCGTGCTTGTGCCCTTCCCATCTGTCTGCTGCCACCCCTTCCCCACACTCATGCCCAGGACCCATCCAGCCCTCCGGTTCCCTTCCAGGCTGTGTGGACACCGAGGAGGCAGACATCTACCTGCTCGTCGACGGCTCAAGCAGCATCCAGGCCTCGGACTTCCAGGAGATGAAGGCCTTCCTGTCGGAGGTGGTGGGGATGTTCGACGTCGCACCCCACAAGGTGCGCGTGGGGGCCGTGCAGTTCTCCGACCGCCAGGACTTGGAGTTTGAGGCCGACAAGTACTCCAACAAGCACGACGTGGGCAAGGCCATCGAGAACATCAGGCAGATGGGCGGGGGCGCCAGCCTGGGTGCGGCCCTCAACTTCACCCGCAGCCTGCTGCAGGAAGCCAGGAGGCAACGGGGAAGCCGGGTGCCGCGTCATCTCGTCGTCCTGACGAGCGGCACGTCCGAGGACGGTGTCTTGGAGCCCGCCGACTGGCTGCAGCAGGAGCGCGTCCGCGTCCACGCCATCGGGGTTCGGGACGCCAACCAGACCCAGCTGCAGGAGATTGCGGGAGACGAGAAGAGGGTGCACTACGTGCATGACTTTGACGCCTTGAAGGACATCCGGAACCAGGTGGTCCAGGAAATCTGCACGGAGGAAGGTGAGTCCCGTGTGCGACTGTGGCCTCCCACGCACAGCCGCTTCCTGCGGTGCCCGCCATGGCTGCCTGGAGGCAGAATGGGTTCTGGGTTGGACGAGGGGCCTGGGTGCCATGCTTGTTCTGCAGAACAAAGCCAGGAGCCCGAGACGGGGTCATTCTATTCGTGTCTGGAGCACAAGAAAGGTGTTTGGAGGAAACTCCCTAATACAGACCGTGGGCTTCCTCCCACAAATCCCTGCTGGGATCAGTAAGTGATTAGACACCACAAATGTGGAATGTGAAGAGATGGTTTCAGATTTTAGGGAGCACCTTGGATTCTTTAAGTTTCTTTCTTTTTTTTCTTTTGGGTCGAGGTCTCACTCTGTCACCTAGGCTGGAGTGCAGTGGCACAGTCACAGTTCGCTGCAGCCTCAACCTCCTGGGCTCAGATGCTCCTCCCACCTCAGCCTCCTAGTAGCTGGAACTATAGGCGTACTCCACCACACCGGCTATTTTTTTTTATTTTTGTAGAGACGAGTTCTCACTATACTGCCTGGGCTGGTCTCAAACTCTTGGGCTCAAACAGTCCTCTCCCTGGGCTCCCAAAGTGCTGGGATGACAGGCATGAGCCACCGTGCTCAGCCTACATTTCTTTTTAATAAAACTTTCATGAAGTGTCCTAGAACTCTATCTGCAGTTTTTAACCAGGGGTGATTTTGCCCGCTTGGGATATTTGGTAGCGTCAAGAGACATTTTTGAATCTTGTAACTGGGGAGTGCTCCTGGCACCTAACAGACAGAGGTCAGGGATTCCTCTAAACATCCTCTTGGCTCCTACAGACAGCCATTGCAATACCAAAGATTCAGCCCCAGTGTCCACAGTGCTGAGCCCAAGAAGCCCCGGGCGATGTGTTCAAGCAAACTCCCGAGTGACAAATAGGACATTCCCGTCTCCACCAACCTCAGCGCTGTGTTTTCCGCCCTGGGGCTTCCTCACACACCCCTGACTGGTGTCTGAGCTCTCCCTGGGGCGACCGAGTCATCGCCCCCCTCTCCCCGAGCAGCCTGCAGGGAGATGAGGGCCGACATCATGTTCCTGGTGGACAGCTCGGGCAGCATCGGGCTGGAGAACTTCCACAAGATGAAGACGTTCATGAAGAGCCTGGTGGGCAAGTCGCAGATCGGGCCGGACCGGGTGCAGGTGGGCGTCGTCCAGTTCAGCGACGTCAACCGGGAGGAGTTCCCGCTGGACCGGTTCTCGTCGCAGGGCGAGGTCGCCGCCGCCATCGACCGCATGGCGCACCTCGGGGAGACCACCCTGACCGGCGCCGCCCTGGGCTTCGTGTCTCAGTACTTCCTCCCCGCCAAGGGGGCCCGGGCCGGCGTCAGGAAGTTCCTCATCCTCATCACCGACGGCGAAGCCCAGGACGCAGTGGGGGCCCCGGCGGCCGCGCTCCGGCAGAAGGGCATCCTCGTCTACTCCGTGGGCGTGTTTGGCTCCAACGTCACGCAGCTCGAGGAGATCAGCGGGAGGCCCGAGATGGTCTTCTACGTGGAGAACTTCGACATCCTGCAGCGCATCGAGGACGACCTGGTATTCGGGATCTGCAGCCCCCGGGAAGGTAGGCGGCCGCGGTTGCTTCGGCGCCGTCAGTCGCATGTGGCGAACTTGCTGCTTCGTTGGCGTGCTTATCCTGGTGGCCCTGAGCCGGGGGACCGAATGGCCTGTGAGGAAGAATTCTGGTCTGCCTGGACCGTTGCCGTGTCAGGCAGATGGCCCAGGCTGATGAGTCCCCATTTAAGAAAAACAGCTCAGACCGGGGTCCCACAAGCAGCAGCCGGGCGGGTTCCTGTGGAAGGGGTCTCTTAAGGAAGCGTTCTCAGAAGGGGTGCGGGGGAGCAGACAGCAAGGGCAGGGCTGAGCCAGGAGGGCGTGTTGGCTGGTGCCGCTGATCCCACAGGGGGCTCCAGGGTGCGAACTGCACCCCAGCGTGGGTCCCGCCTGGAGGCAGGGGCCAGCCTTGCGTGCTCCGTGACCCTGGGCTACGTGGAGCGGAGACAGGACGTCACCTCCTGGGTGAGGCGGTTCCCCCGCTGGCCGCCTACTGCATCTGAGGTTTCTTTGATGTGTTTGTTTATTGTCCTTTTCAGTTTCGGAGACCAATACTTGTAGCAGGTGAGATCATGATTGTGAAAACGCTTCGAAGTGTGCGAAATTTTATAAAGGAGGAGCATGGTTAGGGCCCTGAGCTGTGGATGATCCAGAAGAGGTGAAGGGCTTAGCCCCCCTGCCCATGAAACCGCAGCTGTCACTGTGAGCTGCTGGCTCGGTGACGAGGCTTTCTGAAGGTCTCTGGGGAGGAGGTTTTCTTACTGAAACAACAGCTCGGTTCAGCCCCCACTGGAAGGGTCTGCATTTTGCAGAAAGGGAGTATACCTGGCCAGTGTTCTCTGGGGATTCCAGCCAGAACAAACCCAAACTCTGAAGGGTGACCTACTCCAATCCCTGGCCACCCAAGCCAGCTCACAGGCAGCTCCAGGTCCCTGGGACATAGTGGAGTCAGCCTCGCTTGGGAACTTGGCACATGGCTCTGTGCTCGTGGCTCTGTGCACATGGCCTCCTGGCAGGGTGAGTGTGGTGACGCTAAGGCTGTCAACAGGCCTCATGTGGCCGCAGAGGCAAGAGGTGCGAGAGCCTCTGGTGAGGCTTCCTCATGGTGCCACGTCCCGAGAATGGATGAGGTCACGTTTGGAGCAGCCTTTTTTTTTTTTGAATTAGAGCCTTACTCCGTCTCCCAGGCTGGACTGCGGTGGCACTCTCCCCCAGTGTCAGCCCCAATGTCAACCTGCTGGGCTCCAAAGATCCTTCCACCTCAGTCTTCCAAGGAGCCAGAACTACAGGCACACGCTACCAGGCCGGCTCATTTATTTTTATTGCGGAGCTGAGGTCTCGCCAAGTTGCCCAGGCTGGTCTCGAACCTGCAGGCTCAGGCAGTCCACTCACTTTGGCCTCCCAAAGTGCTGGGATGACAGGCTGAGCCGCCGAGCCCAGCCTGGTGCCGCCTTTCTAAGGCTTAGAGAATGGACTGAGTAGGACTCAGTCATGAACCGCCTCATGGTGTCAGGTCCCAGAATGCGAGAGCGAGAGTGGGAGGGCACCGTGGGGGGGAGCAGACCACACGTGGGCGGAGGATCAGCTGGGTGTTTCCCGCTTTCCTTTCTGTGGCCGGGACCTCAGATTTAACAGGTGGGTAGGAGTGTCACGCTGGCACAGCCTAGTTGGGCCACGGGAGAAATGGCTCATCTCTGTGGCGAGGCCCCATGATGAAAACAGATCACATTCACAAAAGCCAAAAGCAAGATGATTCAGCCATCACAGAGCCATGAACATGTTCCGAGTTGCCAAGTTGGTTTCCATCTGGTCACTCCCCCGGGTTTCCTAAAGGAAAAAATCTCAAGATTCCTGTGGCTTAAAAAAAGACAAATGCGTGTAAGTGGAGCCACTTGTAGGAGAGGCCATTTGTGGGGAAGCCTTACACAGCACTGTGGGGTTTTCGTGCAGTGGCTTGGGCACGTTATTCCTGGTGGTCCTGTGACTGTCACTCTGGCCTCGTCCCAAACCCTTGCCAGCGTGGGTGCTGGCCACGTGCTGACAGCATGCGTGTGCGAGTGTTGGCTGTGTTACCAGGGAATGGACTCTGATGTGCAGTGTGAGCCCATGGAGAGAGAGCACCAGAGTTGGTGAAAAGTTGGGGCCCTCCTGGCTGTCGAAGCTGACCCCATGTCACAGTCCTTCCCCCTAGAATGTAGGCTGACTCCATGTGGACGAACTTCCTTCCCAGATGCAGGCTGACCCCGCATGCTGTCCTTTCCCCTAGAAAGTAGACTGACCCCATGTCACAGTCCTTCCACTTGAATGGAGGCTGACCCCGTGTCACTGTCCCTCCCCGCCAGATGCAGGCTGACCCCATGTGCCGTCATTCCCCCTAGATGTAGGCTGACTGCGGGGAAGGTCAGTGACGCGGGGTCGGCCTGCATTCAGCTCGCCATCCCCCGGCAGAAGGCAGCTGACCCCATGTCACTGTCTTTGCCCCACGGAGGCAGGCTGACCCCGTGTACTTGCCCTCCCCGCAGAGTGCAAGCGGATCGAAGTCCTGGACGTCGTGTTCGTGATCGACAGCTCGGGCAGCATCGACCAGGACGAGTACAGTGTCATGAAGGACTTCATGACCGGCCTGGTGCGCAAGGCCGACGTGGGCCGGGACCAGGTCCGCTTCGGGGCCCTCAAGTACGCCGACGACCCCCAGGTGCTGTTCTACCTGGACGAGCTGGGCTCGAGGGCGGAGGTGATCTCCGCGCTGCAGGGCGACCAGCCCGTGGGCGGCAGCACGTATACCGCCGAGGCGCTGGGCTTCTCCGGCCACATGTTCACCGAGGCCCGGGGCAGCCGGCTGCACAAGGGCGTCCCGCAGGTGCTGGTCGTCATCACCGACGGGGAGTCCCACGACTCCGACCAGCTCAACGCCACGGCCCAGGCCTTGCGCGACAAGGGCGTCCTCATTCTGGCCGTGGGCATCGCGGGCGCCAACCCGGTGGAGCTGCTGGCCATGGCGGGCTCCAGCGACAAGTACTTCTTCGTGGAGACCTTCGGGGGCCTGAAGGGCATCTTCTCGGACGTGTCGGACAGTGTCTGCAACTCTTCCAAAGTAGGTAAGGGCTGTCCCTCGGTTAGGCGGCCCCTGACTGTTGGCCAGGACAGAGGAGACCAGAGAAGAGCCTCAGCCTGGTGCTTTCCAGAGGGGGCAGGGGCCCTGTCACAGGCTCGCAGGGCTGGGGCCCCAGGCGTGCTTGGTTCACGGGGTCACAGGGTTGGGGACCTCAGGGGTACTTGTTCACGGGGTCTCAGCGCTGGGGAACCTCAGGAGGGCTTGGCCCGTGGGGTCACAGGGCCAGAGGTATCGTGGACACTTGGCTCGTGGGGTGACAGACTGGGGCCCTCAGGGTGCTTGGTTCACGGGGTCTCAGGGCCGGGCCCTCGGGCATCTGACTCTTCCCCTCCCAGTGAGAAGCACCTGCTGCCACCTTCCCGCTCCCTCTTCCTAAAATCTTCTGGTGACAGGGAAGGCCCCACATCGGGACCGTCTTTATTCACTGACAGCGGTTCCCAGCCTCCTTGGCATCATGGACCGGTTTTGTGGAAGACGATTTTTCCATGGACACAGGGGGGGGCCAGGGGGGCTTAGGACGATTCACGCGCATGACATGTATTGCACTCTTTATTTCTATTATTATTGCATTGTGCTAATAATGACATAATTATACCACTCACCATTAAAAAAAGAGGCACGGGCAGAAGCGGTGAGTTAAACAGTGGGCGGGCCACGTGTGGACTGAAATAAGTGTCAGCTTCTGACTTAAAGCCTGCCCCGGATGCGGCTGTTAACTGAGGCCCATCAACTCACTTGCCACTCACCGACAGGGTTCTGGGATGAGTCTGCAAGCGGTTGACTGACGACGGCCTCCGTGCAGTCCAGCCTCCCTGCTTGTGTTCATCTGTGTTTGCAGCCGCTCCCTGGCCCCAGCGTTCCCGCCTCAGCTCCGCCTCAGACCGTCTAGTGTTAGACTTTCATAAGGAGTCGCACCTAGACCCCTCGGGTGCGCAGTTCACAGTGTGCCCCTATGAGAAACTAATGCCGCCGCTGATCTGACAGGAGGCGGAGCTCAGGCGGTCTTGCGGGCGACGGGAACGAATGTCAATACAGACAAAGCTCTGCTTGCCGGCCTGCCGCCCACCTCCTGCTATGCACCCGGGTCCTAACCGGCCTCGGACCAGGCCACCCCCTCTGCTGGTGCCTGAAGCCAAGCCTGGGTGTGCCTTTCTCTAGTCACTGAGGGAGCAGGCGGCGAATCTTCACACTGGAAGTCGTCCTTGGGCAGACCTGATTTCCTGGTCAGTCTGAGACACAGGATGATCGCGTTTGCCTGAGCCAGCTCTGAAGACAGATTTTCCATACTTCTCTGTCTCTTCCTTGCTTGCCTGAACTTCAGGAACCTCAGATTTCCTAGGCTGCTCTGAGGTCATGATGAGGATTCATGGAGCTCGGGCAGCGGTGGGATCACGGGGAAGTCGAGGATGGGGCCCTGCGGGGATGCGGTGTGTGCCAAGCTCACTCAGCGTCGCGGCGGCCTCCCTGCTCTCCTAGCTTGACACCTGCCGTGTTGGTGCAGGGGAGCCTCTCTGTGGCACTGTGTGTGCAAAAACATTTTTCTCAGGCAGATACTTTTGCCTGTAGACACTGGAAAGAGGCCTGATAGAAAGGAAAAACAACTAGACGCAGACCAGAAGGCACGGTTTCAAAACCTCCCCTCCGCGAGCCCCAATAAACCAGGGAAAAGCGCATTCGTGCGGATGGCCAGGGAGGCCGAGCCCGCACTGCCAACCGTCTGCCCTTCGCAGGAATCCCCGAGTGCGTGTCACGTTGCCTTCTCTCTCTGTGCTGCCGCTTACTGCGCTGAGCTTCGTGGGCGCTGAGGCTGGACCCCAGATGGGGGCGAGTCCCGCAGCCCAGTCCCCAGTTCCCCGCCATCTCGGAAAGGGAGAGGGCGCCAGACCAAGGGGACAAGCCGGGTGACGCGTGGAAGGGCGCGTGACCCCAGGCCTGGTGCCGACCTCACCACCCCACCCTTCGATCTTATTCCCTCCGCGATTAACATGAGCATGAGATAAGAAGCCTGGCTCCGAAAGGCCGTTTCTGCAGCACTGCAGACACTGAGCGGGCTTGCTGCGCTGGAGAAGGCGTAACGTCTGGTGTTCTTCTCCCTCCCCCTCTTCTCCCGTGCAGATTGTGAGGTCGGAAAAGTGGACCTCGTGTTCCTCATGGACGGCTCCAACAGCATCCTGCCGAGCGATTTCACGAAGATGAAGGAATTTTTGGCCTCGGTGGTCCAGGACTTTGACGTCGGCCCGGACAGGGTACGGATAGGCGCCGCCCAGTTCAGTGACGCCTACCGGCCGGAGTTCCTCCTAGACGACTTCGTGGGGGAGAGGGAGATCTCGCTCCGGATCGCAGGCATCCAGCAGCTCTTTGGCTACACGCACATCGGCGCCGCGCTCCAGCAGGTGGGCCGCTACTTCCGGCCCGACTCGGGCAGCAGGATCCATGCGGGGACCCCGCAGGTGCTGCTGGTCCTCACGGACGGCCGGTCGCAGGACGAGGTGGCTCCGGCCGCCGAAGCCCTCCGGCACCGGGGCGTGGACGTCTACACCGTGGGCATCGGGGACGTGGACGAGCAGCAGCTGGTCCAGATCACTGGGACGGCGGACAGGAAGCTCACCGTGCAGAACTTCGACGAGCTGGCCAAGGTCAAGAAGCGGGTCGTGCGCAACATCTGCACCACGGGCGGCGAGAGCAGTGAGTGTCTGCGAGGGGTGCGCACCGGTCCCCCGCCCACCCTGCGCCCCAGCACCTTCCTCGCGCCCCCCACCCCGCCAGGCCATGGGCCGTTCGTGGCTAGGGGGGAGGAGGGGAGCTCTGTGCCGGGCAGCTGGAGAGACAGGTGTCTCCGGTCCCGTGTCCTTTCCCTCCGTCCCTCGGGCAGCCTGCCGTGTGCGTGGGAACGCCTGCGCTCCCCGGATGGGAGCGGGGCCACTGTCTGCAGCCCACCTGCGCCGCTCGGCTCAGAGATAACGATGTGGCGGGTTTGGGTTGCCTGGCAAGAGGCCCCGCAGGACTCGAAGTCTAGGAGGACGCCACGCCCCTGGGGTCGGTCAGTGTCCTCTCCAAAACGAGTGCAGCCTGGCATGTTTGCTGACAGACAGCTGTGTCTTGAGGAAGGGGTTTCTGCCGGGTGGGCTGTGGTTCTGTGTGACCCTCGGAACACGGAGCCCAGACCGCCGCCCACACGGAAGGGGCAGAGGCGTTCGGAGGCAGCTCCCGGCCGGGCGCGGCGGCCCACCCTGCAGTCCCAGCACGTCGGGAGACTAGGCAGGAGGAGCGCTTGAGCCCAGAAGGTTGGGGCGGCAGAGCCAGACCCTGTCTCTCTAAAAACAAACAGGCAGCCTGACTGCAGGCGCCCATGGCCGTGACTTCTCGGACGAGTTGCTTGTGTTCTCCAAGTTTAATTTTCTCACCACGAAGTGTGAACAAGCGCAGCACCTCGTCCAAAGGGTCACTGTGAGGACTGCGTGAGACACGCCTTTTCTTGACCTCAGCAGCCTCCGGGGTGCGAGTGGTTTCTGGTCGCACGGACGCTCTGTGTGGCAGCGTTTGGGCCTGGAGGGCGCCCAGCACCCCCACCTGTGCACACCGTCCCCGACAGCTGCTCTTGCGTCCCTCCCCTCCCCCGCCCCCTTCTGGGTCTCCGGTGTCCATCACGCCGTCTCTCTGCCCGTGCAGACGTCTGGCTTAGCTCCTGTTCATGAGTGAGAGCATGGCGCGTTGGCTTTCTTTTCCCGCATCCCTTCTCCAATCCCATCCCATTCTCCTGCTGCGAGAGACATGATTTCTGGGGGCAGTGCTCCGTGGTGTCTACCTGCTGCCTTTCCACCCTCCACGGATCAGTTAACGGGCGTTTCGGTTGATTCCACGTCTTTGCAATTGTGACTTGTGCTGGGATCAACGTGCAGGTGTAGGCGTCTTGGTTATAGGACGACCTCGGTTCCTTGGGATAGGCGCTTGCAGTGGGATTGCTGGATCAGATGGCAGATCTATTTTTAGCTCTTTGAGAAACCTCCATGCCGCCTCCCACAGAGGTGGGGCTAACGTACACTCCCGCCAACAGTGTGTAAGTGTTCCCTCTTCTCCGCATTTGAGCCAGCATCTGTTGTTATCTGGTTTTTTTAATAAGGGCCATTCTGCGTGGTATAAGACGGTAGCCTATCGTGGTTTTGACTTGCATTTCTTTATTGACGATTGACGTTGGGCATTTTTTCATGTGTTTGTTGGCCATTTGTTTGTCTTCTTCTTTGGAGAGGTGTCTGCTCATGTCGTTTGCCCACTTTTGAGTGGGATTACTGGATTTTTTCTTGCTGCTTTGCTTGAGTTCTTTGTAGATTCCGGATATGAGTCCTTTGTCAGACGTAGGGTTTGGAAATACCTTCTCCTATTCTGTAAATTGTGTATTTGCTGTATTGATTATTTCGTTTGCTGGGCAGACGCTATTGAGTTTCATTAAGTCTCACTTACTTATTTCTTTTTTTTTTTTATTTTTTATTTTTGAGTTGGAGTCTCACTCTGTTGCCCAGGCTGGAGTGCAGTGGCATGCTCACAGCCACCACAGCCTCAACCTGCTAGGCTTAGGTGATCCTTCCACCTCAGCCTTCCAAGTATCTGGAGCTACAGGCCCACACCACCACACCCAGCTAGTTTTTGTGAGTTATTGTAGAGACAAGGTCTCATCAAGTTGTCCAGGCTGTTCTCAAACCCCCGGACTCAGGCAATCCTCTCGCCTCGGCCTCCCAGAGTGCTGGAATTACAGGCTGAGCCACCGCTCCCAGCCATTACTTACTTCTTAAACAGAGTCCCACTGTCTTGTGTGTGTGTTTTCTCTCTTCTCATAGAAATTCACTTTTCTTTGTTATTTATACCAAGAAAGTAGCAATAAAGCCATAAACACATGGCTGTTTAGCCTAGAACTAACTAAACCTTGAGCAAGAATCGTTTTTATTTTGTAGAAAAGGCCATCTTGAATTGGACTTTCATATCTGTTTTAGCTTGGAGATTTTTCAATAAAGTAAAACAAGATGACCAACCTTTCAGATTTTTAAATAATATTTTGATTTACCTCGAATCTCACAATGAAAATTGACTGTCAGATGAAACGTTTGTCACTCACCCACCTCTTCTCTCATTAAAAATGGGTCAGATCACCAGCCCTTGTTTTGGAAATTGAAGCGGACAGTTGTGGTTTCAAAGATTTGCCCATGCCCAGCCGACCAGCATGGCGGGGAAGTAGCTGGGCACCTGCCCACGCCATGAATATCTGAAAGACGACTGCTCTCGCAAAGCAGATGCAAATACACTCCTCATCAAGCAGGTTGCATGGGTGGAGGCTCCTGGGAGAGGCTGGCGTTTTGAACCCAGTTTCTTGCAAGAAAAGTGTGTGTGTCACATGACTTCATCCTTTCTCATCATCTGCTCCTGGGCAGCAGAGCTTGGCGCATCCAGTCCTTGTGAGCTTCCCCAGGGCTTCGCTTTCCCGGGACTTAACAAGACAAGAGCAGGCACTGGAAAGCAGCCCTCTCTGGGTATTTCTGGAACCCGAAGCAGCGCTGTGCTTGGTCTCCCGAATGGCCAAGCTCCTGAAGGTGGCACCCCCTTCGACACGGTCGGATACGCATAGTTGAGTTACTAGTCTCTTCACTTGGAGGACCTGGGCCACGCAAGATCTCTTTCTTTTAACTTTTAATTTTTTTATTTTAAAATTGTGCGGTACAGTTCAGGGTGAGGTAAACAGATATTCACTGTGCAGGGATCCTTGTTGATGAGGTGTGCCCCAGGCAGACTGCAAGATCTCAAAGGAGCTCTCGAGCGATTCATGTTGTTCTTACTTTTCCTTTTCTGAGTGGATGAGGAAGCAAAGGCCCTTTTCCAGAAAGATAAATCGCCCAAACCATTCCTTAAACAAGTCCTCTGTGGTTTATGCTTTCCTAAATGACTTTCTCTGTTCAAATGTTCTCACATTTCCCTATAATTATTGTAGCTTACAATCTGTTGAATGACCTCAGCTGGTAAGTAGCATGAGATGAATTTCTTATTTTAGACTATTAACATCTCCACAGTGTACTCTGGGGATATTTAAAGGACTGCATGGCTTTCTCAAGGGCCACAGTGAAGCCTCTGAGAACTGTAAACGTTATAGAATCATCCAGATTTCTTGCCAGCTGAGAAGATAAGAAAGCATTACACTTTGACAGGTTATCGAAGGGAGTCCAAGCCTCTCCCAACCCTCACTTTGTAACTGAAACGGAAAGAAGAATTCCAAGTCCTCAGTTCAGACACGACGTTCGAGCCAAACACGGGTGTGTGCTGACCTAACGAGCCTCTTTTCCCCTTGAATCCCAGGTTGCTTCGTGGACGTGGTGGTGGGGTTTGACGTCTCCACTCAACAGAAAGGCCAGACCCTGCTGGAGGGCCAGCCTTGGGTGGAAAGCCGCCTTCAGGACGTGCTGCGTGCCATCAGCTCCCTCAACGGAGTCAGCTGTGAGGTGGGCACGGAGACGCAGGTCAGCGTGGCTTTCCAAGTGACCAACGCCGTGGAGAAGTACGCTCCCAAGTTTGAGATCTTCAGCGAGAACATCCTGCACAGCCTGAGGGGCGTGACGGTCGGGGGACCGTCCCTCCTGCACGCAGACCACCTGGCCTCGCTGTGGGACGCGTTCCAGAACAAGTCCGCCGCGCGGGGAAAGGTAGCCTGGCTCCGTCTCGCGTGGGGGCCCGTGGTGGCCGGGCGTGCCCTTGACTCACTTTCCTTTTCTGAATGCTTCCTCAGGTGGTGCTTTTGTTTTCGGATGGATTGGACGACGATGTGGAAAGACTTGAGCAAAAATCTGACGCACTCAGAAAAGAAGGTACTGCGGGTTGGGGGCGGAAGGAAGGGGCACCTGTGAATATCAGCGTCTCAGAGCTCCCTCCTGGTCCCCGGGCTTCTGGGTCCTGCCCTCCCCCTGAACCTGACAGTCTCCCTGCCCCACGCCCTCGGCACGGCAACGGCTCTCAGAACCGCAGGATGCCTGGTGTTTCCTCGTCCGCCGTGTGTGTGAAGCAGCGATGAACACGGAGTCCTGTCCTTGTCCCGCGCCCCGAGTCTCTTCCTCCCCTTTCCTGGAGAACGTCCCGCCCTCCCTCGCCCCGCCTTGTCTGATATTGCTGCTGCTTCAGTGTCAGCGGGAGGAACGGTCTGGTTCCCCTTGACCAAGGAAGGGGAGAGCTGCATCTTCTCCTTACGCTCTTAACATCTCCAGAGTCGCGAGCCTTGTTGGACAAGCTTGCTCCTGTTTGGGGGTTTTCTTATCCATCCCTGCCTCGAGACCAGCTGTGGAGTTCGAGTCTGTAAAGCTCTGGAACCCACGTCTGGCTGTGGGAACCAACAAATATGCACCCACAGGTGCAGGTTGGGCCAAGGACAGAAAGCCTCTCCGCCAAGCGGGCCGCCTTGTGCCCACCGGCCCCCTGGTGGCAACTATCCTGCCCCAGCCCACCACCCAGCCACTCCTCTGAAGAATCACCCTTGGCCGGGGGAAGGCTACTCCCCAGCCCACTCCCAGGCAGCAGGGAGAGTCGGCCCTTCGCCCCATGACGCAGGCCACGGTGTGGTCCATGCCCCAGAGCTTCCTGGGCTCCCATCTTGCCCGGCAGCTCCCCTGCCCTCTCCTGCCGCCCTCACCCCTTCCTTCTGAACGTGTCCCCTCGGCCACTTTGGCGCCTCTGTTCAGGCTCTGCTCCCAGGGACCTGACCCGAGACATCCCCTCTCAGCCTGGATCACAGAGGCTAGCTGGGCTCTGTCTTTCTGTTTGCTTCTCTCGCCTCCATCTTCAATAAACTGTACAGTCCCCTGACTTTACAGCTAGAGAGTGAGGGTTTTTATTTTGCCCTTTATTTACTAAATCTGCCTTTTTACTCTGTCCCATCTTGGCCTTTGCTCATGAACTACAAGAGAGGTTTGAATTAAGACCGAGAACAAGACCCCAGCGTGCTTAGTTCGGGTGGGCAGTTTTTCAGGTTTTTTGCTTCTGTTTTCAGTTCAACTTTTAAAGATATATTTCTCGCAGACTTTAGAGCCGTCCCAGGAAATACTTGGAAATACCCAGAACTCTAAATCCAATCCTCTTTCTGCCGACTCCCACCGAAAAACTAGTGAATGCGCATCAACCTCAGAGCTAGACTTCCAATACTATCCTCAGAAATGCAGAGTCTTCGAGCGGCAGAGATAAAGAAGCCATGGCCCTCACGTCCTCCGAACTTGTTGTTGGCTCTCACCATAAGCGAGAGGCCACTCGAGCCCTACCCCGTCTGCTCCACAAGTGCCAAGCCCCTCCCAAGGAACCCTTTACCCATCCATAAAAAGTGAGAGGACGTCTGCCAGCGACTCAGGCTTGCCTCAAGCTAAGCGCGTTCGGTCTTAGGGCAGCCCTTTATTCCTTGGTGACACCCTAAGTACATCTTTGCCCTCCAAATACCCTTCTGGTGCAGGCTGCGGAGTCAGGCTGTCTGGGTGGAAAGCCAGTCATTTTCCCACTCCAAGCCTCAGTTTACCTATCTGTCCAATAAGGCTACAATCATGTGTACCTCCAGAGTTGTATGTGTATCTTACAGAGAAGGTCATGCGGGGAAAGCCCTTAATTCACTCCCAGGCACAAGGTGACCCTGAGCAGATTGCAATGGGGCTGCCATGGCCATGGTTACCTCCTCCACCAGGATGTTGCCAGGCTTATTACTGTCATCATTTAATGTTCTTCCCAGCAAAACAAGGCACTGGCAACCCCACATTAGTCCCTAACGGTTTTCTTTGAACTAATCTCAGCCCAAAAGCCCCAAGCTTGAGAGCCACAGCTCCGGGTGTTTGTGTATTCTTTGTATCTGACTGTCCGACACCAGGCCTGTTCCTTTCCCTGACTCTGTGTAGCTCCCCGGAGTGTGGGTGCCTATCCGGTCACTTGGCGCTGTGATTTCCAGACCACCTGGAGATTTGGCTGCAATACAGACTCTGACTCCAGAGACTTGGGGGCCTGAGGCTCTGCATTTCTGATAAGCCCCAGGGGATGCCAGTGCTGCTGCCTCAGGGACCCCCTGAAGGGCAAAGTGGTGGGACACGTACATCCTCCAACAAGATTTCCCTGTACTCTGGCATGCTTCGTGGGTTTTTCCAGCTCACCCACCCTGCTTCGAATCATCAGGGAGCTGGAAGCTCAGTGGCAAAGTTCCCCATCTCCAATCTAATTCGTTTTGAAAACTGTCATTCCTTTTGTGCTCCTATGACAGTCTTGTCATTGTCTGATTTGCACGATGTGGTTGAAGGAAGCAGACGGTGAGATGAGCGTCCCTCTCACGAGCGTTTCCTGAGAACCACAACCTAAACATGTGGGCAAGAGGATGAAAGGCCTCACGGGCAGTTGTGACTGTTGGACAGGCCTGAACGCCCTCGTGACCGTGGCCCTGGACGGAGCGGCCGACGCTGGCAACGTGGCTGATCTGCTCTACCTCGAGTTCGGGAAAGGATTTGAGTACCAGACGCAGCTCACCGTGGGCATGCGGGACCTCGGGAGCCGGCTGGCCAGGCAGCTGGTAAGTGAGCGCGGGAGGCAGGGGAGGTCAGGCTTCGCTCCCAGCCGCTCACACTCAGGGCCCAAGCTCGCGTGTGTGCGTGGGAACGGAGTCTGCTTCTCTGGGGGTGAAGAAAGGTGTTTCTGAAGTAGCCTACATAAGAGGGTATTTGGAAGAAATGTACGAGAGTAGAGAGACACACATCAATGCATGTTTGATTATACGCTTGGCAAAAATGAGAAGGAAGGAGGAAAAAAGAAGAAAAGCATAGAGCTCGCCTGAAAGCATGCCTGAATGACGGCCAGTGGACACAGGTGACAAGGAGAGTCTGAGACATGAGGTGGGTGGGCCATTCCTCGGCCACCAGGGTTCAGCCGCCCTGTGACTCCTAGCATAAGAGCTTGCCACACAGGGCATGATTCTGATGGTTAGGTTGAGTATTTTTTTCCACTATGCAGTCTTTAAATGAAAGCAAATTACAACCAGAGGCCGGGCGCAGTGGCTCATGCCTATAATCCTACCACTCTGGAGGATGAAGCCGGAGGATTACTTGAGCCCAAGAATTCAAGGCCAGCCTGGACAACATAGCGAGACCTCGTCTCCACAAAAAAAGTAAAAGATTAGCCAGGCATGGTGATGTGCACTTGTAGTCCCAGCTACTTGGGAGGCTGAGGCAGAAGAATCATCTGAACCCAGGAGGTCGAGGCTGCGGTGGGCCGCGATCATACCACTGCACTCCAGCCTGGGCGACAGAGTGAGACTCCAACTCCAAAAAGGAGAGAAAAGAAAAACATCAGCCAGAGTTGAGCTAGACCAAGAGTAGTCAGTGTGGATGCTGGAGGGAACCCCATGACAGAGACCTCGTAGGTACTTGATGAGACTGGGAGATTCGTCCAGGCTGTTGCTACCCTGAGATTTCCACCATAGATTCTGGTTTCGGAGCCCAGTTCCTACAGATGACGCAGCTCAGCGCCCTTTCTCTGAGAGCTCAGACTCGGGAGCTCAGTGCTGCTGGGGTTTGGGCCTCCCTTTGGTCCCCGCTTCGCCCAGTTTGCCATCAGGTACACTTATTGATGTTATGTGCCTCCCCTGTTTTTTAAGTTCTAGTTCCATAAATTATAAAGTAAGCATAGGTTTCCTCAGCACTTTGTGCCTTAGAACATTGTAGCTTAGAAACTTGTTCATTGCTTAAGTCAGCTTTCCATTTTTTTTAACCCCCCTCAGGGATGAGCAAAGTTTCATCTCATGCTAACTGTAAAAAGAACTCTATATTTGGTAGTCCTACACTTAATAACTAAGTAAACTAACAGTAATTCCTACTTGAGGCACTATGTTTTGAAGCATTTTGTGGCGCCTTTCAACGACGGGGTGGTGATGTGATCCACTTTCATTCTGTAAGCTCCGACCCCGGCTGCGAGGACACTTCCCAAGGCAGGCTGACTCTTTGCTGTTGGCCATATAAATTTTACATATAAATAGGCATCCACACACTGTTTGTCCAGTATAGTGATTACATAAAAAATAGTGACTTGAAGAATGTGAGTCTGGTTGGAATTCCTTCCGACATGGGGGACGGTGTTTGTTTTGCAAAATGTATCTTTCCTGTCCGCTATTCTTTGAAACTGGTATTCGTGACTCACAGAGGGAGGAAATTATTCCCCAGACAAAGCCGTCAGTTTTTAGATCTCACGTAAGTGAAGCCCTATATAAGAAAAACTTAATCAATTTAGTGTCAATACTAACAGACTTGACGCTGTAGGGTTTGGACGACCCAAAGGTTGATCCCGTCTCAGACGAAATCAGAGTATCCATTCTGTGGCTCTTGTTTGGCTTCACGCATTTTCAGTTTTATTGCTTTTGTTGAAAATTTCAGGGGAAAAAGAGAATTTTACAATGTCAAAAGAGGAGCATCCTAGGACAGGACATCATCAGAGGAAAATATTGCTCAATGGCCCTGACAAAAGATTTTCATTCTTCATTGCACTAGAAATTTGATGGAAACTTTATAAGTACAAAGGTTGATTCTGCCCCACTGAAGGGAAGCATAACACTTAACTGCATTCAGAATTTTCCTAAAAATACATCTGATGAGTTTAATGCAAGGCTGCCCATCAGCTACTCAGGCAGTACAAAGTTCAGAGGAAATTCATTCACATGTCTAAATAGAGACCATGTTTTCTTTGGCAGGGTATAAAGGGCACTGTCCTCCCCATGCCTGTCTTCCAAAGTGCTTCCCAAATGTTGGCCGTGTCATGGGCCTTTTGAAATTTTATCAGAAGTGTTCTGGAAGCCTTCACCCCCGGACTCAGTTCCAAGATGTGTTCCGTGGGACACTGCCTGAATCCCCTAGGGTGCCGAGATGTCAGATGATGGGGAACGAGGGAAACAGCAGGCTTTCATGTTGCTGAACGAAGCACTGGAGAAGAAACACATGGGGGAACCCACAACACCACGGTCAACGCCAGGGTGGGGCGGGGACAGGTCGCCACCCTAATCACGGGTTTGCAGGGGTTGGCAGTGACCAAGCTGACAGCAGTTGAGCACAAGACTGTTTCTGAGTTGATCTGGGTTTCCTCAAATGTGGAGAACGCAGGTCGCCGAAGGAAAGGCGGGAGCGACAGGCCGTTCTGGCCTTCTTTCCAGAGCACCGTCGTTTTCATGGTGAACAGGCTTCTCGCTGTGATGGTTGTCTGGACCGCACAGTGGAGCTTGTGTGCGTGACCCAGGAATCGCAGCCACCACATGTCATGGATTTCCCGCCCTCTCCAGGTCAACGTGGCCGAAAGGACGTGCTGCTGTTTGTTCTGCAAGTGTATCGGAGGAGACGGCCCCATGGGAGATGCCGGAACCCCAGGGAAGAAGGTGATTTTAGCTCAGATTTCTGGGTCTCGATCTGAAGCGTGGGATGCCTTTCGGATATGCCTCTAGGTACAAATAAGGATGATGTTTGCTTCTAGACGCGTTTGAATTTACCGTTTGTTAGACGTTTCTTTTTATGTGTGAAGTTAGATAGTCATGATTTTCCTCGGTATTCTACGTGGGAATCTTTTTAAGGTTTGTATAGAAGTCTCAGGAGAAACCACTGTCACAATCCTTGTCAACCGAGTGTTTTAACAGTGATGACACTGAGATAGAAAAAAACAGCTGTGTTCCCTTGTGTTGAATATTGAAAACTTCTTCCACACAACCAATGCATTTCAGCATTCAATCTTAATACTGACAGAGTTATTAAAATCAAGCTGAAAATATTGTCTGTAGTCTGCTGAAAACCAAACAGGACCAGAACACGCTCCTGTAGCAAAAGATGTTAAGCTGTTTCATTCAGCTTTAGCCAGCTCAAGATGTTATCACAGACAATCACACAGAACAAGCCGATTATTAAAAAAACGGAACTCAATAGTGTTGGCTCGTGGATGAATATTTCCTAACCCAAACATGTTTGTGTGCCTTTGAGTAAAAACATTATTTTGAACTTTAAGAAATGTTCAAATATGTATAAACACTCTATGGAGGTGTTAATGATTTTCATACGACTTGTTTACATGTGTTTTGGATTTTTAAATAATTTATAGATCACACTAAAACTCTCAGATCACCAGGGCTGAGTCTCTGAATAGTCTTTG
Source organism: Cephalopachus bancanus (assembly GCA_027257055.1). Lineage (NCBI taxonomy): Eukaryota > Metazoa > Chordata > Mammalia > Primates > Tarsiidae > Cephalopachus > Cephalopachus bancanus. The sequence continues at coordinate 1,742,460 of JAPVLO010000177.1, read as the reverse complement.
AACTAATTATTTCCTGAAGGCTTCAATTTCATATATAGAGAGTGGCAGAATTCATTTTTTAACTGGGCTTAGAAAAAAATGGAAAGAAATGTGTGTGGTCTATTTTTCTATATCTACCATAAGTTCTAAATGATTTTTTTAAATGAAGAGAGGATAATTCAGGTCTGTCGGGGCAAATATAGCAGTGTTGACTTTAATGTTTGTCTGGAAAGAAACTTCAGCACTATGTATAAACCCAGAGAAAGTTGCAGACAGTATTGTAATTGTCACACACACGCACACACACCCTTGAGTTATCCAGATACTTGTTTCAAATTCCATTTCTTTTTTTCTTTTTGAGTTGGAGTCTCACTCTCTCACCCAGGCTGGAGTGCAGTGGCATGCTCGCGGCCACCGCAGCCTTGACCTGCTGGGTTCAGGCCATCCTTCCGCCTCAGCCTTCCAAGTAGCTGGAACTACAGGCTCGCGCTACCATGCCCAGCTAATTTTTTATTTATTGTAGAGATGAGGTCTCACCAAGTTGCCCGGGCTGGTCTTGAACCCCTGGACTCAGGCAATCCTCTTGCCTCAGTATCCCAAAGTACTGGGAATATAGGCATGAGCCACCGAGCCCGGCCTCAAATTCCATTTCTTATTGTGTATAAACACAACCTTCATCCAAGGGGAGGACTGTTTCTTTTTTCAGTCTTAAAACTCCACATGCAGGAAAGCTATAAAGTTGAGGCATTTTGCTTGGTCATGGAATTTTGTTTGGCTCATGGATGCCAATGTTTTCTGCCTTTTCTAACTTCCAGGGAGCCCCCGGTTTCAAAGGCAGTGAAGGCCACCTGGGAGAGGAGGGCGTCGCTGTAAGTCGAGGCTCTGTGCCTCCGGGTGTGCTTGAAGTCCTGTCTGCTGTGTGAACTTGCTCGCGTCAATTCAGAGGGAGGCGGCAAAGTCAGATTCCAAGGGTTTGTGGGCAGAGTCTCAGGTCTCGCTTCATCCTCACTGTGCCTTCATTCTGGGGGTCGTTCGCGGTTCGTCAACCTCCTGTCTCCTCTGGACGACCCTCCCACTCCCACGATGAGTTCAGCGCGCCAGTCGTCTTCCTTGCTAGGGCGTAGCGTTCCCCACCCTGGTGCGTTCTGCCCGGGTGAGCCGCCCCCCAAGGACCTCGCTCCCCCTTGCGTGCGGCCATCCACCCCCCTGTCCTCCCTTTCATCATCCCGTCCACCCAGACATTTGTTTACCAGTTGTAATTAAACATCTTCCCGTTCTCCACAATTTTATCGAAGACCTCACGCGTTAATACACATATTCATTCATGTATTCATTTAGCAAATGTACATTAAGGGTTTTAACACGTGCTAGGTAGGCACAGTGTCGTCTCCAGAAGCGTAAAGGGAAAATGAGTTTCTACCTCAGGAAACTTCCGGACTGGAGGAGAGGCGTGTGCGGTAGCAGTGGTCCTAGCTGTTCCCCCCAGGGCGGTGTTGGCATAAAGAAGAGGCACAGAGGGGTGTGGCAGAACTCGGCTGAAGGGGGAGAGCCCTGGCGGCGCTGGGCTGGAGAGGGGAGGCGCCGGCAGGCACTCGAAGGGCGAGTAGGAGTGTCTCCAGGCAGAGACTGTGGGAAGAACGTCCTCCTGCCAAGGGAGCAGTGAGTTTAAGGGCCCGTGTCTGACTTGGAGATTCGCAAGCTTGCAAGGGCGTGTGACTAACATGGCTGGCACCCCAGGCACTAGGAAGGAGGTTGTGTGTGGCAGGCAAGACCCAGGCCGTCGGGGGCCTTGAAGACCCGTCTTCGGGGTGGGAAGTGGTCCTGAATGGAGCACAGGGGTCAGAGCGACGGGGGTTGAGGGAGCACGCTCAGGCAGCAGCTGGTGCGGCAGGGCAGGGGCTCAGGCAGAGGCTTGCCATCACAGGTCAAGGCCAAGAGGGCCTAATCCGACTGGGGGTATGGCTAGACTCGCTAGGGAGGTTGGAAGAACATCCCTGGAGACCATGTGAGGCGGGGCACGTCCCCCCGGGCCACGGGCAGGTGGCGCCAGGGCGGGGGGCTGCCTCCGGGCAGGTCTGGTCGGCTTCCGCTCCGGTTCTTGTGAGGGAATTCTGGTCGTGAGCCAAGAGCAGTCCCACGTTGTCCTCTACCAAAACCCGTCATGCTTCCAAGGCAGACCCCAGATCCCCAGGGCAGAGACTCACCTGGCTCTGTTCTTTCTCAGGGAGAGAGGGGAGGCCCCGGACCAGCCGGAGAGCAAGGCTCCAAGGGCTGCCACGGCACCCGAGGCCCCAAGGTGAGGGTCGCGTGGATGGCGGGCTAACGCCATGGCACAAACTCCATGCCCCACGCTAACTGCTACTGTGCTTTCTCTCTCCAGGGCAACCGGGGACTGAACGGGCAGGAGGTAGGTGCCGGGCACAGCCACGAAGCTGCCCAGCTGTCGACTGGAAATGCTTTCATTTTTTAGACGAGTGGCCACTAGGCAACACAGCCGTAGTTCCTGCGGGCTTTCCGTTCTCGTTGCCAGCCATCCCCTTGCGCTTGCTCCTGTCTCTTGTTGCAGGCGATGTGTGTTGTTTGTCGATAATGTCTATGGCCGAGGACTCCTTGGCATTACCCAGGCTCTGCCTAGCAGAGAGGCGGCCTGAAGAGCCCACGCGCAGATGTCGTGCGTGGCGTCTCGCTCCTCCCACTCGCTGCGCCGTCCCCTGTTCTAACCACATCTGTCCTTCCAGGGAGAAGCTGGGGAAAGCGGCCTTGACGGACTAAGTGGAGAGCAGGTAGCGCCTTCTCCTGGCCCCCCGGGGACCCTCCTGAGCCGTCTCCCATCACGAATGTGGGAGTTTGAGCTTCTCCTTCTGCTTTTAGGGTGACAGTGGCCTTCCTGGAAGAAAGGGAGCAAAGGGTGACGCGGGGGCCCAGGTAAGGATTTTGTCAAGGGGCAGCATAAAAGCCGCTGGGACTACAGGTGAGGTTAAGAGCAGAACAGCCACCCTGTGTCACCAGCTGTTGCCACGCCGTTGCTTTCTGACAGTCGCAGAGCCTCAGTCACACAATAACAGACCGTTGTTTCTTGCGTGCCTGAGGGTTCCACTGACCCAGGCTGGACTCGCACGCCTGTAGGTGGCCAGGGCTCTGCCCCACGTGACTCAAACTCCCAGGACCACAGCCAGCCTGGCTATGGCAGGAGCTCACGGAAACATGCTGGCGCTCGCCAAGGACTCCCGAGCTTAGGCTGGGCACCCTCACAGCACGTCCCAGTGTCCCAGTTGTTTGACCAGATTCGGGGAGGGAGTCATGCTTCTCCGCGCCTGTGGGTGGAAGTCGCCACAGGGCCGCCTGGGGAGCAGAGGGCTGGGGCTGTGTCTGAGCAGGGAAGCAGGGCGCCCAGGGGTGTGCAGGCATGGTGGCGCCTGGGGTCAGCCCCGTGTCCCAGCTAGAGTGAACCCCGGCGGCAGCTGCCCCTCCGGCATCTGCGTGTCCTTGGGGTGTGGACACTTGAGGGACCCCTGCCTCCCAGCTGAGCACCTACCAGGGCACAGTGCACAGTCCTTCTGAATCTCAGCCACCTGGTCAAGAGCGATCGCACACCTGGCTCCCAAAACAGTGTAAACGCTGAACGCGGTGGCAGGTGCGTCTGGAACACAGAGCTCCCCGCGGGGGCGAGAGGCTGAGTTCCCTCTTCAGTGATTTCTGTGATGCCCGAGGCCAATTTTTTTGGCCAATTTTCCGTTAAAAAAAACCACCTTACTTAGCTGGGAAATTTTTAGTGACTCACACCAGGGAGAAGAGAAACTCTTTGTTTTTATTCATGTCATTGAAGTTTTGTCTTGTTCTTCTCATCTGTGTTCACCTAGGGTAGCCCAGGAAAGAGAGGGACTTCTGGTGACCGCGGAGCCAAGGGACTGCGAGGGGACCCCGTAAGTGCCTGGGCCGGGGGCCGCGGGCCGGCTTGGCACCCGTCGGTGCTGCTGGTAGGGAGGGAGGCTCGTGTTGTCAGGCATGGCGGTAACACCTGCTGGGCTTGTCCACGCGGGCGGCTGGGCTGGCTCCTCCACGCGCTGCCTGGGCGTGGACAGCCTCGAGCCCTCGCGCGTCGTTTGCATGTGCGTCTTTGAAACGCACCTCGGAATTGTCTTATGCTTTGGAGGGGTGAAGGAGGTCCAGTCCCCTCTGTTATCCTCCCTCCGATCCCTCCAAATATGGAAGAGAAGGACCCGAGGCAGCACCTCTTTTCTGTTCTCCAAGAGTTTTTCTTGGTTGGGAAGATGATCTTCATTGCCCAGAATCCAAGCCAGGGGGGATCAGGCAAAACATGCCACCATTCAGCCAGCAGGCATGACCCACATGAAAGATCCACCCCACCCAGGGGACGCGCCACGGCCACGGGGGCGTCTGCACGGCAGGGCTCCACCCCCAGCCACACTCCAGGCTCCGAAACCTCCTTCAGGGTCTGCGGAGCTACGGCAGACGTCAGAAAAGGGCACAGCTACAAAGGCACGCTCATTGTAGTGCCGGGAACGACGGCTCATGCCTGTCATCCGAACACTTTGGGAGGCCGAGGCGAGAGGATCGCCTGAGCCTGGGGGTTCAAGACCAGCCTGAGCAACATGGCAAGACCTTGTCTCTCCGTAAATAAAAAAACTAGCTGGGCGTGGTGGTGCGTGCCTGTAGTTCCGGCTACCTGGAATGCTGAGGCGGAGGAATTGCCCGAGTCCAGCAGGTGGAGGCTGCGGTGGCTGTGAGCTTGCCACTGCACTCCGGCCTGGGCGACAGAGACTCTTACAAACGCACACTCATGAGTGTGAGTGTACCTGTGTAGTCACCACCCAGGTAAGGAACCGAACACCCAGCACCACTAGCACCCAGGCCCCTCCTGCCACCGCAGTTGCTCCCCGCCGTCCAGGGGACTGCCGTCCCACGCTGTGCATTAGCTTTGCCTGTTGAGCGACCTTCATATATGTGGAATGACCTGGCGTCTCCTCGTCTGTGTCTGGTGTATTTTGTACATTGCGCTTGTGAGGCTCATCCGTGTCGCCATGTGCAAACGTGCATCATCCAGACTCATGTTGTACGGCAGTTTGCTGTACGAATATCCCATGATTGATTGATTGATTTTTTATTTTTGAGTTGGAGTCTCACTCTGTCGCCCAGGCTGGAGTGCAGCGGCACGCTCACGGCCACTGCAGGCTCGACCTGCTGGGCTCCAGTCATCCTTCTGCCTCAGCCTTCCAAGTAGCCAGAACTACAGGCACAGGCTACCATGCCCGGCTAATTTTTTATTTCTGGATGATGACGTGGTGGCCGCACCCCGCATCTCTATAGCCAAATAGTTTTCAAAAAAGTTTGCACGAACTGACCGACCCACCTGCAGTGTGTGAGAACAGTGCACTGTGCAGCCATCAGAATGACTGAAGTTTATAAAAACTGACACCACCAGGTGCTGATGAGGACGTGGGCCGACCAGGAGCCTCAGGGCCTGTCTCTTTAATACCTCCCCCGCTGGTATACAGTGGGCAGTCAGAGGAGGAATTTGGCGCAATGCATGCCAGCTGATGTAATGTTAGGTAACTTTAGTTAAAAAGCAAGGAATCTGCACTTGAGGATGACATTGTTTCCTAAGTGACATCTTCCATTAATAATCTGGTGACCTGAGAGTTTTCAAACAACTTCCAAGTATCTAATTTAGATACTCATTCTTTTCGCCTAAATACAGTTTTTGAATACTGTGATTTATGTATACCCTGCTTGGAGAATTTAAGAGACAAATATTTAAGCTTAAAGGGGGACAAGAACATATAGAAAATGATCTTCGGCTTTGGAGGAAAGTAGCCGATTTTCAGGTCCCTTGGAGTGGCACCCGATGCATGAAATCGAAGCCCTCTAGCCTGGAAGCTCTGGAAGGGCAAAGGCCAGGTGTTTAACAGCTTGCCAGGCATCTGGCGCCGCGCTGGGTCCCTGCTGGCGCCCGCAGGCTGGGATGGCCTTTGGCCCATCAGCTTACAGGGGCATCAACTGTGCCCATGGGCTCCGCTGATGGTCTCAGCGCCAGGGAGATACAGCTCTGCCTGTGGCCCCGCTGCCCATGTTAGAAGGATACGCTTTGGTCTGCGAAGGATACATTCCCACAACATGTGCCTGTTTCCAGCGAGCTCCTGCTGGCACGTTGGCATCAATGTTGGGGAAAATGCAAAACTTCAGGATTTCTGAAAACCAGGAAAGTATGGGGGAGCCTCTAGGGGCACCCGGTGTCCAGGCGAGGAGGGCGCGGCAGCAGGCACGGTTCTCAGCATTGCCCAGGGTGCTGCTGCCGGGGACCTCTTACAGACATGTCCTTCTCCCAAGGGTGGTGGACAGTCGTTTCTGCCATGCCCCATGTGCCTGAGCCCCATGAAAAAAGAGGGGCATTCAGAGACAGGGTGGCAGTCACAAGAGGGGTGTCCCAGGACAGGCAGGAGCGGTCACAGTACCATCCCCCGCCTCCCCTGCCATACTGTGGGCACACTTGCTTTCTCCCACACACTGTCTGCCCGTCTCCATTCTCCCTCTGATAACGTCAGGCACAGAGGAAGAGAAAACACAAGAAAGCGTTCGTAATCATCACCTGCTTCTGCCTTCCAATGGGCTGGACTTCTCGACCCGCCAAGGGACAGCTAAAAACGTTAAAGGTGGAAGTTGCGCTTTTAAGGAGAAGTGTCCACACCTGTTCATTTTTCCCTTTGTTGTCTATCTTGCAGGGAGTTCTCGGATTTGACAGTCCTGGAGAAGGACCCTCGGGCTTGAAGGGAGACCGTGGACGACAAGTAATTATGTGGGCATTCGGGAGTAGCTTGTAAATGGTGGGGCCGTGGCTGAGAGGCTCGAGTGCCCGTGGAAGGCCTAATCAAAAATGTGGACTCTGAGTGGAGACACCTGGGACAGAAAAAACATTGCGAGGAGCAAAAAGACCTCCGCTCCTGCCTGTGGCTACCCCGGGCCTTGAGACCCTCCTCGCTCCTGTCCCTGTGGGGTGACCTGCTTCAGCAAGCCGTGCCCCGAGGTTTCCTTCCTGAGCGCAGACGCCGGGACTCCTGCTTCAGGTGCAGGGGAGGCCGGCGGAAGGGACTGGGTTAGCGAGAGACGTGCCGGGTCCCCGTGTCCGGAGGACGCGAGCCTAGGAGACGCACTGCTAGCGGTTAGAGATAAAAAGAGCAAGCGCCGGTGGATCCCTACGGCCACACCCTCGGGGAAAGTCTCTCGGGATTAACCTCAGGAAACCTCGCAGGTCACACTCTGCTCGTCTTAACCTGCTTCTCGGGGGCTTAAAAGACCGTCGTCTCGAAAGCGCGTGTCTCTGGGTCTTCATGATGAGAAGGCTCCCTGGATGGTCCCTGGGGGAGACGCGTGGCCCGTGGGGAGAGCTTGGCCTTGGAGACAGGCCTGGGTCCTGCCTCGGGCAGGGGCCCCTCCCAGCTCTGCGGCCTCGCGCTACTTTCCGGAGACGTCGGTTTTCTCATCTGCAAAGCGGGGTGAATGGCCTGCTTTGGAGGGTGATGGCGGGAATGGAGCGACTGGCCCTGACACCCCCAGTCAATGTCGCCTGCCCTTGCTAGCGAGTGGGAAGTGTAAGTTTCACTGGAGACTCATACCTGATTCCCCACTTTCCTGTCTTGGGGAGACTGGCAGTAGGAGACTTTATCTGCAGCGAGGTGTTAACCTGCACAGGTTAGCCAAACAGGACGAGAAACCCAAAGGTCGACGTCCAAACCAGTAGTAGCAAGCCATCTCCGGCACGTGGTAGGCTCCACTTATCCACACCGGGGCGTCGTAGTAGGGATGGTTTGATCTGAATGCTCCGAGGCGTGTAGCCCACACGCAAGCTGGTCAGCGGCGACGACCAGGTGAAGCCAGGGTACCAGCGTTCTGTCCCGCCATTCCTCATTGCCCGTATCGAGGCGGGATTTGTGACCGGTGGACGTGAATGCCACCTTCCAAAGGGAAGGGAGCGCTCTCTTTGGCACAGACCCATCCACCCAGAGTGCAAGCTGAGGTTACCGAGGAACTGTGTCCATGCTGTGAAATGACCGTCACGCATCTGTCTGTTCCTTCAACAGGGAAGAAGAGGCTGGCCGGGACCCCCCGGAACACCAGGCTCCAGAAGAAAGACAGTAAGAGTCCTTCTAGACCAGGAGACCCACTGCTCTGGGAGCTTGTTTGGTGACGCACGTGGCTGATTGTGGGGGCGGGCAGGATGGTTCTGCGGGGCTGACCCTGCCCCCGGGGAAACTGACCCAGGCCACCTCTCAGTAGAGGGCTGGGGAAACCCCACCAGGAGAGCTGGGCAGAGAGGACAAGGGGAGCAGCCAACCAGGGGGAGCGTGGCCAATGTCTGGCCTACTCTCTAGGCAGAGATTGCCCATGATGTCACTTCAAGTCCAAACTTTACCCCCTGCCAAATTCTGTGACTGTTGATAAATGTCAGGTCATGAATTAACCGCTGAGGCTGGCGTCCAGAAGCGTTTCCTTCCAGGACTTTTATGGTTTGAGTCATTGATTCATCCTGAGTTAATGTTTGTATACGGTGAGAGGAGGGTGCTTAGCTTCATTCTTCTGCATGTGGTCAGCCAGTTTCCCTAGCACCATTTACTGGATGAGGTGTCCTTTTCCCCAGTGTATTTGTGTCAACTTTGTTAAAGATCAGTCGGTCATAGGCCAGCAGCTTTCTTTCTGGCTTCTTTATTCTGTTCCACGGGTTTACGTGTCTGTTTTTGTGGCAGTACCATGCTGTTTGGGGTTATGATAGCCTTGTAGTAAAATCTGAAGTCTTCAAAGAGAAATGCGGCAGAAACCAAAATTGACAAGTGGGACCTCATTAAACTAAAAAGCTTCTATACAGCAAAAGACACTGTCACAGAATAAACAGACAACCTACAGAATGGGAGAAGATATTTGCAAACAATGCATCTGACAAAGGTCTAATATCTAAAATCTACAAAGAGCTTAAGCAAATCAACAGGATTTTTTAAAATAATAATAAAAACCCTACGAAGACGTGAGCAAAGGACAAAAACCAATACTTCTCAAAAGAAGACACACAAGTGGCCAACAAACACATGAAAAAAGGCTCAGCGTCACTAATCATCAGAGAAATGCAAATCAAAGCCACAATGAGATACGACCTTACACCAGTCAGAATGGCCATTGTTAATAAGTAAAATCACAATGCTTGTGGGTGAGGTGGTAGAGAAAAGCGGACGCTCACACACCGCTGGTGGGAATGTAAGCTAGTTCACCCCCGTGGAAAACAGTTTGAAGACTCCGGAATAATCTAAAAATCGATCTACCGTTTGACTCAGCAATCCCACCATTGGGAATCTACCCAAAGGAGCATAAGGCATTCTGCCGACAAGACACCTGCATGCATGTTTATCTCCGCACTATCCACGATAGCCAAGACACGGAGCCAGTCCGGGCGCCCATCCAGGGTGGGCTGGACAAAGAAAGCAGGGTATATGCACACCATGGAACACTGCACAGCCACAAAGAAGAAAGAAACCATGTCCTCAGCAGCAAGGAGGATGCAACTGGAGGCCACCATTCTCTTCCTGTTTGTTTTCTTTTTGGGGGAGGCCATCGTTCTAAGCAAATTATCTCAGAAACACAAAGCCAAATGCCCATGTTCTCACTCAAGGGTGGGAGCCGCAGACACTGGGGACTTCTGAAGGGAGAGGTAGGGCAGGCGACAGGGGCTGAAAACCCACCCCTGGGTTCCGTGCTCGCCACCTGAGTGAGGCGCTCCATAAAGCCCAGACCCCAGCGTCACACAATATACCCATGCGATAAACCTGCAGGTGGACCCTGTGAATTTTACATTTTAAAAATGTAAAAAATTTAAAAATCATCTCAAAAAAGGGAAAAGTCAGAGAAAAAAAATGTCAGTCCTGACATAGACATATCTGAGAGTGAAAATAGGTCACTTGCATATAAAGCCCTTTGGTTTCTTTTGTGATTTATTTGTTTTATTTTGTTTTGTTTTCATTAAGCACTTTAAAGTATTTCCTTGCTTTCTTGGAAAAGCACACGGATTATAAAAGAACATCTTCATTCAATAAAAAGAGATAACTTCTATGAAACATACTCGAATGCCTGTGTTAGGGTCTAACTTTGGTCTGCCCTGTCTCATTCTGCAAGGTTTTCTTTCCTTCCTTCCTTTAGTTATCCAGCCTTGGCCACCTTCCTCCACGCCCACCCAAATATAAAATGTGGTAAAATGAAGCACAAATAAAAATGAGCTTGGTCTATTGCATTTATTTTATGCTGTATTTGGGGGCAGAATAAACTCATAGACCCAGTCGTTATACTGCGTCAGAAAAGCTACTTCTGCATCTTGGAGCAGACCCAGGTCCTTTGCAAGGCAGAGAAAATGGTCCCAAGAGCAGAGATGGCATCTGGAAGGTGTGGGATGTGATCGCGGGAGAGCGCTTAGAAGGCTGCTTTAACGCACATGAAGGTCAGAAATGCATTGGCTATTCATTTTGCTTTCTCAGAGGGTGCAGTGAGCTTACGTACCCCTGGAAAATATTTCCAACTTAAAGAATACTGTCCAGGAAATCCTGGCACAAAAGGACGTGCATTTGCTGTTTTATGACTTCCAGGGGGAAGGCAGCATCTCTGCATTATTTAAACTGCACGCTCCCGAGAAACACAGCCCCACCCTGGGTTAAAGATCCAGCCGTGTCATTCAGGAGTCAAAACAGGACTTCTAGTTAAAGACGGCGGAGCGAAGAGCCTTTCAAACTGCTCCTCTTCTGTGCAACTCACCAAACACGTCCAAAGATGGTAGAAACAGAGAACAACCACAGCTTCAAGCTGCAAATGATGGCAAACACGGCCGACTCTGGCTAACCCTGAGCCCTAAGGAGTGGGGATTCGGGGAGATGACCTCAGGCTGTCGCTGCCTAGAAGTCACTGCCACCATCCTGACAGAGCTGTGAGCAAAACCCAGAGGCGCAGCAGATCCTGAGAAAGACACTGCGGATCCTGAGAGACACTGCAGGTTTTGAGGGGAGCAGGGAGCCTGCCCGTGGAAACACAGTTCGGTGGAGGAGGCAGATGACTGAGAGACTGTATTATTTGCAACTAGCACCCAAGGCCCTAGAGGCCGCAACCGGCGAGGGAGCTCACAGTGACTGTCCCGAAACAGGGCGACTCTGACCCCGGGGCCTCGTGTGAATGAGTCTCTGAAAGTCAAAAGTAGAAGGAAGGGGTAGCCCTAAGGTGGAAGAAGTCATTCGTTCCATGAGGAAGGGTCTGGGACAGCATATCTGTGTCAGAGCTACCAGCCTGCCCCAGCTCCAGTTCCCACCGTGTCTTCGGTGTCCCTAGCCACAGCTGGCTGACGATCAGAGCCATCAAGAATCTCTTACCAGTTACGTGATTAACCAGGAACTATGTAGAGAAGCTGCGAGAGAGAGCAAACGCTGTGAGCAGAGGGCAGATCGACTCTCATCAGGCAAGGAATTGTGCAAGGAAAACCTTGAACTCCGGCAAGTACGTCTTCCAAGTCTCAAGAAATGAAGACATCATTGCTCTTCTTTAAGAGGGTTGGAGAGTCTACACCACAACAGAAAGGGAGGAAAGCGAGGCGGTTTTCCCAGGGAACGGCGGAAGGAACACGTGGAAGGAAAATGCTGTGAGCTCTGTTCCCACCTGACGGTTCCAGGTCTTTCTGTTTTGTTATTTTTCTTCTATTCGGGTAAAAGGAAATGCACAGTAAGTCCCCTGCAGGCGAGCGAGTTTTGTTCCGAGAGCACATTCACAAGTCCAACTTGTCCGTAAGTCCAACCAAGTGAGCCTAGGCACCCAACTCACCCAATTGGCTACCGAGTACCAGCTACGTCCCTGTTGCTCTTACGCTCCCTTCCAACACCCTGGGCTTGAAATAAAGATACTGTCCCCTATGTATGAACCCCGAATTATGAACTTTCGAAGATTTTATTTTTAAGATAGCTTGAAGAGCGCAACCCCTTTTAAATCAGAAATGCCACTGTTTAGAATTCTGTCTGTAAGAACATATGACAAGACGTCGGGAATCATGATGACCAAATGTTAATGACAGTTATTTCCAGATGGAGGATTTGGGGTGGTTTTTACATTTTTATTGTGTGTTTTCTACCTTCAAATATTTAAAATCAGTGTGTATCATTCCTATCACAGTAAAGTCACTCTTTGAGAAAGTAGAAAAATCTTCTGCGTTCACTGCACGACTCTGAACTGTGGGCAGAACGAGTGTGGGAGACGCCTTGGTGCACGTGGATTCCACTGGTGACAATGGGGGCAGCCAGCAAGAGGAATGAACAGCAGTTGGCCAAACTGCTCTTGGCTCGTGCGAACACATTTCTTGACCCCAGAGCCAGCAACTTGATTGACTACTAGAGCTGCCCACTCAAGACGTCGCCCCGCTCCGAGAGCTCAGAAGCACACTGCGGGCCACGGTCTTTCAACTCAGCAGCGCTGGCGTCTGGTTCAACAGCTCTTTAACAGCTTGTTGTGGGGGACCGTCTTGGCCGTCGTGGGAGGCTCACCCCGGCCGCAGCCTCCACCCCTGAGTGCCAATAGCACCCCAACTGGTGACAGCGAAAACCATCTCCAGCCCTTGCTGACTGCTCCCTGGACCTGCTGGCTACCAAGCTGTCCCCAGCGCCATGTGAGGACACGATGAACGGGGGACAGGGAAGGGAGACGGGGGCTTGGCGCTGCCTGAGCCGAGCTGAGACTCGGGACAGATCCTGCCAGGGATAACGGAAGCGGCAGTAGCCTTAGCCACCGCGGCCTCCGTTCCTGTGCCACCCAGGGCTGTGGGTCTTGCTTTGCCCTCCTGTTGGCGGCCTCTGAGGCCCCCTGACGTGCCCACCACACTCCCGCCTCGTATGAATGTGAGCCACTAAGACTCAGAATTCAGAGATGTGAATGTCCCGCTCCTTCCCTGCGGATTCTCCGCGCCACGTCAGTCCCCATCTGCCCAGGAATGCGGCCCCGGGCGTCAGACAGAAAGCAAGCCAGGCTGTGGGCCGAGGGGCCGAGGGGCCTGTTCTGCGTCTTCTCAGGCCTCCTGGGGGGGTTCTTTCTGGACGTGCCACTCGCATTCCTTCTGAAGACAAGACCGGTTGTCTCCCAGTGTCCCCAGGCACCTGCAAGCCCTCTGGCCACCCTCGGGGCGTTTTGGGATTTCCTCTTCCCGCATGAAAGTTTGAAAAGAGTAGGCGAAACTGCCAAACCCCTCTCCCCGTGTCCTTGCTCTCCCTCCGCCTCTCAGCCTCCCCTGTGACTGTCTCCCATGACTTCAATCCCGAGCAGCCGTCGACACAGGGGCCGGGGGGTGAAGCCCGTCTCGCCCACCAGGGGCGGGAACTTCGTGAGCATGGGATGCAGTCTGCCGTTTCCATCGAGCCTCGAAGACAGCGGTACACACAGTTCCTGATGGCGGTTCAGACGTCGAGCCAGAGAAGACGCTCAGCACAGAGGTCTGCCCTGGAGTCGTGTACTCGAAGCTCCTCGCTGTGCTTGATGGTGGCGTTCCCTTTCCGTGCTTGCCACCGCACCAGACGCGTCCCCCCAAAGCCGGGTCTGACTGTGTGCTTCCTCTCAGAACCCCAGAGCCCTTCCGGCGTGGGTTTTCGGCCCGGCAACCCTTCTACCTCCTGTTCCTCTCACGCTTTTGACGCAGATGAACTTACTGCTGCTGCCAGGTACATGCCTCGCTTTCCTGTCTCTGCTCGGTGGCTTCGTCTGCACCCTCTGCTGGAAAGACTTTATACAGCCTCTGCCTGTAAAATTCCTACCCATCCTCTGAAACCCCTGTCAAAAATTTCTTTCTCTGGGAAGATTTTCCTGATTTGACCAACTGGGTGTGATTGCCTTCCTTAGAACTCATCTCTGTCTTCTTAGGGTGTTTGCCAGACTCTGCCTTGGAAACATTTGTGGTATTTACCTCCTTCCAAACCCCAAGAGTGAGGGTCTCCTGAGGTCGAGGATTGTGTGTGTCGTGTGTGGTTCCTGTCCGTGGCGTGGATGGGCAGGAGATGTTTCTTATCTCCTGGTAGAAAGCTTTCCGAAGTGGGTTGAATCGGAACAGACTGGTATGTCAAAGGAGTAGACACAGCCTCTTTTCCTCTCTGACAGAGAGGGTTTCGTCTCAGGGGGGCTCATCAGTGCTTCAAAGAAACAGGCCTCTAACCATTTCCCCAAATGCAGCCTGCCTCCTACGTAACAATAGACTTTGACGGAAATAGCACCCGCAGAATTTGAAGTTTTCAACGCCGGCCTTAGAACATCTCAGATTTTTATCAAGACAATGTTGTCTGATCGTACTGAACTTTGCAAATCCTGGTTTTTGCTCTTGCTGTAACCTTTCTGAGTGATCCCAAGTTAGACAACGAAACGTCATTGTCTCTCGATTTTCAGATCTATAAAACACTGATCTGGAATACACCTAGACCCTACACTCACATAGTAGGAAAGGTCACTTGATGCGGAGTGCTATTATTGTGATTGGCTATTGTACTAAAATACCGGATTGTGTAATATTTGGATGCTTTAGATAATTCTTTCATTTTTTTTGGCAGGAAAGCATATTATTTGCTTTATGAAAACAAATTTAGTTTGGCTAGCTTTAATTTCTGAACTTAATATATCATAAAGTTCATAGAGTCAGCACTCCAGTTTTTCCTCTGGCCTCCTGCCTCTTGGCCAGTCCTCTCCTGACTTCTGGCTTGCTTGGTAGCACTTGGGGAAAACGAAAAGAAATAAAATTCCCATCAGCCATCTTGAAGCCTGTGCACAGCTCTAGTAAAAGTCATGGAGAGGAAATCTGGACCACAATCTGCTCTCAGAAGTGCCTGAAGATTTTGTTGTCTGTTATTATCATTGTCAGTTCTTTCAAGGAGATAAATATCCAATTGCCCCATGATAGAAATTTAGATTTGGAAACATGTTGCTTTCGGGGCCAGTGGATAATTGAATGTTTTAAGCACTATCTGGGAACTTTTATGTCAGTGCCTTAAGGTGTCCTTTACTCATTTAAATCAAGTAGAAAAGGCATCTTTCTGAGTTAATAATATCCACCTTTTTCTTCAATTTTAGGCAGCTCATGGCCAAAAGGGACACACAGGCCCACAGGTACAGTGATGCTTTTCCTTGCTCCAAGTGGTAAGTATTTCGTGTACAAACAGGCAGCTGGAATAAAGGCTCCATAAGCCTCTTACAAGCCTAACTTCCTTTGCTGTTCAATAAGCTTGGCTATAAACTAAAATATTGGAAAAACTTGAGGGTACAATTTCAAGCATTCAAATTTTAAAAGAAAAAGAAAATGTGGACACTTTAATTTTTAAAAAATTAATGACCCAAGATAGTACTTAGCCCAATTATTGTTAAATTTAACTTTGTTTTGATTTTAAGTACAAACTCCAGTGACTTTGTAGGTGACTTTTCTCTCAGATTTTTGTTTAATGAATTTTGAAACCTTGCTTACAATGGCATAACAATGCATACAAAGTAAGAGAATACAACACAATTCTAATACAAGTTGGATATTCTGAGTATCAAAAAGTTGGTTAGACCAAAATCCATATTCTTGTCTTCTTTGTACATGTTGGCAATATATGCTTCATGGACCTACAGTGTTGATGAAAGAGCAGTTGTGACTTAGAATTTTGCAAAACACACAGCTTCAGATTAAAAGCACAATGAGGATAAATAAGAAAACCTTGGTGAAACTCTAGAATGTTAACATAGAAAGCATTTTAAAGATTTGCCAGTGAGAAAAGACAGGGTTACTCATGAACAGTGACAAAGTCGATGACAACAGACTGCTGGTCAGCAGTGGCACATGCCAGAAGACAGCAGAGCAATGACTTGAGGGTATAGAGGAGAAATCACTGCTGACTTGGAGTTTTATACCCAGCTAAACTATGATTGAATGTAAAATAGATATTTTTAGACAGACGAGGAGAGTTGATCACCCACAGACATCACCACCCTCCACACACACTTCTTTGTCTTGGTCCATTCCTCCTGCTGCAACAGAATACCTTACATGGTTACATTAGAAACAGCAGAGTTTTATTTCTTATAGCTCTAGAGAAAGTCCAGGATGGAGGCACCCACAGGTTCAGTGCCTGCTGAGGGCTTGCTGTCTCTTCCAGAAATGACGTCTTCTTGCGGCATCCACAAATGCTGGAAGGGTCTGGCAACTACCTCAAGCTTCTTTATAAAGGCACTAAGCCACTTCAAGAGGAAAGAGACCTTATGACCTAATCCCTTCCCAGAGGCTCCACTTAATACTGTTGCATGAGACATCCGTTGTCAACATACGAATTTTGATGGAATCCATTCAAACCACAGCATACTTCAAGATTAGATTTCAGCAAAGAAGGAAATCAAACCCAGAAAAGCAGCATGCTAGAAAGGAAATGAGATCAGAGACAGAAGGTGTTAAGTTTCTCCTTTCTGATTTCTAGAAAAAGGTATCAGTAAGGGATATTCAATCACATCCAACTATATAACAACTGAGACATACACTCAGGCTATCAAATAGTTGCCTAAATTAAACTTTGTGGATTCGTTCTTATTATCTTTGGAATTCTTACCTTGGCAGAATCCAAGGTCAATGGGAAGAGAATGCTCAACTTTGATCCCTAGATACTTAATCTATTTGCATATAAATATAAAGCTTTGAGATGCCCGGAAATGTTTAAAGAAAATGTGAAGTAAATCTTGAGTTTTTTAAGCCACATTTCCAAGTTAGATATAAGACCAACTTCATAGAAAAAGAAGGGTGTGTGTGCACATGCACACATGGGCATGCTTGTATATAAGACTGAAAGGATGCTGGGCTCGGTGGCTCAAGCCTGTGATCCCAGCACTTTGGGAGCCCATGGGTTCGAGAACAGCACGGGCAACTTGGCGAGACCTCATTTCTACAAGAAATCAAAAAACTAGCCGGGCAGGGTAGTGCAGGCCTGTAGTTCCGACTACTTGGAAGGCTGAGGCGGAAGGATCACTGGAGCCCAGCAAGTTGACCCTGGGGTAGCCGAGAGTGTTCCACTGCAATCCAGCCTGACCAATAGAGTGAGACTCCAACTCAAAAAAAAAAAGACTAGAAGGAGATACACCAAGGTCCTAGCTGTGGCTATCTCCGTTTGACGAGTTGTAGATTCCAATGTTCTTCTTTGCGTTTGCTTTTACTTTTCACATGCTTTGCAAAAGATCGGCATTGACACTGTGACCGAAAAGCGCTTCTGACCTTGCACGCAAAGGGGATCGCGTTTTCAGGGGCAGCGCTCACGGGATGATTGCTTCTCCCACAGGGAAGGCCAGGCAACCCGGGCCCCGGTGGACTTGAAGGCTCCCAGGGTCTCAAGGGCCCTCGGGTATGTATCCAGGCCAGTCAAGTGTGAGAACAGGAAGCCTCTGGGAGCGGGAAGATCAAGCCAGGGTGGAAGCCCTCCAGCCCTCTTGCAGTGTACAGGTGTTTTCAGCGTTAGGGCTGCGGCACAGTCTGGTCTCCTTTGCCTGTTGTCGTCCCGGTCAAGAGGCGAAGAGAGAACGTGCTCGCGGGGCAGCAGTCCCTGCGTGCTGGGCCCCAGGCGGGGAGGGCGGGCCTTCCAGGGAGAGGCTGAGCTGCCTTTGGGAACTTGTGGCCGGTCTGATGCAGCAAGAGCCCAGCATAACCTGCGTGGCCCCTCGTGACACAGCAGAGCTGGCCCCACTCGTAGGAAAGAGTTGCTCGGAGGCGGCCGGGAGTCTCCATGGGGCCCCGGCGTGGCGGTCCGCCTGAGCGCAGGGAGGGGCGGGAGGCCCCAGCAAGCGGGAGCTGGAGGAGCCAGGCCAGACCACGGGGAGGTCAGAGCACCGCTCCCCTCTCCAGCTGGAGAGAGTCGCGCGCTACTTGGCACAACCAGGGCAGGCAGTGGTCCTGCTGTTTTTCGAAGTTTTGATCCACATCGGTACAAACCAAAAGTAACTTGTATGTTGGCAGCTGGCGTGCATGGAAGTTGGGCATCAGAAGAGAGAGTTTATCCACATCTCGCCAAGAGTTCAGAGCAGTAGACAGATTCCACCTTGGACCCTCCTCTCCCTGGTGGATCAGCTTTCTCTCCCATCACTTGCCAGCTGAGGGAGACCCGCTTTTTTTTTGCCTTCAAGTGAGAGATAGGGACTGAGGGGAGAGTCAGTAAGTTGGCTCCACTTCCTGCCAAGCAAGGACACTGCAGCGCCCCTTGTCTTACTGACTCTTCCTTTTCTATGACATCACTTGATTTAGAAGGAGAGGCAGAAGCCCCCTGCTGTGTGAAGGTTTCTCTGCGTGCACGTGGAAGCCACCACCAGCAGCAGTGGAATATTCCAGAAGTAGAAATAGCCAGACTCTATCTTACCACGTGCCGCCTCTTGTTACGACCAGTCTTCGGTGTGGTTATTAAGTGGGAGAAATGTATTTCGACGTTCTCGGTTCGGATGTATAAGGAATGTTAATGGTTTGGAATGTGAGCTGCTTCGGAGAATTAGAAAGCAGTCCCGAAAAGCTCGACTGTTCGGTGCTTTTCCCGGTCACTTGACTGCCAGCACCCAACTGCCTCCATGTCTGCTTGGCCTGCTGTGTCCCGCATACCTGGGGGAGGGCGTCACAGCCCAGGAGAAGCAAAGGCCTGACTGGAGCACTCTCACCAGCTCTGTCCGTGATACTGACTTAGCGTTTCCACGGGTAATATTCAGGTGTTCTCTCGGAGGGGGAAATAACACTTTGATTCCATGTGCTCAGGGCCCAAGAGGAGAGACCGGGGCAAAAGGAGAAGAAGGAGCCCTGGGAAGCAAAGGCCCCCAGGTATGTGACACCGGACAGCATGGCCCCCTGCTTTGACCTTGGCTTCACTGTGCGTGTCTGTGGTTTCTTCCCTGTCCCCTGTGAGCCAGGACAGCGCAAGGGGGTGGCGCCAGGGCCCACGTGGTGGGCGGCGCGTCCTGGCCGTGTCCTGCGGAGCGAGCTCTGTGTCTGTCAGACTCGGGGGATCTGTCCTCCGCCTCAGCTGCATGGCCCAGGCTAACGATGCCTCCTGCGTGACCAGTCCCACCACGCCCTGACCTCCCCACAGGGCTTCCCCTCCCAGGGTGCCGCCTTCCCTCCTGGGAAGACCACCAGACAGTCCCCGGGGCCTCCCCAGGATACAAGTCAGAGGCCCTGGAAGTGAGCTCGGCCCCGTCATGTTAGCTTCTCCCCTGGTGACTCCAGCACAGACCTGGAGTGGGACTGCCTGCCCAACGCAAGCACACCTCCGGCTTCACAGGGCATAGGAACCCCTGGAGAACCTGTCAGAGTGCAGGTGCTGAGTCAGTCCGCCGAGGGCAGGGCCTGTGACTCTGCGTTCAAAAGCTGCCAGTGACTTGGATGTGCTGGCCGGCAGACTGCTTCTGAAGGGAAGGCGCTGCTTGATTGAGCCTTGCCTGGTGCTGCCCCAGTGTCTGCACTTGTTCAGCTGCTGGTCTGTGTCCCCTTCGGCACCCCAAGCTCCATGAGGGCCAGGACTTTGTCCCAACATTGCGCCCCCGAGCCTAGAGCCTGGCACACAGGAGGGCGCAACACAAACCCATGTAACAGGTTCAACCATAAGTGAATGAACGTGACACTATGGGAATGCCGGGGAGAGGAAACCTGCCACTCTGTGTCCATGAGTCAGACTGGGCAGTGACCCAGCCCCTCAGTGGCTATGACCATCTTCAGGCACGTAAGCAGCCATGTGCGTAAACTTGTGTCTCGGGACATTGGGTTCAAGCACAAAGACATTCATTCCCAGGGTTAGTGAAGGTGCTCCGTCAAAAAGCATGACAACTGCAAAATGTCATGGGAGAACCCAATTGGTGAAAGTGACTATTTTGAGCCGGGCGCGGTGGCTCATGCCTGTCATCCCAGTGTTCTGGGAGGCAGAGGCAAGAGGATCGCCTGAGCCCAGGGGTTCGACATCAGCCTGGGCAACTTGGCGAGACCTCATCTCTACAATAAATAGAAACAATCAACTGGGCGTGGTGGCATGCACCTGTGGTTTCAGCTACTTGGAAGGCTGAGGCATAAGGATCTTCTGAGCTTAGCAGGTCGAGTCTTCCGTGGCCGTGAGCATGCCACTGCACTCCAGCCTGTGCAACAGTGAGACTCCGAATCAAAAAAAGAAAAAGAAAATGACTATTTTTGCCTCCATATCCTGGAGTCAATGGAAGTTTGCTGGTGTCACAGATGGAGAAGTTTCTCAAAGATGAAAATGCCAAGGAAAACATATAGCAAGGCATCATCTCATCTGTTTGTGTAAACTGTTGAGCTGTGGGCGGGCTGGAACCCAAGGACTTGGTGTTTCTCCTGCCCTAGAATTCGGAGTTGCATCCAAGTGGCCATCACTCAGGTGAGCTGTTGGACGCGCCCTGCGGGCCCTGGAAGAGCCAGCGCCTTTCATCCTGCTTGGCAGGACTGGCCACAGTCATAAATCACTTCACCTCTTGGCATTGCCAGGGCGGTCGGGAGGGTCCCCCCATCTTGAGGCCAGCCCCCTCCGTTCTTCTGGCTGGAGACCGTGGTCTTCGTCATTGCTGGCTCTTCTTGAAATGCCCTCGTCCAGAGGCAAAAGTGCCGTTTTGAAGATGTGTGAGATTTGGGGGATGTGAGGAACAGGGTCTGAGCGCCGTCGTTTCCGAAGGGAAGCCTCAGCGATGAGCCCAGTCGGCTCTGCAGGAGAGGGCTGTTTCCCACCAGCTCTGAAGCCCCTGCAGAGGGTTCAAGTAGTCTCCAGCCCACCAACGTGGGCGAGTGGTCTCTCGCTGCGGGCTTGGAGGTTTGTCTTAGGCTACACACTGAGAAAACAGGATGTGGTTTCCCTCGTTCTGAATATTAACTGCACGGTGCTAAGAGCGTCCTGCATAAATCAGATGTTGCCGACCTGGCCACTCGTGCAGCTGTGACAAGAAGAGCACAGCCCGTGGCACAGAGGAAAGAAGAAAGGGCTTTGAGGGGAACGATGCTCGTGTGCCCTCCTTGCTCTCCCTCCGTCGGGTTCACCTTAAGGTCCTGCCCTGACTTCATGCCTTGAGAAAGAATGGAACATCTGACGCTAAAACCCTAGTTCTAGTCGGAGCCGGAATTAGTCTTTAAACACGTGTACTTCCTTGGTGACGGACTCACGGTGGCTGGCGCCGTGTTGCAAGGTTGGGGAACAAAGTAGAATCTCCGTCGTCGTGTCAAGGGCACGGAGTCTGCAGCCAGACTGCCTGGGCTGGATTCCTGACTGTGTTCCCCACTAGCTGTGAGGCCTTGGCGATTTATTTAACCTCTCTGTGCCTCAGTCCAGGGGGCTGGCCTCAAGAGAAGTGGGACCCTCCTGACCACCCTGGCAATGCCAAGAGGTGAAGTGATTTATGACTGTGGCCAGTCCTATAAGAATAGTAATCGTGGCTACCTCACCGGATATGTTGTAAAAATTAAATGGCTTAAGCTACACAGGTGCTTGGAACAGCAAGCACTACATAAATGCTTGCTATTACTACTGCACTGAATCAACATTACCTAACCTCATGGGGATATTTTATGCTCAAAGAATGCGGGTCACCATCCCAAGGAAGGCCATGCTGGTAGCATGACAATGCACAGTTGTCTTGTAACCACCAGGTTTCATCGTTCCACGTAAGCAAGGTTAAGTGGTCCGTTGACTGTTTCTTTTCTGCATTTGACAAACATTTATTCAGCGCTTTTGGTGTGTCAGGCCATCCTCAAGTCCCTAGTCTTAGAGAGGAGACTCGCACCAACTGATCACTGAGACGCTGCACGCTGATGTTAAAACCAAATTGTACCCGAGAGAGTGATGGCAGAGGATGGAGTGGAAGGACATGAGTGGGTTAGCTTTTCGAGGTGAGCAGGCGCTCTCCGGGTCCCAGGGGAGAGGTGGCGTACAGGAAAAGCAAGAGACCAGGCTACACGGAGACCCGGCTGGTGCGTCTGGGACCCGCGCCGGGCTCTCCGCGTGGGCCTGCAGAGAGCAGTGAAGCCTGGGGGAGGCGGGTCCCGAACTGCGCTGTCGAGGTCTCTTCTTCTCGGGCGTCCTGGGCTTGCTCTGGCCCGAGCCCACCGCCCGGTGGCCTATTGGTTTCCTCAGTTCTCCGACTTAGCCCGTGTCTGGCTCTTACCAAAGTGTCTGATCTCCTTGTTTCTTCCCAGCTGGATATTCATCGGCTGTGAATTTTTGCGCGGTATCACTCCCACACGAATAAAAATTAAGAGGCAACAAGGATTCCTTCTGAGTGTGAGCAGAACCCACGCCTCTTGTCCCTGCTTTGCCTTCTCCTGTCCAAAGCCAGAGTGTCCTTGGCAACGCCCTGGCCGCTAATCCTGCACTCCCTTCTGATAAGACACTAAGGACGGTGTTTTTGCGTCAGTAAACATTTCCTGTCCTCACGAACACTAGAGCAGCCGTGATGCCCAAGGGCTCCGTGACAGATTCTCAGCGTGAGCAGAAGACCCCAGCCCAAGCCCCCCTGTTAGGAGTTGGCTTGCCCCCAGCTTCCTGCATCCAGCCTGCAGCCTCACATATTTCAGCACTCCAGTCGCGGCTAGTGCATGGATGGTCAGAGTGTGGGAGCCCTGTCCCACACAAAAGCCTCAGAGGCAGACAGAGTGGCTGGGGCCTCAGGCTTCAGAGTCAGGACAAATCAGGCTCCGTTGCCATCTCTTCCCCCTACTAACTTGGTGATTTGGGGGTCGATGCCTTGAGAATCTGCTTCGCATTGGTAAATGGTGTCAATAGAGGTTGTTCCACTGTGTTGCTGTGAACACTGAAGACCGGATCTACCTGCCCCTCAGCGCAGTGCCTGGCACAGAATAAAGGCCCCTAAAAGGCTGCCATGACAGCAAGGCCAGCACCCGTCTGGCCTGTAGCTCCCGCTCCTCCCCTTTAAACTCCCTGATCTCCTCCTGACACGCCATAGCTGTTCTCAGGCTCAAGCTGAGGACGCTCTTTGACTCTTGGATGTCATGGGGGGAGCGACAATTTTTTATCCTTTCTTCAGAGACCACCCCCACAATCCCTTATCCAGCCAGTGGTGTTTGAGTGGGTAAGATATCTGGGCGACCAATCACTGGAGCTTGAGCCCCATTCATTCAGTCACCAACCCCAGTTTGGGACGTTGTAAGACCCTGCATAGAAAGCAGAATCAGAATCTCTGATTTCATGATATACGTATCCATCCATCCATCCATCCATCCATCCATCTGCCCACCTGTGCACCTGTCCATCCATCCATCCATGCACTCACCCATTCACCCACCCGCCCAACCGCCCATCCACCTACCCATCCACTCACCACCCACCCATCCATCCATCCATCTATCCATCCATCCATCAAGCCAGGACGTCTTTTATTTTGGAAGTTCTTAAGACAGGAACATCTCTCACTGTGCTCGTGTGTGCTCAAGGCAACTGACTATCCACGAAGTCATCTCCCAGCGCCCTCCCCCACCTCATAGAGTTCATGATGTCTGAGGGAGTCATAGAAAGGGGTCTCCTAGGCAAAACTTCCAGTGTATACCTTGTTGTCAGGGACAATTAGAATCCCTCTACTTCCTCTCTCTGTAAAGTACATGAAAATTTCATATGGAAAATCCACGACTAAACACATTATTTCCTCCTTCTTGGGGCAAGTGATGGGACTGGAAGAGGGATGGCTGCAGAAAGTGACAGGTTCTGGGGGCCTCCCAGTGGAGGGCTTTTGAGAGACGAGCTAGAGGGAGGGTCTGGGATGCCTCTCAGGTCTCTGGCTTGGGCTTCAGGGAGAGTCAGGGGTGCGCCATTCCTCGATGCAAAGAAGTGACACCGGGAGATGATGTGAGGTCAATAGTACTACTTTTGACAATCCATTCCTACGCGACACCCAACAGGCAGTTTAATATATGGGTTTGGTGTTCAGCTGGGCTTTGGGCCCAGAGCTGCGTGTATTCGGGAGTCTTTGAGTAGACGTGGTGTGTGGATCTGCGGGGTCCCACTCAGGAAGGGGCATGAAGCCCTGGGGCACAGGGAGGTTTAGGAGACAGAAGAAGGGAGCGCTTGAAGGTTCAGAGGAGACCGGCGAGAGGCCAGGAAGACGCTGGGAACTCAGTGTTACAGAAGTTAAGGGGAAAGTTTCAAAGAGAACGTGATCATGCTCGAATAAGGTAAAGGAAGAAAAATGTCAACTGGACTGAACATGAAAATCCTGGTGTTGGCTCCACCGGAGTAGTGGAAGTTAGGAGGGAATGGGTTGAATGTATCCACGGAGGGCGAAGACGCCGAGACTTTTAAGATGGGAGAGGGCGGGGAGAAGGGGGCTATGGGAAGATTGTGATGACCCTTCCTAGTCACCTGCTGGACAGTCCTTCCTGCTAGGAAACGCTTTGAGTCCAGCTTATTATGTCTTGAATTTTCTGAAAGATAATAATGCTAATGTCACAAATATTTTTGGCCTGAACAAAATAAATCTGCTAAGTATCATGCTTATTACACAGAGACTGATTTATTTACTTTTAAATCACAACCACCATGACCAAAAAATTGTGAAAATGATTTCAAGTTGCTGGGACTGGGATTATTTGCAAACGCCTAGAAATAGTTTTACCAAAAGAGCTTTCTCTGACATATGTTTGGAGACTCTACAGGAAAAACCAGATCTCGAGCGCTCGTCACAGAGGAAGACAGCTGTGGTGTCTGTGAATTGGAATTTTAAAATGTTCACGCTAAAGCAGTCCCAATAAAACGGCTTTCTAGAATGTTGGAGAACTTGCTTCCATTGTGTCTCACAGGCTTTCCATACAGACACATGCTATGTCTACCCATCTCTTTAAGTTCTGTTAGTATGCGCTCCAGTAAGATTTAAAAGCTTCCTTTATTCAGGTCTTGTGTCTGTCTTGTTAAATTTATTTTCAGCATTTTATGGTTTTTTTTCTCCTTGTGGAAAATGGGAAATTATTTACATCTATTTTCAAGTTTATCACTAGGAAAGAGAAAACTATTTCAGAATATTTATCTTGTACTACCTAGACGTATGTTGTGATGAATACTAATTGTTTCTGGTAAGGTGTCTTGAGCTTCCTAATGCACACGCCATAGCATTTACCAAAAAAGATCAGCTTGCTTTTTTAAAAAATGCTTTCCACCAAAGCAAGGGACCAGAAGAACACAGCTCACGGCGAGTGGCACTTGGAGTGCCCTCTTTAAACATCAGGCCCTTTAGCATCTGCTCCCGAAGCAAAACTGGGCTCTCCTGGGGGAGAAGACTTGTGGGAAGCTGAGGCCGCGCGGCCACGCCTGGCACGAGTGACTCCGTTCCTGGCCCTGTCTTCTGGCCTCCAGCTCACAGCTGCGACGGCTCCTTCCAGGGCGGGAGTGGAGACAGCCGTGGCTCTCCTCGCGTCTGCGCTCTGTGCAGAAGAGGCACAACGCGTTGGCCGGAACGTCGCGGTCATTTTGCTGACCTTGCAATCCTTGCTTTGTTTCAGGGGCCTCCCGGACCCGGAGGCGAGGCG
Source organism: Cephalopachus bancanus (assembly GCA_027257055.1). NCBI lineage: Eukaryota > Metazoa > Chordata > Mammalia > Primates > Tarsiidae > Cephalopachus > Cephalopachus bancanus. The sequence goes on along the minus strand of JAPVLO010000177.1, from coordinate 1,716,917 downwards.
GGAAACCAAGGCCGCGCGGGAAGCCAAGGAAATAAAGTAGGTCGCGGTCTTCAATCTCCCGGGGTGAGGTTTTCCTTCTCGGAGAACCATGTCTGTTTGCATTAGCCAGAGCCTTTCGACACAAGGGGAACACACCTCGCCGGCCCTCGCCCTGGCTCGATTCTTAGAGAGCTGCGGCCTCTGAGGACGTGGGTGTGGACCGGGTGAGGTCAGGGATTCCAGCTGGCGGGATCTCACCAGGGCGACTCCCAGCCGGGGGGGGGGGTCTTGGGCGAGGAGGGCCCTGGGGGGCTCCCGGCAGGCCGTCCTTTGTCCCTTCCAGCCTCTCTGTGTCCTCCTGCCCTCTTTTTCCTTCCTGTCTTTCCTCCGTCCAGACACTTCTTTGCTGGGCACCTTTCAAGACCCAGGCGCCGCACCGAGCATCCGACTGGGCTGAAACGTCAGCCCCGGAGGGCAGAGACCTTTGTCTCGGTCATGGGCGCGTCCCTCGTCCCTGGAACAGTGTGGGGCACGTGACACCCACTTAGTGAACATCTGTCGCCCCAATGATTCCCGGGTGGCATGAGAGTAAACACCACACAAAACCAACCCCACAGAATTTGGGACAGTTTCAAGACCATAACCCGTGACCTCAGGTCGGCGGGGTGAGAGCTCAGACGGAGGTTAAGCGCGGCGTTCGGGGTGTTTCTGGGCTGGGAGGAGGTGGCTGGAGGGGGCTTGGTGGTCACAGAAGACGAGGGTTTCGGCAGCAGCGCAGGCGGGGGCTGTGATGGGAAGATGCCGTGCGAAGGAAGCGGGGGGTCGAAGTCCTAGGAGAGGAGGGGACCCGGACACGCGGAGGCTCCCGGGTGGGGGCACTGCCCAGTGACCCAGGTGGAGGGGTGGGCACAGCCAGACTGTGGGAGGATTCCAAGCAGGCAGCCGGGCAGGAACGGTCTGCAGCCTGAGAGGAGGGCTGCTGGGAGCAGCCGGCCGCCCACAGTCTCCTCGACAAGCAGCGACGGAGCCTGAGCCGGGAGGACTCGACCAGCCGCGACCCCGCAGGCGTCTCCCCACGGGAGAGAGGAGGGCTGACAGAGGAGGGCTGGGGGGCTTGGGGCTTCCAGCGAAAGTGGCCACACTGTCACAGACGTGGCCATCCGGCGAAAGGGTGGCAAAGAGGGAGGAAGATCTCTCGGTCTGGGGTCCAGGAGGGGCTCAGGTCAGGGGAGACGCGGACTTTGGAGTCCCTGGGCGAGGCCTATTTGAACGAGGCATCAGAGGGAACAGAAGACCGTGGGTTCTCAGGAAGGAAGGGAACTCCGGAGAAAAGCAGGCCGGATTCTGAGAGGAGGTCCGGAAGGAAGGTCAAGGGCAGCGACTGGTCCAGAAAACTTGAGGTGGCGAGCGGCCCTCGCGCCGGCGGCGGAGACGCTCCAGGGACCGTTTGGGGCGGGGGCCTGAGGGCTGGGCAGCGGACGAGGGGGACACGGGGCCGTCGGGTCCTCTCCGGAAGGACCAGGCCTTTCCGGGGAGCGGAGGGCGTTCATTGCTCAGACTGGCGAGGCCTGGGAAGGCTGTGTGTGTTCGGTGACGGGACAGGCCGCTGCGCGTCTGGGATCAGAGACCCAGGAGGAGAGCAGAGGCTGGGTGGAAGAGAGATGACAGACGGAGACGCTTCTCTGCGGAGAGGACGTGGCCATGGCTCGAGGAAGGGCTCCTCCATGGCGAGGAGCTGGGGACGGGAGGGTGCGTGCTGCCCGGCCGTGGGGGGGCAGGGGGACCGTGGAGGACGAGCAGCCAGCCTCCAAAGGAGGGGCCTCCAGGGCGTGTGGGGTGCGAGGCCCCGTGTTCCGGCACCACTGTCCCTGGGGAGCCGAGTCTGCCTCACGGGGGGGGGGAGGGATGTCGGGCGCTGTGGACGCCTGGATCTGGGAGTCTAGTGAGGCGTCTGCAGGGTGAGGCCGAAGGACCAGAGAAGGGCAGGCGGGGCAGAGTACCCCGGCGTGGGCAGAGGCGGGAGTGGAAGGAGATAGACACCCGTGGGGCCGCTGAGCCCAGGAAGGACTTTATTAGCAAAAGGGAGGTAAGGGCCCCACAGAAAAGCCCAACCCTCCGGGCAGCCCCGGGAACATGGAGCCCTCTGGGCCCCTCACGAGCTGGGATGAGCCTCACACATGCACCCCTGCCTCCCTCCAACCTGGCCTGTCCAGGGAGGCAGGCCACCCGGCGGCGGAACCTGGGTTCGATACCTGGCCCGACCGCTGGCCGAGCACCCGGCCTGGACAAGCCCGACGGCCTCCCTGGTGCCCTCCCCGAAGCAGGTGGTCTCAAACCCTGTGCGCACACAGGGCATGGCCAGAAGCGCGTGTGAAGGCACCTGCTGCCGGGCCCCCTGCAGGGACTAGCCCAGTGGGGTCCGAGAACTTCCTTGCCCACGAACCCGGGCGAGGTGGGAGCTGCTGTGAGCTGACGTTGTACCACTCCCCGCAGCCTGGGTGACAGAGTGAGACCCCGACTCAAGAAAAAATGGTCAGCCATGCCCTCCCCTAGGGTAGGCTGCATGCACTTCCACGCTCTTCCTTTCGAGGAGCATGGTGTGGAAAGGGGGCGTCACTCGGCGGCAGGGAGCCTTGGTCAACCCTGCTTCCCCCTCGGCGGTGACGAGTCCCGTTGCTCGTGGGCACCTTGACAGGACAGGGCGTGGAGGGGCCGGCCCTTCTCCTCCCGGGTCTTCCTCCCCCAAACCAGAAGCCCGGGCGAGTCACCCGCAAAACAGCAGACAAGCCCCCGGGGACGTCCTGCGAAATGCCTGGCCAACACTCCTCAGGACCGGCAAGAGCAAAGCTTGGTCAGCTGTCCCAGCCTGAGGAAGCAGGACACATGGGGTCCCGGCAGGATCCTGGCACAGAGGATTTTTTTTAGGTAGAAGCCGGGGACTCGGACTCGAGTCCAGGCTTCAGTTGACAGTCATGTCAGCCCTGGGTCGGTGGCCGTGACCAACGGTCCCCCAGACGCAGCCAACGTGGGCTCATGTGAAACACAGAGGAAGGTGGCTGTGGGATCCGGGGGCGCTTTCCGCCCTCCGCTCACGGCATTTCCGCACCTCGAAGCCACCTTTAATGCTCCAGCATTAAAACTTTCTACTTTGTGCACGAGGTGGCTAAGCTTCCTCTGTAAACCTGTGGTCGCTTCCCCAGGCAGACAGGCCTTCCACAGCATGCTGCTGAGGTCGGTTTTGAACCCGCCGCAGCCGCTCTGCTGGCCAGACGCCAAGGCCACGGCCAGGGAGTCACGCTCCCCCGGCTACCTTGAAACTAGTGAATCTGTCTGCTGTCTCTGCAGCGGCCAGATGGTTGTGTGGATCTTCGTGGGAAACAGTTGTGTTGGTTTTTCAAACACAGGACAGAGCTTTCTCCTTAACGCACGGAAAGACACCTTCATGGTACGGAGCCGTGGGACGGCTGCTTGCCCCAAACATGTGGCAGGCCTGCTGAGGCCTCCATGACCGGCAGGAACACCCGGCCAGCAGCAGCACCCAGTCCTAGGCACAGCCCCCGTGGCACGACCCTCTGGATGCACCCAGACGCGTGCTCTCGTTCCCATGCCCGTCCCGATACAAGCCCACAGCTGTCCCCCGGTTCTGTTCCACAGGGGGAGCCCGGAGAGCCAGGAGGAAAGGGAGCCGCGGGGCTGCCGGGCCCTCGGGGCGTGCAGGTTTGCGCTTCTTCGCTTCCCTTGGTCTGGGACGCTGGGGGTTCGGGGGGGGCCGGGGCGTTCTCCCGAGGGGGCGTCACGGACGCCATCCCAGTCCGGCTCTCCCGGGCCGGGAGTTCCCGGGCACAAATGTCAAGGCTGGGAGTCTCTTGAAGCCAAATGGGAAAATGGGGGAAACCGGGCTCGAGCACCCGGGCGCCTCTTCCATCCTTGCCGCAGCAGCCCGCCGCCCCTCCCCACCCCTCCCCACCCACCCCCGGCGCTCAGGGGTGCCCGAGGCTCAGGCCAGAGCCCAGGCATTCCGGAGTTCTTGATTTGCCTGGCGAACAGAGTACGGCGTTGAAGCACAAACGTTACCGGAAAGAGGTGCTGTCACCACCTCCCCTTAGTGCAAGACCACCATCTTGTCTGGTATTTTCTCGTTTCACCCCTGTGATGACATGGCAAGCACGTATGATTTTTTGGTTTTTTTTTTGAGTCGGAGTCTCTCTCCATCACCCGGGCTGGAGGACAGTGGCACACTCACAGCCACCGTAGCCTCGACCTGCTGGGCTCCGGTGACCCTCCCGCCTCAGCCTTCCAAGGAGCTGGAACCACAGGCACATGTCATCACGCCCAGCTGATCTTTCGGTTTATTGTAGAGCCGAGTTCTCGCCAAGTTGCCCAGGCGGGTCTCGAACCCCAGGGCTCAGGCAGTCCCCTCGCCTCGGCCTCCCAAAGTGCTGGGATGACAGGCTGGAGCCGCCACGCCCGGCCAGGGTACGATTACGCGTCCCCGTTCTCAGATGAGGAGGGACGGTGCAGACCTGTGGCTGACGATGTGACTTCAGCACGACCGTCACGGACGCCAGCCCCGCGGGGACCCTGCTCCCGGGCCTCCCTCTTCAAGCCCAAAGCGGCCCCCTGTCCTCCTGGGCGTGGCCGTGGGGGTCAGTCACGAATGCTTGACTTGCAGGGTGCTGACGGCAGCCCGGGGCACGGCGGCGGCGGGAGCAGGGGGGCCAAGGTGAGTCGCCGCCTCGGTTCTCTTTTCGTGGTCTTGTTTGCCACGCTCGGAGAAAAAAGAAAGCCGTGAGTCGGGCAGCCTTGGACGGGAGGCAGGTACCTGGGGAGCCGATCTGCTGAGAGCCCACAGGGCCTAGGGCGGAGGAGAAAGGGGCGTGGGGGTGCGGGTGCAGGCAGCCCCTGAACCCTGGAAGTGGGTGTCCTGCCGTTCGCAGTGACGGTGGCCGGGGTCTGACGGGGCCCGGCCTGAACGGGGCCTCTCCCCCAGCCGCTGGGCGCTCGGGTCCACTCAGGGAGGCACTGCACAGGTTGTTCTACTCTTACTACAGTTGCTTTAGCTACTCGGGAGACGTTTGCAGGGCTTTGCTAAATACATTGTGCAAGCAATAACTTGAAAAAAAAACAGTACATCCGAGTGATAATTTTATATTGTCCCTGAATACCTAAGTAGCATCGAAAGAACTAAGACAGATAAGTTTACCAAACCCAGCAATTTCTACATTCCAACCACCACCACCAAGAAGTCAGAATGAAAGTGGCCAACCATTACTACAGAATCCACAAAAATCTTCATGTGGGTAAGGAAATCCTTTCTGAAAAATATCGAGAATGCTATAGCAAAGAGTTACTGAGCGAGATGTAGGACGTCAATAAATGAAGAGGCATATGGAGTTCTTGTTGAAAATCTGAATTCTTATGAAGGCTCAAGGTCATTCCAAGCGAAATCCCAAGGCGAATGACACAGAGGCCGCCTGGAAGAATAGAGAACCAAAAAGCAGGCCTTTCTGAAAGGGGAAGTGAATGACTGCGGGCATTCCAGTGAAATGTTGACGAGAACAATCAACAGCAAATATTGCGTAATATGACCCCTTAATGTCTCACAAGAAGGGAAATATTATGTAGCTTATGGTGCTGGAATATTAGCCACCCTACAAAATAAATGTATATGAAATTTACAAATACATAAAGAAATTTGTATGTGACATTTTCAAGTAAAAACTCAAAACATACTCAGAAAAAGTTATCCAGTGGTGTCAAGAGGCATTTTGAAAAGCTGAAAGGAAATATAACAAAGCACATGCAGTAGTTCTGGGTGGTAAGATTTGGGTGATTTTTCTTCTAGTCTCTTGATTTTATACATGCCTGAGGATTTATTCCTTTTAACAATCAGAAAATGAACTTGAAATGAAAAATGTACTTTTTCATCAACTGGGGAGGATTCTGTCTCTTCAACTATGGTCCTTGGTCAAAGTCCCCGAAAATGAATGATGAGACTTCGGCTTCCCAAATTTCTCCGCGGAAACCCATTTTAGGAAGGCCGCTTCAGAGACGCGTGGCCAGGGACCACCTCTTCTGCGATGTGTGCACAGGAGAAGGAAAGCTGGTCCGTGATTCTTCAGAGGGAGACGTTCAGCCATTGTCTTAGACAGTCCCGCTGCTTTGATGAAGCCAGGAACTAGTTTCAGTTCAGAACTGGAGTCTTCCTCGAATACTGCCGCGCGGCTCCGGCTTCCAAGGGGCTGGCCCTTCCTTGCTCAGGGGCCCTGGCGACGGGGCCGCAGGGGAAAGGGTCAGTCGTTGTGAGCCTGGCCAGCGAGACGTGCAGCCACTAACCTTCCCCACTGTCATTTCAGGGGCAGGAAGGATTCCCCGGAGAAGGTGGCCCTCAGGTACCGTGTGCTTCCCGGTGACGGGGCCGATCACAGCACTCCTGGGAGTGACGTGTGTCCGGCCGGTCGAAGGACAGTTAAGGATAAATAAACGTCCCACCTCTGTGGGGGCAGGAGGGAGGGAGGACACGGGCCCACGGCTGCCATTTTCATGACTACCCGTTTGTCTGGGCGTGTAAGACTTTTAAAAATGTTGCCCTTCTTGTCTTTCATTCAGAGGCAAAGAATTCTCAGGCGTCCTCCTTTCCCACTATCATATGTATTTCCTTTCTTACCCCCCAAAGAGTAAAATGTAAAGAAAACCAAAACTATCTGATGCTTTCTGGCAGTGGCATCCTCCCACAAGGGGTTTTTGCTTTCTCTGGAAACCCTTACTGAACTCAGTAAACGCCAGGTCCTGTGGTCGGGTCAGGGTCAGAGGACAGGATGCGGGGCACAGTTCATGTCTCCCAAGAGCCTGTGTTCTGGCAGGGAGACAGAGAAGCACCCAGGCAGGGTGTTCTGTAGAGTGACACCCATAACCAGAAAAAGAAACATCAAAAAGAGCATTAAGAACAGACAGACATGAAAAATGCCTTCATGGTGGAATCAGCTTAAAGGTGCAAATGTGTCCCTGGGAAATATGCAAGTGCGTGTTAGATTTTAATACCCATTTATTCTGTGCATTTATTTAGGGTGAGACTGGGGACCCTGGTGGTCCAGGAGAGACTGGACCCAAGGGAGCCAGAGGCAAAACGGTAAGCCCCTCAAGCGTCGCATGGCCGACAGCCTCGGTGATGCTGCGAAGTCCCTTTGTACCTTTGGGATTGTCTGTCACTTGTTCGCGGTGACGTGGAAGTGTTGCTGTCTCGTTAAGGCAGTCTGGAGCAGGGGAGTGAATGTGTTACCCACCCCTCAATGCCCGCGCGAAGGCAGGAAACACTTGCCTGCGGGGAACAAGTTGGCCTGTCCTGGCTGCCAAGGTGCCATTCCTAACCCTGGAAATACAACGCTTTTAAGGAATCCTTGGGCTTCCAAGAGGCTTTGCAAATTATGGTCAGCATCTTGTCTTCACCATGAACATTTCGTTAAACTGCTTTTAACGAGGTATGTGCGGAAAGGCCCCCCCTTTCCCCCCACTGAGCCCAAGGAGGGTCTCTCTGGAGCTTCGTGAGGAAGTCCTGGGTATTGTGCAGCCAAATATGTCTTTGCTCCTGGGGAGGGGCGTGGGCTTTGGGGACCTTGGTATAAACTCGGGTCTCCAGAACGCGTCACCCCGTGGGCTCGCCTCAGGTTCTGGGGGTTAAGGGTGGACTTCTCCTGTCTGTCCACCTTGCCTGTCCCTTACACTGTGTATAGATGAGGCGGCTGTTTTATCTGTAGAAAGACAGTCTTAAGCGTCTCTCGATCCGGTCTTAGTATTTCTCCTTCAGAATAGCATGGATCGGATAAATAGGTCTTAATTAGTTGTTATCAATCAGTAAAAATAAAAAAGTCGGATGAAAATTGTTAACTGAGGTGGCTTTCCAGTTTTGTCTTCATAGCTAATTCATCTAGGGGTTCTTTCTGTAACAAGAGCTTTCTTTTTTTTAACTATAACAAGGACTTTCTGTGTAGAGGTTGCTAGTGAGGGCTTGGGGGCACACAAGTAAGGGACGTCTCTCCCTGCCTCCTGTCCCCCCAAGGCAGCTTCCCGGGGATCACTCACCTCCCCACACGGCTTGGGATGGCCGTCCCCTCACATCAGGTGCCCAACAAACAGGAAGTGATCAAGGCTGAGATCATGAGAAAAGTGACTAGAACAGACTTTCAGTGAATCCAGATGTCACTGGCACCGCCACGTCTCTGGGCCGGTTCCCTGGCTTGCTGGTGTGGCGGCTCAACCTCGAACACAGATGCTAACAAGCTCAGCTGTCTGCTGGGGCCCGCCCCGGGCACATTAACCATTGTTTACAGCACAGCACACTAATGAGAAGCGTGTAAACATTTTCTCTGGGCCTCTGGAAAAGCTCGATTCCTGCCTGTTCTCCGAGTGGGACCCCCTCATCACGGCTTGTTACGTGCTTGTTTCAGTCCTGGCTGCTTCTCCCACCTTCACGTGAGGATTTTTTTTTAAATTCTGAAGGTGAAGTTTGGACAATTAAAACATCCCTGGTTTCCCCCTGAGATATCTGAAGTTTCTACTGGAAGGTTTTGGTGAAACTGCCTTGAAGTCTGAGTGCCTCTTTGGCCATGACTGCATTCCTGGTTTAAGTTCTCTGAACCTTTTCCTTGATCTTCTGCCTTAAATTGTTAAGAATTTCTCCATGATTTTAAGCTGTTTGATTTTGCACATACATGTGTTGGCATGTGTGTTTTTTCTCCTTTCACCACCTGCACAAGTTTCAAGCAGGGGCTTCCACCCTGCCACTGCCGTGTGGGCTGGAAGACACCTGGGAGGATGGTTAGCAAACCCCTGGCACCTGCCCCTCGGTTCCAGCTTCAGACACCCCCCCCACCCCAGCTGTGACAACCAAATGCGTCCTCATGTGTCTTTCAACATCCCGGGGTGAGGGAGGCTGAATTCTCCCTGTAGAGATCCACAGGTTTAAAGAGTCAAATCACTTCACAGAGTTTCTTACATATATTTTAAAAAGCAGCGATCCCTCCTCCCCTCACCCCTCCCTTTTCTTCTCCCCAGAAACAACTTTCATTTCTGAGCTGATCGTTTGGGGATGGACAACAGGTCTCTAAACATCACGCTTGTGTTCTGGGCAACCCCCTTGGGACCGGTCCCCTCCCGCTGTGGGAGCTTTTCTGTCCTCTCAACAAACCTGCTTAAAAAAAAATCATGCTTGTGTTCGTACCTTTTTAAAGCTTTAGGCTTCATGAACTGACTTCCTGCTATCAGCGTCACCGACTTGCCTCTCTCAGTTTACCATTTCTCTAAATCCTGCCTTCGGAACAACGTCTCAAGAGACGCGGGAGGTGTCCTCGGAGACCCGATCCCGACCAGAGCCTTCCACCCTGACCAGCCAGCCTGAGCGCCTCTGGGCCTGGGCTGCCTGCCACACCCGCCCCTCTGCCCCCGGACGCCCTCTGCTTCTCCCTCCCGTTCCCAGATCTCTTTCTTGTTTGGCAGAAAACTCCTCTAGTAGCTAGCTAAGAAGGGGTGAGCGAGAGGTAGTTTTTTTGCTACAGCCAATGTCTGAAGACGGCTTTATACTCCCTTCAGATGTGATTGGCTGTGTTGGCTCGTATACAATTCTGGGTTGGAACTAGTTCCTCAGAATTTTGAAGGGAGTCATTTCTCCATTATTTCTTGCTTCTCTTGTTGCTTTGGGAAGCCCAAAGCCATTCTGATTCCTGATCTTTGGAATGTGACCAGTTGTCTCTGGAACCTTGTTGGGTCATCTCTCTGAGTTGGTATTTCATGGGTTTTATGACCTGATGTATAGTCTATTTTTATCTATTTTCCTGGGCCTTAGGTAGAACCTCTGAGCCTGCAGATGTCCATCCGTTCAAAGTGTTCAGTAATTGCTTTGTGATGATGTCCTGCCCTCTGTTTTCTCTGGTCTCTATTTCTAAAAGACCTATTTTTGATAGATTAATATAGTCTGCATTCAGTCGGCCATTTTTTTCCTTGGAGGCTGCCCTGTGCCTTCCACATGTAATATGGGCACTAGGCTTATTTTTATTACTCAACTCAGCACACTGTCGATATCACTGGCTACTCAAAGGACCTAATAATCATTTACTGTTTCACGGCAAAGCTTTTACAAATTAGACTGGTTTTAGGCAACTTCATTTTTTATTACTTTAAAAGGTTGTAAATCCTGTAGCATTTTGAATGATAAAGAAACATTACCCCAATTCCTAAGCTAAGTCATAGCTTAATTTGTGAAAAACGTATTGCTGGGTACATATGAAAAATGCCTGAGGTACAGCAAGCAGATGGCAACTGTTGTTCTTTTACTGCTGTCACTTCTCATTCCATTACACGCATTTCCAGTTAATAGTTAAGATTTCTGTTGTTATTGCTTTAAAGGTTTCTATACTTTCCTTTTCTAGGTTTTTTGCTTTTTGTTTGCTTTTCAGTTTCCTTATCTATCATTTTATTTAGATACAACGTTTTCATTTGACCCAACAATTCCAGCCCTGGTAATCTTCCCTGAGGAAATAATCAGAAATGTGCATGTAAATGTAAAACAGCGTTACTTGTTACAACAACAAACCCAAATGCCAAAAAAGAAGGGGCTGATTAAATCATACTATAATCATGTAGAATACCTTACAGCCATGAAAATAATTTTCTAAAAGAATATTTAGTAACATGAAGATTTCCAGAGACATAGTTTAAAAGGTAACAGGCAAAAGTAGGATTCAAATAATGAAGGGAATATGGGTCTTAATACCAAAGGAATAAGGAAAGACATCAAAATGCTAATGAAAGCTATTTGGGGAAGGAGGGATGGCTGGGAGTTTTGTTCTTTGTGTCTTGGCAATCTCTTAATTTCTAAAATGAAAGTGAAACGTTTCACTTTTGAATGTTCACCTTTAAACATTTTAAATTTGAATTTGCATGCATATATATGTATAAACGTAATTTTAAAATAAGTGAATCCTGCTTTGAGGTGTCTGCTGGGCTTCCAGGAGAGCTGGGATCCCCCGGGGAGCCAGGACCGCCTGGACGCAAGGTGAGTAGAAAAGCTGTAAATCACACCAGGCCCTTTTCCCCCCGAAAGGAAGTCAGTGCATGGCGCTCCACCGTCCAGACGTGCATGCTGTCCTTCTCCACGGCTTGGCCATGAGTGTCCACATTTGTGTGCTCAGAGAGAGGAGGACAAGTGCTGATTTAATATATCTGTTGGGAGGCGGGGGAAATTGAGGGAGACAACGAAAAGTCTTCAACAAAAACGATCTCGATTATCAGTGGGTTTTATGTATCCGCCCAATCACTGCCCTCTCTACATCTGATAAGTCATCGCTGAGTGAATGGAAGTGAAAGGAAAGTAACAAAGAGCGACCGTCATCGAAGCTGCCTTCACACAGAGCTTGCTTGCGGCCGAAGTTTGGGTGGGGCTCTGCTTCGTGTGTTCTGGGGTGTCTCTCCAAGAGAAGCCGGACTCTTCCTGTTCTGAGGACAGGATTGAGCACATGAAATAACACCAGCTCCGCTGAGTTGTTTCTGTCCCCACCACTGGCAGACAGACTAGATCCTGACAACGCGCTGGTCCTTTTCATCCGACCGATGGGAGGAGGGTCAGGGTCACCTCTGGCTGTCCAGCGGCCAAGACACAGCGCATGGCTGCAGTCTCTGAACCCACTGTGAGGAGGGGCAGCGGCCCGCAGGGGTAGGTAGATAGAGATGAGATCGGCAGACAGACAGACAGACAGACAGACAGACAGATGATAGAGAGATGGGATGGACAGAGATATAGAGAGGATGGTAGATAGGATAAATAGATAGATAGATACAGACAGATAGATATAGATGACAGGTGAGAGAGAAAGAGGGAGGGAGAGAGATCAGATAGCTAGGTAAGACAGAGTCATTCATTCGTGCTTAGCAGATAGCTGGGACAACCTTTCCAGATGTTCTGTTTGAGCTGATCCTTTGCATCCGGCCGATGATGGGAAGAGGGTAAGGGCCACCTCTGGCTGACTAGCGGCCAAGACACAGCCAGTGGTTGCGGGCTCTGAACCCACTGTGAGGAGGGGCAGCTGCCCGCAGGGGTCCAGCCCTGCTGAGGCCCAAGCCTGGCCTGCTCCCACTTGGCCGTCAGCATCCGGCAGGCTTCGTCCCTAGACGCTGAACACGCCCTGCCACCTGAAGCTGAGGTGGAGGACAGTGGCCGTTGGGTCTGTGTGTGCCAGGCTGGCTGCCAGCAGCTCGTTCCCTTAGAAGATCACTGTTACCTACCTGTGTTCCTTCCGTCTAACCTGAAAAGAATAACAGCTTGTAAAAGTCACCACTTTCTTAAGGCAGCGTGGGTGCTCATTCTGGCTACTGGTGTGCCTGCCTGGAGCCATGGGATGATGTGGTGTGTGTTTGTTGTTCCAGGGTGTAAAGGGAGCCAAGGGCCTGGCCTCGTTCTCCGTACGTATCTCCTAACCACCCTCCTGTCTGCCGCGGGGTGCCCTGCCTTTGTTTACTGTTCAGCTTCGGGCCCAGCATCTGGGTTGACTCTTTCTGTCTTATTTTTGAACTGCAGACATGTGAGCTCATTCAGTATGTGCAAGACCACAGCCGTAAGTACCTCTTAAAACCATTGCCCATCTCGTCAGCGTCACAGAAGAGCAGGGAACTCAACATCAGAATGGAGACAATTTGCCAGCCAGTCTCTTAAAATTAGAGATGTCGCTGTGTGTCTTTTGAGTCAGCATAGATCTACGCTGTGTGTACATAAACTCGTCTGGTGCCTGTTAACTCCCTCTCTGGCTGCCAGCACATCTGCTGGAACCAGTTTCAAGTGCCAAACAATAATATATCTGGTGCTTTTTTTTTTTTTTTTTTTTGAGTTGGAGTCTCACTCTTATTGCCCAGGTTGGAGTGCAGTGGCACACTCACGGCCACTGCAGCCTCAACCTGCTGGGCTTAGGTGATCCTTCCATCTCAGCCTTCCGAGTAGCTGGAACTACAGACGCACACCACCATGCCCGGCTAGTTTTTGTGATTTACTGTAGAGCCGAGGTCTCACCAAGCTCCCAGGCTGGTCTTGAACCCTCAGGCTCAGGCCATCCTCTAGCCTCAGCCTTCCAAAATGCTGGGATGACAGGCTGAGCCACCACGCACAGCCTCATTTAATTTTAATTAAAATTTCAATAGCCATCATGGCTCGTGGCTGCTGTGCTGGATGGTGCAGGTCCAAAGCCAACGCTCATGACTCCAGGGGATTAATAAATGCTCCTGTGGCGTTTGTGCAGCATGCAAATACACACGTACATGCAGGTGCTACATACACACAGGAGACCACATGAAATTGTCTTTTGGAGGGCGGGCCCTTGGAGTCCAGGCTTCCCCGCCAGGTAAGTGTTCCAGGAGCCCCCCGGCATCCGTGTGCTAGCTAGTGTTGTCCTGAGAGGCTGCATTTGCTTCAGGGAATTTTTTTTTTTTTTTTTTTGAGATTCTTTCACCGCGTGACTTACGAACCCACCTGCCCACACGGCGCTGAGTGTTCTGCAGTGTGTGACCAAACACAGCTTGACCCCATGCCCCACCCTCCCTGGTCACCCGATCTCGCCCCCAGCGACTTTTTTTTGTTTCCCGGGATGAAAAGAGTCCTCCAAGGGAAAGTATTTTGCTGATGTGGAGAGGGGCAACCAAAAATGGCAGAGGTACTGCAAGGCATCAATAGGGATGAGTTCCAAAACCGCTTTTATCAGAAAGTGTCTCGATAGGTGAATTGCGTCCCACGGAGAGTACTTGGGAGGTGACTGAAGTTTGAACATGTAAGAACAAATCGTGTTTTATGAGTAAATTCCGGTTTTTTAGTCCCAAACATGTTTGTACGCACACGTGTGTGTGGAGCTGACGGCTAGGCGAGAGAGCGTCAGGCTGTTTGGCCCCCACATCCCGTGCCTCCCGGCCTCACCGTGTTCCTCCGAGGGGGTCCCTTGCCCGACCGTGGGTGGCAGGCCACGCTGTCTGCTGGTGGCCGTGGAGTCCCCCTTCTCTGCCCACAGCCCACCCTGTGGAGGGAACGCCACTCCTGCCAAGGCGCTGGGCTCTGTGTGTTCTCCAAACCCCAGCTGCTGCCTCGATTTCGAGCCATCTACAAAAGCAGACAGGGCGCACGGCACGGAACTCTGTCCCCTCCCAGGCAGTAACCCGTCTCCTCTGTTCTTCCTCCCCAGCTGGTGGACGCGGTGAGTAGCCTCTCTCCACGGTGTGTTTCAGTCAAGCCCAGGATGTCACACGTCTGGGAAGACACGTTCCAGCAGCGCCTTCTTCCGGCTGACATACGTGCCGTCGGGGCCTCTGCCGCCCGTGCCAGGGCCACATCCTGCCTGCAACAAGCCATCAGTTGCAGCCGGGCAGCCCGCGGTCCTCGCCCTGCTTCTCGCGTTTGGATCTTAGTGACTGATGCCACCCCTCGCTTGCTTTCAGACCTTTCATGCTTCTGGCTTCCTTCCTTCTCACTCACTGCCGCGCGGCCTCTGTCCCCCAGGAATCGCGGTGAGCACGCAGGGGCCAGAACCGCACGGGGCACCAGGTGCCGGGAGCAGGGCTGCAGCTCCAAGCCCGCACTCAGCCTGCTGCCCACCACCGAGCGGGCGCCACGCTCCCGGTGCTGGCTTCCAGTACCTCAAAGTCACCACTCAGCGCCACTGGGGGTGGCCCGTCACCGCCCGGGGTGTGCCCACTTCCTCCTACCTCGGGATGAGCCGCCACAGCCCAGCTGGCAATGCAGAGCCTGGAGATGCCCGAGGCTCTGGGCTGCCACCTGGGTCTCACACGCGGAACTCGCCCTTGGGTGTCTGTTCCTGCAAACTTGCTTTTCTCTGTATCTTCAGCCAGTGCTGTGGATGTCCCCCTTTATGTCTAGATCTCACCTGAAACTTTTCTGGTGTTTTTAATCTGCTCAGCCCGCTCACTTAGCCCCCGAGGCTGATGAGCCCTGCCCCGTCTCCACTGAGACGGACACTTTGGCTTAGGGTGAAAGTTCATTCTCACTGGGAGGTGGGACTCGTGAGCCTTGGAAGGTCATGGAGTCAAGGACAGAGGCAGTGACCATTAGCACAGAGGTAGGCAAGGGCCCAGGCCCGTGGCCGACGTCGAGGCAGGCCCGGGCGTCTGAGTCCTGCGCTGGCTTGCGGCCCAGTGGGCCATGCTGTGTCCATCTCCGCATGTGACATGCAGGCATCTGGATGGGAGTAGCCGCTGGCCATGGGAAGCACGGGCCTGCCGTGTCCTCTCACCCAGCGGCTGCCCAGCACCGGCCGCCACGCGGTCAAGCACTGCTGCTCTTTCTGCACCCGCTGGCAGGAGCTGCTCCTCGCTGGGCTTTCTCACACCGTGTGTGGGACGCACCCACCAGGTGGGGGCTGGCGGCCCGGGAGACCGGCAGAGACGCCATTCCCGTCTAACACGCCACACTAGGGAAGCTGGGAACGGTGATCAGATGAGCAAACGCACATTGCTAACCGTGGGTATACAGGGCCTGGGGTCAGCAGGAATGACTCGGGACCAGTGTGCCAGGATGGGCGCCTCTGCAGTTAGCACTGGCATGGGGCGTAAGCTGAGTCCGTTTCCCCGCGTGAAAAGGCAGTTCTCGAGCAAACGTCTCACTGTGAGATGAAAGCGTCTCCACTAAGCTTTCTCACCCTCCTTTTAGCGACAGAGCGCCCAGTCACCGTGAAAAAGTCTGTGGTAGTCGCCGTCACAGAGAAGGCTAACACTGACTGTGCACCTCCTGTGCGCCAGGCACTGCTGTTCTGCGTGCCTTACCTGAGTTGATTCATTTAACCTCGCCTCAGGCCCGTGTAGGAGGTGACGTTATGACTCGCACTTGACAGGTGAGGAGGCTGAGGCATGGGTGCGTAGTGAGGACAAGTGATGGGGGCGAGGCCATGTGGCCGTAGGGGCCCGGGCTCTCAGTGCTGCCCCGCATGGCCGCCTCTTGCATCTGACGTCTGCTCTGTGCGCTGCGGGTGCGTTTTCTTCCCACTTCTCTGAAACTGTTCGCCAAGCCTCCATCGCTGTTCCGCTTGAACTCTTTGTATCTCCTCACAAGTAAAAGAAACGAGGCCGACACGTCTATTTATATGAGTGAAGTTCCATCCACAAACGCCAAGGCCCCGTCAGCCTCCGCAGGTCACAGGCAGGTCCCGGAGCCCTCTCGTGTGGAGGACTTTGGTGATTACCTCGGACGTTTCGTAAAAATTAAGTTCTAGACGTTCTCCTTTTGTGCTTGACCAAAAGAGCAAACTGAGCTTTAGAAGAGCATTTTTAAGTGTGCAGGGCTTGAGTGTTTACTGTCGTACACGTGTGTCTCAGCGCCTAAACCATCCGCTGCCCAGGGCTGCATGTTTGCACAGCTGACATGCAGTGACCCACTCCCACGATATCTCCTGTAAGCGGGACGCCCGTGACAGCCACCCTCTTGCCTTCCAGGGGAGCTCAGGTGCCCGGCACACCCCACCGAGCTGGTGTTCGCCCTGGACCAGTCCCGGGACGTCTCGGAGCAGGACTTCACACGGATGAAGGAGATGACCGCGGCCCTGCTGCGGGGCATCCGGGTCCGGGGCGACGGCTGCCCCGTGGGCGCGCGCGTGGCCGTCCTCACCTACGACGCCCACCCCAGGCTCCTCCTGCGCTTCTCGGACACCCCCGGGAAGACCCGGCTGCTGCAGGAAATCGAGGCCATTCCCTACGCGCGGTCCTCGGCCAGCCGCGAGCTCGGCCAGGCCATGAGGTTCGTCGCCAGGAACGTCTTCAAGCGGATGCTGCCGGGGACGCACACCAGGAGAATCGCCACGTTTCTCAGTGGCGGTCAGTCCGCCGATGCGCCGGCCGTCACCACGGCCACGCTGGAGTTCAGCGCGCTGGACATCGTGCCAGTCGTGGTCGCCTTCAGCAGCGTGCCCTCCGTGCAGCGGGCCTTTGCGGTACGAGGGGGTGGCTGATCACATGACCACTGTTCTCTCACCCGTGTCCAAAGCCCCGTAGGAAAGCTTGGAGCTAGACTTCCCGGCCCTCAAAACCGTCACCAAAACAGCAGGGCTGGTCAGGTCCTGGTTGCTCACCACACAGAAAGCCAGTCACGGAGACGGCAAGCATGGCTGGGGAGGAAGGCTCACCTGGGTGGTGATGCCAGCTGGGGAGAGCGGGAGACGCCGTCTCCAATCCATCTCCCCGTCCCAGTGACGTCTGAGGCTCACCCAAGGGAGCAGGAGTGTAGAAAACAGGCGCTGGGGAGGGGTGAGGAAGAGGAGCCGGAGAACAGGAGTCGGGCAGGGGGTGGAAGAGAAGTCGGCCGACAGGAACTGGGGCGGGTGAGGGAGGGGAGTGGGAAAACAGGTGGGGTCTGGCACCTCATCGTCTGGACGTGGGGACGTGGCGAGCTTCTGGTTCTTGAAACCGTAGGCCTGAGAGCTAAGGTTTCCTCAGATGAGACGAGTGCACGTGTCAAGCTTTAAGGCCAGGAAGGCCAACATCTACGTTTACTTTGAAAAACTGCATCATTAGTTCTATGGGAAGTTGGGCTGGCCCCAACATCAAGGTCACTCGTTAGGAAAGTTCCAGCGCTGGATTGGCAGAGTAGAAAGTGTGCGCCACTGCGTCCCAGGAACACGTCGCGCCCTCCACGTGCATCACCCTGTTTAACGCTCGTGCGTCGTGCCATGAGATGGATGAGTCGGCATTGCCATTCTCTAGAGGAGAAAACAGCCTGGAGAGTTGTGCCCCAGGTCCGGGTTCACGGAGAAGAAGGGGCGTGTCTGGACTTCACTCCAGGCTTGCTCACTCGTGCTTCCCCTGTGGCTCTCCGAGTTGCCTCGGTCTAGAGATGCAGGATCCGGCCAGGAAATACACTCGGTCGCAGAGCCCGGGCAGTCCCCGCTGCGCGACAAAAACCCCTGGGCTGATTCTGCAGCCTCACCAATTATGCGGTGATCCAAATCTCGTCAAGGAAAAGCCATCCCAGTCACAGGTGCTTAGACTGACGATTAGTCTCGATGCGTAGCCTGCCTACACACGTCGCCCAGGACGAAGACGGCCCGGGACACTAACACTTCAGCAGCCATGACCACCGACCGTGGCACCATGTCCGAGCACCATGGCAGAGGACCGGTCAAGCAGGCTGGCCCCAGGTGGGCTCTCCAGGACAAACCACGAAGCGGGTCTGGGGACAACAAAACCACCGGAAAGCGCAGTTCAGATAAGAAGTCAGCCTATCAAGGAAGGCAGCAGGACACTCGGTCTTCAAGCATCTGACAGTCACCACTGGGGAAAGCCGTCCAGCCGAATCCCAACTTGGCAAAATCTCCTGTTAGAGACCCCAGGGGTAACCGTCGTCAGAAACTTCAGGCTAGCTTACACAAGAACTCTCTGCCGGCAATTTGGATTTACTGTTGGCAAGGACTAAGTGGTCTGATACAGACGATCAGTACGTCCCCCTTTTCCGAAGGCCTTTGATCGGGGCCGTCACTCACCCATGGCTAGGATTAAGTGGCTGCCTGAGCCCTTTCCACTCGGTAATTTCTGTGAAAGCGCTGACATACACATCGAGTTGAGATGCATTTCTCATCTATCAAATGTGGAAAGCTGACCCTGTCTTCTAGAGCTGGTGCGAAATGTAAATGATACAACACTGCCTTTGCGCCTAGTATGCAGGGAGCACTCAGGAAGGACAGCTTTGGCTTTATTTAACTCTAGTCATTCAGCTGCTTGACGCTGAGCAAGTCGGTTTAATGATATGGAATCGAGGCCCTAAAGGAGCTGAGACGGCTGTTAGCATCACTGAACTTACTCCCAGAATTATGAGAACGAAGAGGCAGCTGTGTCTGGCCCAGGCAGGGAAATGCATGTAAATCAGGAGAGACCGGGCCAGGCCATGCAAACTCGGCTGCCTGGAGACGCAGCAGCTCACAGATTTCATCTGTGATTTTGATTGCACACAGAGGCCCTTGGCTTTCATTTGTGGTGAAACAGAAGCTAACTCTATACCCTGATGCAAATAATTGGTGGCACTTGGGTGTAACAAATTCACACAGGCCACCCACCCAATAAAAGGCCCACACGGCCGTCCACGGATGCCAGGGAGGAGAGGGCAGGTGTGAGAACCACCTGCAGTGCCCACACGGCCATCCACAGGTGCCATTTGGAGGAGACGAGAGCGTCAGAATCACCTGTGAGGTCCACACGGCCACCCACGGGTGCTGTTTGGGGAGGAGAGAGTAGGTGGCAGAACCCCTTCAGTGTCCACACGGCCATCCACAGGTGTCTGTAGAGAGGAGAGAAGGGTGTCAGAACCACCTGCGAGGACCACAGGCCACCCATCGGTGCTGCTTGGAGAGGAGAGAGGGCATCGGAACCCCCTGCAATGCCCACACGGCCACCCATGGGTGCTGTGCAGAGAGGAGGGCGGGTGTCAGAACCACCACGAGGCCCGCACGGCCATCCAGGGACGCTGCTTGGAGAAGACGGACAGGTGCCAGGAGTGCCGGCCAGGTCCAGAGCGGCTGGGCTCGGCGGGCGCCGGCCTCCCCCGGGCGGGGCCGTGCGGCGGCGGCGGCGGTCACGGGCAGCCGGGAGGGGCCGAGCCGTGGCCGCGCCCGCCAGCGTCGAGCGGCTCCCCGGGGACGCCTGGGAGGCGAGGCCTCGGCCCCAGGGCCCAGCCGCACGCGCCCCGGTGCGCCAGCCCCGCTCGGCGACGGGCGCCCCGGCGCGCGCACGGCCGCGGCCGGGACACCCGAGTGCCGGCGTCCCTGGCTGCGGGCGGGGGGCGCTGCGGGGAGGCGGGACTGACCGGGAGGCGAGGACAGGGAGCCGGGGCTGTTGCGGGGAGGAGAAGCGGGGAGCGAGGGCGGGGCTGCGGCGAGAGCGGGGGCTGTGGGAGGTGGGGCCCGGCGGGGAGAGGGGCGGGGCGGGGCCTGGCGGCGAGGGGGCGGGGCCCCCCGGGAACGCCGGCCGCGCCGCAGTTGCTCCCTTGCCTGCCAGGAGCCCCGTGGGCGCCTCGCGCGCTGGGGTCCCCGGTCTCCGCCCTCCTCCGCCCACCCCCCAGGCGGTGACTGAGGTGGGTTGGGAAGGGCGGGGAGCACCCGGGGGCAGCTGCCGGACACAGGTCGGGCTGCCTCTCGAGGCCGCCTCCACGCCTGGCTCGGGGACCCCTGCAGGTGGCCACGGGAGCACCTGCGACTCTGCTCGGTGTTCCGGGCCGGGGCGAGAGGTCTCCGATCCGCGTCCTTAAACGGCGCCAGTGTCTCTCGACCAGTGTGGAAGCTTTCCACTGGGCTGCGGTCTCCCCATCTGAAAAGCGGGCCAGCGTGCATGCCCTGTCCCTGGGTTGTCTCGGTCGTGGGTATGAAAGCGCCTGGGGTCCTGCGACCCACTGGTGCCCACTCTGTGCCGGGAAGTGCTGTACTGAGGGCTCACTGCGTGCTCACAGTCCTGGCCGGTGGCGGTGGTCTTCTCAGCTACAGACAAGGCCCTGGCGGAGGAACCGCCCACAGCTGAGGCAAGTCGCGTGTGGCCCAGGCAGAGCACCGCCACGCCACCCTCCCCGGGATCCTTCCGGCAGGCTCGGCATGGCCTCTCCAGACCCCAGTTCTCTACATGGCCTGGAGGGCTCCCCAGCCTCCCCACTGAGCCGTCTTTCCCTTCTGTCCCTTGCAGGTGGACGACACCGGCACGTTCCAGGTACTGGTGGTTCCCTCCGGGGCCGCGTACACCCCCGCGTTCGAGAAACTCCAGCGCTGCACGTTCTGCTATGGTAAGAGGTGGAGCCATGGCTGGGTGCGTGGGCCCCGGGGAGTCAGTTGGGAGGGGGCCGCTGGGACTCGGCCATGGGGACACCTGGTCTCGGGGGGCCCTCTGGGCTCCAGGCGCACCTGTGACCCCTCGCCTTCCACGGAGGGAGCCTCGGCTCAGCACCAGGGTCCCTCCCACACCTCCCCTGGGGCCTTCCAGACCCGCTACTTAGCCTGGCTTCCAGGAGGCAGCAGTGACTTCAGGGAGGCGCCGTCCATCTTGGCGCGAAGTTTTCTGTGCTAGAAAGTGTGTCTGTGTGTTTTCTAAATGTCAGATATTCACAGCCCTGAAGAAATGCCCTAAGCAATTCAGCACCCTCCCACCTGCGCAGGGACAATTTTTTAGCACAGTAGATGTGAAAAATAGCACGAATGTGTGCATTTTCATTGACAAGAGGCTTCCTGGACTCCCAAAGATTAAGTGTCAGAGAGAGCCACAGTGGCGACTGTTCGTGGCATTTTGCGCATGAGCTACAGGCATGAACTGGAATTGGGCCCGCACTGAGTTCTGATGGTAGCGAGGACACTGCAAGCCAGCGGGATAAGGGCGGACATAGGCGCCAAGCAACATCAAGCACTCCCTGTGGCCATGCTCGTCCGGACGGCTGCATGTGCGTGCGAGGTGGTGATGGCGGTATCAGTGCCCAAGCTGTCATGCGGATCTCAACCAAGCACTGCCCAGACACGCGTGGGAACGGCCATCGCTCCTTCCCCTCGCCGGAACACGCAGGCTCGTCCTAGCTGGTCTTGCAGGGAGGCAGCGAGGCGTGGAGGGATGCCGCGGCTGCTGGGCCCACCAGGGTGAGCCCGGCGGCTGACGGGAAGTGGGGGTCTTCGTGCTCTCTCTGAAACGCTTCCCTCGGGCTTGAAGAAAACCTGTGACGCCCTTTCTCCGCACCCATCAGCGAGATGCTCAGGCCTGCGCCCAAAGTGGCCTCCCAGGGGGTGGGATTCCCAGGGAGCAGGAGGACTTCCTGTCTTCTGACAGTCCCTCCTCTTCCCCCCTCCCGCCTCCCTCTCCCCCTTCTGTTTCTCCCCCCGCCCCCGGACTCCACAGGGTTGGTCAAGCACCAGCACGCCCACCCCCCACACTTTCAGTCACTCCTCATGCGTGTCGGCCGCAGCCCGTGCGGGGTGTGCGGCACAGCTGGCACTGCGCACATGTGACCGGGGACGGACTTTGGCTCATCTCTTGGCTGGAGTCCTTGTTTTGTGCCTCTGGCCAATCACGGAGGACGTTTTGGCTGTCGTTCCTTGCAACTAAAAACCCACAAAACCAAGCAAATGGGCAGCAGCCTGCTGTCCCCGGTCTTGGAAACTGCCTGCATGCAGGTGACACTTCTGTCACAGGGACGTGCACTTTTCTGAATTCCGGTCAGGGGGCCGTGACTCGGCCAAGACCACACCTTTATTGAGCCCGTGGATAAGACAGAGTGAGATGTCTGCTGCCCCCATCGGGGCTGGCTCTGGTCGTGAATCTTCATCTAAAGCTCCAACTCGTGGCCCAGGCCTGGAGCTAAGTACTGCTGTCCACGTCTGCGCTCCATTCCTTTCTGCTTTGGGTTTTATTTTTGCTTTCTTATTTTGAGTCAGGGTCTCACCCTGTCAGCCAGGCTGGTGTGACCACAGCCGCTACAGCCTCAGCTTCCTGGGCTCAGGTGTCCTTCCACCTTAGCCTCCCGAGTAGCTGTGACTACAGGCACATGCCACCGTGCCTGGATTTTTTGTAGAGACGCTAGGTTGCCTACGCTGATCTCTTTGGGTTTAAAAGAGGCCATTCTCATCCTCAACCACACACAACTACTGAAACCTGGGATTTCAAGGATCCTCCCAGGAAGGGATCTCCAGGTGTCTGGTCCCACCACCTGGGACTGGGGTCCGCTGACTCGGCTGGGGGATGCAGCTTGTTTTTTGCCAGGACAGGGCAGACCCAGGCATCCCAGCTCTAAGGCCAAGGGGCCTCCCAGGTATGCCACCACTGGCCTCTTAACAATATAACACTGACTTTGTACATAGAACCTTCCGGACAAACTGGTGTGTCCTTTGGCAAAATGATTTTCTTCTCCTGGCCCCGTATCCCCTGCAAAGTTAGAAGAGGTGACCTTGAGGATCCCCCTACGTCCGTGCTTCTGGCTTTGAATAGTCATGTGGCCAGATTCAATAAAATTCCTGTTTTTACTACTATGCACTACTCTGTTAAAATGAGGTATGTGATTATACGCATGACCTCATAGTTCATGAAAGTCCATTAATATCCACTATTCATCTAACAAACACGTACTGAGCTTCCGACTAGTAAGCACTTGGAAATGCAAGAGCAGCAGCAGCTTTGTCCTTGGGGACGCACACACACACTGAGTCATAAGCATTTGTGGAAACGAAGTAAAGACACGCTGCTGTCTTCACTCGTGCTTTTTAAGCAGCCTGCTGCTTAACAGTAGAACAGCGAGACACTATGACAAGGCGCAGGGCCACCCGTGTGTTGCCAGTCTGGGGAGATCAGGTGCTTTCAGGTGGTGATGGTCAGTGCGTCCTCGCACGCAGGAGACACACTGTCCATTCAGATGTTATAAACTTAGGACACAGCCAAGATCAAACCTCTGTTGAAAACGCCTCTTTGAAGTCACTGCAGAGCCCAACACTTCTATTGAAATGTCTGATCGCATCAGTAAACGGAGTCCAAGACACAGGCTGGGGAGGAAGTCTGTACTTTATGGAGACAGATGCCAGCCATGTCCTGTTCTGACATTAAAGTCACTGGTAACTGTTCTAACCTCAGAGACGGTGCTGTTTCTAAATGCCGGCCCGTGCAGACGCTCCATCCTTTTCTGTCCGTGTCTGCTGAGTAACCCTGGTGACCTTCTGTCCACAGACACCTGCAGGCCGGATGCCTCTTGCAACCAGGCCAGACCAGCCCCCGGGCCGGCTCCTGTGGACGCTGCCTTCCTCCTGGACGGCTCCCGGAACACGGGGGCGGCTGAATTTGAAGACCTGAGAGGCTTCCTGCAAGCACTGTTAGACCACTTCGAGGTCGCTGCAGAGCCCGAGACATCCGTCACGGGAGACCGGGTGGCCCTGGTGAGCCACGCACCCCCCGGTTTCCTGCCCGGCACGCGGAGGAGCCCTGTCCGGAGCGAGTTCAACCTGACCACCTACGGCAGCCGGCGGCTCATGAAGAGGCACGTGGCCGCGGCCGTCCGGCAGCTGCACGGGGACGCCCTTGTCGGCCACGCCTTGCGGTGGACCCTGGACAACGTCTTCTTGAGGGCGCCCAACCCGAGAAGAAACAAAGTCATCTTCGTGATATCCGCGGGGGAGACCAGCCCCTGGGACGGGGAGACCCTACAGAGGGAGTCCCTGCGCGCCAAGTGCCAGGGCTACGCCCTGTTTGTGGTTTCCCTCGGCCCCGTGTGGAATGCCCAGGAGCTGGCGGACCTGGCCAGCCCACCCCTGGACCACCACCTGGTCCAGCTCGGCCGAATCCACAGGCCTGACCACAGATACGGCGTGCGGTTCGTGAGAGCCTTCATTAACTCCGTCCGGCGTAAGTCAGAGCTCTGCCCTTCCCCGCAGAACACGCTCGGCGTTCCATGGGGAGAGGCTGCGAGCTGGCATGTGTGCCTGGAAACCTCCCATCAGCCTTCAAGCACGCTGCAGGGTCAGGGAGGCGAATCTGGAGCGAGGGGGTGGGAGGGAAGAGGCTGGCTCCAAGCGTTTGGTTTCCTGGCTCATCTTCTTATGCCTGTGATTCCTGTAGAGACACAGGCACAACAAGCAGATATTCCCACATCTGTCCATGTGCAGCAGTGTGGCCCGGGTGTGAGGTCATGGCTCAGACCTTAGAGACGTGCCCTGTCATGTTCACACACCGCCTTTGGTGGAAAGTTCCACTGCTAGCTCATCAGGGAGTGCGCCCAAAAAAAATGACACCGCTCTTGGCGTTGCCTCCACAGGCTCCCATCGCAGTCTCAAGTGTCAGGAGGTGCCATTTACCCATCAGGATAGAGGCAGCCTTGCAAAACTTTCTTAGCCTCGTTAATGACTTTGTACAATGCTGGCAGTTAGTGTAACTGGTGCCCATAAAAAAGAAACACGGCTGTATTTTCAGAGTGAGCTTGCTTCAAAACATTCAACCTGCTCTGAAGGCAACAGGAGGGGTGAGCGCGCCATCCCCTGATGTAACTCAGAGGGCGAGGCACTTGGTCGGATGAGCAGATGTCCCCCTGGGGCCCAGGTGGGAAAGGGAGCGCACAGGCCAAGGAGGATCCACGCCACTCGGTGAGGTCCTGGCATGCGAGCCCATCCAGGCTGTGGGGACGCTGACTAGGCGCTGAGGAGCCTCGGAGGCCATTGATGGGCCGACGGCATGTCCTCTGCAGGCAAACTGAGTCCAGGACCTGCAGCACCAGCGTCCGGGAGCTCGCTAGAAATGCATGAGCCGAGGCCCCCAGACATTCTGGCCCAGAATCTGCAGGCGACCAGGGTCCCGGGTGATCCTCACGCACACTCCGGGTGGAGAAACACCGGTGGGGCCAGTGAGCCCCAGATGGAGTGTGTGGGTGTGCTCTGGGGGAGGGCCCTGACGGAGGAGTAGAAAAAGGAGGAAAAGAAAACCGGGGCGCAGGCCATTCTGAAGGAAGCGACCGCCAGGCGCGCAGAAGGGCAAGGCTGAAGAAGCCCCAAGCTTGTGAAAGGGACGCTCCCCAGGACACGAGACGCCGAATGAAGTCTTGGGGTGGAATTCCTTCCCCGTTGCCCCCAGATTCCTGGTGGTGGTCAGGCAGTTAGTCAAGTCACATGATTAGACACATGGCAGCACCACCTCCGACCAAGGAAAGGGAGAGATGTTTTCATTAAAAAGTGCTTCGTGAACATGAGTAGTATATAACGTGCTTTTGGAAGACTGCAAACGCGATGCAGTTGCACCTTCACTTTCCTAAACCTCAAGTACCTAGAAAGCTCCAATCTTTAAACTATAGCTGTAGAAGTACAAGTCAAATCAGACTCTGCGGGACCACGACCAACTCAAGCCTGCTGCAGGCCCACAGGCTCACACTCGCCCATTCAGCACTAACATGCACTTTGGGGCACCTACTTTGAGCCACTCACTGCTCTGGTGCTCGACGTCGAGGTGTGGCCACAGGAGCCCTGGTTCTGACTGCACTTCCAGTGCTCCTGGTCTCGCCCCTTCTGTCCTGTGACTCTCACTGAACACCCTGCTGCCAAAGGCTGGGCTGTCGAGGGCCGTCCGTGTTTCCTAAAAGGAGCAGAACTGCTGACAAGCAATCTGACGCGTGGAGTTAGCACAGGCAGAACTAAAGCCCAGGTGCACACGATGGGGGCACCAAGTGGTGAGGCCCTCCGTCTGGAGAACACAGTCCTACCTCCAGTGGCCGCCAGGACTGACGTGCTTCTCGCGGTGACCCTGGGTCACCAGAAGCGAGTTTGTTGTGTTAACAGGTCTGTCCGAGTTCATGCTGCAAGGAAATATATAATACTCTTTAAAGACTCCCTCAAAAACGGCTTGTTAATGTATAAGTAGTACAAGCAGAGGCATGTGTTATTCTGTCGAAAAATTAACACGCTTCCCAGTGAGCCACTTAAACCCAAGATGGCACCAGCGTTGCTGTTGCTGTTAGTGATTCAAAACCGGAAAGGGAAGGTCTCTTTCCCCTTGCATTTGGATATTCCAGAGGAGCAGATGAAATAGGGCTGTTCTGATGCGTTCGTGTCGACGAAAGGCCAACCATCAGGACTGGCTGATGATGCCTCCGCTAATGGCTGACCCACTTTAGCAGCAAAGGGCACCTTACTGAAAAGCCAGCTGAATTCACATGTAGATTCAGAAGTCACATTTCTGAAATCTTTCCTTTCCCATCACCACCTTCACAGTATCCTTCTTTGGTGGATACTGAAAACAGTGAAGGGACACTTTTGCACACAGAGCAGACTGCAGTAACATGAACAGCCTCGAATACAAGACTCATCACAGACTTTTCTCTTCCTAGGTGCAATCAACAAATATCCACCAATAAACTTGAAAACAAAGTGCCACAGACTCAGCTCCACGAACCCAAAGCAGCCCCTGCCACAGCTTCAAAGGTACTGTCTGCTTGGGATTGTTCAGTAAGTGGCTGTGTAACTCTCCTCATCTCTTCCTCCTCTCCTTCTTTTTCTTCCTCCTTTTTCACTTATCTGGACAAAAGTCTTTTGCTACATTAGGCTGAAGTATAATCCAAAGGAACAAGACCATTTTTAAAAAATGACCAGGTTGGTCTGAAAACCAATTTTTTTTAATGAAAAATCTGTTGAAATAAAATACCCAAATGGGACATCCTGATGGCAACAAGAGTACCTGACGACCAGATTCTGGTCTCTGAACACCACCAAGAGGAACCAGGGTTCCCCGTCTTGGGAAGGGATGTGCCCAGAGCTGCTCAGCCAGTGAGGGAGGGGCTGCAACGTAAGAACATCTTCAGATGTAAGCTCCTATCACCACATCCCTGTCAAATCAGGTCGTCTGAAATGGCTGTGCCTGTGCTGGCCACCAGAGTAGGCGCTAGCTAAATGCAGCTCATCCAAGTCAGTTAAAATGAAATGGAATGACAGGTTTCGGTTCTTCGGTCACAATAACCACATTTCAAGTGCCCAAGGCCATGTGCAGTTCACAGCAGCCCTGCCGGACAGCACACGTGACAGGACATTGCCACCGGCACGGAACTTCTGGTTAGCACTAGGCTTCTGTGACTCCGTGCTTCTGTCTGGCATTCCAGGGCCTTGAGAGTGTGACTCCAGCGCCCCACGCTGTCGGGTTACTCATGACTTCCAGTCAGGCTCTTCATGCGCCCGCCTGGCTTGGCTCCATTCCAGTGTCGTCCACGTCCCTGAAACAGCGCCTTCCACAGAGCAGGGGGCAGGCGTCTGGATGGCCGGGTCAATGGGCAGGTGGAAGAAAGACAGGGAGGCTGGCAACGGCACGGCATGCGTTCACGCCCTCTTTAGGCAAATACTCCCTGAGCACTCTCCAGGCTCTGGGGATCGCTGGGGTGGACCGACAAGGTCTCAGAATGCTCTGTGTGGAAGAGTGCAGGGCAGGTCATGAGGAAGTTCACAGTGAGTAAAAGCTCAGAGGGTGCTGCTATGAATGAACAAAAGCTTGCTGTGACAGGTGACAGGGAGAGGGGTGGAGCCGGGGAAACTAGGAAGGTGGCCTGGGGGGTGGGGAGCCCAAGTCCGAGTAATCTGAAGGAAAGGAGCCCCTCTGAACCCGTTCTGGCTCAGAAGCTGCCTGCTAAAGTTGTCACCGTCATTGTCATCACCAGATGGACCAGCCACAAGAAGATCTGAGCCGAGTGTGCCCCTGTAGTCACTGTGCAGCTGCTGTTGGACTTCTGCATCCTTTTGACAAGATGCCTCTCTTGTCAGCTTCTGTTGTCTGGGCCAGTGTAAATCCCAACGTAACCCTCTTAGGAGAATTACCTGGGAAAGGATGCAGCAAGGCCAGGGGTGAACAGGGGATCTGGGAAGCCAGGTGACTGTAGCTCTTAAAGGCGAAGTGACATTCATCTTCTGTGATGTTCTCTCCTTTCGTTGTCCAGCTTTGCTCCTGGACCACATAAAGCTGCCCTCAAGGGAGTCGCCTTCCAAGAAGCAAAATTCTTTCAAGCCAGAAAATTCCTTTCAAGAATAGTAAGAAGTGGCAGAGATGGCGCCACTCACAACTTTACCAGCAGCACATCCCTGACCTTTAAAACTGGAAAAAGGGTCGTCACGTCTGCAGCCCAACGTGGGGAAGGGGGTGATCGACCCATCTGGCCATAGAAGCACGGTGAGTCTCCAGACTCAGCTGCATCCACCGCCAGGACGAGGCCACAGGTGACCTGCGGCGCAGGCCCTCACTCCTGGGTGTTCAGATGCATCTCGTCCGTGTACATGACCACTCCCAGGCAGTGCCAGCACATGAAGGGTGGACGGTCCAAGAACTGCTTTCGCAAGACAGAAGAATGAAGGTGTTTCGAGAAGTTGATGGAGACGTGACGGAAAGGGACCCTTGCGTGTATGCATGTGTACCTGTGGGCCAGTGCTGCTGCTTTTGACTGTATACCCCTCCATTTTCTGCAAACCAAGCCTTCTTTCTTAATTTAGTAATGTGTGATGCTCAGTATTTAACCAAAGGTATTTTTAAATGTAAGGGGCTATTCCAAAATCTGCCCTAGCCATTGATGCTGTCTGCAGGTCCTCCTGTGGAAAATGTGACCTCCGTGACCAAGGCACTTGAACCCCCCACTCCCCGTGGACTGGCCAGGCCTCAGACGAGGGCTGGAGAGCTCTGCCCACCTTCGGCAGCTGTTCACTTGGGACTGATGAGACGCAGGGCGTACTTTTCTCCACCTCTCAATCTCCCTGAGCTCACTGAGAAACTCAGACTCCCCCAGAACACAAATGGCTGCTTTTGAGCTGGAAGTCCTCTCCATTATGACGCTCTGTTATGAAGCATTACTGTCTTTCCTTCCTCTTATGTGCATTTATTTTCACTGATCCCTGCATTTAGACAGGAGGGTAAAGACACAACTGTCACGAGTGAAGCTCTGAGATACCGTTAGCCATCAGGTGGCTGTTTAGCCAGCAGCGAAGGGCACCATGGCAGGACTGGCAGAACGCTAAAAAGAGCCTCCAACACTGAGTTTGGGAGAGACAAGAAAACCGTCGTTTCGGCCTGCACATTCATGCCATACGGGGTTGTGGAGATGCGGAAGAGACCAGAGTCAGTCAGAGCAGTGCCTGCTTTCCGAGCGCCTGGCCTGCAGCCGCCTTCCCCGAGGCTGTCTCCTCCGCCCCATCCAGCTCGCACAGCAGGGCCACCAAAGCAGCACTGCGCAGTTTAAACACCGCGCTGAGGCCTCACCTCAGTCTAGGAGCAGCTCCACGGCGGCGGCGGCAGCCCCACGAGTTCCAGCGCCCTCTTCGGGAAAGGCGGGAAGCCCCACTCGGTGCGCGGGGCAGCGGCACCGGCACAGGACCAGCAGGGGGCGTTCACACTCTTTTCTCCAACTCTCCCCTGACTCCCGGAAGAGCCGCCGCAGCGGTTTCGAAGCACTTCTGTATCCCGCCGGGCAGCTGCGGAGTCCGCTCACGTCGCTCAGGGAGCAGGCAGTCTAGGGAGCTCAGTGTCACACTCAGGTAGCACAGAACAGACCACTGGGTCTCTTCACTCATCCCAAGTGGTGCTGGGGGTTCGAGAAAAGCATTTCAAGAGCAGGAAGCGGATGAGCAATACTCACGAGGTATTTAATACCAGGGGTTTTCCTGGCTAACTTTGGGTCGAGCACAAACTCTTCTTCCACGTACTGTTGGAAATACTTCTAAGTATTTGGTAAGTAAAGTACACCAAACAAATACTCCCTTGGTGTGATTATTTGAGCGTCACGGGTTATCTTTTTAATCATGATAGGCGAAGCTCTGAAGCCTGTTACAAATAAAGTTCAAATAAGTTGAACTTTACAACTGAAGCCTGTTACAAATAAGTTCCTTTTCAAAAATAAATCCCTGGATACTTATCTAATCTGACTAGACAAATCACTCTCCTTGGTTTGCCTCTTTTTCCTAAAAGTGAACCAGTGAAAGTTAAGTCGAATGTAGGTTTCATAGAGCTCCTTTTAAGCCAAGACTCAGACGAGCGTGCTGTGCCTCAGTTTACCCGCTCCCACCAACAGCCGCCGGGGACCTGCTCC
The DNA here is from genome assembly GCA_027257055.1 of Cephalopachus bancanus. Lineage (NCBI taxonomy): Eukaryota > Metazoa > Chordata > Mammalia > Primates > Tarsiidae > Cephalopachus > Cephalopachus bancanus. The sequence continues at coordinate 1,686,385 of JAPVLO010000177.1, read as the reverse complement.
CACCACCTCTGTGCTGAGCCGCGAGGAGACTCCGCTGAGCACGGAAGCACCAGATCGTGACACCCGGGGGCAACCCAAGCAGACAAGCTTTCGTTAAGAAAGTGGAGCTTAGCCCAGCTCAGTGGCTCAGCCTGTAATCCCGTGCCTTTGGGAGGCTGAGGTGAGTGGACTGCCTGAGCCCGCGGGCTCGAGACTCGCCTGGGCACCTTGGCAAGACCTCATCTCTACAATAAATCAAAAAAATCAGCCGGGCGTGGTAGCGCATGCCTGTAACTCTGGCTACTCAGAAGGCTGAGGCGGAAGGATCGCCGGAGCCCCGCAGGTCGAGGCTGCGGTGGCCAGGAGCGGTCACTGCACTCCAGTCTGGGCGACAGGGTGAGACTCCAACTCAAAAAAAAAAAAAAAAAAGAAAGTGGAGCTTTGAGGGGCAAAGGGGAGAGGCACGGTGGAAGGCAGACAGAGGGAGAGAGGCTCCCGCCTCCATTCCCAGCTCCGTCTTCCTCAGCTCCCCGCCCCCCACACGCATACGTCTCAGGTTTACGTCACCTCTGACAGTGCCAGGTCTGCAGTCTAATCAAGAGGTAACACTTCATACGTCAAAAAGCCTTTCCCCAACTCCTGCAGACTCCACACCAGCCGTTGTGGCTATCGAAACCCTGTAAATACGATCCTAGCGGACTTTTAGGGAATCAGAGGCATTACAACCAACAACGTCAACCCCGAAGCCCTCAGGCCTAGTCAGAATCCCTCGTTCCTGTCTCGTAATTTTCCCTATACAGCAGAGGACACTAACTGCTTACACAGGAGTTCCACCATATCAGGCATTATGAGTAACCAGAGATGAGTGCAAGCACACAGGAGGATGTGCACAGGTTATATGCACGCACACCACCTCATACCACACTGTGCTATGCGCCCCTGTGCACTCTGGTATCCTCAGGGGGTCCTGGAGCCAGTCCCAGAGACATGGGGGGATGACTGCACTGCACCGCGAGGCGAGGCACCTGCAGTGTGGAATGCTGGGTACCGTGCTGTAGCTGAAGAGCTGACTTCCTGTGCGTGAGCTCTGGACATGTGCCTCTTGCTGGCCATCACCTTTGCTTTCATGGGCTTTACCTCAAGTACCGATGCGTGACCCAACAGCTCGCTTTTACCCGGTGTAGACTATTTATTAAGTCAGAAAACGCCCAAGAGCTTACTCCTCTGTTTCAGCTCATTATTTCAAAACACAAGTCAAAATACAAAAAACTCTTAGGATGCATGAATACAGTTTATTGGCTGCTCTGAATAGCATTTTTAATAGCAAAAATGTGTTTACATACTGGGCACAGTGGCTCACATTGTTATCCTAGCATCTGGGGAAGCTAAGGCTGGAGGACTGCCCGAGCCCAGGAGTCCAAGACCAGCCTAGGCCCCATAGCGAGACCTCATCTCTACAAAAAAGCCAAAAAAATTAGCTGGGCATGGTGGCACGTGCCTGTAGTCCCAGCTACTTGGGAGGCTGAGGCAAAAGGATTGCCTGAGTCCAGGAGGCTTAGGCTACAGTGAGCCATAATCATGCCACCGCACTCCAGCCAGGGCAACAGAGTGAGACCTTGACTCAAAAAAAAAATTTTTGTTTACATGATAATAGCTTACAACCATCTTTTCACCATCTTTTTTCAATACAAAACACACTGAGATCATAGCAGACACAAGATCTTTGTGTCTTACATTTCTCCCCCCGACACATACAACACAAAGTCCCAGATGCCACCGTCTGGCTGAGCGCTGAAGAGCCATTCATGAGTCAACCAGTCGGGGCAACCTCTGCATAACCTCCAGCACTTTCGTCCGGACACAGGAACAGAAGGACATGATTCTCAAAACTATGCAAATGAATCTGCTCTCCCTTCTCTCTAGAAACAACTTTCCTCCCAGGTTACAGCATATGTATAACTTCATGACAATGGATGCACATCAGCAGGTGTTCACTTCCACACCTTCACAATCCCATCTCTGGAAGCAGTGACGATGAAGCCCTGCGTGGTCTGGAACGTGGCAACGTCCGTGATGATGTCGTGATGTCCCACAGGCAGCGCCTCGGGGCCCCTCCGAGGCGTGTCATCACTCGGGCCCACCTTCTGCTTATTCTGAATCTCCTGTGTGATGGTTAGAGTCCAGGAGAAAGCCAGAAGTTACAAGCAGCCCCACGTGCTAGCTCTCGTCAGCAGCCTTGCTGCTGGGACACTGAGGCAACCGTCCTGTGAAGTCGCCGTGCTTTTGCAAACACCAAGCAAAAGCAGAGGGCCAGAGTCACAGGCCAGGCTTCCAGTCCCAGATTCTGGCGTGCCACTTAGAGACGCCCAAAGCGTGTAAGCAGGCTAAGGTTCTGTGCACACTGACTTCTGTCAACATCAGGAAGAAATGGGCATCAAGAACCAAATGCACAGCGGTACCCGTGGCCGCTCCAGCACTCCAGCTCCTGGCATCTGCGAGGAGGAGGCACTCCACCCACGGAGCAACTGCTCTGGCCCCCACCACCAGGACATTCTCGTCTCTGGACTGCTGCCTGAGTCAAGAACACAAGCTGCAGAGGTGGGTCCCAGTGGCCAGGGTTGGGTCCCAGCACTCCACTGACCAGCTGTGTGAACCTGCTTCACTGTGCCTTTTTCATTTGTAGAACAATATTGAGAGCATTTCCTTACCAAGTTATTTAACGTGCCTCCTGTTCATTTGTGCTATTAGTTATGTGCACTTAAGTTTATTACACTGTAGTCAAATTTAATTGTCAAAAACACAGAAAACCAAGAGAAACGTATTTCTTAATTTAAAGAAATCCCACCACTCTTAGCCAAAGCCATCCACCATCATCAGTTCTGTGTTTACGAAAGCCACTGTTGTGCTGTCAATGGTTCAAAGAAACAAAAAGAAAGACTCCTGTACCTGGACGACTTCAGTGCCCTCAATTATCTTCCTGTAGTAGGACACGGACGGGGAACTAGCACTTCCGGCAATGATGTAGGACCTTTCTGGGTACGCCAAGTCCCAAAACCTGGGGAGGAAGAGACAGGTGGTAGTAATCAACGTAGGACAACAGTGGGAAGAACTGACCATCACTGGCCTCCATTCCTCGATGCACTGGTTTTTTGCATTAGGGAAAGAGGTTTTTCTAAAACTAGGAGCATAACATTAGTTACAGATAAAGTATCACCAGCTGTCCCTGGAAGGTGACGACTCTGAACATTACAGTGCCACCGACATCGTCAGTAACACCATGCGTGAACTCGTGTCTGCCACACTACCTCAGCCTTCCTTGAGGCGCTACACAGTAAGCACTGCGTGATGCTTACCTTATTTTCATGTCTGAGCCAGCGGTCAGCAGGATGGGATTTCCATCGGCAGGACTGCAGTAGATGCCGTGGACACTGTGAGGAGAAGGCTTCAAAGAGATGCACGTGAGTCAGACAGAAGCCAGCAGTGTGCTCCATCAGCAATGGGGCCACTTCCAGAGGAAGCTGGGAGACCGGTTATGCCTGCCCCACCATGGGGCAAGAGCCCCCACATACGTTTGCCCTGTAGCATTCTGAACAGACAGGTGTAGCCTGCTCAGCTTCGGGAAGTGCCAACTGAGGACCACACGGAGCAGGACCCCAACCACAGGGGTAAGAAACCTCTCCCACCTTTTGCCCCAAAGTACCCTTAGCAACAGGACTATAAAAAACGGAGGCAGAGCCGGGCTCGGTGGCTCAGCCTGTAATCCCGCGCCTTTGGGAGGCTGAGGTGAGTGGATGGCCTGAGCCCGCGGGTTCGAGACCCGCCTGGGCAGCGAGACCTCATCTCTACAATAAATCAAAAAAATCAGCCGGGCGTGGTAGCGCGTGCCTGTAATTCCAGCTACTCGGAAGGCTGAGGTGGAAGGATCGCCGGAGCCCAGCAGGTCGAGGCTGCGGTGGCCGGGAGCGGCCACTGCACTCCAGTCTGGGCAACAGAGTGAGACTGCAACTCAAAAAGAAAAAACGGAGGCAGATGTGAGAGGGCCACATTCCATGTTTTAGAGAACCAAACTTCAACCTGGGCTCTTCCTAGTCAGCCCAGATCTGACTGGGGTTCCAGAGACATCACAAGCCTCAAGGAGTTACTCTTTCAAACCCCTGGTGAGGAGGAACACCAGCAAGCTTAAGGAACTGAACAGCACCCACACAGCGGGGGCTACGTGATGCTGGAAGCTGCTAAAAGCCTCAACTTAAACAGCACCCAAAGCCCAACAGGCACCTTGCTGGATAAAATGCCCGCAAGTGTGTAGGACGTAGAAACAGGATTGTCCCCTACAGTAAAAACGGGAGGCAAACCTGCAACTCAGAGAGCGGTGGAGCGCTGCTGGCCCACAGAGTGAATCTTCTGTCGCCCGTCTCCATATCCCACATGGACACTTCGTTGTTGCCCTGGACGGCTGGGGAGACAAAGCCAGACACGGCCATGAGGAGACCCGTCCCCAGAGCTCTCACAGCCGGGCAATGCACGCAGTCAACGCATCCATCTCCACTTCCTCCTAGGCTGCAAGCCACGCTGACTAGCACTCCGGAAAAACACCAGGACCCTAGCACCACACGGGATGAGGGAAGCGGTCCTCAGTACCCCGGCAGCCAAGGTTTGCTGGCCTCCTGGCCCCCCACCCGGCGGAGAGATCAAGGTGTGGAAAGGTCCAGCACACCGAGATTCCGCCCTCAACAGACTCGTCAAGAAACAGAGAAAAGAACGTGTAAAGTGCTCGACAAGAAACGAGGAGGCCACAGCCACAGGGAGTGAGGACCAAGGTCACTCCGTAGAGGTGTTACGGCCACGACTGAGAGGCAGGGCAGGCGGGCAGGCGGCGCACCCCAGAAAAAGACTGGAGTGGGCCAGAGCATGAGAGCAGGCGACTCTGGGTGTGCTGGAGAAACACAAGGAGCTGGCCTGGCGAGGAACACTGGTGGCGGAAGGGAGGGGAAGGGGAAGGAGGGTGGGGAGGAAGGGAGTGAGAGCCAAGGCGGGACCAGGGTAGAGGGGAGGAGGAGGGCGGAGGGGAGGGCAGCGGGGAAAGAAAGTGGAGGTAACTGTCAGCAGCAGAGCCCGCAGTTCTGAGAGGAAGGCGGGCCTGCAGGCGCTCTGCGCAGGGAGTGAGTATGCACACTGCTCCGTTCACTTAGCACCTGGGCCAGTCAGGGTGGCTGCATGGCTGTGTGTCAGCACCAAGGAAACAACGGCAAACGGGGCAGAAGAGTTCGGTTTCCAGGAACCTGCATCTACTGAGGACAACAAACAAAGCAGGCAAAGGCCCCGTGGCAGGAGCATGCTCGGTTCAGGAGCAGGTCGACACAGCAGGCGGGGAAGTAAGTGGGGAGGGCGGTGCTGGCTGCTCCCAGGCGCCCAGAATGGCCCCCTTGACCCTCTCCCGACCCCCTGGGGTGCACTAGACAACAGCCCCGAGAGAGCCCAGATCCCAGTCCCTAGAGCCTGTGACTGTTGCCCCCCATGGCACTGTGACTGCGGGCATGACCGAGCTGAGCACCCTGAGACGGCAGTGACGCTGGGCCATGTGGGCGGTGAGAAAAAGAAGAGGCGGAACTCGTCCAAGAGGAGGCCCACAGCACAGCAGGAGCTGAAGGTGGGGTCGGAGGCAGGAAGCAGCGAGGATGCAGCCCCCAGAGCCGCCACGGCACTGCGGTTCTGCCGCCGCCTTGACTTCAGCCCACGAGACCCGCTCCAGACTCTGGCCTCCAGAGCTGCTGGGGATGAACTGTGGCAAGCCGCCAAGTTGCTGGCAATCGTCACAGCGGTCACAGGCCGGGCCCGAGACCGGAAAGGAAGAGGGCAGGCTGGCTGGACCCTCGCCTCCCAGGGGCTGTCGCTGCTCAGCAACTTTCCAGACTGGGCCACCACACGCGCCTCTGCCGCCGCTCACGTCCGGTCCTGATCCCTGTGCTCTTTCCTGTGGCTCCCACCCCCACCCCTTGTAACCGCGGCCTTGAAAACAGCCCTCCTGGAACATCCTCCCCGGGCGTGCCATCATGCCCCATTAGAATCTGACTGGTAAAGAAGGTCGGTCATGGGGGTGGCAGGTAGGCGGATCCCATAAGGCCTGTGGACCCTGGCAAGAAGACTGGCCGTGGCCTGGAATGAGAAGCTGCTGGGAGGTGCTGGGCAGAAGGAAAGCCGGCCTGAAGAGTCACAGAGAAAAGCAGGCTGGCAGGAGACTCAAGAGACGAGGAGGGCCTGGACCAGGGAGGGGGGTCGAGGCAGGCAAGAGCGATCCAGTTCTGGATATATTTTAAAGCAGAACATACGGGGCTGGCTAGGGGATGGGGGTGTGAGAGGAGAATAAGAAGACTCAAGGGCCAAGCGCGTGGCTCACGCCTGTCATCCCAGCACTTTGGGAGGCAGAGGCAAGAGGACTGCCTGAGCCCAGGGGTTCGAGACCAGCCCGGGCAGCATGGCAGGACTTGGCCATGATTTGTTAATAAATAAAAAAATTAGTCAGGCGTAGTGGTGTGCCCTGTAGTTTCAGCTACTTGGTAGGCTGAGGTGGAAGGACTGCCTAAGCCCAGCAGGCCGAGGCTGTGGTGGCTGTGAGTGTGCCACTGCACTCTAGCCTGGGCCACAGAGTGAGACTCTGACTCAAAACAAAACAAAACAAACCAGAAGACTCAAGGACAGCAGTCATCCTCGCCCAGATACCTAGCAGAAAAGAGCTGCCATTTACAGAGAGGCACCCACAGGAAGGGCAGGCTGTCTAGGGGGAGGAGGCGTGGTGGCATTCAGCAGAGGAGAAGCCACATGTGCAGTCTGGACAGATACAAGAATCTGAATATGTTTGGTAGGCAAAGCCTGGAACCACATGAGGTCACACAGGCAGCAGTGTGGAGGTGAAGGCCACAGACTAAGCCGTGAGACAGGCTGCGGGTAGAAGTTGGGAGGGTGAGAAGGACCAGCAGATCAAGATGCAGGGGAACCAAGAGAAATGTCCTTGAACCCAGGTATCTGGAAAAGACAGAAATGACCCTCTGACCAGTGATAACTCAGACAACAAGAAGGCTCACAGTAATGGCCATGAACTTGGAACACGGGACTCTGACAGCAGCGGTGTACGAGAAGGGACATGGAGAGCCCAGAGGCAAGAAGACCATGGATGATGCAGGACAAACAGGAGTTTCACCTGCCCGGTCGTGGCTGTGCGCCGACTGTGCACCTTACACGTTTAACACAACTCCTTACAACGCCACGAGATAAGTAGTCTTTAGTCACACTTTACAGATGAGGAAAATCGATTTCAAAGATGTGCCCAAGCGTCTACACCAAGAATCCATACAGAAAAGTCTAAGAGCACCATGTGGGAAGGGCAGGGAAGCTTTCGAGCAGCACAACAGGGACATGTCAACAAGAAACAGCAACCAAGAAGGGTGAGTCACAGTCTCTAACCTAGGTCTCCAGGAAGACGGTGGCAGCTTTAGCAGAAATGGGGGACCAGGGAGAAAGAAAAGCAATGAAAGTAGGGTGGACAGTCAGGAATGGGGGTGACCAAGGAGATAATTTTTTAATATAATAAGTATGCGATGACCATAAGTATCAGGGGTGGGAGCTTCCACAGTCAGATCAGAACCAAGCACTGGGCTCCTCTGTAGAATGTGAACCTTAGCGACATGAACACCAGTCCCACCAACCTGCAATCACCCAGGACTGGTACAGAGGGTGCATGGAGAGGCGCCGGATCCGCGCCCGGGAAGGGTGGCAGTGACTTGAAATCGGCAACTGGAACCTCATGTCCCAACAAGCCATGGCACCACTGCTTGTACCTAAAAGAAAAAAGCACAGGAAGATCACCACCGAGTGATCAAAGCACATCAGGCTGCATTTATACAAATGGCAACAACACGAGCACGTGTGACTTTAAAGCTGCCCTAGCCACTGAGAAAAAGGCTTTGCTCTCAGGCAACTGTCTTCCCAGTTTCAAGCAGCACCTTTGGCTATTAAATAGCAGAGATACAAAGTGCTTATCATAATGTTATTACAGTAGCATCCGATAAATTACTCACTTTCGTTCATTGCATAATGAATGAAAATAAATAATTCACTAATTACTCACAGTTGTTAATTGCCAAAGGCACCCACAAAAACAAAAGTTCTCATAACTATAACTGAGTTTGGCAAGTCAAAATGTTCAGGTTGCCTGAAATAACCCAGGATGTTTTTTTGTCATTCAACGATGGCTTTATCAATCCTTAAATAGCAGCAGGTCTGTAGCTACTAAATCATCAGATTTCAATAATTTCCAGATGCTCTCTTCTCCAAAACATTCTACAGACAGGGATGGGTATCCACTCACAACAGAAACCGCCCATGACACCGTAAACCCCAGGGAGAGACAGATGGAGATGGACAGAGAGAGACCCCCATCCCAAAAGAACAGTGCCTGCTCTAACACTGAGCAGCTGGTCATGAAGCAACACAGAGCACAGGGTCCGTGGGGGCCGCTGGGTCTCTCTGCGTGTCAGCCCACCCCACACCGGGACGACCACTCAGATAGCCACAGGCACTGGGCTGCCCTCCTCACAGCTGACCGGGGCCCTACCAGGCACTGCTCCGTAGCCAGGTGTATGGTGCTACCCTTCTTCCTGGAGCTGTGCCATTTACTCATATAGAAGGCAAACATACGCGTTCCATACAAGCTATATAGACAGTCATAGAGGAAAGGGCACACACCTGACAACGTAACCAGAAAAGTCAGGAAACCTAGAGCCCCTGAAGGGTACTTGTTTTTTGACTCGTTATCTTTTTGGATTGTTTTAAAGTTCTGCTTGGAAAGTTTAAATATGAAAGTTTAATCCTTGGAGCCACACAAAAAGAAAAACATAAAGCAAAAGTGAGCTTGCCCCCCCAAAATAAAACCTAAACTCAAGCACAGAAGACAACTACTCTGAACGAGAAAGTCACCAGGAAAGGAATGAGCCAGGGCAGGTTCTGGCGGACCAGGTTCAAGACACCAAGAGGAAAAGGGGGAACTTAAGGGGGGAGGAAGTGATTAAAGGGTTTTGGTTAGACAAGAGGGCAAGCTCTAGGATCTACACACAGAACAGTGATGGCCACGCGCAGGACACTGCATATTCCTAAACCGTTAAAAGAGGAGGCTTTAAACATTTTCATCACAAATAACTTCGTGAGGTGATAGATTTGTTAATTAGCCTGATTTAATCATACAATTAACATATATTAAAGCACTGTATTTACCTCATAAATATATTCAATTATTACTTGTCAACTAAAAGTAAATTTTAAAAACTCAGCAACTCCATTCTTGGAGAGAGATATAGATATGCATGCCTGAGATAAATGGAAACATATGTCCTTTCAAAGACTTATTTGCCAACATTTGCAGCACGCTTACTCAAAAGAGCCAAACACCCAACCATCCATCACCTGGAGGTGAGGGCAACACAAATTGCTACCTACCCATAAAATGGAATATTACTCAATACATAAAAGAAAGCTCCTCATACACTCAACCACACCCAACGTCCCAAAAGCTGAGTGAAAAAGGCTTTGATTCCGTTATGTGACATTCTGGAAAAGGCAAAACTATGGGGGCATCAGTCAGATGAAAGGTCTGCCAGGGCTAGGACGAGGGTCCTGCCCGTGAAAGGGCATGAGAAATGCAGCAAAGGACATGTTCTCACCCGGTGGTGAGGGGGAGGGGCCGCACTATCAAGGGTAGTTCTCAGAACTCCTCGAATTAAACACTTAAAAAAAAAACAGGCAAGGAGGAAGCAAGGTCACAGGGTTCGGCTCCAGGCTCGGGGACAAGGTGGACACTGAGGGCAGCAGCCACGGCTTGGCTCGCCCACACCAAGCCCTGCGCCAGCTGCTTGCACCTCTGGAAACCCACAGGCCCCTGGCAAGGGCCGCCCCACCGAAGACTAGGATGCTGAGACTCAGAGGAGTTACGTGACTTGCCTGAGGCTACTGGAACTTACAACTGCGTCTGCTCAAACACAAAGGCTATTTTCCTGAAATCAAGTTTGCTGCTTTTGGCAGAATAAGACGATGCCAGCAAATCTGATCATCGCATCAATTATAAAGAGGTTCACTTAAGAACAAGGACAGTGAGGACACTGTGCTATGCCTTAGGATACTGACTTCACCCTTTCAAACCTGCTTTTTAATGAGAAAAACAAATTGCGAGTCTTATAACATAGTCGTTATTTTTAAAAGGAGACGGGAAAAATCCCCGATGAAGAAAAAGGAGACAGCACTTTCACAGGGCAGGCAGCACTCGCAGGCAAGTGTGGCCTGAGCGCCCAGGGCCCGCGGCCAGCCTACCGACGCACAGCCAGCACTGGTGAATGTCCACTGCAAAGGAGGTGACGAGGCCTGCCTTCAGGTCGTGCTTCAGTGTCCATGCATTGCTGGAAGACCTGAGGTCCCAGCCGACCAGTGAGCCATTCACAGTGGCGTAGGCCAGCACAGACTGCGCCCCGGAGTTGAAGTGGTGCATGTCCACAACGCAGCCGTCCTCCTTCGGATCCAGAACTCTGGAGAAATACACAGAGCAGAAGGCAAAGACATTTCCAGACACTGAAAACACAGCACTCGTCTCCATTTCAGGTGAAGCCATGTCCTATCCACAGTCAAGAAATAAGAACTAACGTGGCCATCCAGAAAATGGCAGTTGAGACACTTTAGAAAGTAGTTAGAGACTTACAGAAGAACTGCCAGAACAGCACAGAGCTCCTGTATACCCTTCACTCAGCTTCCCCGCATGATGTCTTACATGACCACAGGGCATTTATCAAAACTAAGGAATTAAACTATGGCTTAAATCTTGGACTTTGGAGCATTTCAGATTTTAGATTTTTGTATTAGAAACGCTCAATCTGTACGACTGGTGATGTTAACCTCATTACTAGTAAGCACAGCACAGAAGGCATTCTGCTGATCTTACCAGTTTTCCCTCTGTCTTTCGTGGCTTTCATGACCTTGATATTTTGAAGACTACTGGTTAGTGATTTCAGAAGATGTGCCTCAGTTAGGGTTTGTCTGATGTTTTCTCATTATCATACTGAGGAATGCCTTATTGGGAAGGACATCACAGAAGTGGCATGCCCTTCTCAGTGCATCATGTGAGACAGTAGCTGACCCCAGTAAGCACAGGGTATCTCTTATCTGAAATGCGTGGAACCAGAAGTGGTCAGACTTTGGATTTTTTCAAATTATGGAATGTCTGCATATGCTAATGTCTAAACATGAAATTCACATGATTCATATAGCCCTTACACACATACCCTGAAGGTAACTTTGTTAAGAATTTGTTTAAGCCTTTTGTGCATGAAATAAAGTTTTGACTGCAATTTGACTGCAACCTGTCATGTGCGATTGGGCCTGGGATTTTCCACTTGTGGCATCCTGTCAGCACACAAAAAGTTTCAGATTTTGAAGCATGCTGGATTTTGGATTTTCATATTAGAAACAACCAATCTGAGGCTGGACATGGTGGCTCAAGCCTATAATCCTACCAATCTGGGCAAGAAAGGAGTCTGAGAGCTCGAGATCAGCCTAGATAACATACGGAGTCATTACTGCTGCAAAAAATAAGGAAGTTAGTTAGCCAGGCGCAGTGGCACATGCCTGTAGTACCAGCTACTTGAGAGGCTGAGCCGGAAGGATCTCCTGACACAGGAGGTCGAGGCCACAGAAGTGAGCTGTAATCATGCCACCGCACTCCAGCTTGGCCAACAGAGTGAGACCCCAACTCAAAAAGAAAGAAGAGAATGAAAAAAGTTCAGTCTCCATCACTGGCAATGTTGATCTCCATCATCTGATTAAGGTGGTGTCTGCTAGGCTTCTCCCTCGACGATCACGCAACATTTGGTGAAATGCTTTGAGACAATGCAGAGATGCCGTCTCTGCCTCAGCCTTGGCCCACAAGCTTCAGCACTCACTCACAGACGTGCTCACAGCGAGCCCGCAGTGACTTTCCTTTTCCCTCATTCCTTCCACAGTAACGCGCTGGAACTCTTCTGCAAGTTGTCCCTTCTTCTCCAAGTATTCACTAGCTCACTGATGTACAACAGTACGGCTTCACAGACATTCTGTTCTTCACGTTCTAACCCTGTTAACGCCACCAGTACTTGCTTTGCTGCCCGAGTTCTCCCCACTCTGCCCACTGAGACTCTCAGGTGGGCACCGCGCCCTTCCAGGGCATTTTCTGGACACTTCCTAAGTTTGTGACGCTGCAAGAGGCTCCAGGCTCTTGCTTTCTTTGCCCTGCCATGCCCCTTGGATCCACGTTTTCCCAGAGTACTGGCTCCTTGTACTACAGAATGGCATCTAGAAACAAAGACAAAGACACTAAATGCTCACTGCCAGGGCAGAGTCCCTGCTCCTGGCTCCTCCTGATGGCCAGAACCAAGATCTGTCAGGTACACTAGTTCGTGCGTGCAGACGCACCTGTATTTCTGCATCTCCCTGCCTGCCTATGTGTGTACACACGGGCGTGCATCACAAGCCCATATCAACATCTCAGCTCCTGCCCAGCACCAGAGTTCATGCTAGCCACTCCTCTTCCATGACTTGTGACTTCTTTCTCCTACAGTGAGAAACCTGGCTCTCATTATCTACAATACATTTACCTATTTGTTCAAACCGAGTCTATAAATGAAATACCTAGTCATTTCAAAACGGTTAAGCTGCAGCCGGTTAACCCCTGTGACAAACAACCAACTACACTACAGCGTCTGAGTTCAGTTCCTTTCATCACTGGCCTTCTGGGACCCAGTCCAAACATTGCTTCCCAGCTTCCTTGGCCTGGCTCCTTTACTCCCCACGCTCTGCAGCGTGATGATGTGATTTGCGTGTTAAAACAGATGCACTCCACCTTTACCCCTACATCCTGGTTGACTTTTAAAAATCTTACATACAGTAAAATTCACTTTTTGTGGTATTCAGCTAAATGGGTTACAACAAAACCCATGGCTGTCTTCTACCAAGACACACACAAAACTGTTCCTACTCAAAATCACCTTGCATGGTCATTTGCAGTCAACTTCTGCCCTTACCCTCAACCTGGGGCAGCCACTGCTCTCCAGATGTTTTCCTCCCTATAATTTCATACTTTTCAGAATGTCGTACAATATTACTGGAAACACAACAAACAGCCTTTCGGGTCTAACTCTTGATGCTGCTGCCCGAGTCACTAACTTACTTCTTTATACTGCGGAGCCCTCCTGTCCTGTGTAACTGGACCGTCTTTTCAAGCTGAGACACTTTGAAACCTAAAAAGAACATCGTAAAGCACATGGCCAGCCTCCATTATCAGCACATACCGCCTTTTCACACGGACCATTTTCATCTTCTCTCCTAGATCAGGGGTCAGCAAATATTTTCTATAAGGAGCCAGATTATAAATATTTGGGGTTTTGTGAGACACATACATCACCATTGCATTTTCTTCTTTATTTTGTACAATGCTTTAACGATGCAGACATCATTCTTATTTTATGAACCATATCACAGGCTATAGTTTGCTGACCTCCCAGATAAACAATTATATTTATGAACATTTCCAATTCTGACTATATTTCCCCATAGAGGGATGATATGTCCAAATGCCAAATAAACTGTGAAATGGTTCCTTCCACTAATTCTAGCTATGAAGAGCAATGACAAGATCTGATATGAATGAATAAAACAAACAGGACATGTGGCAAAGTTCCTTTGAGGGCCACCACTGTCAGCAGCTGAACACCCTGGCAGTCTCCCAACCTAGACAATCAACAAGTGCTTTGGGCAGAGGCGTGACATTCACATTGAAAGAAAAGCCTTTCGGCAGAGAGCTCACTGTGCACTGAACGTGCACGTCTGAGTGTATGGCCTGTGGCCCTGTCATCACAGAGCACACTGGGCCAATAGCGAATGCACACAAAACTCCATAGGACTATTATTCCACAGTCATCCTCTGCTGAAATGGACTTTAAAGAACACTGGCAGATATCTGTTGTCAAGAGTCACCCGTAATACACTGCACAAAAGCTGCTCAAATCTGTTTAATGAATGTTGAACACATACTTTTAAATTCAAAAGCAGCCAGGCTCGGTGGCTCAGCCTGTAATCCCGCGCCTTTGGGAGGCTGAGGTGAATGGATGGCCTGAGCCCGCGGGTTCGAGACCCGCCTGGGCAGGCGAGACCTCATCTCTACAATAAAATCAAAAAATTAGCCGGGCGTGGTAGCGCGCGCCTGTAATTCTGGCTACAAGGAAGGCTGAGGCGGAAGGATCGCCGGAGCCCAGCAGGTCGAGGCTGCGGTGGCCGGGAGCGGCCACTGCACTCCAGTCTGGGCGACAGAGTGAGACTCCGACTCAAAAAAAAATTTAAAATAAAAATAAATAAATAAATTCAAAAACAACACAAAAACAGCAAAAACAAAATAATCCTAAGCGACCCGACCAACATCGCTTTCTGCCTTCAGCTGCCCAAGGCCACAACCTCCTCGCGCTGCTTTCTTCTCGGGGAGCTGTCAGCCTGCCTGGCACACGTCTTCTCCGCCCTCTTCTGCCAGCTAACGCACATATGATCTCACTGGCCGTCTTCCTTTCAAGCTCAGTCCTGTGAGCCCCGTAGACAGCGGCATGTCACCACACTGCCGTGGAACTGTCTGCTCACCCGTCCATTTCCCCATGGGACTGAGGTACACTTTCAGTAGTTGAGACAGAAGACAGAACTGATCATTAGACCATTCAGACAAATCTCAGACTGGGTAAGCCACAAGTTCAAAGCTGCCCTCTGACCTTGTGACAAGCTGGCAAAAGTAAGATGTGCAGGCAGCATCTGCTGAGACGAACCACACGGGACAGTTTTGAGTTGAGACTTGATAGGCTTAAAAGAAGAAGTACAACGTAAGAGGTCCTCAGCTGATCCAAACTACACTGCGAAGGGGAGAGGTGCTACCACAGTACACTGAAGCAAAGTCTAAAAGACTCCAGTTACAGACCTGCTTTGCAGCGGGTGGACTTTAGGAGACTTGGGCAGCTTGGAAGCTTCAATCCCAAGAAGCTGGACAGCACCGTTGTCAGACGCTGCGGCTAAGTAGTGGGAGCCTTGGCAGAACGTAAGAGTCTCGACTCGTCCTCCAATTCGGCTGTACGTAAGAATAGATCTGAATGAAAAAAAATAGGGTTCCATTTCTAAAGCAATACTATTGCCAATATCAAATACCCATGTTACTACCAGCAAGCAAAATGACTACTCGAGCTCCATTTTATCTTCCTGATCTCTTAACAAAAGCAAGAACCCGCTCTCAAAAGCACTGGTAGAAAATCACCTTTCTTCTGGTATTTTCAAGCAGCATCTTCACACGCTTCTGTTGTAGACAGACTCTCCCTCTTTTCTATGGAGAACTCCCACACTTGTGCTCCTGACTCAATTCTTCAAACACCCCCTCATTCTTAGACCCTCCAGGACGCCCATAACCCCTAACACAGAGACTGGCACAGCTGGAAAAGCACGAGTTTTAGAATCAAGGACTTCACCACTATCATATGATCTTGGTCAAGCTACTTAACTTGCCCTGTGCTCAGTTTCTCCAACTTCAGAACAAGGATTGCCCTACTTACCTAACTGGGTCACAGGGAAGATCAGATATGAGCAGGGACCCCAAAAAACCCAGAATTTATTTATAAAAAATTGTATATTTATTCTTACATGTTTACACATCAGTCACCTTCAAAGTATTCTCCATTGGACACAATATATCTATCGAGTCACTTTTTCCACTGCCCAAAACAGTTTTGAACCACCAATTTTCATACCTTTTAGTGCTTCTGTTGTATTTTTGTTTCACCACTTCCTCATCAGCAAAATGTTTCCCTTTGATGATTTTTTTCATTCGGGAAAACAAAAAAAGAGTCACTCGGGCGAGATCGGGTAAATAGGGAAAGCTCATGCCACTTTTTGGTCAAAAACTGCTGAATACTCAGTGCAGTATGGGCAAGTATGCTCACATGAAGTGGGCAAATGTATATGTGTTGAAAGAATTTCCCCCAAAATTTCTCTGAGGCCAAACACTGTCTCTCACAACAACGCTAGCTGGTATACTACAGCTGATGGGTTCCCAGAACACTTAGCTAGCTGCGAAGCCTGTGCAACAAGGGGTCGTCCTCCAAAAGACAATCCCAGGATTTACTTCCCCTCTCATAATATATACATACAAATCATAAGACATTCATAAAGGCAAAACTGTATTACAATATTCAGTGCTCCCACACACACACGCTGACCTTTCTACCCTCCTCTGAACTCACTGCCAAGCTTCTTGAAGAGATCACCCACACGGGTGCCTCCCACTATAACCAGACCCCTCCTTTTTACCCTCCTAAGGGGCCAGACCTCCAAAAGGCCAAAAGCCCCTAATCACCAAATTAACTAATCTGTCTGTTTGTAACCTGCTTATTTTATTATAAAAGTTAACATAGTAAATGTATAAAAATTATTAAAATACAAAAAAACAATTTTTATTATACCATGTATACTTATAAATTATAAAAATACTTAAAATACCATACTTAAAATATATTATAAAATACATTTATAACAGCAATAAAAAACTATTAACATTCTCACATACCCTTGCAAAGAGTTTTCTACATGTATTTAAGAATACATACGGAAGTTTTAATAAACATGAAATATTTTGTTTTTTATCAATCATCTCTAGTTACTTTTCCTTAATAACAGCTTTACTGAGATAATGTTCATACACCATAAAGTACATTTTAAAGTGGACAATTCAGCGATATACAGCATAACGGGAGAATTCTGCACGGATCACCGCCCTCGAATCCCAGACCATTTTCCTCATTCCCAAGAAACCGAATAATAAACCATCCTCAAACCTGTCAGCATCCATTCCCCACCGCCCCTCTCCCTAGCCCCTGGCAACAGCAATTTGACTTTATTCTCTATGGATTTCCCTATTCTGGACAGTTCACAAAAACACAGTCATGCATCGGGCGACCTTCTGTAACTGGCTTCTTTCACACAGCAGAATGTTGCCAAGGTTTCATCATCGTGCGGTATGCGGTACGCGGTACGCAGTACGCGGCGTGCAGCACTTCATTCCTCTCTAAGGTTGGAACCATCCCACTGGATGGACAGACCACATTTTGCTCATTCATCCGTCAGCTAATGAACGAGTTACTTCTACTTCACGGCTACTATGAGTGACACCGCTGTGGACATTTGTGTCTTTGTGTGAACAAACGTTTCAAACACAAACTGACTGGAGAGGGGCCTAGTCGGTACTGTCAGTGAGTAAAGAGAGGCAGGGACGATGCGATGACGAGAAACAGGCTTGTGCTCTCTCTCATTCTCTCCTGATACTAAGATACAATCCACACATCACAAATTCACCCTTTTAAAGGGGCTTACAATACAATCAACCAGACATTGCAACCATCGCCATTATCTAATTATCCAGAACATCGTCGTCACCCCCAAAAGAAACCCTGTACCCATTAGCTGCCACTCCCCAATGCGCCCTTCCCCTAGTTCCTGGCAACTATTAATCTATTCCTGTCTCCATGGAGCATTGAACGTAAATGGAATCACACACTACAAGGCCTTTGGATCTGGCTTCTTTCACTGAGCATGATGTTTTCAAGGTTTATCCACACTACAGATGCAGCAGTATTTCATTCCTTTTTTTATGGCTAAATAATTTCCATTCTATGGATATAACACATTTTGTTTATCCATTCATCAGATAATGACGTCGTGCTTTCCACTTTGGCTATTACAAATAATGCTGCTATAAACAGGTTTTGTGTTTCAGCTGTCATGGATTAATACCTAGCAGTGGAACTGTGGGGTCATAGGATAACACGATGCTTAACCTTATGAAAGACTGCCAAACTGCTTTCCAAAGTTGCTGTACTATTTTTATACTCCCACCAACAATATATAAAGCTTTCAATTTCTCCACATCCTCACTAACACTTGTTACAGTCTGCCACTGTAGATGTCAAGTGGTACCTCACTGTGGTTAACTGGGCCATTTTCCTTTAATGGTCGAGTTGTAATCGTTCTTTATATATTTTGAGAAACAGATGCTTATCAGACACATGATTTATAATTAACTCTCCCATCCTGCAAGCTGTCTTCACTTTTCTGAGGCTGTCTTTTGAAGTACAAAGGCTTAGAATATTAACGAAGTCCCATTTGTCTATTTTTTTCCTTTTGTCACTTGTGCGTTTGATGCCATGCCTCAGAAATCCTTGTCTAATCCATGGTTATGAAGATTTACCTGTCTCTATAGTTCATTTGAAAAGTCTTATAGTTTTAGTTCTTGTGTTTAGGTCTACAACCCATTTTGAATAATTCTGTGGAGTATTCCACCTTTTTGCGTGTGACTATCTTGTAATCCCAGCACCATTTGTTAAAAAGGCCATTCTTTCCCCTGTTGAGTTGTCCTGGCACTTTGTAAAAAAAACAATAAGTCAGGCTCGGTGGCTCAGCCTATAATCCCGCACCTTTGGGAGGCTGAGGTGAGTGGATTGCCTGAGCCCGCGGGTTCAAGACCCGCCTGGGCAGCGAGACCTCATCTCTACAATAAATCAAAAAATTAGCTGGGTGTAGTAGTGCGCACCTGTAGTTCCAGCTACTTGGAAGACTGAGGCGGAAGGATCGCCAGAGCCCAGCAGGTCGAGGCTGCAGTGGCCGGGAGTGGCCACTGCACTCCAGTGTGGGCGACAGAGTGAGACTCCAACTCAAAAAAACAAAAAAACAAAAAAAACAATGACCATAAATGTATTCTGCATGTCAGCTCTATTCCAATAATCTCTATGTCTATCCTTATACCAGAATTACGCTGTCTTGATTACTCTTTTGGCTCTTTACAACTTGGCTCTTTTCTAACAAGGCTGTTTTGGCTACTCTTAGTCCCTTACATTTCTTTCTGAATTTTAGGATCAGACTGCCAATTTCTACCAAAAAAAAAAAAAAAAAAGGGCAGCCAGAAAATTCACAGGGATGGCATTGAATCTGTACAGCAATGTGAGGAGGATTACCATCTTAATAATATTAACTATTCCATTCCATGAACATGAGATTTCTTTCCATTTACTTAGGTCTTTTTTAAATGTCTTTCAATTATCTTTCATATTTTTCAGTATACAAACCTTGTCTTGTACTTTTTTTGTTAAATTTATTCCGAAGTATTTTGTTCTTTTCGATACTATTGTAAATGGATGTTTTCTTAATTTCATCCTTGGACTACACATTGCTAGCATATAGGGACACTGCTGACTTTTGTATATTGATCTCGTATTCTGCAACTCTGTTGAACTTAATGGGTGGAAAAGACATATCAGATGGAAGTACAATAAAATGAGGAAAAGTAGCCATCCTTCTATCAGATAGCTCAGCATTCACCTAAAAACAGTTCACACACACACACACACACACACACACACACACACACACACACACAAAGAAAGACATAATGATGAAAGGCAATATTCAACAGGGAGATTTAACCATATTAAATCTACACACCAAACACCAGAGCACCCAGGTTCACGAAACAAACACTACTACTTGGCATTCAAAGTCATGTCAACAGTCACACCATAGTGGGTGACTTCAACGTCCACGGACACCACTAGACAGATCACTGAATCAGAAAGTTAATACAGAAACACTGGACTCAGGACTGGAGTCCAGATGGACCTAACGGACACCTACAGAACTTTCTACCCCAAATCCTGAGTATACATTCTTGTCATTTCCACATGGGACATTCCATGTTTGACCACTAAGCAAGTCTTGATAAATCTAAAAGCACCCAAGCCATACCAAGCATCTTCACAGACCACAGTGTAATGAAATTAGAAACCAACACTAAGAGGAGCTCCCAAATCGACACCACTGCATGGAAACTGAACATCTCACTCCTGAATGACTCTTGGGTAAACGATGAAATTAAGGCAGGAATAAAAAATTTGCTGAGACAAATTAAAATAGTAACACAACATACCAACACCTCTGGGACACAGCAAAAAGAGTTCTGAGAGGAAAGTTTACAATATTAAATGCCTACATAAAAAAAGACAGATCACATATTAACCCTTTGCGCTCAGATGTCCCCTCTGATGGGGCATCGGAAATCTATCAAATCACTCGGATGTCCCTTCTCAGGGGACACAGAGACTGCTGGTGAATATACAGGACAAACTCACGCAAGCGCAAATTTTTAAAAAAATGTATGTTTCCTGGGAGTTTTCCATTCAAACTGCATGAAAAAGCCTAGTTTATAAGTTAAACCTTATCGTGGTGAGAACCTATAGAAAAAAACATAATGGAATGGCACAGTGGAGACCCCGAGGTTTCAGGCATCCACTGGGGTCTGGAAAGCATCCCACAGGTGAGAGGGGACTGTTGTCATTCTTCACACATTTGGTAGAATTCACCATGAAGCTATCTGAGCCTGGACTTTTCATTGTGGGAAGTTTGTTGACTGCTAGTTTTTTTCTTTAGTTAAACAATAATTTCACTGCTTGAGAGCATACCCAGAGTTTTTGTTTTTGTTTCCAATCTTCACAAAGAACCAAAGTCTACTTTTGCTGATTCTTTTGTTTTTCTATCTTGTATTTCATTTATTTTCTCCTCAGGCTTTATTATTCCTTCCCTTCTACTTGCTTCGGGTTAAGGTGGCTCTTTTTCTTGTTTCTGACAGAAGACCGTTCTCCTCTTCTTAGCACAGGTGTTTGCAGCTCTACCTTCCCTTTGGAGTACTCCTTTGGATGCACTCCCCAAGTTTTAGTATGCCGAGTTTTCATTTTCATCCATCCTAAGGTATTTCTCGCCTCCCTCTAAATCACTGGTTACTTAGCTATGTTGCTTAACCCCCATATGCTTGGGAACCTCCCATCCTCCTTTTACTATATCTATTCCACTTTGGTTTGGAAACATCCTCGGTATGCTTTCAAGCCTTTTAACTTTATTGAGGCTTATTTCCTGACCCAACATACGGTTTAATCTGAGAAACAGTCCATGAACACTTAAGGAGGACTTATGTTCTGTTGTTGTTGAGTGTACTCTAGTCATATCTGTTAGATCTGGTGGTTTGTAGTATTGTTCAAATCTGATTAGAGAATGTCAACTGTCTATCCTAAAATTCGATTTTTTTTTTCTCTCTTCTCAGTGGAAATCTGCTGTTGAGCCTCCTCAGGGAATTTCTTTATTTCAGTTATACTTTCCAACTCCAGATTTCTATTTGATTATCATTTCTATCTTTTATTTGGTGAGATACTGTTCTCATTAATAGTTTCTTTTCATTCTTGAGCCATGGTTTATTTTAGTTCTTTGAACACACTTTTAACCCTCTGTACCTTGGTGACATCTCACAAACCCCCTATCAGCAACTCGATCACACGTTTTTACAAAATAGTGAAAAACAAATCATTCATATTAAATAATATAGTGTTGGAACCAATTATTTAACTGTAATGACATTTGGTTTATAATGGAATTTTGGACATTGAGGAACTTATTTATGACCAAAAATCAAAATGGTATATCTTATATTTTTCTAATGTGTGGTAACTAATGTGTGAAACAGTCACTGGCATGCATTGCAGGTTCACTGATACATGTTGTGCAACAGTAATTTGACGTGTTCCACCTGTTATTTTTCTGTTCAAGCAGACAATGTAGTCTTGTTTTCTTCCTCCCATGTTAATGTGTAACTTACTGTCTAGTCTGTTGCTGGAAGACTGTGTGGAAGGAGGCATTCCTGATTCCTGAAAACCACTTCTCAACTGCTTGATCAGAAACTTGACAAAGTTCAAATGGGACACAGGTTTTTCATTTTTTTCATACATAGGAGTTAATAACGCATTTTCTAGTCCCTAGAATCATTTCCTCCACTATTTTAAAGATTTTTGCAAACAAATATGTAAAAGCCTACTGATCTGCACAATCCATGCTGCGCATTCCTGCAAAATGATTTAGTATCATTTCAGGCTTTTTGACTGATAGAACATTTCTACCACGTAATGCCCTGTGGTAGATTTCATTCCTGCAGAACTCCAAGTGCTGAGAATTGTACCATACTTTTGTCTGTCCATGAAAGAAGCACAGCATTATTTTTCCTATGTGCTACTATATTTTTAGCGAAAAACTTTTTTTGATTTGTGCTGGTATACCCTTTTGGTTGACTTTGTACTGAATGTTTCCAAAGAGTATTTTACTACTGAAAGCAGTTGATCAGTACTCTTGCAGATCTGACTCTTGAATTATTCCCGTATTCAGGATAACTGCGATAAAAGCTAAAAACTCCTGTTGATCAACATCATGCCATTTATGCCAAATCAATTTTTGTGATAGCTGCTTTTTCCTTATTTTTTTCAACCGCATAACAATTGGTTTCTTTTATTACA
Organism: Cephalopachus bancanus; assembly: GCA_027257055.1. Classification (NCBI taxonomy): domain Eukaryota; kingdom Metazoa; phylum Chordata; class Mammalia; order Primates; family Tarsiidae; genus Cephalopachus; species Cephalopachus bancanus. The sequence goes on along the minus strand of JAPVLO010000177.1, from coordinate 1,663,943 downwards.
CAATCCACTGACTCATTTGTAAAATGCAGAGTAAGGTAGTCAATTGGCTCTCTTATATGACTTGCTATTTGTGGTCCTGTTGTTTGGGGATGTACAACAGAATTTATTCTCCCTGGAGAGTTGTCTTTTCCTGTAACATCTTCCCAGTCTTCACTTGATGATCTGTTGTCTTCCACTTCTTTGAAACGACTAACACTTTCATCGCTATCACTTTCTATTACACTTGCCCGTCTTCTTCTTGATGAGATGATATCACTATTGCTGCTGTAGTTTTCTTCCACATTAGTGTTTGGTTTTTTTTCCCCTAATTTACCTGTATAAAAGTCTAAATCTAACGAACGCATCTTCACTGCTGCTTATAATTCTCTTTTGTCTTTTCATTTTGCCATTGTTCTGCAAACTACATATACGTTAAAAAAATTTCTAATTGCAAATTATGTAATTGTGAAATGAAATTTATCAAAAGAATTCTACTTTTCCAACTCAGTGCAGATAGATATATTAATATTTGATCTGTGCTGCTTGTTACTTCAATATGATCTGCCTTCTACTTCAAAAGTTTCTTTTAAGGCTACAGTAACTTGCTGACTGATCTACCTTCTCAAGTTATACCATATGACACAGAGGGATGCCCATAACTGCCTTTTATACAAATGCTCTTATCACTACCTTTTGTTACAAAGAAGCGTCAGCACCACCGTGAAAGCATGTCACACATTCTCTTTCTATGTAATGCCAGGTGATATTTTTAACGTAGATCTCAGTTTATATTCCATTTCTTTATTTGCTTTTTCACGCAGTTTGAATGGAAAAACTTCAAGGATATATACATTCTTGAAAAATTTGAGCTGGCATAAGTTTGTCCTGTATAATCACCAACAATCTCTTTATGTTCCTTGAGAAGGGACATCTGAGTGGTTTGCTACATTTACAATGTCCCTTCAGAGGGGACATCCGAGTACAAAGGGCTACTAGCTGACTTAAAGTGTATATCTAGTAAGTCCAATGTCTGGGATTACTAACATACAGTTTCCGCTTTTTCCTGTGTATCAGCTATCTTTTCCTGTTTCTTTGCCTGACTGTAATCTTTTGTTCAAAACTGTACATTCAAAATTAGTATGTCAACCTTGGAAATAAGATTCCAAAGTGGTTTCTATATGTTTGTTTAATGGCTTTTCTGGACTAATGCCATAAAGTCTGCATTCTTTGGCTTAGTGGACACTGTTCAGTTAGCTTAGCAGTCATCTAATAACTAGACAGACATTTCCTTCAATGCCCTGAACCGTTAAGCGTCCCAACCTTTTACTGAGGGTTTTGCTTATGTCGTGACACACGTTCGAGGTTCCACATCAAGCACTTTACAGCACTGCCTTAGCCTTCAAATCTTGCGTGCACAGTCTCAAAGCCAGCCAGAGGTGAGAATCTGGTCTCTTCCATTCTTTCCAGGGCCTCTGCACAACTATGCACAGATAAGTGGCCTTATAAACACCCATAAACACAAAAAATATCTTCCAAGGCCCCCATGGGCATCTCATTAACCAGCTCTTCCTCTTAAGCTTTCTGTCCGCCTCTTGCTGGCCCCAATGGGTAATGCCACCTTAGCTGCCACGTTAAACAAATGGTTATTAGTTTTAACAAATGCCGTACGGGTAGGGTTTTTCCTCAAAGAACAAGGTACGGGTCAGGTTAAATAAAGGCAGGCCCTGAAAATGGAAATTCTCAGCAGAGAGGGTAGAGAGGGCACATAGTAACGATTCTCGGGATGGTGCGTTTAGGGATTTCCAAAGCCATTATGACCCTTCCTCAGCAGATTTTTTTTTAAAAATAAGCATTCTTTGGGTTATTATGAGACTTTAATTTCCAAAGTTCAAGAAAACTGACTTGGACGGTTTTTGCCAGTGTTCTCATTACTTTTATGGAAGAGCCGATTTTCGGAGGTTCTTACTCTACCATTCCAAAAATAGAAACATTATATGCTCTTCTTAAACCTACTTTTAAAAAACACAATTATTTTAAATGTCTTTCACATCAAAAAATGTATTTCCACATTTGTATAACTGTACCATCACTAATTTAATTGCACCTGTACTGCTAAACCTTTAGTTTGATCCCAATTTGTTACTATTATAAAGAAAGCCAATTTAAACAGCCTTAACACTGAATTCTCTAGGTTTATCCTTAGTTACTCTCTTAGGAGATTGTACATCACATATATTGTCAAAAAGCCTTCCAGAGAGACGTATCAATGGCATTCCACCAGAGGGCATTGTACGAGAGTGCCCCAATGGCATTATTAGTTATTTTTCACGCTACTTGACTTTTTTTCTTGCATTTGAGAGACACCTACGAGTTCCGTCCTTAAAACTCTCTCTTCTGCTGCAGTCCAGGATATTAACTTACACAGCTTCTTCTCTATTTTTCTGGCCTATTTCTTCCTGGCCGTAAAACTCCATCACCTAAGATTCAGACTTCAAGCCTCCATTGCTCTTCTTATTCCCTTTCCTTCAGAGCAGCCATACCACTCAAAAACTCTTACTTTTAACAAGACCAGTAACTCCAAAATACATAATCCTAACACTGATGACTGTCTTTTGCACCTCTCATTGTTCCAACACTTCACGGGGACAAAACTACACTTACATATTTTATTATTTCAACAAACAGCAAATGCAACAATCTCCCTTAAAATAGAGAAAGTAAACGAGAATGAAATAAGGTCGTACAGCAAGAAGATTTGGAAATTGTATTTTAAAATACAATAAGGGAATAAGTTGGGGGGGAATCTGTGGGAAAGTTTATAAAAACAGCAACTTTTCAAGAACTAGTCCCCAAAAGACAAACTGAAAGTTTAACTCAAATCACAGAAAAAACTGACAGAGCCAAGATTCAAGTGGCATAAATCACCAGTCATAATCAGTGAAAAAGCTAGAACCGGGAACTGGATGGTCAGCCAACATAATGCATGAGGAATCGTGCTCCCCAGAATGCACCAGGAACATTTCCTAAGAACACAGGTCGCTCTGCTGCTCTTTCCCCGGTGCCAGCTGTTCCCACCTGGCTTTGCAGGAGCAATCACTTCCTTCTCCCCATACCAGTCCATGAAGGCCCACAATGAGGGCCCCAGCCTCCACTCCCTTGCCCTCTTCCCAAGCCAAGTCCCATGTGGTCCACAAATGAGACAGCAGACACTGCAGCCACATGAAAGGACAGCTGCACCCAGAGGGGATCCAACCTCCTAATCATCATAGAAAGTGACCACAGCTCAGCCAAGTTGCCCAGTTTTGAGGACACCATTGTCTGAAATATGACACTGGAATCCTATGGCCTAAAATATAACACTGGGGTACAGAAATAAAAATTATTTGGGAATTAACAGAGTTTTTGCACGTTATCATCTTAATAGAGGGACACCTGATAACAAAGAATCATTTGGAAACAATCATCAGAGGTGTTTAAAGCGCTCATCAAAATGCCAACAATGGTGAGAAAAAAATCCAGAGAACAGTTTTGGGGCTGGAGGGATAGGGACCTAACAGGAAGAGGCACGAGGCGTGAGGGCTGGGAACGGGACCCTGAGAGGGCTAAGGCTACAGAGATGTGTTTGTTGGACCTTGTGGAATGGCTCACTGAAGACGCATGTAATTCATAGCATGAAAATGCCATGTCAAAAAAGAACTACAAAATATTGACCTCTAGTGAATGATACACATGCTGAAGTTTCTAGAGGGCATGCATTGATGTCTGCAGTTTCTTTTGAAATCATTTCTGAAAAAAGAGATTGATGAGGTGGATAAATGGATAGTTCTAGACAGAACAAATGTAGAATTATAAACTACAGAATTTGGGTGACAAATATATGCTGTTCCCTGTGAAAGATTTTCAATTTTTCTTGTAGGTCTGAAAATTTCATAATACAATGTTGACAAGAATTGATCCATGGACCCAGGATTCTTTTATTAATTTTTAAATAATGTTTTGGCCAATGCAATACCGAGAGAGAATGAACACAAAGACAATAATTAAGCATAGTATAAAAATACAGAGCCCTTTAAAAAAAATGAACTATTAGTACAAAAATCTTACCAGGTAAGTAAAGAGTTAACTTATACTTACAATAATCACATTTATCAAAATCACATCATGCACATTTGAAGTCTTAGGGATTTCAAGTTCTTGTCCACAGCAGGGGGGGCCAGTGGGGCAATGGGACGGGATGTGCTTCCCATCCGGTTAGCCATTCCATCACTGTTTACTTTCTGTTGCTCATACTCCACCTAATCCACTGGGCAGGTCTTGTCGGCTCCACCATCAGGACACCCAGAAGATGACCACTTTCCACCACTTCCACTGCCACCACCTAGCAAAGCCGCCCGCCTGAGCCTGGATCACTGTCAGCGTCTCCTGCCTATCTCTGCCCTGCCCCTTGAGCCTACTCTCCACACACAGCCAGGGAATTCTGCTGACCTGTAACTCGAATCCTGTGTCTCCGCTACTCGGAACCCTCCAAAAAAGGTTCCCCAGCTCACTCAGAGCCAAAGCCAAGGCCCGTTACAACAGCCATCGAGTCTGGCCCTCCTCACCCCTCCCTCACGCTCACTCTGCTCCAGCCACACAGATCCCCCTGCTGCTCCTTGAGCACACCAAACACGTTTCTTCCTCAGGGCTTTTGAAACTCTGACTGCTTCTGCCTGGGACGCTCTTCCACAAGACGCCACCCGGCCCTCTCCCCACTTCTCAAGTCTTTCCTCAAGTGTCACTCTGCCCTGCCCCACATCTACGACATCCCCAACCCCCCTTTCCGGCTGCATTTTTCTATATAATGCTTTTGGGTTTTTTGTTTTGTTCTTTGCCATCTAACGCACTACACGGTTTACTTATTGACATCTTCATTGTCTTGCACTTTCCCCTAGAAGCTGAGCTCCGCAGGAGAGGGATTTCTGTCTGTCACTGCTGTATCCCTGGCACCTAGTGAATCAGCACCCAGTAAACACCTGTTGACTGGAATGAATGCACGGCTCCATTCCTGAGCTGTGTTACCTGGTAGTCGTGGTCTTCCCCTCCATCTTTTGGCTGTTCCAGATTTTCACTGTGCCATCATTGGAACATGTGGCAAAGAGTGAGTGCTCATCAGAGACTCTAATTCGATTCACAGCAGATTTGTGTTCGTGAAGATGTGCGACCAGTAGCCCTTTAGGACGCCACCCTACGGAAAAGCAAAGGAGTGTGCATGTCTTAAACTGCGGTGTGCAAATACAACCTTCCCCTCACTCCCCAAGTCGCCAATAACCAGCTGGAGAGTGATGATAAGAACTAAATAATGAAAAGGTACCCAGAGCTAGAAAATACAGACCATGTCAGATATTATTTACTGAGTAAGACATCAAGATAGCAATTAAGTGTTGCCTGAACGGCTTTAGAGAGACTGCAGCTGGGACACTCTCCAGTATCGGAGAGGGCACAGCAATCACCTGCAACTCTGAAAACCCGGAATACTGGCTCAGCAGCATGAGGTAAGGACTGCCCTAGTCTAGAGAACGGAGGCACCAGGAGGCTGAGCTCCAGCACAGCACCAACGTATGAGCTGGGACATTTATTTAAATTCTCTGAGCTTTAATTTCCTAAATGCAAAATGAGGGATATATTGCTTAGCCTAAAGAGTGACTATGTTGATAAATGAGATATATAAAAAAGTCCAGTATTATCCTTAGCCCACGGTAAACACTCCAACATTGGCTGATCCCCACTCTACCTGTAATCATTTATTCTACAGTATAAACATGTTAGTACCAGTGATATTATAAATTATAGCCTCAGGATGTTCATGGACTTTTCAGTATCTTCTTTATGACATCTATAACCTTCAATGTTTTCTAAAGTATATTCTTTTTGTCTATGATTAATTTCCTCTAATACATTGCATATTCCCTGAGACCAGAAGCCATGTCTTATCAATTTTGAATCATTCACAGTACCTAATATAACTGTCTTCAATGTTTAATAATACACCTTTTTGTATTAAGCATAACAACTCATTTACTTAAGAAGATTTTTCAAGTAAAACAGAAAGTTATGCTGAAGATTATATTGTACTGAGAGTCAGCACTGTGCCTGAGTGATAACAATGTCACTTTAGAAATGATTCTTTTTACCAAGACACAAAAATAAAAAGAAGACTATTACCAAGACTGGCTTATTCCAAGATCAAACCAAGACGTCTCCCCTTGGCTCGCTAGCGCACATGTGTGGATACAACAGTGTCTCTGACTTTTAAGGAGGATGTGCTGGATTTGAAAGTGATCAACAACACTTCGTCACAAAGTCCAGATGATCTCCCAGGCTAAGCTGAACGTTTCCCTCTAGAGAAAGTCAATCTCGCACAACCACTCAAGTGTAGAAAGAAGAAAGTCAAGAGTCCAGCAGTCACTGCACATTTCTTGACCCATAAAACTTGACATATTCTCTCTGATTTACTAAGTAAAACATGCAATTCCACTACGTATAAAATGCCACTTAGAAAGACACATCCTATCAACAAATAAAGTAGGCGGTTTGTGATCAACACTTTTATATTTCTAAAGCAGGGCTGGTAAACAACACTGACTCGTATCACAGAAACAGCTTACACATCCAGGATATTTACGCTGATTTGAAAACATGTGCCTGGAGACCACCTGCCACCTAACAGTATTTTCTCATCAGAAGCCCATGGGAATTCACACAACTCGCCGATGCCTAAGCATGCTATGCAACTCTCCTCTGAATTCTCAAGTTAAATTTTGATCACTAAAATGTAAATACGGAAGCTCGAAAATTGTTTTTCAGTTTATAAATCAAAGACTAGCTCTGCCACATGACACTGGGCAAGTCGGCTAACAAACAAAGCTAAGTCACATTTCTACATCACACATCCCTAAAGTTCTTTTAAATCTTCTCAGAAAACGGAACTGGTTTCCCAAAATCTTTATGTGAGTCATCATTAAGCGGCGGGCTGTAGGTGACGCGGTTTTCTTTTTTAAAAAGTTCATCACTTTCTAACTTCTTCTTAAACAGTATTAGCAGAGGCGTGCTAATCCCTCCCGAAATCAAAAGCAGGCGCTTGCTCCAAGAAGCCCCACACTCAACGAGAAGAGGCACGACACACGGCAGGCAAAGCCCACGCTAGAAAGGGGGAGAGAAGCGCTGAGCGGAAGAATCACGGGAAGCGCCGGAAGCAGCATGTCGACCTGCCCCGGAGCTCAAGGATCCCAACCCCACAAACGGCGGCTTCAGAGTCCTGGCTCATGGCTTCCCCCGGGTTTTCTCCCAGCAGCTTTGCTCTCACTGTCTGGCAACAAAGCGTCAGAGTCCCACCCCAGACTCCAGGCCGAGACGCCGGGACTGGACCCCAGCAGCCGGCAACGGCCCTTACCTGGGGGCGGCGGCTTGCTCTCCCACTCGGCACTCTCCATCATCTGCTTGGCGATCCTCTCTGCACTGCACTGCTCACGCTTCTGCTGGATGAGCTGCTGAAGTTCTGTTCTGCAAGTTGTGATCCGAATCTGGTAAGTGGATGGCAGGATTGTGCTACTCAGAACCTGCATTACTGGTTTTTTATTCTGGACATTTGTCATCTCTGGAACCTGCAGAAAAAAACAGAAATGCAGGTATTTATGTCAAAGCAGGGTATATTTGAAGATAAAAGGGTACCCATGTTCTGCCTCTGCATTGTGCCAGCTTTTTGTCCCATTAATGCACTGATTTTAAATCCATTTAAATACATCGACATTTTTTCTTTTCTTTTTTTTTTGTTTTTTGGGCTCAGGCAATCCTCTTGCCTTGGCATCCCAAAGTGCTGGGAGACGTTTAATTCAATGCAAACCAAGTCAAAATGAGGTTCAGCCATAAGTGCTACATTTTCAAATCTAATAATTTTTGTTAAAAATTTGATCAGCACAAAGATAACATTAAACAAAAACTCTCATTAATTTAAGTGAAAAGAAGAAATGATATTTCAATTTTATCAGTCTGGTTCAATTAATAGTTTTCATTTAAGGTCAGGCACAATGGCTCACCTGTTACCCCAGTTCTTTGGGAGGCCAAGGTGAGAGGACTGCTTGAGTCTAGGAGTTCAAGACCAGCCTGGGTAACACAGAGAGACTTCGTCTCTACAAAAAAATCAAAAAATTAGCTGGGCATGGTGGCACATGCCTGTGGTCCCAGCTACTTGGGAGGCTGAGGCGAGAGAATCACCTGAGCCCAGGAATCCGAGGCTGCAGTGAGCTGTGATCATGCCACTACACTATATCCTGAGCGACAGACTGAGACTTTGACTCAAAACAAAGTTTTAAGATATGACTGGGTAAGGAAATTACCTTAAATTACAAACTTACTTCAAATACAGATGGCCTTCTACTTACAATGGGGTTACATCCTGATATGCCCCTGATAATTTTAAAACACTGTAAGTCGACGATGCATTTAACACACCTAACTTACCAAGCACCGTAGCCTAGCCTACCTAAAATGCACTCAGAATGCTAACATAGCCTAAAGTTGAGCAAAAGCAGCTAGCGTCAAGTCTATTTTATAGTAAAGTATGGGATATCTCATGCAATTTATTGGCTACTATACTGTCAAGTGGACACCAGGACTGTTGCATGGGTACACAATTACGGCTTCTACTGAATGCAAATTGCTTTCACACCATCGTGAAGTCAAAAATCATGTCAAACACTGTAAGTTGGGGACTATCTGTATACCAACACCATCATGACATTTACCACACACAGGAAACCTGGGAATGCTTTCCAGAGTATTCTGCTATTTTAAAGACAGAGCTGTGTTACACTAAAGGAAGATTTAAAAATATCCAAGAGGTTCACTACAGCCTAACTATAATCACAGTTCATAATTACGTCTTCAACCCAGATAACCTCGCTGGCAAGTACTCTGAAATGAGACCTTCTGGTACTTCAATAACTATCGACAACTAGGTTTCCCATTCACTATAAAATTAGAGATACCTTTGTCTCAGAAAGAAATATGTCCTCCCTACAGGGCAAGTCATCCAAAACAGCAGGATGGGACTCAAAGACATAAGGGAACTCCTGCCTTGGCGACAGTACCTGCGGAGAAGTTGACAACGGGACACCAATGCCAGCAGAGGATTCGGAACGAGGTGGCTTGCCAGGCTGAATCACCTCCTGGTCACTGCCTTTAGGTAGGGCCTGCGGGATGCTTGGTGGTTCCAGTGACCCAAACATGCTTTTCCATTCTTCATTTACATTTGAGTCTTGTTTTACATGTTTTCTAGCTATGAAAATATATGCAAAGTAGTTAGTCTGACGGTAGCCTTTAATCTCATTTTCAAGAGCTGTCAAAAGAAATAAAAATAAAGTAGCTATTAATAAAAATTAATAAAATATATTAATCAAGGAGGCAGAAGAACGCTACAAGGAGAACTACAAAACACTGATGAAAGAAATCACAGAGGAAAAAGCAAATGGGAAACAACCCATGCTCGCGGATTGAAGCGATTGTACTACTCAAAGCAATCTGCAAAGTCAACACAATTCGTCTTAAATTGCCAACATCATTTTCCCAAGAACTAGAAAAAAGAACTCTAAAATTCTTGTAAAACCAAAAAAGAGCCCAAATAGCCACAGTAATCCCAAGCAAAAACAACAAAGCAGGAGGCATCACATTATCTGACTTCAAATTATATTTGGTACTGGTACAAGAGTAGGCACGTGGATCAGTGGAACAGAACAGAGAATTCAGAAATAAACCCAAATACCTCAGCCAACTGAACTTCAACAAAGCAGACAAAAACATACACTGGGGAAAAGATACCCTAATTCAATAAACGGTGCTGGAAAAACTGGATAGCCACATTTAGAAAGAAACTGGACTCCAGTCTCCCACTATATTCAAAAATTAACTCAAGATGTTTAAAGACTTAAATGCAAGACCTGAAACCATAAAAATTGAAGAAGAAACCCTAGGAAAAATGCCTCTGGACATTGTCTTAGCAAAAGATTTATGGCTAAGACCCCAAAAGCAAATGCAACAAAAACAAGTGGGACTTAATTAAACTAAAAAGTTTCTGCACAGTAAAAGAAAAAAAAACAACAGTGTAAACAGGCAAAGGACTAACACCCAGAATCTACAAGGAAACAAACAAGCAAGAAAAAAATAACCCTATTCAAAAGTGGGCAAATGATATGGACATCTCTTCAAAAGAAGATATACAAATGGCCAACAAACATGAAAAAATGCTCAACATAACTCCTTATCAGGGAAACGCAAATTAAAACCACAATGAGATACAACCTTACACCAGTCAGAATGGCCATTACTAAAACATCAAAAAGCAGCAGATGTTAGCAGGATACAATGCAAAGGGAACACATACATTGCTGAATGTAAATTAGCATAATCTCCATGGAAAACAGTATGGAGACTTCTCAAAGAATTAAAAGTAGATATACCATTCAGTCCAGCAATCCCACTATTTGGTGCCTACCCAAAGGAAAAGAGGTCATTATACAAAGAAGAAACCTGCCCTCTTGTGTTTATAACAACACAATTCACAATTGCAAAGACATGCAATCAATCTAAATGCCCCTCAATTATCTTTCACCAGAAAAAGTTAAAAAAAAATTTTAACACCCATTGACTCATAAGTAGATGAAGAAAATGTGGTTATATATACCATGGAATACTATTCAGTCATAAACAAGAACGGAATAATGTCATTTGCAGCAACTTGGATTGAACTGAAGGTGACTATCCTACATGAAGTAACTCAGGAACTGAAAGCCATACACTGTGTGTTTTCACTTGTAAGTGGGAGCTATGCCAGAGGCCTGCAAAGGCCTGCAGAGTGGCACATGGACACTGGGCTCTGAAGAGGGGGCTGAGGGATGAAAATGGCCTATGGGTACCTTGTGCACTAGTGGGGGTGACAGCTACACCTACAGCCCAGACTCCTTCACTGTGCAAAGCATCTGTGTAACCAAAAATCACTTGTACGCCTAAAGCTACTGAAATAAAGAAAATTTTAAAACGACTATGTGCTTTGATTGCGTCTTTTAGGGGGGCATGGGTGGGGACAGCAATGGACTTCACCTCCTATTTATTCCTTAGGATTTCCAATTTATTCATATTTATGTATAAACTCATTATTAACTCTCACATCATCTCTAGGGCTGATGGAACAGATGTGCTTTTAATGGCATTCACAAAAGGCCTAATTGCTTCTGAGCTCCCCAAGGCTAGCTGAATTTCAAGTAGCCACTTTATCTAAAGAAGTCACAATAAAAACTTTTTCCAACGTCACTGACCAAACTGCTCAATATGACCTATTTCCAGTATCAGACACTTGCAAAACAAACAAAAAACAGAAAACATTAAAAGTTAATTGCTACACAGCTACCTTCTGACTACAGATAGATAGGAACTCCTTTATTTTTCTTCGACTGATTATAAAAAGCATATTGACACAAAGTTCATATTAAATAACACAAAATATAACGTGAATTGCTCCCATAATTCCAAATAGTCTGATACATCATCCTCCAACTTTTTTTTTTTTTAGTTGTAGTCTCACGCCTTGTCACCCAGGCTGGAGTACAGTGGCACGCTCACGGCCACCCCAGCATTGACCTGCTGGGCTCAGGCGATCCTTCCGCCTCAGCCTTCCAAGGAGGCAGAACGCAGATGCATGCCACCATGCCCGGCTAATTTTTTTGATTTACTGTAGAGACAAGGTCTCACCAAGTTGCCCGAGTTGGTTTTGGACCCACGGGCTCAGGCAGTCAAAGTTGCCTCGGACCAAAGTGCTGGGATGGATGACAGGCTGAGCCATCGTGCCCGGCGATCCTCTAACTTTGTAAACCTAATAAACCACAGTTTTTTAAGGGACAGGGTCTCACTCTGCCACCCAGGCTGGAGAGCAGTGGCTCAATCATGGCTCACTGCAGCCTCGAACTGCAAGGCTCAAGTAATTCTCCTGCCTCAGCCTCCCAAGCAGCTGGGACTACAGGTATAAACCACCACGTATAGCTAACATCTTTATTTTTTGTGGGGACAGGGTCTCACTATGTTGCCCAGGCTGGTCTCAAACTCCTGGGCTCAAGCAATCCTCCCGTCTTGGCCTCAAAGAGTGCTAGGAATTCAGGTGTGTGCCACTGTGCCCAGCCTTGAGAATATTTTTATACATGCCCGTCATTATTTCTCAAAATACACTTCCAGAACTGAAAATGGTGAGTCAAACAGTAAGGACATTTAAAAACAGTAACTAATGTCAAACTTCTTTCAAAGAAGAATATGCTCAATTTATAATCTCACCTAACAATGTATGAAAATGCCTATTTCCTCATGCCCTTGCCAATACTAGATATCAGTGGTCCGTGCTAATCACACAGGAAGAGAAAAGCATCTCAGTGTTTTAATTTTAATTTAATGTGGTTATTAAATTATTTACCTTTCTATATATATGCATTTCTGTTCTTTACATCCTTCACCTTTTTTCTTCTGGGGTGCTTGCTTTTTTCTTATTAATTTGTATCTTATATGTTACGAATTTTACATTTAAAATTTTACATTAAAAATATTAAAATTTATATTTATAAATTTATATAAATATAAAAATATTAAAAATTTAGTTATACCGGGGTGCCAAAAAAAGCAAACACATTTTAAGCAATGTTTACCATAATCAGATATGTCTGAACACTGATGATAACCACTGTGAGCACCTATTGCAATTGCAGAAGTCAAGCCTGACCTATATTCGTCTTACTGAGTATTACAATTTTAATATAGTTTTTTTCCTCTAAAAATGTATATACATTTTTTGGCACCCTCTGTATATTTCGCAATTAGTGGTTTATTTTAAGCAAAATCTAATGCTGGAATAGAGAAATTTTTATTTTTTTTTTTTTTTTTTTAAGAGATGAGAGTCTCAAACTCCCAGCCTCAAGCAATCCTCCTGCCTCAGCCTCCTGAGTAGCCAGGATTACAGGTATGAAACAACATGTCTGGCTGGAGTAGAGAAATTTTTTATTTTGAGTTGGTGTCTCACTCTGTCACCCAGTTTGGAGTGCAGTGGCACATTCACAGCCACCCCAGCGTCAACCTGCTGGGCTCTGGTGATCCTTTCACCTCAGCCTTCCAAGTAGATGGAACTACGGGCACATGCTACCATACCCAGCCAATTTGTGATTTATTGTAGAGATGAGATCTCGCCATGTTTCCCAGGCTGGTCTCAAAACTGCGGGCTTGGCAATCTACCCGCCTTGGTCTCCCAAAGTGCTGGTATTACAGTCTGAGCCACCGAGCCTGGTCAGAATAGAGAAATTTTTAAAGGCATGTACTTGGTAGTGAATATATCGACAAACAGATAGATACAAGATCCTAAAAATCTCATACTATGTAAATGTCACAAGAGCTGATGGTGCCAAATCTCAAGACTGTAAGTGGTTGCGATTTCCCTGGTCTCTTATATTTCACTGCTAATAGCAAGACCATTCTTTTAAACTCATTGGGTATTTCCTAACCAGTAGCTAGAAAACTCTGTCTCATTTTACACAGACCATGGTCCTTGAGGTTGGTGACTAAAAAATTAAAAAATGGTCAGGCACAGTAGCTCAGCCTGTAATCTCAGCACTTTGGGAGGCTGAGGTGAAAGGACGCCTGAGCCCGGGGGTTCGAAACCAACCTGAGCAACTTGGTGAGATCTCATCTCTACAATAAATCAAAAAATAAGACAGGCATGGTAGCTGCACCTGTAGTTCCAGCTACTTGGAAGGTTGAGGTGGAAGGATCGTATAAGCCCGGCAGGTCGAGGCTGTGGTGGCTGTGAGCATGCCACTGTACTCCAGCCTGGGCAACAGAGTGAGACTACAACTCAAAAAAAGAAAAATTAAAGAACAATTTCATCTTCAGTCATACACCTCCAGAGAGGCAACATGATTTTATTATAAGAACAGAGCTTTGGAATCAGACCTTGGTTCGTCACACACAGAGCTGTGATTGTGGCAAGTTACTTAATCTCTCAATTGTTAGTTCACTGCCCCATTTTTCCTCCACAAAGTAATGGAGTCAGTGTGTTTCAAAGTGCTGCATATGAGAAGTGGGTTTTTTTTTTACTATCAATTAACTAAAAAGCAGTCTTACAAAATAACTAATAAAACAAACGAAACATACACAAATATACTGACCCCGTTTATCATCTGGTTCTTGTTTGGTTCTCACAAGATCAACTTGTCTCCCAGTTATGCCCAAGGCTGCCAAGTCGATGACACCTTTCTGACTACTGTCATGAAGATGGTTCTGGTCCACGACATTGGCCTTTGCTTTATTAGATTTCATCATGAAGTCTTTCAGTGCCAGAAGCTTGTCTTCCTCCTCTTCCGTCATGCCCTAAAACCAAATAAAATCACATGTTTTCTAGGTTATTTTCACAAGTAATAACAATGGGCCTTAAATGACTGACAACTGAAGGGCCAAATCATCCAATTTAAATTGAAAATCAGAATGGTGAAATGAAGCAAGTGAAAGCAAGTATCAGTGCAGAACAAGTCGCTGCTGGAATCATCCACAACACTCTCTTAGGGCACTTTTTAATTTGTATCACAATGTACGTCTTAAGTTTCTTCCTAAATGGCAGTATTTAAATATATTTCATCTTTGAAATTTCCAAAGAATGGAACATGTCTGATATTTAGTAACTAAGCAAAAACTCCGAGTATGAAATATTAAGCAAAAGGAAAGTGTGTCTACTACAACCCCACTCCTGGTTGTGTTGAGAAATGTCTATTAAGTAAGTATGTGATTGAGAGCATTTTATGACATATAAGATGTTCTAGCCAGGCTCGGTGGCTCAGCCTGTAATCCTGCGCCTTTGGGAGGCTGAGGTGAGTGGATTGCCTGAGCCCACGGGTTCGAGACCCGCCTGGGCAGCAAGACCTCATCTCTACAATAAATAAAAAAATCAACTGGGCGTGGTAGCGCATGCCTGTAATTCCGGCTACTCGGAAGGCTGAGGCAGAAGGATTGCCGGAGCCCAGCAGGCCGAGGCTGCGGTGGCCGGAAGCAGCCACTGCACTCCAGTCTGGGCGACAGAGTGAGACTCCAACTCAAAAAAAAAAAAAAAGATGTTCTATACAACTCAGGAATTAATAGGAACACTGGCTGGACTGCAAATCTCAGTGGCACACCCAGACACGTTCTAGAGTAATGGCTGGAGTCAGACTGCCAAGGCTCGAATTCCAGGCCTATCAGTCACTATTTGTGAGACACTCAGCAAGTTACAGGGTAACGACCTCTATCTGTCTATAACATGAGGATTCTTACGCACACCCATCTTTTAAGGTTACAGTAAAATTTTAATGTGCTAATCCACCTGAGATACTTATCATACTTGAAACTGACAAATACTAAATAGTTCATCCAAATAATTAATTCAGTGTGCAATTTACACATTCAGGTAAATGTGGCAGTTCTGCATTTTCTTCTTTCCAACCATCCACAGATTCCTCCAGTACATTTTTATTATGCCAAGAAATTAAAAACATTCATGTAATAAAATGACAGTCTTCCTGAGGCCTCAATCTAGACTCCCTCTAGAGTTAAAGTCGTATTCACAATTCTCAGGCACAGTATGATACAAACCAATTTCAGGAAGGTAGAAAGCTATAAAGACGAGCAGCAGACTGCATAAAAATACAATAATCACAGAGCGATCCCTGACTAAATTTTTTCCCAGTGTTAACCTGCAGTTCTTGGTTTATTTTCACATCTCCTCCTATAGTTTGCTTTAAATAGATGATTTTACAGCTATGTAAGAGTTCTACTCTTTTTGTTGGTAGACCACAAAAGGGAGGGCCATAGTAAAGGCCACAAAAAGCAATGAAGTACTGACACAAGCTACAACATGGAGGAGCCCTGAACACATCAAGACCAGTGAAAGAAGCCAGACACAGAAGGCCACATACTGAGTGACTCCATTTATACAAAATACCCAGATTAAGCAGATTCACAGAGATAGAAGCAGATCAGTAGTTTCCAGGGGCTGAGGTGGCGGGGCAGAACAACAGCTAAAGGATATAGGTTTTCTTTTTGGGGTGATGAAAATATGCTGGAATTCAATAGTGGTAATGGTTGCACAACTTTGTGAATATAACAAAAACTAATGAAGTGTACACTTTAAAAGAGTGAATTTTACAGTAGAGAAATTTTTTTAAAATCTTAGCACTCCAGCATCAAAAAGAAAACACTCACACAACTAACAAGGATGTTACAGAAAAAGAAAACTCCAAGATGAGGTTGCTTATGAACCTAAATACAAAAATAGCCAATTAAAGGCTGGACATGGTATCTTACACCTGTATTCCAGTACTTTGGGGGCTGAGGCAAACCCAGGACTTCAAGACCAACCTGGGCAACAGAGTGAGACCTCGTCTCTACCAAAAAAAAAAAAAAAATCAAAAAATTAGCTGGGCATAGTGACGTGCACCTGTAGTCCCAGCTACTCGGGGAGGCTGAGGTAGAAGGATCACCTGAGCCCAGGAGGTTGAGGCTGCAGTGAGCTACAATGGTGCCACTGGACTCCAGCCTGGGCAATAAGAGTGAGACGCTAGCTCAAAATTTAAAAAAAAAAAAAAATTAGCCGGGCTCGGTGGCTCAGCCTGTAATCCCGCGCCTTTGGGAGGCTGAGGTGAGTGGATTGCCTGAGCCCGCAGGTTCGAGACCCACCTGGGCAGCGAGACCTCATCTCTACAATAAATCAAAAAATCAGCCGGGCATGGTAGCACACGCCTGTAATTCCGGCTACTTGGAAGGCTAAAGCAGAAGGATCACCGGAGCCCAGCAGGTTGAGGCTTCGGTGGCCGGGAGCAGCCACTGCACTCCAGTCTGGGCGAGAGAGTGAGACTCCAACTCAAAAAAAAAAGAGGACTGGATTTTTAAAATGTGGTACATATACACGAGGGAATACTATACAGCCATAAAAAAGAACAAAATCCTGAATATCGCAGCAACCTAGATTGAACTAGAGTCTATAATACTGAGTGATCTCTCACAGAAACACAGATTTGAGTATCACATGTTCTCACTCATATAGTGAACCTTTAACATCTATCATAATACTATAAGAAAAGGATTGACAGTGGCAAGAAACTATGGGGGGGGGTAGGGAGGGGAAGGGAGGTGGGATTAACAGTAGTCAATATCTGTCTGGGGACGGGGAGACACCCCTTATCAGCAAGGGTGCCTGAACGATGCATATTTGTATACCTAACCCTTAACTGAACTCCACAGTTTTAAAATAAAAAATATGTTTATAAAAAAAAAAAAAAAAGAAAGGTTGTTACTATCATGATGTCAACATTCTTTACAGGTTCAAGGCAACCTCAATCAATAGAACAACAAATTTTAATTGTTTAAAGTGGCAAGCTCATTTGAAAAACCACGGAAAATGTATATGGACATGTAAAGGACTAAGGATGGCCAAAATAATCTTGAAAAAAGAGAAAAAAACAAGCTGGGAGATGTTATTCCTGTTTAAAAACCATATGGAAAACATGTAAGGAAATATAAAGAAACAAGGACAGCCAAGGCAGTTTTTAAAAAGAAAAAAAATTTCAAAACCAAGTGGGAAATTTTTTTCTACCAGAGGCCAAGTCCAAGTTATAGTAACTAAGAAAGCACAATGCTAGTGTAAATCCATAAAACATATCCACGACCTTCTGCTTCTGGCCATGATGGTGTGGCAGGGACCAGATCTACCCTCCCCTTTAAACAACTTTAAAATCAGACAAAAAATAAATAAAACAACACTTATCAGTCACGGGGAAACAGGCAGTGCAGGGCTGCAGTCACTAAAATATTTAAAAATGAGTCCCGTGACTATCTCAGCAGTACCGTCTTAAGAGTTTTCAAGTCTGGTACAAGAAGAAACTTACAGTAATACAGAGCTGAGTTTGGGAAACAAATTAGAGTTCAAGAAAGCCATGGAGGCTAAATGTGTGGGGCAGAGAAGACGGGTCTGCATGGAATGAGGGCTTCAGAGAGCTACTGGTCATCTCCCCAAGTCTTGGGACAGTTCATGTTCCCACCAGCCAAACACACATGGTCTCCTGGTGCGCACAAAGTTTCACCATGGCCTCAGAAGTCCTCAGCAGAAGGACTAAACTGGCCAGCTGGAGGCTGCTCTGGACCCATGCCAGCAAAGCTTAAAAGCAAGGCTTAATAGGATGGAACTGATGCCAAGTAACTGCACAAAAGAACAAGCCCAATACTACACAAAGGATTCAGCATCCAACACCACAAAACCGACCATCAGGAAACTGGGTGGCTGGGGGCCAGGGACTGGAGGGAAACTTACATTTTACCTATATATTCTCTTCCCTCTCTAATTTTCCACCTGTGTTTATACTACTCTGTCAAAAATTACTAATAAACTAAAAATCACTAAAAATGAATCTGCCATTCCTTAAGGGGGCAAATCACTTTGTGTTCTTTATCAGCATGTGATTACATGGACACAAATAAAACAGGGAGCCCTATTAAGTGAGCTCTAACTAAAGCAGCCCTGCCATGTGTCGTCTCCGGATGGTAAGTTCCACTGAAAATCCGGGGCCCAGGTTCCAGCCCCCACATGAGGGGGGTTCCAAACCATATGGGTAATGTTCCAAAAGTGTATTTTAAGTCTGTTATCTGGAACGCTGAGCACACTTTCCCATGAAAGCAATGTAGGCTGGTAAGAAAGACCTATTCTGCCCAGGCTGCGTCTCAAGTACTGTCCTGTACAAAAGAACTCTAGAATCTAAGTTTTAAAAGTTCTGTAGACGTGCTCAGAATTCCTGCTTGCTGAAGCTAAAAGTGTGTCTCTCCCCTCCATAGCCTGGAGGTAAGAGCAAGGCCTCCACTCCCATCTCCAAGACTTGCTGGGCCCAAGCTTCTAACACAATTCTAAGAAACTCGGGCAGCACAAGGCCCAGGGTGCTGTGAGGGCAGAGAAACCACACGAGCTGACCGGCAAGCTCTTCTTCCCACGTCTGCATCAAACCCAAGCCAGTTTCCCACGTCAGCTCCCCAGCTTAGCCCTCTCACTGGAGAGCAGCACGGCACAGCACAGGCGTGTGGAGTCAGACAGGCCCGGGTCAGTGTCAACTCCGAAACCTACTGCACTGCGGAGCCAAAGCAAGTGGCCTGCCTTCCCTGAGACTCAGCTTCCTCATCTATAAAGCAGGGGGCACATCAGCCATTCAGGCCTGCCTGAAGGACAGTCACACAATATGGAGAGCTCCGACTGCTGTGGCAGACTCACTGTGGGCTTCCAGAACGAGGGAAGCCGGTGCCGTCCCGCCATGACCTCTCCCGAGGGACCTGGGATCCAGGCCTGCTCTCCCTTCGATGGGCGGTCCCTGTCCGTGAACCCTTAAGAGACTCCTGAAGACATGACCAGCAGAAGCACATTCAGCAGGGGAAACAGACAAATGAGAGGGCAAATGACCAACAGCTGCACCAAGCACCAACATTTGGAGGAAGGAGTGAGTTTCAGTGACTGGACTGTGGCACCAGGATGGGGGCCTGGCTCGGAGGAGCACAATGGGAGAGGGCTTGGGAGACGAACCGCAGGAAGCGGAAAGCAAAGGCGATAGGAATCGCTCCCTCTGGCTCCCTCCCTTGACTCATGGCAGCAGCAAAACCTACACCTCAGCCAGGTGAGGAGAAGGGGCCAGGGCTGGGTGGTTCCAGAGGGCAGCCAATGACCCATGAGGAAGAGAAGATTTCAGGACAGGGGCTTTTAAGCTAATACACAGGATCAGTCACAATGCTCAAGCCTGAAGAAATGTTTAGATCGCGATGTTTTTTACTGCATGCTGGGAAACCTTTTGGATAAAGACTGCTTACTCGGGAGAAACAACAGTAAAATGTGACTCAGAATCTAGCCTTCCATAAACTGCTTTCTAAAATATAAAAGACATCTAATGTGTGAGCCAAGGTTAAAAGAAAACGCTCTTCAGAAATTCAAGTCCCATGAAGTTAAGTCTCCGAGAAGAGATTCCAGGCCACCGTCCTGGAAGAGGCATTCAAGGGCAGCCCCAGCCTCCCAGCCTAACCTCGCTCTTTTTAAAAGAGCCTAAAGGGCTCCTGCCCGGCCTGCCCAGGAGCCGGCTCCATCGTTCGCTCCCCCAAACCGGCGCCATCAAGCCGCACTGGGGTTCTGTGACAAGCACAACACACGAAAATCAGCAAGAACTGATTAAAGTCTCTCTTTGCGAATGAATGCACTGTCTCATCTTTTTCTCTCACTAGACAAGAGACGACTGACAGGCACTCTCTTCAGAAAACCATCCTGTGGAACTGAAGACAGTGCAGTCGTCCTCCAGTGTCTGCCCAGGACTCTCACGGAGCACACATCTCAGCAATTACGTTCTTTGTTTCTAACCATCTGGATTCCTATCTTATTTCTCCTCATAAAACAGGATGTGAATTTAGACTTATTATTTCTAAAGCAGTCTTACGAATGCCAAGCATAACAAAAAGTTCACATCCTAGTTCTTACAAGATCGGCTATCTAATCCAAACCCATGGGCTCTAAAGATATAGCAGTCAACTGTTGGTTATTCAACTAAGATGCACTGTAAATCCAAGTTATTTCAGCTGCTTGCATGTAGTAATAACTCTATAAATCTGGATGGAAATGAATCAGGATTTTTCCATATTGCATCTGTGTTTCAGGATGTTTCGTCTAGCTGAATTTCATTACGTTTCTGGTGAAATGTGGAACTAAATCAAGACTATTACTTAAACCTAAGGTTACGTCTACTGTTTCCCTCATTTACTTAGCCAGCAGTCACACTAAAAACTTAACAGGTCTCCCAGGATTGCTTATTTAGCTCCACCCAATGCCTTATCAGCATCTAATACCTTGGGCACTTATACCAAAGACCCATGAAATGTTGACCAACATCTCTAAGATGTTAGACGCCGAAACATTTTCATGCACTCTGCATGGCATGTAAGACGTGGGAAGGGCGACACAACCTGTGAGAGCAGTTTCTTCAAAAGCTGGGCTATGGCAGGATCCTCGGGTGGAGGGCACTCGGGAAGGGCCCCGCTTCGCTTCTTCTGACGCATGTGGAGGTGTCGGAACAAGCTAGTGATGTCTTTAGACCGCAAAGCATAATCAAATATAGAACGGCTCACTGGTTCTTTTAAGACACTGAGCAGAACAAGTTTTCTTTCAATCTGTGTCAGGAAGATAAAAAAAATCTCCAAAAATACAACGCATAGTACAGTCATCTTTCAACTCAATAAATGCCACATATGAAAAGCTAACATCAGGCAAAGTGGGGACCAAAGTCAGGCCCAAACTTCGCCTGTACAATGGCCATTTGTTTACCCAAACCTGAACTGTACCCCACATCTTGAAAATTAAATTTAAAAAAAGTGAACATAGATTTTTATTTGCTAAGCAAAGGAGAGCAATCTAGGAGAGAAAAGGAAATTTTTTCTACAGAAGGAAAAAATGTATTAGGGAACTTCAAAGAGAGAAGGTATCTCTTATTTTTCTTTGTTAGCACCAGAGCACGCACTTCTGTGTCTGTCATACTGGAAAACTGATAATAAATCCCCATGCCAAAAGATTTCAGCAAACAAAAAAACCCCAGAATGTCGGTGTCCTGGGTCTGCAAGGCACTTGCCAGTTCACAGCTCTAACACCTGCAGGTCTGACCTAGAAAGACACTCGGGAGCCACAGGCCTTCCTAGGCCATCATGTTCTCCCAGGCGAGTCAGCCGCTTCTCAAACACTACTCTCTCCAGAGGGTCCACAAAACCCTTCTTCTGTCATCCTCCTCCCCACCCCTGCAAAAAGGCCTCCCTCGTCAGTGCATGTAACACAGAGTGCTCATGCACAACTGACGGTCACCAAGAGGACTGTCACAGATGCATTTAACTAACTAGCAGGGGAGTCAGCAATGGAGGGTTATCTTGTGTTGAATCCGAAGCATAGAAAGACAAGGCCCATGAAGCAAATGGGTAACTGGCCTTTCAACTCCTGATCCTGGCCTTTCAAAACATAAAACAATCATGGAAACAAACTTCTCCTGGGGAAGCGTGATGACTGAAGCTTCCTGTGGTTTCCGAGATCTTTTCTAGATCAGACCTACTGGTTGTTAGACCTGTGAACTGCAGATGTTTGCAGACCTAGGACATCATCTGACATCCTGGGATCTAGAAAAAGATCTTTCTTTGCCTTCTAAAACTTTCTGACATGGTTATTTATTATCCATCTTCTAGTATGATAGACACAGATGCATGCTCTAGTGCTAACAGTGAAAAGTAAAAAACACCTTAGCTCTTAAAAGTTTACTTCCAGCCGGGCTCGGTGGCTCAGCCTGTAATCCCGCGCCTTTGGGAGGCTGAGGTGAGCGGATTGCCTGAGCCCGCGGGTTCGAGACCCGCCTGGGCAGCGAGACCTCATCTCTACAATAAATCAAAAAAACCAGTCGGGCATGGTAGCGCATGCCTGTAATTCCGGCTACTTGGAAGGCTGAGGCGGAAGGATCGCCGGAGTCCAGCAGGTCAAGGCTGCGGTGGCCGGAAGCGGCCACTGCACTCCAGTCTGGGCGACAGAGTGAGACTCCAACTCAAAAAAAAAAAAAAAAAGTTTACTTCCAAAGAGAATAACCAGCCAAAAGAAGTAGGAATATCTTGACCTAATCTCCAAAGAAGCATATAAAGTTTTAAAAAAGACATTCTCTTCCTTAGTTGTTATCCATCTCATATATATATATATAAAAATTGCTCTTGGAGTAAAAATTAAAAATTCTACAAACTCTATGAAATAAAGAATAGTGATCCTCAGAAATGAATGAATTTATAAGGAAAGTAAAGCCTGAAGGCACAGCCAAAGCTCTCAAATATCCAGAGTTTACTCAAGGTCATCGTCTTTAACCAGAGGCCATAGGGAAGGGACATAAGACAAAAAAGTAAGAGAAAGCCAGAGAGGCATGCAAATTTCCAAACAGAAAATGGAGTCTTGGTAAAAACAGGAGACTGCAAGATGTCTTAACAGTCATAATCATCTCTCATCATTTCATTCTCCTTAAATGTCTACTTTGATGCTGACTGTCTAGCAAGATGAACAGTATAAACACTGACAAGTTAGGTAAATAAAATTTGCCTTGGCCAGACACAGTGGCTCAAGACCAGCATGGGCAATTTGGCGAGACCTCATCTCTACAACAAATCAAAAAATTAGTCAGACGTGGTTGCTCACACCCAGAGTTCCAGCTATTCAGGAGGCTGAGGTAAAGGGATTGCCTGGGCCCAGCAGGTCGAGGCTGCAGTAACCATGAGTGTGCTGCTGCACTCCAGCCTGGGCAACAGAGTGAGACTCTGACTCAGAAAGAAAAAAAAAATTGCCTTGAGCAAACCAAAGACCTAGAGTTTATCATCTAGTGCTATCCTACCAGAGGTGGAAGGTAGAGGGTAGTTTGTTAGGTTAAAAAAGAAAAGACACTAAAGCCCGTTAGCGGTCAAAAACACACCAAACATTTACAAAAGATTTCTTCTGTTTTATCATAAATAATGATTTTGGCTGAAATCAGTTACATATTTTACAATAAAAAAGCAGAGGTCCGCCATATACATTTCTGCTGATTAAATTTCGCTTTAACAGCAGATGCTTTATAAAATGACACAAAATAAAGTGTAAACTACTATGTACTATATTAGGCATAACAAGATGTATGATATCCCCCTGAACTTTTCTTACCTGTAAAGGTGCTTGGTCCATTATCATTAACTAGCTTGAAAAGAGTACAAGAATTATACAGCCCAGTCTAAATCTTCAGGCACTTACAGGCCCCTAGGACTCCCTAAACATGTCTGTAAAAAGGCTGAGACTGAAGGGAGGAAGGACCCCAAGCTGGAACTGCATACCTGTATTACCGGCTGGGTGATGTATGGGTGAAGATAAGGCATCAGTTTACAGTAGACGTCAGCTGTGCTTATCTGGTGGGCTACCACTGTGATGAACCCCACGGCACCATAGCGTATCCATAAATTGGGATGACACAGGAAGGGGGCTAAATGGGGAAAAGAAGGTGTGGATCGGATCAGTGAATCTCAAACTATCAGGATAAACACGTTTTCATCTTCGAATTGATGAGAGGATTGTACCACAGAGTTCCTACCAGGTGCCTTCACATACTCAACGGAGGCATCAGCTCCACCAAATGGACAATATTCTCTTATCATATCAAGCAGCAGTACCATAAAAGAATAAAAAGTTGCCCCTTTCCGGAGGATTTAAAACTTATATTTTTTTAGTCAAGGCTAAAAATGAGTGAGCACCTACCCACTTATAACACTGGATTGAAACTACTAGACAGAGACAGTAAGAGTCCCAACAACATACAACAAACTGTCCCTCCCCCATCGCACCCCCACAGAAATCCAAGGACACAGCATTTACCACACAGGGGACAAAGAAACAAGGGAGCTGTTACTTCTCCAAACCACAGCAACAAGATTAGGAAACGATCTGATCTATCTGACACTCTTTCTAATGCACGAGTTTGATCAAATCTGATAATTCTAATAATTCATAATTTCATTCACAAGACATTATACAGGGAAATTTAAAAGGCACAAAACATCATGCTGTATAAACCAGAAAATTAAATAAACATCTCTTCATACCTTTTATTTAATAATTTTATCTACCAAACATAAAATCAATGATTTCAATAGAAGTTAGACTAACCTGATTTAGACTAAAATTCAAACTTTTCAAAGAAAAAAATTTTTTTGTAGCTTTGAGCATGCAAAGACAGCATTCAGATGATATTTATTTCATCAGAAATTCACGCTAAAAGTAAGAGTACTGTCGTATCCTAATAAAACTTCTATTAAAATGAGAAGGAGAAAAGATACACTCAGAGTCTCTCCAACTTTCTCACATTTCCAACTCTTCTAATTGCACGGGAAGGTTTAGATTATTTCATGAACACCCTGCAGCCTCTGATCCAGCCAAGAAGGGAGGATTGGAATTTTCCCTTTGACAAGAAGAATAAGGACCGGAAAAGCAGTGATCAAAACCCCAGAAAGTAGCTAAACCCATAACAGCTTGACAGTTGTGGAAACTGGATTACACTTAACTATTTACCCCAATTCTTACTTCCTTGTGATACACAACCACACTTACACACTTCGTATGTGGTGGGGTACACACAGGGTACTGCTCTGCCCTTGCTTTCAGCTCAGCCCTGGTGCTGGAACAAGACTTTAATACATAAAATCATTAAATAAAAGGTATGAAGAGATGTTTATTTAATTTTCTGGTTTATACAGCATGATGTTTTGTTACCTGATCCGACCAACGGTAATCAACAAAAGGCAACACAAGCAGACACGTGGAACGGACAGCATGGCCAGGCTTGCCTGCTCAGGCTTCTGACATCAGGAGAGGACACAAGCAGCAGCCAGCGCTTCTACAGCCAGGCCTCAGAATTAGACAGATGAGTCACAGACACTCTGGAGCTGCATGGCCTGAAGCAGAGCCACCCACAGCCCAAGGATGCATGATGAGAAATGTATGGAAGCACTTCTGAAATTCTGGGGCTGACTTTCCACAGCATTATTACATCCGTAAGTAGCTGGCTGACACAAAGCACCTCCAATATTCAGAGGCAAGAGCTGGATCATAAGAAGTCCCCACAAAACAGCACACTCAACCTTTCTCTGTCTAACACACTCACATCATCTGAAACAAGTCTGGGGAAATGTATTCATAACATTCCAGTAAGAAGAGTGCAGTTTTTAAAAGGACTGCAAAGAAGTCATGATAATCAACATCAAAACTACCACGCCATTCCTTTTAAAAACCACTGCCACAAACAATGATATCAGCAAGATAGTAGAACAGGACACTTGGGCATTCATCTCTTGTAGAAAAATCCATTTTAACAACTATCCATGCATGAAAATACCATCATAAGAGCTGAGGAATACAGGTGAGAGACTACAGCACCTCGGTATAGCACAAAAATGAGAAAAACCACATCTAGAGGGCAGAAAGGATAACTTCACTTTTGTATCATCCAAGTCAACATACCCCCAAGCTCAGGCAGCACAGCACAGAGCAGGTGGGCAAGGAGGTTAAGGAAGCACCCAGCTTTGCCAGAGATCCAACACCAGGCCCACGCAGTGAAACCCAGGCTCCATGCCCTTCCCTGCAGCACCAGGCTCCAGACCAACCACCGTAAACCAGGCCCATCTCTGGAGACTCAGCCTCCAGGCCAGCCCCAGTACCCAGGCAGCCCTGGAGGACTCAGGCTATCCTGCACCCAGGGTCCAGGTCCAGCCCAGCAAAAATCTACAAAATTTCAGTTACTGTATTCTTGTCCAAAATCTACAAACTAACTGACAAAGAAAAATAATCACCTTAAAGCAGCTCAGTGAACTACAGTAGAACACAGACAACTAAATGAAATCAGGAAAACAATACACAAACATAACAAGAAGTTCAACAAAGACAGAAACCATAAAAAAAAAAAAACAAAAAACTCCTAATATCCCCTTTTCGTTACATTATTGATCAACTTTGGTTCCCAAACTATTAGCTCCTTTAAAAAAATGGTAAAAACTTAGAGAAAATGAATCCCTCAAGGTTCAGCACTCTGCAGCTTATAGGAAAAATCAGACACATTTCACTGTAGTGGAGTCTTAACATGATTGAGTTGTCAGTATTCAACAATTTTCTACTAAACGTGTGATTTTTAACATAATCATTAAAAAATTCAAGCCACATTTAAACTAAATCACAAATAAACTAAAAGAACAATTCTCGATATTAGAATGCGATATTTAAAAGTCTACATATGCTTTAGTTTTCCACAAATAAAAAATAATTAATATTCATGTTATAAAATTTTCTAGGATTTAAAAAAAAAATCTCCATTAGCCACCATCTAGTTTCTCAACATGAAGATAAATAATAACTGCTCTTTTTTCTCTGGGGATTGTCTCAGGAAAAATCTATTATTCAACTCTAACCAATTCTGACTTTCTATTAATTTTCCTCGGCAAAGCCTTTAGCAGCAATTAAGTATTTCATTCAAAGAGACAATCTGCTAAGATTTTTTGTTCTCCCAGTAGAGCCACCTGGCAATCTTACATTGTTTCCTTTCTTAAAACAAGTGATATGAGGACTAAAAGTTCCAGATATTCTTAATTTTAGAATCTGCCTTATACATTTGTTTGCTCTTATTCTAAATTTTAAGTTTCCAGGATATAGAGCATTGCTATCAAGGTCAATTAATTCCTTTCACTGGTTCAGAAAATCAGTAACATCAGTAATTTCAATACTATGAATTCTTAACTGGCAACCAGTGAAATATATGTCACAGATAATCCTCTGCAGCCAATCTTCAATTTAACCAGTGGTTAAGTGTCCAAAAATAAGTCTACTCTTCAGAGTAGTGAAGCCTTTGCCCATCTCATGCTAAAAACCAAAAAAGCCCTTGTTTTTTTTCAAGGGTGGTAGACACTTAACAGTGGATGAAAACAGAGTGATACTTGTCGACCTGGACTGGAGGACAAAGTGAGTCTGCATGTCTCTCTCTCAAGTACATAAGCATGCATACACGTGCATACTCACATACACACCCGTGCAATCAAAAGTAGGAACAACACAGTTGTAATTCTCACTCCATAGTATCTAAAAATTGTATAAAGTTCTTCCCATATCTTAATTTTGAGAAACAGACACATACCAATATCACTGGCAAACTCGTACACATGGGGTTTTTGCAGCAGTCCCAACTGGCACATACAGGTAAGGGCATTCAGAGCTTTCACAATAACAAACTCCTCGGCATCACTAAGACCTTGCTGCAGCAGGGGTTTGAGAATTGAGGAGCTCTGCCAGCCCACATAAGCAGCAACACCTGAAAATGAGAAGCAACATACTATGTGATTGTTCGATACCTGCAAGTACATATATCAGCAGTAAAACAATAAAACGAAGCAAAAGTCAAACATATTGATCAATAATCCAAGAAAAAATGTTGTCCACATACACAGCATAGTAAATAGACAAATATCAAAGCAATGCATCAAGAAATTCTGGGGCACCACGAAAAAGCAAGGATCCTAAGAACTTACAAAAACAAAAATGTAGGGCTCCTAAAAGGGAAGAAGAATCAGGCAGGCAACAAATGATCTTCAACAATAATAGGTGTAGAAGACAGCAGGGCAAGACCTTCAAGATTATGAAAGGAATTCTACATCTGGTCAAACCAAACTGTCAAACCAGATCAAGTCATTTCAAGATATGCAAGGACTGTGGCAGTTTACCTCCCGTGCAACCCTTTTTACGAAAGTTTCAACCTAAGAATTCAAGGGGATCTTTACAAACTGAAATGTACAATGAGCTAAAACAGTTTTAAAATGTTTTGAAAATGAAGAATGACATCTGGAAACTTATCCCTATCAGATTATAAAGTTGATTTAAAATATATAACAAATAGCTATGAATTTGAGTACAAGAATATAGAAATCAATGGAAGAGACTAGATACGTAGAGGCAGGCCACTGACTAAGAAAGCCTCACAAACCAACGAGAAATAAACAAAAAATGTCTAATAAACAGTGTCGGAAAAACTGGCTACATTTCTGACAAGAAAAAGAAAATTTATATTTCAACTTATATCACAATCAAAATAAAGATCAATTAAACAGTTATGTGTGAAAACTAAAGAATTAAAATGAAAAGAAGAAATGCAATAAATATGGAATGGGAAAACAACGTAAGCACAAAAGTTAAACACACACACACATACACACAAGATCAAATAAATTGACTATATAAAAATCATTTGCAAAAGTAATATAAAAAGTAAGAAGTTAAAGAACAAGCTGAGACAAACCGTGTGCTCAAAATGATCTGAAAGAAAAAAAAGCTGGTTGGGTACAGTGACTCAAACGTAATCCCAGCACTTCAGGAGGCCAAGATGGGAGAATCACTTGAACCCAGGAGTTCAAGACCAGCCTAGGCAACATAGCCAGACCTCATCTCTACAAAAACATTAAAAAATTAGCCAGGCATAGTGACACACATCTGTAGTCCCAGCTACTCAAGAGGCTGAGGCAGAAGAATCACTTGAGCCCAGAAGGTGGAAGCTGCGGTGAGCTGGGATCGTGCCACTGCACTTCTGCCTAAGCAACAAGTGAGATACCACCTCAACAACAACAACACAAAAAAATCTAATGTTCCTAATGTGTATACTAAAAGGCTCAAAAAAAAATCAATAAGCATAAATAACTCTACCAGAAAAATTCACAGAATTAGAAATATAAACAAGTACTCAACATGAGAAAGTTTTTCAAAATGATAGTTAAGCTAAAAAAATACACATCAATACAAGTTATCATTTTACACTTCCAACAGGCAGAGATTAGGCAAAGCCTATTTCACATCAAAAGGGTATGCAGTACTTAAAGCAGATGGCATGCAGAATGATATACTCTTAAATGTGTTAAAAGTTTTTAAAATAAATTCATTCTTTAACCCAGTAAATAAAATGTTATACTTCCATCCTGAGAAAATAATCAGAAACAACGACCTACATATTTTACCTATTTAAATATATAAAAGATTATCCATATAATATATAATAGAAAAAAATGAAAACAATTTAAATATCCAAAAGAAGGGTTAAATAAATTTAGGCAAAACCACGGGGAGACACCTCTTATCAACAAGGGTGCCTGAACAAAGCATATCTGTATACCTAACCCTTAACTGTACCCCACAATATCATAATAAAAAATATTGATTAAAAAAATAAATAAAAATAAAAATAAATTTAGGCAAAACCACATAATGGAGTAACTTAGATTCATTAAATTATGGTTTCAGAGAATTCTTAATGACATGAGAAAATGCTTAGAATATGTACTAGAAAAAACTGAGATTAATAATATGATATATACATAGCACTTGCATGCCAGGTACTACTGCATATGTTAATTCATTCTATCTTCACAACAACCTGTGAGACCAGCACTATTATCATCCCCATTTTACAGACAGGTAAACTAAGGCACAAAAGACATTAAATGATTTTTCCAAGGGACAACAACTAGCAAGTGACAAACCAAGAACTGGAACCCCACAGTCTGGCTCCACAGTCCTGCTCTTAACCATCAACAAAACAGAATAAACGGGATGCAAAGAAACGAGGAAGAGGGAAGGAGAAAACACCAAAAGTTTCACAGAGATTGTGCACGAGTTGCAGGATGAAGGATGATCTGTTTTCTTCTTGGTTCTGTATTTTCCAAATTTAATTTTTTTGTTGTTCTGAGTCAGTCTCACTCTGTCACCCAGGCTGGAGCAGTGGAATGCTGCTCAAGGCCACCAAGCCTCGAACTGCTGGGCTCAGGCCATCCCGCCTCAGTCTACTAATTGGCTGGAACTACAGACATGCGCCACCATGCCCAGCTAATTTTTTTTTTAACTGTGGAGACGGGTCTTGCCATGTTCCCAGGCTGGTCTCTAACCCATGGGCTCAGGCAATCCTCTTGCCTCAGCCTCCCAAAGTGCTGAGATTATAGGCATGAGCCACTGCACCCGGCTTCCGAATTTGATTTCTAAAGTTAATACAAGCATGTATTATTGTTATACACAAAAAAGTAGAAAGCATTTTTAAATAAAAAAGGAACCAATATAGAGATATGTTTCAAAGTACATATGATCTACCCAATAGACAGCCAAAGTTCTAAGAACAATCTTTTCTCCAGAAAAGAAATAAAAATAAAATTATTTGGAAGAAGAAGAGAGAAAAAAAAAGATATAAGAAGCAAAGAATGTTGTATTTAAGAACGAGTAAGATGAAGTCTTACAAGACTAAGACACATCAATAAACTAATGCAAAAATAAAAACCAAATTAAAGACTCTGGAATAAAGAGGAGCCAGGCGCGGTGGCTCACATCTGTAATCCCAGCACTTTGGGAGACAGAGGCAAGAGGACTTCCTGAGCCTAGAGTTTTGAGACCAACCTGAGCAACATGGCAAGACCTTGTCTTTCAGTAAATCAAAACATTAGCTGGGTATGGTGGTGCGTGCCTGTAGTTCCAGCTACTTGGAAGGCTGAAGTGGAAGGATCACCTGAGCCCACCAGGATGAGGCTACAGTGACCATGAGCATGCCACTACACTCCAGCCTGAAGTGACAGAGTGAGACTCTGACTCAAAAAAAAAAGAAAAGAAGCCGGGCTCGGTGGCTCAGCCTGTAATCTCGTGCCTTTGGGAGGCTGAGGTGAGTGGATTGTCTGAGCCCGCAGGTTCGAGACCCGCCTGGGCAGCGAGACCTCATCTCTAAAATAAATTTAAAAAAATCAGCCGGGCGTGGTAGCGCATGCCTGTAATTCCGGCTGCTCGGAAGGCTGAGGCGGAAGGATCGCCGGAGTCCAGCAGGTTGAGGCTGCGGTGGCCGGGAGCAGCCACTGCACTCCAGTCTGGGCGACAGAGTGAGACTCCAACTCAAAAAAAAAAAAAAAAAAAAAGAAAAGAAAAAAAGAGGTACAATAATTTCCAGTAATAACAAAGCAAGAAAAATAGGCAATCTCTTCAAAGTACAAAGTACCCTATTCTCCAAAACATTATATGATAGCATTTACAGAAATATCAATCCTGTCGCACCATGCGTTTTTTTTCTTAGCGAGAAAAATGCTAATAGCAAACATCGTAACAGCTACTTTCCTAGATTACTGAGACTCAAAACCTAAAGTCTTACAGGTTTCTGCTACCATGAGAAAGTTTGGATACCAGCTAAGCTTTCATATGGGTAGAACAGTCTTTAAACCTTTGTGTTAACAGACAGCTGTAACAATCATGTGGGAAATGATAGTAAGAGGGGTTAGTGGGGAATCGTAATAACACGAACCCAGTATAGAATAATAACTGACCAAATCTGAAGTTGAAAAGATCAGTACATGCTGAGGAAAGGGACCAGTTATTATTCAAGAGAAAAATATCAAACCCATATCAAACATTACTTAACCCACTCAAAATAAAGTTTACTTCACTTACTATTTTGAATCTAAATGTAACAGGAGTCATGCATATAAAATACAAGATGTCTGGCTTTCTTAGATAAATCTGAAAATCGAGAATTGCAAGCATAGTGAGACCTTGCTTCTACAAAAAAACCAAAAAACAAAAAACCTAGCTGGGGGTGGGGTGGCCTGCACCTATAGTCTCGGCTACTCGGGAGGCTAAGGCAGATCACTCGAGCCCAGGCGTCAACGCTGTGGTAAGCTGTGGTCACGCCACTGCACTCCAGCCTGGAGAACAGAGTATCAACTCTGACGCAAAAAAAAAAAAAATAATTGCAAAATGAAAGAACAGCAAAAAAGAGCTGCTTAATTTTTCACAAATTTAAAGCAAAGTCTACAACTTTTCTTTTGAAAGTAATTCTCATCTATAATTTTATACACACACACGCACACACACACACACACACACACACACAAACACACATACACACATTTTTTTATTTTTTATTTTTGGAGAGATAGGATCTTGCTATGTTGCCCAGGCTGACCTTGAACTTCTGGGCTCAAGCAATCCTCCCACCTCAGCCTCTCAGAGTTCTGGGATTACAGGCATGAGTCACTGAGCCCAGCCTTTTTCCTGATTCTAAAAGTGATGTATGTTCACGTTTGCTTTATAAACACACATATGTGTATAATTTATGTTACCTTTATACAACTGACATCACACTTTTAGATTTAGAGCATACGTATGTCAGTCACTTCAACCGTGTTTCACGGTACTTCCCAGGTCATCGT
This sequence comes from Cephalopachus bancanus, assembly GCA_027257055.1. Lineage (NCBI taxonomy): Eukaryota > Metazoa > Chordata > Mammalia > Primates > Tarsiidae > Cephalopachus > Cephalopachus bancanus. Next base: position 1,631,084 of record JAPVLO010000177.1, on the reverse strand, counting down.
TCTTTTTAAAATATAGTTTGCAGCCGGGCTTGGTGGCTCAGCCTATAATCCCGCGCCTTTGGGAGGCTGAGGTGAGTGGATTGCCTGAGCCTGCGGGTTCAAGACCCACCTGGTCAGCGAGACCTCATCTCAACAATAAAATCACAAAATCAGCTGGGCGTGGTAGTGCATGCCTGTCATTCCGGCTACTTGGAAGGCTGAGGCGGAAGGATCGCCGGAGCCCAGCAGGTCGAGGCTGCGGTGGCCGGGAGCGGCCACCGCGCTCCAGTCTGGGCGACAGAGTGAGACTCCAACTCAAAAAATAAATAAATGAATAAATAAATAAATAAATAAAATACAGTTTGTAGTGACCACAAGGTATTCCTTCATACGGATGTATCACACGTTAGTTTACCAACCCCTATACCAGCTAAAACACTTACATCATCCAAAAGCAGCATGAAGACAGAAGAAGTACTAGGAATTCATTTCATTATTAATAAAATTTGGCAGCATCATCTAACTTTCAGACTGCAGGAAGTATTTATTTGAAAGTATAATTCAAAACCTTACAGGTAAGTCTTAAAACAAAACTCATACCGACTATACTATCAAAGAAAGCTCCCCGAAGATGCCAGTCGTTCTTATCGTTGAGGAAAGTGATCATGTGGGACAACAAGACGTCGTTGGCCTTCTGGCGCCCGAAAAACACACACAGCCGGGTGATTCCACTCTCCATCAGGGTCTGCTTCACAATGTTCTCAGGGTCGCTCAGCAGAGTGACGGCCTTCTGCTGGACCATCTCATGTAAGGCCTGGAGCTCTGGACGGGAAGCAGCGCAGAAGACAGGACTCAGCTTTTCCCCACCAACGCGGCCCCGCTCTTCCTTCTCGCTCCGCACAAGCACAGAGCCAGTACAGAAGCCACCAAGGCTTGAAGCACTATGTCTGTCTACGTTCAAAATGCTGAAGGACGGAAACCAAGGAGGACCCTAAGAAGCAGACACCACGAACACAGCAACCGTCTCACTAATTAAATGTCTCCACTTACGAAATCAAGGAGAAAACTACAGGGAGGCACCAGAAAGAGCGCACTGTCTCAGTAAGACCAGCCTAACCATGGGCTTGAAAAGAGGGCACAGGTTCAGGATACAGGATAATGGTACTAAACAATTATGCTATAATGCGTTTTTAAAGGTCAGTTTATTATATTTCAGAAAGCCAGAAAACACACTGTAAGTGCGGTCAAGGCTTCACTTGCTGTGGCTACTGCCTTCCCTGGCCGTATCTTCTCTGCTCTACCCCTTTTTTAGGTGAGCTCAAGAGCAGGACCGTTTGTGCTCAGCTCATCACCCTGCTCTATGGCTTAGAGCAGGCTCCTAGCTGCCTGATGCACAGCTGGTGTTTAACAAGTACCTGCTGACTAAATACATGAGGGCAGAGGCCACTCCTGTCCTGTCTAGGGAAAGAGTAACTGGTCTAATATGCAACACTATATGCTCACATTAAGAACTTCTGGTTGCCGAGCGCAGTGGCTCAGCCTGTAATCCCACGCTTTGGGAGCTGAGGTGAGTGGATTGCCTGAGCCCGCGGGTTGGAGACCCGCCTGGGCAACTTGGCCAGACCTCATCTCTACAATAAATCAAAAAAATCAGCCGGGCATGGTAGCGCGTGCCTGTAATTCTGGCTACTCGGAAGGCTGAGGCAGAAGGATCGCCAGAGTCCAGCAGATCAAGGCTGCGGTGGCCGGGAGTGGCCACTGCACTCTAGTCTGGGTGACAGAGTGAGACTCCAACTCAAAAAAAAAAAAAAAAATCTAAAAATGCAATTTCTCTAGCTATTCGCAACTAGAAACATCTTGGAGCAGATTAAGCCCATTATTTTACTTCTCAGTCTTTCACTCAACAAACATTAACTAAAAGCCTATGAAAGTCATATGAGTGCAAAGAAACCTAAGATGGGCTTTGACCTCAATGAATGTCCCATCACATCTATTCCTTATGCGGAAAAGGGGGTGGGCTTTGAAATGTAAATCGCAGATGGTGTAGGAAACAAAATTTATGGCTGAGGCTACTCAGAATATAGCCACATAAGTATAAAAGGTTTAGATTCTTTAGCTACGATATTCCCAATTTTCTCTCTGAGAATTACATAACTCAGCTAGCTCAACTGTTTACACAAATTAATTATGGCTGAAAAACAGTCGAGTTATTAGCACCTACGGTCACAAGCTGATCATTTTTCAGCATGACAGTGCATGAGGACAGAGAGAATCATCAACACAGGGATCCTTCCTAGCTCCTGTCTATATATCCAGGACTCCTCCCCTCACATGAAAACTACAAGCAACAGTTCCACAAGTCAGTATCAGCAATTCATTCTAAACAATAGGAACTCTGGAAGAGAAAATTATACAACCTGTGTCATAATTTCCATTTGGATGGGTAACGTCATCTATTTCTTCACTATTGGGATCATTTTCCATATTAAGATTTTTTAACTGCACTAATTCCAGGAATCTCAAAGCTGTTTCTGCCAGTAGAGCTATATTTTCTAGAAGATAAAAAGGAAAAAAATGCATTATAATCTTAAATCTTTGTAGTGCTTATAGCTTTTCCTATGTCTTTTACATATAAATAATAATCATAAAACTAAGGGATGTGGGATTTTTCATTCGGCACTTAACCTCATCAGATTTTAGTAAATGATCTCATCATCTATAACTATCTCTGAACTGCCAGTTTTATCAATGAAGAATAAGCTTAAAAAAATACAAAAATAAATCCAAAATATTACACCCAAATCTATTTAGGCAAATAAAGTCTCAATCCTTCTACAGAGACTTACCCTTAGTACTTTGATAAAAGAGAGATATTTACCGGATTAACAAAGATATTCACATTAAAACAACAGATCAGGCTGGGCTTTGGAACCAGACAGACCTGGGTTCCAATCTTGAACTTGCCACTTACTAACTGGCTGCTCAGACAATTGGAGCTCAGTGTCTTCACAGGTAAGTGAGGAGTCACAACTACCTCAAAGAGAAACCACTGACAGACTGCTTTCCAAGTGAGACTCTGAAGCTCTTAGGAGACCAGTGTCCAACTGCTTGCCATATCTCTACAGTCGTAACTTCTACTTTCTCCTTCTGATGATCTATTAAGACATGCCTCACTACTGTAGAATACCTACTACTGACTTGTGCTGTCACTACCAATGAGGTCTGCTCTGTGCTCACACTTTCTTCTTCCTTCCATTTGTAGCTATTCTTGTGTCCATGTCCTTGCTTGCCTCCCACATCTGTGCTTTTTTCTTTTTTTTTTTGGAGTCGGAGTCTCACTCTGTTGCCCAGACTGGAGACCAGTGGCACGCTCACACCACCACCACAGCCTCAACCTGCTGACCTCAGGAGATCCTTCCGCCTCAGTCTTACAAGTAGCCAGAACTACCACACCCAGCTTTTTTTTTTTTTTTATTGTAGAGACAAGGTCTCATCAAGTTGCCCAGGCTGGTCTCAAACCCCCGAGTTCAGGCAATCCTTTCACTTCAGCCTCCCAAAGTGCTGAGATAACAGACTTGAGCCACCGCGCCCAGAACAATGTGCTTCTTAACATACCACCATGACCAGCCAGACTGCACTCCTGTCCTTTGCAGTGAACAGTACTGAACACAAAGTTTAACTACCTTAAACTTAAAATAAGAAGTTTTCAGCCAGGCTCGGTGGCTCAGCCTGTAATCCCGCGCCTTTGGAAGGCTGAGGTGAGTGGATTGCCTGAGCCCGCGGGTTTGAGACCCGCCTGGGCAGTGAGACCTCATCTCTACAATAAATCAAAAAATCAGCCAAGCGTGGTAGCGCGCGGCTGTAATTCCGGCTACCCGGAAGGCTGAGGTGGAAGGATCGCCGGAACCCAGCGGGTCGAGGCTGTGGTGGCCGGGAGTGGCCACTGCACTCCAGTCTGGGCAACAGAGTGAGACTCCAACTCAAAAAAAAAAAAAAAGAAGAAGTTTTCCTTGCTCTTAATTAACATCTCTGATATTGAAATGCACCTTACAGTAGTTTTAAGATCTTTGAGTCCATCGAATACAATGAATTCCTTCATCTTAGGGTCCCACTCCCCACCCCTGCCAGGACCAGCATTGCTCTGAACAGAACGAAAACTTACCTCTAAGTAAGCAAAATGTTAATACCTACAATGTCTGCTCATCACGAAGCTGGAAAAACCCTGAGCCACACCCTAGTAATAAGTCAAAATCTCAAATGAATACCCCTGCTGTAACAAGTGTATTTTTATGAGGAAAAGTCTCTTATTTTTCTGGATACCTCTACACTCCAAGTAGATCTACGCTTATTTCCCCCATTTAAGTCCATAAACCATAGCACACTTGCCAGTTCACTTTACACAAGATACAAATCTGCATCAGCATCTCTGAGATAAAAAAGAACACTGTAAGCACGGCATGTGTGTTTCAATCGCATTTGGCCACACAAGCATAGAGACCTTAAGCTCTATTTAAAAAGGCTGCTTTTTCAGGTACCAAGCCATGTAGAAGGGACAACGCAGGCTGCAGGCACTGACCCTGGGCTATCATGGACTCTGACCATAGACCCAGAAGACCACAGAAAAGCAGGACAGCTTCGAAACCAAGTCTAGACCAGGAGCTCTGAGAATTAAACCAGATGTAACACAGGGTCACATTATTTAACCTCTCCTAACCCCAATTTCCTCACCTGTAAATAAAGGGAATACAACATCTACTGCTCAAGGTTGTTGCAAGGGTTAGCTATGAGATCTCACAACTAACCCTCGCCAACAAACTAGAACAGAAAATGCTCTGACATATGGCAGATTTTTCAATAATAGTAGCTATAATTTTTATGCTATACCTATTAGTAATTGAATGTATGCTAATATGGCACCTACACACGAGAACTTTACCTATTTAACACAAATAGGAACAGATTAAGATACACTGAGTCAAAAATTGGGTCAAAAAATCCTGGTAAGGAAGATACAGCTTGTTTATAAAACCTATAAACTTTTATTTTACTTGATTTTACCAAGTCAAATTATTTATATTTGCCACATAAATTACAAATATGCTTTGTTATAAATGACAAACTCTGATATGTCTTTAAAAAATTCTGGATTTCTAGACCTGAAGTTTAGGCCTATACAGTTATGGAAACCAGAAACCATAAATAAATAAATAAGTAGGCAAAGAGATAAGCAAAAAATAAAAACATACAGGGGGTGGCAAAAAGAGGCATACACATTTTAAGACATGCTATCTATGTACTACTTTTCGAAGTTGAATTAAACTACAGTAGCAACGTGTAGGATGAGGTTCACTCAACCGTGCTTCCATCATTTTCTCTGACTGTCCTGCCTCTCGCATGGTGATGCTAGCCTTTGATTAACACCATCTTTTGAGTGACCGTCATACTCAAAATGCATACACATTTTTTGGGCATCCCCAGGTGTATCAGGGAAAGAATCCTAAGGACCACCGATCACTCTGTGGATGTGCACAGAGATAAGACCAGAGTCCAAAGACCATTTTCCACATGTTCTATTAAAATAATGACAAGCAGGCCAGGCTCAGTGGCCCAGTCTGTAATCCCAGCACTTTGAGAGGCTGAGACAAGTGAACTGCCTGGGCTCACGGGTTCAAGACTAGCCTGGGCAACTTGGCAAGCCCTCATCTCTACAATAAATTTTTTAAAAATTAGCCAGGCATGGTAGCATTACTTGGAAGGCTGAGGCGGAAGGATCGTCAACGCCCAGCAGGTTGACGCTGGGATGGCCATGAACATGCCACTGCACTCCAGCCTGGGCGACAGAGTGAGACTCCAACTCAAAAAAAAATGACAAGCAAATCGTAAAATGAATGAACTACAGCAAGTTTCTTTTAAAAAAAGTGACAATATCAGCTCCACATACATTATACACTACTAACAAAGACTTCAAAACAGAATCTCTGATTTCCATCAGAGTACGTGGCAGAAATAAATTATGTTTGTTTCAGTGATATTTTCCATGCAGAATTAAGCTTTCAGAATTAATCTGGGGAGCTAAAAACATAAATCTGCATCACCTGTAATTGAGTGAGAATTACAAAGAAAACAGGTAGGTGTGTGTAACACACCCATCTCATCACAAAGCCACACATCCTAAGCACTATAGTAACTGGAAGAAGAACTTTAACATTCAATAAGTTAGGATGCCAGGTTCTTTCAACACCAAATCACCCAGCAAAATTAATCTTTTTAACAGTAACAGTTACATCCTAAACTTGGCAGTCAAACAAGTGTGTTTGTTCAGAGAAACTGTATAAAGGTCCCTCGCTCCAGGAACACAGCCACTGCTGAAATGCAGAAGGAGTAACACAGTCCAAAATGATGTCAACATTTACTCTTGGGCCAGATGGAGACACTAGGTCCGAAGCATATACTTGTAAATATCAGTCTTATTCCAAATTAAATGAAATACTGCCAGGAAAACCAAACAATTATGCATTATATATTTTTTCACTGGATAATTGTGATCATTTCAAAAACAGAGAGCCATAAAGTTGATTCCCAGGAACAGAGGAGCTAGGAATATTATTAATACGTACACAAACAGTTGGAAGAGCAAAGTTCACACTTGAAATTCCCAAAGAAATCAGAAAAACAGGTATTACAGTCACTAACTAAAAATATCTAAGTGGCTGTTATTTGGACAAGAAATTCTTACCAGCATAGGCTAGTCTAACAATAGTTGCATCATCTTGGGCTAAGTGGGCTATGCCGGGCAGGATGTATTCTGGATAAATATTGACATCATTGCGAGGAACCTCTTTGACGAGAGCAAGAACTTTGGTCAACGTCCTCAAGGCCTCGGCCCTCACCCTAGGAACCGAGTCACTGCTGAAGTGCAAGAGATATGGAGTGATCCGATCCAAAAGGATTTCAACACTTAATCGGGGGGCAAGATGGAGAATGAGCTCCAGAGCAGCAAGCTTGGAATCACAGTACTTCAGGGTCTGCAGGCAGGACGTTATGACAGACACCAAGATCACCAGCCCGTTTTCCTTAGGCTCTCCTTCTGCTTTTTCTGGCAGGTCATGTCCACAGAGATTGTGAATAATGTTGCCCAAATCCTTCCGTATGACCAGAATACGCTCATCTGCAGAGAGAAATGTTTCCTTGGCAAACTGGGCCATGTAGGGCTGAAGGAAAGTGTAAAATATTTCAGGGAAGGCATTGCCACGCTGCTGCTTTAAGTACTCTTCTGCGTCTAAACGCTTATCTGGCTCATGGTGAATCATCTGAGTGACCTATACCAAGGAAGAAAAGGAAGAAAAATAGATCAGAACAGAAAATTAAACCCGACAAAAGAACAGAAAATTAAACCCGACAAAAGCTACAAGGGCAATTCACATATGATTTAAAGGATTTTCAAGGTAATTCTGACTGTTCTCAATCTCTGCCTGACAAACTACTTTCGGAACCTGATGACTAAGTGATATGTAACTCTACCATTCTAGAAAGCAGTAAGAAATGACATTTGCCAAGTACAGTGGCTCATGCCTTTAAACCCAGCACTTTGGGAGGCTGAGGCGAGAGGACTGCCTGAGCCCAGGGGTTTGAGACCAGCCTTGGCAACATGGCAAGGCCTCATCCCCACATCAATCAAAAAATTAGCCAGGCAAGATGGCACACACCTGTGGTTCCAGCTACTTGGAAGGTTGAAGCAGAAGGATCGCCTGAACCCAGCAGGTCAAGGCTGTGGTGGCCCCTGCACTCCAGCCTGGGCTACCAAGTAAGACTCCGACTCAAAAAAAAAAAAAAAATTGTATTTAAATGTCTTACAGATGGCCCTGACTCCTGAAGAGGAGGGCATATCCAAGTTCAGTATTCCCCACTGATTAAGACAGGGAACGCTATATTGCCACCCACAACTCAAGAATTCCTACAAACTTTTCTAAGTAGGAGAATCTGAGGAAAGCAATGGATCCTCTCCGGAGAATACATACACACAATTTTAGTATACAAAATTATACACAATTCTGGAAGGAATAACAGAACCCCTAAAATCTACTTACATAACCCAGGTTAAAAGTTATGGTTTAGAACCTCTTTGCCATTGTCCAAAAGACTACATGGTTGAAGTATGGCTCTAGGATCTCGTCATCAGAGGAATAAGTGACCAACTTTTCAAGTAGTGTAAAAGAGATGTTAAATTCTGCAAACACTAGCAATGATACACCTAATGTGAATTTATCCTATGTTTTCTAGTATTGTAGGGAAATAATTTTTTTCAACACACAGAACATAGTTTAATCTTTTCTGGACACTTATAGAGTATCAGTCATTATTTGCATATATAAAATAACACAAAATGTATCTAGTTACTTGAGTTTTTGGCTTATATTCTAAATAACAGCCTAGTATTGACCCTGAAGGAATCAAATATACTACAAGGAAAAGTGAACTAGTGGAATTACTTTTAGATTTGGATTAAGCTTTAAAGATTAAACAAATTTACCCTTCCACAGTTAAGAAAAGGTGGGCCCAAAGACTTGAAGTTATGTAGCCAAAGTAGCATAACCAGAAAGTGCCATACCCAAAGACAGAAACTCAGGTATGTGAACTCCTCCCGGACACTGTCTACTGATATGGACGAAACAGTCTTACTCTGAAGCACCATATTTTTAAATAGTTGCCATTGGTAAGAGAAATTAAAAGGTTATTATCTATTTCCCGACCAAATTAAAGAATATTCTAAATATACCCTTATCTTTTCCTTGACTCAGAGTCATCGTCACAGGCATCGGTCAGCCAGCACAGGACTGGCTTTAAAAAACGACCTCGAGCAGTCACGCCCGTCCATGTATGGGCTAGATGACCCCCGTGGAACTCCTCACGCCCGTCTGCGGCATGAGCAGTGAGTCTCCAAGGCCCCTTTCCAGAACTGCCCCCAACCTCAAGGGAGGCATACACAGCTGCTTGCTTCCATCTGAAATGGTCCTATCTGGCTTTATTCTTGCTCAGGCTGACCTTTCCTGTCGCCTTCATTTTAGACGTCTGTTTTCCTCACTTGCTACTACCAAGCTCCATCCAGGACCTCTCCAATCCCCAGGCGCCTCCTCATCTCCTTCCCAATGTGTCTAAAGCAGAGCTGAAGATTATAAGGGGAAGATGGACAGATGACATGGATTATTTTTTTTTAATCCAAATGAACTCTATGCCTGAGAAGGGGAAAAAAACTAACAAAGCAACAACAATAGGCTGTTTAGTCCAAGATGCTTTGCTGCTGTGTTCCAAATTCATAACATTTCAGAAACATGGCTGATACAAAAGTGAGCACATTTTTCTATTAAAAACTTTAAGGCAAGTATTTGTAGCATACTTACCAACTCTCTGATACTGCGATCTTCAATTTTATTTAGCACTTGTTCTGGGAAGAAATGTCCATTTCTATAAGCCAGAAGTTGAGAGAGATCAAACAGTGGCACACCCTCTGTAAAAAGTTCAGCTATCACACAACCTGGAAAACAGCAGACATAATCCCATCAGAAACGAGCTGCAAGTTATCATGCAATAGAGACCAAGAAGTCAGAGAATTCATAAAACTCAAAATAAGACTCCAAAGTAAATAAAATTAAACATTGAAATGCAGCATACAACTACAATCAAGCATACGGGAAAAGTGTCTATTGTTCAACATCAGTTTCTCACAGAGAAAGTCAATAAAAGGTCATTCATTTTTTTCTCCCTTTTAAAAAATTAAGTAATCTCCTAGTTCTATAATTTAAAATGAAAATGAATACATAATACATACACTTACTACAGAGTGACAAAGCAAGAAACACAGCTTTTTTAAAAGTATGGATTTATGGATATTCTGTTCATAAGGGACTTCCAAGAAGTCATGCCTAACAATTCATTTTGTCATCATTAAGCAAAAGTTATTAGGCGACTACTAGACCCATGGCACTAGTAAGTAGTACATAAAGCAGGTAAAAATCTCTGCCTTCATGAAGCTTTCATTCTGGAAGGGAGATGGAAAACAGGTCTGTGAACAACATAAAATGCAAAATGCTAAGAAGGGTGGCTGTAAGGTTAAAGCGGGAGAGAAATCATTCATTTGCACTTATGTAATCTTCAAGGCAGAACTTTCAGAAGTGCCTGCATTTCCAAAAGGACAAAGCAGTCTCACTGCCTCATTATATGAAGCGCGTTCAACAAACCTTGAGGAGACGCTTGAACAACCTCGCCTCGCAGCCTCCGCACTGGCTGGATCCTCTGCACTGGCCCTTTCCGGGCCGCCACCTCCTTCAGCCCTCCAGCTAATCCGCTGTCCCTCAGCCGTGAGGCCTTTCCTGACCGCCTGTTTCACACTGCAAGCCCCACCACAGCAGCCCCCATGCCCCTTGCCCAGCACACTTTCTCCTCTCACCCCCCCCATTTGCTTCCCCCCAGCATCAACTTCCAGATCACATTTCAAGGACAGATGCTCCTCACCTTACAGTGGGGTGGCGATCTGACGAACTCACTGTAAGTTGAAAATACCAAAAGTAGAAAATGCACTTTTCTGTTCCTTATGATTATTATTTATTATCGTTATTATTATTATTATTTTGTCTCACTCTGTAGCCCAGGCTAGAGTGCAGAGGCACAATCATAGCTCACCACAGTCTCAAAGTTCTGGGCTCGAGCAAGCCTTCCACCTCAGCCTCCCAAATAGCTGGGACCACAGGCTGGCACCACAATGTATGGTTTGGGGTTTTTTCCTACTTTTTATAGAGAACCATGCCTGGCCAGTAAGGTTAAGTAAGGTTAAGTAAGTTAAGAGTAACGCACCAATGTCAATTTCTGACTCTGACATGGAAATACAGTCATAAGCAATGTCATCACTGGCAGATGATGGGTGAAGGCCATTTTTGAAACTTCCTCTGAGTCTGCAATTCAAATCTTAAGAGCACTGAGAGGGGGACAGATGCCACCCACCTCTTTTTCAAAGGAATGAAAGGGCCTACTTTCCAGCCAAGACCATATAGGACTCTTTAGTCTAGAAAAACGCTGAATTACGTTGTGTTGAAGAGCACAAAACTACAATATACATAAAAAGGATAAACACAAATTTATTTATATAAGTTGTAGGTTCACACTTACCAACAATTGAAATCTTAAACCTATAAATGATGCCTTAGAGTTTGGAAGTGATCAAATTCCTAATCTAAAGGATTACAGAAAGTAAGTTTAAAATGTAAAAACGTTTCAAGAAAAATTTAAATAAATTCACTGATCAACAATGCTGGGACTTTGATGGCTCACACTTCTAACCTTCTTAGACTGTATTTACAACCTAGAGGCTAACCCTAGCTTATCAATAACATCCCTCAGTATTGGTTAGTGAGTTGAATAGATCAACAGGAGCAATCCTGTGTCACAACTACTGTTCATTCCCCTAGATGAACTATTATTAATTATGCTAATTATGTTATGCCTCATTAATTATGTTACTTTTCCTAGGTAATCTAAAAGTTAACTCAATTTGTTATTTTTATTTGTAGTAAACCTACAAGGGAGAAAAAAACTAAGACAGATCATCACAAAAAAAAAATTTACCCAAGATGGCAATGATGCCAGAGTTCCTTTGGCAACCCTCAGAGAACCATCTTTAACCTACTTCTCTCTACCCCGGAAGCTCTTAGGTAACCTAGAATTCACAGCCCCATGTGGTCCATGCATGTGAAATAACGTACATGACTGCATGTTACATTTTCCAGGGAAGGAGTCCACTGATTTCATTAACTTTTTTTTGAGCTGGAGTCTCACTCTGTCGCCCAGGGTGGAGTGCAGTGGCACCCTCACGGTCACCCCAGCATCAACCTGCTGGGATCCAGCGATCATTTCCGGCTCAGCCTTCCAAATAGCCAGAACTACAGGCGCACGCTACCACACCCAGCTAGGTTTTGATTTATTGTAGAGACGAGATTGCCCGGGTTGGTCTCGAACCCACAGGCTCAGGCAATCCACTCGCCTGGGTCTCCCAAAGTGCTGGGACTACAGGCTGAGCTCATTAACTTCTTTAAGGAAATCAAAAAAAGCTTAAATTTAAGATCACTTCTATACAAACTCTCCCTGGCAACAAGTAAAACCTATTTCCTGATAACTCACAAGTCTCCACTCCCATCCCAAATTTCTATGGACCAGACCTTTATAACCAACTGCCTGTTGTACACTGTCTCCTGGATACCCGCCAGAAATCTCCAAACTGACATATCCAAAGAAGACCTCATCATCGTCCATCCCTACCTGTGCTTCCTCCTCCTGTCTCCTGCCTCACGAACCGGCATCACCATCATCAGTTTCCGGGCGACTTCATGCGACATCATCCTCACCACCCTAACAACTTGATCTGCTAATCATCTCTCAAGCACCTCGCTCCACTCCTTCCAACTCCACCACAACCTTGAGTCAGTCATGACCATGTTGTACCTGAACTGTAGCAGCTGTCTCCTAACTTGTACTTGCAATCCACTCTCCATGCTGCAGTCGGGCCAGGCCCCTTCTGATCTGGTCTGCTCAGGCCTTGCTACCTTCACACCCTACGTTCCATATACAGTACCTGAAGAGCCCTAGCACATCCCTGTGCCATGCTCTAATCTTCAAGTCTCTGTATAAGCAGCACCCGCTGCCCGAAACAAACTACCTTACCAAAGATGACTCCCAATTATCTCTCAGTTTCAATTTAAGTGTCATCCTTCTAATAATCTCGCCTTTCCTGATCCCACCTCTTAGCCTATCACCACCATGGAGATCAACTTAAGTATCTAGGTGTCCTGGCAGGTGCAGTGGCTCACGCCTAAAACTGCAGTGCTTTGGGAAGCCAAGGTGGGAGGATTGCTTGAGGCTAGGAATTCAAGACCAGCCTTGGCATCCCAGCAAGACCTTGTCTCTACAAAAGTTTTTAAAAATTAGCGGGGCTCAGTGGCACGCACTTGCAGTCCCAGCTACTTGGGAGGCTTAAGCGGGAGAATGACTTGAGTCCACAAGTTTGAGGCTGCAGTGAGCCACAATCTTACCACTGCACTCCAGCCTGGATGATAAGGGAAAGCCCGTCTCTTTAAAAAAAAAAAAAAAAAAAACTGCATGATCAATGTTTATGTGAAGGTAGCAAGGGTACCTGCATGATCAATGTTTATATGCCTAATCCTGAATTGTACCCCACATCTCTATAATAATCATTAAAAAAAAAAAACTCTATGCGTCCCTAAAGCAGCACCCTATGCTTATCACCACAACAGCAAACAGCACTACACTGAAATGGCCTTTGTCAATATCTATCAACACATTAAAATGGAAGCATCTTAACCGGGCTCGGTGGCTCAGCCTGTAATCCCGCACTTTGGGAGGCTGAGATGAGTGGATTGCCTGAGCCCGCGGGTTCGAGACCCGCGTGGGCAACTTGGCCAGACCTCATCTCTACAATAAATCAAAAAATTAGCCGGGCGTGGTAGCACGCGCCTGTAGTTCCAGCTACTTGGAAGGCTGAGGCAGAAGGATCGCCAGAGCCCAGCAGGTCGAGGCTGCAGTGGCCAGGAGCGTGCCACTGCACTCCAGTCTGGGCAACAGAGTGAGACTCCAACTCAAAAAAAATAAAAAAACAAAAATAAAATCAAATGGAAGCATCTTGAAAATAGGAACATATGCCATCCATGTCCCTAGTACTTGGACAGTGCCTGACACATACAATAAAAACATTCAAGTATTTTCAGATGTTTGGCCTGGCAGTGGCTTGTGCCTGCAATCCTAGGATTTTAGGAAGCCAAGGCAGGAGGACTGCAGGAGTTCAAGACCAGCCTAGGCAACACAGCAAGACTCCATCGCTACAGAAAAATCAAAAGAATTAGCCAGGCACGATGGTACATGCCTGCAGTCACAATTACTGGGGAGGCTGAGGCAGAAGGCTGAGGCTGCAGTGAACCACGATCATGCCACTGCACTCCAGCCTGGGCGACAGAGTGAGACCCTGACTGAATATACATGTACATATATATGTATTTTTTTTAATGTTTGAATGTACTGCTCTTTGCGTTTTCTAGGCACTTAAACTTGTCTAATTCAGGAATGCTGCATCAATCTAAAACAGAGTATAAGAACACCCCAAGAAATTAAACATCTGGTGACGAAAAAAAAGAAAAACCCATGTTTCTGTGTTTGACAGTTAAAAGATAAACACGTCTCCCTAGCAGACTTGACCGACTCAAATACCTGCTGAAAAGATGTCCATTGCTCTCTTCAGCTCTCCTCTCGTTCTCTGATTGCTATTTAAGTCTACAAGTGGCGTTGAAGGATCTCTCATATATTCTAACTCAGTAGCAAACATTCCACCGTCCACAAAACGTTCAGGAGCGATATAGCAGGTTCTCCTCCGTGAAGTGTCAAAGAAATAGTTGAAATCTGCTGGGTTGTCCTCTGGAAGGTAAGTGGGTTTAAAACTGGCAAAATCAGTTAAAAGAACCCAATTCCAACTGGTGACCATCACATTCTCTGTCTTGATGTCCCCATGACGAACTCCAGACTTGTGTGCTTGGTCCACAGCTGTCAGGATCTGGAAAGCGATCCAGCGCTTCTCAATGTTATTTAAGAACGGCCGGGTACTGATGCGGTCATAGAGGTTGTCTCGCACATATTGCCTAAAGAGCATAGCTGCTTTCTCAGATGCTTTTTCTGCTGCTTTCTGGAAAGGTAGGCAGTTCTGTGCAGAGTGGAGCCTGATCTTCAGCTCCTCCAACTCTTGTTTATAGCTGGTTAAAGGCAGCGTGGGATCCTGGATCGCAAAGACCTTCACAACCACCAGCCCTTCTCGGTGTTTGGCTCGAGCAACTTTAAAGAATCGAGTACTCCCCAGGCTTTTGTCATATTCGAAGTCATGAATATCTGAAAAATAACTCTCCACAGAAAGGATCTGGGAAGGAGCGATGCCAGCGAGCTGGTTTCCCATAATGGCAAGCACCTGTGTGTCACTAAGTTGGGATACAATACCTTTTAAAAAGAAAGAAAGAAAGAGAGAAGCCGTGAGACGCCACTCTTTGGTCTCTTTCAGACACAAGCACCGCATGTCCCCTTCCACTGAGAGCGCTGAACCTAACCTTCCGGGAAGCCTCTAAATCTCATACGCGTCCATCTAAAAAGATTCTACCAAAAGCATTTTGCTACTTCATCTGAAGTGACTGTGTTGTTTTACATCGTCCTACCCAGGAGCTGAGCTACACGTAAACAGGCCCCTTCAACATCAAGTCCCAGAATGTCAGAATGTGTCTTTTCTGGCATTTACGTCTGAAATGCGAAAGAGCCTTTACTACGTTCAGGACTGTGCTTGGGGCCACGAGAGTCACAGAAGTACCGTGTGGCAGAGCCCCTTCCAAGAAGAGCCCGCCGTCCGCTTGGAGGCGAGAAACAGACACATCGAAAACGTGAATGCTTTCCCTCTCTACGGTCACCGAATTCCTAAGCAGGTCGGGCCCAAGTCCGCAGTCAGTCCTCCCCCGGGCCTCCCGCGCAGCTGCCGAGGCGCGCGTCGCCGGGCTGCGACCACGACGGGAAGCCGAGTCGGAGCCGCAAGAAGCTCCGGCGCAGCACGCCCCCGCTCAGCAGCCCCGGACGCGCACCTGCAGGTCAGGGTGGCGGCGGGCTCCCCCGGGCTTCCTCCGAGCGAGGGCTGGGGGCGCGGAGAGGCCCCGAACACCCGGAGCCCGGGCCCGCGGGGCGAAGGGCAAGCCCCGGGGCCGCCGTGAGGAGCGTCCGGCGCCCGAGAGGCGCCCCGGCCCGGCCCGCCCCGGGGCCCGCGTCCTGGCTTCGGCTTCCTCCGGGGCGGCCGGCTAGACGCTCCGCGCCCACCCGGGCCTCGCCGCCGGCGAGAAGGGGAACCCGGGAGGGTGGCGCAGGGCGGCGCCTCCGGGAAGACCCTACTTCTGCGGCCGCCGCAGACGCCCACAACGCCGAACTCCCGGGAAGGGCGCCGGGCTGACCTCACTTCCTGTCGCGGGGCGGAAGTGACGCGACGCACGTCTGGAGGCGGCGCCGCGCGGAAGCTGGTTGCTAGGAAACCAGGGAGGCGGTGGCCGGGCTCGCGAGTCCCGGGAGAAAACCGGATGCCGGAAGTGCTCCCCCTTCCTGCCCGCCCCCCGGCTTCCGCCTCCCGCGTCTGCTCGGGCGCCGGTCCCTCCCGAGCGTAGGCGAGAAGCGAGGCCCCCGGGCGGCCACCCAGGGGCGCTGCTGGGCGGCGGTTGGCGCCCGGCCAAGTCCGCCGGCGAGGTCGTCCTGGCTTGGGCATATTTCCCGAGTAGCGGTGTCCCGGCCGGAGGCTCACTGTGAGCATCTCGGCGTCCCGGGGCGAAGCCTGAGACCATCAGGAGCCCCGCGCCCCCCGCCCGCCTCCCTCTCCGCTTCTCCCCCACCTCCTGGCCCCTTCCTCCTCCCCGCCTCCCCTCCCCTTTCGCCTCCACCTCCCTCCCCGCTCCCTCCCCTTCCGCCTCCTCCCCCCCGCCCCCGGCAGTCTCCCACCGTCCCTTCCCAGGACTGACCCTTCTGGCCGCGTCGCGCGTGGGCGCCCGCGCGCGGCGTGTTGGGGCTGACCCGCCGTGGCCTGCCTTGCCCTCGCCAAACGCTCCCGGGGCGGGCGGGTCGCGCCGTGTGTGTGCGCGTGCGGGTGGGCGGACACTCGCGTGTGCTCGCGCGTCGGTGGCCGTGCGTGGCGCCGCCCGGGCCTCTGCAGCCGAGCGTCTGCTTGTCCCTCGGGCGGCTGCCGAGGGGCGAGACGGCTCGCGCGGTCCCTCTGACCCGGCGAGCTCCGCTCCCGGGCGCAGGCCCCGGTGTGCGGCCGAGGAACGGGCCGGCGCCCCGCGTCCCCGCGGACGCTCGGGGCCGCGGTCTTTCCGGCCGCAGCCATCCGGGGGGGCGGGGGGTCTCGTCCCGGCGTGCGTGTCTTTCCCTCAGCAGCCCGGTGAGCGCGTATTTCCTGGTCGTGCGTCGCCTCTGGAGACGTGCCTCCCCAGGTCCCGAGTCCGCTCTTCGCCTGGGTCGCTTGTCTTTTTGTTCCCGACTCGTGCGAGTTCTTCGTGTATTCTGCACGCACGTCCCTGCTCGGCGGTAATGTTTGCCAGAATATTTGCCGGTGCGTTTCCGCCTTCGTGTTAATGTCCTTGGTAGCACGACAAGTGTTTCGTTTTGCTTGTTTGATTGTGGTGTTTTTTTGAGTCGGAGTCTCACTCTGTGGTCCCGACTGGAGGGCAGTGGCCACTCCGGCCGCCGCGGCCTCGCCTGCTGGGCGCCGGCGATCCTTCCGCCTCAGCCTTCCAAGGAGCTGGAACTACAGGCGCGCGCTGCCCCGCCCGGCTCATTTTTGGTTTATGGTAGAGATGAGGTCTCGAACCCGCGGGCTCAGGCAATCCACTCACCCCAGCCTCCCAAAGGCGCGGGATTATAGGCTGAGCCACCGAGCCCGGCAAAGCTGATTTGCTGAATTCTCCGTGTCGTCCCCGCCGCATCCCCCTCCCGTCTGCCGCGTCTCCGTGTGCAGCACGACCTCCCGCTGGATTCCTCAGACTGTGAATTCGGAAGTCACCGAGCCATCCTTGCCACCATTCGCTGGCTCTCTCCCGCACCGCCGCCTCCATCCCTGCCTCCCATTCACCCATCTCCTGCGCCTGCTCGTCCCCCCCCCAAAATGGCCTGAACCCGTTCACTGCCGGCTTCTCTGGCCTAGCCCAAGCACCCGTGCGTGCCAGGATGTCCGGGCATTACACTTCTCCCATTGTTTCTTCTGGGTTTTCTGTGTTGTTAAATTTCTGAAGTATAGTTCCAACTTTTTTTTTAATCCAGAAATGCTATCAAGTAACACATTTCTCCTCCACTTCTTTGAGATGTCATATTTGCCATATACTGATTTCCTATATTTGTGGGGAGGTTGGGATTTTTGTCTTTGTTTTGAGTCAGATTCTCACTCTGTCACCCAGGCTCGAGTGCAGTGGCACCATCACGGCTCACCACGGCCGCAACCTCCTGATCTCAGGTGATCCCTCTGTCTCATCCTCCCAAGTAGCAGAAACTACAGGTGCACACCACCACACCCGGCTAATTTTTGTGTTTTTCATAGAGACGAGGTCTCACTGTGTTGCCCAAGCTGGTCTTGAATTTCTGGGCTCAAGCAATCCTCCCATCTTGGCCTATCAAAGTGCTGGGACCACAGGTGTGAGCCACAGTGCCCAGCCTTCCTATGTGAGGAGGGATCCAAAAAACCCCAGAACTTATATATAAGAAATGTGTATTTATTCTTGCGTGTTTAGACTTCAGTCACCTTCAAACTCCTGTCCGTTGGATCAAGACACCTATCAAAACGCCTTTTCACTGCTTAAAACGGTGTTTGAACCCATCAGTTTTAATATCTTTTAGTGCCTCTGCCGTTTTTGGTTTCATCTCTTCCACATGGGCAAAACATTTCCCTCGGAGGACTTTTTTCATCTGGGAAACATAAAATAAGTCACTTAGGGTGCGATCAGCTGAAGAGGGAGGGTGGGACAAAGGGGCCGTGCCGTTTTGGGTCAAAAACTTCTGAACACTCAGTGCGGTGTGGGCAGGTAAATCACTCATCACGAAATGGGCAAACGCTTTGAAAGAAGCTCCCCCCAAAATTTACTGAAGCCAAACACAGCCTCTCACCACAACGCTAGCTAACCTCGGATGCCGATGGGTTCCCAGAACACTCACCAGCGGGGAAGGCTGGACTCCAAGCGGCCCGCCCACCAAAAGGTAATTCCAGTTTTCTTGGGGTCCCCTCTTGAATGTATTTGGAGCTTCTGCTGGACTTCCTCTTATGCCCACTGAGTTGCTGTTGTCTTCACCTGCCAGTACTGTTTCAATGACTGCATAATTTTGGGGGGGGTGGAGTCTCACTCTGGTGCCCAGGCTGGAGTGCAGTGGCACATTCACCACCACCCCAGCGTTGACCTGCTGGGGTCCGGCAATCCTTCCACCTCTGCCTTCCAAGTAGCCAGAACTACAGGCGCATGCTACCACGCCTGGCTAATTTTTTTTTTTTTTTTGTGGAGATGCGATCTCACCAAGTTGCCCAGGCTGGTCTCGAACCCCTAGGCTCAGGCCCTGCAAAGTGCTGAGATCACAGGCTTGAGCCACCACGCCCAGCCTGCAGAATGTTTTAATGCCTGACATAGCTAGGCCTAGAGGAATCACTTTCAGACACCACCGTGATCATAAGACGCCTATGCGTCCATCCTTCTAGAAGCCCCTCCTCACTTTCAGGCTGGACTGCGAAACCCCGCACCATCGGATCGGGCCTGGCCCCTCTCCCCACGCTGCTGGCCTCGCTCGCCGGCCCCTCCCCCGCGCCGCCCGCCCTTTGCGCCTCGCCTCCCAGCGTCTCCCACGACGCAGTCTCCACGTTTTCTCTCGCCTCTGCTTGGAACACGCCCCCCGCTCCTCAGCCAGTCCTGCGCGTCTTCAAACCCCAGCTCGAGTCGGACCCTCAGGACCTTCTTCCCTGATGCCCCCCTTCGCAGATTCCCGTGGACCCTGGACTTTTTCCTCGTGGCACTTACTGTCATTGAAATCATCTGATGGGGGTAACTTTGCTGAAGGCCTCTTTCCCCGCAAGCCTGTGAACTCCGTGAAGGCGTTGATTGTGTGATTCTTATTCACCGGGGTATCTTCAACTCCTAGAACCGTGCCTGACCCATGGGAGACATTCAGCGGCTGTTGGTGGAATGAATGAAGGTGGACTTTGTTGGGTCTGTGGTCCTTAGGACCAAGGTCAAGTGTCCTAGGACTGAGAAAATCTACAATACATATAAAAATGAGTGCAGCGCTCTGTGAATTGCCAGACAACATTTTTCAGGTTGAGTTTCTACTTCCGTTTCTGAACACCGTGTATGGAAGTGCTCTAGCTGTCTGTCCATAGGGAAATCACAGTTGGAAACACAGCAAACCTGTCTCAGTTCCGATTATCCTTGCCTCTTCCTCACCTGCATTTCCCCCACGGCATTTTGTGAGGTCGGAAATGGGATGTTTCCCAGTGACTCCCGAGCCCGCTGCTGCGGCTGCTGCTGCTGCGGCTTTCCTTTTCTCTCCGGTCCTTCCTTCTTTCGCTTAGTTACTCTTCCCGCCTCTTCCTTTTTCTTTTAAATGGCGATTGTGGCTGCCCATGGAAGCTTCTTCTAAGGAATCTCACTGAGTTCTCTTCCGAGGAAACTGAAAACGAAATGCGCTCGCTACAGACGAAGTAAACATGAGAGTCAGGCCACACGTGTCCGTCCTCTGGCCAGTGGCCGTGCGGCTGCGTTTTGGAAGTGGTGGGCAACTGTGCCGGTCCCCGGAAGACAGGTGCTTCTGAAGGTGGCTGCGCTGGGGGAACACCTGCCCGCCGCCCGCCTCGGGGTGGAGCCGTCTGGCCCGCCGTCACCATGAAGTTCCGTGGATGTTGTGTTTTACTTCCAGGTGAAGGCAGTCACGAGGTGAACAACCCCCACTCTCTGCTTCCTCGTTAGCCTAGAAGTGGGGCCTCCAGGCTGGGTAGTGCCAGAGCCACAGAGGAGAGGAGCCTGTGTCCCGGGATCAGCCTGGAGAAAGACCACCTGTTGGGGAGACACGTCCACGTGGAACTTCCACGGAAGCAAAAGTCGACTCTCGCTACGGGAAGCCACGCGAGCTCGGGGTTTGCCACTGGGCACTTAGCCTCGCCTGCCCGCCTGCTGCTTACGCCTGCCTGTCTGGGCTGCCCCACCTGTGCACCTGCTGTCCTGCCAGGTGGAGGTGTCCACACGGAGCCCTGCTCTCTGTGCAGCCTGAGCAGCAGCAGTGGAAAGAACCCCCAGTGTAAATGACACCTTCCAGGTGATAGTGAATAGCTTCCCTTCTTAGGGAAGATGCCAGCTGATACGTGACAGGAAACTACAGGAACTGGCATTTTGTAACCTGAAGCCTCACAATGATTCCTGCTTGGGCTGTCCGTGGGTCTGAAATCACGAAAGGCTGTGGGGCAGCAGGCTCTCTCATGGTGCCGAGGAAAGGCCACAGGCTGTGCTCTGCAGTGAGTAAGCGTGGCGCGAATGAGCCTTGTGTAGTGGGATCGCTGCCAGGAACCCTGCTGTCCCAGGGGCCAAACAACCCCGAGTAGTGGGACGCAGGAGGAGGCCCCGGGCAAGGGCGTGGCAAGCCAGGCTGTGAAGCCCCCTGCCGGGAACGTTTCCCTGGATCCAGCCAGC
Organism: Cephalopachus bancanus; assembly: GCA_027257055.1. NCBI lineage: Eukaryota > Metazoa > Chordata > Mammalia > Primates > Tarsiidae > Cephalopachus > Cephalopachus bancanus. Next base: position 1,609,833 of record JAPVLO010000177.1, on the reverse strand, counting down.
CCCAGACCCCAGGGCCCACGGTGATCCCGCCAGTTACCTGGGTTGTGGAGCACTCTCCGCGTGGCCACTCCAAGCTGAGATGTGCTGTAACACAAACATCACACAGAACTTGGAAAACCTAGTCCAAAAAAGGAATTTCAAAACTCTCATCACTGTCTTTTTAAATATTTATTACATGTTGAAATCATCTTTTGTAGAGTTAATATTTTACAAAAGGCCAGGCACAGTGGCTCAAGCCTGTAATCCCAGCATTTTGGGAGACTGAGGCGAGAGGATTGCCTGAGTCCAGGGGTTCAAGACCAGCCTGGGCAACTTGGTGAGACTTTGTCTCTAAAATAAATTTTTAAAAATTAGCCGGGCGTGGTGGCGCGTGCCTGTAGTTCCAGCTACTTGGAAGGCTGAGGCAGAAGGGTGGCCGGAGCCCAGCAGGTCGACGCTGGGGTGGCCATGAGCGTACCACTGTGCTCCAGCCTGGGCACCACAGTGAGACTCTGACTCAAAAAAAATTTGCTGAAATTAATTTAATCTGCTTCTTTTTACTTTTTAAAATGTGACTGCTCGGTCATTTTAAATTACCATGTGCTATCTTTCTATTCGGTAGTTCTGCTCTAGACACAACTCCCAGCTTCTAGAAAGTAAAGGAATCAGAAAACAAGTTCAGCAACACCATCAGGAAACAATCTGACAAGTCCAGAACAGTGGAGCATTGCCCTGGGTTCTTCGGAAAGTCAACACCATGAAAAAATGGAGGAATTTTTCTAGATTGACTGTAAAGACACATAAAATTCAAATGTAAGTATGACCTCAGCCAGAGCCAAGATTAGAACACCCATATAAACATCTCCTGTGGGAGTGAGGAGATTTGAATATGGTCTGAGTATGTAAGAGGAGGGAAGTGGGTCTTTTCACCAGTGTCCGTTTCACTCTGCCGTCCCCCGCCGGATCTCGCTTGCTGCCTGGCCAGCTCGCTGCCCTTCCAGCGGAGCCGCGGAGGACAGGCGGGCCGGGGCGCTAGGCCCTTAACCTGGAATGGACGGCCCTGGATAGCACTCTGTTCTCGAATACATGGAGAAGAAAGGGTCTAAAAGAAGAAGATTTGCCCGAAACGCACATGATTTCGTTGATACCAAGTGCCGTGGAGAGAAAGGTCAGGACTCGTGAGCGTACAGAGCAGGGGCGGTCGGGGAAGACCGGCCCAGGGTGCGGCACTGACGCTGGGAGGAGAGGCTTGGCTAAACGAAGAGCAGGGAGAGGGTGTTCCAGGCAGGAGGAAGGGAACGTGGGAAGGCCGAGCGGTGGGGCAGCTTGACGGGTGAGGAGCAGAGAGCCGGCAGCGGAGGGTGAGGGGGCAGCCAGTGGACAGCGGCGGGGGCGTGAACGGAACCCACGCGGCCACGCCACCCTCTCTTTCCCACTCTCTGCCCATCTCGACTCCTCTGCCGGTCCTCTTCCACAAAGGATGTGAAGTGGCAAAATTAAAGCAACGACAAAGGTAGGAGTGACACACATTCACTCGAAAGGAGCAGAGAAGCCGCACTTGGGCTTCGTGACTGGAACTGCAGCTCAGTGATCAGTTTAGTGGATTCGTGTTTACGTGGTTCTCGTTCAGCCAAAGGAAATGAGCTTCCTAGTGTGGGAAGAGGAGGCTTTCTTTAGACCAGATTCCAGGTGGGATTTTTCCTTTGAATCCTTATGGAAACGCTGTTGGCTAACATGTTAAACGCCAAGAGCTGAGATTCCCACGGAGCTGGGTGAGTGCCTTGGCTAATGCGGGGCTCACCGCTTGGGACCAGAGCCGTGACGTGCTCATCGCATCTGCCGCTGCTTTCCCACGTGCTTGGTCTCCATCCACACTTCCTCCCTGAACGACTTTTCCAGTCTGTGGATTTCAACATCATCGGCAAACGGATAACACCATTTTTCCCCCTTAAACCCTTCCCTGAACTAAAGTATCTACTACCTATTTGACCGTTATGCCTAAACATGAAACATTCATTTTAAAAAGCTAACATGTAGAGAGCTTAACATGCACCAGGTGTTGATTCACTCAGGCTATGAAGTAGACACCACTACTACCCCCATTTTCCAGATGACAGTGCCACAGAGACATAAATATCTTACCCAAGATCACATCACTAATAGGTCAAAGTAGAAAAAGAAAAGTGCACCAGCCTGGGCAACTTGGCGAGACCTCATCTCTACAGTAAATCAAAAAAATTAGCCAGGCGTGGTGGCGTGTGCCTGTAGTTCCAGCTACTTGGAAGGCTGAGACGGAAGGATCTCCTGAGCCCAGCAGGTTGAGGCTGCAGTGGCCGTGAACATGCCCCTGCCCTCCAGCCTGGGCAACAGAGTGAGACTCCAACTCAAAAAAGAAAAGGAAGAAAAAGAGGCGCACGAATACTGCAGTGTCAGGCACGAGTGCATGCTAGTGTGTGACCAGGCCCCGACTTCCTTAGTGACCGTTTTTAGTTTGTGACGGCTGTGTTCTTATTCAACGCTGCAACTTTGGGATTAGATAACAAAGGGTTGGCGAATTAAAGATTTTCTGTGGTAACGTTATCGCATAGTTAAATGAGCTTCTACTAACACATATTGGGATTTCGAGACATAGTAAATGTTCATGTGTGTGTGCATGAGTACATCTGCTTGCAAGACTGGACGCCGACATGTTAGCAGAGTCGCTTTCTGGTTCTCCATGTGTATTGCTCTTCCTTCTCGTTAACAGGATGCCTTATTGCAGGGAAGTGAGAGAACATAAGAGGCAAAGATCCATAGTTCTGTCAGTATTTTCGTGCACGTCTGTCCTCCCACACTGTTTCAAATCCCTATTTGTTTATTTTTCACAAAAACGAGCCGCTGTGCATCCTGGTGGACGAACGAAAGATGCACGCAGTGTTGGGGCCTGGGATGTGGGAGCAGACAGGCCGTGCTCGGGTGCATGAGTCCACGAGCGCATTGAAGACCCCACGCGCGTGCGCATTCTGTCGACCAAGGGTTTGATGAATATTTGGCCAAGATGAACTGTCACTTGGGGAGATTTCAGACCCTGCAGGTTCACCCAGCACCTGGTCCCCACCACCTGCTCCCTCGCCTGCCTCTGTCACGGAGGCTGCAGAAGCTCAGTGTGGTCAAGGTCATTCAGGACAGGGACACCGTCTGCAAAACGTGTGGGTGGGTGATCCTGTCGTCGTGTGAACACCACAGCGTATACAAACCCACTGCACACTTGGGCTGTGGTGTACAGCCTGTGGCTCCTGGGCTACACATCTGTGAGCACATTCCTGTGCTGAGGACCGGAGGCAGTTGGCACACAGCGGCAAATGTTTGGTATCTACCCACCGTGGGCTGGCTCTTCTGTCGTCTGTAACCCAAAACCTGCCTTAACTGACGCCGTGCTGTAAAGGGTGAGCTAACTTCTCTTGTCCTAGAACTCTCAAGCCACTTGATCCCAGGGGACATCACTGGGCAGGGTGTGCACAGACACTGGAGACGGCTTTTATGTCACAGTCTGACCTTTCCAGGTCTCTTGTCTAGAGCAGGCGGGCATGCCCATGTGGCTTGAAAAATAAAACTGAACTAAGCCTGTGAACTTTACCTCCTGCACTTCCAGAAGCTGTACGTGGTTTGCTCGTAGGGAGGAAAATGCCCCTTGAAATGTTAATCGATTCAGTTTGGCAGCGTGTGCTGTGGCATCCATCAGCATGATGTTTTTGTGAACCAGCGATAAAGAGGTGGCAAGGGGGAGGAATCTGCTAGTTACGGGATGAGTGTGAGTGTTTTTCATCATTTTGGTTTGTTTTTAATGGAACTCGGGAAGATAGGTTCTCTCCCCTTTTGGAGTCCTTGAATATTGTTGGGAAGGGTGAGGTAATGTCAGTATTGCAGACTGATCTTAATCCTAATCAACAATATTGGGCTTCATTTTCTAAAACTGTAGATACACATGCTTTCTATGTGCTTATACATGTGTACATATCTGGGATCTGATTTAAGCTACATATTTTAGTTATTGGTCGCTGTGTAAGAAATTATCCCAAAACGTAGTGGCTTCAAGTCATTTAGACATATGTCACCTCTCCTGGGTCCTGTGGTTCTCCTGTCTCTGCGCCATGATTTCTGGGTCTCGGCTGAAGACCTGAGGGGCTGGCGTCATCGGAAGGCCTTTGGCCCTTGGCTGGGGCCGGGGCTGGCCGTGGCGAGGGCTTTGCTGGACCGTCGGCTGGAACATACCCACAGCGCCTCTCCTGCGACCCAGGCTTCTTCGTGGCATGACACCTGGCAGAGCTCAGAGGGGCCAAGCAGGCGCTGTGCTGCCCCTGATGACCCAGCTTGGGTGCCACAGTGTCGCAGCCCCTTGTACGGGGTGGGGCTGTTACAAACCTTCTCCCCAGCACACACACACCTTTTGGTGGATGCATGTCTGGTGCCATTATGAGAAGAGCAAGTGGGATGGGACAGTCACCCTGAAAAGCCCAGCCCGTCACGCCATGCTATTAGCCCGTCTCACTAATGAGCAGCCGTGCCACGCTCACAGATGTGTTGATTTTATTGGCAATATGCAGAGACATTTTGTATATTATTACCGTTGTTTTGTTTTGAGCCGGGGTCTCTCACGTTGCCTCAGTCTCCCAAGTGCCTGGGACTGCAGGCTGTGCTACCATGTCTGGCTAATTTGTTTTTATTTTTTGTGGAGACGAGGTCTCGCTACGTTGCCCAAGCTGGTCTCGAACTCCTGGACTCAAGCAGTCCTCCCGCCTCGGCCTCCCAAAGTGCTGGGATGACAGGCATGAGCCACCACTGACCCCAGAGATGTTTGATTGTCCTGTGGGGAGTAGGTGGTGTCTGCTGTTGGCGCCTAGTCCCTGGAGGCCAGGGATGCTGGTAAAATCCTACGATGCACAGAACAGCCCCCCCACCCACACACACCACACACATGCCCCACACCACACCACAAGTATTGAGAACAATTTGACCGTAAAGTCCTCTAGCGGACAGGCTTATGGCTGTGCAGTGTTGATGCGCTGCCCGGTCTGCAGCCGCAGGTCACTGCCCGGGCCGATGCCGGTTCCATGTAGCACTCAGCAAACAGAAGGAGCTGATCAAATACAGACCCTGGGGTTTGACTTGCCTATGTCTCCACACAGGAGGTGTCCTGTCAGGGCCTGTCCGCCCCTCGCGCGGGTGTGTGCGCCCCCTGGACGCGGACGTGTCTTAACAACTGCTTTCTGGTTGGTTTCAACCATCCTCTTCCCTGCGGGGCAATCTGAGCCCAAAGGAAATCGGCCCTGTTGGTGGACGGCGTGAAGAGATTGATTCCTGGGCCACTCCTGGGCAGCTGTCTTTTCCTAAGCACCGTGCATGCCGCATGACCTGTCTTGCCTTCCGCATGGGTCATCCACGAAGCATGAGGAGAATCTCCTGTCCGGGCTGGCTCTGACCAAGACCAGGCTGCAGGCTGCACGCGGGCCATGACGCGGCACCAGTCAGCCCTTTTCCATGTGATGGCATCAGCAGTTCTGCCCAGGGCTGCCTTTTTGATGAACAGCAGCAGAAATAATGGCCTAATTCACTAAAAAAAAAAAAAAGAAGAAGAAGAAAGAAAGAAAAGGAAACTATCCCCGTTGCTTTCTCCAAAGCAATTCAACATTAACCCAAGTTCTCCCTAACTAAAACAGGGCCATCCAATCAGGCATTTTAATGCTGAGACCACTTTAACATTCAATCAAAGTGAAAGAGATGCATTAGAAAAATAGCAGAGACTGAGGAACTGGTGTGAGCTCAGAGGAAGACAAAGCCTGATCTGTTGGAATTGCCTGTTTCTTAAGCCTGCCTCCAAGCGAGTGTGGGCCAGGAAAAGTCTGTCGTCGTCTGTGCTGGTCCCAACACCACCTGACATATTCTTGAACCTTTAAGTGTAATTTTAAGGGAGATGCTTTAAATATCCCGTTAGCTTCCGGGAGCGCTGTGGCCATGTTGATTTCAGCACTGAGAACAAGAATTCTTTTTTCTTGGGCGCATTTCTGAACTCCTCTGGGGTTCACTTAATTCTCTCCACACCCCAAAATAGAATCATCTCTCTCTACATTGAAGGAGATAGGAAACAATGCCTTTTAACATTTCACCGCATGTCAGATCAAACAGGAACAATAAAGCGTCAAGCAGTAAGCAAACACCTTATGGGGGACAGGGCCAGGGCAGAGCGTTTCCTAGGAGCAGAATACCACTAGAGGGCAGGCTCTCGGGGACGATGGGTGGGGCTGGGGGTGGGGGAGGACCTGTCCCGGCTGGGGCTCCAAAGAGGACTCCGGAAGACAGAATTCCATGCCCCTTCAACACCCCGTGTGTGGGGGGCAGACGCTGTGCAGTAGTGGAGAGCCCCACCCCGGTCGCAGGCCTGGGGTCCGTCCCTGCCTTCACCCTGTCCTTGCGTGCATTGCTTAGCTCTCTCAAGCCTCAGTTTCTTCATCTGCAAAGTGGAGGCGCCAGGGCACCCCTTCGGGTCCCCTCCCACTGTGGGAGCTTTTCTGTCCTCAATAAATTCTGCTTTCAAAAAAAAAAAAAAAAAGTGGAGGCACCTTTGGCGGTCACGGAGGGCTCCTGGGAGCGTGAGGAAGGATCCCCTCTCCTGGCGCACAGTGAGGCCCCAAGCATGCCACGTTGCTCTCTCAACGAAAAACAGCAGGATGGTGATCATCACAAAAAGTGCTGAAAAGGAAAATAAGAAAATTAAAATGATTTTAATGATGGCACTGAGTTGTTTATAGGCTTATTGCGTTGTATTATATTTTTAATTTATATCAGAGAGTTTGTGATGGAATATATATTTTAATTGACTTCAAATGTAATTAATCTCTTCCAAAACCCCATGGCTTTTTTCAACACCCTATCTTCTGCACTTTAAACTCCAGAGAGAAAAGCTTTCATGTAGCTACAGACTTATTTTTGTCACGTTAATGCCTAGAGTATCATGATCACATTTTTGCTATTTATTTGCATTTCCTAACTGAATAATCTGTCAGCATCCCAAGGAAAGTATGAAATACACAGATAATTTATTTTTTAATGCTTTTAAATATTATTTTTCATAAGCTCTGCAGCCCTGGGGTGCTGTGAAATATTTCACTTAAAACTCTCAGTGTAGGAAAATTTCATGTGATAAAAGATAGTAAATATTTACTACATTGTCACACACTATTTAATCATTTCCAGTAATCATTTAGGAATTCTTTACAAAATAACTATGTACTACAGAGGCAATGGGGCATTGGAACTCAAGGCTGAAATAGTCCATCTCTGACAACAAAATGTCCTTCAGAAACAGATACTGACCAGACTCGGTGGCTTAGCCTGTAATCCCAGCTCTTTGGGAGGTTGAGTGAGTGGATTACCTGAGCCTGCGGGTTCGCGACCCACCTGGGCAACTTGACGAGACCTCATCTCTACCATAAATCAAAAAAGAAAAACAAAAACTAGCCGGGGGTGGTAGCGCGCGCCTGTAGTTCCAGCTACGTGGAAGGCTGAGGCGGAAGGATCGCCGGAGCCCAGCAGGTCGAGGCTGCGGTGGCCGGGAGCGGCCGCTGCACTCCAGTCTGGGTGACAGAGTGAGACTCCAACTCAAAAAAGAAATAGAAACTGAATGCCTCTGAAATCAGTGTGGGTCAAAATAGACGTGTGAATCTATACAACTCTGGTTTAGACATATCCACCCTGTTCGCAGCCTTTTAAAAGCAGCTGACTCACCCCCACCCCATAGAGTGCAAAAGATCACCTAAGAGCCAGCCCCAGGCAAGAGCTGCCCTCTCTTCCTCCCTGTGGCCACACCGGTGCTCCCAGATGGCCAACGGTGCCGCCATCTCCACTGTCCGTCGGTCCCAACGGCGCATCCATCTCCACCATCCGTCAGTGGCACCTCCCCGTGCTTGATGGACTCGGCGTCCGCTCTTCTCGTCTCCCTGCTCACTTGGTCCTTCCTGGCCAGTGGGTAGAGAGGAGACGGTGAGGGCTTCCAGCACCTGGCGGAATTCTAGCCACAGGCGTAAGTGGCTACATGTTCTCGTGAGACCAAGGGTGGCACGGCTCCAGCTCCACGTCTTCGCCCGGACAGATGCTCGGCACGACCGCTGGGGAATGCCCTCGGACCCAGATGCAGTCCCCCTCCCGCCTGCCGTCACACAGGTGCTCTGACGGGGCCCCAGGCAAGTTCGCATCCCAGCATGTCCAGAAAACCAGGGCCTCCATAGGCATCTGGCAGAATGTAAACTCAAGGCATGTGAAAGGGGACAGGAGCCCCAGCCACCCTCTGACCCCGCCTTGCTGGTGGCCCCTACCTCCAGGAAGCCAGACCTCCTGGCACCTACAGCCTTGACCCGTTCAGCAAGAATGACCATTTGCTGAATTGCAGGATGCACTCAACATCCCGGACCCCAAAGCTTCTGCACATTAGAGGGTCCTCAGCCGGGCTGGTCATCAGAGCCACCTGAGGAAGGCTCATTTTTTGTTTTTATAACTCAAGTTCTGCAGGTTTTGAATTCTATAACTTTAAAAGCTCCCAGATGATTCTGAAAATTCTCCATGCTTGAGGCCACAGGACACAAATGACCAGCTTCTCTCTTCCCCAATCTGGCCTCATAGACTCGCTGACTGGAGTGCTCTTTGGCTGTAGGCAGTGAAGCTGCCAGGGGGAGCCCAGGAGTGAGTCCCCGAGAGCTGGGGGCAACTCCCCAGCCCCTCCTTGCCCAGCTCCAGTCCCCACAGGCAAAAACCCGTAATATAGGCAGCAGCACAAGGACACCAGGCCCTGGGCACCGCTGGAACAAGAACGCTGTGGCCCTCCAGCCCAGTTTCAGCTGACCAAGAGGACATAGCAGCTTCTGCTGGAGCTCAGAGCTGCACAGAGGAGGCCCAGGGCTGAGGGCTGCAAAGGCCACGGCCTGGTGGGACAAGCTGCCCTGAGTCCCAGTCTGAAAGGCTGGCGTCCAAGACTCAGCACGTCCCTCAGAAGCCTGAGAGTCAGGAGCCGCCAAGGCGACGCCAGGGCCTGGCATGTCCTTTCTCAATTCTGACGGGGCGTCCAGGCCAAGGACTTCCCTTCAGACTGCCCCGCCCCAGACAAAGCCACGCCCACTCGTGATGTCCCCTCCACCACTGCCCTCCTTCACTGAACCCACCCACCATCGCCTCCCTGATCACCAGGCACGTGTCCCTCCCGTGGAAGAACCACCCACGCAGCCTTCCATTTCAGTTGCCTGTTTTTATTTTTGCTTCCCAGGGAGCTGCTCAAAGATGTCAAAACTGTCATCGTCTTCCTACTTCCCACCTCCTGCAGACCATGTACCAGACAGAGCATGGAATCCGATTTCAAAGTTCTTCCATCACAGCTGCTGGGGCAACACGTCTGCCGTAAGGTGATCTGGTGACCTCTCAGCTGGATGCAACTCACAGAAACTCTCCGCCCAGATGGTGGCCTTCCACAGTCAGGCGCCAGTCCTCCTGCAGTGCCCACGGCTCGAAAAGACCTCCATGCCGAAGACACGCCGAGCACAGGGGCACTCACAGCGGCCCCCTTCTGCCTCGCACCCGCTGTGACACCCCACTCACGCGGGGCAGAGGGCCTCGCTAGGACCACTCCCGATGACAGAGGTCATCCGCTGACCCCTGCTCTCCGAGACCCTTCTTCAGCTGCCTCCCCCTGTCAGGGTCCCCCCCCCCGGCGAGCAGGGTTGAGAAGAGACCCGGGCTCCTGAGGCCGTCCGCTCTCGCGCCTGCGTTCAGTGCCAGGAAGGGACAGTTGTGGAATTGAAAACAGGATGCCCAGAAGTGCGAACCTGAATGGACTGAGGGAGCGCCCGGAGCTCGGCCTAGCCCCTAGCCGGTCAACTCTCCGGCGTTGACCCCAGCAGCCAGCCAGAGGGCGTGTCCAGGTCCACCGCCCCGTCCCCGCGGCCTGCCCATGGTGTTCGCCTCAGACTCGCGTTCAGCCACACAGAACACCCTGCCAGTCCCCCGTCGCCCCCACACCACACGCCTTCATCTTTCGGTCACAGGCACCCGCACCGCGTGGACTGGCGTCCCAGCCCCCCCAGTCATCCCCACTGGGGGTGAAAAGTGGAAGATCCATGGCTTTAAGACCCCCCCCAATGTGCAGGCAGGGCTCTTTCCTCCCAGTCTGGCATCTTGAATCCAGGGCAGCTCTGTATCCTGCTGGCTGCGGATTCCAGGAAAGACCCAAACGCAAAGAAGCCCACGTCCTCGTGTTTGGAAAGCTAGGCTGTCTTGTGGCAGTAATTAGCACCCACCCACGTTCTCCAATGACTGTGGACCCAGAATGCAGTGAGCACTTGGCAGGGTGACAGAGCACAGCTTTGTTCAGGGCAAAAGTAATTTCCTAAGGGGGTGTGAAGAGAGACAGACACTCCTTGAATTAATGATAAGGAAGCTGTCAAGGGGTTGTACAGGGAGTCACACTTTGTTTTTGTTTGTTTGTTTGTTTGTTTGTGTCAGAGTCTCACTCTGTCACCCAGGCTGGAGTGCAGTGGCACACTCACAGCCACTGCAGCCACGACCTGCTGGGCTCAGGCAATCCTTCCACCTCACCCTTCCAAGTAGCTGGAACTACAGGCGCGCACCACCATGCCCGGCTAATTTTTTGATTTATTGTAGAGACGACGTCTTGCCAAGCTGCCTAGACTGGTCTCGAACCCCTGGACTCAGGCAATCCTCTCACCTCTGCCTCACAAAGTGCAGGGATTGCAGGCATGAGCCACTGCGCCTAGGCGGGAGTTGTACTTTAAATGCGTCTGGTTTGGATGGCTTCTGACTTTCCAGAGGATGATGACCCAGGAATCCATCCTGGAATTCTGTGGCAGAAGGTGACCTTATGAAAAGTTTCAATGATCCTTCGAGCCTCATGCTTGGGTCTAATGATTCTCCCAGCTGTGAACTTTGGCAACGTTGCAGGAGAACCTTGTCCGCCAGCAAGCCGGCCACTGTGGTGAGGACCCAAGCATCACTCCGATCCGACCAGAATTCTCCCCTCAATTTACAGTCATGGATTTGTGGAAGGCAGGTTAACAGCATAGCAGGAAGGCAAGGTGCGGGTGCAGGCTGCTGTTTTGGCATGTGTCTGGTGACCAGTGTCAGTGCTGGACGCACATTCAGCCCTCATTTGCCCAGTAGCTGGACAGCGGGTGACTGTCATGGCCACCTCCACGTGGAATGGTCACAGTCGGGTCGCCTTCTCCCATATCCCTCCTCAGGCCCTGAAACGGGATGATGTGATCTTACACCTGCCTCAGTAAACACACTTCCCATGAACATATTTCACGTAGCACAGACATGCCACACATCTTTCTACCTCAATGTGCCTCAGTTGAAACAGCTCTCTTTTTAAGCAGGATTTTAAGACTTAAAACACATTAGGAAAACTGGGCTAAGGATGAGAGGACCCACCTGTTATCTGGGATAAAGAGATAAACAGCCAGAACATCACACCTATGAGCTGGTGAATTCGGTGGCGTCTGCTCACCTTGGCAGGTCCTGGAAACACCTTCCCATGACCCTCAGCTGACGACAGGAGCAGCCAGGAGGCCTGTCCACTGCCTGAGCCTGAATCTGCAGCCAGACCTGGACTACAAGCCTCCTTCTGCCTCTCCGCTGGACTGCCAACTCCACCAGCTGCTTTCCAGAAAGGCCTTGGCCCTGCCTTGAACTTGACTGGCCTCCACATTCCTGGAGTGACGCTGGATGCCACCTGCAGCTACCTGGCGTCTCCCACCTGCAGGGTACCCCGGGCAACCCAGGCAAGCACCCCAGGCCTCTCCCCTCCAACACCACTGTGACCCCGGTGCCCCTGCCTGGTCCAGCGGAACTGCCTGGGACCTGAAAGTACCGGGAAGGCCTCCTCTCCTCATGGCTGACTTCCCCGTGGAAGCTTCCTAACATTCTTGATGAGTGGGCAGCTCTCCTTCAGGCTCCCGCTGTTGTGAGCTTTGCTGATGAATGTGCGCGTGTGACCATTCCCATGCTTGTCTCCTCACGGGTCCTAAGCGTCGTTGAACTTTTATTTCCTCACTGTCTTGTACAGGGCATCTGTGGCACAGAGTAGGCTGTCGATGGATGCTCAAGGAACGGATAGATGAAGGGATGAATGCTGTCATCAGGTAGCCATCTCTTCCCAACACCAGGGCAAAACCCTATTAGCAGTGGAATCGAGCTGGGCATGGTGGCTCACACCTGTCACCCCAGCACTTTGGGAGACTGAGGTGCGAGGATTGCCTGAAGTCACCGGTTAGAGAACGGCCTGGGCAACTTGGCGAGACCTCATCTCTACAATAAATCAACAGCAACGAAAAAATTAGCTGGGCGTGGTATCACGTGCCAATAGTTCCAGCTACTTGGAAGGCTGAGGCAGAAGGATGGCCTGAGCCCAGCGGGTTGATGCTGGCGTGGCCATGAGCGTGCCGTGAGCATGCCACTGCACTCCAGCCTGGGTGACAGAGTGAGACTCCAACTCAAAAGCAAACAAACAAACAAAGGCAAAGGAATCATTTCCATTTCAGTCACCCTGAAGTCACTGGTGTGCCTGTCGGCCATGAGAAATGCACACGCCCACGTCTAGGAATGTCCCGTGAGCTTTCGGAGTTCTCTGCTCAAGATGCGGGTGAGGCCTGTGTGCAGAGCATTTCCGCGTGGGGGTTATTTGTCAAGATGCCCGACTGCAACTGCCATTGAGCACTCACTATGCCTCGGCACTGATCTGAGAATGTACGTGGGCTCCTCCAGTCACATTAGCGAACCCCGTGGAGAAGGCACTGTTGATCCTCGAGGGCACGGGGCCTGGGGTGGTTCAGAAGCCTTTCCAAGTTGCCGAAGCTGGAAAGAGTCACACCCAGGGCCCAATTTCAGAGCCCCAGTCTTCCAAGATGAGACAAGGTCAGCGTGCTTAGGGTGGCATGGCCGGAGGCCCCAGCCCACCCTCGGCCACCACACACCCACCTCGGACAATATGTGTTCACCTTCCCCGGACACCAGACAGCAGAGGGGCGCCTTCAAGGCTGCGAGAGACAGCCAAGCTGTGGAGCGCAAAGGCAAACCCAGCGTCTGGGGGCTGTGACCCCCTTGCTGGTTCTGTGGTAGGCACTGTCCCGGTGGCCTCCTCTATCCAAGGAGCCTGAGCCAAAAAAAAGCTGACTTCAAAACACACTCTGAAGGTATACTAACCAAAACAGCATGGTACTGGCATAAAAACACACACATAGACTAACGGAACAGACTAGAGAACCCAGAAGTAAATCCACATGCCAACCGATTTTCCACAAAGGTACCAGAAGCATCTGTTGGGGAGAAAAACAACCTCTTCTACAAATGGTGCCGGGAAAAACTGGATACCCATATGCTGAAGAAGGTAACATAGGGAAAACACTGGAACCTTGGTCTGGGCAAAGATTTTACAGGTAAGACTTCAAAAGCAAAAAATAGGCACCTTGGATTATATCAAACTAAAAAGCTCAGCACAGCAAAGGAAACAATGAATAAAGAGACTACCTGCAGAATGGAAAAATATTTGTAAACTATTCATCTGACAAGGAATTAATATCCAGGGGAAAAAAGGAACTCAGACAGGCCATGCAACAGCTTAAAAAAAAATCTAATTTGAAAATGGGCAGATGATCTAAATAGACATTTCTCAAAAGGCTTACACACGGCCCACCAGTATATGAAAAAAATGCTCAACATTACTCATCATTGTGACCATACAAATCAAAAACACTCAGCCTGTAATCCCACGCTTTGGGAGGCTGAGGTGAGTGGATTGCCTGAGCCCGCGGGTTTGAGACCCGCCTGGGCAACTTGGCGAGACCTCATCTCTACAATAAATCAAAAACTAGCCGGGCGTGGTAGCATGCGCTTGTAGTTCCAGTTACTTGGAAGGCTGAGGCAGAAGGATCACCGGAGCCCAGCAGGGTGAGGCTGCGGTGGCCGGGAGCGGCCACTGCACTCCAGTCTGGGTGACAGAGTGAGACTCCGACTCAAAAAAAAAAAAAAAAAAAAAAAAAGAACACAGTGACAATGCTATTCCTATTCCATCTGGCTCTTAGTCTTCAGGACGTGAACACCATGCACACCTGCCTGTGGTTTTTTTTTTTTTTTTTTTTTTGAGTCGGAGTCTCACTCTGTTGCCCAAGCTGAAGTGCAGTGGCACCCTCCCAGCTACCCCAGCGTTGACCTGCTGGACTCCGGCCATCCTTCCACCTCAGCCTTCCAAGTAGCGGGAATCACAGGCGTGCACTACCACGCCTGGCTGATTTTTTATTTATTGTAGAGACAAGGTCTCGCCAAGTTGCCTGGGGTGGTCTCGAACCCACAGGCTCAGGCAATCCACTCACCTCGACCTCCCAAAGTGCTGGGATGACAAGCTGAGCCACCGAGCCTAGCCTGCCTGTGCTATCTACCAAGAGAATTCCGAAGCTTTGTCTTCCATGATGTCGCTGAGAAGCAAAACACAAAAAAGAGAACACCAGCCTGCTACTATCTTAAAGTGCAAAAATGCAAGAATTCCAACGATCGGGTCACTAAAACAGTTTGAATTCTTTTTGATGCCACAGGACAAAATTCAGTTTCACTTCCACATTTCAGGGCTCACTTGGTTCCAAAGCCAAACACAGGATATGTCATCTCTCAACTTATTAGCTGGCGACACACTTACTCCGGCGTGTAAAGTGAGTTAAACAGCATGCATCCGTTGCGAATGGGGACTAGATGAGGGCTGTCTTAGTTTGTTACTGACATGAAAGAGTGTAGTTCAAATACACTTTGTAATATGATCATCATATTTTTTGCTCCGATTCACTCAATTCTCATGCACATGAGAAGACAAAATGATTGACAGTAAATCTGAAAATGCTTTGCAATGTGACGGATTTCTGTAAACTCGGTGCCAGCATTCCTTTTAGGCCGGAGGAGGAGCGGTCTGGCAAGTGCTAGGCGGCAGAGCGCACGCACATGACATTCAGAGTCCCTTCGGTCTGTGCGCAGGCCTCTTGCCACGCCCTGCGAGTGTCAGAAAACATCACTTGCATCAGGGCAAATGCTGACTAAAAGCACAATGCGACGTCACTACACGTCCGCTAGAGTAACAAAAAAACAAGTCAGGCAACGCATGCGTTGGTGAAGATGTGGAACCTCCGAGATTTTCATGCACAGCTGGTGAGACGCTAAAATGGTGCAACCACTTAAAAACCAGGCCAGCAATTTTCTTACAAACATGTCTCTGCCCGACAGTCATTGCACATGTGTGCATATACATGGCTACATAGGTGGATGTGTGTCGTTGGTATACACGTCTGCACGTGTCTGAGTGCCTATACATGTGAGAGAAGTGAGCATGTACATCCACACAACCTTCAAAAAGAGTCGAGTACATAGAAAGGGAGAGTGGATGGTGGCTGCCGAGGGGGACGGGGAGGACGTGGGCTCTCCGACACGAGGGATGAGTAAGTCTAGAGCCAGTCCCAGCAGGAGGACCGTGGGCGGTCGGCTGCACTGCATGCGGGAAGTTTGCTCAGAAAGTGGATTTGAGGCGCTCTCACCACACACACAACCACGGGAGGCGAGGGCCTGTTCGCTTACTTGCTGGAGGAATCATTTCGCCGTGTGTGTGTGTTATCAAAACGTCTTATACACCTTCAATACATACAATAAAAAGTAATTAATCTTTTTTTTTTGAGTTGGAGTCTGGCTTCGTCACCCAGGCTGGAGTGCAGTGGCGTGCTCATGGCCACTACAGCCTCGACCTTCCTGAGCCCACAGATTCGAAACCAGCCTGGGCAACTTGGTGAGACCTCGTCTCAACAATAAATCGCAAAACTTAGCCGGGCGCGGTGGCGTGCGCCTATAATTTCAGCTCCTTGGAAGGCTGAGGCAGGAGGATCACTTGAGCTCGGGAGTTTGAAGCTGCAGTAAGCTGCGATCGTGCCGCTGCACTTCAGCCTGGGCCACAGAGTGAGACCCTGTCTCTATTTTATTTTTAAAAAATGCCCCAAGGATTCAGGATTCAGGATGCAGAAAAAACTGAGAGCATGCTTGTGTCCCCAGAGAGGGCCTCCTGGGACAGGATTCTGAGGAGAGGGACGTCGGCCCGGGGAGAAACAGGAGCAGGGCACGGAGAGGAGAACTCACACAGCCAGTTTTCTTCAAAAGATGATTCCTGGGTTTTGAAGTGGGTTTTTCTGACGAGGCAATGTCCCTGAGGGTTGAGCTTCGATGAGCTCTCAACATTGCCCAGCCGTAATAAAGCACTTTTTAAAGTGCACCCCCCTTTAAATCATGCAGCTTTTAATGAATGTTTCACAAGCTTCTGCCTGATGGGTTTCAGGAGGCTGAATGGTTGTGTCTCGCCCTTGACGCACATGGTTTAATTATCCTTATGGAAGGACTCTTGACACCCAGTCATTCACAGTGCTGGGCTCTCAATGAAGCTTTGCTCCTTTGTGAAGTGGAGAGTGTGCTGCCTTTTCCCAGCTCAGGGTCAAGAGTGAGGCTGCGCCTGTCCCACCGGTGGCCCAAGACAGAAGCCTGGCAAGTCAAGCCACGACGAAAAAGATGCCTCGAAGGCCTATCTGAAAGCCACCAGGCACCCCCGGGGAGGTTCTTTTAACTGCGCAAATCGGAAAGCAGATTTCCGAATCAGAGCCCTGCAAGCCGGCAGGAAGAGAAAGGGCTGAGGCAGGGTGACTTTGGGACATTTGGAAGACCGAGTGTCTCCTAAAAGTTGTGCTCCTGCTGCCTGGAGACCAAGAATCTACAAGAGGTGCCAGGCCTGTGGCCCAAGGCCTCTTGGCAATAGACGGCTCTGAGGGCCCTGGGCACCCTCACATATTTGACATCCCACACCAGCACCGAAGAGCGGAGGTTCCTGGGCTGAAACGGGCCTGCGCGTATGTGGGTTCTCAGCCTGCCTAGTGCTAGGTTTGTGTGCGTGTGTGTGTGCACGGGTGTGCGTGTGTGTGCGTATTTCGGAAAAAGTATGGACTCTGAGTGGTGGGTGCTCCAGCTCACTCATTCAGGTTATCTCTTCCGTTGACTGTCTTTGAGCCTTTTAGATAATTTTGTTAGTTGGAGAAAACTGAGACTACAAGTGAAGCTTGTCCATTGTTTGCAATGAAGTGCAATTGATTGTGATAGATAAATAATCAGATGATAGATGGAGATGGGTAGGTAGATAGATAGATCGATCTGTTTTGTGGATAGGTTCATTTTGTGCCTGTTTGGGAATTCGTTTCAGAATTCCTTATTTCCTTGCATAAGTCTCTGCTCTTTAAGTCGTCTTTTGAGCTGGTAGTAACATCTGACTGGTTCTCTCATTGATGACTTAAACAAAATATTTGACTCTTGGACATTTTACTTTTTTAAAAATTATCTTTTTTTTTTTTTGAGTTGGAGTCTCACTCTGTCGCCCAGACTGGAGGGCAGCGGCCACTCCCGGCCACCGCAGCCTCGACCTGCTGGGCTCCGGCGATCCTTCCGCCTCAGCCTTCCGAGTAGCCAGAATTACGGGCATGCGCTACCATGCCCGGCTGAATTTTTTATTTATTGTAGAGATGAGGTCTCGCTGCCCAGGCGGGTCTCGAACCCGCGGGCTCAGGCAATCCACTCACCTCAGCCTCCCAAAGGCGCGGGATGACAGGCTGAGCCACCGAGCCCTGCAAAAATTATCTTTTAAATATAGATAATTCCAGCTCTCAAGAGAAGAGAGTTGAATGAATCATTAAGCTGTTCTAGTCCATGCATTGCCACCTTTGATTCATGCAAGGTCCCCTTCTTTTTTTTTGAGTTTGTGTCTCTGTTGCCCAGGCTGGCGTGCAGTGGCATGCATGCTCACCACCATCCCAGCATGGACCTGCTGGGCTCTGGCGATCCTTCTGCCTCAGCCTTCCAAGTAGCCGGAACTACAGGTGCACGCCACCACGCCCGGCTAATGTTTGATTTCTTGCAGAGATGAGGTCTCGCCAAGGTCTCGAACCCACGGGCTCAGGCATCCACTCGCCTCGGCCTCCCAAAGTGCTGGGATGACAGGCTGAACCACCGAGCCCGGCAAGATCCCCTTCTCATTTGTTTGTGTTCATAATTTCTTTTTCTTTCCACACTTCATGCCTTAATTTCTCTTCACCCCCACCACGGGCAACTTTTAAATATGTGTATAACGTGTATCTGTGATTTGAGTGTGCTCCCACAGAGTGGTGCTTTTGTGTGTGTGTGTGTGTTAATTGAAGCCTGACATATGCTAAGTGCATACAGTAGGCTCATCTTAGGACAGCGCTCAACGATAGCTTAATACGCATACCATGCCACCGTCACCACCCAGATGCAGAGTATCTCAACACCCTGTACATCTCCCTGTGCCCTGTCCCAGGTGATGCAGCCGCCACCTTCCCCACCTGCTCAGAGGCAACCACTGCTCTGTCCTCGGTCTCTACAGATGAGTTTCCTGCTCATCGTGACACCGGTGAGATTCATCCACCCTGTCGTGCACAGGGCTTGCTTGTTCATTTGTTATTGCTGAGTAGGTTTCAGTTTTGTAACTATCCACAATTTTTCATCCTCTCATTGAATCTGAGAACACAAGTCATGTCCTCCATGCAGCCTCCCACCCACGTCAACATGACTTACTAGTCCGCTGGCACCATCAGAGCGTATCACTATTTTAGGAAACTCTTGCCCAGGAAGGCGAAAGCTGCCAACCGCTTTATGGTCCATCCTGGGAACTTCCTGGAAGACACTCCGGGAAAAGTGTCGGGCAGCCATCTGTGCCCTGGCATCCTCCCGCTCTTCGCCTGGTGTCCTTCAGCCCTCAGCTGTCGCATCACCTCCTCACCCAGCACTCACTGAGACCTGCCGTCCTGCGCCGAAAGACCCACCCTGAAGCACTCCGGATGCTCAGTGAATGTCCCGACTCTGCCCTGGCCTCTCGGGGACACAACCAAGACGTCCAGGGAGTTCTCGACCCAGCCTTGTCTTATCGACAGGTGGTTTGGTGATAATTTAGGGAGCCAGCCTTCGGCAAGGGGCATTTGGCTTGTTTCTTGTGTTGTGGCTTTTGTGAATGAAGCTGCTGTGAACATTCTTACATGTGTTTTTATGGACACGCTCACTTTCTCTTGGGTAGATAGCTAGGAGGGGAATTGCGTGCTTGTACCCTAATTTATGTGACTCACTAAAAAATGTGGAACTTTCACCTAAAATAGGGCTCAGTCTTTCTCTCTGTGTTTCTGTCTCTCTCTCTCTCACTTTCTTTCTTTTGAGTCAGAGTCTCACTCTGTCGCCCAGGCTGGAGTGCGGGGGCACGCTCACAGCCACTGCCGCCTCAGCCTTCTGGACTCAGTCTTTCTGCCTCAAACTCTGGACTAACTGGGACTATAGGCCCCACCATGGCCAGCTACTTTTTTGTGTGTGTAGAGATGAAGTCTCACTATGTTGCCCAGGCTGGTCTTGAACTCCTGGGCTCAAGCAATTTTCCTGCCTCAACCTCCCAAAGCCCTGGGATTACAAGCATGTGCCGTGGCACCTGCCCCCTCTCCAGCCATTCTTGGAGAACGGGAAGACCTGGCCACCCCGGGCCAGCATTCATTCACTGTCATGGGCACTGGAGTGAAGCATCAGCCGGTCACTCCAGCCCACGGTGGCCCCGCACGCGGCTCATCCACCACACCCCTCGTGCGAGCCACCTGCCTGCTCCCACGGGAGCCTCAGCCGCTGATCTCCGCTCTCCCCACAGGCTTGGAAGGGTCACTCCAGGTTTCTGTTCACTCTACGCTGCCTCAGACACCAAGAGAAGGTTTCCGCTGCGAAGGAGCAGGCCTGTCAGGTGTCGGGGAGGCCCCGCCCCGGTGGGGAGGCAGCCAGTCAGAGCGAGGCTGGCCAGCCAGGATGGGCAGCTCCGACCCGGCCTGGGAGCTCGGCCCCGACACGAGTCCAAGCGCTCAGCGTCGCGGGCAGGGACTGTGGAGTCAGGGCTGGTGCTGACCCGCAGGCCAGCCCCGAAGGCCGCGGGCCGAGGCAGGGCGGCGCACGTCAGAGCGGAAGCCGACCCGCCGCGGATCCAGCCTTCCGGTCCCTCCTCTTGGCTGCTCAGTTTGATCTCAGGCCAGGTCGGCTGTGAGGCCGTGGAGTGCGGTGGTTAGCAGCGTAGACGCCAGAGCTGGTCCGCCTGGGTTCAGATTCTGGTCCCGCTGCTGGCTGGCTGTAGGACCCTGAATGTGACCTAACTTTTCTGGGCACCCACTTCTCTGTCTGTAAATCGGGGTGAGAATAGTGTGTTCCTCACAGGGCTGCTGGAAGGCGTGTGCCGACGCACTAGTGGCAAGATGGGCAGGTCATCATCTCGGTGTCTCCTCATGTGGCCTGGGGGCTGCAGCGGCATGGGGGAGGGGCTCTTGGCCAGAGCACCTGGCCAGACCCTACCAACGGCGGGGGTGCGGGGGAGAAGCACTTAGGAGGGTCATAAACAGGGTGCCTTCCTGAAGGCTGCTGAAAGGCTTTTGAGGTGGCTTAGCCTGTAATCCCGCGCTTTGGGAGGCTGAGGTGAGTGGATTGCCTGAGCCCGTGGGTTCGAGACCCGCCTGGGCAACTTGGCGAGACCTCATCTCTACAATAAATCAAAAATTAGCCGGGTGTGGTAGCGTGTGCCTGTCGTTCCGGCTACTCGGAAGGCTGAGGCGGAAATCTCGCCGGAACCCAGCAGGTCGAGGCTGCGATGGCCGGGAGCAGCCACTGCACTCCAGTCTGGGAGACAGAGTTCAACTCAAAAAAAGAAAAGAAAAGAAAAGAAAGGGACGGTGGACACAAGGAGAAATCACTGTCAGGATGGGAGGGTTGAAGTCCTCGATGGCCGTGAATGTTCACTGCTGATAACACACCTTCATCTTGAAATCTTTTTTTTTTTTTTTGAGATGGAGTCTTACTCCATTGCCCAGGCTGGAGTGCAGTGGCACACTCATAGCCACCCCAGCGTCAATCTGCTGGGCTCCAACAATCTTTCTTCCTCAGCCTTCCAAGTAGCCGGAACGATAGGCACACGCTGCCACGCCCAGCTAATTTTGTGATTTATTGTAGAGACAAGATCTTGCCAAGTTGCCTGGGCTGGCCTCAAACCTGTAAGCTCAGGCAATCCACTCGCCTCAGCCACCCAAAGTGCTGGGATGACAGGCTGAACCACCGAGCCCAACGCATCTTGAAATCTTTAAAAGGTTAGGAGCTTGGCCGTCCACGGCACTTGGCCAGCCCCGACTCTGTATTTGTCCTGTGCAAACACAGGGAATTTAGGTTCCATCAACACCCTGAGTTGCACAGTTCAGGATGTTTCTGGAACCGGCTCTGAGACCCAAACCTCCACCTGAGGTCAGTGAGCCCTGCACTGGGGGAAGCTTGGCGTGGCAACTTAAAAGCAGCATCTTTGTTGAGGGAGGGTGGTGCCAAAGCGGGCTCAGAGAGGTGAGGAGTTTGCTAAATGATTATTGCATATGGCATACATTATTTACAAAAGCTTTTGGCCACAAGCTTTTGTTTGGGAGAAGAAAAAGAAAGCCCAAGGCTCCAGCTTTGTACGGAGACTGGCTGGAAGACACGTCAGGATGACAAGGATGCTGAAATTCCTGGGACCCGCAGGGCTTTGTGGGAGCACACGCAGGTCCAGGGTCTCTGCTCACCCGGCTCTGATCTCTGAGTCCATGGCATGTGATAAGCTGCTAATCGCTTCTAGAGCACATGCAATTTTCCCCACTATAGTCGTATTTCCAAAGCTAACATCACAAGCTATTTGAAGGAGAATTCATTAACGGTTCAGTTTTTCTCTTACATGTGACTGCAATAGCAGACCATGTGTAGAGTTGAATTAAAATATTAATTTTCCAAGAGTTCTGGGAGTTTCAAGTCTTATTCCCACAGATCTTTAGCACCTCTTAAAAGTAAGCCATGACTGCTGCGGTGGTTTTAGTAGAATTCCTCTAAAGCCTTTCCTTTTTTTCCAGACAGTCTGGGTTGCAGAGTGGCACGGAGCTGAATGAAAGGGAGCGAGCTCATTTGCTGACGCCATCTTCCCAGCCTGCGAGACAGTGACAGCGATCGCCCAGCGCAGGGAAGGGTTGGAGACAACCCACAGACCCATCCTTGTTCCTGCCCAGGACCACAGAGCAACATGGTGGAAGGTGGGCCAGCCATGGCCTCGTCACAGACACTCCAGGAGAGTCCGTGCTGGCAGGTGTGGGAGACGCAAAGCAGACAGAGCTCACGGCCATGGTTCCTGGGGGCGTTTGCAGCCCATGGGGGAGAAGAGACACAAACAGGCTTGCAAAGGAAGCCAAACTTCGGAAGGACGGTCTCCAGCCACCAGGATTGCCTCCGCTGCATTAAGGAAACAGAAGCTTGAGCATCGGAAGGAGTCGGGACTCGGGTCTCAGGAAAGCCTGAAGACCAGGGGGGCTGCTGGTTGGACGGTCGGATCTGCAGGGCGTCGTGGTCCTGCTTTCTTCTGGGTTCGCTACTCCTTCTCCCTAGGCCCACCTTCCTCACCATCCTGAAACGGTGGCCACAGTTCCAGGCTGCACATCTGAATGTCTCACTGGCCACTCTGAAGAAAGAGAACCTACTTCCCAGCAACTTAAGAGTCTGACATTTGCCCTGATGGGGCTCCTTGAATCCCGTGACCCCCGGGCGGGAGGTAAGTTCACTGACGCAAGGGTGGCCGCCTCTGGAGCCAGACGGGCCAGCATCCCTCCCAAAACTCTTGGGCTGCGGGAAGAAGGGACAGAAAAGCAAAGGTGGATCTGGGCGCAGTTAAGAAGGGCCAGTGGGCATCGTGTGGGCACCACCCACGTCGTCCAGGAAACCCCGAAATCTCCCCCAGAGTCGGTTCTAAGGCTTCACGGTTAAAGGGAGCCCTTTTGTTGAGCCTAAATCTCTGGTTGCCATCGAAGCCAATTTATTTTTCCTCTATCCAGAATGAAACTGGCATTGAAAAGGCACAAACTCCACCGGACTCGGTGGCTCAGCCTGTCATCCCGCGCCTTTGGGAGGCTGAGGTGAGTGGATTGCCTGAGCCCGCGGGTTCGAGACCCGCCCGGGCAGGTGAGACCTCATCTCCACAATAAATCAAAAAAATTAGCCGGGCGTGGTAGTGCGTGCCTGTAGTTCCAGCTACTTGGAAGGCTGAGGCGGAAGGATCGCCGGAGCCCGGCAGGTTGAGGCTGTGGTGGCCGGAAGCAGCCACTGCACTCTAGTCTGGACAATTGAGTGAGACTCCACCTCAAAAAAAAAAAAAAAAAGGCACAAACTCCTTTTCATCCCATGACGCCTGCTCAGGTATTTGAAAAGGGCTATCAGATACTGCCTCCGTTATCATGCTTCCTTTTCAGATAATTTGAATCCCTTTTATTTCTTAAAACTTGCTTGAGAATGACCCGTTTTTCTACTTCAGAATTATCAATTCTCTTCTCTGGACGCTTCTCGGTGTCTCAGAAGTGGAGTAACAATCTCCGCGGAGCCCAGTGCACTGAAGCAACCGTCAGCTGGGAACCCATAACGTGCCAGCAGAGTCTGTGTGGTCTTCATACTTCAGCTAGTTGAATGTTCCCAACAATGCAGTGTGATAGAACCCATGTTTTCTTTTTTTTTTTTGAGCTGGAGTCTCACTCTGTCACCCAGACTGGAGTGCAGTGTCCGCTCCCGGCCAGCGCAGCCTCGACCTGCTGGGCTCCAGCGATCCTTCCGCCTCAGCCTTCCAAGTAGCTGGAACTACAGGCGCGTGCTACCACACCTGGCTCATTTTGATTTATTGTAGAGATGAGGTCTCGACAAGTTGCCCAGGCGGGTCGGTCTCAAACCCACGGGCTCAGGCAATCCACTCACCTCAGCCTCCCAAAGGCATGGGATTACAGGCTGAGCCACCAAGCCCGACAGAACCCATATTTTCAAGATGGGAAAACTGAAACTAGAGAGGTGAAGTGACATGCCCCAAAGCGTGACATGGTAGAGGCAAGATTAGAGCCCAGGATTCTTTGATTCCGAGGCCAATTCATCACATTAAGTCAAACTGCCTCTAAAATTCCAGCATTCCGGCTTGAGCAATGCTGAGTGCAGCTGGTGAATAAAAATTATTCCTGCATATCATGTAAATACAAGGAAAGAATGAGTGTCAGCACCTGCAAGCCCATCACTTAAAAATCATTCCAAGGTTAAAATATTAAAATAAACTATGCTTCTTCGGCATTCAAATTGTGTCCCCCAAATTACTTAATTGTCCTCCAAAGTCAGGTTTAGGGAGTGGCATGACTTGAATGCATTATAATATCAAAATGATTAATAATTTGCCTATGTTAATAACATTTTATAACCCTACTTCAGGTCTCGATGATTAGCTGATTTTAGGCAAGGTTACTTCTGAGACCAAAACACAGGGAAATGAATGCCTTTTGCTTTCCAAGTCGGTAGAAATTCACTGACTAAAGCATTGTTGGGAGAGGTTACAAAGGAAAAATGCAAACAATTACGTAATGTTGAGCTCCAGCGAGGGATAAGGGCTCAATTAAAGCCAAAAAAAGCAATTAGGTTCCACACCATCATCAGGATGAACTGGAACAAGGAGTGTGAAAGCCGGGCCAGGAGAAGAGCAAGCAGTGTCACAGCGCTGCCACCCCCAAGGCCACAACGGCCCCTGCACGGCCTGAGGAGTGCGGTGCCCCATGCAGGCAAGTGGTGCAGATGCTTCTCTGGGGCCGTGTCCCACACACAGGCTGCGTGTTTCTCGGGACGTGCAGTCGTGGGATTCTGTGCATGCCATGAGACCCCGAGGAGGGTGTTTGCCCTTGGGACTTCTGGAGGGAAAGAAGCTTCCCCTGCATTACCTGGAGAGACCAAGTGAATTCAAGCCCATGTCGTGTTTACTGGGGATATTTTCTCTCTCTCTTTTTCAAAGTTGGAGTCTCACCCCATCGCCCCGGCTGGAGGGCAGTGGCACGTTCACAGCTACCCCAGCGCTGATGTGCTGGGCTCCGACGATCCTCCCATCTCAGCCTTCCAAGGAGCCAGAACCACAGGCATGCACCACCATGCCTGGCTAATTTTTTATTTATTGTAGAGCCAAGGTCTTGCCAAGTTGCCTAGGCTGGTCTTGATCCTGCGGGTTCAGGCAATCCCCTCACCTCGGCCGCCCAAAGTGCTGGGATTACAGGCTGAACCACCGAGCCCAGCAGGGAACATTTTCAATGCCTAAGAGAAACGTTCAAGTTGTCCTGCTCATCCTAATCTGTGTTTCTGATCCACCATACACTTGTCTGTTATAAACATGAGTTAAGTGTTTATAATAGTTATAAAAAAATTTGGCCAGGCGCGGTGGAAAGAACTCTCTGCCTTTACCTGCTATTGATATCACAATTTACAACTACTTATAGTATGCACCCATTAACATTATTTGAATATAGTTGTTTTTAATACTTTTGTCTTTTAATGTTTATAGTGGTAGGATTATAGTTGATTTACCCAACATGGTTGGAGTAACAAAATATTCTTTTTTGTCGTGCATATATTTGCCTTTGCCAATGAGTTTCACACATTGTGCTTTTGTGTTGCTGTTTAGCATTCTTTCATCTCAACATGCAGAACTCCCTTTAGCCTTTCCTACATGGCAGATCTAGTGGTGATAAACTCAGTTTTTGTTTGCTTGGAAAAGTCTTTTCAGCCTTTCATTTTTAGAAGGACAGGTTTTCTGGGTATAGGATTCTTTGTCGCCCGTTTTCTGTCTTTCTTTCAGCATTTTGAACATATCATCCCACTCTCTTCTGGCTCACAAAACTGCAGTATCACTCACACCTGATAGGATGGCTAATATCAAGATGACAGGAGACAACAAGTGTTGGTGAGGTTGTGAAACCCTGTACACTGCTGGTGGGAATATAAACTGGTGTTGTCATTATGGAAAATAGCAGGAAGATTCCTCCAAAAAGTTGAAAACAGAATGACCATAAGCCCCAGCAATTTCCCTGCTGGGTGTGTACCCAAAGGAAGGGAAAGCAGCGCCTTGTGATGAGATCTGCACTTCCACGCTACTGAAGCATCATTCACAGACCCCAAGATAGGCAGACAACCGAAGTGTCCTTTGACGAGTGAATGAACCAAGGTATATGCACAGTGAAGTAGTACTCGGTCTTTACAAAGGAGGCAGTTAGTGGCACTTGACAAAGGATCCTACCTCTCATGACAACATGGATAAACCTAGAAGACATTCTGCTAGGTAAAATAAGCCAAACACAGAAAAAAACTGCATCATCTCACCTATATGTGGAGTCTAAAAAAAGGCAACTACGTAGAAAAAAAAGTAGAGTTGTGCTTACCTAGGGCAGGAGTGGAGAGGAAATGGGTATAGATTTGCAATTATGTGGGATAAATAAGTCTAGAGATCTCATGTACAGCACAAGGACTTCAGTTAATAACATTGTATCGTACACTGAAAATTTGCCAGGAGAGTAGATGTTAGGTGCTCTTACCACAAAAAAGAGGTAAGTGTGTGAGGTGACGGACATGCTAATTTGCTTGACTATGGTAGCCATCTCACCATGTATCTGTACAGTAAAAACCTCATTTAGTATACATTAAATATATACAATTTTGAATAAAGAAATAAATTCCTGCTAAGAAAAAGAAGAAAAAAAGTATATTCACATGCCCAAGTTGTTTGAAACGTCAATGTTTTCCAGGAACACAATCGAGTACCAGCTGTTAATGTGAATTAATAGAAACTAACTACAATTAAGAATTCGATTCTCAGCCCCACTAGCCACATTTAAAATATCAGTAGCCACATGTGGCTATTGTATTGGTTGTCACAGGTGTATATAGAGCTCTTAAGCCTGTGACTTTTTTTTTCCTAAGGCCCATAGTTCACAGAACCATTAATTGCCTTCACATTTATTTCCTTTTAGGGAAAAAAAATCCATATTGACTTTCTTAAAAGCACTTCCCCTCCCTCCCAACAAGAAGAATCATTCAATCATCATTTGCGTTCATTCTGGCCAAAACAGCACACAGAGATCCAGGAGATGGAATACCACGTATTTCTTCAAGTCCTGAATAGATGGATACTAAAACAAGATTTGTGTGAATAAGATGCTCCAATAGAAAAGGAGAAGGAGCCCTTTTAGAAACTTGTTCTGAAGGAGGTGGAAAAGCCCAATTAACTGTCTTTATATCACCAGCTGGCTCCTTGGAGCAGAAAGAAAGAACACCTGCCAGGAGCGAACATCTATTCCGCTTCCAGTTAGAAATGCAGGAGCCTGCTTCCCTCGGAGGTCAGACAGCCTGCTGAGCAGTGTGGATGGCAACGCGGATGGCAAAAGCAGCCAGTCCTAAGCACACAGATCCTCACCCTGTGGCTCTTCTCTGTCTTCATTTCATGTATTCATGTGTTTGGGGTACTAGCGAGGTTTTAAAAATCGGTCTCAAGTGCAGGCTAACTTCCCTGCCTAATGAGGGAGTGGCGCTTCGTGATAGTTCCATGATGCTAACCATAAAAATGATAGCCTCTACTTTGAGAATTTCCATTTTTGAGTGCTTAATGTGCTTCAGACACTATTATAAAGCATCCCATAGTGTCCTAGAGTGTTTAATACTCACAACTTCTGGATGAAGTAGGGGTTCAGTACCATGTTCAAAGTCATGCAGCTATGACCTTCATAGACATTATTTTACATAGAGGATGTGTTATTGAATACGATGTGCTGTTTGCCAAATGGCCAAATGACTTTCCACCACATCCTCTTCCCTCTCCTCCTTCCTCCCTTCCTCCCTCCCCCCCTTCCTTCCTCCTTTCCCCTTCCTTCCTTCCTTCCTCATTCTGCGTCTTTCCTCTCCACTTTCCCTGTTCTAGCTATCACAATCTGGCCTTGGCTAAGCAAAACTGCTCTTGTCGAGGTCACTAGTGAGGTCTTAAGTGGTAAGTCCAAGGGTCCAGCTTCCAATTTAGAAAATCGCCACAGAAGTTGGTCTCTTAAACATTCTCCTCTCCTCCTGAGATTTCCAGGGCACACCCTCTTGCCTGGTTTTCTCCACATTCTTATTCAGTCGTGTCCTCGTCATCTTCCCCTGAGGGGTGGGTGTCTCACAGAGTTGCTTTTCAGCATATATATTTATTAACTTACGCCCGTGTGTAGGTGTATATGGCTGACCAGACATCTTCCCTTCTCTACCACTCGTATCTCAAGTGAGCTCATCTAGCCTCATGCCTCTAAACAGCACACACGCACTGCCACCTCAGTCTCCATCTCGGACCGAATCAGATGCTCGCATCCTCAACTGTCACCTTGGCGTGTTCCCCTGGATGTCGACTGGGGATCCCCACCTTAGCATGTCTGAACCCAACGCCCAGAAGCGACCCCCCCGTTAGCATGCACATACAGCCACATCCGCCTCCTCTCCCTCTCCCACATCTAGTTGCCAGACTGGAGGAACGCTGTCTCGTGGACTTGCACTCCCTCACTCCCTCTCTTCACTGTCCTGGTCCAAGCCATCGGCGCTTCCTGCTGGGACCAAGGAACAGCCTCCTAATTGGTCCTGCCAGCCATCATGCGACCCCGTCCATCTGGTCCCGCCTTAACTCTCCAGCCTCAACTCTGGTCTTTTCCCGCTCACATTCTATGATTCTGCTGTACAATTTCTAAAAAATTTTATAACTATTCCAAGACTACTCTTGCCCCTGAACCTTCCAAGATGCCATTTCATTTACCTGGGAGGCTCTTTCTTGTTCTGTTCTCTCCTCATCGTTACTGGACACAGTGAAATCACTTCTGTCACCTTTCACATAGGACTTTTGAACGGTGCCTGGTGCAAAGTAAGTGCTAGGTACCTATTATCTTTACCATCGCTATTATTCTCAGAGGTCTTTTCACGTTGCTCTGCCATTCTCTTCACAGGCTGCGTCATTTATCCACACGGTCTGCGTCTGTGGGTACTGATGTTGTGTCTGGTCTCTGCTGCTGTAAACTATCCTAGTGCGTGCGTCATTCCAAATAAATTTGGGCCTCTACCTCACATCCGACGCAAAAATTGACTCAAAATGAGTCATGGATCTAAATATAAAAACTAAAACCATAAAATACCCAGAACAAAGCACAGGTATAGGTCTTCACTAACTTTGGTTGGACAGTGATTTCTTAGATACAACATCAAAAACTCAAGCAGTCGGATAAAACATTCACACACTGGACTTCATGAAAATAAAAACTTTTGCACTTCAAAGGACACCATTCAGAAAGTGAAAAGACAATGCATAGATTGGAAGAAAATATTTGCAGATCGTGTATCTGATAAGGGTTTGTCTCCAGAATACATAAAGAACTCTTACAAGGCAATGACAAGAAGACAAATCACAGAATGAAAAATGGGCGAAGGATTTGAAAGATGTTTTTCCAAAAGAGGAACATTAATGGCCAATAGGCACATTAAACGAGGCTCAATGTCATTAGGAAGATGCAAATCAAAACCACGTGAGATATCACCAGAGCTGCTAACAAGTCAGACAGTAAGTGTGAGAGAGGATGTGGAGAAATAGAAACATTGCTGGTGAGACGGCAAAACAGTAGACACTCTGGAAAACAAGTGGGCAGTTGCTCAAAAGACTAGTCACCGAGTTAGCACACAACCCTGCAATTCCACTACGAGGTGTGTGCCAAGACCACTGAGAACAGACATCCATGCAAAGACCTACACGCGAATGTTCAGAGCAGCACTGTTACTAATAGCCAGAACGTGGAAATGCCAATGTCCACCAACTGATGAATGAATGAACAAAACATGGCAGAGATCCGTGTGGGAATATTACCCAGTCAGAAAAAAAAATGACGTACTGATGCATGCTATGGCAGGAATGAACCTTGGAACAGCCAAATGCTGGAAGGGACAGGGGCTTGAAGCAAGCCAGCAGCAGTCTGAGATGATGAAAATGTTCTGAGACTGACTGTGGTGATGGCTGCACAGCTCTGTACATACACCAACAGTCATGAAGTGTGCCTTCACCACAGGCGGGCTCACGGCGCGTAAATCCCAGCCCAATAAAGCCATCCAGAAGGACAGGGAGGGGCTGCTGGCGTGAACCCATAGACACCACAAGAGGGGACACCCTTGGCAGAAGGAATGACCAGAGCAAATCCCCTGAGACCGGAGGACACTGGTGTGTTCCTGGACTGTAAGGGGGCCAGTGTGGCTGGAACGAGGGGGGGGGGAAGACTTGCACGAGACGAGGTCGGAGAGATTTGGAGAGGCCTGGCCACTCAGGGTCATCTAGGTCATGGTTGTAGACAGAAGACGAGATCAGAGAGATGGAGACAGGCCTGGCCACATGGGGTCATCTAGGTCGTGGTGTAGACAGAGACGAGGTCGGAGTGATCAGGAGAGGCCTGGTCACGTGTGGCTGTCTAGGCTGTGGAATAGACAGGAGACAAGGTCAAAGAAATGGAGAGAACCCTGGCCGTGTGGGGTTGTCTAGGCCGTAGTGTAGACAGGAGACAAGGATGGAGAGATCAGGGGAGACCTGGCCACGCAGGGTCATCTAGGCTAGGTGCGGACGGAAGACAAGGTCAGAGAGATGTAGAGAAGCCTGGTCGTGGAGGGTCATCTCGGTCGTGGTGTAGATGGGAGATGAGAACGGAGTGATCAGGAAAGGCCTGACCACGTGGGGTTGTCTGGGCTGTGGCATAGGCAGGAGATGAGGTAGAAGAGAGGCCTGACCACGCAGGTTGATTAGGCCAGGGTGTAGACAGAGACGAGGTCGGAGAGACCAGGAGAAGCCTGGCCACAAGGATCATCTGGCCGTGGTATAGTCGGAGAAGAGGTCAGAGACGTCTCCGCTGTGCTCCCCACCTGGCAAAAGCTTCCCATCTCACGCACATCGTCTAAACCATGACCCAGACGACCACATGTGGCCAGCAACACTGTGAGGGAGCTAATAGCATCATTCCCATTTTACAGGTGACAAAAGCGTAGTGCATGCACGTAATTGCACAGCTTCCAGCATCCCACATGGACTAGGTGGCGAATGAATGAAGAGTCAAACCCGAGCAGCCGGCTTCAGAGTCTGCCCCTCTGAAAGCTCAGCTGTGTCAGAGTCCCAGCTGCGCCCGTCTGTTCTGCGACCCACCGGGTGAGGATGCTCGGAAGTCGGCAAGCCCAGCCGCTGCTGGAGCGCTCCTCCTGACATCACGGGCACTCGGGGGGGGGGTTGACATCTCTGCTCATGTTGAAACCGTTCGCTTCCCTGAAAAGCGAGCCGGCTGGGTTGCTGAGCTCGACAGCAGAGCTGAATCCAAGGGAGAAGGGAAGAAACAGGGAACGAGAGGGAGGAGAGACAGGTGTCACGGTGTGGTGCGGAGACCCTGAGACTGGGGCTCTGCCGAATGACACAATGAGCCTGGAATTCCCTCTCCTGTTCCCGTGTTTGAACCGCGCCGTGGGGTAGCTTTTACTCGCGGCTCTGATGACAGCCCGAACTACAGTCCTGCTGGCTTACATGGCCCAGACTGGGCCCTAGCCAAGTTTCCTATAAATCTAAATGTTTGGACTGGGAGGAAGTTGCTTGTGATTGATTTATCTTTTGCTTCCTCCAAATAAGGGCTTCTTTTCTCTTTCTTTCTTTCTTTTTTTTTTTTTTGAGTTGGAGTCTCACCCATTGCCCAGGCTGGAGTGCAGTGACGCTCCCAGCCACCCCAACATTGACCTGCTGGGCTCCAGCGATCCTACTGCCTCAGCCTTCCAAGAAGCTGGAACTACAGGCGCACTGCCATGCCCGGCTGATTTTTAAATTTATTTATTGTAGAGATGAGGTCTCACCAAGTTGCCCAGACTGGTCTTGAACCCTCAGACAGGCAATCCACTCACCTTGGCTTCCCAAAGTACTGGGATTACAGGCTGAACCACCAAGCCCAGCATTTTTTTTTTTGAGACAGGGTCTCACTGTATTGCCCAGACTGCTCTTGAACTCCTGGGCTCAAGCACTCCTCCCACCTTGGCCTCCCAAAGGGCTGGGGCTACAGGCGTGAGCCACCATGCCTGTCCCAAGTCATGGCTTCTGTCACGGGTGGATGCAAGCATCCCACCGGACACCCCGCCCCTCCTTCTCCCCTCCCTTTGCCTTCCCCTCTTCAAATCCCACCCAAGCTCCCTCCATCTGTGAAAGGCTGTTTTAGCTGCCAGTCCTGTTTCAGCTCCCGTGGCCACGTGGGAGCGCCTTCTCCCGCTTCTGTGCACCCGGCCCCCACCTTGCAGCTGCATGGGCTCCAGCAGAACACCGGGTGCCCACGCCAAGAAGCCGGGCCGCCTGCAGAGCCTCCTTCCTCTGGACTCATGGCATGCACTGTTGGAACACCTCACTGCTTCCGTTCTGTGTCTGTTGCACGGAAGGCGTCCCAAGGAAACAGCACCGCCTCCCTTTCCCTGGTGCCCCACAGCCCCTCCCCAGTATTGGGCCGGGCGGGGGCTGGGGAGAGGGCGATCCTCACTCCCCCTTCCTCGCCCACTGCCCCGTCTGCGGGGTCTGGAGTCTCCACCGGGGTCTTCCCTCCCTCTGTCTCACGCCCACACCAGCCACAAGCTTTGTCCTGACTCCAGCGAGCTCAGAAGCAGAGGATGGGTGGGAATAGGGAAATTCCTTCCAAACCCATCCCTGTCTCCCACTGCAGCGCTCTCTCTAGGGAAGGCCAAGGGCACGGGTGGCAGCTCCCGCTGGCCAGGCTCTAGACCCCCGTGGGTCTCAACCCAGTCTTTGGCTTTGCAAAACGCTAGACGCGATGTTGCCATTTATTGCCCTGGTTTAACCTGCTTGAACATTTTTCCCAGTTCAAAAGCGATTCACAAGGCAGTGCGCTCTGTAAACGTGCATCCTTTTCAAAGTTCGGGTGGCCAAGCGTTCGTGCCTTGTGCTCGCCTGTGTCCGTCTCCAGCGTCGCGTGTCCTCGTAAGGCTCCGTCCTACCGCTGCCACCTGCTTCTGCCACCCTTCCATAAATTCAGCTCGGTGAAGCTCCTGCCTCCCCGTGCCCTTTCTTTGCGGTGACATCATCCCACTGTGATTGATGGCAGCACTGCACGACGTGCTGGCATCGTGACAGACTGTGTTTGGGCTGCCTGGCTTCCTTGCCATAAAAACCTTGTGCACACCTGCGAGAGCGAAAGCGGTCTCCAGTCTCCAGCATGATCAGCTTGAGGTGATGCTGCCTCCTTGGGCTTTTCTTTTCATGGGTCTGGATCAACTCAGAGTCAACCTCAGGCTCAGAAGCAGAACACGCTTCATGTTTCCACAGAGCTGTTCTCATCACAAGCCAGTCCACAGCAGACACAGCTCTCTGGCGTCTGCTCACCAAACCTGGTCTGCACCGTGCCACTGTTCAGTCAGTGGAGAAGGGCCCGGGAATCTGGCCCATGCACTCAGCTACGGCACATCCACGGAGGGCCGTCATGAGGGTGGGGGGGCTGTGTCCTGGACGGGAAGGGACCGTGTGGCAGTGTGGCAGAGGTGCCTCCTGTGCCAACCGCGTCCTCCACGAGGCTGTGCTCTGATCTGTCTCCACGGCGAGTCACTGGGAAGGGAATTCACGCCCTATCCAGACATGAGTATTGCGGGCCTGGCGGCCGCTGCCACACCACCTTGAGTCTTCCCCCCTCGGTGGGATGCTGCGAGGTCCTTGTGTGCACGGACAGAGACGCTGTCTTTGGGAGGGACGGCGTTCAGCGCAGGGGACAGTGGCGCGTCTCCAGTGTTTGCCGGGGTCGCTTCCAGGGCTCCATGGGCTGCCTCACCCTCGTAAGTCACCGGGACTCTCCCAGCAGGACTGGCGCCATCCGCACCATGGCCAGAGGTGAGAAGGGCTGTCTGGAGCCCTCATCAAGACAGCCTATTGGAAAGCCGGAAGGACTTGATCACAGAGAACTGTGAGCGGGACCCGCAGGCAGTGCCATCGGCGTCTCTGAGCCTTACGGCTGGAGGCTGGAGGCTTGAGGCTTGAGCAGGACAGCCCTATGCACCAAAGGCTCAGAGCCCAAGCTTCGGGAGGCCGCACGGCACGGTGCCGCCGCCTACTCTATCTCCTGGCAGCCACGATTGCAGTGGGCGCCCAAGGTGACCTCCAGGGAGTCACACCCTTGTATAAGCCTCCCCCCCGCGTGCAGGGGGAACCTTGACTTGCTCCGACAACAGAATGTGGCAGACGTGACGGAATGTCACCACTGCATCATCTGGTGAGTCTCTCCCGGGATTATGTCACCGTACCTAAGACTCCACCTCTCCTAGTGTGAGAGATGCTCCGAGCCACATGACTGCCTGTGCTGGGGCCACGGGAGATGCAGCGGGATCGTCAGCCGGTCGCCAGTAGGAAGCTAGGGCCTCAGTCACACGGCTGCAAGGACGCGGATTTCTCCAGCAACCTGAATGTGCTCGGAAGCGTCTTCTTCCCAGCCGAGTGTCCAGCCAGGGCTGCAGCCCTCCTGACCCCTTGCAAGGTCTTGTGCAGCCCTGACTGCCAGGCCCGGTCAAGCCAGGCCCAGATTCTTCCTCTAGCGAGGACTCTGAGGTCACACATGCATACCCGTTTGAGGCACTATGTTTGTGTTGTGTCATGTGTTACAAGCAGTAGAAAGTACCAGCCGGGCTCGGTGGCTCAGCCCGTAATCCCGCGCCTTTGGGAGGCCGAGGTGAGTGGACTGCCTGAGCCCGCGGGTTTGAGACCCGCCTGGGCAGCGAGACCTCATCTCTACAATAAATCAAAAAATCAGCCAGGCGTGGTAGCGCGCGCCTGTAATTCCGGCTACTCGGAAGGCTGAGGCGGAAGGATCGCCGGAGCCCAGCGGGGCGAGGCTGCGGGGGCCTGGGAGCGGCCACTGCACTCCAGTCTGCGCGACGGAGTGAGACTCCAACTCAAAAAAAAAAAAAAAAAAGAAAGAAAGAAAGTTAGTACCATACCGCGGTCCAGAACAAGCTTTTCCTTTCTCTCTGAGCCTAACTTTTCTCGTCTATAAAATGGGGGTGGTGATTCCTACTTACAGGGAACTTTAATCATCAAACAAAACAATGGCTCTTGCGAAAATGGTAGCTGTTTTTCTGCATGATTCACACGATTCTTATTTTCTGGGCACGTGAGACCCGGGCACCGGCTGGGGTCTCGGAGCCTGAAATGCCGGGCGCGAGTAGAGGGACACAGCACTGCCCTGTCGGCTCCCCCAGGCGGAGGTGGGGGGCGGGCCGTGCTCCGTGTCCCCCCGATCCTGCTCCGCCAGCTGGCACAGACCCGGCCAAGGACCGGCGCGGCTCCCTGCCCCGGGAGCGCCCAGGCGGCGCCCGTGGGAAGGGCGCCTGCCGGGTGCACACAGGGGGTCTGCCGCTCAGTTTCGCCCTCCTGCCTGCGGCCCTCGGGACGGCCACCGGATCCCTCCACGCCTCAGTTTCCCCGCACAAGCTGAGGCCGCCGCAGCTTCGGCGCACGGTTCCTGAGGACGACGGCGGGGAGGGGAAGGCGACGGGGGAGGGAGCGGCGCCGGGGCGGAGGGAGCAGGGGTGCGTGTCTGCCGCGCGACCAGGTCTGCTGAAGGCTCTCGGCTGCGGTCTCTGCCTCCGCGCCTCTCCTCGCCCTCTGGACCCAGCAGCGGCCTCTGCAGAGGGGGCCAGGCCTGCGTGCCAGCCTCTGCCGTGCACCAAGGACCCACGGCTCTCAGTTGCAGACACAGAAACCAACGCTTGCAGCGGAACAGAAGACGGATTTGTGGGAAGGTCACGTGATGTGGGCGCAACCCGGAGTGGGTGCCATGTGCACCGCCCGCCCCTCTGCACTGAGCCCTCAGCGGCGGCGGCATCGGCATCCAGAGCAAGCCCCTGCCGCGCCTCTCCGCCGCCTCCTCCTGGAGGCCAGACGTCCCCGGCTGGAGTTTCTGACTGCTGAGGCCAGGTCATTTGCCCACACCCGGGCTCCAAGGAGGCCAGGAGAGAAGACCCCAGCCAGCCCTGTGGCCTCCCAGAGAGCCCCTGGATGTGTACAGCCCCGCGCAGGAGCGGTGTCAGGGCTGGGCGGAGAGAAGGGCAAGCGTCCACACTCCGATGAGCCCTGACCTGGGTCACCTTGTAAGATCTGTGGCTCTCCTGGGCACGGGAGGAGGGTCTCTCATCGGATGTTCTTGGACAGAGTGGGAGACAACTGGATGGCGTTTTCTCTCTTCGCTGCTTCCCGAAAAACTGACTTGCGCCGATAATAATCAGGCCACTGCTGAAGCACTGGACCCAGTGCTGAATGCTGACGGAGGACCATGGCTCTACGCCCTGTGACCAAAGCCCTCTCTGAGAGGGGGCCAGCTGGGCAGAGAGAAAGTACCTGGGCTGTACTGGCGCCGGTGGAGAGAAACGGTACATACGAGGCGCAGGTGGCAGTGCTGACATTCGCAACTTGGAGGTTCGTAGGTAGGGGACTTGCTGAACTGAGAGGTATTGAGTCCTGGACACTCACACCGTTACTCATGGCTTGCTGTGAGAAAGCCTTGTGTTGCTTTAAACCCCTAGCTTTTGTGAAAACGCTTCTCTGTAAACCACGGGTTTGCTACTCGTTGGGCAGCACGTTCGCGGTCTGTCTGGAGACCCACGCGTCGTGGGGCTGAGCTGAGGGAAGAGCCTGCAGAGCCTGGGCCTGGCAGGAAGCCTCCAGGCCACATGCTGTCCTGCATCTGAGTCTTGCGTCCGCGTGATGCCTTTGTCACGGGCGGCACCATCAGCAGCCTCTTTCTTTTTTCTTTTTTTTTTTTGAGTTGGAGTCTCGCTCTGTCACCCAGACTGGAGCCTTGACCCGCTGGGCTCCGGCGATCCTTCCGCCTCAGCCTTCCCAGTAGCCGGAATTACAGGCGGGCACTACCATGCCCGGCTCATTTTTGATTGATTGTAGAGATGCAGTCTCGCCCAGTTCCCCGGGCGGGTCTCGAACCCGCGGGCTCAGGCAATCCACTCACCTCGGCCTCCCAAGGCGCGGGATTACAGGCTGAGCCACCGAGCCCGGCTCAGCCTCTTTCTTCTCAAACAAGATGACAGAAAGCGTCCCCCGGCAGTCCGGAACGCGCTGGTCACCCTCCTCATCCTCCTGCCCCGAGCGGGTCTCTCTGCGCTCTGCATCTCACCCTCCAGGCTGCGTCTGTGGTCTTTCCTGGCCTTCAGCTCCTGGCTCCGCTCTGTATGGCCGGAGGAAGCCAGCTCGCTGCTCAGCCCCAGGGAGCCCCGCACACGCATCCATAAAGCAGGCGTGGATCGCGTCCGCTTCACCGTGTCCTGCAGCTTTGCTGAAATACATTCGAATCCAAACCTGAAGACCAGAGAGGGCTGGAGACTGGAGGCGAATCAGCCCCAGGAAGGTCTTGAGGTGGGAAGGAAGCCCCTCGGGGATACACTTCTTGCACTCTTTTTGCCGGATTGATCTGGAGGGCTAATCGATCGTCTGCTCTGAATATTTATTATTTTCAACGTGCTTTCTGTTTATGTCATTCTGGTTCTCTCTGGTGTTTCCCCTTGAATCACATGTTGACCATCGAGGCAAATAGAAGTTCTGGGACTTTTCAACATGTGGCGAGTCAAGCAAGACCCAGTTCTTACAAGGACTCGCCCTGAAGTCAGGCTCTTTGAAGGCAGCCTGCCAGGTGGCCTGATTGAAGTCGATGAGAATATTCCAGGGAGTTTTCAAGACATCCTGTATCTGCCTCTATCAACATCTCACCAATTTTATGATTTTGGAGAGCTTCCCATGAATAGGCCTGGGAGAAAAACATCCCAAGTCACCCCCTCCGACTGCGGAGCGAGTCTTAGCAGCCACCAGCGGGAGGCGCCCTTGGGTGCCACAGATGGCTGATGGAAATGCGTCATGCTTGTCAATCCGAGGAAACAGACAGGAACGAGGAGGACAGATCTTCGTGATTTCGCTGGGCCTTGGTCAGGGCCTCGGGGACGGCCCGAGGCAAGGAACCGGATGTCAGTCTGCCCTTCCCAAGTCCCTTTCTGCCCAACCTCAGTCTCACAGGAGCGTGTTTCTGAAGGGCAGACACTCCCTCTGGGCCCGCGGCCCGTCACCCGTGTGACGGGAAGGTGAGAAAAGCCGGTGCAGCCCGCCTGGTGGTATCGACCTGCTGGGGCTGCTGTAACAAAGTGCCACAAAAGTGTGACTTCGACAACAAACACACGTCGTCTCACGTTCTGGAGCCAGAAGTCGGGAGGGCTCGGGCACTGGGGGTTCTCCTGGGGCTGCGAGGGGGGTCCTGTCCCCAGGGGCTCCCACGGCTCCCAGGTGCAGCCCTTTCCTGCCTCTTCATGTCAGCTTCCCTCTGCTGGTCTTGGTGTCCAAACGTGTCCAGATATCTGCTTTGCGTTCCAACGTCCCCTTTCCATAAGGACACTAGTCATGCTGGCTTGGGTTCACCCTAATCTCATTTCAACTCAACTGCCTCGTAAAGAGTGGCTTTCCACATTCTGGGGTCTAGGGGCTAGGATTCCAACATATTGGGGGGGCGGGGGGCACAGTTCTACATTGACAGTGGTCTAGGCCACTTAGTGAAGAGCGGAGGGAGAGGCCCCTTCTCTTTTGCCGGGGAAACCCCCTGCAAGGCGGAGCATGGAGAGCTTGGTTCTGGGCCAACCCGAAGGGATGGGGCAGTTCAGGAGGAAGTGTGTGCAGAAATAGAAGGAGGTGTGGCCTCCCCAGGACTCCCGGGGCCAAAGCTGCGATCAGACGACCTGAAATCTGGCCAAACCAAC
This sequence comes from Cephalopachus bancanus, assembly GCA_027257055.1. Classification (NCBI taxonomy): domain Eukaryota; kingdom Metazoa; phylum Chordata; class Mammalia; order Primates; family Tarsiidae; genus Cephalopachus; species Cephalopachus bancanus. The sequence continues at coordinate 1,571,037 of JAPVLO010000177.1, read as the reverse complement.
TTCCATAGGTGAAAGCCAGAGTCCCCACGCCCGGCATCCACCATAGATGCCAGCAGGAATCTCCGGACTTGAAATGAAACGCAGAGGCCAAACGGGCACCAAGGAGGACACATGCAAGGCGGCATCACGTCATCTGGAAGTCTCAGCCGTAAGCAACAGCACCTGCCACTGGTGGGTTTTTAACGGAAGAAAACAAGTTTATGAAGAGGATGCTGGGAACACAGGTGCAGTCATCGTTTCCCGGTGCCGTGGAGGAATTCCAAGACTGGGTACCCGACGAGGAAGAGTGCGCCTTTGGCTCGAGCCCTGCAGGCTACAGGAAGCACAGTGCTGGCGGCTGCTCCTGGTGAGGCCCAGGAAGCCTCACGTGAGGCGGCAGAAGGAGGGAGCAGGCGTGGCCCCCAGCGAGAGCCGAAGCAGGAGAGAGGAGGGCCTGGCTCTTCGCACAGCTGACAGAGCCAGAACTCACTTCCACCGTGAGAACGGCTCCACGCCGCTTGTGAGGGATCCGCCCCGTGACCACAACGCCTCCCACTGGACCCCCCTCCAACACTGGAGTCACATTCCAGCAAGACCAGGGAGGACAACAGCTAACCCGTGTCATAGGGAAGCTCAGAGGTGAACGATATGTTCGTTATCTTGCTTGTGATGGGGGTTTTGCAGGCATGCACAGTCTGTCGAAATGTATCGAATTGCACACTTTAACAGGCAGTTTATTGTGTGTCAGTTACACCTCAATAAAATTGTTTAAAAGAAGATATTTGGCCAGGCTTGGTGGCTGACACCTGCAATTCCAACACTTTGGGAGGCCGAGGCAGGAAGACTGTTTGAGCCAAGGAGTTTGAGACCAGCCTCGGTAACACAGCGAGAACGTGTCTCTACAAAAAATTAGCCAGGCGTGGTGGCATGTGTCTGTGGTCCCAGCTCCTTGGGAGGCTGAGGCAGAAGGATTGCTTGAGTCCAGGAGGTCGAGGCTGTGGTGAGCCATGATCATGCTATTGCACTTCAGCCTGAGCGACGGAGTGAGACCGCACTCAAAAAAAATAACAAAAATAAAGAATAAACATGAAAAAAATCTTGGAAGCCTACGCTACAGCAATGCTGAGAGTGTGAACCGGTAGAGTCCCTCTGGAAAGCTCTCTGGCAGTGCATATGACAGCTGAGCAAATGCCGTGGCCGGTAACCTGCCATCTCCACTTCTAAGTAACCACCCAATAGAAATGCACACGAATCGTCACCAAGAACAAGGGCGACAGCGTGCACAGTGGCACTGCTCCCGTCCACAAAAGCGCAAGCTGCCTAGGTGCCCGTCAACAGTGCCCCGTGGGTGCAGGGGCCGACTGCAGGCCTGGGCAGCTCAGACCCTGCACGGCCCCCTATCTTCAGCACAGCCCTGGCCTGGCTCCTGGGAGCAGGCCTCTGAGCCCTTGCACTGTCCTCTGGGAGAGAGTCAGGCGGCGCCGCTGCTGTGCATGAACATGGGGTTCAGGGCTGAAGCTGGTGCTGTGCCTGGGGCTGGAGACTGAGCTGCGAGGTCAGTCGCAGGGCGCCGTGTGCCCTCGGGACACCAGTGAGCATTCCGGACGCCGTGGCTGGAGGCGCTTGCCTGGCTGGCAACACTCAGCACGCGTTATGTGTCGTTGCTGGAAAAATCATCACCACCGAAGCCAGTGCCATTTCCCGGTCTCCACCCTGTGCACCCTTCGCTTTGCTGACTTTACTCTTATCCTTTTACCAAAATAAACCACGGCCATGAGTACGATGGCTTTTCTCAGCCCTGTGCGTCCTTCCAGCAAATCATTGAACTTGAAGGTAGCCTTGAGGACACCCAACACAAATGGATGAACAGCGTATTTAAAGGTGGGATGTCTGACTGCACCAGTAAGAATGAGCGGAATACAACTGCACAAAACAATATAGGCGAGTCCCACAATCACAGCATCAGATATACGCAATAAGATGTGTGGAAGGATTCTATGAGCACAAAGAGAAAACCAAGACAGGTTTAGCCAACCTGAGACGTCAGGAGTAGCTTGTGGTTCTCCTTGGATGGCAAATGGCAGTGACTAGCAGGGGAAGAGGGAGCTTCCAGGATGTTGGCGACATTCTGCTTCTTGATCCGAGCATTGATTATAAACACATGCTCTGCTTGTGAAAATTCATTTTGTAAAAATTCATCACGCGTGTGTATGTTTCTCTGTGTCGATGTTATGCTCCAATAATGCAAAGCCATAAAGGATGCTGACTGGCGTGCTGAACCTCTAGAAAAACTGGACAGCCAGGCTGGCAGTCTACACTGCCAGAAAGAGCCCAAAATCTCACAGCCGATCTAGTGAAGATCTAGTGAAGTCCCCCTGCTGCATTCTGAGCATCACGTGTCTGTCTTTTTGCCATGATTACTGTGGCCGCTAGGAGGGCAGCCCTCGAAGCGTGGATGCGGCTGCTGCCTCCTGCCTCCAGATGCACTGAGGGTGGTGTCTGCTTCTTCCCTAGAGCCAGGTCGTGAGCACCCATTCTTGTAGCAGCATGACAGAAGAAATAAGAGTCTGACAGACGTAGTTTCCATGGTGGGTGACAAGCTCTGCCTGGTTAGAAGAAATTACAGATGTGAGTCGTCCGAGGAATGAGACATGTCTGAGAAACGGCCACTAAAGTTGTTCTGCATCCGTAGGTCTGAACCAGGTTCTAAAGATGTCTTCTGAGTTCCCACTATGTGTTGGGCACCACTTGGAGGCCTTTACATGTGTAAAAGCTCTTGATCCCTGAGATGCAAAGACCCGGGTAGACCCAGCAATCGACCTGAGGTCCCCCTTGCGCAGTCAGCTGGGTACTGGGCTGTGTATACACCATCTGCAAACCACCTGAAGCTGGAGAAAAAGCTTCCAAAAGAATTTTTAAAAAAACTTTGTAAAAAAGGCCAGGCTCGGTGGCTCCACCTATCATCCCAGCACTTTGGGAGGCTGTGGTGAGGGGACTGCCTGAGCCCGCAAGTTCGAGACCAGCCCAGGAGACTTGGCAAGGCCTCGTCTCTACAATAAATTGAAAATTAGCTGGGCATGGTAGCACGCACCTGTATTTCCAGATGCTAGGAAGGCTGAGACGAAGGGATCGCCGGAGCCCAGCAGGTCATTGCTGGGTTGGCTGTAAGCAAGCCACTGCACTCCAGCCTGGGCAGTGGAGTGAGACGCCAACTCAAAACAACAACAACAACAACAAAAAACCCAGCAGTGACCGGTGCAACACGGGTTCAGGAACAGTCCTGGTCACAAGCCAGTTTGGAAAAACTCAACATTTATGGCGCCCTGGGTATAAAACTTAGGAAGGTTTTGATTTAATAATAGAAAATAATTAGCTCTGGCTGAACACAGCTTCGTGCACATTTAATAAATCGCCAAAGCAGAACCCCAAGAGACCAAACGATAGTCAAGTAACTTTGCATTCCAGAATGAAACGTAGGAATATTTCTCGGAAGACAAAAACAGCCAGCACCCAAGAGGTAAGGCTGACAGTACCTGCTGTCCAAGTGAAGATCACCAGGAGCACAAAGAAGCAGAAGGACCTGACCTGCACGGAGGGCGGCACTCAGTCGCCGAAACTGGCCCGGGGCTGACACAGATGCCAGAATCAGAAGATGAGGGCCCCGAACAGCTACTGTAGCTGCGTTCCGTGTGTTCAGAGTGTGAAGCCGAAACACGGAAAACAGAATGAAGGCCGGAGGAGCGCCTCTAGAGGCGAAAACCGAAATGGCGGCGATGGAAAGTGTCCCCCGGACGGAAGTGCTGGCCTGTGAGACCCGGCGGGCAAAGAGAGTCGAGGACTGAAGACGGAGGCGAAGGCGTGCCGAGGGCAGCCCGGGAAGAAGGAACCCGAACCTCAGCGTGCCGGACAACTGCCGGTGTTCCGAGACACACACTGCTGGGGGCTTCCAAGAGGGAGGGCGGAAGACATATTGGCGTGATTGATGGTCTGAAAGGTCCACACCTGATCAGAACCACAGACCCACAGAACAAGCTCCAGCTCCAGGAAACGAGCACAAGCAGCCAGAAGTTAAAGGCACCACGGCACGTATTAAAATTCCTCAAAAGCAATGACGAAAATATACATTTTTAATAATTTCGAGGGGGAGTTTTTCAGAATCACTGGACGGTTCCAGAAGTGTGTTCTGGAAATGGTAAGTTTGTACTATTTTTTAAGATCTTTCTAGAGCCATGTGCAATCTAGAAAGATTCTGTTAGCAAAGAAAGAGTTGGGAAGCCAAGAGACACGGAGGGGGTGTGGGGTTTTGTGATACCCCAGCGATTTGGCGGACCCTGACCATGGCTGTGAAGCAGGAATGGGACGTGGGAGGTGTTTAAGAACGACATGACAGCGCTCGGAGACTACATGCGAAGACGAAAGCCAGGACTTGCTGGGAACTGGTGGACAGTCGCAACATTCATCAATGATTCAACTGTGTACATGCTGAGTGTGAGGGACACACGGGCTTTCCTTGAGAGGGACGCTGGGCATACAGGTGCAGGCTTGGGGGTCGCCAGTACATACACCAAGTGTCCCGCCCGCCCTTCCCATGGAGCCCTCGCCTTTCAGCCACAACCAAAGGAGACGGCCTGGCTTTCAGCCCCGTGCGTGTAAATAAAGCCTGGGCCCCCTGAACGTTCCCAGAGCAAAGTGGGGAGAGAGGCTAGCACCGAGGCCTTTGAGGAGAGGTTGCTGGCCACTGGTCCTCTCGTCTCGGGCCTCCCAGGAGAGAGGACTCGCTGCTCTGTCCTGCCAGGGCCCCGGAGAGGTACAAGAGGCCAGCTCTGGGGAAACACTGCAGGCCGGCTTCAGCCTGCGCCATGGACCCAGGCTCGGCTCCTGTGACATGCTGTGGGGCATACTTAAGAACAGGAAGCAAAAGTAAAACAAGAGGCGCAGGTGGCTTCCAAGCTTTTTGAACTTGAGTTTGCTTCCTCGGCTGGCAAAGCAGAAGCGTGGCTCGCAGAGTCCCCGTATCACTGGACTGGGAAGGGCAGGTCTGGCCCTGCGACGGTAACTCCATGCCGGGCTCGCCTCCTGGGCTCTGATGGGGCGCGATGCTTCGGGCGCAGGGTGTCCCGGGTCTGGCTGCCCGTCACAGGGAGCTGGCTGTGCTCTCAGGAGGAAACCCAGCCACAGACGGGGACGCTCAAGCACCTCGTGCCATCAGCTGCCAAGCGGAGGCACCTGTCCTGAGGCTGCTTCCGTGCAAAGCAGAGGATGCCAGCTCCTGCTCGGCACAGACGTGTGAGAAGCCATGCAGGCGGGCGCTGGGGGCTGGGCACTGCGGGTGGGGTCAGCGTGCCAAGACATATGTCCCCCAGGATGTCATCAGAAACACTTGGGAAGGGGAAAGCCCTGACTTGCCCTTGGAGAACGGGCTGTGTGAGGAGTTGCGGCTGCACAGGCGGAGGCCCTGGGTCCCAGCTGTCACCCAGCGCCCTCCCTGCTCTGCGGAGCGCGGGCAGGCACAGCACTTCTGCGCCGCGCCGCCTTCAGCCTTCTGTTCTTTCTGAGCTCGACAAGCCCAGTGTAAACGCTGCGCTCATCGTGGGCATCTCGGAACAGCACGTCAAGTCTAGCCAGGACCGGGGCAGGGGAAGTCACCGAGAACAAGAGGGAACCGAGCAGCCGTGGAGTGGGAGAAGGATGAGCAAAGGCCTCGGAGAGACAGAGCCCTGCGTCCGCGTTTGGAAACGATTATTAAGGAAGGAAAGAGAGTGCTTGGAATAGTTCGAGAAATAGCTCGAAAACGATTTTGCACGAAGCAACTGTGAATGAGAAAGAGAATTACACTTTAATGCTGAAGACGGAAAGACATGGAGACTTTATTCATTTTTTAAAAAATTTTTTTATTTTTTAATTTTTTTTGAGTTGGAGTCTCACTCGGTCACCCAGACTGGAGTGCAGTGGCCGCTCCCGGCCACCGCAGCCTCGACCTGCTGGGCTCCGGCGATCCTTCCGCCTCCGCCTTCCAAGGAGCTGGAACTACAGGCGTGCGCTACCACACCTGGCTAATTTTTTGATTTATTATAGACAGGAACCCGCAGGCTCAGGCAATCCACTCACCTCAGCCTCCCAAAGCGCAGGATTACAGGCTGAGCCACCAAGCCCGGCTGACTTTATTCATTTTGATGAGATGTTTTATACCATCAAGTAATATAGGGCTCTTTCATCCAGAAAACTAAAGCATAAAAGAACTAAATTCCAAGTAGATGATATTATTATTTAACACTTTATCAAGACGCAGGCTCCTCACAGCTCGGAAAGTCAGAGCAATTCAGGTGTAGACGGGCCTGGTTCTAGGCGAGTGGATGAGCCCGACCATGGCTGCCCCCAGTCCCCACCGTAGCTTACCCGGTTTCGGCCCTACCTCAGCTTGACTCTCCACATCACGTCCACTGTTCCACAACAAGGGAGACCCCCCAAAACCAGGAACGTATTTATTAAGGACTGTGTACCAGCCGGGCTCCGTGGCTCAGCCTGTCATCCCAGCACTTTGGAAGGCCGAGGCGAGTGGATTGCCTGAGCCCGTGGGCAGGCAGCCTGGAAAGGCCTTGTCTCCATAATCAATTTTTAAAAAATCAACCGGGCGTGGTAGCACGTGCCTGTAGTTCTGGCTACTTGGAAGGCTAAGGTGGGAGGATCGCTGGAGCCCAGCAGGTCTACGCCGGGGTGGCCGTGCATGTGCCACAGCACTCCAGCCGGGGCAACAGAGTGAGACTCCAACTCAAAAAAGAAAAGAACTGTGTCCTTATTTTTACATGTTTAAACTTCAGTCACTTTCAAAGTACTCTCCGTTTGATGTGACACATCTACCAAGATGCTTTTTCTACCACTCAAAACAGTTTTTGAACTCCTTGATTTTGACACCTTTTAGCGCTTCTGTCGGTTTTGGGGTCACCTCTTCCACCAAGGCAAAACATTTCCCTTTGAGAACTTTTTTCATCCGGAGAAACAAAAAAAAGTTGTTAGGGTGAGATCGGGTGAATAGGGAGGGTGGGGCACGGGGGGGGGTCATGCCGTCTGTAGTCAGAAACCGCCAAACACTCAGTGTGGTGCAGGCAGGAGTGCCCGTAATCACTCGTTGTGAAATGCGGGAAGAGTCTCCAAAAACAACTCACTGAAGCTGAATGCAGCCTCTCACAACAACGCTAGTTGGTCCGCTGATGCCGGTGGGTTCCTAGAACATTTACCTCGTGGGGGAAGCCTGTCCTACTAGGGGCCTGCCCTTCGATAAAAACAAAAGATAATTCTGTTTTGGGGGTCCCCTCTCGTATTGCTCATAGGTGAATCAGCATGTAAGTTCTTCCATGATCATTGGAGAATTAGCATCTGTGGACAGCCTATGTGCTAGTTAATCTCTGTCACAGAGGAACTTTATTTTGATCTTTAAGTAAGAGGTTTTTTTTTTGAGTTGGAGTCTCACTCGGTCGCCCAGACTGGAGTGCAGTGGCTGCTCCCGGCCACCACAGCCTCGACCTGCTGGGCTCCGGCAATCCTTCTGCCTGAGCCTTCCGAGTAGCCAGAATTACAGGCATGCGCTACCACGCCCGGCTGATTTTTTGATTTATTGTAGAGATGAGGTCTCGCTGCCCAGGCGGGTCTCGAACCCGCAGGCTCAGGCAATCCACTCACCTCAGCCTCCCAAAGGCACGGGATTACAGGCTGAGCCACCGAGCCCGGCTAAGTAAGAACTTTTTATGGTACAGATGTGACACACTGAGAAATGGTAGCAGCAAGTAAACAGCATGGTGGGATTTGGGTTGAAGCCATGCTAAAGACCAGGAGCGCACCGGAAGGAAACGGTGACTGTCACTCCTTGGAAGCACAGGCTGTGTGTCGTGGAGACGAGAAGAGCCCTGGCCACGCATCTGTTCCTCCAGTCACAGTAATCCAGCCCGAAAATAGCTCATTCGTCACAAGCGTTCGTAAATAGAAAGGATGGCATCAGCTGCATGTGTTGCTGTGCCTCTCGGCGCCGTTCACCGTCCAGACACATTTATTCAGCACCGACCGTGCAGCAGGCGTCCTGCGTGGAGACGGCGGGTACAAACAGCTCTGGAGACGGGGCTGCGCGGAGGGTGAGAGGCTCAAGTGGGCCGCTCGCTTGCCGCCCGTGCTCTCAGGCAAGGCACCTGACTCTTCCAGGCCTCATTTCTGCTTCTCCTGACGCGATGAAGTGGTACCAACAAAGCTCACACCAGTGTTCACAGCAGATGGTTGTTTATCAAGTCAGATATGAACATTTAGTAATAACTTCAATAATTTAATTATGTGAGTCGGGGGAGCTTGCAATCTAGTTTGAAGACAGACGTGGACATCCCTCTTTATAAAGTGAACAGTATTAAAATAGAGATTCAGGACCAGTGCGGTGGCTCAACCTGTCATCCCAGCACTTTGGGAGGCTGAGACGAGAGGATTGCCTGAGCCTGGAGGTTCAAGACCAGCCTGGGCAACTTGGTGAGACCTCGTCTCTACAATTAAAAAAAAAAGCCAGCCACAGTAGTGCGCACCTGTCATTCTGGTTACTTGGAAGGCTGAGGCAGAAGGATCATCGGAGCCCGGCAGGTTGACGCTGGGGTGGTCATGAGCGTGTGCAGAGTGAGACTCCGACTCAAAAATATATAAGTAAAATAAAACAATAAAATAGAGGTTCAAATAAAATACAATGGGAGGCACATTGTCAGGCATTTTACAGAAAAAGATACAATGGGAGGCATTTGTTTCTGGAAGGAGAGAGAAGAGACTGGGAAACGTCTCACCAGCTGCTGAGACACGTTCCTCTCCATGGAGCAGGTCGGCTGCTAAGTGCCTGTAAGTGGGCGCCTGCCCGGGAATGGACAGATTCCAGTTGCTATGGGCTGAGCTGTGTCCCCTCCCAAGTGCACATGTTGAAGCCATAACCCTCATCTCTCAGACTTTGTGTGAGACGAGATCGTGTGAAGACACAGCCACCAAGCCAATGAGAGGGGCCTCAGAAGAAACCAGCCCTACCAGCAACTGGGCTGTGACACCCGGCCTCCAGAAAGGGGATCAAATCCATTTCTGTTGCTCCAGCTGCCCAGCGGGCTGTGCTTTGTCAGGGCAGCCCTAGCAGACAACACGCACGTGCACATTAGGACTGCGGAGGTGATGGCCGTGGAGTCGTAACTTCGGGGGCCAGACCATCTGGGGCTGGGAACAGCGCCCATCCGTTTGTCAGAAAATACAGTAGATCCCCACCTCAGACCACATACACAGATAGATTTTCAATGCTGCTAAATATCTAAATGTAGAAAAAAAAAGGCATATCAGAAAACACACAGAAATACGCTATAACCTTGGGGCTGGGGAAGTCGTTCCAAGCAAGTCAGTAAACCCAGGCGCCAGCTCTGGTGGGTCTGACGTGCATCACGAGGTAGTGGCAGCCTGGGGTGGGAGGATAACTTGGAGGCAGGTGGAGCAAAGGCAAAGCCCACCGGAACAGAGGAAGCTCTAAGCACTGGCAGGCCAGAGAGCATGGGGCTGTCTACAGCAGGACCAGCTGAGAAGAAGTTTCTGTTCTCATCCTTTCACCCTCTGCCTTCGCCCTGGCAGCGGAATCTCCATCAGCAAGGTCGGGGAGGAGGAGAGCGGCTGGACTGGAAAGAGCAGGGGTGCCTCCGCTCTTCTCTCCTGTGAGGGGTCAGGTGCCCAGCAGGCCTTGGCCGGACGAAAGGGAGAAGTCCGCAGAAGGGTCAGTCAGGCTGGGAGTGTGTATGTTCTTAGTCTGGCAACAGCAGAGCAAAACTGTTTAGAACTAAAAGTTGCTGTAGAATTTTCTAGTTCTCTTGAGCAACTAAAAACGTCATGAGGATTGGCCAAAAGTTTGCTCATGTTTGGAGGAAGGCATTCACCCATGTGTGCGAGCACACGCACGCACACCCACACGCACACACACAAACCGGCACATGTAAATAAACAGCGGGTGTAGAAAATAATGCTTCTTTCTATGACATCATCTCACGAGCTCCCCGTGTCCAACGAATGTGTGATACACAGAAAGGACTCCACTAGTGAGACAAAAAAATCAGGGGGTACTACTCTAGATAGAACAGCATGGAAACCCGCTCCGAGTGGGTGTCCTTGAAGCTGAGGCCTAGAACGTAAAAGAAGGCAGTCACCTATGGGAGGAGACTGGCGTCAGAAACGGGACAACCCCACAGAAGGAAGGGGACGGGAACAAAGACGAGCTGTCTTCTGCAAGGACCTTCCAGGCCCCTCCACAATGCAGGCGGGAGGGGTCTGGTCCAAAGGCCTCTGGAGGACCTCAACCAGCCATGCCACTTCCACCCCACTCCCAGGGCCACGCAGCCTGTGCAGTCGTGACCTTGGGGGATCCGCAGTGCACTGGGGCTTCCCTCCGGTTCTCTTGCTGCGGCCTCGAGCTTCAGCCCACTTGTTCTGCCGAGCCCGTGCCACTTGCTCTTCTGCTCCAGCTTCGGCAGGACGTCACCATCGCTGTGTGGGGATAACATGGTGACAAAGACGCATGCGATTCCTGCTCTCATGGAGTTCACGTTCCCGTGGAGGAAACCAAAACACGAGTAAAAAATGTACTTCCGCCGGGCTCGGTGGCTCAGCCGGTCATCCCGTGCCTTTGGGAGGCTGAGGTGAGTGGATGGCCTGAGCCCGCGGGTTCAAGACCCGCCTGGGCAGCGAGACCTCATCTCCACAATAAATCAAAAAATCAGCCGGCGTGGTAGCGCGCGCCTGTAATTCCCGCTACTTGGAAGGCTGAGGCGGAAGGATCGCCGGAGCCCGGCAGGTGGAGGCTGCGGTGGCCGGGAGCGGCCACTGCACTCCAGTCTGGGCGACAGAGTGAGACTCCAACTCAAAAAAAAAAAAAAATGAACTTCCCAAGTGCGAGCCGAGAAGCACGTTCCGGGGAAGCTCGCATGCCGCTGCCATGGCCACTCCCTCCGGGCTGTGCCACACGGCCGCTTTTTGTTCCCAAAGATGGGCTGGACTCGGCTCACCAAGGAAGGCCAACATCATGCCGGAACTTGGGAGAGACACAGAATCTTGGTCCTGTGTCTCCGGCCCAGACCTGCCGAGTAATCCACACGCACATGGGAGCTGAGAACACGTGCTATCAGCCTTCTCCGGAGTCGGAGGGCGGCGGCCCACCCACCTGGACACCCCGGGGCTGCACCAGGTTCCTGGAGGAAGAGACCCTGTTCTTCTTCTGGGCTGGGCGGAGCCAGGCGCAGGAGGGAGAGGGCAGAGTGGGGAGGAGGAAGACTGGGTTAGGGGGTGGCAGCCACTGGCTGAGAAGCAGCATCCCCCAGGAGCCCCCAAGCCCACCGAGACGGCAGGGGCTTCCATGCTTCTGTTAAAGGGACAGTGTGCAATCAAGTCCTGCCCGGGAACCTCAAAGCCCCCCGAGAGGAGCTGGAGTTAGAGTTAGAGGCTTCGGCCACCACGGTCACACTGGAGACAGCTGAGCAGGTGACGCCTGGGGGCGGGCTTGTGGGAGGAGGCGGCTGGGAGATTCCTGGTGGCCAGGGGCCGCCCTGTTCCAGGCCTGAGCTTCCTCCTTCCGGCCTTGAGAAGGACAAAGAGCCAGTGAGAGCAGGGCAGGAGGGTGTGGGTCAGGTGGGCTGTGACCTGGTCCTGGCCTCTAAGAATCCCGACTGTGTGACCTGTGACGGGAAGCCAGAGGAGGAGTCTGAGGGCTCCCCCAGGAAGCCAGAGCTTGGGGGAGGTGTCTGCAGGAGGTGGTGGCTGGGCCTGTGGGAAGCCGTCCCCACCAGGAGGCGTGTGTGGCTCTGACGCTCTGAAAGTGCTTCAGCACAAAGGGCCTCCACCCGCAGCCTCCTCCGGGAGAGCCGTCCGCAGCCCGGGTCCTGCCTGTCGGGCCTCGAGGCCAGGGCTCTCGGGGAGGTTCTCAGGCCAGTGACCTCAGCCACCAGGGAAGTTGCTACGAATGCCAAACCCAGCCCCACCCCCACCCCCCCAGGCCTACTGGGTTGGAACAGCCCAAGGGTGGGGCAGCCGGCTTCGATCAACAAGCTTGCCAGGTGATCTGAACCGTGCAAGTGTCTCACGAGGACAGAATGACTGTCTCGTTTGAGAAGAGAATCCTTGAAACCAAAGAGCAAAAGGCCCAAGCGTTGAACGGTTTACAGAGCAATTAGACACATGGGTGTTGCTGGAGAGGGGCCGTAACGGGCACACACAGGGGTTTCTGAAAGTGGATTTTGGGGAAATGCACCACCTGCAGATGTAGGATGATCACTCCCGTGGGGCGGGCACCAAGAGGGCGTCCCCTGAAGCAGCAGAAGGGCTTAGTCACGCAGCTGGGAGGCATCTGGAGCCGCACGGGCGTGTCCGCAAGAGCCACACGCCTCCCGCTCCGTCTTGGCTCCCCCGCGCTGTGCTCGGGCCGTGCCCACGAGCTGGTGGGTGACTGTGGCTCCCGTGGCTCGGCGGCCAGGGAGGGCTTCTGCTTTCTGGGCCAGTAGCTCCCCCTCGCCTTAACTGCTGGCCTTCACACGCATCCGGGTGGGGTGAACTCCCAGAGGATGGAGCCGTTCTCCGGTGGGAGCTCTCAGCACTGGCTGGAAGGAGGAGGCGGGTAGTGGGGTTTTGTTTTTGTCCTGAGGCAATTTGAAAATCGTGTCAACTCAAAGGTACCCTGGAGCCATCTTTTCTCAGCTTTTTTTCCTGTTTCTCCACCTGAATTTAACATTTGGGTCCCATTATTTTCTCTTTGTCATTCTCTTATCGTAAGTATGGTGTGCATTAATGAAACACCTACTGTGTACAGTGCACTGAGCTAGATGACCTCCTGAGCCACTTCTCACCCCGTCTTCTTCCACACCTGAGAAGGAGTGAACGGTCAAGTCTCTCTCCCCTCCACTTTCCGCAATTTTTCTTGGCTTTGGTTTTGCCTCTTTACAAGTGAAAAATGTGGGATCCCTCATATTTCAAGCCATGTGTTAACGAGCAGGTAGTTCTTAGAAGGCACCGAGGCCTCCTAGTCGTCCCCCCACAGCAGGGCAGCGGCCTTGACCTTTGACTTCCGGGTTTGTGGTTTCTGTTGGTTCTTTTTCTACTGAGCAGGGGACAAGGGGTGGGAGTGAGCTGGGTAAGACAACAACTGCTTCCACTCTTCCTGGTGCTACTTTTCAGGGGGCAGAATATCCCTCCTTTCACCTGGGCAGAACCTGGGCCCTTCCAGTCCTTCAGATGGACGCTGCAGCTGCCAGGACCTGGCCAGCTGCCCCTCCCCAGCTAGACAGCGGGGCACCCCAAGACAGCATCCTGCAGAGGATGGTGGCAGAGACGTCCACATGGCAAACACAAGCCGACGGTGCTCCCATCTGAAGCAGGGTGTGTAGAACCCCACATTCACATTTGCATTAAGTCGAGAGACAGGCCATTGCAACCCATGCCACGCAGAAGCCGGGACGGCAGCAGCTGGGATAATTTCCCAAGAAACCTTGGCGAGCCAGGCACTGTCGTGGGCTTTGCTGGTAGAGGATTCCAGAGAGAAGGCTGTGGGGTTTCCCATGAAGACGCCTTTGGTCTCTCATAATCTTGGTCTGCCCATTCCTGGCAGTCTACGTTGTATCTCTCTCTAACGAGGCAACGCCATGTCTTTCTGTCTGTGAGTTAATAGACGGGGAGCCTCAGGAATACCCCTCTAGGTCATGGCCTGCAAGGCCCTGCAGTGACTGGGAGGAGACCCTGGAGCCAGGCGCACCTGGCAGGATCCCTTCGCCTCTGCTTCTGGAGCTGTGTGACCTTGGCAAACTGCTGGCCGTCTCTGAGTCTCAGTTTCCCTTAGGAGGTGATAGGTGTACATGATGTCTCCCACGTAAAGAATTCAGCACAGCGCCTGGTTGACAGGCCCAGTCGATATTAGGTATGATTTACATGACTTATATTTGTTATCAATTAAATTCCCAAGAGAGTGTCAGCTGCATTTGTTGCCGCCTGTTTTTCCTTTTGGTGCTTCACGAACAGAACAGTGTTTGCTTGGAGCGGAGGTGGGCTTCGCCCTCCCGTCCCTTTCCATCGCTCGCCTTAACCCAAGCAAAGGCGCCGCGGGCACCCGACACGAAGCCTCCTCCGTCTGCGCCAGGGAAGGCTTTGGTCCCAGCCTGCAGTGTCCGTTTGACGGAGAAGCAAAGGGCAAAGGCAGGAGGCCCCAGGGGCAGCTCCCAAGGGCTGCGTGAACGGCACTTGCTCCCCGGCCCCTAGCGCCCCAGCCTCTCCGGGCTCTCGACTTGGCCCAGCGCGTCTGCGCTCCGCCCCTCTTGCCGCCTGGCCGTGACCAGCCAGGAGCACGCAGCTCTGTGCCCTCGACATCCGGGTACCTTGGGCACAGGCGTCCCTCGTGCCCTTGTCCACATCAGCCTCACACACACGGGGGATGCACAGAGCTTCTGTGCACGTGGTGGGGCACCTGGAGCGGAACGGAGGGCAGGCCCCGGAGCCAGCTTGGCAGACGACTTCTTGGAAAGGCCGGGCCGGCCCTGGCAGCCTGGAAGACCAGCTTGGCTGGGCCCGACGCCAGCCTGACGGACGGCCTGCCTGCTGCATCTCGCCAGCTCCAGGCCACCAGTGTGTTCCCCGGAGGCAGGGCACCTATCTAGGGTTGGCGGGAGGCCCAGGGACAGCCCGGGCCGCGACGCGGCTTCACCAGCCCTGCCTGTGCCCTCTCCCCAGCACGCCGTGCTCTCAGGGAAGGGCGAAAGGCCTGTTTCCACCCTGAAGAAAATTCTGGGTCACATAATTGTGGGTGGATGTCCAGCCTAGTCTTTAGGTCACAGTCCCTCACAGCAGTGACTAAACGTGTCCATCTAATTAATCAGCTCCTACCAAGTTTAAAAGGAAAATAAACAGCGAAGTCCACCTGGGGAGTGAGTTTAGAGAATCTGTGATCTCCACTGAGAATGAACACGTTGAACTTTCCAGTTTCACGATTTCGTGTCCTCTAAGACCACAGACTGCTTGGCATGCGCTCCCTCCCTGCCTGCCTGCCGTCCCCGCTTTCTTTCTTTCTTTCTTTCCTCCTCCCGCCCTCCCTGCCTTCCATCTTTCTTTCTGGCACGAACCCTTTTCATAATAGCTAAAAGTAAACATACAGCATCTGCTCTCCCTTGGGGGCAAAGCCTGGAGAAGGCTGTTGCGGCCGTAAGGACGCAGGAGAGGCGCCTTCTGAGAACAGCGTCTGTGAAGGGTCTGGGCACTGGGCATGCTGTGAGACCCATCGCCCCAGGGCTGCTGACAGAGTCCCTGATGACAATGAAGAAAGGGCGACCTGGTCATTTTTTTGGGAGTCAGAGTCTCACTCCGTCGCCTAGGCTGAAGTGTAGTGACAGGCTCACGGCCGCCCCAGCGTTGACCCACTGGGCTCGGGCGATCCTTCCGCCTCAGTCTTCCCAGTAGCTGGAACCACAGGTGTGTGCTACCACGCCCAGCTAATTTTTTGATATATTGTAGAGATGAAGGTCTCACCAAATTGCCCCGGGTGGTCTTGAACCCCCAGGCTCAGGCAGTCCTCTTGCTTCGGCCTCCCAAAGTGCAGGGATTACAGACTTGAACCACTGTACTTAGCCAACCTGGTCATTTTGTAATGTCTCCTTAAACAGGGCTTGTCAAGATGGAATGAATCAGCCGGGCTCAGTGGCTCAGCCTGTAATCCCGCGCCTTTGGAAGGCTGAGGTGAGTGGATTGCGGGTTCGAGACCCGCCTGGGCAGGAGATACCTCATCTCTACAATAAATCAAAAATTAGCTGGGCCTGGTAGCGCGCACCTGTAGTTCCAGCTACTTGGAAGGGTGAGGCGGAAGGATTGTCGGAGCCCAGTAGGTCAAGGCTGCAGTGGCTGGGAGCGGCCACTGCACTCCAGTCTGGGCGACAGAGTGAGACTCCGACTCAAAAAAAAACAAAAACAAAAAAAATAAAAAAATTTTAAAAAGATGGAATGAATCGACACTTTCGAGCCAAGATGCCACTGAGGGGTGTCTGTGTGTGCACGGGGTGATAAGAACCCTAGAAGTAAATGGGGAAAACCACATCCATGCCCTCCTTAAGGACTAGAAACGCTGTCAGAAGAATTAAAATTAGAATGGAAAGTCACCAGCCAGCTAATATTAACACGGCTTGCTGCAGAGCACTGTCGCTAGAAATAGGACAGGCGCATCACTGCCAGCAGGCGCTGCGTCCCAGCGACCAGCCCCCAGATCCCGCCTGGCTCCTGCTGCCCTGGGCACTGCGTTTCCGGACACTTCTGGGCTGTGCTCACGCTTGGCTGCCTGGTTTCACCAGAAACTCAACCCCAAAGAGGAAGTCGCAAGGAGCACACCTGTGTTGGGGGCAGGCACGGTCGGGCTCCGTCGGGCTCCAGGCGGGTCTTGTGGCGTCCCAGGACTTGCAGCGACTGGATTTCCTGGACCAGGACCCCACGTTCCTCACGATGGATAATCTGTTGCCGCCGTCTAGACTCTCTTATTTCAAAAACTATCCTCTCCATGCAATTAGGAAATACTTATCAACGCTGGGAAGCCAAAGGGCCGAGGAACAGGTATCATCTTGTTTATATTCGCTTTAAAATCGGCAGGTGCGTGTCTCGGGGTGTCACTGTCATGCCGCTCGGGGTTTGGTTTCTGCTGGTTTACAAGTTCACAGGCACCGGTCGGATCCAGCTCGCGGCGGTTCAGACTTGGCAATCGCAAGAGCAGGCAGGCTCGGGAGGATTTATTTAAACTGGGAACATTTGGATCCTGAGATTAAACCGAAGCTCTGTGACGAAAACACATGCTTTTCCTTCTCCTGAAAGGCTAGACTAAGCTGCTCTATCAGAGTTAATTTTGGGGTCCCTTATACTTTTCCAGTGCCTCAAATACCAATTTTAAAACTCTTGATATCTCGGCGGAGAGTATCAGGCCCTAGAAGCACGCCTGTCTCCTGGTATGTATTTATGGTCATGTTTGTTTGCGAAACAAACGCTGTGTAGAGTGTAAGTACAGTAGCCTTCAACAGAGCACTGACGAGTTGTGACGCCCACTGAGATATAACCGGTCATTTCTGGTTGTGGAGGCTGGGACACAGCACTGCAGTCTCAGTCCTCTCAGCCGACCAGAAGCGACGGTTTCTAGGGGAGGACACAAGCCTGTGGGAGCATGGCATTTAAAACGGTTGAGATGCCTCATCACTTCTTGCTGAAACCACACACTCATGCTACTGCTTGAGATTCGTATCATTGCATCTCTTCAGGCTATGAAAAAGCATTTCTAAAAATGACTTCCGTGACTGACACCAAGCTGTTAGAAGAGAGAGCGATGTCGGGTCCATCTGAGTCCAGGGGTTCACGGAAGATGACGGGGGGCAGCAGGACACATGTGTGGCCACGCCAAAGACCGCAAGACCCACACATCGTGGTAGTGCTTGGCCCTGGAAAGGCAGGACGGAGCTGCATGTGCTCTCCTTTGTGGCATGCGATGACCCACTTCACTAAACACTTCCAGGAATTGAGATAGGGTCAGCAGACAGAAAGTCCTAGCATGACAAGTTTCCCAAAGAGTCAACGCAGAATCAAAAAAATAAAAGACATTCCTACTGTTGGGCTGAAACTGCTTTTGCGGCTGTGTTAATAATTGTGCGAGAGCTGGACATTCAGACAAAATCTGATTCCCAAGGGAGCCGAGTGAGTTCCGCTCCCTCCTACTTAGGCAGTTTGTCACCATCCTTCTCCTTAGAGTGCCGCCATCCCTCTCCTACTTATGACGGTGCCACCCCTCTCCTCCTCAGTCAGGGTGTCGCCACCTCTCTCTCTCTGTCAAGGTGTCTCTGCCCCTCTCCTCCTGCGTCAGGGTGTCTCCCTCAGAGAAAAGCTCTTGGTTCCTGTGTCTCATCCGGTTCCCGCTTCTGCGTGGGGGAAGCCAGGGACCCAGCGGTGCTGCCCTGGGCTTTCCTTTTCCTGCCGCCATGTCCATAGGCCTTCTCAGGAGCAGGAGGAAGATGACAGGAAGGATGGGGCGAAAGCTATGAAAGGTGGATTAAGTTATTTCCCCCCATTTTCTCAGCACGATACGTTTTCAGAGACGTGACCACATTGCTTGTGTCATTTTGTGGGTTTTTTAGTTTAAGTGTTACAAATGGCATTCGGAAGACATTAGCTTTTAACATCAAAACCCCTCCCAGCTGACAACCATTTAGGTGACCCAGTAGTGAGCATTATGTTTAGTTCTTAACTTTCTATAAATGTTATTGGAGAAATAAAGAAAAAGAACGCATTTGATTTCTTCCTAAAGCCAGGAACAGCTCTGCAGGCCTAATGTCTCACAGAATTAAAGAAATTAGGTCAGAGTCAATTACAACAACCTTGGTGAGCTGATGGAAAGTTATAAAGGAGGTTAACACTGTCTACAGTTTTTTTTTTTTTTTAGTTGGCGTCTCACTCCATCGCCCAGGCTGGAGTACAGAAAGGCACACTCGTAGCCACCCCAGCATCTACCTGCTGGGCTCCAGCGATCCGTCCGCCTCAGCCTTCCAAGTAGCCGGAACTACAGGCGTGCACTACCACACCCGGCTAATTTTTGATTTATTGTAGCGATGAGGTCTTGCCAAGTTGCCTGGGCTGGTCTCGAACCTGTGGGCTCAGGCAATCCACTTGCTTCGGTCTCCCAAAGTGCTGGGATGACAGGTTGAGCCACGAAGCCCGGCCTGTCTACAATTTTACCACCTACATTTGGTGCCTGTAACCCTTGGGTTCTTATAAACCGGTCCTTATTATAAGAGTGACAGATGGAGACTTGAGCCTTAGAGACCTTCCCAAGACCTCATGGTTGGAAGTTACAGCAGGACGAGAATTCCCACCTCAGGACTTTGAGCTCTGTCATTTTGCCACGTGGGATCTCCTGACAACCAAGTGGCCGCAGCACACCACATCCCAAGCCTCCTCCTAGAGCTTCCAGAACTTCAGACACACAGGCTCCACAGTCCTGATCTCACCATGAGTTTCTCCCCATCTGTATAAGAGCTCCTTAGCAGCTTTCTATACTGACACCTGTGTCACATCATTAAACTTATTTTGTTTAGAAAGAAAATTGTATATCACGACCATATGGAAAACCACTGTCATTTGCCACAAATAAACGAATAAATAGAGGCCGGGCTCGGTGGCTCAGCCTGTAACCCCGCACTTCGGGAGGCCGAGGTGAGTGAATTGCCTGAGCCCATGGGTTCGAGACCCGCCTGGGCAACTTGGCGAGATCTCATCTCTACAATAAATCAAAAAAATTAGCCGGGCGTGGTAGCGCGCACCTGTAGCTCCAGCTACTCGGAAGGATGAGGCGGAAGGATTGCCGGAGCCCAGCAGGTCGAGGCTGCGGTGGCCGGGAGCGGCCCCTGCACTCCAGTCTGGGCGACAGTGAGACTCCAACTCAAAAAAAAAAAGAATAAATAGAATAACAGCAAAATAATATTACATTCTAGTCATCTAGTAGATACTATTAACCTGTAAACCTCTGTGCCTGAAACCTGCTCGTACGTTAGGAAGGAAAATTGCTTCTAGACACGGTGGCTCACGGCTGTCATCCCAGCACTTTGGGAAGCGGAGGTGAGAGGATTGCCTGAGTCTGGGGGTTTGAGACCAGCCTGAGCAACATGGTGAGACGTCACTTCTACAATACATCAAAAAATTAGCCCAGTGTGGTGGCCCATGCCTGTGGTGCCAGCAACTTGCAAAGCTGAGGAGGAAGGATTGCCTAGAGCCCAGCAGGTCGAAGAAGTGGTGGCTGGGAGCATGCCACTGCACTCCAACCTGGGCGACGGAGTGAGACTCCAACTCAAACAAAAAAAAAATAAAGGGGGCGGGGGCGGGGGGGTTGGAGCATCCCGGGAGCCCACAGAGACTCCCCCGGCGAGGCTGGAGGGGACGCGAGGGCAGACGACTGTCCGCTGAGGGGAAGCGTCTCGTCCTTCGCTGCCCAGACTCTGGTAGCAAGCGAGTCACAAAGCAAGTCCTTCGATGGGCCGAAGATTCAGACTGTGAGAATGCCATGATTGTGCCTGCAGATCGCTAACGCCTCCGGCCCCCCGCTGTCAGGCCCCCACAGTGTTGTGTCCACCCTGGGGAGCGGCACCCCAGCACCCTGCGTCTCCACCTGCCTACGTTCCCAGGCAGCCCCTCCCCCAGCCCCCTCTCCACTCTCCGCTTGCCCCCCTGCCGCCTGCTGGTCCTTCCAGACTCAGCTAGCAGCTCTGTGGGAGGGCTGGCTCCAGGGCTGCCGGGAAGAGCGCGGCCTCCTCTTGCAAGACATTCTGTGTGCTTCCAGGAAGGCCCCTTCCGACCTTCCATGCAGGAAGACAGTTGCTCGCACGCCGTCATGCGTGCGCCCGCGCACACATGACGCCAGGTGCCACCCTGCTCTGCTCCCTCAGACTCACCGTGGGGCCTGGCGATGGCTGGTGCGGGAGGGACCCCGGCTTGCCTGTGGCACACCCTCCTTCCCCACCTTTGCCACGGCTTGGCCAGGACTGGAAGGTCCCAGCCCGTCCTCAGCCCCAGATCTCTGTAGCGGACGTGCTCGCCTCGTTCGCAGAGGGTTTCTTGCTTAGAGCTTCCCCTCCGTGCTCTTCCCTTGCACTTGGGTCGTGCAGACGAGATCGGACTCGAGGTTCGGTCCACGCGGTCGCTTTTGTCGGCGACGGTGCTCGTATTCCTGTGATGCGGCAGCTGCCCGGGTGACAAACGGAGGGCGTGTCTCGTCCTTCGCTGTCCTAGACTCCCTTGAAGCAAAGGCTTCACAAGGCCAGTCCCTCGATGGGTCGAAGATTAAGACCGTTAACTGGACGAGGCATGCTGCAATGTGGGGCATTTTGTTGCCTTTTCTTTTGTTTTTTTGAGTCGGAGTCTCACTCTGTCACCCAGACTGGAGTGCAGTGGCCACTCCCGGCCACCGCAGCCTCGACCTGCTGGGCTCCGGCGATCCTTCCGCCTCGGCCTTCCGAGTCGCCGGAATTACAGGCGCGCGCTACCACGCCCGGCTGATTTTGTTGCCTTTTCTATCAGAAGTATTCAAATGGTGGGAGGCGTGGGCAGCCCAGCCCATATGCGGCCTCAGATGAGTTTGGGCAGGTCTGCCGAGCACGCACATTGGTGGGCCTGCTGGACACACGCACGCTGGACACACAGTAACTCTGGGTGCGGGTCTTTCAGTTTGGTCTGAGGGCAACAGCCCTCAGATGTGGCGTTCAGCTTATGTGAATAAGCGGGACTTGCAGGCTATGTTCTCTAGAGCTCGGGAGCCTCGGCGACCTGCTCTGTGCTCAGGTGACCAGGTGGGACACTGAGTGGGGAAGGGAGGCTTTGTTCCCTGCTGGGCGAGCTGGAGCCTGGCATTAGCCTTTGAGGCCCGCCAAGAGCCACCCAGGAGCATCCTGGGAAGCATGGCTCTCCGGGGTCAGCACCCTCGGTGTGGACATGACGCATGGGCGCCAGCACCAAACACAAGAAGATGGCTTGTGAGCTTATGGGGCCAGTCTGTCCTCTCTCTCTCTGGTGAGCTCCTGTCACCACGACTGCCAACACGTCCTCCCACGTTGACCTCTAGCACGGCAGCGCGGCATGCGCAGACGCCACAGACTGGATATGTCCAGAGGGAACTCACAGGCCCATCCCAGGCTTCCCTGTCCCGGGTTTCTCCATCCATCAGCATACAAGCTCAGAGCAGACAGCCGGGTGTCACCTTGACCGCCCTTTCTCCCCTCAGCTCCCTTTCCTAATCCTTCAACAAGAAGGGCAGCTGTACTTCCAAAAAGCCACTCTCCGTCTTTACCCCACCGGCGCCGTGACACCATCCTCTCCGGCTTGAACAATTGCAGTCGGATTCCAGTCTGTGTCCCTATGATCTGCTGTTCCTGAGAGCAGTCAGAACTTTTTTCTTTAACTGGACATTTAATTTTGTCCCAATGTAGGGAACATGCTACTTCTGTTATTTTAGTTCCAGTGCTGCGCATACGAGGGGGGACCCAAAAAATCCAGAGTTATCTTTTGGCGAGGGGGCTGTCTTGTGGTACGCTCAAAATTTGTTCCTCCGGATCAAATGGCCAGCCAAAGTTCGCTTGTCTTTTGAGCCAGGGTCTCTGCCACCCAGGCTGGAGTGCAGTGGCACGATCCCGACTCGCGGAGCCTCGACCTCCTGGGCTCGGGAGGCCCTTCTACCTCGACCTCCCAAGTAGCTGCGACTACGGGCAGGCACCACCACGCTCTGTTTTGATTTATCGTAGACATGAGATCTCGCCATGCTGCCCAGGCTGGCCTCGGACCCCTGGGCTCAGGCAGTCCTCTCGCCACGGCCTCCCAAAGTGCTGGGAATACAGGAGCCACCACACTCAACTGATCAAAGTTTTATCTGAAAGTTTTGAGATGGCTGCCTCAGAAACTTTGGAGGAAGCATCCTGAGTTGTGGCAAACAGGTGATTTGTTTTTCCGCCTTGACAATGCATCTGCCTATGCTGTGGCGGGAGTTCAGCAGTTTTTGACCCAAAACAGCATGAACCCTGTGTCCCACCCTCCCTATTCACCCGATTTCACCCCACGCAACTTTTTTGTCTCCCGGGATAAAAAAAGCCCCTAAAGGGAAATGTTTTGCTGACGCGGAAGAGGTGAACAAAAAACGGCAGAAGCACTAACAGGCATCCAAACTGCAAGTTCAAAACTGTTTCAAAGCCGGGCTCGGTGGCTCAGCCTGCAATCCCGCGACTTTGGGAGGCTGAGGTGAGTGGACTGCCTGAGCCCGCGGGTTCGAGACCCGTCTGGGCGGCGAGACCTCATCTCCACAATAAATCAAAAAATCAGCCGGGCGTGGTAGTGCACGCCTGTAGTTCCGGCTACTCGGAAGGCTGAGGCGGAAGGATTGCCGGAGGCCAGCGGGGCGAGGCTGCGGTGGCCGGGAGCGGCCGCTGCACTCCAGTCTGGGCGACGGAGTGAGACTCCAACTCAAAAAAAAAAAAACTGTTTCGAGTGGTAGGAAAAGCATCTCAATAGATGTGTTACATCAAATGGAGAGCACCTTGAAGATGACTGAAATTTAAACACGTAAGAATAAATACACAATGCATTATGAATAAATTCCATTGGGGGGTCCCCTCATAAACTCAGCACATGGGTGAATGAGTGGAGGGACTTCATGATTATTAGAGGAGTCGCGGGCTGGGGCTTTCAGGGAGCGGAGATGCTGTTGTACAGGACAGGACAAGAGATGGAGACAGTTGGGTCATTGTCCTCCTAGGGGAAGCACGTGGGGGAACTTATTTTGGGGTGTGGAGCTAGTGTCAGAAGTTGGGAGACTGGCCCAGGCTCACAGGGTCCATTTGTGTCCACGCTGGGATTGGAATCTGGCCCGCAGGACTCCCACTTCAGTGCTCTGTCTAATGCACATTGAGTCCCTGAGCAGAGGTGTGGGAAAGGGCCACGTGTCACAAAGAGAGAGAAGGGCCTGGACGGGAGGCAGTGCCTGGGGGCCAGCTTGCCAACAGCAAATGAAAATGAGCCCCTTTGGGGAGACGGAGGCAGAGAAGACCTGCTCCTCTGAGCCTAGCCCCTCAGAGCCTCGTCCACCCGAATGGAGGCAAACCAAAGGGAGTCAGGAAGCACAGGCTCGGGGGGATGCAGCCGACAGGAATCCGGGACCGTCTGTGCCTGCCAGACTGCGCTCTCTTGAGCAGAAAGACTTCCTTCTGAATAAGAAACACCATGGCGGAGCTGACCTGACAAGGCCTGCCTGTTGCATGGTGAGTCTGCGTAAGAGGAGGAGCCTGGTCTTTGGGGCCAAGGGCGCCTACTGCAGCTGCGTTTTCATTACAGACTAGAACCCGGTTTTGTTTTGAAGGCCGTTCTAACGTGTCTCTTCAGTGGCTTAAGAAAATGTTTCTCGCTGGAACAGGATCACCGGACTCGTAGTTCCTGCTTTGCTTCCTAACGGACGCTAACCTCAACGCCGGGTTGTTAAATAAATATCTGAATTTAACTTGAACTTTAGAAACTTACTTCTTCATTTTGGCTCTTAAAGGACTCCAAATGATGCTATAAAAATTAAGGACTCCCCCTTCAAAAAAAACCCTATATTTAGATTTGGAATGTTGCATGAGGATTTGAGGTTTCTAATGTAGGCTCTGCCTCTCTAGGTAAAATTATGGACATTTCACTACGACTTGGCTTAAGAAATGGTAAGCGAAAGAAGTTCGGCTCCAGTAAGGACTCCACACCCGGTCAGAATCAAGAGATTTATTAAAGGGGCAGTTACAGGAAGGAAGGAGAGAGAGAGTGAGAGCGCCAGCAAGAGAGTGGTGGGGACAGAGAGAAAGCAAGAGAGAAGGAGAGAGAGAGCTATGCAGGGAGAGGGGTACATCTATGGGCCTGGCAGGGGCTGGCCAGTGCCGTGTTTGGGTCTTATTGGAGGAGACGATGAGGTAGCATTCCTATGGGGAGAAGTTATTTGAGCACAGGTTTAAGGCTCGTGCGCGCGCGAAAAGCCGGAGCTTAGGGCCTTTGTTGTCTCTGTTTGGTTCTATACAGTGTTTAGCGCCATCTCGGGAGACGCCCTTCTGACTGTTCCCTGCGTCCTTCAGTAAGGGCTTTTAGCTCTATAAAGCAAGTTAGTTCTATCTTGAGAGTATACCAGTTAGCCATCTTTTTAAAAAAATTATATTTTATTTTATTATTTAATTTTAATTTTTTTTTTTGAGATGGAGACTCTCTCCGTCGCTAACAGCCACCCCAGCGTCGACCTGCTGGGCTCTGGCAATCCTGCCGCCTCAGCCTTCCAAGTAGCCGGAACTACAGGCATGCGCTACCATGCCCGGCTAATTTTTTTATTTGTTGTAGAGATGAGCTCTCGTCAAGTTGCCCAGGTGGGTCTTGAACCCGCGGGCTCAGGCAATCCACTCACCTCGGCCTCCCAAAGTGCTGGGATGACAGACTGAGTCACCGAGCCCAGCCAAAAATTTTTTATTTTAAAGATGGGGGGCACAATTCCGGGTTAGGTAGACGAAATGTTCATTATGCAGGTACTCTTGTTGATGAGGTGCGCCTCCCCAACACCTGGCAGTTTCCCTCAACTGCCAATCCCACCCCCTCCTCCCCTGGCAGCTTCCCACTACTGCTAATCCCTTTCTTATTATTAGGATCATTGTTCAAGGTCCACTTATGAGTGAGAACATATAGCGGTCTGTTCTCTGTTTCTGTGAGAGATCGCTGGTCAGCCATTTTAAAAACCTTTTAAGTCATGCAATGCTACTCATAGTTCAAATGACATCTGAGAGAAAACCAAGAGTGCCTCCCCCATGCCCTTGAGCTTGGATGGAGAAAAGTTTCAGTCTTTCAGGAGCAGGATGAAAACACTATCTTGAGCCGGGCTCGGTGGCTCAGCCCGTAATCCCGCGCCTTTGGGAGGCTGAGGTGAGTGGATTGCCTGAGCCCGCGGGTTCAAGACCCGCCTGGGCAGCGAGACCTCATCTCTAACCACAGGTAATCGAAGGTACTAGCGGCGTGTAGGCGCCGAAGGATCGAGGCAGCGGGTCGGCCCGGTGAGGCTGGGCGGGTGGCCACTGCACTCCAGTCTGGGCGACAGAGTGAGACTCCGACTCAAAAAAAAAAAAAAAAACAACAATTGATGCTTGTGTGATGATGAGGGGTGTTTTTGGTCCCCAGCACACACCCTCGGGGTCTTCCTCTCTTGCGAGCCTGTCTTCACTCTCTGAGAACATGGCGCCACTGCCACCATCCTGATATCCAGGCAGAGGTCCGAGTGTCACCTTTGGGGCTTTCTGCTCCCTTAGTTGACACCTAATCTGTCTTTCATCTCTATCCCCAAACATCTCTTCAGTCAGTCATCTTCGGGCTTCTCTCACACTCTGGCCCAGAGCCATCGCTACCTCCAGCCTGAAGTCCCGTAACAGCCTCCTCGTCGGTATCCCTATGTCCACACTACGGTACCCATCTACGCAGAAGGGCGGTTCTTCTGCTTCCCTGTTAATCCTGGCCAGGCCTTCGTTCCGGTGTCCCCTCACTGTCCTCCCTTAGTTAACATCTGCTCTTCCTTCGGGTCTTAGTTCAAGAGTAACTCTCTTAGTAACTCAAGAGTAACTGTCCTTCTGACTTCCCACCTTGGTCTGTTACATGTTTCGGAAGCACTTGGTAACTCTCCCCGTAGCGGTTTTGCGTCTATTCCTGGAGCTACGTGAGTCCCCTGCGTCCCAGGTGTCCCAGTCTGCGCGTGCTGCTCTGGAGTCTAAGGCCAAGATGCCTCCTTCAACAAGAACACAGAACCCAGCAACTCTGGCGAGTCACAGGGCATGCAATCCTGCCACCAGGAAGGGAAATACAGTAGCATCCAGCAAAGCTCAGGTGAAAAGCAATGTGCCGGTGACTAGCTTTTCTGAGCCTGTCGGACCCCTGAACTCCTCTGTTTCATAGTTTATAGGTTTTATAGCCCTCTCCAGTGTAAGGATACGTAACTAAGTGTACTCAGCAGTCATTGATGGATGAGGGCACTGAGAAATTTTTATTTTGTGGCATTTAACCCTTTTTGTCTTTAATCAAGCCTCTGGCAGTACCCTCAAATCTTTTTTTCCTGAGGTTAATGCTGCCAACTTGCTGTTTATCTTGGTCGCTTTTGAAGGTGTTCCATCTTTCTTGCCCAAATCATCACAGCTGTGAAGTGTCAGACATCCTAGGAGACACCTGCACCCTGGGTTGACTCCTAAACTATTTCTAATCCTGTCATCTGCTTTTAAATTTTCTTAACCTGCTGTGCTCAGTTGCTGGTGAAACATGGGAGTCAGTAAATGGCCAAATACCAAAACTGTTACTTTGTCTTTGAAATAAACACATCAACCCAAGTGCAAAGAACCTTTCTGCAAACTGACAGTGCAGTTTTTTACTCCGATTACTGCACTTGCTGTCCCACCCACTTCTCAGACAGTTCATTGACAACAATTTGTTTGCTAGCTTTTGTTCGGAATGGAAGGTGACATATTTTCACACCTTGTACAGACAGGTCCATGTCTCGGCAGAAAAAGACACGAACTTCCCACACAGGCCTCAATGCTCAGAATTTGCTGTGAACAGAGCAGGAAAAGTGTCAGGGTTACTTTTGTCCTGCTCAGCCCAAAGGCAGCATATAAGTATGGCCATTTCAGGAACTTCAACTTGGACGATGCGTTCAAGAACAAAGAATGAAGAATTTTGTTGCAAAACGCCTCCTCTGGGGCCAGGCAGCGGATAAGGGGCGTCACATACGCTGCCATTTAATTCTCATAATAACCTTGCAAAGTCGGTGGCATTATCCCCGCTTACAGATTAGAGAACTGAGGCTTCAAGACGTGAAGTAACTCGATGCATAGCTCATAAATGGCGGCAGCGAGATCTTGGCCCGGGCTTGTCTGTTGGACTCCAAGGTCTGACTCGGTCCCTCAGGCTGAGACCCGCGCGTAGGCGAGGTCCCTTTCTCCCTTCCCGCCTTCTTTTCTTTTTTCCTTGGTATTAGATTTTCTTTCATTTATTGAGGATGAAGGGGTTCAAAGTAAAACCATTTTGACTCTTGTGTTGGGAAGATACCTTAAATCACTTTTGGAACATGGAATATGGGCTTTGGACAGGTATAAAGTTTATTTAATTTGGGGAAACCATCAAGAAAGATAATATAAAATTGGCCAAATATCTTGTCTGTGAGAGAGAGACAGAGGAGAAAGAGAGAGCATTGATTGGCCATGGGACCGGCCCCGCAGTCACGGAGGCAGAGAAGTCCCTCCATCTGCCGGAGACCCAGGAAAGCCAGGGGTGTCGTTCAGGCTGAGTCTGAAGGCCTGGGAGCCAGAGCACTGATGCCTGAGGGCAGGGGCAAATGGAGGCCTCCTTCAACGAAAGCAAGTTCACCCTTGAGCTGCTCTTTTGCTCTGTGTGGGTCCCCAGTGACTGGAGGAGGAAATGGGGGCGAGTCTTCCTCACTCAGACTACTGATTCAAATGCTAGCCTCTTCTGGGAACGCCCTCACAGACACATGCAGAAATCACGCTTGGACCAGCTCTCTTCATCCCTTAGCCCAGTAAAATTGATACATAAAATTAACATCTTAAAATTGTAAATTTTTTTTGTTTTTTGAGTTGAAGTCTCACTCTGTCGCCCAGACTGGAGTGCAGTGGCCGCTCCCGGCCACCGCAGCCTCGACCTGCTGGATACAAAGTGAATATCTATTTAGAACAGAATAAGTAATCACAATAGATTACACATTTGAATGCCAAATACCACAAATGTCACAAAATCTAGAAAACGAGTGTTTTTACCAATTAAAAAGTAGCTGACACACCCTAAAATGTTTTGTTTTACATTTTAGGGTTGCAGGGTCTTTAATCACCTCTTCGCCTGACAATGACTTTTTGCATATTCTATAAGAGACAACAGAAAGATAATTCAGACACTCCTCTAACATAGTTAATTTATATTTGCTTTCCTTTTTTTTTTTGAGTTGGAGTCTCACTCTGTCGCCCAGACTGGAGTGCGGTGGCCGCTCCCAGTCACCGCAGCCTCGACCTGCCGGGCTCCAGCGATCCTCCCGCCTCAGCCCTCCAAGTAGCCCGAATTACAGGCGTGCGCTACCACGCCCGGCTCATTTTCTGATTTGTTGTAGAGATGAGGTCTCGCTGCCCAGGCGGGTCTCGAACCCAGCGGGCTCAGGCAATCCACTCACCTCAGCGCAGGATTACAGGCTGAGCCACCGAGCCTGGCTGTACCACATTTTTTAAATCCAGTCCTCTTTTGATGGACAGCATGGTTGCTTCCATGTTCTTGCTACTGTGAACAGTGCTGTGATAAACATACATGTGCAGGTATCTTTTTTATAGAGTGATTTGAGTTCTTCTGGGTATATTCCCAGTAGGGGGATTGCGGGGTTGTACGGAAGGTCGATTTTTAGATCTTTTAGGAGTCGCCACACTGTCTTCCACAGAGGCTGGACTAGTTGACCCTCCCACCAACAGTTCCCTTTTTGCTGCATCCTCTCCAGCATCTGTTGTCTTTCGAGTTAGTGATGATGGTCATCCTGACTGGAGTTAGGTGATACCTCAGTGTGGTTTTCATTTGCATTTCTTTGATGACTAGAATTTTTATTTTTATTTTTTATTGTAGAGACGAGGTCTCGCCAAGTTGCCTTGGCTGGTCTTGAACCTGTGAGCTCAGGCAATCCACTTGCCTTGGCTTCCCAAAGTGCTGGGATTACAGACTGAGCCACTGAGCCCAGCCTATATTCGCTTTCTATCAGAGTCTAGAATAGCTTCTGGCTTCATTTTCCTAATCTACCCAAATATTTCAGGTGCTGGGCACCCTGGGACACATTTATATCAAGATCTTGGCACACTGATTTAGAACAGGGAGTCATTCCTGAGTTCAATGTCATTCCTGGGTGACACTGCTCTGCCAGGACAGTTGGTAATGACTTAACCTACACAGACAAGACTACAAAACCACATTTATAGACCCCACAAAACCCGAACAAAATCTGAATGTAATCCCTTTGAGCCAGATCCACTTAAATGCTACCTGGTAAGAGAGAATTGCGCAGGAGGAAGTTAGCAAAAGGAGTGCTCTAAAATCTTTTGCAGTTGAGGTATTTTGCAAATTTTACCAAACATAAGCTAGAAAGGAGTGTCTGCAAGTAAGGGGCCCTGAGGCATAAGCTTCGTTAGCTTCTAAGGAAAGCTGGCTCTGGAGGAAGGAGATAACCAAAAAATGGTGATTATACTACAACCTACAAGAGCCCAAGCTGTGGGTGCTTCCAAAGATGATGTTTGATGAGTGCCTGTTCAGCTCCTAGCCTCGCTGGACGGCACAGAGGGTGTTCTCTCAGTGTATTCTGTGAAGGATAGGCTAGAGACTGAGATGTTCCGGCATTGCCAAAACTCAGAGGTCTTTGTCGCCTCTGCCCCATTCATATTCAAAAAAGAGTTATTTGCAAATACAAACAGATCTCAATACTCCTGTATTTGACTAGTTAACATTAAACACACCATTTAATGTCCTTGTGAGCCCAGAGAGAAAGGGCGTCATTGCTGTTAAAGACCACACAGTAGAAAAATTGTAACAGCACTAGAGAAACTCTTTAAGAATGTATTAAGGTGTAATAATCAAGCACATTCACCCGATATTTGCAATTATAGCATGGATACTCAACTTGTCTAACACTCTGGAAAAGATCATCTTCATGTTGACTTTCAAAAACATTCTTTGGCTCAATAGGCAAGCACATGTTGACTCGTTTTTGCTGAATTTTGCTCAATGTAGTGAAATGTCCACCTTTTCGTGTATACTCTCCTCTGAGCGGAGACTCTAGAATCCTCTCTGTTACATCTATGCATAGCTATCCTTACATGGAAGCAGGGTTTATAACTGTGTCCTGTTCCATTACCAGATTACCTTTTGTCACTCACTAGACCATGGCTTTTAAGACCGTCTCAAGCCAGGCTCGGTGGATCAGGCTGTAATCCCGCGCCTTGGGAGGTTGAGGTGAGTGGATTGCCCAAGCCCACGGGTTCGAGACCTGCCTGGGCAACTTGGTGAGCCCTCATCTCTACGATAAATAAAAAAAATGAGCCAGGTGTGATAGCGCGCGCCTGTAGTTCCAGCTTCTTGGAAGGCTGAGGCGGAAGGATCGCCGGCGCCCAGCAGGTGGAGGCTGCGGTGGCCGGAAGCAGCCACTGCACTCCAGTCTAGGGGACAGAGTGAGACTCCAACTCAAAAAAAAAAAAGATCTCAAAATAAAGCAAATCACAGATGTGGTTTAGCCTTATATAATGATGCGCAAGTTTGTTTAAACTGATTGAAGAGTGTGAAGACCTTTCCTTGGTGTCAGACCTACCCTTCTGCTCAGTCCCTCACCCCACATTTGTGAAAAACGTGCTTAAAAAATGCTAAGCGACTCTGAAGCGCTCCATACCTCTTTTGCAACGGCACCTCCACTGTGCTCTGTGAAGCCTCTCCCCTCTCCTGTCGTCAGAGCCTGAGACACCTTGTCACAGAAGCACTGTTCCTCAGGTCCTGGCCTGGAGGGAGGACACAAAGGCTGAGGCGTAGCCGGGTCACCAGTGGCTCCATCTCCACAGAGTTGCTCCCCAGCTTCCTTCTGCTTTTCCCAAACCACGGTCATGCTAAGTGTGTACAGAGTTCCTGAAGGGCGCAGAAGCACGCCCACACCACGATTTTCATGCCTTTTCCCCTCTCATTTTAGAGTAACTGGTTGTAGGCCAATAGCTATCTCCTCAAAGAAGCTGAAAGCCCTCTGTAATTCAAGAGCGCCGGAGGAGTTGAAAACACGCCTCTGCAGGCACGCTGACTTTGACTGCCCACGGGCCAGGCCATGGGTGCTTCACGAGGTGATGTGCTGTGAGGGTCTGCACTGAGCAGCTTCAGCTCCCAGCCTCCTTGGAGACAGCATCTGTGAAACACACGCCGCTCTCTCGTGTGCGCTCGCTCTCTGTGTATATAGAAATACACACACACATACACATACACATGCATAGTGTGTGGCTTGTGGTTTGCTTGTTTACAGATTGAAGGCTATGGCCACCCTGCACTGAGCGGGCCCAGTGACACCATCTTTCCAACAGCATGTGCTCACCTTGTGTGTCTGTGTCACACTTTGGCAACTCTTACGACAATTCAGACTTTTTCAGTATTATCATATCGGTTACAGTGATCAGTGATCAGTGAGTTTTGATGTTACTACGGCCATTGTCCTGCATTGCCACTTACCAAACTCAAAACTGACTGCACCATGACTGGTCATTCCCCATCTCTCTCCCTCTCTCTGGGCTTTCCTGTTCCCTGAGACACAACAATATTGAAATTAGGCAATTAATAACCTTAACATGGCCTCTAGGGGTTTAAGTGAAAGGAAGAGTTGCCCATCTCTCACTATTTTATTTTATTTTAATTTAAGTTTATTTTTTAGAGACAAGGTCTCACCAAGTTGCCCAGGCTGGTCTCAAACCCTTGAGCTCAGGCAATCCTCTCGCCTCGGCCTCCCAAAGTGCTGGGATGACAGGCTGAGCCACCGAGCCTGGCCATCTGTCACTTGAAACCAAAAGCTAAACATGACTAAGCTTATTAGGGAAGGCATGTCAAAAGCTAAGACAGGTTGAAAGCTAGGCCTCTTGTCCCAAACAGTTAGCCAAGTTGTGATGCAAAGGAAAAGTTCTTGAAGGAAATTAAAACTGCTACTTCAAATAACACACAAACGATGAGGAAGTTAAATAGACTTACTGCTGATACGGAGAAAGCCTTCGTGATCTGAATAGAAGATCAAACTAGCCATGGCGTTCCCTTAAGCCACAGCCTAATCCAGAGCCAGGCCCTCTCTTCTGTCCTCTGAAGGCTGAGAGAAGTCAGGAAGCAGCAGAAGAAAAGTCTGAAGCCAGCAGATGTTGGTTCCTGTGGTTTAAGGAAAGATGCCATCACCATCACACAACCGCGCAGGCGAAGCAGCAGGTGCTGACGGAGAAGCTGCAGCAAATTCTCCAGAAGATCCAGCTGAGACCATTGATGAAGGTGGGTGCACTGAACAACAGATTTTCAACGTAGACAAAGCAGCCTTCTTCTGTTGGAAGAAGATGCCATCTGGAACTTTCATAACCAGAGAGGAGTTACTGCCTGCCTGCCTTCAAAGCCTGGAGATGATGTCAGGTGATGTGGGGCATAGCTGATCCATGAGTTCTTAACTTCACCACAGAAAGGAATCTCAAAGTGAGTTGAATGTATGGGTTTTCAGCAGAATTTATTAGAAAGAAATAAGCATAGCCGGGCTCGGTGGCTCAGCCTGTAATCCCGCGCCTTGGGAGGCTGAAGTGAGTGGATTGCCTGATCCCGCGGGTTTGAGACCCGCCTGGGTAACTTGGTGAGACCTCATCTCTACAATAAATAAACTTAGCCGGGTGTGGTAGCGTGCACCTGTAGTTCCGGCTACTTGGAAGATGACTGAGGCATCAAGACTGAGGCAGAAGGATCACCGGAGCCCAGCAGGTCGAGGCTGCGGTGGCCGGGAGCGGCCACTGCACTCCAGTCTGGGCGACAGAGTGAGACTCCAACTCAAACAAAAAGAAAAGAAATACATAAACAAGCTCAAGAGAGAGCATGGGTGTTTTAAGAGAAAAGACGCGAGCTTGCCTTTAACAAGAAGTTTAATTTAATTTTAAAAAGATAATTAAGCAAACCAGAGCTAAGAGGGAATGGTTGCAGGTATGTGGTCACGAGTTTTGATGACCACCTCTCAAGTTTTAAGGTCACAAGGACCTTTGAAATAATGAAAGTTACTAACTAGATTTAGGTTTTTCTTAGAACATGACATCTGTGCTTTGGCTAATTCCCTATTGCTTCTGTGATTTACTGCACTGGTAATTCTACATTCCAACCCACAAGGTGGTCAGGTCTGACACACCTGGTCAGTTGGGTGGAGGTTGTGTACCAACAAGATGACACTGGAATGCTTAACCACCCTGTTTCTCAGTTATCTAAATTAAACCTACCTAAGCAAACTTGCCTAACAACATCTAAGCTATGTGCTATGCCAACTATGTCTGCCTCAAAAGGAGAGGCTAACTCTCTTGTTAGGGGCAATGCAGCTGATGACTAAGTTGAAGCCGATTCCCATTCACCGTCCCCAAAATCTAGGGCCCTTAAGAATTATGATACATCTACTTTGCCTGCGCTCTACAAATGGAACAACCAAGCAGCTGGAACCACAGGCACACGCCACTAAGCCCAGTTAATTTTTCCATTTATTGTAGAGACAGTCTTGGCAAGTTGCCCAGGCTGGTCTTGAACCCCTGGGCTCCGGCAATCCTCTCACCTCATCCTCCCAAAGTGCTGGGATTACAGGCATGAGCCGCTGTGCCTGGCTGATCAAAATATTTGTAGATGAAAGTCGTGTGATTCTTGTAAATCTGTGCTGAAACTTTAGTTCGCACTGACATCACCCAAAGGACTAGTGAAGGCAAAATGCCGGGCTTACTTCCAAAGCTGGGGAGTCAGCAAGGCTGGGCTGGAGATGTATCATTTGCATTTCTAAACAATTCCCAGGTGGAAGGGACCACACTTGGAGATCATTTGATGATGCCTATTTTCAAACTCAAGGCTCACTGGGGTTGTCGTGGCTTCTCAAGAAGAGCAGGTATGTGGAGGGTCTTGCCTGGATGTTGATGGCGTTGACCGATCAGGGTGGTGGTTACCGAAGGCTGGGTTGGCTGTGGCAAGTTCTTAAAACAACTGTGAAATGCTAAAGGTACCCAGAGACTTTTGGCTTGAGTTGAGCAAAGGGTTAAAAGAGAATCGAAAGCCGGGCTCGGTGGCTCAGCCTGTCATCTTGCGCCTTTGGGAGGCTGAGGTGAGTGGATTGCCTGAGCCCGCGGGTTCGAGACCCGCCTGGGCAACTTGGCAAGACCTCATCTCTACAATAAATCAAAAAATCAGCCGGGCGTGGTCGTGCGCCTGTAGTTCCAGCTACTTGGAAGGCTGAGGCGGAAGAATCGCCGGAGTCCGGCAGGTCGAGGCTGCGGTGGCCGGGGGCAGCCGCTGCACTCCAGTCTGGGCGACAGAGTGAGACTCCAACTCAAAAAAATAAATAAATAAAAGAGAATTGGAAAAGGCAGAAAAAAGACAACAGTGAAGTCTGCACATTGACTGACTCCTTTCACAAAGGTTTCCCTGTAACATGTGTTTTCAAAATTGAAGTCCATCTTCTCAAGCTGTGCAGCTGCTCCATCAAGCAACTAAGTTTGCAGAATATCCCAAATCTGCACGATGCTCATTGCATCTTCGCCAGGAGCAAAGTCCATCTCAGGGAACTGCTGGTCTGGCTCACTCCAAACAGCAGCCCCTTGTCGTTGAGAGCTTTACCGTGAGATTGTGGCAATTCAGTCACATCTCCAGGCTCCACCTCGAATTTCCTTCCCTGCCTAATTCCGCTCCACCTCAGCTTTTCGTTCCACTGAAGGCTTGAACCCCTCAAAGTTATCCGTGAGGGCTGGAATCAAAACTCCTGTGAATGTTAACATTTTTACCTTTTCCTATGAATCACAAACGTTCTCAATGGCATCTGGAATGGTGAATCCTTCCCAGAAGGTTCTTAATTTGCTCTGCCCAGATTCACCCGTGGCATCACTACCTATGACAACCGTCACTTTACGCAGTGTGTTTCTTTTTTTTTTGAGTTGGAGTCTCACTCTGTCGCCCAGACTGGGGTGCAGTGGCCGCTCCCGGCCACCGCAGCCTCGACCTGCTGGGCTCCGGCGATCCTTCCGAGTTGCCGGAACTACAGGCGCGCGCTACCACACCCGGCTAATTTTTTGATTTATGGTAGAGATGAGGTCTTGCTGCCCAGGCGGATCTCGAACCCGCGGGCTCAGGCAGTCCACTCACCTCAGCCTCCCAAAGGCGTGGAATTACAGGCTGAGCCACCGAGCCCGGTTGCAGTGTGTTTCTTAAATAACAAGTCTTGAAAAGTCAACCTTACTCCTTGACCCACGGGCTGCAGAATGAGTGTTGTACTAGCAGGAAGGCCGAGCTGGAAGGATTGCCTGAGCCCAGCAGGTTGAAGCAGCGGTGGTGGCCGTGAGGGTGCTACTGCCCTCCAGCCTGGGCGTCAGAGTGAGACTCCAACTCAAATAAATCAGTAAGAATAAAAACTAAAAATATGTTGATAATGCTAATGGTCCTCAATTCTAAAAATAGAGCAAGAGTGCACGGACCCACCTCAGAGATACCGCGGGCTTGGCTCCAGACCGCCACAGTGAAGCAGATAAGGCACTTGAAGCAAGTCACACAGGTCTGGGGGTTCCCTGTGCATATACAAGTTATGTTTATACTATTCTATAACCTATTAAGTGGACAATAACATGTCTAAAAGTGTACATACCTGAGTTAAAAAATACTTCTTTGCTGACTGGGCTTGGTGGCTCAGTCTGTAATCCCAGCAGTTTGGGAGGCCGAGGCGAGAGGACTGCCTGAGCCCGCGGGTTCGAGACCTTGTCTCTACAATAAATCAAAAAACTAGCCGGGCGTGGTAGCGCGTGCCTGTAGTTCTCGCTACTTGGAAGCCTGAGGCGGAAGGATCGCTGGAGCCCAGCAGGTCAAGGCTGCGGTGGCCGGGAGTGGCCACTGCACTCCAGTCTGGGCAACGGAGTGAGATTCCAACTCAAAAAAAAAAAAAAAAATACAATCTTTGTGCTGTCATTTAGAAGACGGATGATCAGCTGGGCTTGGTGGCTCAGCCTGCAATCCCAGTGCTTTGGGAGGCTGAGGTGAGTGGATCGCCTGAGCCTGTGGGTTCGAGACCAGCCTGGGCAACTTGGCGAGACCTCGTCTCTACAATCAATCAAAAATTAGCCGGGTATGGTAGCCGGGTATTCCGGCTACTTGGAAGGCTGAAGCGGAAGGATCTCCGGAGCCCAGCAGGTCGACGCTGGGGTGGCCATGAATGTGCCACGCACTCCAGCCTGGGAGGTGGAGTGAGACCCCAACTCAAGAAACCCCCCCAAAAGCATTTAATCTATCGGTCAGGCTGCTCCTAGTTGCAAGTAATGGAAAATGTAACTGTTATCTCACATGAAAGGAAGTTCAATGGCAGGGCAGCCCCAGGGTTGATTGATCTGGCAGCTGACTTACAGGCTAAAGGCCTGGCTTTCTCCAGTCACTCCTTTGTCGTACTTCCTGCTGTCTTTTCCCTGGGGAAGGATGGAAGGAGGGGAAAAGGTATCGACAGCGCTTCTAAGCATTCAGAATCACTGGGAAGTCTTGCTAGGCAGAGACCGCTGCATTTAATCCACAGAGTTCCGGATCCAGGAGGTCGCGGTGAGGCCCCAGTGAGGCGTGAAAATTTGTGTTTTTAACCAGTGCCCAGGGGACGCTGCCGCCGCTGCTGCTGGCAGCAGGCCCCACGCTGAGAAACAGGAACTTCGACTAATGATTCTGGAAGGAAACTGACTGTCTTCCTTTTCAGCTGACATGTAATAGTGTGTATATTTATGGAATAGAGTGAAGCTTTGGGATACCTACACAATGTGTGATCAAATCAGGGTAATTTGCATATTTATCACCTCAAAAATTTATCGTTTGTGTTGAAAACATTAAAAAAAGATCTCCTTTTCTTTTTTGAAAATATATATTAATTATGATTATCATTTTTTAAAGTAAGAAAGCAGGATTTATTGAGAAGACAGAAAGGCTCCCACAGTGGGAGGGGACCCGAGGGGGTTATTAACTACTGTCATCCTGCAGTGCTGTGAAACACGATTTATTTCTCTTGTCGGTGCCTCTGTGTCCCTTAACCAACCTCTCCCCTCCCCACCAACTCCCATTCTACTCTCTGTTCTCTGAGATCAACTTCCTTTTGCTCCCATGTATGAATGACAATATGTGGTATTCCGGCAATCTGTGGCTGGCTTGTGTCACGTAGCATAACGTCCTTCAGGCTCATCCATGTTGCCCGCATAGCAGGATTTCATTCTTTTTTATTTTTTATTTTTTGAGTTGGAGTCTCACTCTGTCGCCCAGACTGGAGTGCAGCGGCCGCTCCCGGCCACCGCAGCCTCGACCTGCTGGGCTCCGGCGATCCTTCCGCCTCAGCCTTCCGAGTAGCCGGAATCACAGGCATGCGCTACCACGCCCGGCTGATTTTTTGATTTATTGTAGAGATGAGGTCTCACCTGCCCAGGCGGGTCTCGCACCTGCGAGCTCAGGAGGATTTCATTCTTTCTGTGACTGAATAGTAATTCATTGTGTGTGTGTACATTTTCTCTGTCCATCCCTCTGTTGATGAGCATTTAGGCTGATTCCATGTCTTGGCTATTGTGAATAATGTCACAATAAACATGGGGGTACAGACACCTCTTCAATATATTAATTTTTCTTTGAATAAAAACCCAGTAGTGAGACGGCTGGATCATGTCTTAGTTCTACTTTTAGTTTTTTGAGGAACCTCCGAACTGTTTTCCATAATGGCTACACTAATCTACGTTCCCACCAACAGGGTATATAAGAGCTCCCTTTTCTCTGCATCCTTACCAGCATTTGTTATTTTTGCCTTTTTGATAATAACCATCCTAACTTGTGTGAGGTGATGGCTTACTGTGTCTTCGATGTGCTTCCATGATGATCAGTGAAGTTGAGTATTTTTTCAGATACTGATTAGCCAGCTGCATGTTTTCTTTTGAGAAATGTCTATTCAGATCATATGTCCATTTTAAGATAAAATTATTTTGATTTCCCTGAGTTGCTTTTTGAGGTGTTGAGCTCCTTGTATGTTCTGGGTATTTTGGAAGGCAAGAATTCCGCCACTGAACCGCCAATGCCATCCTGTTCTGTGTATTTTGTCAGATAAATAGCTTGCAAATATTTCCTGCCATTCTTCAGGTTTTTTTTTTCCTCTGCTGGTTATGTCCTTAGAGGTGCAGGTTTTTCAGTTTGATGTGGCCCCATTTTATTTTTGCTGCCTGTGCTTCTGAGGTCTTACCCATAAAATTTTTGCCTAGACCAATGTCTTCAAGCATTTTTCCTGGACTTTCTCCTAGGAGTTTTATAGTTTGGGGTCTTACATCTAATTCTTTAATTCATTTTGTATATGATGAGAGACAGGAATCTAGTTTCATTCTTAAGCATATGAATACCCAGTTTTCCCAGCACCACTTATTGAAGAGTAGACCCTTTCCCCAGTGTGTATTCTTGGCTCTTCTGCCGAAAATCAGTCGGCTGTAAATATATGGATACATTTCTGGGTTCTTTGTTTTGTTTCATTGGTTTATATGTCTGTTTTTATACCAATACCATGCAGTTTTGGTTACTATAGCTTTGTAGTATGTTTTGAAGCCAGAGAGAGTGATGCCTCCAGCTTTGTTCTTTTTTTTTTCAGTATTGCTTTGGCTATTTGTGGTCTTTTATGGTTCCTTATGAATTTTAAGAACAAAATTTCTTGAAGAATG
The DNA here is from genome assembly GCA_027257055.1 of Cephalopachus bancanus. Classification (NCBI taxonomy): domain Eukaryota; kingdom Metazoa; phylum Chordata; class Mammalia; order Primates; family Tarsiidae; genus Cephalopachus; species Cephalopachus bancanus. The sequence goes on along the minus strand of JAPVLO010000177.1, from coordinate 1,532,017 downwards.
TCATTGGTATTTTAATTGTAATTGCCTTGACTATAGATTGCTTTAGGTAGTACCGTCATTTTAACAATATTCTTTCAATCCTTGATTCTGAGTCAGCTTTTTGATTTTTGTGCCTTCATGCTTTTTTTCATCAGTTTTGTAGAGGTATTTCACCTATTTGGTTAAATTTATTCTTTTTTAGCTGGGTTCGGTGGCTCAGCCTGTAATCCCGCGCCTTTGGGAGGCTGAGGTGAGTGGATTGCCTGAGCCCGCGGGTTCGAGACCCGCCTGAGCAGCGAGACCTCATCTCTACAATAAATGAAAAAATCAGCCGGGCATGGTAGTGCATGCCTGTAATTCCGGCTACTTGAAAGGCTGAGGCGGAAGGATTGCCAGAGCCCAGCAGATCGAGGCTGCGGTGGCCGGAGGCTGCGGTGCCCTCCAGCCTGGGTGACAGAGTGAGACTCCAACTCAGAAAAAAAAAAAAAAAGTATTCTTTTTTTTTGTAGCTATTATAAATGAGATTTCTTTTTTATTTTAGTCTTTTTAAGCTAGTTTGTTATTGGCGTATAGAAACACTGCTGATTTTTGTACGTTAATTTTGTGTCCTAAAACTTTACTAAATTTATCCATTCTAAAAGTTTTTTGGGCTGGGAGTGATGGCTTACACCTATAATCCCAGCACTTTCGGAGGTCAAGGTAAGAGGACTGCCTGAGCCCAGGAGTTGGAGACCAGCCTGGGCAACACAGGGAGACTTCATCTCTACAAAAAACCAAGAAATTAGCTGGGTGTGTGGCATACACCTGTAGTTCCAGCTACCTAGGAGGTTGAGGTGGAAGGATCGCCTGAGCCTGGCCGGTCAGCGAGCCAGGATTGTGCCACCTGCACTCCAGCTTAAGTGACAGTGAGACTCCAACTCATAAAAAGAACACGTCTTCTGGTGAATCAGTTTTTTCCTGATATGAGCTCATGTCACCTGCAAAGAGGACCAATTTGACTTGCCTTTTCCAATCTGGATGCTCTTTCTCTCAATTGTTAAGGCTAGTGCTTCCAGTACTATAGTGGAAGTGAGCATTCTTGTCTTGCTCGTTTGTAGAGGAAAAAACTTTCAACTGTTTCCCATTAAGTATGTTATTTGAGTCTTCCATGGCTTTTGTTGTGTTGTGGTATTTTCCTTCTTCACATAATTTGTTGAGATTTTTATCATGCAAGGATGTTGAATTTTATCAAATGCTTTTTCTAGTCGTTGAGGTGATCATGTGGTTTTTATCCTTTAGTCTGCTGATGAGACTTATCACATTTATTGATTTGTATTTTTTTAATTAGTCTTTTTTTTTTTTTGGAAATAGAGTTTATTTAGAAAGTAAGCTGGAGAGAGAGAGAGAGAGAAAGGGAGAGAGAGGGAGAGAGAAAGACAGAGGGGATTCACCCCCCCCAAGGGAGGGGAGGAGGCCAAAGCTTCAGAAAGCTTGGCCTTTTTAATTATTCTTATATCCCTGGGAGAAATCCCACTTGATAGTGGCTTCTTATCTTTCTGGTTTGCTGTTTGGCTGCTAGTATTTTGTGCAACATGTTTGCATCTATATTCATCAGGGGCACTATCCTGTAGCTCTTCTCTGTTACGTTTTTTTTTTTTTTTTGATTTGGAGTCTCACTCTGTCGCCCAGACTGGAGTGCAGTGGCCACTCCCGGCCACCACAGCGTCAACCCGCTGGGCTCCAGTCATCCCTCTGCCTCAGCCTTCTGAGTCGCCGGAATTATAGGCGCGTGCTACCATGCCCAGCTAATTTTTTATTTATTGTAGAGATAAGATCTCACCAAGTTGCCCAGGCGGGTCTCGAACCCGCGGGCCCAGGCAATCCTCTCACCTCGGCCTCCCTAGGCGCGGGATTACAGGCTGAGCCATCAAACCCGGCTTGTTGTTATGTTTTTGTCTTGCTTTGCTATCAGGGTAATGCTAGCTCACAGAATGAGTTAAGAAGAAGTCGTTCTTTTCTGCTCTTTAATTTTTTGGAACAGCTTGAGAAGAACTGAGTTAGTACTTTCCAAGTTTGCAAAAATTCAACATATCCCTCCCTGGCCTTTTCTTTGGTAGAGATTTTTATTATGGATTCAGTCTTGTTACTCAGTACTGGTCTCTTCGGGTTTTCTCTTTCTTTCGGGTTCAACCTTTGTAGGTTACATGTGTCCAGGAATTTATCCATTTCCTCTAAGTTTTCCAATTTGTTGGCCTGTAGCTGTTCCTAACAATCTCGAATAATCCTTTGTACTTCTGTGGTATCAGTTGTAGTGTCCCCTTTTTTGTTTTCTATTTTATGCATTCAGATCTTCTCTATTTTCTCTTAGTGTACCTAATGATTTGTCAGTTTTATCTTATCAATAAGCCAACTTTCCATCTCGGTCATCTTTTGTGCTGTTTTTAGTCTTAAGTTTATTTCTACTCCGATTTTTATTATTTCTTTCCTTCTACTAATTTTGGGTTGGACTTTATTTGAAACTTTTCTCTTCTGATGTAGGCATTTATTGCTGTAAAATTCCCTGCTTTTGCTGTATCTCTTAGGTTTTAATATATTGAGTTTCTATTCATTTGTGTCAAGAAATGTGTTAACTTCCTTCTAAATTTCTTCATAGACCCAATAGTTGTTCATGTCCATGTATTTGTACTATTTTGAACATTTGTTACTGGTTTCTAGTTTTATTTGAGACGATACTTGATATGATTTGAATTTTTAGAAATTTGTTGAGACTTGTTTTGTAATTTAACATGGTCTAAACTGAAGAATGTTTCATGTGCTTATGAGAAGAATGTGTATTCTGCAGCTCTAGGGTAAAATGTTCTGCAAATATCTATTAGGTCCCATTTGGTCTATAGTGCAATTTAAGGCCACAGTTTCTTTGTTGATTTTCTGTCTAGATGACCTATCCAACGCCAAAAGTGGGCTGTTGAAGTCTCCAACTACTATTGTATTGGGGTCTTTCTCTTCAGCACTAATGTTTGCTTCATGTATTTATTTTATATAGCTGGGTGCTGTGGTATTGGGCACATAGATATTTACAATTGTTGTATCCTCTTGCCAAATTGATCCCTTTATGATATTACTACTATATGGCTTTCTTTGACTCTGTTCATGTTTTTTGACTTATATCTATTTTACCTGCTGTAAGTATAGCTATTCCTGCATGCCTCTGGCTTCCATTTGTGTGAAAATTTTTTCCCCATTCCTTCACTTTCAGTGTCTTTCTTTACAGGTGAGGTGAGTTTCTATAGGCAGGTCTTGTTTTTTTCTTATTAATCCAGGCAATCTACATCTTTTAATTGGGGACTGTAAATAATTTATATTCAAGGTTGTTATTGATAGCTGAGTACTTACCCTGTTATTTTTTCCCTATGTTTTTGTATATTTTTTACTCCTTTCTTATTTTCTTTGCAATTTGAAAGTTTTGTGTAGTGACAATGTTTGCTTCTTTTCTTTTTCTCATTTGTGTCTTTATTCTGCCTGTGAGTTTTACAGTTTTGTGTGTTTTTATGAGGGTAGATATCATCCTTTAGCTTCCAGATGTGTGACTCCTTTAAGCATTTATTGAAAAGCTAGTAGAGTAGTGTAAAGCTGGTATAATTTCCTTATTTTTTACTTTTCAGGAAAGATTTTATTTCTCTTTCATTTCTGAAGGATAGCTTTGCTGGATATAGTATTCTTGGCTAGTATTTTTTCTTTTGGTTGGAGTTTCACTCTGTCACCTAGGTTGAAGTGCAGTGGCACATACCCACTGCAGCCTTAATCTGCTGAGCTCAGGCAATCCTTTGGTGTCAGCCTTCTAAATAGCTGAAACCAAAGGCATAAGCCACCACCTCCAACACATTTATTTTATTTATTGTAGAGATGAAGTCTTGTCAAGTTGCCCAGGCTTGTCTTGAATTCCTGGGCTCAGACAATCCTCTTGCTTCAGTCTCTCAAAGTGCTGGGATTACAGGTGGAAGCCACTGCACCTAGTTGAGCAATTAAAAAAAAAAAAATCTATTTTCTCCTAGCCTGTAAGGTGTCTGCTGAGAAATCTGCAGTTAGTCTGATGGAGATTCCTTTATATATAACTTGATGCTTTTTAGACTTCTTTGACTTTTAACACTTTATAATGTACCTTGAAGAGGGCCTTTTGGCATTGAATATTTGGAAATCTTTGAGCTTCCAGTATCTGGATGTCTGTATCTCTCCTAAGACTTGGGAAGTTTCAGCTATGATTTTATCAAATAGGTTTTCCATGATTTACTCATCTCTTCTCCTTTTGGAACTCCCAAAATGCAAATATGTCTTTGCTTAATGCTGTCCATATGTCATGTAGGCTTTCTTAATTTTTTTTTTCTTTTTTAAAATCTGACTGAATTATTTCAAAAGATCTTTCTTAACGATCTAGAAGTCCTTCTGCTTGATCTATGTTATTGTTGAAGCTCATTTAATTTTTTAAATTTTAACCTTTTAATTGAAAAATACTTGTATGTATTCATGGGGGTATACAGTGATGTTTCAATACATGTAATGTATACTGATCAGATCAGTGTAATTAGCATATCCATCATCTCATTTATAATTTCTTTGTGTATGTTCAATATCTTTCTTCAAGCTATTTAAAACTATGTAAGTATTGCTTATTTCATTCACTAAAATTCAGCTTTAAGATTTGGTTCTTTTGCATGATACCCACTTGTTAAACTTTTTGTTCGGATCATGAAGTGTTTTCTTGGTTTTTCTGTGTTGTCTATCTGTGTTCTCTTGCAACTCACTGGGTTTCCTTAAGATCATTATTTTGAATCCTTTTACAGGTGTTCCATACATTTCCTTTCTTGAGGGTCTGCTATTGGATAATTACTGTGTTGCTTTTTTTGTCTCATGTTTTCCTGGTTTTTCGTGTTTCTTATTTTTTTTTTTTGAGTTGGAGTCTCACTCTGTCGCCCAGACTGGAGTGCAGTGGCCGCTCCTGGCCACCGCAGCCTCCACCTGCTGGGCTCTGGCGATCCTTCCGCCTCAGCCTTCCAAGTAGCTGGGACTATAGGCGCGCACTACCACGCCCAGCTAGTTTTTATTTTTGATTTATTGTAGAGATGAAGTCTCGCCAAGTTCCCCAGGCGGGTATCAAACCCGCAGGCTCAGGCAATCCACTCACGTTTCTTATTTTTCTATGGATATCTATGCATTTGATGTAACATTTGCTCCTTCCAATTTTACGGATTATCTTTAATAGAAAAAGACTCTTTTATTTAGTGATAGCTATAGTTATCGGGTAGGGTGGTTTGGTTTTGGTTTTGGGTGGGCACACTAGTATAGTCTCCGCATGATTTCTTCAGCTGTAATCAACATCCATGGTGTCTATAGCTCCAGCGGTTTCATTGTTTGTGGAGGCTGTGGGGCAGCTTTGTCAGAGATGCCAGGTGTGCCGATTCTTGGGTCCCTGGGTGGTGTGCAGGTGCATGCTTGCCCCACCACTGGAGTGGGCAGGACTGCCAGCAGTAGTGGCAGTGGGTCTCAAGTGGATTGGTCTTGTGGCTCCTGCTTGGTGCAGTGGTGGCAGCAGGCCCTGGGCAGTGTGCACAGGCACTGGCAGTACAGGAATGGATGTTTGAGGATCAGCTGGAATATTCACTACAAGATATACTTTATCACTTGGAATATGACAGAGTGTTCCCTTTACTCTCCTCAAAGAGCCTGATGCCATTTTAGTTTGTAAGTTTCTTGTTAAATATTCTGGATGGTGGCACTGCTCATTTAGAACACCAATAGTCGTAGTAGTTGATGTAGCAATTTCTTAGAAAACAGTTTTGCATTCAGGTGTTTGAATTGGGGGCTGACTGGGCCAGCTTCAACCCAAAATTTTCACTTCAGCTTATTTATTCCTAGACTGTACAAAGCCTCCCTCTTCTCAAATCCTAATTTTTCTAATTCCTTCGAATATAGGACAATTGCAAATATTAAATTTTAAAAATATGATATAGAATACACGAGCAATAACTTTTATAACAAGCAAAAATAAAATTACCTGACGACACACTGTAAATGCCTCTAATCCAATTTTATACCTGATCTTTCATCCTTTTAATACATTTTCTGAACTAAATGTTGAACAATTTGCTTGTTGCAAAACCTCTTCCCTGCCAATTTTTAACTCCCCTTCTCTATCTTTTATCTCACAAACATTACTGCCAAATTGTAATTTCCCCTTTTCATCATCTATCTCACAAACTATCTCTTTGATATGTGCTCCGTATTTCTTTGGTATATTCAATGGAAGTAGTGGTCTGTTTGTATGATGGTCCAGGGCTAAGCTTCGGTATTCTTGTAACGCCTTGGGCTATTTCTGTGTTGTGTATTTCATTCTCTGACTTATTATCATAATGGCATTTTGGTTCCTTTTTTCTCATTTATTCTCACAACAGGAAGCACAGTAGAAAGAGATGATTTCTGCAGGGGGCCTGGAAGGACATGGGACAAATTCAGGCAAAGATGCAAGCTTTGCAAAAAATATCTGACTTCTAGGAAGTGTTGGGATAGAAAACAAGTGCAAAACGTGCCATTTGGGAGGTAAGAGGAAATGCAACCTTTCCAAAAGCTCTCTCAGGCCCCAGTGTGCAGTAGGATAAATAAGTGGAAAATGTTTCCATTGTGAATTTGAGTAAGCATTTAAATGGAGGGAAGAGGCCTGGGCTATTCATGCAAACACAGCCGGGAGCCTGCAGACATACAGACTCTGTCCCATAGTTTCAGCTATTTGTGACAACCAACCCATCAGCAAAGCTTTCAAAATTGGTAGAAGATACTGGTCAGTGGCAATTTAACTTACTCAACTTTTCTTTTTTCTTTTTTTTGAGTTGGAGTCTCAGTCTGTTGCCCAGCTGAAGTGCAGTGGCATGCTCCCGGCCACCGCAGCCTCAACCTGCTGGGTTCCGGCAATTCTTCCGCCTTAGCCTTCCAAGTAGCCAGAACTACAGGCGCACACTGCCATGCCTGGCTAGTTTTTGATTTATTGTAGAGATGAGGTCCCGCCAAGTTGCCCGGGCTGGTCTTGAAACCGCGGGCTCAGGCAATCCACTCGCCTCGACCTCCCAAAGTGCTGGGATTACAAACTGAGCCACCGAGCCTGGCAGTCACTTTAAACAATATTAAAATAACCTTTAAAAGAATATATTAACTAAGGAAATATTTTATTTTTTATTTTTGAGTTGGAGTCTCACTCTGTCACCCAGACTGGAGTGTGGTGGGCACTCCCGGCCACTGCAGCCTCGACCTGCTGGGCTCCAGCGATCCTTCCGCCTCAGCCTTCTAAGTAGCTGAACTACAGGCGCGCGCTACCTCATTAGGTCTCGCCAAGTTGCCCAGGCGGTTCTTGAACCCGCAGGCTCAGGCAATCGACTCGCCTTGGCCTCCCAAAGTGCTGGGATTACAGGCTGAGCCACTGAGCCCAGCCTCCAAATTTGATATTTAAAAAAAGATGCCTCACATCCTTTGTGGAATAAAGCACAGTATGAATATCATTAGAACACCCTGACCATTCTTCCTCAATGTTGTAATGTTTCCTCCAGAGAAGACTGGCAAATTTCCTCTCGTTGCTCGTGTGACCACTTTTTGTACCAGATGCAATTAATTTTGCAGATTAAATATTCAGGACAAGATGAGAGTAGAAAGAATTTCTAGAGCATCGATTGTGAGGAAAAAATGAGGACATTTGGACATACTATAATTCATGGCCATCAATTTTATTCTAGTAAGCTAATGCTCCACTGTTTCTCTGTGTAATAATCTTATATTTTATAGCACTTACAATTCACCACCTGTGCTCACTTTTATCAGATCCTTACAGCTTTCATGAGAGAAGGGTGTGTGTGTGTGTGTGAGGGTGTGTCCATCCCTCAGTATCCACAAGGGATTGGTTCCAGAACCCCCTCAGACACCAAAATCTGCAGATGTTCAAGAGCATTACATTATAAACAGATTAGTATTTGCATATGGCCTATGCACTTCTTCCTGTATACTTGAAATCATTTCTAGATTACTTATAATGCCTCTAAGGTAATGTAAATGTTATAGTTATTGTGCTATTACCGGGCACGTGCTCTTAAAATTTGTATTATTCTTTGTTGTATTGCTATTTTTTAATTGGTTGTATTTTCAAATAGCTTTGATCTACAGTTGGCTGAATCTGCAGATGTGGAACCCATGGATATGGAGGGCCTACTGTGTACATGCGATTTTGCATTTGTAGTGCACATCGATCTTCACCTCCCTTTCTGAAGATGGGGAGGCGGAGATGGCTACATAATAGTCTCACGTCAGGCTGTTTTGAGGAAAAGATGCCGGGAGAAGGATGAGGGCTCCGAAGTTTGTGGTCTAAGCACTTCCCACTGCTCTGGCTTGAATACTTTTTTTTCCTTTGAGTTGGGGTCTCACTCTGTCGCCCAGACTGGAGTGCAGTGGCCGCTCCCGGCCACCGCAGCCTCGACCTGCTGGACATATGAAATACACACATAACACGGGTTCAAGACCCACCTAGGCAGCGAGACCTCATCTCTACAATAAATCAAAAAATCAGCCAGGTGTGGTAGCGCATGTCTGTAATTCCGGTTACTCGGAAGGCTGAGGCGGAAGGATCGCCGGAGCCCAGCAGGTCGAGGCTGCGGTGGACGGAAGCGGCCACTGCACTCCAGTCTGGGTGACAGAGTGAGACTCCAACTCAAAAAAAAAAGGAAAAAAAAAAAGAAATACACACATAATAAATGCTCTCTTTCATATAAAGAGAAAAGTCCAAGTTGGTGCTACTGCTGCTGGCTAGCTTGGTGGGGAAGACGTTCAGGGACAGAATAGAGGGTCACTCTGTAGAGATGTGTTGATGACGTTCTAGCTTAGAGGTTGAATTGGCTATCATTTGTTTGACACCCCCAAGTCTAGGAATTTGTGAGATAACTGACAGTGGATTAAAAATACTGTATGTAGCCAGGCTCGGTGACTCAGCCTGTAATCCCGTGCCTTGGGAGGCTGAGGTGAGTGGATTGCCTGAGCCCGCGGGTTTGAGACCCGCCTGGGCAACTTGGCGAGACCTCATCTCTACAATAAAAAAAAAAAAAAAAAAAATTAGCCGGGTGTGGTAGCATGCACCCGTGGTTCCAGCTACTTGGAAGGCTGAGGTGGAAGGATCGCCGGAGCCCAGCAGGTTGAGGCTGCGGTGGCCGGGAGCAGCTACTACACTCCAGTCTGGGCGACAGAGTGAGACTCCAACTAAAAAAAAAAACAAAAAACAGTATGTGACAATGTTGGTTGGCAAAGCTAGTCTTACCAAGTTTCTTGTCTGGTTTAGTAATAGGAACAACAGCTTTCACAATTTAGGTAACCATATGTAAAACTTCAATTTAAATCATTTTAGGCATAAACCATGGAGCTATAAATCTTTTGGGGAGTTAATTACAGATTTAGTGTTAATGCTAGAGTATTGCAGTGTACAATAGATCATATTTCTGGTTTAGAGAAAATGCTTCAGCTAATTAAAGTGATCCAGTATCAAATTGTGCATGACAAAATTCCCCCTATTTTGTATGTTCATGTGTTAGTTTGAAAGTGTCTATGTTGTGCAATTTCCATCTTATATTTGTTTTTGTTAGAGTGGGAAATATAGTTTATTTAGAAAGTAAATTAGAGAGAGGAGATTCACCTCTCCAAGGTAGGGGAGGGGGCCAAGGCCAGGAAACCTGGCCTGGCCACAGTTCAAAGAGCACATGGCCACACCATAGCTTAGCAAGGCAATGGCCTATTTTTGTCTTTAATATGATGCTACTGTCTCAGGGTTCAAGAGGCACAGCAACTAATAATCATTACAAACTGGAGACAGTTGAACTGGAGACAGCCCATCCATTGTACAAATCATCGACTTACGCTACCAGGCAGACAAAAATCAGTCAGCATGCAAGCCAAAAGTAGAGCACTGACAGTAACTCTTAGCCCTAGAAATCCATTTGGCAGCAATTTTTAAGGGTTCATCCTCAAAAGTTAAACATGATCCTGAATAAGAGCTTGCTCTTTCTTTTCTTTTCTTTTTTTTGAGTTGGAGTCTCATTCTGTCGCCCAGACTGCAGTGCAGTGGCACGCTCCCAGTCACTGCAGCCTCAACCTGCTGGGCTCCGGTGATCCCTCCGACTCTGCCTTCCAAGTAGCTGGAACTACAGGCACGTGCTACCATGCCCGGCTAATTTTTTGATTTATTGCGGAGATGAGGTCTGGCCAAGTTGCCCAGGCGGGTCTGAACCTGCGGGCTCAGGCAATCCACTTACCTCGGCCTCCCAAAGCGCAGGATTACAGGCTGAGCCACTGAGCCCAGCCTCGTTCTTTCTTAAAAGAAAGGCAAATCTATAAAGGTATCTAGAATTTTTCATCCTAGAGTAGCTGCACTTACCCAACCACTGGGTCCACCTACTGTGATGGTGAACGTGTGGTCAGAGGGCACGCTGGGCTGAGTTAAGGAGCCCAAGACAAGGGGAAATCTGAGATGGGCAGAGCATGGCTAGAAATGCCTCCAGCCTGGGTGGGAGTTTCCTCTTGGGCTGCCTGGAGATCCTGGAAGAGGCACAGGAGCTCGGCAGGGGTAGCCCTGCCTCTTGCGGCTACGGGTGCGGTAGGACTTCGGCTTAGAGGCTCATGCCTCAGGCTCACCAAGTCCTGACAACCAATCGTCCACTGAAAAGCTCTTACTAGGATCTGGGGGAGGCGCTGAGCAAGTGGTCCCGTGAGAAGACACGACCGGGCCAAAGGTGCAGGGGCGAAGCAGTGCCCGTTCTTTCACGTCAATCGCCGGGCTGGTTCCCGGTGGACGTTCTCACACTAGAAATGAACGAGAAACCTTACTTCTCCCCAACCTCCCGAGCCCGACCCCGCCCTCGCAGGACCTTCTGCGGAAGCACGCTCCTGCCAGGGCAGTTTTGGGAAATCGTCCTGCGAGGACTGAGCCTTGCCAGGAAGCACAGCCAGGGCAGGGGTGTGCAAGTGCCGGTGCCAGGCACGGAAGGGTGCGGGCTCCGGGGGAGAAGCGGGCCTTGGGAGGGTGCAAGCCCTTGTGGGATGCCAGGTCTGGGAGGGGTGAGGGTCCAGGGGGAATACCAGGTCTGGGAGGGGAGCGGACCTTGGGGGACACCAGGCCTGGAAGGGGTGAGGGTCTTTGTGGGATGCCAGGCCTGGGAGGGGTGCGAGCCCCGGGGGAACGTCAGGCCTGGGGAGGAGTAAGGGTCCTGATGGGACACCAGGCCCGGGAGGGGTGAGGGTGCGGGCCCTTGGGGATGCCAGGCCTGGGAGGGGGTGAGAGTCCCGGGGGGACGCCAGGCCTCGGAAGGGGTGGAGGTCCCGGGGGGAAGCGGCCTCGGGCGGGCGCGGGCCCTTGTGGGATGCCAGGTCCGGGGGGGGTGAAGGTCCCGGGGGTCGCCAGGCCCGGCAGGTTTGGGGCCCAGGGTGCACACGGGCGCCTCTGCGCTTGCCCTTCCCTGGAGGCCTCGCGTCGCTGCCGGGATTGTGACGGCCGCCCGGCGGGAGGGTCTCCCGATCGTCTTCGCCGCGAGCGCCAAGGCCAAGGGACCGCGGCACGCGGACACCTGCAGGGGGTCGGCAAGAGGCCGCGGCGGCGCGGACGGGGGGGTGCGCCCTCGCGCACACCTGCGCCCATCCCACGCCGCCCCACTTCCGCCTTCCGGGTTCCACTGCGCCTGCGCGCGGCTCTCGCGGCGGAAGTGGGGGCGGTGCGGGGCCGAGGCGTGGGGCGCTGGCGCGGGGCGCGGGGCGAGCGGCGGCGGGGAGGGCGGGGCGCGGGCGGCGGAGGCGGGAGCGGAACCTGCGGCCGCGCGCAGCCGGCGAGCGACCCGGACCGGCTTCACCTGCTGTCCGCTCCTGCCCGCCACCCTCCGCGGCTGCTCCCGGCGCGGCCGCCTCCCGCCTCGCCCGCCGCGGGCAGCTCCTCCTCGCCCGGGCGGCCCCGCGGGTGAGTCCCGTAGCCGGACGGTCCCCGTGTCACCCCCGCCCCCGTTTCCAGGGACTTCCAGGCTCTGAGGGGAGGGGGCATCCAGGGAGTCCCCCGCCGGGGTGGGTCGGGCCTCGGTGGGGGGCCGAGGTCTCCGGGATGGGGGGCTTCGGGGTCCGGGGCCGGGAGGGGCGTCGAGGGGCTCCGGGGGTGCTGAGTGGGGCCGAGGGGCTCCGGGGCGGGGAGCCGCGGGAAGGGGTCCGGGGGTAGGACCGGGTGAGGGTCGAGGGACTCCGGGGTGGGGGGCGCAGGGTCGGGGTCCGGGGCAGGGCCGGGCGGGGCGTCGAGGGGCTCCGGGGATGCTGGGCGGTGGGTCGAGCAGCTCTGGGGGTGCCGGGTGGGGGGACCGAGGGGTTCCGGGGTGGGGCTAGGCGGGGGTCGAGGGGCTCCGGGGATGGGGGGCGCGGAGTCGGGTTCCGGGACTGGGGCCGGACGGAGTGCCGAGGGGCTGCGGGGGGCGCAGGGTCGGGGCGCCCGCGGGGGTCGAGGGGCGCCAGGGGGGCTTGGTGGGGCGTCGGAGTTCCGGGCGTGGGGCTGGGTGGGGCGCCCGGGGGGTCGAGGGGCTCCGGGGGGCTGGTGGGGAGGACGAGGGACTGTGGGGTGGGGGCGTGGGGCTGGGTGGGGGCGCTCCGGGGGTTCGAGGGGCTCGGCGGGGCCCCGCGGGTGCCGGGCGGGGTTCCGGGCGGGCGGGGCGGGGTGCGCGTCGGGGCGGGGGGCGGGGCCCCGCCCCTCAGCGCCGCTTCCCGGTTTCTCTTGCAGATGCCGCTGCTGGGGGTGGTGGGCGCAGCGGCGGGACGCGTGCCGGGCGCGGGGCGCCGGCCTGGGACCCGGGGCTCCGGCGGGCCTTCTGCCGTGCGTGGCGGCGCGGCCGCGGCTGACTCTGGGGACGGTGCGGCCGCCGACCCGAGCGCAGCGTCCATGGAAGATGAAGGTAAAGGCGGCGGCCCGCGCCCTCGCGTGTCCGCGGCGTGTGCCCCGAGCGGGCGGGTGCGCGTCGGCGTCGGCTCGGGGCGGGCCGGGGCGGGCTCGGGCGGCGGGCTGCCCGGGGGCCCGGCGTGCTTCGCCCGGGCGGGGAAGCCTGCTCCCGGGCGGGTGCGCCCGATGGAGGGGCGGTTGGCGCGAGCCTCCGCCTGGCCTGTCGAGCCCTGGTGGGCGTGGGGTGGGCTCCGTTTTACGCCAGAGAGCGGCTGCTCATCCCTGGCTCTGGGGCATAGCAAGCCCTCGTTCTTCAGGGAACACAGACAGCAGTTCCGGACGCGATGAAAGGTTATGAGGGGCTGCTTTCTTCATTCCACCCTGTTACAAAACATCATTGAGGAGGTGGGCGGGGAACCTGTTTGTCCACTGCTCGCTTGGGACACCTTCGATTGTCACTACCTGTTACGTGATCCCTTTGGCCTCGTTGAAATATTTGATGCTTTTCCCACATAGCGCTGATTATTGTTTTAAAGATCGTTGAGCAACTCTGGGAAAATGATGTTTTTCCCTCCTGGTCCAGCGACGCTCATCCGCAGCTCTGACTTCTGACGGTGCGCGGTCATCGTTTCCTTCTGTCTTCTCTGGCTGGGCTGGCGGATGCTGTTAGAGACACTTGGGGGTCCTTTGGTTTCTGAAATCCGTGTCTGGTGTGAAGGAGGTGCAGTCGAGCTCGTTGGCTACTTCTGACTTGATTTTCCGTTGAACGTAAGCCGGGTTGTATAAGTAGGACCCGTGATTTTAAGTAGACGTTTCTTAGAGATGCCGGAATCTGTTTTGCTCTCAGAGACCTCTGGGATGTGTCAGAAATGTGGCGAGAGGCATGATTCTATTGCCCAATTTTACTCTGGGTGGAAAACGCGTGGAAGACGTTTTCTGAAACCCTGAAGTGTGTGTAACTGCAGAGGAGTTACACTCTCTAGTTGGGTCTTGAGAAACTGTGTTTCAATGGAGTCGTGTTCTTGTTTGCTGGAATGGGAAAAATCACTTCTGAGCCTTGCTCTCTTTTAGTTTATGGATAAAAGAAATGCATGTCCGTTCTGCACTTGAGACAAGGAGTATTAAATGCATTCGTACACCTGTTTCTTGGTGGAAACATCCTAAATGACGTCTAAAACTCAACGTACCTTTGTGAGCTTATTTTCAGAATGCTACCAGATTTAAGAGAGTAGCCAAAACAAACAGATGGACTCTTAAAGGCTGCTTTTGTTTCTGATCTCTTCGGAGGAAGAGCATGACAATAAATCAAGCAGATTCTCATTCTCTCCTGAGCGGGGTGGTGGTGAGGTGGGAGCCTCACACATGCTGGTGCCTGGTTGTGCCCTGTGTTTTATGGCCAAGCACAAATGATGTGGCCTCACAGAAAAGATGATGCAGTTCTTAGACGTGTGGGGTTTGTGTCCCATTATTTTTGACCATCAAGAGACTGTTGATGTCGGTTTCTCACTGCCGTAAACATGTTTTTTCTTTTTTCATTTCAAGCATTGTAAAGAAGAACCTGTGTATAGCCTTGACATTTTCAAAAGCGATCGACTCTCTTAAAATACATAGACTGGTGTCTGTGTCTTTGTATTGCCCCCCTCTCTCTTTGACGTGGTGTCGTATTTTGGAGGTGAGAGACAAACCTGGATTCAAGCCTTGTCTTGAATTACTTGTCTGGAACCATCCGAAGCTGTATGACTTCGGGCAAGTCACTTCACCTTCCAGAGCCTCTCTTTCATCTACACATCGGAGTTGATACGCCCAGCGCACAGAATGAATAGGATGCGTGAGAAACCCTGTGCTCGTTCTCTCAGGAGGGGAGGAGGATCATTTCAGAGCTTGGGGTGTGGAGCTAGGCACCCTGATTTGAGTGCTGGATCTGTTTACGGTTACTGGGATCTGTGCAAATTATCCAAGTCTTCTGGGCTTGGGGCTTCAGTTTCTTCACCTATGTGATAAGGATAATGGTGGAACCTATGTTACGAGGTTGTAAGTGTTCAGAACAGGATGCGGCATGTCGTAAGCTCAGTGGAGTTTACTTGTAAGCAGCCTGGCCCACTGTTTGGTGTGTACTAACATGCCATCTGGCATTAATGTTGTCATGGCAGGTGAATGTTGGGAGGGAACCAAAAAGTGTTAGTGCTTTTAGGCCTACAGAGGAAGTTAGGGCTCTACCAAGAAGCAGTGGCCAGTATGGAAAAGAGGACTTGGGTGTGAATCCTGATAGCTATTCTTTCCTTCTCCTAAAAATCTGATAAGTTGCCGTGCTTCTAAGCTTTCTCAGCTTCCAAGTTTTCTGTCTGTCAATGAGATAATGTCCTCATGGAGGGTTGATGTGAGTAATAGATGAAACCTGGAGTGCAGCGTGGCAGGACGATGGGTGATGCACAGTTGGCCTGCGTGCGTGATGCTTGGGTTGGAACCTTCGCTCCAGTGGGTGTACAGATAGGCGTGCCGTCCATGTGGGTGGTGCAGAGTAATGGTGGCTCCCTGGAGCATCCGCAGGCAGGCCCTCAGGTGGTGGCCAGGCCTTATGGCGAGGGGTGGGCATGGTTTCATACACTGCTCCCCTGCAACACTGGGAGTGTTTCTTTGGCACTTCAGCTTGGATCCTTCTGGACCTTGTTCCCAGGGCCCCCTTAAACTTGGTCAGCAGAACTGGATCTATTTTTAGCTGTAGACTCCAGGATGCTCCATGAATACTTCCCACCAGTCACTAGAAACATCTGAAGTGTTCGTTTCCTGGGATGTTAGGGGATGGCTGTAGGCATCTATTTGTGGTTTAGGATTTTATTCAGATCCCTTGGTGTTCCTTTTTACACGTTTATCACAAGTCTAAACTGTATACCACTTAGAAATCTGAGTTGTTCAAGTAAACGACTCTTTTCTGACTTTTATTTATTTTTTTAATTATTTTTTTGAAGCCGGGCTTGGTGGCTCAGAGTGTCAATCCCGCGCTTTGGGAGGCTGAGGTGAGTGGATTGCCTGAGCCCATGGGTTCAAGACCCGCCTGGGCAACTTGGCAAGACCTCATCTCTACAATAAATCAAAAAATTAGCCGGGCGTGGTAGCGCGCGCCTGTAGTTCCGGCTACTTGGAAGGCTGAGGCTGAAGGATAGACGGAGCCCAGCAGGTTGAAGCTTCGGTGGCCGGGAGCGGCTACTGCACTCCAGTCCGGGCGACAGAGTGAGACTCCAACTCTGTCGCCCGGACTGGAGTGCAGTCCATTTATTTATCTAAAAAAATAAAAGTCAGAAAAGAGTCGTTTACTTGAACATCTCAGATTTCTAAGTGGCATACAGTTTAGATTTGTGATAAACGTGTAAAAAGGAACACCAAGGGGTCTGAATAAAATCCTAAATCACAAATAGATGCCTACAGCCAGCCCCTAACATCCCAGGAAACGAACACTTCAGATGTTTCTAGTGACTGGTGGGAAGTATTCATGGAGCATCCTGGAGTCTACAGCTAAAAACTGGAGTGTGGTGGCATGATCATGGTTCACTAAAACCTTGACCTCCTGGGCTCAGGCCATCGTTCTGCCTCAACCTCTTAGTAACTGGGAGTACGGGTACGTGCCACCACACTCTGCTAATTTTTACATTTTTTTGTAGAGGCTAGTCTTACTGTGTTGCCCAGGCTGGTCTCAAGTGATCCTCTTGCCTCAGCCTCCTGAAGTGCTGGAGTTAGAAGCATGAGCTATCACACCTGGCCTTCTTTTCTGGTTTTTAAAAATTAATTATTTGCATGTTTAAAGGAATGACTTACCAGGAAAGATATTTCTAGCTAGAGTATTTTGCAAATAGGTTTTCCTTTCCGATAATGGACTTATTCTTTGGAATAAATTTGGCCTTTTCTGTGGAAAATCCAGTGTAGTTTAATGCATGTGAAACTTTGATCTAGCCTGAAATGTTTGACCAATGGAGAGAAATGTAATAATTTTCAGGATTTTAGGATGTGGTTAATATAAGATTGTAGGCAGCACTCTTAGGTCTAGAAAATAATTCCCCAATCTCTTTGGATGGCATTTGAAAATGATAATATTTGTATTTACACTTTTAAAAATAGTTTTTAATTCAATTTCAAATGATTAATCATCTAGGAATATTTCAAGAAAAGCTTACGTTAGGGTAGTTGGAAGAGCTATAAGGAAAAAGGGATGAGCAACCACCCTAATTGAATTCCTTTGGAAATAGGAAACCAGGTTATAAAAATATTTCATACTCTTAGATGTAGAATATGTCGTTTATTTTGTTTGCAGTTTTTGTCAATAAATTGATGTTCTTTTTTTTTTAATTTGAGTTGGAGTCTCACTCTCTCGCCAAGGCTGGAGGGCAGTGGCTCGGCATGCTCATGGCCACTGCAGTCTCGACCTGCTGGGCTCCAGCGATCCTTCCGCATCAGCCTGAAACTATAGGCGCACGCTAGTAAATTGATATTCTTAATTAGTACCCCAGAAAATAGTTGAAACTAAAAGAGGATTGTGCATGTGAAAGCATTTTATCCACTGTAGTAATTTAAGCCCAAGGAGGGATGCTGCAGAGATTATCTGTAAGCGACAGCCTTCTAACAATTTGAATCCCAAATAGTTGATTTTTCTTCATGTGTTTACCACTTATTTAAAGTCAGCAGAATTCAGCTCTGCTAACTGAAGCATAATTAAACCAAACAGTTTCCTAGGGAACACAGCCGTTGGGGGCCCAAGGCTGATTTTCTTTTAGTATCTTGGTTAGCCCTGATCTGTTTTGCAAGGTTAAACTTTGTTTTCAAGGTGGAAAGAACACCATAACTTGATGGCAAAGTTAGTTGGGGTGAATTTTAGATTATACATTGTTACATGTAATATTTTAAAATATCTTTAGGATCAGTTTAAGAGGTCTCCTCACATCTACTTTGGTAAAATACAAATTCTTTGTATAATGGTTTCAGGCATCAGTTGTGACAGGGTTAATCTTTTCCTATGGACAAGTGTTGCTTGGTAAAAGGATGTAAAGTAAAAACTGGTTGAGTGAGTTCTGGGTTAATGCCATCATTTCAGACAGGAAAGGACTTCTCAAAAAAAAGTCAGGCTGAAGTGATACATTTCCTCTTGGATTTATATTCCTGGTGTTGATATGCATTTGTTAATACAGTTGACCTTGGCACAACTCTGGGTCTTAGGGTGTTGACCCCACACACAGTGAAAAACTGTGTGTAATTTTTGACTCCTTGGAAAACATAACACCTAATAGCCTACTGTAGACTGAAAGCCTTGCCAGGAACGTAAACAGCCGATTAACACGTATTTTGTATGTTACATGTATTGTTTACTGTATTCTTACAATAAAGTAAGCTAGAAAAAAAATGTTATTTAGAAAATCATATGAGAAAATATATTTACTGTTCATTAAGTGGAGTGGATCATCATAAAGGTTTTCATCCTTACTGTCTTCTCGTTAAGTACGCTGAGGAGGGAGAGGTGGGTTTTCTTGTCTCAGGCGTGGCAGAGGCAGAAGAAAATCCACCTGGGAGTGGACCTGCACAGCTCAAACTTGTTCACGGGTCAGCTGTGGATCTTATGTCTTCGGGCTTTAAATTGCTATTGACAAAGGTGTAAATCTTAGAATTACAAGTAAATGACACAAGTTGTGTTAGATTAGTTTAGGCTAAACTTGTGATGCATTTGGAAAAAGTTTGAAGTGTTAAAAAGCTAACTTAGGTTCTAGACAGACGGTAATAGCCGGGGTCAGGCACATTGCCTTAAGATGGCTGCCACTGGGCATCTGATTCAGTCTCCGTTGCACAAGAGAATGTGTGCACTGGGATTATTTAGTATGCAAGTTAATTATAATTGCTTGCTTAAGTAAAGGCTTTTTGGCTTGACATTTGGTCATTTTATAAACATGCTACCCTAAACCTGTGTCCCCCAGGGGGAGATATAGCAGTTAGGTATGATATTGAAGATTCCTTGTAGAAATCACTCATTTATTTACTTAAAACAAAACCTGATGAAGTTGGAAAAAGCAGTAACGCGACTGCTAAACCTATTTGCCACTCTGTTCTGTTGTTTGATGTTAGGCCTTTATAGGAAAACTCAAATAACTGAAATGGACATATTTAGGGTGTCACTTCATCATACTTTGAGCATTGTTTTTTAAAAATGTGAGGTATAAATGAAAAATTTTGATTAGGTTGTGAATTTCAGAGATTTATCTTGGTTGTGGTGTCTTGAAGTTAGAAAGGATAAAACATTTTGCAAGGACCATTGGTACATTAACGCTCTGTTCTCTGCCTGTGGGCAAGACCAACTCTAAAACAGGTCCTGGATTCCCTTCATCTTAAATCGGAGCCTTTTTCATTTGTGGTGTAGATCAGTTAGCCTTTTGATGCTATGCTTTTATTTATGCCCTGTTTGGGAATATCTGTACTGTCTTTGCATGTGGTTGTTTCATGAGATTTTGTATGGGCTTCTGCACACCTTCATCTGGGCTTCTGCATCAGCAGGGGTGGAAGTGCTTGTTGGCTTCAGCTTTCTTTGGGAGTTGTACCTGGCTTGCTCTGTCCACTCTCCGCTCTGTGTTCCCTTGGAGCGGGCAAAAGCAGTTCATGGCAGAAATGCCAGAAATTGCGTGCACGCCACTCTGTACTGGCATGCAAACTAATCTCTGCTGTGTCCTTTTCTTGTCGGGGTTACTGTTTGCTGAGAGTTAACATCTGGCTTAGGGAACTAGTTTATGTGCTCAGACGGGAAATTCCAGCTTTGCTCCCCACCCCAGAGCAAGCGAGGCCCCCACCCTGGAAGGTGGTGATTCTGTTCCTGTATCCTGTGTATGCCCCTGGTTTTTGTGAGGGACTAAGAGAGATGAGTTCCTTCGGATTTCGGTTAGAAGGAAATAAGGGGAGGTAGACTTGTATCTGTATTAAAGTGGTGGGGATGAACGAGCGAGACCTTTTGCTCCCAGGAAAGCCCAGCAGGACATGGGCAGTGCCCCGATAGAGGGGGTGAAGGCGAGGGTCGAATGGGAAAGGACGGCAAGACGTCGGCCACCAGAAGCAGCGAGTGGGTGACGACTGGAGCAGTGAGCTGACTGGGGGCGGCCGAAGGGAGTTTGTAGGTCAGACTGTCGTGGCGTGGTCTTGCAGGACTGTGTGGAGAGGCTTTAAATCAAACACCAGGGTTCAAGTGAGCTCGTGAGCACGGAGACCTCCAGCGTGGCCCTTACTCAGCTTGAACAGAGTCTGGGGCATACCTGCTTTTGATGGAATGAAAATGCTGGCTTCTCCCTCTAGCTCAGTGGTTCTCGTCAGGGGGTGATTGTGCCCCCAGGGACGTTTGGCAATGTCCAGAGACATTTTTGGTGTCACAGCGGCAAGGGGGCATGTGGTGGGTAGAGACCAGGGAGGCTGGTAAACCTTCTACAATAACACAGCACCCTCCCCTCAAGAGTAATCTGGCCCCGTTTGTCAGTGGTACCCAGATTGAGAAACACGGTTCTAACCAAAGGCAAGGAAGGGAAGCCTTGGTTTCCTCACCAGCCAGGAGGTGGTGACTCTTGGCCAGGTTTGTGAGGGTGAGACAGGGCAGGGTGTGCCAAGTGCCTTTCCGGAGAGAGCTGCCCAGCACTCGCTGTCCCCTCCCCCTGCTGGACAAGCGATTTAGGAAAGTCGCTTTTGGCCTTCTAACTCCTCTTTCAAGGCTTCACCTGTTTTTCTGAGCGATGAGTGGGATGCCCAGGAACATGTGGTGGCTTTTGTGATCTAATGCTTTTCTCATCGTTTTATCAGATTATGATTTTTGAGTATAGTTTGGCTTGAGGTTTTAGTATTTGATGACTTAATGTTTAGTGTTTATCAGTAGACAAAAATGTTGAAAGCTAGATTGAATGCTTTAGCTACTAATCAATGAAGTACAACCCTCACTTTTACTTTTTAGCTCATAGTTGCCTCTAAGATGCTCTGAAGACTGTTATTGTTTGAAAGTAACTCAAGGCTGAGTGTCCTGAATTGCTTCTTTGGAAACCCTAGCCCTCCTGTGTCTGTGTTGCCCTTTCCCCTTCGAAGGAGTTCTCACAGATCCAAACAGATGCCTTCCTGCAGTCAGAACTCCTCAGATGGGCTTCTCGGAGCCTTCCCTTGCTGGCTCTCTCTCTCTTGTCAGGCACCTTCTTTCTTACTCTCTCTAGTGAGGTGTGCATGTCACCACCAGCTCTCTCACTGATCTCAGGGGCGGGACCAGCTGTATTTTCATTTCCTTTTTTTTTTTGAGTTGGAGTCTCACTCTGTCGCCCAGACTGGAGTGCAGTGGCCGCTCCCGGCCACCGCAGTCTCAACCTGCTGTGCTCCGGCGATCCTTCCGAGTAGCCAAAGTTACAGGCGCACGCTACCATGCCTGGCTGATTTTTAATTTATTGTAGAGATGAGGGCTTGCCAAGTTGCCCGGGCGGGTCTCGAACCCGCGGACTCAGGCAATCCACTCACCTCGGCCTCCCAAAGTGCGGGATTACAGGCTGAGCCACCGAGCCCGGCTTGTATTTTCATTTCTGATACCATCTCCTTAGACATGCATTCCATTTACTGGCCTGGTGTTTAATGTCTGCTTAAAAATGGGGCGTGTGCCATCCATGTTTTTAGGGGGTCACTGGAGATTCTTTGGTGTTATCTTTTTCCTTTTTAGTGGAAAAAACTCATTTACTCTTACTGTATCTTACTTTTTCCACCTATAGAATAGGATTAATGTATGTAAAGGTACTCGAGTTTTGTAAACTATTTATTAGACTTTTACTAATGTGTCTTTTATTAATTGTAGGTGGATTTAGAAATATGCTTGCTTTTCATATTGAATTAAGATTATTTAAACATGTCATTCATTAATTGGTTAGTAGAATTAACTTTTGGGAAAAAACACTTAAAATGTAAAATAAGTAATAGAGTACACTTATTAGCAGCAAATACATTCTTGTTCAGCTTAAACCTGTAGGGTTCCAAGTTGGTAGTGTTGATAATATCACGTGTCACCTGCTTGTAAACTGAGGGCTTCCCCAACTCCCAGTGTGCCTGTAGCTATGGGTCCAAAAGCACAGGGTGTGGAGGATGCCCTGGTGATGTCCTTGATTGTGCAAGGCCTTGGTCTGCCATAGCCTGCACCAGTAAGCTTGCCAGGTAACCGCTTTGCGAGATGACGTCGTGGGTCAAAGGGAGCTGCCTGGAGAAGGAATCCACCACTTGCTCCTCCAGGTGTGGACTGGGTTTGTGGCAGAGATTGCAAGGCAAGTGAAGTTGCTAACAAAGGCGGCCTGCAGGCTTCATAAACGCGCCTTTCTCTTTACTGCATTACTAGCAGTGTGTTGCCAGCTGAAGGCTTTACAAAACAGCAGTCACATGTTCAGTGTTGGGTCACCACAAAACGCACAGGTTTAAAAAATGCATAGATGAGCAGGCCTCGGTGGCTCAGCCTGTAATCCCATACCATTGGGAGGGTGAGGGGAGTGGATTGCCTGAGCCTGCAGGTTCGAGATCCGCCTGGGCAACTTGGCAAGACCTCATCTCTACAATAAATAAAAAAAAAAGTAGATGGGCATGGTAGCGCGCACCTGTAGTTCCAGTTACTTGGAAGGCTGAGGTGGAAGGATCGCCGGAGCCCAGCAGGTTGAGGCTGCGGTGGCCGGGAGTGGCCACTGCGCTCCAGACTGGGTGACAGAGTGAGACTCCAACTCAAAAAAATAAAAATACATATATGATACGACACCCCCTTCCCCCGTCCTTGTTCCAGATTTCTGTCAAGACCTAGAATAATTTATACAGACTGATTTATTAGTGGATGGAGTATTATGTGCACATTTTAGCTCATATGGTCAAAAAATGCCCCAGAGTAGGGCGCTTCTTTCCAGAGCGGCAATATAATTGAGGTGTAATTGTTAACTGTTGGATGTAAATATTCAGCTACAGGAGAATGATTTGCTTTGCTCTCAGAGGTTTTTCTAAAAATCTTCTATTGTGATGTCAGTCTTTTTTTGTTGACATCACTTTAGGCTTACATAAGCTCCTACAAGCAATTTCCAGATATCAGTCTTTCCTAATGTTAACGTCTTATGTAACCATGGTATAATCTTATCAGAACCAGGAAGTTCACGTTTATAGAATAACCTTTTCCTGGTCCAGGATAGGATTCTGGGTCCTCCCACCTTGGGTTTAGTTATCATTGTCTTCATCTACTCCCACCTGGTAAGTAAGTTCCCAATCTTCCCCCCTCCCACCTTTCATGTTAGTCTCATGCTTTTGAAGAGTACCAGCGAGGTATTTTTTAAAATGTCCCTGTTTGGGTTTGCCAGATGTTTGCTCATGGTCAGCACGTCTTATGTCTGGTGAAGGTAATGTGATCACTTGGTTAAAGGTGGTATAACTCCATTGTGAAGTTACTGGTTTTTCTTTGCAATTAATAATAAGTTAATTTTACGTTGTAGTATTATAATAACTGACAATTCCTCTCTGATTAAGACCTTTCTCTAGTGGGGTGTCCTGCAAATACTCTGTGTCACACCATACCTTTCACGGGCCAGTTTTGCATCTGTCATTGCTTTTTGGTGTGGTTTTTGTTCAATGGCAGTTTTCTGTTTTTCTCATTCCTTCTGTATGTCTTCACTGGAATGCAATTAAGAAAGTACTGTCTCTTTTCCTTTACTTACTCATTAAGTAATTATTAATTTACATGGACTCATGGGTATTTATTTTACTTCATGGGTTTAAATCTTGCTTTGTTGCTCAAATCATAATCCAGCTTTGGTTTTTTTATTTTTTAATTTTTTTGAGTTGGAGTCTCACTCTGTCGCCCAGACTGGAGTGCAGTGGCTGCTCCCGGCCACTGCAGCCTTGACCCGCTGGACTCTGGCGATCCTTCCAGCCTCAGCCTTCCAAGTAGTTGGAACTACAGGCGCGCGCTGCCACGCCTGGCTAATTTTTTGATTTATTGTAGAGATGAGGTCTCGCCAAGTTGCCCAGGCGGGTCTCGAACCCGTGGGCTCAGGCAATCCACTCACCTCAGCATTCTAAAGAGGCGGGATTACAGGCTGAGCCACCGAGCCCGGTTTAGCTTTGGTTTTTAAGAACACTTTCCAGTTTGTTCCTGAGTCCTTTTTACAGGGCTCCACATTTTGTGAGCACTGATGGACTTTATGGTACCACACAGTGTTCTAGGTGCATCTTGTATTTTTCCAGTTTGCCTTGGCCATGGGATCCACCATTTTTCCAAAGGTATTGGGCTCATTTTAAAAACCAAGATTTAGCTGGGCTCGGTGGCTCAGCCTGTAATCCCGCGCCTTTGGGAGGCTGAGGTGAGTGGATTGCCTGAGCCCATGGGTTCAAGACCCGCCTGGGCAAATTGGTGAGACCTCATCTCTACAATATATCAAGTTGAGCCGGGCGTGGTAGCGCGGGCCTGTAGTTCCAGCTACTCGGAAGGCTGAGGCGGAAGGATCGCCAGAGCCCAGCAGGTCGAGGCTGCGGTGGCCGGGAGCGGCCACTGCACTCTAGTCTGGGTGACCGAGTGAGACTCCAACTCAAAAAAATAAATAAATAAAAAAAATAAAAACCAAGATCTGAGTGCCAGGTGTACTCCAGGCTCACTGGGTGTCATTACTTGTAGGTCCTCTCAGTTGATAAAGCTAGCAACACACGTATTGTAACATGCACGTGTGCGCATGCACATACGCGGGATTTTATTTCCTTCTCTATCCATCTAAGTGTATACATTAAAAATTGAGAGGCAGCCGGGCTCGGTGGCTCAGCCTGTAATCCCGCGCCTTTGGGAGGCTGAGGTGAGTGGATTGCCTGAGCCTGCGGGTTCGAGACCCGCCTGGGCAGCGAGACCTCATCTCTACAATAAATCAAAAAATCAGCCGGGTGTGGTAGCGCATGCCTGTAATTCCAGCTACTTGAAAGGCTGAGGCGGAAGGATTGCCGGAGCCCAACAGGTGGAGGCTGCGGTGGCTGGGAGCGGCCACTGCACTCCAGTCTAGGCGACAGAGTGAGACTTGAACTCAAAAAAAAAAAAACAACAGCAAAAAACGGAGAGGCCTGGCCGTTACGCCTGCTGCCTTGCTAGACTCTGGTGTGGCCATGTGCTCTTTGGGCTGTGGCTGTCATCATCATGCTTCCTACCTTGGCAAGGTGAATCTCCTCTTTCTTTCTCTAATTTACTTTTTAAAATAAAGTATATTTTCTAACCAAAAAAAAAAAAAAACAGAAAAAACCGTGAGTGCATACTGATGCTGCTGGTCCCAGTTTCCTGCCACGGCACTGCCTCTTCTCAGAGGCAAGGCACCTGGCTGTCACCCACAGTGTGTTGACTTCTTGGTTCGGTTCGCATGTCCTCATACAGTTAGTCTCAGAAGTACTTGCCCATTCCTCTGGGAAACGCATTAGCTTCCCAGTGTGCAGGCAGGTTTTGTTTCCCCAAGTCACTTCTGCTCTTTTCTTCCTGCCTGTTCTGTGTGATTTGTTTTTCATTTGTGTGAAATTAGGTTCATTTGTTCCTCTATGTGTATTGTTTTGTTTTAGGGTCCTCCCACAGTATTTGATTTTAATCCTTAAAGCTTTTTGAAGTAAATGGTGACCATATCCCTCCTCCATTTGTCTGTTGTTGATGGAAAATGGCAAACTTCGTAAAATATTTTAAGATGGTTACTTCTGACCCTAAGTCGAGGACGTAGGCCCTGGAACACCCATCCTCAGGAGGCTCCGAGAACATGCCCACCTTGGTTGAATGGTGGCTTGGTTCATACACGTTTTAGGAAGGCAGAAGTTACAAGCAAGAAACCATTAACCAGTTACATGTGGTTTTCGTTGGTTTGGCCCGGAGGGAGAGAGGTTTCCAAGCAGGGGCTCGTGGGTCATCAGGGATTCAAAAATTTCTTGACTGGTAATTTGTGGGTGCTGTCTAAGGAGTTTTGAAAGTCAGTAGAGGGCTGTATTGTGGAGATAAGGGGACAGCAGAAAACTCCAGGTGTGTTGATCTGTGGCTGAAGTCCTGTATGTGGCAGACTTCAAGGAGGATACAGAAGTGCCTTACAGGCTTCTGGAGTCTGGGAGCCCCAAGAGAAGGCTTTGCAGGGCCATAAAATACTTAGATTTCCTTCTTTATTTGTTATATGTCATTATGCCAGAGTCAGGTTGGAAAACAGACTTTAAGGTATGGGGTGAAAGGGTAACAAAACCCTTCAGGGCATGGGATAGGAGGGTGATAAAGCCCTGGTGAGTCCTTATCAGGCAGGACTCCACAAGCCTCTGTTAAGAATCTAGATAAGAAAAAGAAAGAAGGTCAGATGCAGTCCTCACTGTAATGAAGATCTGTTCCTGAAAGCACTGGGTCTGCCTGAAGTTAGGTAGGTTGAAAGCAGCTGTGCTTGGCAGGCATTCTCTTGGGCTTGCTTGCCTCCTTCCTTGGTTGCAGCTCCTGTTGCCATGTCTTCTGCGCTTGGGCATTTATATCGGCTCTTGTTCCACAACTGTCAGTGTTTGAAATCAGTCCCTGGATTAAATCTTTCAGACTCAGACACTTATAGGCTGCGTGCCACTTCTGGACGCATATTTTCAGACTCAGTCACTTATAGGCTGCATGCCACTTCTCTTATAGCTGTGGGAAATTATAAACTAAATTATTTTGCAGACTCTGTCCATTTTTTTTGAGATATAAGCCACTTATGTTAGTCCCCATTTTCGAGTGTGCGATTTAGCGTTTTTTGGTATAGTCACAAAATTGTGAATGGAACTTCATACTGTATGACCTTTGGGGTCTGGCTTGTGGCATGTGTCAGTATGTCATTCCTCTTTATGGAGGAGTACTCTTCCATTGCATGGACACACCACATTTTGTTGTTTATCCATTCATCAGGTGGACTTTTTCCCTCTTATTCCCACGACGGAGTACTTGGCACCTATAAATAATACTGTTGTGAACATTCACATATGGGTTTTTGTGTGTCTGTTTTCATTTATTTTGGATGTGTACTTGGAAGTGCTGTGTCATGGTAATCCTGTGTTTAATGTATTAAGTAACTGCCACAGAGGTTGTGTCATTTTTCATTCCCACTAGCAATGTATGAGGATTCCAGTTAATTTCTCTACATTCTCGTCAGCACTTTTCTTGGTTTTCTTTTTTTTTGAGTCAGAGTCTCATTCTGTCACCCAGGTTGGCGTGCAGTGGCATGCTGCTCACAGCCACCGCAGCCTCGACCCGCTGAACTCAGGTGATCCTTCTGCCTCAGCCTTCTAAGTAGCTGGAACTGCAGGCATGTGCCACCATGCCCAGCTAATTTTTTGATTTATTGAAGAGATGAGGTCTCGCCAAGTTGTCCAGGCTGGTCTCGAACCCCTGGGCTTAGGCAATCCTCTCATCTTGGCCTCCCGAAGTGCTGGGATTATAGGCATGAGCCACCGCACCTGGCTTTGTTTTTTTCTTTTTATTTTCTTTTTTTTTTGAGTTGGAGTCTCACTCTGTTGCCCAGGCTGGAGTGCAGTGGCATACACGCTCCTGGCCACCCCAGTGTCGCCCTCTGGGCTCCAGCGATCTTTCTGCCTCAGCCTTCCAAGTAGCCGGAATTACAGGTGCACATACTATGACTGGCTAACTTTTTATTTATTGTAGAGACAAGGTCTCTCCAGGTTGCCCGGACCGTCTCAAACCCTTGGGCTTAGGCCATCCATTCGCCTTGGCCTCCCAAAGTGCTGGGATGACAGGCTGAGCCACCGAGCCTGGCCTGCTTTTTTCTTTTCTAAAATTTTCATCCTAGGGACTATGAAGTGGTTTCACATTGTAGTTTTGATTTGCATTTCCCTTGACTAATGATGTCAAGCATCTTTTCATGTGCTTGTTGGCCATTTGTATATCTCTGGAGAAATCTCTATTCAAATCCTTTGACATTTTGTAATTTGGTTATTTGTCTTTTTTTGTTGCTGAGCTGTAAGCGGCCTGTAAGTATGCATGTGTGTATGTGTAAGCGTATTGTGGGTGTGCATGTGTGTATGTGAATTCTGCGTACTAGAGAAACTGTAAGGGGAGGGAGGGAGGGACACACCTCATCCACAAGGATACCTGCATAGTCAACATTTGGCCTCCCAGAGTCCTGGGATTACAGGCATGAGCCACCACACCTGGCTTTGTTTTTTTCCTTTTCTTTTTTTTCTTTTTTGAGTTGGAGTCACACTCCTGGCCATCCCAGCATTGACCCTTGGGCTCTGGCGATCTTTCCGCCTCAACCTTCCAAGTAGCTGGAGCTACAGGTGCACACTACCTAACCCTGAATTGTGCTCCACATCTTAAAAAAAAGATACTGGATAGGAATGTGTTTCATACCTGCGCTGGCATCATCAGAGGTTTGTGTAAGAGTGTTCACTGCAGCAGTGTTGGTCACACTCTTTTTTTTTTGAGTCGAAGTCTCACTCCGTCGCCCATGCTGGAGTGTAGTGGCATGCTTATGGCCATTGCAGCCTCGACCTGCTGGGCTCAGGCGATCCTTCTACCTCAGCCTTCCAAGTAGCTGGAGCTACAGGCTCATGTCACCACGCCCAGCTAATTTTTTGATTTATTGTAGAGACAAGGGCTCACCGAGTTGGCCAGGCTGGTCTCGAACCCCTGGACTCAGGTAGTTCTCTCGCCTCAGCCTCCCAAAGTGCTGGGATTATAGGCCTGAGCCACCGCACCTGGCCATTTGTCATACTCTTATTGGAGATAAGGTTTGTAAATGTTTCTCCCATCCTACGCGTTGTCTTTTGCTTACACATACACACATGCATACTTACAGACCACTTACAACTCAGCAACAAAAAAGACAAATAACCAAATTACAAAATGGTCAAAGGATTTGAATAGAGATTTCTCCAGAGATATACAAATGGCCAACAAGCACATGAAAAGATACTTGACATCATTAGTCGAGGGAAATGCAAACTTTTAAAATTGTGATGAAGTCCAGTGTATCTATTTTTTTCCTTTTGTAGTTCACACTTCGAGTGTTATGTCTAGGAAACCATTGTCTGATTCATGGTGACAAAGATTCTAAGAATTGCCTAGTTTAACACTCACACTTGATTCATTTTGAGTTAACTTTTGTAGATGGTATGAGGTAAGGGCCCAGCTTCATTTTTTTTGCTTGGAATATCCAGTTATCCTAGCTCAACGGTTGAAAAGACTATTTCTAGACTTTCAGTTCTCTCCCATGGGTCTGCATGTTTTTTTTTTTTTGAGTTGGAGTCTGACTCTGTCGTCCAGACTGGAGTGTAGTGGCCGCTCCTGGCCGCCGCAGCCTCGCCTACTGGGCTCCGGCGATCCTTCCGCCTCAGCCTTCCGAGTAGCTGGAATTACAGGCATGCGCTATCACACCCAGCTGATTTTTTTTTTGATTTATTGTAGAGATGAGGTCTCGCTGCTCAGGCGGGTCTCGAACCTGCGGGCTCAGGCAATGCACTCACCTCAGCCTCCCAAAGGCACGGGATTACAGGCTGAGCCACCGAGTCCGGCGGGTCTGTATGTTTGTGGTGGTGCCAGTACCATGCTGTTTTGATTACTGTAGGTTTTGTAGTAAGCTTTTGAAACTGGGAAGTATGAGACCTCCGACTTGTTTCTTTTTTTTTTTTTTCAGATTGTTTTGTCTGTTCTGAGTCCCTTGCTTTTCCATATCAGTCAGTTTGTCCACATCTGTACAATAAGCAATTGGAAAGAATCTTCATAGGTATTGCTTTGATATAATATTCTTTGATATAATATTCTTACATAGGTACAAACATAAGATCTAGTTGAGTATTGCGTTTTGGTGTCACCTCATTCTTGCATTTCTTAGAAAAAGATTGCCGATGGCCTAAAGATATTTAAAGAGCTGTATAGTGCCAGTGATGAAGAAATGAAAATTAAAACAAAAGTACAACTTCCCATTTATCAGATTGTCAGCGATTAGAAAGTATGGCGATGGCTAGTCCTGGCTAGATTGCAGGGAAAACAGGAGGTCCCTTTTCTTTGTAGGTCAGTTTAGTGGTAGCTGTCACATGGAAACATACACAACCCAGCAGCGTCACTTCCAGAACTGTCTTGTGCCTGTACTTGCACAGGCATACGAAGAGGTTGGTACCAGAGGGTTGACTGCAGCAGCGTTTGTAATAGCAGAATAGGGGATGCAGCCTGATTGTGTGTCCTCAAGACGGTGTGTCATTGAGTTACAACATAGCGTGAAATGTATGTGAAGGGCAGTATGTGTGGAGACACAGAGTCTAAATGTGTTGAATGAAAACCAAGTTGTAGTTCTTGTGTGGCTCCCTTTGTCATGTAAAAAGTAAAAACCCCCAAAATAATTAAATGTGCACCTGTATGGAAGATCTGTGGCCGCACACATTGAAGCAGTTAGCAGAGGTTACTTCTGAGTTGTAGAACTGGGACTTCCATTAAATCCTTTCTCACTACCTGACTTTTTTTAAAAAATGAGCAGATTCTTATTTTTAAAAAAATCATTAAAAATGACTTAGTGTAAGGCAAATTAGAATTGTACTACTCTTTAGGAATAAGAGATTTGCTTTTTCTGTCATTTTGATCATTCCTTATGTAATCCCTGTTGGTCTTCAGAGGTAAGTGCTTTTTTGTGTGATTGGTTTTGTGTGATCGCTCCCCTGAAAAGGGATTTAAATGAGCTCTGGGTACAGATATTTAATAGCATTGTCACCTTTTTCATTACTAAGTATTGTAAGTATGGGAAAATATATGATTTGTCTTTTCAGAGTTGTGTTTGTGGTAGTTTGTAATCATCCAGTGAAGACTATTCAGGTGCTAGAGCCTGGCGCTGCCACTGTGGTTTGGGTCCCTGCGCTGGAACTTCAGGTTCCGTGCAGAAGGTTCCCAGTGTGCAGGGCCCAGAGGGTCCTCACTCATGTTCAGAAACTTGAATGCCACGACCATGAGGAGGCAGTGAGACCGTCCGCACTCTGCCAGACCATTCCTAGACTCTTCAGGACTGGAGGGGTCCAGCTTTCCACCCTGTGTAAAAATGGCACGGACATTCCCTCCTAGAAAGATTTTGGGGATTGAAAACTTTTTTTGGTTTTGAGTCGGAGTCTCACTCTGTTGCCCAGACTGGAGTGCAGTGGCTGCTCCCGGCCACCGCAGCCTCGGCCTGCTGGGCTCCGGCGATCCTTCTGCCTCAGCCTTCCGAGTAGCCGGAACGATAGGCGCACGCTACCGTGCCTGGCTAATTTTTTTATTTATTGTAGAGATGAGGTCTTGCCAAGTTGCCAAGGCGGGTCTCGAACCCGCGGGCTCAGGCAGTCCACTCACCTCAGCCTCCCAAGGCGCGGGGTTACAGGCTAAGCCACCGAGCCCGGCTGATTGAAAACTCTTATCTGCTGATGCTGGTTCTGTCCTTAATCAAGACTGAATGCCATGTTTCACGTAGCAGCTTTTGAAATAACTGAGGGCGCCTGTCATAGCCTGTATTTGTTTAGAGCCTTTCTTGAGGCAGTTAATGGCCAGACACTGCCCTTTGTGCTTCTCTTCCCCAGGCCAAGCGCTCCTAATTCCTCCCACCACTCTTCTCCAGACCCCATTTCCAGAAATGTCTCCATAGTGGGCCGTGGTTTGGATGGGCTCTGGTGACCCCCTAAGCTGAAGATAGGACTCCTCAAAGTGTGGGTGGACTACTGCAAAGTATTCTGGGCTCCTTCCTCCCTAGCACTGAGAGCTGTCCTTCTTGTAATGCAGTTTAGGCTGGATAGCGCTTACCTTTTCAGCAGTGAGGTTACGCTGGGGCTAGTTTTAAGCTCTTGACGTGGTGTATGAGGTCAGCTTACCTGTGTGTGTGTCTCAGTTATTATTGTAGAGTCTTCGTGTCCGATACTTGAGAAGTTGGTTTTTTGGCACAGGAGTGGGTTTTCACATTTGTCTCTGATAAATACACACATGCTTGTGTGAGTAGTCGACATGGGAATATTGCCTCTGCTCATTGGCTCTGCCCAGTACGCTTGTTTGAATTTTGTTTTAGTTATGAGGCAAGGTGCTGATGTCGTCTTGGGTGAGTGTGCTAGTCGGTATTTATCTGAGTGGTAGATGAAATATTAAACAGGGTAGAGCCTGGTGGGACACCTGGTGGTAATGCGTTACTGATACTGTTGGCTCACCTGGCTAGAAATTACCCAGTTTTTAGCTGTGTGTTTCTTGTTAGTCCTGTGGCACAATTTATAGAGTGTCGTGATGTCATCAGAAGACTGTACTGGTTTTCACTGATCACTGTTTTCTCTTTTTCTGTTTAAGATTTTTTTGTTGTGTCGAGAGACAGAGGAGGTAGGAGGGTGAGAGCTTCTTTGCGCTGAGTTTGCTTGTGGTTAAAAAGAAGCTTTGTTCTTAACTCTTAAGTCTCGTCTCGCCATACTGAAATTAGTCCTCTGAACTTGATTTACTTTGAAATTTTGGGGTTGTTAATTCATTTTATTTTTTTGAGTCAGAGTCTCACTCTGTCACCCAGGCTGGAGTGCAGTGGCACAGTCAACAGCTACCGCAGCCTCGACCTCCTGGGCTCAAGCGATCCCTCTACCTCAGCCTCCCAAGTCGCTGGGACTACAGGGGTGCACCACCACGCCCGGCTAATTTTTTGATTTATTGTAGACGAGGTCTCACCATGCTGACCAGGCTGGTCTCGAATTCCTGGGCTTAGGCAATACTCTCACCTCCGCTTTCCAAAATGCTGGGATTCCAGGTGTGAGTTACGTGCCCGGCCAAGGGGGCTTTATAAACTCTAATTCCATCTGAGAGGGCTTTGTTAGTTCCTTTTTGTCTTGGGAAGATGGCCTACCTTTACTTTCCTCGCCTGTGGAATAGGAACATCGTGACCCTCCCACAGGGTTTTCTGAGGGCAAACGAAGTGGTGGAAGTCCGTCACTCAGCATGGGCCCTGGCACCCAGAGGGTGGACCTGCTCTCCCTTGCACCCTCTTGCTGCGGCTCCTCCTCCTTCCGGTGACGCGTCATCCTGCGGCTCCGTGCATAAATACGACTGCGCTCAATCATCACTGTTAGCCTTTTAAAAACTCAGCACTTCGGAGTAACAAAAACATATTTCTTGCAGCTCCTTTAAGGAAAAAGCAGTTCGTCTTTTTAAAGGAAAGTGCCTTATGAATGCTTCATAGCTGGACATTTTTGGTTTTTAGAGTTTAAGGCTTAAGTCATATACTTTTACAGCCAAGAATCCATTCACGTGGTTGATTCACGTTGACTTACTTTTGGCCACTTTGTGTTCAGTTGTATCATTTTGGGGTGTCTCTTTTTGTTTCTGTTTTTTTGGAGACGAGGTCAAGTGGTGTTTTGCCCAGGCTGGGCTTGAACTCGCAATCCTCCTGCTTCAGCCTGCCAAGCAGAAGGTGTCTTTGATCGCACCTTAACAGAAGCATGGGGGTGGAAGCCAGGTGTTGAAAACACTGGTGTGGCTTGCTGATCAGGCGATGGCACTGGATGCCATGCGAGTCGCTGTCCAGGAAGAAGGGTTAACGTACTTGATGAGAGCCATGCCTGTCCTCTTTCACCTTTTGCCTGCCTTCTCCAGGGCATACTGTGGGCCTGAGAGCGTGGGTTTCCATGGAAGGAAGCCCTGATGCTCCCAAACAAGACTGTGTGCCATTCAGGTGTCCTGCAGTTGCCGTGCAGAGCACGGGGCGTGTTAGCGCTGAGTGAGGGCGTTGCATACGGACTCTGCTGGACGCATCCGCTGCTTTGGGTGCTAAGAGAGGCCCCCATGCCCCAGCATAGGTCAGGAAGGAAAAGGTTTAAGGGTGAACTTCTTGGGACTGATTCTTTCTTAATTATAGGGATATGCGGTTTTTGTTAGGGACACGGTGTTAGTTGAAACAGCCAAGGAGCGGATCTGGTTGGTTAGCTTAGCTCTCCATTTACCCTTTGGCTTAACAGCTACTGAGTGCCAGCCGTGTGAACGCAGCATGGCCCATGCTGGTCTGTGTGACCTGCGGTTCTTGTAGCTATTTACAGTGTCCTTGAGGGAGAAGAAGACTTTGGACGAGCCGTGCTGGCTCGGGGGAGCAGAGGGCGAGGCGACGGCTCAGGGCTGCTGAGAGGCATCACCAGGCAGCTTGCGGAAGGAATGCGGCCTGGAAGCCAGGAAGCCAGTAGGGCATGGGCGCGCAGGCTGACCCATGCTCGCCTGCAGCCGATGCTGCCAGCATTTTGGGCCCTCCAGGGGCTGGGAGGTAGGTCTCCGGGGCTGGCAGTGTGGATTTTGTATTTCGCCTAAGGCATTCTGGGTTGTTCCAGACCCAGTTGCCACCAGTCCAAGAGTTGTGTGTCTGAATCATGTGTGAAGCACACTTAACTTGGGACAGAAGCGGAAGCCTAGGCCTGGCTTGTGAACAGGATTCCTGCATTCTCCGCAGGTGGCATTCCCTTCGGAGATGCTCACAGAGTGTGTTGAGGTGAGGCTGGAGCCAGGCCTGCCTGGGTACCAGGCTCAAACGTGATTGCTGGTGGAGGTAAATCAAAGTTGAAGTGTGCATGGCTTTTCTTGTTTCTTTTCTAAGCCATTCTGTGTTACTGCAGTACTCTGTGTGTGTACTGTGTGTGTGTGTGTGTGTGTGTGTGTGTGTGTGTGTGTGTGTGTGAGAGAGAGAGAGAGAGAGAGAGAGAGAGAGAGAAAGAGAGAGAGAGAGAAGAGGAGAAGAGTGTGTGTGTTTGCCTTGGGAGGGAGCAGCTGGTATCAGTGCAGACAGTTCATGTTGCCCAGTTATGTGCAGGACTGTTTGAATCACACACATCTTATCTTTCTGTGGAAATCAACCCTTCAGTTTTATCTTTTTATTGTCCAAAAACCACAACAGAGGTGTTTTCTTCCCCTCCTTTCTTACTCGCGTTGGGGACTGGTTTTTCTAAGCATTTCTCTGATCGTATCCTTAAAGTAGGAGAGGTCGTTGGTTGACAGAAATAGAGTACAGACAGTTCCTGACTTGGGGGGGAGTTCAGCCAACAGTGTTTCGAGTTTATGAAAATGCGAAAGCAAGAGGCCTTCAGTCGAAACCTGCTTCTGGGACTCACACGATCGTTCTTTTTCGCACTCTCAGTACAGTGCTCAATACATTACACGAGATAGAGCTGACACTTTACTATGAAATAGACCGCGTGTTAGATTGTTTTGCTCAACTGTAGGCTCATGTAAATGTGCTGAGCACATGTAAGGTAGGCTGGGCTAAGCCGTGATGTCTGGTGGGTTAGGTGTACGAAGTGCAGTTCGACTTACAATGTTTTTAACTTAGGAGGAGTCTGTTGGGCTGTTTTCCCATCGAAAGTCGAGGAGCATCCGTGTTGCATAGTGAATTCTACAAAGATAAACTTTACTGAGTAAAGGACATTTTCTTTTCCGAATAGATTAATAATGTGAGCGCCTATGGATTTGTTTTATGTAAGACTTTAGTTTTAGTTGGATTATAGATGATTTACAATTGTATTTGACTTACACCAGTTGGGAATGAATGCCAGAGTATATTTCTGAATCTTGCTTAAAAGGTACTATGTAGCACTTCTGCTCTAATTTTACTGGACATTAAAAAAAAAACTCCCCAAATTTGGGATCAGAGTGGTGAAACATTTTTTTCACTTGTTAAGAATATTCTTTTAAAAATGTTTTGTTGGGACCAGAACACTCAGCATGATAGCTGCCCTGCTGTTGACTGGCGGTGCCAGGCTGCACCCAGCCCTCCGGCTCACTCACCTTGCTTGCCTGGAACTCGACCCCCCAGCCTCTGGGAACTGCCATTCCACTCTTGATTCTTAGGGTTTGATGGTTGTAGATTGCTCACATGAGTGGAATTATGCAGCATCTGTCTTTTTTGATGGGCTCATTTCACGTAGCACAGTGTCCTTCTGTCCTCCCTCTTGTGACATTTGTAGAATTTTCCTTTCCTTAAGGATGACTGGTTTTCCGTTATGTGTATAGGCCACCTTTACATTCATCTGTCTGCGGGTGGGCCAGAAGCAGAATTTCCGCCCCCAGTGCTGTCCCGTGGTGAGTAGTGTGGCAGCGAGCATGCCGGGGCACCTTTTAAATCCCGAGTTTGGTTCTTTGGAAGAAACACCCCGAAGCGAATTGCTGAAGCAGGTGGCAGCCCTGTTTGTCACTTTCTGAGAGACGTCCGCCATTTTCCCAACTGTGGCCGGACCCGTGTGCACTCCCACCAGTGTGCGAGGGTCCCCGTTTCTCCACATTTCACCAGCAGTTGTTGTGTTTTGTGTTCTTGAAAATAGTCATCCTTACAGGTCTGAGGTAGTTTCACATTGTGCATCTGGTTTGCATTTCTCTGGTGATTGATGATTAAGGAGGCTGAGCATCTTTTTGTGTGCTGGCTGGCCATCTGGCCCATGTGGTGCGGCGCACACACGTGTGTGTGTGTGTGTGTGTGTGTGTGTGTGTGTGTGTGTGCGCGCGCGCGCGCACCTGTAGCACTTGTCACAGCCCTTCGTTGCGGCGTTGGGTATGTTAGGCCTTTGGAGCAGCCTCAGGAAGGAATCTCTCTGGCTTTCTCCTGCCCTCCTGCCACCGACCCAAGGCGGAACTCAAATCTTCGTCTGCTTTCTGGCTCCGTTCGGGAGACCCTCCTTCCAGAGAGGGTGCCACCCCACACCCATGACATGCCCATGAAACCCAAGAGCACATGGTGGCAGGGTGGGGGAAGATCCTGGAGGGTGGCGATGGGGAGGCAGGGAACGCCACGGCCCCTACGCCCTGTCCCCCCTACGCCTCACCTTCCCCCGCACGCCTCACCTGTGTCTCTTCCCAGTGTCCTT
The DNA here is from genome assembly GCA_027257055.1 of Cephalopachus bancanus. Taxonomy (NCBI): domain Eukaryota; kingdom Metazoa; phylum Chordata; class Mammalia; order Primates; family Tarsiidae; genus Cephalopachus; species Cephalopachus bancanus. Next base: position 1,495,263 of record JAPVLO010000177.1, on the reverse strand, counting down.
GGCTACTTCCTTCACAGCACACCAGTAACCAGGCATGTTCCCTGAGTTCCATGAGCTGCTCCCACTCATTAATCTAGCCTGAGGGGGGTTATGGGAACCCCCCGCCTGGAGCCAGGGAGTCAGGAGTTCTGAAGCCCAGCTGGCAGCTGGTGTCTGGAGCTGGGGCAGCCGAGAGACTGAGCCCTCCCCCGTGGGATCTGACACATCTCCAGGAGGTCGTTTGGAGTTGAATTGGGGCACACCGCGGGTGTCTGGTGCTGGGTGTGTGGGGGAAGACCCCCACACTTTGGTTTGTTCCGAGAGCCTTCTGTGTTGGTGATGATTGTTGTGGTGGGAGAGCAGAGGGAAACCCAATTGGAGAGTTTTTCCAAAACAGCCTGTTTTTTAGTGGAGTTATTAGGTTTTTTTCTTTTTCTTCTTTTTTACTGTTGAGTTGTAGGAGTTCCTAATACATTTTGGAGATTAAACCCCTTGTCAGAGACATGGCTTGCAGGTGTTTGCTCCCATTCCACAGGTTGCCTTTTTACTCTGTTGATTGTTTCTTTTGTTGTGTAGAAGCTCTTCAGTTTGATGTGGTCCTGCGTGTTTATTTTTGTTACCTGTGCTTTTGATGCTAAATCCATGAAATAATTGCCAACACCAATGTCACGAAGCTTCTGTGCTTTCTTCTAGGAGTTTTAGTTTCAGGCCTTACATTTAAGTTATTAATTCATTTTTTTAGCTGATTTTTGTGTATGGTGGTGCAATAAAAGGGCCTAGTTTATTCTTTTACGTGTGGATATGCAGTTTTTCTAATGCCATTCCTTTCCCCGTTGTATCGTTGGCATCCTTGTTGAAGATCAGTTGACTATATATATATTGGTGGCCTTCTTTCTGGGCTTTCTTTTCAGTTCTATTGGTCTGTATGTGTGTCTTTATGCCAGGACCATGCTGCTTAGATTACTGTGTATTTGAAATCAGGAACTAAGATGCTTCCAGCTTTGTTCTTTTACAAATTGATCTGGGTATTCATGGCTTTTTGTGTTCCTGTATCATATCAATTTTAGAATTGTTTCTCCATTTCTGTTTAAAAAAATGCCACTGGGATTTTGATATAGATTGCGTTGAGTTTTGTAGATTGCTTTGGGTCGTTTGAGCACTTTAGCGGTGTTAATCTAGTCTGTGAACATTTTGTCTTTCCGTTTGTTTCTTTCTTAATTTCACTCATCAGTGTTTAGCAGTCTTCACTGTAGTCTTTCACCTCTTGAGTTAAGCTCAATTTTTTTTTTGGTTTCTGTTGTGAATGAGATTGTTTTCCTAATACCCTTTTCAGACTATGTGTAGAAACATTGTGGATCTTTAAAACTTGATTTTGTATCCTGCCACTCTACTGAATTCATTTATTGGTTTTAGCAGGTTTTTTTTTTTTTTTTTGAGTCAGCGTCTCACTCTGTGGGCCAGGCTATAGAGTGCAGTAGCACCATCACAGCTCACTGCAGCCTCAGACTCCTGGGCTCAAGCCATCCTTGCTTTAGCCTCTTTAGCCTCTTAAGTAGCTGGGATTGTAGGCATGTGCCATCACGCCTGTCTGATTTTAAAAAATTTTTGGTGAGATGAGGTCTTGCTGTGTTTCCCAGGCTGATCTCGAACTCCTGGGCTCAAGCAGTCCTCCCGCCTCTGCCTCTCAAAGTGTCGAGATTGAAAGTGTGAGCCGTTGCACCCGGCCTCCCAACAGTATTAAAAAGGGAACCTTTGGAATTTTCTAAGACATAATGTTATGTTATCTGCAAACAGGGACAGTTTTACTTTTCCTTACCTTCTTGGATACTTTTTACTCATTTTTACTCGTTTATGAGCCATTTTGTTTTATTTGTTGCTTAATTGCTCTGGCTGGGACTTCAGGACTGTGTTGGCTAGAAGTGGCAGAAGTGACATCCTTGCCTTGTTCCTGATCTTACAGGAGCAGCTTTCAGCTTTTCACTGTTGAGTGTCATGTTTGCTGTGGGCTTTTCTTATATGGTCATAATCAGGTTGAGGTTCTTTCCTTGGGCAGTATTTAGACAGTATGCCCTTAATTGTCGAGTGCCAGATAGTTGATGGAACTAGGGTTTATCGTTCTTTCTTAAAATATGTTCTTCATTCTTAAGAGTGACTCAAAATATAGGGATAGTATGAGAAAGGGTTGCTAAACTCCATTACATAAAATGAAATTTTTTTCCATGGCAAAAACAAAGTTAAGACAACTGATAGACTAGGAGAAAATATCTGCAGCATATTACAGATGAAGATCCCTCCTCTGTAAGGAACTCAAAAATGGAGAGAATAAACTACAATAACCTCGTAGAAAAATGGTCAGAATACATGAGGGATAATCCCCACAAAAGAACAAATGGCCCCTACACATAAGCAAATATTTTGAGTTTACTCCTAGTTAGAGAAATGCAAATTAAAATACACTGAGGTCTTACTTTTCCATTATCCTCTTGGCAGAATTAAAGTGTAACTGCCCGTCCTGCTGGCAAGGCTATGGGGTGCTCACACTGTCGGGGAGAAGGCCAGCTCACACAGCCCTTTTGGAAGAGTGCTTGCTGCTGTCCAGCCGAACGCAGGAGCATCTGCCTCTTGACCTGCCAGTTTCCGTTCTTGGAGTTTTCCCTGATGGCACTCCGCCCACACCGCCTTTTATGATCTCACACCTGAGCATGCTTCTTGCAGTCTCCTGCACAGGAGTTGGTCATGTAGACCAAGGCGTGGCCGCACGCCAGAGCACGTGCTACTGTAGAGAGGATGAGGGAACTCTGTCACCGCCAGGACTGTTAGGTGAAAAAGGAGGCATCTGCAGGTAACGGTACCATAGACCAGAGGAGTGGAAGAACACAGCGCATGCCTCGTTGGTGCTCAAGGGACACAGGAGCCTGGTCTAGAAACTGAGGTGGTCCCAGCAGGGGGTAATGCAGAGGCGAGCTCCTGGGTGTCTCCTTTTATTTTTTTATTTTTTTATTTTTTTGAGTTGGAGCCTCACTCTGTCACCCGTACTGGAGTGCAGTGGCCGCTCCTGGCCACCGCAGCCTCGACCTCCTGGGCTCCGGCGATCCTTCCGCCTCAGCCTTCCAAGTAGCTGGAACTACAGGTGCGCGCTACCACATCCGGCTAGTTTTGATTTGTTGTAGAGATGAGGGCTCACCAAGTTGCCCAGGCGGGTCTCGAACCCGTGGGCTCAGGCAATCCACTCACCGGGTATCTCCTTTTATAAGGACATTAATCCCAGGACACTGCCCCAGCCTGATTACCTCCGGAAGGCGCCATCTCCAAATGTCATTACAGTGTGAGTTATGGCTTCGGCTTGAATTCCAAGGGCACACGGTCCTGTCCATAGCAACCCCCATATGATTATGATCTGGGTCAGGATTGGAGACTGGCCTTGTAGCAGTGCTTCCACTCAGAAACAGGAGTAAGTCACCTGGGCTCTTGTTAAAATGCGGATTTGTGGTCGGTAGGTCTCTGGGGTCTGACACATGTCGGGCTCAGATTTAGCTGAGCTCTTTATCTGTCCTGAAGATCTTGAAGTTTCTGCCATTTTTAGGTGTGTTTTGCTGTGATTTGGCTCTCCAGCTGAACTGTTCACTTCTGCAGCGTGTAGACCATGAGCTCCTTTGTTGTGCCATGTGGGCTGTTTAGTAAATGCTCGTTGCATGGATTCGATAATCCAAAGTGTGGATTTAATGAATGCCATTACTTGGAACCAGTGTGAAGCAGCAATGAAGAGATGGAGGTAAGCTTAGACTCAGGATGCTTTTAAGGAAGGCAGGAGATAAGCAGATAACAATACCCATCTCCCAAGGCTGGGACTGTAGACAGTGACCTCCGTGACAACATGCGAAAGGCTTAAATCTTCTCAGATGGTTTACCTTCAGTGAAACTTGATCTTGTATTTTGTAACTCTTGAAGTGGAAGCATTACTAAATAACTCAAAGATGCCTTTTGAGATGAAAATGCTCTTCTTATATAACTAGAGAAGATTAAATATTTGCATAATAGCATCATCGTCATAATGGCGCAGTGACTGCCAAGCTATTTTTCACAGCAGTTGTACCTTTCACAGTCCCACCGGGCGTGTGTGGGGGTTACCGCTTCTCTGTATTCTTGCCAGCACTTGTTGTTCTCGGTCTCATTGGTTTTGTCTGTCCTGATGGCCTTGAAGTGGTATCTCATTGTGGTTTGGATTTACATTTCCCCCCTGATTAACCGTGGGGAGCATCTTCTCATGTGCTTATTGTTCACTTGTGTATCTTCTTCAGAGAAATACATCTTCTGCTCATTTTTAAATTGAGTAATTTGTTCTTTTATTATTTAATTTACATATTGTAGAAACAAGTCCCTCATTAGATACATGAATTGCAAATATTTTCTCTCATGCTATGGGTTCCCTTTATTTTCTTGGTGATGTCTTTTGCAGCACAAAAGTTTTAAATTTTAATGATGTCTAGTCTGTTTTGTTTTTTTTGGTTTTTGAGTCAGAGTCTCACTCTGTCGCCCAGACTGGAGTGCAGTGGCCGCTCCCTGTCACCGTAGCCTCAAACTGCTGGGCTTCGGCGATCCTTCTGCTTCAGCCTTCCAAGTAGCCGGAACTACAGGCGCGCGCTACCACATCTGGCTAATTTTTGATTTATTGTAGAGATGAGGTCTCGCCAAGTTGCCCAGGCGGGTCTCGAACCTGCGGGCTCAGGCAGTCCACTCACCTCAGCCTCCCAAAGCGCGGGATGACAGGCAGAGCCACCGAGCCCGGCTCTGGTCTGTTAAAAAAATTTTTTTTCTCATGCTTTTGGTGTCATATCTGGGAAACCATAGTCAAGATTTAAGCGTGTGTTTCCTTCTAAGAGTTTTATGGTTTTGGCTCTCACGTGTTGGACTTTGATCCATTTTGAGTTAATTTTTATATATGGTATGGGGGAGGGGTCCAATGTTACTCTTTTGTATGTAAACATGTATCTAGTTATTCCAGCACTGTTGGTTGGAAAGACTTTTGATGCTGTCTGCCATAGTGAAAAGCATTATTACTTGGCAAGTAAGGAAAGCCAGAGCTCGGGTGTCATTCTGGACACATTCCTCTAGTGTTATCACGTCCTGCCATTTTTGCCTCTGCTTCTGTCTTCCCCGCACCCCCACCTGCACCCCAGCCCCACTCTGGTCCTAGCTTCACCAATCTCTTGTGCAGACTCACGCAGCTGTGTCCACACTGCATGTTCTCAGCCCTCTTTGCAGCCTTTGTTTTCAGACTTGAGCCATTTGCCTTTTGCCGCGTTAATACTGTTCAAGGTCTACAGTTGTCAAAGGACCCACAGGGCCCTACGGGATCTCCTCTCCTTTAGCCAGTCTGTGCCTTTTGTGCCCTCTTGACCTCTGTCAGCCAGACACTTCTCAGAAGAAGAGCATCTTCCCGTGCTTCCCCCCACGGCTGCCAGCGTGCCTGCGTCCTCGAGTGCTCTTCTGCCTCCTTGCCTGCCGCTGGGTGAACTGCCCAGCCCGTTCCCTGAGGCCGGCCTTCCTCAGAAGACCCGCTCATCTGCTCAAGGGCGTTGCCCTCCTCACGCCCCGTCTCCCTTCCTCAGGATCGGGTTTTCCTCGGTCCGAGCATTCTGAGGAGCACACACACGTTCTCTTGTTCCGTCTTAAAAAAACACTCTTGTTTTGCTTGTTTGTCTTTTTGAGTCGGAGTCTCACTCTGTCGCCCAGACTGGAGGGCAGCGGCCGCTCCCGGCCACCGCAGCCTCGACCTGCTGGGCTCCGGCGATCCTTCCGCCTCCGCCTTCCAAGTAGCTGGAACTGCAGGCGTGCGCTACCACGCCTGGCTGATTTTTTGATTTACTGTAGAGATGGGGTCTTGCCAAGTTGCCCAGGCGGGTCTTGAACCCACAGGCTCAGGCAATTCACTCACCTCGGCCTCCCAAAGCGCGGGATTACAGGTTGAGCCACCGAGCCCGGCAAAAGCTCTTGTTTTGTTTGGGAAAGGTGCTTCTTACAAAAAGGACCAGCTGCAAAACACGGAGACTTCCGCAGCAATTATTTTTCTCTTCTTAAAGTGAAAGAATAAATGGGCTCCAAGGAATCACAGCAGGTGGACAGATGGGGAGCATCTCAGAGTTATCTTCAAGAAATGGAATGAGGAAATGCGAAGCTAAAATTTTCAACCAAGGAATTCTTACAGCAACTTGAGGATTGCCACCTTCTCCCCTTTAGTGGAAAAACGTGGCCTGTTACTACAGATTATTTACTCCACTCCAATAAACACCTTAGAGCATAGTTTTGAATAATCAATGTCTTCTTGCAAAATTCAGGGACAGAGTGAGGCAGATACCTACGGAAGTGAACACAAAAACCTAACAACAAAACCCCTTAAGGGAGGATGCAGGCTTTTCAGAAAGTACCTGGACTGGAAAGGCTAGGAGATCATAGGACATTAAACGCAACTGCATATCCCGGGCTCCGTTTGTGTTGCTGTGTGGGATTACCAGCTTGCAGGACTTCTGTGCTTAGCCCCCATTTCCCTGTTTGTGGACGAAGCCAGTGCTGCTTCGGTTAACAGCCCACACAGCTTTGCCCTTTGAACGCTGTCTGCCGTGCGAGGCTGGAGCTGCGACACCACATTTTCCCACTGAGGGTGAGCGAGCTGCGTCTGTGCGGGAACGAGAGGCTTGTCACTCAGTTCACACGTATCGCGCCTGGCACTTCGTGGAAGTCAGCTCCAAACTCTGCATTTATCTTGTGCCACTGTATGTTTGTGTGTGTGTGTGTTTTTCACAATTTCCCACCACATGAAGCACAGTAAATGTCACAACACATTTGCGTGTGGTTCTGGTCACCCAGTAGGGTTGCTTGTGTCCAGTGAAACAAGAGACCAGAATCACTGAACAAGTACACGTGGTGGGGCTGACACCATCTGGGTAGAAAACAGATAGGAAGACACAGCTGTCAGGTGGCACCAGAAGCCTCAAGGACCCACCCCTCAGCCTGTAGTGGAAGGCCCCTTGCCAGATGCAGCCCCTCGCCCATCCCCCTATTCTTGGATGGGAAAGCAGGGCCAGCACTGTTGCTTTTGTAAACAGAGAAACCAGCGTGCTCCTTGGGGAAAGGCAAGGGCTTGAGAAGACCGGCCCTGGGCAAAAGTTGTTAGGACTGCCCCTGGAGGCGATGAGGCCTGCCTCAGAGAGAGACAGGGCGACCACGCGACCATGCAACCACGCAACCACAGGGCCGGCTGCTGCCTGAGGCTCGGCCGACAGTTCACGCGCCCTGCGGAGTGACTTTGTGTGTCCAGGTCGTAGAACTCTTCACCTTGTCTTCAGAGACTGGTCAGCAGCCTCTTTCCTGCTCACAGATGACGACTTCTTCATTGTTGTCAAGGTGTTGCTGCTCTCTCCGCAGTCAGCTCCCAGAACTGGCTTCCTTCTTGGGCCTGGTCTCTGCTTTATGTTCCTGCTTTTTGTCTTGGGGCTCCCTTGTCCCCGACAGGGTCAGCAGGCTTGTAAGAGCAGTTCCCTCTCGACTGGCCACTTCCCTACTCCTCGTCACATGGCCGCGCGCCCTGTTGCTCGCCATCCCGTGCATTTCTGTGTGTCTGCTGCTTCCTGCTCCACTGAGGATGCTAGGAGTGCAGAGTTGAATGTGGTCTGGTGTCCTGGAAGGACTTTGTGACCTTGCTTTCCAGGTGCTTGTTGCTCCTGCACTTGTGAGCAGGCTTGGGGCGGTGGGTGTGGGTGCACTTGTGTTTGGCCAGTTACCACTTGCCTCTCCAGTGCTTCTTCCTTTAGGACCGGAAACTCGCTCCCTTTAGCCCTTGAGATTTGTAGCCCTGGGGACCCATGGGGCCAAGGGGTTTTATGTAAAGTGTGCTCACGTGTAGGCCCGGTCTGTGTGCCAAGTACCAAAGGGTCACTAGAAAGACATTTCAGGAGTGAGACTCTTGTACTGCATCTTGGGAACTGGAGTGGCAAGTCCCAGTGGATTAAGGATGGAAGGTGTGTCTTCGTTGAAAAATGATGGTAAGCTAACTTGACTCACCTTGATTAGTAACGTAGTTCTCTTTAGACCTCCTTGAGTGAGTTATACTATTGAATGTGTACATATAAGTATTAAACACCTTTCGGAAAATAGTTGCCATTTGGACAGATTACTGGTGGGTCAAATGATACATTAGTGGATTTAATCCTCAAACAACTGTTTAGGCACTATTATGCCCATTTTATATCTGAAGAAACTGAGGTCAGGAATGTTAGAAAAAAGATTTTTATTGATCTTACTGCCACTGCAGGCAGTGTAAACATGTTTGCTCTTTCTTAATTTTGCTTTATATCTCACAAGATAAAATAACTATGTCAGCTGGTTTTAAGATTTAAGTCACTTTGTGGGGGAGAATCTTCTCCAGTGTTTAATTGAAATGGTTCAATAAAGTCTTCTCCCTGCCATAATTTGTTTTGTAGATTTGAAATAAGGGCATTTCATTGATTCTAAAATGTGTATGACTTTTATAAAATTCTCATTTTTCCCCCTAAGGCTTTAAGTTTCTTAATTATGTAAAAATATTATGCTATACAATAATGTGAAGACTTTGTATTACAGGTAAGAAAAGTAGTGTATCTCCAATTTCTTCAGAAGTTTTAGTCACTGATATCTCCTCATTAAATGTGGAAAGATATTACTGTTCATTGCTTTACTGTATGTAAATATACAACAGTATCTTTTTAATGAATGAGGTTAGAAAACTTGTATTCAGTTGTTCCAGAAACTTCGTCACATTGAGGGAATACTTTTTTTCCCTCAACTATTTACTATTTTTTGAGTAAATGCAAAGATTCTTTTTTTGACTTGGAGTTTCACTCCGTCGCCCAGACTGAAGTGCAGTGGCCGCTCCCGGCCACCGCAGCCTCGACCTGCTGGGCTCCGGCGATCCTTCCGCCTCAGCCTTCTGAGTGGCTGGAATTACAGGCGCGCGCTACCACGCCCAGCTAATTTTTGATTTATTGTGGAGATGAGGTCTCGCCAAGTTGCCCAGTCGGGTCTAGAACTCACGAGCTCAGGCAGTCCACTCACCTCAGCCTCCCAAAGGCGCGGGATTACAGAAATGCAAAGATTGTTTACGCACACAGGCCTCTATAATGACACTAGAAGTAATAGAATCTTCTTCCTTGGCCTATTGTCTTGAAGTGTTTCTTACAAAATTTTAGGGAAGTACTTTGTCTTAAAAAACTGTTGATAATTCTAGGTTGAAAACTCTTCACCTGAGACTGAAAAGCCTGTCTCTGCATTCAGCTGACCACCTTGGTGTCAGTGGTATTTCACACTGGATGTGTGGCACCCGAGCTGTTCTCGAATTTTAGGAGAGGCGAACTTCTGCCTCCTGTCTCCTCGTCCTACCCAAATCGTTCTGTCTGTAAAGATCTTAGAAGGGCTCGAGACAGGTCTGGATTGGGGATTCATTTTCAGAATTGTGCGGGACACTTTTCTGTGGGTGCTCCTGGGAAGTGCACTGAAGAGGTGCCTTGGCTCCTGCCGTCCCTGGGACCCTCTACTGACCTGCACGGCCGCCGCGCCAGCTCTCGGGCTTGGAGTGTGCTCCTTTGGGAACGGGCCTCCAGGTCTGCCTTGCTGTCCCAGTGCTTTGGTCGAGCAGTCAGTCGACCTGGCCAAGGGGAGCCGTTAGAATGGGGGCGGCTTGGCGCGGCCTGGCCTCGCACGTTAAGCATGATGGGTTTAGAGGATTACAGTCCCGTGTAATCATCAGAATCTGTGCGACAGGACGTCTGTTTATTCTGTGTTGGTGGAGAAATAGCGTCCTTTTTCTTCAGTGTGAATAGTTTGTGTTCTTGCTGGCCCTGGTGGCTTAATTTGGCTTAATTTTGGAAATGTCCTTTGTGGAAAAATAGCTTGTGGTTAGTATGAAATCTTCTTATTAGGACTAGGTACTCATTACTAATCTCATTTGTTATTCTAGACTGCTTAAGAGTTGTTTGGTACATTCAAATGTTTTCTTCTACTTTTTCCCAGGTTGCACGTTTTCAAAAAATACCTAATGGTGAAAATGAGACAATGATTCCTGTATTGACATCAAAAAAAGCAAGTGAATTACCAGTCAGTGAAGTTGCAAGCATTCTCCAAGTAAGTGGCTGGTGGGGAGGAAGGGAGTAGGCTGTGTGAAATCAGTCGTTTGGACTCTGTAAATCAGTGCTGTCCACCAGATGGAAATATTCTGTTCTGTGCTGTGCGACGTCATAGCCACAAGTTAAACATGGCTGTTGATCTTCCACTGGGGTTAACTGCGCCTGCATGAATGAAACGTGGCTGGTGTGATGAAGGAACTGAATTATTTCATTTAATTTTAGTTTATTTAAATAGCTGCATGTGACTATAGCTTGTAGGTGCTTTTTACCTAAACATCTCTATATATTGGGTCTTACCGGTGTCAGGATTCATGTGATGTGTCGTGGCCGCCTGATTGGATGGTACCATCCAGGAGCCTTGGCGTTGCCAGGACCTGTTTGTGCTGTGTAAGGGCTCCCTGGATTAGGAGAGTCAGTCAATTCCTAACATAGGCAGTGGCAGCAGTTTGTCTTTGTTTTTTTAAATAAGGGTTTTCTAAGGTAAAGTAAAAACTAAGTACAAATTCAGAATTGCAAATACACTTTAATTGGTTATGTAATTTAATCTTGTCCCGGTTTTCAAAAGCACAACCTATTGAAACATGAAGAAAAGAATATATATTTCCCCCTTTAGTTGCATATTTTAATAGTGGCATTAGAATCATTGGTATCCTTTTCTGAGGTTTGTTTTGTTGTTGTATTTATACTCTATTTTAAAACCTCTTATTTTTAATACATTTAAATTTTGAAAGGCTCCATTATTGAACTCTATTGTAAACACTTTTGGTCAGAGAAACAAAATATTTTGGGGGTGCAGATAGTTTCATTCTTCAATGACAGTTACAATAATCAATCATGAGTGACAGTAACTGAAGGGTGTAGGCGTTGTTAGTAGAATGTAAAATGTCCCAAGAGCAAATTCATTTTAACTTCATTGCTTTGAGTTAATTTAGGTAGCACAAATTTGTGGCCTGAAGTAATTATATATAATCCAAGATCAAAAAATAATATCAGCCTCAGTGTGTTGATAGACTCAGAGAGCAAGGAAGGCATTTATGGCCCACTGAATGTTCTTTTGGAAAAACTAATTTTAGAAAACAACTAAGAACAATGAAAAGTAAAATGCAAATTAAAATGTACTGATACTTTGCTTTCTGTGAGTAAGTTTTGTGGACTGGTTTGTATTATTCCTTTTTCTCCATAAGATTTTTTAATTTGTTTAGTTTGGTATATTCTACCTTGCTGCTTACATTTAAAAAAAATCAAGTTTATTGAGGTATAATTTGAATAAAATACAGTGCACTTATTTGAAGTGTACAATTTGCATTTTGACCAGTGTAGCCATCACCAAATTGATATAAATCATGTTTGTCACTCCAGAAAACTTCCGCAGGCCCCTTTGCAAGTAATCCCTCTCAGTATATCACCCAAGGCACCTACTGATAAGGTGTTTGTCCTCATAGACTAGTTTGACTGTTGGAGAAGTTTCTGTGAATGTGGTCATACATTCTGTACTTGTTGTGTTTTTTTTCTTTTGTTTTGTGCTAACATTTTCAGTAACCTTTATGTGTAAAATCTGACAGGCTGATCTTCAGAATGGTCTAAACAAATGTGAAGTTAGTCACAGACGCGCCTTCCATGGCTGGAATGAGTTTGATATCAGTGAAGATGAGCCACTGTGGAAGAAGTATATTTCTCAGGTGGGACACCGTTCTTTCCTCCTCTGCTGTGGGAGTCACATGGACCTTTGTTACTTAGTTGTTACTTTTTTGAAGTTATTTGTGTAGAAAGGGAGACTATTGTTAGCTTTTACCTAATAACTTGCATTTTTGTTTGGAATTCCTGTAACTTTGAGGTCACAAGGCTTAAAAGGCAGCGTTTTCTCTAGGGATAAAGCACATGCAGACTCTGTGGCTGACAAGAGTCTCTTTTGCAGACACTGAACTTCTGCCTTTTAGGTGACAGGAATACCAATGTTACTAGGCTAGCCCTGACCAGCTTACAAAATTAATAAGAGTAAGACAAGGAACTTAAACTCAGACTGCATGGTACAAATTGCACCTTCATTTCTTTTTTTTTTTTTGAGTTGGAGTCTCACTCTGTCGCCCAGACTGGAGTGCAGTGGCCGCTCCCGGCCACTGCAGCCTCGACCTGCTGGGCTCCAGCAATCCTTCCTCCTCAGCCTTCCGAGTAGCCGGAATTACAGGCATGTTACCACGCCCGGCTGATTTTTTGATTTATTGTAGAGATGAGGTCTCACCAAGTTGCCCAGGCGGGTCTCGAACCCACGGGCTCAGGCAATCCACTCACCTCAGCCTCCCAAAGCGCGGGATTACAGGTTGAGCCACTGAGCCCGGCTGCACCTTTGTTTCTTACCAGCTATAGAATCTTTATTATACTCTGAGCCTTCTCTGTAAAATGGTGATACTAACTTTAGGAGATCACAGGCTTTCAAGAAAGGGTATTATTTATAATTTTATCATTATCCTAATGGTTTAGGAAAAGCTTCCTGTAGGATTTCTTTTTCTTATCTTGGTAACAATTATGTTAGTGTAAGAAGTCATGAGATACTGTGACCAATTTTCAACTAGTATGATTGGTTTGCTAAACAAATAATTGTTGGCTAAAAATTTCTTTTTAGAACAGCATTTCTGTGTCTGTTAGCCTGCAAGTTCGTTTTAAAAAGGTCTGTGTTTAACTTTTTCTGAAGAGCCTTTCCTACTAATGAGCCCACACTTACCAGGCTTAACTTTGCAGATGCGTTTGTCTAAGGTAGCAGAACTGCAGTTTTAGAGGTTAAAAGAAGATAGTATCTGTCTTGTTTTTATGCACACACATTTGTATCCACGTTACCTAAAACTTCAGGAAGTGTCGACATGGTTAATGCTGGACTGATGAGCTGCGATGGTTTGACTTCTCACCAGGCATTGTGGTTCAGTGCTGTGCTTTCTTGATCCTGTTAGCAAAGCTGAGTACCTGCCCCTTGGGATACCTGCGAGGCTGAAGCCCTGCCTGTCGAGTGGAGCAGCCCTTGTGGCCGCCAGCACAGTGCCACCTGTTGGTCGTACGTCCTGGGTGGTGCTCTTTATCCCCAGAGAACGCTGAGGCCATTGCTCTGCACACTCCTGCCTGGCCCCTGCTGTTCAGCTGGTGGAGTGCTTGGTGCCACCACACGGTTTTTTTAGAGGAAAATAAGACCATGGGCCTTGCCCTCAAAACGTGAGGTTAGCAGCTGACATTTTAGGAGGGTGTTCTGGTTTACACAATGCTTTAATAAACACCTTTAAGCCGTGCTTGGTGGCTCAGCCTGTAATCCCACACCTTGGGAGGCCGAGGTGAGTGAAGTGCCTGAACCCCGCAGGTTCGAGACCCGCCCGGGCAACTTGGCGAGACCTCATCTCCACAATAAATCAAAAAATCAGCCGGGCGTGGTAGCGCGCGCCTGTAGTTCTAGCTCCTTGGAAGGCTGAGGCAGAAGGATCGCCGGAGCCCAGCAGGTCGAGGCTGCAGTGGCCAGGATCGGCCACTGCACTCCAGTCTGGGCGACTGAGTGAGACTCTGACTCAAAAAATAAGTAAATAAATAAATAAATAAAATAAACAAACACTTTTAGTGGATCCTTACTGCCGGTTCTTGGCATAAGGTTCCACTTTACCTGATGAGGACTCTGAGTCCTAAAGAGTTCAAGGTGACACAGTGACAGGAGTGGGCTTCAGCCCCAAGCGTCTGCCTCGGGCTTGTGGTTTGTCAGCCCTGAGCCCCAGTGCAGGCGATGTTTTATTTTGTTAGGGCCGTGATTCATTTTTTTAATCCTTCACTCATTACACTCACTTGAGGAGTGCTTGTTTAAAGATGCTGGAACCTGGCCCTTTGCACAGAGACTCTGCTTTCGTCAGTCCAGTGTGAACCAGGGCATTGCTGCTGTTAAAAGTTTCTCATGATGCCGGTGTGAAGCGGGATTGGAGGCACCGTGCCAGGATTGGAGCCGTGTAAAGGGGCTGGAATGGTGGCCTGTCGCCACGGCCTGCGGTACCTGGGGCGGGGCTTTCTGCGCGGTGGGCTCCTAGCCGTTGCTCTGCAGCTTTGGCAGGGCATGACGGGAAGAGGCTCTGGCGTCAGAGCCTTGGGGGGGGTGGCGGCCACCCGGAGGGATTGGGTCCAATGGGCTCCTGCTGTCGTGGTGTTTCTATTTTCTCGGCCAGGCAGGTAGCAAGATGGCCAGCCTGGAGGAGCAGCTTCTTCTGTGGAGAGGAGGCTTGCCCCCAGAACGGCCGTCTGCAGGAGTTGACTGACTGGAGGAGCGCTCGAGCCTTAGGGTTCAGCTCTTCTGCCCCGTGTTTCGCCTCCGTCTTTGGCTTTAGCGTCAGCCCCTCCTTTTCTAGCCTCAGTAGGAATTCAGAACAACTACATTTGTTAAATGAATATACTACAAGTGCATGCCTGCTCTAAGGAGTTGGTTAATTCTTAGCTTTAAGTATTGGCATTTTCTTTTTTTCTGAAAAGGAGCTGTTACTGTTCTGAAGCTTTGAAATGTGGTTACGTGTGCAAACTTTTTGGGGTTAAGTGAAGAGATATGTAGACTAAACTAAATGTGGACTTTTGTAACTTTCTGATCTTGCCCCTGCGGTGTTTGTTTTAGCTTTTGTTGCGAGAACTGCCTTTCGTACAAAGCCGTGTTGAGTTAACTTTCTGTTTTTCCTTTCAGTTTAAAAACCCCCTTATCATGCTGCTCTTGGCGTCTGCTGTCATCAGTGTTTTAATGCATCAGTTTGATGATGCCGTCAGTATCACTGTGGTAAGAAACAATTGGTATTTTTTAGTCTGTTGATTACTTGTATCCACTGTGACTGACTTCTGTTTTGGAAAATAAACTGAGCAATACCCTCCGGTTTTTTATTAATAACCAAATTCTGCTTTTAGTTGCAGTAATTTTGAGTAATGTTCAAAGGTTTGTGATTAGCACACATGAAAATCCTTAGCAATCTGATAATTTCACACAAAAATATTTTATAGTAATTTCCAATTAAATTTTAAATTTCTTTTGGTTGGGCAACCCCTTCAGGTCCCCTTTCACTGTGGTAACTTTTCTGTCCTCTCAATAACTCTCGCTCAACCCTGAATTGTACCCCACATCTTTAAAAAAAAAAAAAAAAAAAAAAAAGGTAAAACATTTCTTTTAGTTTTTGGTTGAGAATGTTTTGACTGATTGTGAACTAAAGCCTGACATATGAAATTAAAATATTCTTTCGGTCATGTTATATTTGCTGTGCATGATTTTATTCTTTCCAACTAGGTTATTCTAGCTTCCACTGAATAGTTTTTTTCATCTTTTTTTTTTTTTTGCCCCATTTCATTGTTGTATAAAAATTTATAGCATGTGCAAGCACTCATCAAAGTTAATCTGTTGTGCTCAGGAACACAGTCGATGTTAACGCTGAGCCACAGTTCTTATGGACCCCCAGGAGCCCCAAGACCTACCTGTTGGGGGAATGTGAGGTCAGGGCTCTCCTAACAATACAAAACATCATTCGTCTTTTCAACATGGACTTTTGCATCAGTGGCACAAAAGCAGTGGCAAGCGAAACTGCTAGAGCCTTGGCACAAATCAAAGTAATGGCGCCAAACTGTGCTCGTGGTCATGGTTTTCTTTCATTCTTTCTCTTAAGAATGTTGATGATAAAACAGTAAACACTGCGGTAAATCTTGACCCTTTGGCACATACCTTTTTAGGTAATCTGTAATGAATTGGGATGTATGCTTCAGACGCTTGTCTACTGAAGTCTGGTGGTTGTCTTAAGGAAGGGCAGTTGTTGTGCACCCAAGTTTTAATGACCACCGTCTGTCTCTCAGTCTTTCTTCCAAGTACTTGGAAGAAAGACTGAGAGACAGACAGACTGTGGCCATTAAGACTTGGATAAAAAGCAGATTTTAATTTTTAATTTTTATTTTTTGTTTTTTTGAGGTGGAGTCTCACTCTGTCGCCCAGACTGGAGTGCAGTGGCCGCTCCCAGCCACCGCAGCCTCAACCTGCTGGACTCCGGCGATCCTTCCGCCTCAGCCTTCCAAGTAGCTGGATTTACAGGCACGCGCTACCACGCCTGGCTGATTTTTTTATTTATTGTAGAGATGAGGTCTCGCCAGGTTGCCTGGGCGAGTCTCGAACATGCGGGCTCAGGCAATCCACTCACCTCAGCCTCCCAAAGCACAGGATTACAGGTTGAGCCACTGAGCCCAGCTTAAAAGCAGACTTTTAAAAAAGTGAGTTAAATGAGCCTATCACATCAAGAAAAGCAGCTGGCAGAATTTGTTTTTAATGATAAAATCCATTAGAGTTTTAGATTAGATTAGATTAGAGTTCTGGAATATATCGGTGCACTCCTTTGAGCTGGATAGCATACCGGTACTTAGGGGTTCGGGACCAGCCTGGGCAACTTGGTGAGACTTCATCTCTACAGTAAATCAAAAAATTAGCTGAGCTTGGTAGCATGCGCCTGTAGGTTCTGGCTACTTGGAAGGCAGAGGCAGCGGAAGGGTTGCCGGAGCCCATCAGGTTGAAACGCTGGATTGGCCATGAGTGTGCCACTGCATCCTAGCCTGGGTGACGAAGTGAGACTCCAGCTCAAAAAAAAAAAAAAAAAATAGACTTTATTCTAATGAGATCAGTAGTGATTTCAACAAATGTGTGTTTTTAAAACTGTTATGACGTGTGTCAACATTAGGAAGATTTGAATAACCAAGTAAGCCACTGTTTCCTGAGTGATGAGTGCATAATGTTTTATAATCTGCAGCAGTGGAAGATCTACTCAAAATGTGATAGGTCAGTGAGTTTTAATTTAATAGATTATGAAAAGTTTATTGATAGAATTTTGTAACCTACATCGCAGATGACCCTTAAGTGATTAACACTTGTTGAGTTTTGGTGCAGCAGCTAAGAAGACGTCTGCAATCATCTTGAAAAAGCTGAATAAATACACCTCCCTTTCCAGTTATGTATCTGTATGAGGGTGGGTTGTCTGCAGAGACTTCAGTACGAACCAAATACATTCTGGTAGATTGAATACCAGCTTTCTAGTAAGTCAGATGTTAAAGATAGAAACATTTAAAACAGTGCCATTTTTCTAAAAAAAAGTTTTTTGGAAAATTTCTTTTTCTTTTTTTTTTGAGTTGGAGTCTCACTCTGTCGCCCAGACTGGAGTGCAGTGGCCGCTCCCGGTGGCCTCGACCTGCTGGACTCTGGTGATCCTTCCGCCTCAGCCTTCCTGGTAGCTGGAATTACAGGCATGCGCTACCATGCCCGGCTGATTTTTTGATTTATTGTAGAGATGAGGTCTCGCTGCCCAGGCGGGTCTTGAACCCGTGGGCTCAGGCAATCCACTCACCTCACCCTCCCAAAGGCACAGAATTACAGGCTGAGCCACCGAGCCCGGCTGGAAAATTTATTTTTCATAAAATAAAATTATTTGTGGTAATGTTATGGGATTTTAAATGTAAAAAATTTTTTAAAATTTTGCCTCTACTTTTTCTTTTTATTTATTTTCTTTATAAAGATGTGGAGTAAAATTCAGGGTTAGGTATACAAATATTCATTATGCAGGTACCCTTTTTGATGAGCTATGCCCATTCCTCCCCTGGCAGTTTCCCACTACTGCCAATCCCTTTCTTATAGTATTATGATAATTGTTCAAGGACTACTTAAGAGTGAGAACGTATGATACTCTGTTCTTCGTTTCTGTGATAGATCACTGAGTATGATCGACTCCAAATCCATCAAAGTTGCCGCAAAATCGATATGTTTGTCCTTCTTTAGGATTTTTAATTGTTTTAAATATATTAGTAAGTACAAATTAAAACTGAGTAACTGAAAAATTTTATATGGTAAATATCAGTAGATGTAACCCATATAAATGAAAGCTGGTTCTCAGTCTGGAGAGCGTAAAGGGGTCCTGAGATCTTTGTATGAGGAGCCCTCTTGGCTGTGGTCTCGGGAAACCCTCCTGGGGTGGCTTTTGTGGTGGGGGGGTCCTCCTGGGCGGTCAGCTTCTTTCTCCTCAGGCCCCCAGGCAAAGTTGTGGTTTCTTTCCCAGCTGATTTCAGTGTCTAAAATCTGTTCTTTTTGGATTGCAGGTACTTAGAAAAATAAAATACGGTTAACAGTTACTTCTCACCTAATGTCTGATGTAAAAACCTGCTTCTTTGTTTTATTTAGGCAATACTTATCGTTGTTACGGTTGCCTTTGTTCAGGTAAGTAGACTTTTGTGCCAATGTAAACATAGTATGTTGGTTGCTTAAAAAAATTAAGATGGCTTATGATAAAATCTGTAGTTATTGTTCCGTCAGAATAATTTATTCTTTTTGGAAATAATATCAGATACAGACAACTCTCCAGGGAAGCTTGTGGGAGTAAAGAACTGCTTTGATTTCAGGTAGTGACATGAGGAAAATCTAGTGTTTCATTTGATGATGTTAAGAATAACTAAAGAAGATAGAAGCAAAAAACAGTGATAGAAATAAAATACAGCAGTTAAAAAATTTTTTCCAATTAAAAAAGCAACTGGTCCAGAGCTTCTCATATTACAACTCTTGTGTTTTAATACCCATTGGAGCTAAATTTTTATGAAACGAAAGGTGTGGAGCTAAAAGATCCATTTGTGAAATATTAGTCGGAGAAAGTTTCGTAGCTCTCTGTCTGCGACTGATGCCCTTAGCAGAATGGCAGACTGGTTTACTCAGTTTATTTCCTTACCTTACTTCATTTTAGCCTTTTTGGAATTAAAATGCTTCTCATCACTGTTAGTGAGCCCCTTCCCCTTTTAAAAACATTACTAATTTCTTTAAAGAAGGGATGTTCTGATCTGGATCAGACTCATTGAAACAGTAAATCAGACATGAAAGGAGCCCCTTTTAAAGGTTATTGTGAATAACGAGATGATGTCAGGATTTCTATGGACATGTGTAGGCATAAGTAAAAACATAGAGTTCATTTTATGTTTATTTAAAATATCTGAAACTATTGTTGATTTTAGAACAATGTTTCAGAATAACAGCAGGTTTCATTTTTAGCTAAAACATGGTTTATAAAAATAGAAGAATTCTAATTTATGGAAAAATGTAATACTGTTGTATAACCTGAAGTTCATGCTGTTGTGAATCTTAAGACCGTACTTTGTGTGGTTATGGTTATCCCACCACTAGGATTTATTTCCTGGGTATTTCTTGTCTCTGTCCTGGCTTCTCAGAGCTATCTCTAACTTCGTAAGTTACCGATTCTATAGCGATTCAGTGTAGAAAGCCCATTGGAATCAGGAGACTGACAGCAGGCTCGTGAGCTACATTGGTTGGACCACCGGGGTTCCTCTTTTGGGAGAGTCTTCTTGCAGAAGAGACAAATGTTGTTCTTGATCAGGAGGAACTGGCCACTCTGGCATAGGTCACTTCAGGCTGGACATCATTCAAGACAGCTATTTATTCGACCCACTGGCCAGGACCTGGAACCTTCTTAGATCTTTAGTGACACATCAGGTGCACAGAGTGCCCTTCTTCAGAAGGGTTTCTACAGACAGTATCACTGTGTTGGGGATACCCTCTCTTTGATTAAGGGTAAGCCCCTACCATCAAAAAACCCCACGAAAATGTGATTTTTTTAGGCATAAGTCAGTGTGGAATTTTACACAAGAGAGTATTGTTATACACTATAAAGGCAATGGCAATGGCTGAATATCTTTATGAGTGGTTCATTTGACAGAAAATTCACGAAAGGATCGAAACCTAATGAAAAGCCCAGTTTCACGTTGCTGGATCTGATTTCTTGTGCAGATGTAACCACTTCCCCCAGATATGCCTATGAAACACAAAAGTGTTCTATAAACAGCAAGTAAAAGTCCTCTCTAGAAAGATAACTGTTCACTGGCAGTTGAACCTATCATAATGCTTGGTCAGAAAACTCCATGAAAAATGCCTCCAACATTCTGAATGCTTTATCATTATTTAGTATGTGTGCCATAACCTGTCTCTTCAGAGAAGAGTGCTTTTTTTTCGAGACCCGCCTGGGCAACTTGGCGAGACCTCATCTCTACAATAAAGCAAAAATTAGCCAGGTGTGGTAGCGCACGCCTGTAGTTCCAGCTATTGGAAGGCTGAGGCGAAAGGATTGCCGGAGCCCAGCAGGTCGAGGCTGCGGTGGCCGGGAGCGGCCGCTGCACTCCAGTCTGGGCGACAGAGTGAGACTCCAACTCAAAAAAAAAAAAATTGCTGATTGTCTAATATTGTTGTATAAAGATGCCACCTTATATAAATTTGAAAATAACTGTCAGGTATTTATGAGAGATAGCCATTGGGTTTTTGGTGGTGTGTGCTCAATGGTCATTTTGATACAGAGGTGTCTTTATGGTTATAGGGAGTAGAGACTAAGAACTCAGAAGAGGTGGGTAAAGATGGGACAGTGTCTGTGTCATTTATCAAGGATTGGTGTTTTCTACCCTTTCATGGAATTTTTGGGTAAAACTTCCTTATTTCTTCGTATCCTTGGTTTGTTTGGGGAGTTGTCTTGTATTTTTACATTTATGAATTTGCCTTTCATTTTTTCCCCTCTAGATTAAGTAGAGACTGATTTAGTTCTGAGTTGTTCTTTGCATTTTCTGTTTGAAGTTTGGGGTGGGTGTGAAATTTTGATACATACGAGTACTGCAGTCAGTTTAAAACACCCACCTGCCCCCCACCCCTACGAAGCTCTTTTAACCTTAGATGGAAGATTGGTGTGCTTAGTGCAGACATGAGGCATAGCAGCACTGGTGTTGTGTGAAGCAAGACTGCTCATGGAAGCATGGCCTCAGCAGTGTAATGGGGCGAGGAAGCGCTTGGTCCTCCCGCTGCTTGTTATGTGGTGGGAGGAAGGCTGGAGCACACACTGGCAGGGATCCTGAGAATTGTCCCCTTCAGATAATACAGGGAGAGGGGCTGGGTGTCTGTCAGTGTGTGGTCAGCTACTTCTTACTCCGTGTTTATCCCATGTTCTTTCTAAGCAAACTTACTTTGTAAACCATTGCCGTTAGTATGGGCTGAAGTCCTCAAAGCAAATGTTTACAGTTAATTGTCTTTGACGTCTGTGGTCATTAAGCGTGGAACATAAAATTGTCTTAATTTTAAGACTCAGTGATCTTAACTTCTAATGATTCAAAATTAAATACTCTTTGGCTTTTATTTTCTTCTAAATAACTTAACCTTAGGTTTGCACAGTGAATATTAAAATGTAAGACTGAAAGTATTTAATTATCAAAATAGCACTATAATTTAACATTTAAAAATAGGGATATGCTTTTATGGGTAGGAATATAGGCACAAGTAACAGAAAAGGTAAGAATTGCGATATTTTAAGGTAATGATTGTAATGAGTGTCTAAGGCTACATGGAGTGTACTCACAGGAACATACATATCTGCATTTGTTTCTATGTATGTTTTTCTGGTATTAAGTTCTGCTTTTTTGTTGTTTTCAATAGGAATATCGTTCAGAAAAGTCTCTTGAAGAATTGAGTAAACTTGTGCCTCCAGAATGCCATTGGTATGAGCCTTTTTTCTGATACAGATTTTTGACCCTTTAGAAATAGAAGCTGAATGTGACTAGTACAATATACGTTGTGGCCCAACTTTGTTTAAACATAAGGAAGAAACCATTAATCTGACATGAAAAATTCCTGGTCTGACCACTGTGACAAAATTGCACTATTAAAATCTCAAAGTCTGTTTTAAAAACTCTCGAGACATGGGTTTATCAGTGGATATTTGTGTGTGTGCTGGTGTGTGCCCCTCTTCTGGGTCCTGTGATTCGTAGTCAGACAGACCCTGGTGATGAGGAAGGCTGCATCAGTTTTCACACTCACCACTTGAACAGCTAGTCTGCTTTTCCTGTTGCTTCCTGTTATCTGGGCACTAATGAACGAGCACACAAGAATGGTCTTTTTTTTGGTTCTTACATTTGACTTATCTCCTCGGTAGTGGCACTAATAGAGCATGTTTTCCTCAGGCAAGGCCACCAGAAATAATAGGTTTGGGGGCAGTGGCATGGCTTTTGTTCCAACCGTGGTGTTTCTGTGTCACGTGACAGTGTGCGAGAAGGCAAGCTGGAGCATACGCTTGCCCGCGATTTGGTTCCAGGAGATACAGTTTGCCTTTCTGTCGGGGACAGAGTTCCTGCTGATTTACGCTTATTCGAGGTAAGTTTGGGGGTCTGTTTGTGGGCAGTGAAAATGCTTGGATGTTGATTAAAAGGTGAGCATTTGCCTGTGAAGGATTAAAACCTAGTTGATTCACAGCTTCGGTATTCTTTAGAAAGTGACCTGTGTAAACATGAATATTTTCTTCAAGTACATCTGTCTCTACGGTGTAGTCTTTTGAGGTGCCTGGTCAGTGAGTCAGGTCTTTGTGGAAGCCTGTGTCCTCAGACTGTGGGACATCTGGGAATGTGTGTGGTTGGGGAACATGCTGCCTGTGCCCAGAGATAGATATCAAAGCAGCAGAACTCCGGGGAAACTAGAGACGTTCAAAGAACAGGGTGTGGGTGCTCGGAGAGGGAGAGGTTGCAGCTGACTCGAGGGAGGTCAGAGTGTGCCTCGGACCGCGTGGGTCTGGCTGGCTGCTGAGGAGGAGCAGGGCTGGGCGGAGCTGGGGCACCGGTGAGGCAGCAGGATGCAGGGCGCCGGGAGAGTCTGCCTGCGCTGGCGGAGGGGCGGGCGAGGTGTGGGCTTCAAGGGTGAGTGTGAATGGTGGGTCAGGTTTCAGAGGGCCATGGGCACTAAGCTGAACTTAAGAGCTTGCTGGTTAGGAATGAGCTTTTGCGGGTCATGTGGCGGGCACACGATGGTACCCTGAACCTGGCCGGTGTGTAGCGTAGATTGAAGGGCTGGAGAGTGGAGGCCGGCCCTCGATTCCGGGCCCTTGCCATCCATTAGCATGCTCGTTGTGTCCGCTCTTGGAAGTAAGCTCTTCGTCAGCACCTGCCGAGCCGTCAGTATGTACGTTCCGTGGCCCAGAGACTGCATGTTCTCGTGTGTAGGCTCTGTGAAGCCTGGGAACCTTTCATCTTTAAATAGAGGCCTTCTTTCCAAGTAAGTGGAATTTAGCTTTAGAAAGCTAGTGCGGCTGGGCGCGGTGGCTCAAGCCTGTAATTCCAGCACTTTGGGAGGCTGAGGCGAGACGACTGTCTGAGCCCAGAGGTTCGAGACCAGCCTGGGCAACTTGGCGAGACCTCGTCTTTATAATATATCCAAAAAAAAAATGAGCCGGGCATGGCAGCGCCTGCCTGTAGTTCCAGCTACTTGGAAGGCTGAGGTGGAAGGATTGCCTAAGCCTAGCAGGTCGACGCTGGGGTGGCTGTGAGCGTGCCACTGCCCTCCAGCCTGGGTGACAGCAGAGTGAAACTCTGACTTAAAAAAAAAAAAAAAAAGCAAGTGCGTTGCTATATTTGGGTGACCAGAAACAATTGATAATGTAGCAAGTGTTAGGAACATTGTTTGTTTTACTTTATTGCCTTTGCTTTCCCCTTTGCGGGCCTTTTTTGTGTTCTTTTTTTTTTTTTTTTTCTTTTTGAGCTGGAGTCTCCCTCTATCGCCCAGGCTAGAGTGTAGTGGCACGCTCACAGCCACCGCACCCTTGACCTGCTGGACTCAGGCGATCCCTCCGCCTCGGCCTTCTAAGTAGCCGGAACTACAGATGCACACTACCATGCCCGCCTAATCTTTTTGACTTATTGTAGAGACGAGGTCTCACCAAGTTGCCCAGGCTGCTCTTGAACCCCTGGGCTCAGGCAGTCCTCTCACCTCAGCCTCCCAAAGTGCTGGGATTACAGGCTTGAGCCACCACGCCCGGCCTCATATTTTGTTTTTATTCCTTTCCTTCTTTCCCTAATATGTAGTTTATAGCAATGCCTTGAATTCTTCTTATTCTTCCTTGGAGATTAGGCTGTCCTATCACTTGGCATAAGCATCTCTCCCTCCCCACTGCAAAGAACCCTAAGTGGAATTCATGGAATTTGTGCTGTCTTCTTGTTGTAGTGTTTCTCTTCCAGTTCAGCAGCAGACCTCCTCAGTGGAATACTTGGAAGATGGTGCTTCCTGTTGTTGGAATGACTTGAGCACTGTAATGGCGTAGAAATTTCAGAACGCTGTTTGGCTTTGGTGAACTGTCTCAAGGTTTTCGTTTAAATGAGGGTAATCGACTTGAGAATTAATTATTTTGAAGTTTGCATGTAAACAGGAGGAAAGCCTGTCAGACTGGATCAGTGTGTATTTTGTCCACTCAATGTACATATTGAAGACTTCGATGAATACGGAAGAGTGATAAGCTTGGACCTTGGGGAGTGGTTTACTGGTTTTTGTTTTTTCCTACCTGTTAACTTTTCAGACACTCCATCAGCACACGCTCTATTCTGTGTTGCTGCCGCTGGGGTGATTTTGTTCTAGTTAATCCACTTTAGCACAGGTAGTTGAACACTTTTTATTTCCTCCACCTTAGTTCTGCCCTGTTTGCTTTGCCCACATTACTGGTGCCCAGACAGGGTTTTGCAGCTGTGTGACTCCAGATGTGAGTCTTCCTCAGCCGTCTGGATTTGAATATACTGACTTAAGATACAGGTTGGTAAAGTTTATTTCTCTTCTGGACACAGAGGCTGCTAGCTTTTTGAAATTAAATTAGCTTACTGTTGGAATATTGTTTGCTTGGTTTGAATGTGGCAATCTCTGGATGATTTTGTAAGGCTAGCTTGTCATTTGGGATTACTGCATGAAATAAACTTTCATCAGGGATTAAAGAAATCAGAAAATTCAGTTAGCTTTGGGATGCTGTTCTCCAGAAACACATAGATTCACTTTGGATAAAGCACGTCTCTGGACTTCTGCTCTTCTTGTGGACTGGGCCCAAGGCCAAGGATGCCGCTTTGGTGTCATCATGTTGTAAATACGGGTCCTCTCATACATTTCTGTGGATTCAGATTTTGGCTGTAAACTTGCCTGGGTCCTCAGCAACTTCTTCTTAGTACGTTCAGTGACCTGATCTCTGTGCACCTTTTATCTGGTATTGTCCCTTCCTAGACTGTGTCTTAGCTGGGACCGCTAGAGCAGAATACCATCGAGTGGGTGGCTTAAGCAGCAACCACGTGTTTCTCACCGTTCTGGAGGCTGGAAGTCCAAGATCAAGACCTGGTGGGGTTTGGTTTCTGGCAGGCGCTCTCTTCCTGGCTCGCAGGCAGCTGTCTTCACGCACCGTGTGCTCACTTGACAGTGAGATGATCTCTCTCCTTCTTTTCTTTTAGGGCCACTGATGCCATTATAAGGACCCTAGTCTCATGACCTCATCCAGCCCTAATTACCTTCTATGTCCTTTTCTCCAAATATTGTTACATTGGTTGATTAGAGCTTTAGCATGTGAATTTTGGGAGTATGCGATTCAGACCATAACGGGCTAAGAATGCCATTTTATAAATACTTTTTAAAGATTAATGTTGGTAACTTCAGGGATTGTTTTGTGTAGGTTTTTTCCCTTGCCTGAATCAATTTTCGTAAGCCAGTGGGTGAGCCAATACCGTTGTCCCTGAGTATTCACGGGGCACTGGTTCTAGGACCACCCACGAACACCAGAATTCACAGACATCAGAATTCTTTGATACACGATGACATAGTATTTGCACATTACCACTGCACATCCTCCTGTATAGTGCATATCACCACATTAGTAGTTGTTATCCTGTATTTAAAAAACTTGTATTCTTCTTCTTTTTTTTTGAGTTGGAGTCTCACTCTGTTGCCCAGGCTGGAGTGCAGTGGCACACTCACAGCCACCCCAGTATCGACCTGCTGGACTCTGGTGATCCTTCCACTGCAGCCTTCCAAGTAGCTGGAACTACAGGTGCACGCTACCATGCCTGGCTCATTTTTTAAAAATTTATTGTAGATATGAGGTCTCGCCAAGTTGCCTGGGCTGGTCTCGAACCCGCAGGCTCAGGCAATCCACTCACCTCGGCCTCCCAACGTGGTGGGATTACAGACTGAGCCACTGAGTCCTGCTGAAACTTATATTATTCTTTATTGTTGTTTTTATTTTATTTTACTTTTTCTGAATATTTTTGGCCTGTGGTTGGTTGAATCCACAATGGCGGAAGCTGCGAGAAGGAGGTAGACTGCATGTGCAGCAGCAGCATTCCTTCTCACTCAGGAGCCTGAGAGGTGCTGGTGGAGCCAGGACAGTGACCCTTAGAGGAATTGAGCTTTGGGGGCGCTCTGTGGTCCCCCATCAAGGGTCTTTATTTTAACTTCTAATGGTGTTTGAGAAGAGGCACTGCTGACCAGTTAATTGGTGAGAGCCATTGGTCAGACAGGGACTATAGACGAAGCAGTCTTACAGACTGTGTGCCTGTAGCACAATACGTTTTGTTTTCTGTATCGTTCCGGGTAAAGTCTCTGTCCGTAGCGATTTGAATAAAGAATTCTTTGTGAGGGAAAGCAATGGTAAGGGTCAGGGGAAAAGCAGTTTTGTTTTTGTTGGGTTTTTTTTCTGTTTTTTGTTTTTTTGAAGATTTTCACCTCTCTCAGCTATAACTTTCTAAGCTGCCCAATACGCTGCCTGAAATGACAGCAAGATTTTCTTTTACTTGAAGTTCAGAATGAGTAAGTCCACTGACACTTTCCTTTGTGGTTGATTGCTTGGAGTTGGCCTACATCGTTCTTCGGAATGGTCTTCAAATCTAGACATTAGGTGCAACTACCTTCTTTTTTTTTGTGTTGGAGTCTCACACTGTTGCCCAGACTGGAGTGCAGTGGCCGCTCCTGGCCACCGCAGCCTCGACCTGCTAGGCTCTGGTGATCCTTCCGCCTCAGCCTTCCAAGTAGCTGGAATTACAGGCACGCGCTACCACATCGTATAATTTTTTTATTTATTGTAGAGACGAGGTCTCCAAGTTGCCCAGGCGGGTCTCGAACCCGCAGGTTCAGGCAATCCACTCACCTCAGCCTCCCAAGGCGCGGGATTGCAGGCTGAGCCACCGAGGCTGGCTCTTTTTTTTTTTTTTAACCCAATTTTTGATCTGATGATTTTCTGAATGTATCAGACTTCATTTAGACGACTACTTTGACTAACAGCCAAGATTAAGCCATTTTTATGACACTAGATGATCAGACCATTTAAATCTGGGCAGAAAGGTTAGCTCTGTGAGAAGTCAGGGTCTGTAGGGTCCAGCTCAGAAGTCCAAGCTCAGGAACAAGCCAGTTGGCATTATATTGGGAGCCATTTTTTATCTCATGAATTCGTGTACTCTGTTACAGGATAGAAGTTTAGGTCAGTGAGTAGTTCGTGGTGTCTTCAGGGCTTGTTTCTTCCTAGTCCCTAGTTCCAAGGGGGAGTCAAAACCAGCGATACGGGCGTGATTGAGAAAGCACACATCCCCTCAGAAAGCTGCTCACCGCCCGAAGGAGCCAGAGACCACCTGAAGGAGGAGAGACCATCTTCTCAACTGAAGGTTGCGTTGTCATCGTGTCCCCCTCTGTGAGGCTCACACTCTTGCAGTCTTCTGTTGAGAACCGCCGACTAGCAAGCAGCTTCCTCCAGGCTGAGCAAATCCACTGGTGGAGCTGTTTTTCTGTGTCAGCATTCTGATCTCCTGAGCTGTAAAATACACGTTCCTTTTACTCATTGCAAAGTGTAATATTCTGGCAAAACCCACATTTCAATTCCCATGTGATTTGCTATGCTTTTTCAAAAAAGAATATTCTCAAACATTTGATAGAATATAAACCTGTAGTGGTATTTTAAGTTGACTTATGTTGATAATGAAGGTAATTTAGGCAAAGTGTACTCCCTTTCTTAGGAGATCAGTCTGTTATGACTGTTTTAGCCATTCAGTAAACATTTGAGAGACACCATACCAGGCTTCAAGGGCTAAGAAGTGAAAAATACAGTTTGTGCCCTCTCCACTGGGAGACACCAACTAGCAAACACCTGTGATTCAAAGGATTACATGTGCCTGCTCATGAAAGGACTGTGTGTGCTTAGCTAAGCCACTTAATTTTTTCAGGTCTCAGTTTTCTCCCTGTGATATAGCATTGCCCTCGGGCAGTGAGTCCCAATTTGCAATCTGCACAGGAATCACCTGGGTTCTGATCTGGCAGGTCTGAGGTGGGGCCTGAGATTCTTCTGCATTTCCTGCCAGCTCTCAGGCTAGGACGAACGTGCTAGACCATCCACTGCAATAAAAAAATGAACAAACCGGAAAACCAGACAGCCTTATTGAGACAAATGCGCCGTTCATGCAGTTCATGCTTTAAAGTGTACCATTCAGTGGTTCTCAGTGTGATCAGAGTTGTGTCTCCAGCACCACAGTCTGACTGGGTACATTTTCACCCCTCCCAAAATAAAGCCTTTCCCTTTGAGCGTCTCTCTGGGTCCTTGCCGCCTCTCACAGCCATTCCTCTGCTTGCCACAGACGTGCATTTGCCTGTTCCGGACATTTCATGTAAACGGAGCCGTACAGCATAGCTTTTGGGTCTGGCTTCTTTCACGTAACGTCATGTTTTTAGGTACTTCGAGTGCGTCGTCGTTTTTTATTGCCAAGGAGTTTTTTCCATTATGTGGATGTTTACCACAGAGGTGGTGAGCTTAATCCCTTTACACTTCCAGCGATGCTGATAGGAAGGAACTGCCTTTTTTTTTTACTTGTTTTCTGTTTGTGGTTTGTCTTTTAAAATTTTTTATGTTCTGCAGTTTTCTTCAGTGTGTCCTCTTTTGTGTTTGATTAATTTCTTTTTAAAATGTACCTTTTGGGGACCGGGTGTGGTGGCTTATGCCTGTAGTCTCAGCACTTTGGGAGGCTGAAGCAGGAAGATTGCTTGAGCCCAAAAGTTCGAGACCAGTCTGGGCAACATAGTGAGACCGTGTCCCTACAGGAGATTAAAAAAACAAAAAGGCTGGACATGGTGGTCGGGATGCTGAGGCGAAGGACTGCCCGAGCCCAGGAGTTCAGGGCTGCGGTGAACTGTGACTGTGCCGCTGCACTCCAGCCTTTGTGACAGAGAGACCCGTGACTAAAAAAAAAAAACTTTTTGATTCCCTCTTTAATTTCTTTTTATGTTTATTTTTTTAACATATTTTCTTAGTGGTTACTTGTGATTTACAATTAATATCCTCAATTTGTGGCAACCCAGTTTGCAGTGATGCAGCTTGGCTTCAGGAGCATGCAGAAATTCTGCTCCTGCTCTGCTCACTCCTCCCCTACCTCTTGTCACCATTACGTCTGTGTACGTCGTGTGTACATGGCATGGGTTTATATAGA
This sequence comes from Cephalopachus bancanus, assembly GCA_027257055.1. NCBI lineage: Eukaryota > Metazoa > Chordata > Mammalia > Primates > Tarsiidae > Cephalopachus > Cephalopachus bancanus. Next base: position 1,465,843 of record JAPVLO010000177.1, on the reverse strand, counting down.
TTCATCCATACGCGTTGTCTTTTTAGTCTGACAGGAAGCAAGTGCAAGGGTCACAAACTCACAGTATGATAATGTTGGCTTTTGTATTTGCCTGTGTAGTTACTTTATTGGGATTCTTTATTATTTTATGTGGCTTTGAGTTACTTACTTTTTTTTCCCCTCAAGTTTCCACTTTGTTTTCATTTCAGTGGGAAGGACTGTTAGCATTTCTTGTGAGCCAAGTCTTACTTGTGATGAACTCTTTTGACTTTTGTTTATCTAGGAATTTTAAACTTTTTCTTGCATTTTTAAAAGTGTTGTCAGATATAAAATTATCAGTTGAAAATTTTTACCGAGTGGTTTGTCAGTCACTGTACTGCTTCCAGCTGCCTTGGTTTCTGATGAGAAATGGGCTGTTAATCACACTGAGAGTCCCGTGTGTGCGATGACCTGTTTCTTGGGCTGTTTCGAAGGTCCCATTTCTGTCTTTCAGCAGACCGATTGAATGTGTCTCTGTGAGGATGTCTTTGAGTTTACTCAGAGTTGGTCGAGCTGCTTGGTTGTGTCGACTCATGTCTTTAATCAGTTTTGGGCCTTTCTGGCTATCGTGTCTTTAGGAGTTCTTTCTGACACATTGCATCTCTTTTCTCCTTCTGGGACTCCTTTGTGAGTTTAGGCCTCATTTTATCATGGGTCACGGATACTGCATCCTTTGACAGGTGGAGGTTGGTGGCAGCCCTCTGTCGAGCAGGTCTGTTGGTGCCACCTTTCCAACAGCATGTTCCCACTCACTGCATGTCTCTGTGTCTCATGTTAGTAATTCTCACAGTACTCAGACCTGTTCCTTCTTATGTCGGTTGGGGTGACCGGTGATCTGTGATCTTTGATGTTGTTATTGTGATTGTTTGGGGATGCCCCGGAGAGTGCTCATGTGAGATGGTGAACGTGATGGCAGAGAGCCCTGTGTGTTCTGACTGTTCCGCCCACCGCCATTCCCCCGTCTCTTTTCCTGTCCTTGGGCCTCTCTGTTCCCTGAGAAGCAACAGTATTGAAGTTAGGCCGATGAATAACACCGCAGTGGCCTCTTCAGTGTGCAGTTGAAGAGAAGAGTCGCACGTCTCTCACTTTAATACAACAAGTTGGAATGCTGAAGCTCAGTGAGGAAGGCAGGTTGAAAGCAGATGCAGTGAAAGCTAGGCCTCTTGCCCCGAGCGGTGATCCGGCCTGCGAGTGCAAAGGGAACCTTCTGGAAGGAAGCCGAAAGTGCTGCTCCAGGGGACACGCGAATGATAATAGAGCAAAATGGGCTTTAGTGCTGACAGAAGACACTTCTGGTGGTCTGGATGGAAGGTCAAACCAGTCACAACATCCCCTTAAGCCAAAGCCTGGTCCGGAGCAAGGTTCCAGCTCTGTTCCATTCTCTAAAGGCTGAGAGAGGTGGGGAAGCTGCAGGAGAAAAGGTGGAAGCCGGCCGAGGTCGGTTCATGAGGTTTAAGGAAAGATGCTGCCTCCATCACATGAAAGTGCAGGTGAGGCCGCCAGTTCTCCAGAAGATCCAGCGGAGATCCTGGGTGTAGGGGGCTACGCTAAGCGACAGATACTCAGTGTAGATGAAACAGCCTTCTACGGGAAGAGGAGGCCATCTTGGACTGTGATAGCTAGAGAGAAGTCAATGCCTGGCTTCAAAGCTTCAAAAGACTCTCTTGTCAGGGGCTAATGCAGCTGGTGACTTTAAGTTGAAGCCAGTGCTCGCTGACTGTTCTGCAAATCCTAGGACCCTTAGGAATTATGCTAAATCTCCTCCACCTGTGCTCTGTGGATGGACCCACAAAGCCTGGCTGGCAGCCATCTGTTTACAGCATGGCTTGCTTGTTGAGACCTACTGCTCAGAAAATAAGCTCCCTTCCAGAGGATTCCTGTTCACTGTTGATGTACCTGGGTGCCCAAGAGCTCTGATGGGGGATGTACAAGGAAATCAGTGTTGTTTCATGCCTACTCACACAGCATGCATTCCACAGCCCGTGGTCCAAGGAGGCATCTTGATTGTCAAGTTCTATTATTTAAGAAACACATTTTGTAAGGCTGTCAACTGCCATAGATAGTGATCCCTTTGATGGGCCTGGCAAAGTAAATTGGAAACTTTCCGGAAAGAATTCGCTATTCTAGATGCCATTAAGAACATTTGTGGTTCATGGGAGAAGGTCAGAATGTCAGCAGCATTCACAGGAGTTTGGAAGAAGTTGACTCCAGCCCTCCTGAGCGACTTTGAAGCGTTCAAGACTTAGTGGAGGAAGGAACTGCAGATGCGATGGAAATGGCAAGAGGAGAGTCAGACGTGGAGACGGAGGTTGGGGCGAGATTACTGCTGTCTCAGATGAAACCTAAACACACGAGGAGCTGCTACTTGTGGGCGAGCAGAGAAAGTGTCTTCTTGAGGTGGACCCTGTTCCTGGTGAGATGCCGTGAACATGGTTGGAAGGATGACAAAGGATTCAGGGTTCTCCGTAAACGGAGCAGTCAGAGCTGCAGCAGGGCCTGAGAGAACGGACTCCCGCTTCGAAGAAGTTCTACTATGGGGACATGCCGTCGAAGAGCATGGTGTGCCGCAGAGAAGGATTTTGGGAAAGGAAGAGCCAGGTGGTGCAGCATGCTTCGTTGTTGTTGATTTTAGGGAATTGCCACAGCCACCCCAGCCTCCGCTGTGACCGCCCTGGTCAGTCAGACACCGAGGCAAGACCTCCACTAGCAAGAAGATGATGTGCTGCAGGCTCAGAAGATTGTTACGATTTTTGAGCAGTGAAGTATTTTAAATTAAGGCAAGTGCATCTTTTAGACACAATGCTGTTGCTCACTTAGCAGGGGCATAGTCTAGTGTGAACATAACTTTTTTGCACAGGGAAACCAAGCCAGTTCTCTAACTCGCTTTATTGCAGTATTTGCTTGATTGTGGCTGCCTGGAACCCCCTGCAGCATCTCCAAGACGGCCTCTGGGCTGTTACGGTTGGTGGTGTCCGCAGGTACCTAGGCGCGCTGACATTTGTCTCTTTCTCTTTCTGTCCTTCACAATGGGGATTTTCGTTGTCCTGTCTTCAGAGTTGCTGGTTTTTTCTTCTGTCTATTTCAGTCTGCTGTTGAACCCCCACCAGGGTTTCAGTTTGTTTTCTTTGTATCATTTCTGTGTTTGTTCATAAACTGCTTTCTTGATTTCCTTTAGTTTTTGCCCCTGGTTTCCTTTATTTCACTAGGTGTATTTAAGACTGTCAACTTGAAGTCTTTTTCTAGTTAATTTGAATGTCAGGGCTTCCTCAGGGATGACTTTTCTTAATTAATTTTTTCCTGTGAATGGACCCTGCTTCCCCATCTCTGTGTGTTTTGTTGAGAGCTGGGCACTTTGACTATTGCAACATTGTCACATCAGATTCCTCCTCTTCCATGTTTTTTTTTTCATTGTCAAGGGCTGAAGTTTTCCAGTTTGTCTAGTGACTTTTACAATTTTTTTCTCCGAAGAGTATGTTCTTTGTCATACGTGGCCACTAAAGTTTTTGTTCCGTCACCTCAGCAGTCAGCCTTCACTGCCTGCAACCAGAAAGAACACACTCCTCTCTCCTCGTCTTGGTAGCCTGTCCCCGGGCGGGCTGCTGCTTCAGTGCTGGGCTGACTGTGTGTGGGACCTCTCTGCGCTCGCCTCCTGCTGGCGTGAACTCAGACTTGCCAGAGCGGCAGTCCTAGAGCTTTCTTGGTTTCTTTCTGAGCGCGTGTCTTGGTCCTGGGCACAGTGTTGGCTCTGTCTTCCCTGGTAGGTGTGTGGCCCTTCAAAGCCCTTGTTCCCTCAAGGAACTTCCACACACCCCCCCCCCCCGCTTGTTCTCAGCCTTCTGGGAGAGTCTCTTGGCTGTGCTGCCAGCCTCGTGCCTGCAAGTCTTGGGGCTGTCATCCTTGGACATAGGCCCCGAAAGCCTTTTAGCTGGGTGGGGTAGGTTGTGAAAGAAAGGTCATCCTTTGGACCCTCAGGGAACTGCCAGACTGGTAGATGGCACTGGCGTATTTGAGAACAAGGCTCAGAGCAGTCCCGGAGAGGAGGTGGCACCAGATCGCAGGCTGCGGTCCACAGCCAGAGCTGCTGCTCAGGGGGTGGGCCAGTCGCACACACACTGCAGTGCTGCATTCCAGCCGAAGTCCAGTCACTGCGGTCTTCACGGCACAGCTCCCTGCCATGTGTAGATTTCTGGTCCCAGAGCTAGCAGTCAAGTTTTGCCAGCTTGTGATTGTTTTAGTAGAGGGAGCCATCTTTTGAGCACCCTGTGGCACTGTTTTGTCCTATCACTCTTGAGTTGTATGTTTTATATTGATTTCAATATGCTGTTTTTTGGTAGGTGAATTTGCTAAATTGATTTTTAGTATATTATTGCTTCTTTTACTATGATTTGTCATTGTGCAGCTTTGCTTTTAAAAGTTCTGAATTAGTCACCAGATGCGGTGGCTCAAGCCTATAATCCCAGCACTTTGGGAGGCCAAGGTGAGAGGATTGCCTGAGCCCAGGGGTTCGAGACCAGCTTGGGCAACTTGATGAAACCTCATCTCTACAATAAATAAAAACATTAGCCAGACACGGTAGCGCCCGCCTGTAGTTGCAGCTACTTGGAAGGCTGAGGTGGAAGAATCACCTTAGCCCAGCGGGTCAAGACTGTGATGCCCGTGAGCGTGCCACTGCACTCCAACCTGGGTGACAGAGTGAGACTCCGACTGAAAAAAAAGTTCTGAATTATCCAACCTATATACAGATTTGGAAGTGGAAGCTTTAAAGTTAGCTGTTGAAAGAAATGGAGAACAATGTTGGGAAGGATATGTGGTGTATTTGTATAATTTAGAAACATTCCCAACAACTAAAAATTGTATGTGATTACAAATGTTTGACCTGGGAAAGGATGTCTGTTTCTGTAGTAGGTATCATTGGACCACTCAAAACCACCTCGGCTTATGGTACAGGCGGGTTGGTTCTCTTAGATTGGGTAAGCTTGGGCTGCTTAGTGTTTTGTTTTTGGATTTTCATAGTTCAGAGGCTTAAAAGCAGTGTGAGGGAGGATTGCGATGCATATTCAAAATGCCAAAGAGAAAGCTTTTTTCTCCTCAAGTCGGTAGAATTACACAGACAGTATGTGTTGGGGAGCAGTGAGACTGAATTAGTGTTTTTCTTTTTACAAAAAGATTTGCATTTCTTGGTAGGAAGGGACTGCTGCAAAAGTAGATCCCTTTTCGAAATTCGGTTTAATAGTTGTAGTGAAATATCCTAGAACTCCTTGTTAACTGAATGCTGGACTTTAAGTTATTGGTAGCTTGACCAAGTTGACTCTGTGGGCTTGGGTCCAGAAGTTAGCAATTTGTGCAGGCATTTCCTGTGGGATAAAATTAATCTCATACATCGTTTTTAATAATTTATAACAATTGGCTGACTTGGTTTTGAGTGTTAGAGCACGTTAAAAATTTTAAATCACATTTTTCTTTATTTGCATAAACAATACAAAATCTTAATTTTTTTGAGAGCAGAAGTAAGAAATTTTATCATGGTCAGACAGCTGCCAGTGAATATTTTAGAACATTATTTCTGGGGAAATAAATCCATTTTTAATTTGCTTTTCAGTGATATTCTTTTAATTTGAGACAGTTGATTAGCTTAGCAGTGTACTGTAGGTCAGAATACTTTGTATTTTGAGAACTTGTTTGTAACTGCCAGTTGTTCCATATTAACCTTAATTTTTTTAAAGCAGTCACTTTGCCTTTTGGGAAGGCTTCGTGACTGGCATTTGATTTCTTTCTGCCTGGGGTTGGGGTTTTATGGGAATTACACTGTTGTGAATGTTTCCATCATTTTTATTGTGCAAGTATCAACTACTCAGATTGTAGATGACCTGTGAATGTCGTTTCCTGCGTATATTCTTTTTTTTTTTTTGAGTTGGAGTCTCAGTCTGTCGCCCAGACTGGAGTGCAGTGGCTACTCCCGGCCACCGCAGCCTTGACCTGCTGGGCTCCGGCTATCCTTCCGCCTCGGCCTTCCGAGTAGCCGGAATTACATGCATGCGCTACCACGCCTGGCTGATTTTTTGATTTATTGTAGAGATGAGGTCTCGCCAAGTTGCCCAGGTGGGTCTCGAACATGCGGGCTCAGGCAATCCACTCACCTCAACCTCCCAAAGCGTGGGATTACAGGCTGAGCCACCGAGCCCAGCTCCTACGTATATTCTGATTTTGGGTTATATGTGGCTTGCTCATACTCTGCCAGTTTCCTGCTTGCAGTGTTGGGAGGTGACCTGGGGCTGGCTGATTCTTAGAGCCACTGGATCCCACCTTTCTCTCTCTCTGAGTACAGTGGGTAAATCATCTTCTCAGATAAGTTAAATTGTGACTTCATTAAGTGTAATAGGCTTGCCTAATTTATTAAATACCTCTGTTGTTAGAAATGATTAGCGCTCCTCACTCCCACAAAAGTGCTTCCTGCAAAAACTCTTGCAGTCATTATCAGGAGGAAATAATTTGTAACTTAGAAAATATTCGTATTCTATGGATAGTTGAGATCTTTGCAGTTTGAGACATTGTATGTGTTTAGATACATGTCACCATTTATATGTTCGTGATAATTTGTGTTGTAGTTACAGATTTATAATGTAGAAAAACAGTAAAGGTCTCAAGCCCCTTTTTTTCCACATCAGCGTTTCTATTACACTAGACAAAGCTGATTGCTGTTGGGTAAAAGTGACCGACTTCTTTTCTGTAGAACAGTCAGTTTAGCCAAAAATTCTTACTCTCTTAAATGACTCTTGCTCTGGGGCTGAAACCGAAGCACTAGGTCACTGGTAGCCAGTAAGTCATGGTTTTCTTCTCTTTTTTAAAAAGTTACATTAAACAAAAAATTCCTTCTCTCTATAAGTGATCACCTCATGTTTAGTATTTATCCGTGTTTAAGATTTACATTTAAAGTAAAAACTCTTCAAAGGGGAAATGAATTTGACCTCTCTGAGAGAATAATTTTGTAAATATATACAAGTTTTGTTAAATATTATCAGTTTTCTTTTCTAATTAAGATCTCAGAAAATTACATTCAGTTCTGATTGTTGTAACTAACAAGCATTAAAGAGGAGTTTGCTAAATGAACCTTATGTAGTTGACTTTGGTAATTCAGAAAAATACGTATTTTTTGCATATCTTTGTTTAATGTGTTATGTCTGTCTTCTCCTACAATTAGTTATAAAGCTGAGGAAGACATAACTTGCAAACGAATGCTCTAAATCAGGGGTCCGTAATGCCCCGGGTGCCTGTTAGGGCCTGGGCCTCACAGCAGGAGGTGAGCAGTGGACCTCGGAGCGAGTGTGGCTTCGTCTGTGCTTACAGCCGGTCCCCATGCTCGCATGACCGCCTGAGCTCTGCCTCCTGTCAGATTCGCAGCAGCATTCCGTTCTTTGAGGAGCACGAACCCTATCCTGAACTGCACATGCGAGGGAAGCAGGTTGTGTGCTTCTTCAGAGAATCTCATGCCTGGTGAGCGGACGTGGAGCTGAGGCGGTGATGCTCGTGCAGAGGAGTGACTGCAAATACAGAGGAGCGTTAGCAGTGAGGTTTGACTGTGTACACCCTCTACCCACATGGAAAGTTGTCTGCCATGATGCCAAGAAGACTGGGGACTGCCGCTTTAAATAATTAAGAGGAATCTGGAGTTGACATCTGCCAACACTGGAATTTCATCTCCTTAGCTTTCTATTTATGTGATGTTGGGTGAGCTGTTTAACCTTCCGGAGGGTCCATAAAATGGTCCTTGCCACCCAGAAGTTGTTGGTAGAGTTAAGTATGATAATTGGGCGTAGGTGTCGTGGCATGGTGCCTGGTACTTGTCTGCAGTGACACATCAGCAGGCTGTATTTAGTGCTAGCATCACCTCTGAAGAGAAGGCCCATCTACATTGCTAATAAATGTGTCAGCGTGAAAAGCTACACAGTTCTAAGGCTAATTAGGAAAGAAACGCCAAGTAAATATGTTCCTTTAGTAAAGAAAACATCCATTGCCTTCGGACATGACAGGTGTTTTAAAAATCTTCAGTTGGGTTGAGGTAATGAGCCCATGTTTAACTGGTGTGTGTTTGCATACACAATTATATTAAATGTGAAGTCTTTTAAAGAGCAAAGGACTGTTGATCTGTGTTTTAAGGAATAGATTTTGTTAAACCTGATTTGATACTAAAATGCATGACATTTCCATGGTGCCTGAATTTTTGGGCATGGTGACACAGTTTTGTCTCTCTAGAATTATGTGATATAGTTTATTTCCATGCCAAGCATCTTTAAACTTCACAGTCTGGTGTACACTCTCAATAAGTTGTGCAAAGTTGTACGTTTACCTTGCACACGAATACACCAAGCCTGTTCCTGCCCATAGGGCCTTTTTGCCTCCCGAGTGGGCCCAGCCCTGCAGTCGGTCATTCCCCTACCCAACAGACACGTTGGGTCTGTCAGAGCTTCGCAGAGGGCTGCCTGCTTTGGAGGACGGTTTGACGTCTCCTCTTTAGGATGTTACGCTGTCCTTGTGACGCTTGTCCTCCCCCTACCTGGCATTGGGTATTATGCTTGCCTATTTATTTTTAAAATCACTTTCCCTTTAGGATAACAGCCCAGGCGGAACTTAGTTTTGTCCACCGCTGTTGTGATGTAGCACGAGGCCTGCACCTCGTGAGTGCTCATAAATACTTATTCAGTGAAGGAATACGTGGCACTGAGCAAACTCAGACAGTTTTGTTGCATAGACGAGGAGGAAGAAGAATCTGTGAACCTATTTTTATAGCTATTTTGTGTGAGATTATTTGAGGCATTTGTGCTCAGAAAAGGAATGAGCCATTTAAAAAGATGTGGTTTATTTCCTTTCTCTCCTCCCCTCCAGAAAAGAAAGAGATTTAAAGTTTAGAGGACTTTGTACATAGTGAGAACTATGAGTTAAGAGGCCCAACTTGAAGTGGCATTGAGACTGCTTAGTAGTTTACTTTGTTTGCCAGATAGTCAGTGTTTGTTGGGTGGGTGAATGAGCCTGGAAAATGAGTGGAATCGTGAACTGACTGGTTCGTAGTTTCTTAGCGTGTCCTTAGGACCTTGAGTAAGAGCTCCTGGAATAAAATAGACGAAAGGAGTTTGGGAAACACCGTTTTGTTGACTCTCATACCTGAGTGTGCCTCAGAATCGAGGGCCTGAGTAGTCTGTTGGGTTTACTTTCCCCGTCACAGGCTGGCAGAGGGTCCTCGTTTCTAGCAAGTTCTGAGGTGATGCTGTGCCTGCGAGACGGCATTTTGAGAATCCTTGCTGTGTCTTACTTGTGTTGAGGCTTGGGGAGGCACTGAAGTCGGGAGATGTTTGGCTTTCACTCGTTATTTCCAAAGCGTCCTTGGCCCGCGGCCCCTCCCTTCTTACGTGTATGCATGTACCTGTCCATCAGTTAGTCATCCTTCTGTATGTTACATTATACACATTGCTTCTTTACAGCCTTGGGAAATGTTCTGGAGGTCACACTTTCAGAAACAACTGTCACATCTGCAGTGTTTTCAGCTTGTAGAGGTTTGGGGTTTTGTGTAAGGGCCGTGTGTACACAGTGATCCCCAAATGCCCAAGCAGCTGGGAACCAAGGAATAGTTCAGACAAATCCAGTTTGTTGGTTTTGGGCGATGTATTGAGGGAACTTAAGGGCAGAAGCCTCATCTTGGGCAGTTGAGAGACGGGCAGATGTCCTCACCATTACCCCAGACCACCAGGAAGGAACATGTGTGCTCTGTGCAGCCAGGGAGGGGAGCCCTCCAGGGCAGGCAGGAGTGCTCTGTGCCTCAGCACCGGGTGTTGTGTCATAGCTTCAAAGTTGCTTTGCTCTAAAAGCGTGAGCACCTCTTCCTAACTAGGGACAGTAACTGAGGTGGGAGACAGGAGGCAATCAAGTACGGGGGCTGATCGGAACCAGCATGGTGGGTCAGCACCCAAGAGGGAGTCACTTTTGTCTCCACATGGTGATAGGTGAAAACGTAATTGTGTCAGGAGCAAAACTTCTGGAATTGAACCCCGTTGCAGAATTAGAAGGTACTCTGATAATCATGATCTGCGTGGAAACATTTATATACATTTTTGAACCTTGCAGACTGTAATTTGGAATACATGTAGGGATGTATAGCAAGAAGAATTACATGAAAATGAATCCTAGAGTGATGAAATGATTTCATCAACTTTTTAACCTGTTACTCATGTATCTCTTTCTGTTGCGGTTTGCTTCCGTCTGCCAACACATTCCCAGAACTTTAGGGGCGTGGCAAAATTAGGGAATAATATTGTCATGAAAGATGGAGTCTCTACCAGTGTCTTTTTTTCCCAGTTATATTTTGACTTTTAGGCTAATGTAGTTTCATGGCACAGCGTTCTACTTTGCATGTTTCAGATTTGTGGACTTAACTTCAGTAATGGTTTTGGTACAAGACGTGGCCAGTCAATACAAAGGGGATATTTCAGGAAGAAGTGATGCTTATGAACTCTTGAGATGTTAAATGGAGCACAGACTTGAACTTATGGGCTTCTTTGTGTTTCCCAAGGCTGTGGATCTTTCCATTGATGAGTCCAGCTTGACAGGAGAGACAACACCATGCTCTAAGGTGACAGCTCCTCAGCCAGCTGCCGCTAATGGGGACCTCGCTTCAAGAAGTAACGTCGCCTTCATGGGGACACTGGTCAGATGTGGCAAAGCAAAGGTCATTTCTTGTTTCTTAAAAAGGCATTTCTTTTGTTTTTAATTACTTTCTCTATTCCTGTTTGCTAATTCTGTGTGGACTTTCCAAAATACATGGCAAAGAAAAGACAGAATTGAACCTCGACCCTGGCAGCTCTTTGTGAAACTGGGAGGAGCGGAGCCTGAGGACAGTAGTTACCAGAGAGTGGGTAGTCCTCGCTCCTGTTTCCTTTTAGACAGACCGTGGCTCAGGGATGTGTTCGTTACTAGTTACATGCGCTGTTAATTTAGTTGATGTGGTGCTGGCTGTGATGTTCTGACTACGTGTTGTTCACCTACTCAAGTATTTTGCTTCCTGGGTTCGGATATTCTACCAGCATACACGGTACCATTCACTGGCATTAAATGTTTCTGTATTGAATGTAATAGAGACTCTGATTTCTATTCATGTGAATATAAGCCAAAAATGGGCCTGAGAATTGAGTCAGTAATAAGCTTAATGAGGCGTTTGTTTCCAGGGCTTGCATCATAAGGGGTAAGCACGCGCGACAGTAACAGAAACACTGTATCAGGCATCTTCACTGTAGACAAGGCTTTAAAGAAAGGAAGGAAGGACTTCGTTTTGTCTTTGCTTTGATTGAAAGAGACGATTCTGTTTGAATGTCCACGTGTTTGCCTGTTTCTCCCCTTAGGGTGTTGTCATTGGAACTGGAGAAAATTCTGAATTTGGGGAGGTGTTTAAGATGATGCAGGCAGAAGAAGTGAGTACTTAATACCTTAATGATGTAATTGTTTCAAACCTGAAATTCTCATTGTAAGTGGGGGAGAAGAGAATCCTGGTGGATTATTTTATGTACTATTGGGAGTGTTATTTCATTCAGAGAACAGCTCAGTTGTCTCCGTTTAGAGGCATAATTGGGAAAAATCTGAATCGACATTGTCAGTATTCTAAAAGATTTTGATCTTTATTTACTGTTTATGGTAGAGCAAGGCAGTGTAGCCAGTTGTTTGTAGATCTTACTCTTTTTAGAAATCAGTGTTGTCGTAGTTTTGAGGATTACTGATAAGTACGTTTGTACCTCAGAACATGTCTTCTGCCACAATATTTAACTTTACGTAAGTCCAAGTCACGGGGGTGGGGTCGACCGCCAAGTACAATAACCTGGAAGATATTCTTGATTAAGGTTATTAAAGATGAGGGCTTTCATTTAAAATCCTTCCTGTGTATAAAAAGAAGCTGCATTCTTCAAATGTCATGCTCCCCCATGAAATTCAGAAGTCGTCGGGATTTTCAGGTACTGTGCGGGGACTCCAGTGTGTCGTGCCACGTGGAAACCCATTCTGGAAAGTGTGGCCGTGAGGGACGGTGAGAGAGGAGGTCAGGGAGCCTGCAGGACAGAAAGGAGCGGGAAGCTTTGAAAAAGGCAGTTAGGGAGCCGACTCGGTGGCTCAGCCTGTAATCCCGCGCCTTTGGGAGGCTGGGGTGAGTGGATTGCCTGAGCCCGCGGGTTCGAGACCCGCCTGGGCAGGCGAGACCTCATCTCTGCAATAAATCAAAAAATCAGCCAGGCGTGGTAGCGCATGCCCATAGTTCCGGCTACTCGGAAGGCTGAGGCAGAAGGATCGCCGGAGCCCCGCAGGTCGAGGCTGGAGCGGCCACTGCATTCCAGTCCGGGCGACAGAGTGAGACTCCGACTCAAAAAAAGAAAAAAAGAAAAAGGCAGTGAGGGGCAGCTGGTGGACCTGGAGTCCCGGAGAGTGCTAGGCAGGAGAGCAGGTTTCTCCTCAGAGGGGAGAGCAGGGAGAACCGGCCTTTTAGGATAAACAGGCTTTTAACGCCTGCCTGCCTGCCTGCCTTCCTCACTCTTGACTGTGTGACCTGGGCCTTGTTTAAAAGCTGAGCCTCAGTCTTCTCAGTGGAGGTGGGAATGTTCGCCTTATGAGAGAGTCATGTGGTCAGCGTAGGGATTGGAATGGCAGACGCTTCGCAGAGTCCCTGGCACCTGGTGAAGCTGCGTGAGTTTAGGAGGTTGTGGTGACACTCTTCTCTAATTTGTCAAGGCACCAAAAACCCCTCTGCAGAAGAGCATGGACCTCTTAGGAAAACAACTTTCGTTTTACTCCTTTGGTATAATAGGTAAGAGGAGAGTGAGTACGTATGTATATTCTGTTTTTCTTTGGGTTTTCTTTTTTGAGTGTGAAGCGTGGTTCTATTTATTGGTTTTTCTTTCTTTTTTTTTTTAAACTATAAAACTGACCCTTAGCCATTGTCCTTTTTAACAAAGGAAAAAATAAAACTGCATAATTCTATAATCAAAGAAAATTTCTGTAAACATCTTAGTATTTTTCCTCCTAGTCTTCAACAAAAACGTGATACTGTTGTTTTATGGACTGGTTTTCATTTTTTGTATTGTGTATCCTGTCATAAACTCCTTGTCATTAAATCGATGCTGGCATAAAGCAAATTTAAAGGTTGTGTGGTATTTCATTTTTGTGGAAAAACATGAACAGTCCCCTCTTTTAGGTATTTATCTCGATTTTTTTAAGGTTTTTTTTTTTTGCTAGTATGAATAATTCTTCAGTGTAGATTTTATTGTAAACACCTCTCATTTTTTTAAGGACAGATTCTTAGAAGTAAGATTTTTGAGTTATAGGGTATCTGTAAATTTTTAATTTTTGACCACGTTTGAGTGTTGCCATTAACTTTCCAGGTGAATCAAAGGTTTTTCATTATTTGATTTCACAGTTCATTGTTAGAGAAGCTGAATAATTTGTCATGTTTGTGTTGATCCTTTTATTTCATTTTGTGACCTACCAGCTATTTCTTTTGTCTCTTCTTCTCTTGTATCTTAGATTGGTAGCAGCTCTTTATGTAACTAGATTATCATTCCTTTTGTTGTTTAAATTAGAAGTATTTTCTCCCCTAATTCTTAAGTTGCCTTTGAGGGGTTAAAATAAATTTGGTAGGAGAGAGATGTGTGTCACTGAGATTTTCCTGGGATTCTGTTCCGCTCTCCTATAGATAATCTCTGCAATTAAAGTTTCTGTCTTTGTTCTATTCATAAAGACCGTCCCAACCCCATGTTCAGAAATATTTATTTAAACATTGTTCTAATATTGTTTTCAGTTTTATTTATTTTATATATTTAAGACTAGTCGTGTGCAGTAGTGAGAAGGGGGCAAAGAGTAGAGCAAGGAATTCAGTCTGTAACTGACTGAATAATCCGCTGGGATAGCTTGGGACCTTCGGACCAGCTTATAGTTTTTATTTTTGATGCTTAATTCTACTGTTTTATTTAAGCTTTATTTTAGTACACCACTTAGGGTAGAGTTATAACTTTTTAGTAAAAACTTAACTGATTATGCTACTATGTTAATTCTACAATCCATTCTTTATTGAGTTGAGATGAGGTCTTTGTCATATACATTAAGCATGTGCGTTGCTTTTGGCATCTGTTACCTTTTCTTTAATGTTCTTACCATATTATTTTAGTTACTCTGGCTAGCTTAGAGTTTTAAAGTAAGTAATGCAATTTTAAGCAATATTTCTGCTTGTCAGTGGAATAATTTTTAAATATTGTTTATCCATCTGTCTTTATCAGAAATAAAAAATAGACGATAGGAAGATACTTGTTTTTGTTGATCTCATAGCGCCTTTCACTTGATCATTCCTATTTATTTTTTAGGAGTTGTATAATGAATTTGATAAATTGAAGGGTATTCTAGCCAGTTAAATCTTCCTAGTTTATATTAACACTGTACCATAAAGCCATTTCAAATTTAGTGATATGTTTCAATTCTGTGATTATCTGGTTTTATGTTTAATACATTGGGCATGCTTTTTTAAAACCAGGATGTTCTAAGGAATAGGATGGGGAATCAAGATCTAGATGGGGGTTCGTAAACTTTCTTGATAAAGGGCTGGGGAGTGAGCAGCTCCGACCTGTTGTCCACATGGTCTCTTGGAAATACTTCACTTGGCCAGCAGCACAAACACCACTGTAGACAGTGTGTGAACAAGTTGTGGCTACTTTCCAGCAAACTTTATTGATCAAAACAGGCAGAAAGCCCCCAGATGATAGTTTGCTGACCCTTGGTATAATTCATTGAACATATTTTTTTTAAAGTCAGGATAGTATTTGGGATAGGATCTTAGAAGTCTCCTATCTGGATCACTGTTTTGTAGCTGCACAAATGTTCAGATTGGTTTCGAACACAACTTCAAAGTTGCTTCATCATACCAAACCTCTGATGGCACTGTGTGTCCTTTTTCTTCCTAAACCTGGTGTGGAGGTAAAAGGCTACAAGAAGGCGCACGGTTACTGTCAACTGATTTTTGTAGAAACTTAAGCGCGTTCCTGCAATTTGAGGTCTCTGAAGTAAGATATGTTGCTCTTTGAGCCAAGTCCTAAGTGTTCTTTTGCATGTAGTACAACTCACTGTGTGAAATTTGGATATTGAGTTTATAAGAATTAAAGTTCCAGGTTTATTTTTACAAAGTTGATAGTAAATGGAAGACCTGTATGTTTGATGTTTGATGCTGTCTTCTTTTTTGCTGTTGTATGAGAATGCTAGTCATGTTTTCTTGAATTAATAGAAATTGTTGTTTTAAGGGGTGGGTAGGGTAGTGGTGGCCAAAGGTACAACTGTGTGTGTGTGTGTGTGTGTGTGTGTGTGTGTGTGTCATTCATTCCAAGTAGTGCTGTCTTCAGTCTCCTTGTAAGACCTTGTAATTGTCACCTGATATACGTTTCCTTATATATCAAGGGACCTTTGGTTGCCCCCAGCTTGTTGTAACCCTTCTGAGTGATTTTATATAAAAGGGGAAAATAACTAATTAATAGCTAATTAATTCTGTTCCAGGTATCATCATGTTGGTTGGCTGGTTACTAGGAAAAGATATCCTGGAAATGTTTACTATTAGTGTAAGGTAAGATCTCAGCCTTTGTTTACAGTTAAAGTCTCTTTTCCCTCTCTTATTTCTCTCATGGGCATAGTTGACATGTTATTACAGGGGTTGTTATTGCATGTAGCCTGTAAGACTGTAATATCTTTACTTAAATACGTTGTCCAAAAGTTCATTAAAATGATATTGAAATGATCTCTACAAAAATGAAAACCTACCACATATCTAGCAGTGGCAAAAACCCGCACTAGGTATCTAGAATTATTAACCCACCACTGAGTTTTTATATGTAAATAGACAAGGAGTGCCAGACTGAAGACTAACTAGCTGCATGAGAGGGAACATCTACCATATGGAAACTGAATTGTCGATCTCAGGGAGAATTAAAATTTAAGAAAGAGAAGACAAAATAAAAAGGAGGCATTTGTATTTTTAGAGATTTGTGGTGAAGCTGCATCCATGATAGATGGACTTGTAGAAAAGAATCAGAGAACAAAAAAGAGTTTTTAGAAATTTAACATTGTGATTGCTGAAAGTAAAAGTTCAGTTGTAAGGCTATAATGTAAAGTCAGAGGTTTCCCAAAAATGGAGTAAAAATTTTGAAACGGAGGGAGATAAAATGCAAAGAGGAATACTTTCAGGAATATCGTTTCTAACTAGTAGGAGTTTCAAAAAGAGACAAGAGGAATTTTTGTAAGATATGACACATAAATATTTTCTCAAGCCAAAGAGCTCTTTATAAATTGGAAGGGCTCACCAGCTGCCAAGCAGAATGGAAAAAACTTCAACTTGATGTATCATTGTGGATCTTAAAAACATCAAAAAGACCCCGTTGTCTCCAGAAGGAAGTGTTAGGCTGGCACCGGCCTTCCGGTGAGCAGTGGCAGTTTCTGCTACCATGGCCTTTTGGGTTCTTCTGAAGAGTCTGCCTCTCAGGACGTCCACAAGCCACATCTGGAGTCTGTGCCCTGAATACAGCAGGGCCCTTTCGGGTGTCCCTTGTCGGAGAACCTTTGCAGCAGTTGGTGAGGCAGCTCCCTCCAGTCTGAGGAAATGAGGCCAGCCTTGTGAGGGTGGGAGGCACCCTGAGTCAAAACGCCTCACGTTCCGCAGGAGGCAGCAGTCTCCAGAAACATGCACCTTAGGTGCCCTCAAGGACATGTCTACTTAAGAGAGTCACTACATTTAGGAAACTCAAGCTGTGACTTCCTGTGAGATGATTATTATTTCCCTAGCCCAGAGATGGTTTCTCAGGGATCCCTTTATCATAAACGGTGTTGTCTAGCAACATACTTGACATATTACTCCATCAGGTCACTGGGGGGCCAGAACTAGAGAGTTAATCAAATGCAGAAGGGGAAAAGTATTTTATTAACTCTTCAGACATAGCAGCATCAGATGACATTAAAATACAGTGGAGCAGTGGTATCAAATTATGGTGAGAAAATTATTACACATCTGCAAATTGTGTCTAGCCAGAATGTCAGTCCAATTAATTCCAAACAGGTAGGCAAGTACTCAGAGCAATTGTTTCTTACCTATCCTTGTTTCTTACCTCTTCTAGCAAAGCAGGTTGAAAGAAAGGAAGATGGTGATGGGTGGATATAAGAAAGGATAAAACTCACCAAGGCGTGTAAGAAAAAGAAGTCCTAGACAGTGACATCTGTAATAAGCCTAGGAAATAGTAGCTCAAATAAGGACCAGAAATCAATGTCTTTCAAAAAGAGTAAAACAGAATTCAAGGAATAGGTAGAGTCAATAAGAAGTAAAAGAGATATTTGTGTATAGTGAAGGAGTGCATTTTTTTCCTTAAAGGGGTGAAAATGCAATTTGAATTTGGTTTAAATCTATATCTAAAAAGCCATGGGTTAAAAGTGAAATAAATTAAAAATGGGGAAATGAGTTTGAGATTTTAACAATTGGCATATATCTGTTGTATCTAACTTTAGGTTTTGAGGATTTTTTTTTTTTAAGCAGTGCTGCAGATTGATATACGACATATCGTGACTTATTCTTTCTTTATGATCTTCCAAATGACAAATTAAAAATTTAAAAAATAGAATAAAACTCAATTGTATTTTGCAGTTACTATATGGGTAATTGCAGGGAATGCATATCAGATCACATGATATCACTGCTCCATTGTCTTTTAATGTAATCTGACAGTAGGTTTTTTTTTCTTTTTAGTTTTCCTCTTTGGAGTCAAAGATCATTAGTGATCTTATTTTTTCCTATTTCTTGGATTATTTTGCAATTTTATCACCCTAGGAATTTATTTTAACAGTTATTTCCAAGTGTGCTAAAAATGACTAAAATAATAAGAAAGCTGAAGGATGGTGGAATTGCCAGAATCATTGATCTAATGATAAAATAAATCACCACTATCCTATTATTTAGTTTTCTTATTGTGGTGCCTAAAATATTGTGTCATCATTCAAGATGGTTTCAAAGAAGTCTGAAGACGCAATCTTTGTAGGTTTTTTTTTGGTTGTTGAATCAATTTTTTCAATGTTGATTCGTTGAACAAAAGTGAGAATTCAGAATTATTTTTCACTTTCTACAATAATAGCAAAGAGAATAATTGACCGAGAAGATTTTTCAGAAAGTATTTGACAAATCAGAAGATGCTTGCAGAGCCAGGTAGAAGCCTCTTTGGCTGTGGTGATGGTGGTGAAATTAATCTTGTGAGTGAAATCTCAGCACTATGAGTCTCTGGATGATGGTACTCCAGATTTTCTCAAACTCTGGAATTGATGAACAGTGTGTTTCTAATGGACCAAAACAAAACAAAAATCAAGAATTCTCGTCCAGTTAGTCATTCTGCGGCGTGGACTTTATAATGCAATATTTTCTAACAAGAATCTGGCCCATTCTTTTTTGCTAAAAGAATGTATGATAGTATTTGTTCATTTTTTATGATACTTATTTACTTCATAGTTTTTACAAATGGAGAAATGCTGAAGGCTGGTGTGATTATAAAGATAGTTAAAAGGATATAGATTAGCCGGGCTCGGTGGCTCAGCCTGTAATCCCGCGCCTTTGGGAGGCTGAGGTGAGTGGATTGCCTGAGCCTGCGGGTTCGACACCTGCCTGGGCAGCGAGACCTCATCTTTACAACAAATCAAAAAATCAGCTGGGTGTGGTAGCACATGCCTGTAATTCCAGCTGCTCGGAAGACTGAGGTGGAAGGATCGCCGGAGCCCAGCAGGTCGAGGTTGCGGTGGCCGGGAGCGGCCACTGCACTCTAGTCTGGGTGACAGAGTGAGACTCCAACTCAAAAAAAAAAAGGATATAGATTATGCAGAAATAGGAAATTCATTGGATTCACGATTGTAATTGGTATTTTTTAAGTCTAAAATTGAAAATGTTTTGCAGTTATAGAACAAGAAGATGACTGTCCTCTTTTCAACAAAGTTATGAACCATGAGTGTTTTCAGAAGGGTCTGCATTTTGACAAAACAAATGCGAAAAGAAGACTTTATAAGCTAGAACCTGTTTGAAATATTTTTTGGAATCTGAAACCAGCATTTATTAGATGAAAGTTTTTCAGGGTCATGAATGGCAGCTCATGAGCAGTTAGTTGCATCTGCTTCATTTATATAGACCTTCAAGTCCAGGAACGGTTTGGGGTTATAAAATGAGAATGGATATTTCTAGTGAAACTCCTCACAATCTGTGTATTGCTCTGCAAATTACTTGTAAGATGACTTAAAACGTAGAAGATTGAAGAGGCCTTCTGGTTGTAGATTTTCCAATGATAATGTCTAGTTTTTCTTTTTTGGGGCATAGTGAAGATTAATGGAAGAGGAAGAAAACAGGATTCCATTTGAATTGGGAATACTCCCCTAGAGTATCCCAAAGGAGACCAGAAAGAGTTAATGATAGCACACATTTCCTGACTCTGCAGTACACACTCTTTAACCAGTGATGTTGTTGGTGTTGCTTGTTTGCTTCCAGTCTTTCAAATCAGCCTGTCTACAAAGCAAGACAAGGCTAATTATGACTATAGGAAAGGATGCCAATGACCCTAAATTAGGTCGTGCCAAGGAAAAAGATGAAGCAGCAGAGGGAACGGGTGAAGGCCAGGAGTGCATGTGTCTTTGTTTGTACAAGAGTCAGAGGTAATATCTGGAATGGCACAGAAAATAGACTTCCGTTTTTTTAAATTACAAAGGGAAATAGTGATATCGTTTTTAAGAGTGTGATAAAATAAACGTGACACATTCTCCCATTTTAGAATGTATAGCTGTTCAGTGGAGTTAAGTATATGCACAGCATTGTACAGTGATCACCCCTGGTTCCAGAACTTTTCCATCATCCCAGAAGAAAACCTTGTGCACATTAAGCAGTCGCTGCCCAGTCTTCCCTCCTATCCCTGGCCACAACTCACCGCTTTTGGTCCATGGGTTTGCCTGTTCTAGATATTTCATGTAAGGGAATGATACAATATGGGGCCTTCTACATCTGTCTTTTCACGTAGCACAATGTCTCCTGGGTTCATCCATGTTGTAGCACGTTTTTAGTACTTCATTCCTTTTTGTAGCCAAACACCCTGTTGCATGGATGTCACAGTTTTACATTTGCCAGTTGATGGAATTTGGCCTGTTTCCATCTGTTGGCTGTGGTGCGTGGTGTTGCTGTGAATATCCATGTATAAGTTTTTGTGTGAATACTGGTTGTTATCTGTATGTTACAAATGAGGTGGATTAGTAAGTAGCTCAGGGTCACACAAGTAAGAGCTGGCGACACTCGGGGTACACACATTGGCAACTTGACGCCAGAAGCGATGCCCTTTAACCTCTCTGCTTAACCTGACAGCTAGTACATGTCTAGAAAATGTTAATCATGCCCTTCTTTTTGAGAAGTTTAATTTTTGAGTGTTGGTCGTATTAATTTGATTTTATTAGGCTTTATTTTCAGTAATATCCAGTTCAAATTATTGCCATGGGTGCTGTTTAACTTACATTTGAATATTTGTGTATATTGGTCCTAGTTTGGCTGTAGCAGCAATTCCAGAAGGTCTTCCCATCGTGGTCACGGTGACTCTAGCCCTTGGTGTTATGAGAATGGTGAAGAAAAGGGCCATTGTGAAAAAACTGCCTATTGTGGAAACTCTGGGTAAGTCTGTGTTAAGGGCATATTTGTGCAATGGTATGCCAGTGCACGTCAACAGGAAATCATCTTTGGGCTTCACAGTTTTTGCTTTGAGATGTGCCCAGTGATGTCTGGCTTACGGCAGTAGTAGGTATGGTTTTAACAACCGAAAAAGGCAATTCAAAATTCATATCCCTCAGGAGAGGGAATTTTATGAGAAATCTGTCTACATTATGGAATGTTCTGATGCTCAAATCATGTTTAAAAAAATATATACAGCAAACGAAACCTTGAAATAAAATTGGTAGAATTTTTCACTTTTGACGTGCAAAGGAAAGTATGATGTATAAGTACAGGACCCCAAGTGTCATATGAACTGAATTTGCTTATATGAACAGTAAGTATACAGTAGTTATATTGGTATACATAACTTGATGTGCAAATATGCCGTGAAACTTTTTTTAAAATGTAAGGTATTCAAACTGTACTGAATTTTAAATTCTAGCCTGCATTTTAATATCGTCTCGGTATATGAGATTTGAAAATTCTGACTGAAAAAATTATGTGGGTTTATATTTAGGAACCCTTCAGACTTTCTTTTAGAAAGTGTATTGTTTAAAATTATTATATAAGATAATGAAGAGTAGCTTTATAGACACTAACTATAAGTAAATAAATGTCAATATGTAACTTTTAATTGCAAAAACTTTACCTTATGATGAAGCAGACGTAGTAAGAGACGTTAATCTAACATTGCCAGTGAATCTGAGGGTCATGGCTTGTTTTCTGAGTGAGTCTGTGTCTCTTCCTGACTCTGCTGACACATGGTGCTTGGTTCTTTAGGCTGCTGCAATGTGATCTGTTCAGATAAGACGGGAACCCTGACGAAGAACGAGATGACCGTCACTCACATCTTCACCTCCGACGGGCTGCATGCCGAGGTACTCGGGTGCTTTCAAAGCGCCATATGCCTGTGTTCAGAAACTTGAGTTTCAACGTGCTGGTGGCTCCAGGGTTTTCCTTCAGAAGGGCCGGAAACAGACAGCAGAGTCATCTCTCCCCGGTGGTCCTGCCAGGTCGTGGGCTCAGCCCACTCGGGCCCTTGTCCAGTCCTCTCTCGGGGTGCCCGCTCATTGTCGGGTCCTTCTGCTTTCGACCTCCTGGTTCCCGCTCCTCCCTCTCTCCACACCATGCTCCCCTGTCTCTTGCCTGCCCCTCTGCTCACTGGGTGTCTCGGCCCGTTCTTGATACCTCACTCTGTATGCACTTTTTAGCACCAGATTTTGAGCACGGCACGTTGTGACCAGGCCCCGAACTGTGACCAACAAAGCCCGACGTGCTCTGTCCCTCGTGTCCCTCTCCAGCCTGGCACGCTCCCCTCTGCTTTTGTGCACCAGGCCCCTGGCTGTGTTCTTGCCGCGGAAGGGGCGCCTCCTTCTGTCCCGGGGAGCCTGGAGCCTCTTCATCCTTCGCCCCTCAGCTCCTGCTCCGTTTCTTCCGATGAGCTGGGTGGCCACCCGGAACGGGCCCTGGTTTGTGCTCTCTCAGCCTTCCGTGCCTCTTAGTTCTTACCCCGGGGGAAGTTTTCTGTCCTTTTTACCCATTCTACTACAAGTTGTAGGAGCGCAGGAACCATTTTACCTTGCACAGAACCTGCCCCGAGGGATAATACTTAGTTGTTAAATGAGCACATGCGTGACTGTTTTAAGAATTGTGTATTGACAGTCTCTTAGGTGCTTATCACAGCACATTGGTTCTTCCTGAAGCTGGTTGTGGACAAGTGGCAGTCCCACCCAGTGTTCGCAGATTGTAGACGGGAATGCTTTTAACACTGCTTAGGGTGGGCGCAGCATTGTACAGTACACTGACAGCTAGAGTAAATGTGCAGAGTAAGCCTCAGGCAAGTTGACAGAAGTTGTACTTGGGTTGATTTAGGCCCACTTGACATCGGCTTTGAAATGAGTGAGGCTTGGTATTCAGGTTGCTGAATCCCCAGGGCCGAGTTGGTGAACGTGCCCTTTCCTGGATGGCTCAGAGGATGGGCTTGCATGTGCTTATATGGTCCAGGCACGGAAGTTCGGATATTAGCTGTCCTTTTTACATCTGCCGTCTTAGGTGTCATGCGTTAACTGTTTGTTAATTATTTTCTCTTTCAAACTGTATTCTTTTTACTGTGAAATGTACTTTTGTTTGACTTGGTTTATTTTAGCTATGTGGAATAAATATCTGGCTTGTCTGTACTTTGATTTTTAAAATTGGTGTGTAATGTGCTGTGTTGAAGTAGTTCACTGTAAGTGCTAGAGCTAATCTTCTGGTGTCTCTGAGCCTGCATATTTGCAGAACGAATTCTGCTCTTGTCTAGGTCACAGGCTTGTGGTAAGTGTTAGATGTGGTAATGGATTTGCGTTCTTGGCAAACTGTAGTATGCTATCTGAGTGTAATGACACATTTAGGCTCACTTACGTGTAGACATCTTCAGGGTTTATTTATCTTTTTTAATTGTATATTGTAAGAACAGAACAGTCTTTTTTTTTTTTGAGTCAGAGTCTCACTCTGTTGCCCAGACTGAGTGCAGTGGCCGCACCTGGCCACCGCAGCCTCGACCTGCTGGGCTCCGGCGATCTTTCCGCCTCAGCCTTCCAAGTAACTGGAACTACAGGCGCACGCTACCACGCCCGGCTAATTTTTTTGATTTATTTTAAAGATGAGGTCTCGCCAAGTTGCCCAGGCGGGTCTCGAATCCACGGGCTCAGGCAATCCACTCACCTCAGCCTCTCAAGGTGTGGGATTATAGGCTGAGCCACCGAGCCCGGCTAGAACAATCTTTTAAGGTTAATTGTGATTTAAATTAGAGGCAGTATTCCTTTAACTATTAAGTGTTTTTTTAGACAAAATTTTAACGCTTTCCTAGGTATACTCTTTGACAATATCAATCTGTATAAAGTGAAATGAACACCATTCATCATAGTTCTTCGTTCTTGTAAGTCCTGTCACCGTCCACTGTTTGCATTGTTGCTCCCACTGTGTGCTCTGCAGGTTACTGGAGTTGGCTATAATCAGTTTGGGGAGGTGATTGTTGATGGTGACGTTGTACATGGATTCTACAACCCAGCTGTCAGCCGAATTGTTGAGGTAGGTTCCTTGTTTTCCAAGTGGGTTACTTTCCTCTAGTGACGTAAGAACAGTGATTGCTTCAGAGTCTGTGTGTGTTACTCCTAGGCGGGCTGCGTGTGCAATGATGCTGTCATTAGAAACAACACTCTGATGGGGAAACCAACCGAAGGGGCCTTAATTGCACTTGCCATGAAGGTATGTACCTGACCCCTTCTTTGACACTTGAGACACACCTGTGCAACAAATATGAGGCCATCAGTTCCAGTATTACTGGTTTTTAGGTACCGAGTGAAGGAAACACACACTATTTTGTTTTTACTGCCTTTCGGGAACTGGTTTTATTTTTGGAAATATAGAACCTAGAGCTTTTTAGGTGTAACCTTATTCCTGACATGCAAGTCAAAAACTAACAGGCACTCAAGGATTTCTTCTCATGGAGAAATGTTCCTGTCTTCCATAATATTGAAGCCTGTATGTGAAAAGCTTTGCACATGCGTGTGTGAGATTGCTAGTAAGTACTACCAACCTTTGGATGTGTATACCTTCTTCAGTATTTCCATGTGACGACATCAGTGCCATCAGGAGAAACCAGCTCTTCTTTCCAGTCTTTCCTTTTTCTCCTCTGTCAGTTTCTCACAGTGGATGTGGAGTGGAAATTGCGTTGGGAGGAGGGGCTGCTGTTCTCCGTGATTCGTTCTTTGGTCCCAGTTGGGCTCCTTGTCTGCTAAGGCCTACATTTGATTCCGTGAGAAACCCGGACGTCCAGTCTGTTGCTCTCCTAACAAAAGTAACGCTCCTACTTTTAAGAGTACCTGAGAAGACTTTGAGACTTGTGTGAAGCTGGATGCTTGTAAATGAGGCTACTAGAAAGAGGATCCAGTGTGGGATTGTAGGCTATTATGATGTATTTAATTTAATAGTAAAATGGATAGTTTTAGAATGTGTATGTTTCTTTGACAGAAAGTGGCATGTTCTTCTCATTTGATCTCCCGGTAACTAAAGTAGCTAGCATAGTATAGCTTGCTAAGAGATACTGAAGCAGTGAACCAATCACCAAGTGCTTCCTGTGATATACTTCACAAGATACTGAATTCTCTGAGAGATAAAGAGGGTGAAACCGTCTCCTTATGGCAGAGACCTCACCTTTTCAGTAGGACGTCGGCATTGATGTTCTTGGAGCAAGTAAAATGTAGACCCAGGCGGCAGACAGTGAAGGCACAGCACTGGGCTGCATGTAACAGTGGTGCAGATGCGGCCTGAGAACTGGGGGTTTAGATGAGGGCAGCTAAGGAAGGAGCTAGAGGAGAAGCAGAGAGGAGTGAGCCAGGAGGGGTGGTGGCCCGTGAGTCAGCCGAGCTGGATGAAATGAAAGGGCTTGAGTGACTGAGGGAGTTGTGAATGCCCAGGTGTGGTGGGTGTGAGGAGGCCCAGTGAACGCCAAGAGCAGAGTCTGAACTTGTGTCTTTTTCTGATTTTTTTCTTTGTTGGTAGAGGTGGGGATCTCACTGTGTTTCCTAGGCTGTGGTCTCAAGCTTCTGGGCTCAAGTGATCCTCCCATCTTGGCCTCCCAAAGTGCAGGGACTACGGGCATGAACCACTGTGCCTAGCCTGAACATGTTTCAGTATAAAACAAAAAGCCATGTCCTGTAGATTTTTGAGTCACTTAAAATATTTTTTGATATTTGGTGGCAGATGCAGAGGCTTTTGAGAGGGAGCATAACTGCATGACATTGGTAGTGGTCAGGTGATAGAGTGGTAGAGGGTGAGGACCTCGGATGGT
Source organism: Cephalopachus bancanus (assembly GCA_027257055.1). NCBI lineage: Eukaryota > Metazoa > Chordata > Mammalia > Primates > Tarsiidae > Cephalopachus > Cephalopachus bancanus. The sequence continues at coordinate 1,440,239 of JAPVLO010000177.1, read as the reverse complement.
AGCAACAGACAAGGCACACTTGGGTTCTAAGAAGTGTTTGGACTGGAGGCTTCTGATGGCATGAAAGTACATGCTGGGTGTTGGGTAGGAACTTTGGGTTTGTTTGTGTCCTGCTTGCTTCCAGAATTGAGCTGGTAGGTTAATATCGTCAGCGTTGAAGGTTTGGTTTACGTACAGTCCTGGTGACCGTGCCTAGACCAGTGGTCCCCGACTTCTTTGGCATCAGGGACCAGTTTCGTGGAAGGCACTTTTTCCACCAACTGGTGGCGGGGGAGGCGCAGCCGAGCCTCGCTGTTTGTGTTCACCGGTAGTTGCAGCCGGTCCTCAGCGCTAGCATCACCGCCTCAGCTACCCCCCTGGACCATCAGGTGTTCAGTTCTCACAGGAGCGCGCATCCTATTCATTCCTTGCCTACGCACTTCGCAGTAGGGTTTGCTCCTGAGAGAATCCAGTGGTGCTGCTGATGTGACTGGAGGTGGAGCTCAGGCAGCCAGGCGAGGGGTGGGTAGCGGCTGTAACGCAGATGAAACGTCACTCGCTCGGTTGCCTGCTGTTGCTCTCCTGCCATGCAGCCCTGTTCCCGACAGCTGGGGGTTGGGGACCGCTGCCCTAGACTCGGTCTGCACACCAGGGCCTCATGGTGGAGTTTGTGCTGAAGACCTGAGAAGGGTAATATAGTTGATGGAGCATTGCTGCTCTGTCCCTATCCTTGAAAAATAGCCCAGGTATCTCTAGACAGCCTTGGTACAGTTGTGACTTTTGTCTTTGTGAAAGCAAAAAGTAGTCACATGTTGGTGAAAAGTCACTTTCTTCTTGTGCCACCTAGATGGGTCTTGATGGACTCCAGCAGGACTACATCAGGAAAGCTGAGTACCCGTTCAGCTCTGAGCAGAAGTGGATGGCAGTGAAGTGCGTGCACCGGACGCAGCAGGTATCCACAAAGAGTGCTTGTGTCCTGTCCAGCTGGGTGCCTGTGTGTTCACTGAGCATCCACCTTCAGGATTAAGCAGTCGTGCATGATACGGCTCTGTTGCTTTAAAGTGTGTGTATCAGCAGGACACTCATCTCTCATTGCTCTCCTGTTTTCACTGATACTCTCCCTTACAGAATCCATACACAGACATATTCCTGGAGTTAGTGCTGTGCAAGGAAACAGCCTAAAGAGATGTAGCCTGGTCTTGGTCTCTTAGTGCTTGGGATATCAAATTTTCTCATTATATTTTTCCTTTTTTTTTGAGTTGGAATCTCACTCTGTCACCTAGACTGGAGTGCAGTGGCCGCTCTTGGCCACTGCAGCCTCAACCTGCTGGGCTCTGGCGATCCTGCTGCCTCAGCCTTCCAGGTAGCTGGATCTACAGATGCATGCAATACCACGCCCAGCTAAGTTTTTGATTTATTGTAGAGATGATGTCTTGCCAAATTGGCCAGGCAGGTCTTGAACCCATGGACTCAGGCAATCCACTCACCTCAGCCTCCCAAAGCACTGGGATTACAGGCTGAGCCACCGAGCCCGGGTCTTTTTTTAACTTTAAAAAATTTTTTTATTTTAAAGATATGGGGTACAATTCAGGATTAGGTGTACAAGTGGACATTGTACAGGTAGTTTGGGCCTCCCTTGGGTCCCCACTTTGCCTGGTTTAAGATCAGGTACCTTTATGGATGTTGTGGCCCCACCTCCACCCTGCCAGTATCCCACTACTGCCAATCCCTTTCTTACAGGATTATGGTAAATGTTCAGGGTCTGCTTATGAGCGAGAACATATGGTACCCTGTTCTTTGTTTCTGTGAGAGATCACTGAGTATTATAGACTCTGAATCTGTTCAAGTTGCTGCGAAGTCCGTATGTTTGTCCTCCTTTATGGCTGCATGATATTCCCTTGTGTATATAGAAGTTCATTAGAGATCTCTGCTGACTGTTTTTCAGTCTGTGTTCTTTGACTAAAGGAGCGAGTGTCTTCAGAACAAACAAACTCACATTACTTCATGAAAAAGTGGTTCCCAAATTTGTGTGATTCATGTTGATTGATCCAGTTTATAAACACAAAATGACATGCACTGATATTTTGAGCTACTACCTTGTTTCTGTGTGCTTTAGACATTTTTACAGTTAGCATAATAAAGAGTTCTGATTTATCTACGGTGTTTAATTATATCACTCATATAAGGGGGACCCTCCCCCCCCAAAAAAACAATTATTTTTTGGAAGGCAGGCCCCTTGTAGTACACTCAGAATTTGTTCCTCTGAATCAGTCAACCAAAGGTTTTATCTGGAAGTTGTGAGAAGGTTGCATTGTGATTTGCAGAAGAAACATTCTGAGCAGTGGCAAACAGGTGACTGGTTCTTCCACCATGACAACGCATCTGCCCGTACTGCGCTGAGTGTTCGGCAGTTTTTGACTAAAAACCGCACGGCCCCCATGCCCCATTCTCCTTATTCACCTGGTCTCACCCAAGCGACTTTTTTTGGTTTCTTGGGATGAAGCACATCTTCAAAGGGAAACGTTTTGCTGATGTGGAAGAGGTGAAACACAGTACTAAGAAGCACTCAAAGGCATCAAAATTGATGAGTTCAAAACTGTTTTGAGCAGTGGAAAAAGCATCTCGATAGGTGTGTTGCATCAAACGGAAAGTACTTTGGAGGTGACCGAAGTTTAAATATGTAAGAATAAATACACAATTTTTGTATGAATAAATTCTGGGTGATTAGGGGAGTACCCTGTCATAGTTGTTGTTACTGGTTTGATGCTTAAACTTACTTTGTTCTTTAAAACTATATTTTTGCACTTCTTTTAATAGGAATGAATAATTGGTTATGCACTTTTCTCTGTGGGCAACCACTTTGAAACCGATTACATCTCTGTAGGCTGGTATGAGTGAAAAAATTCTCCTACCAATAATAAATAGCAAATGAGCCGGGCTCGGTGGCTCAGCCTATAATCCCGCGCCTTGGGAGGCTGAGGTGAGTGGATTGCCTGAGCCCACGGGTTCGAGACCCGCCTGGGCAACTTGGTGAGACCTCATCTCTACAATAAATCAAAAAATTAGCCGGGCGTGGTAGCGCGTGCCTGTAGTTCCAACTACTTGGAAGGCTGAGGCTGGAAGGATTGCCGGAGTCCAGCGGGTCGAGGCTGCAATGGCCGGGAGTGGCCAGTCTGGGCGACAGAGTGAGACTCCAACTCATAAATACATAGATAGATAGATAGATAGATAGGAAATGTTGGTTTTAAAAGTAAGGCTAACATTGAACCTGGTGAATAGTCTTCCAGGAACTCTGCTCATGAGGTCCCAAAAAAGATTGCTGTTTAGTATTTCCTGATTTTAGGACGTGGGATGCGGGGCTCAGTGCCGTGCTGGCTTCGGTGTGTGGGCTGGTGGGGACAGGTGTGCCTTGCAGAAGGCGCCGTCGCCCCCACGTAGGAATTTTCAGTCTTCACAGTCACGCCCCTTCCCCGGGAGTTATGAGAAATGCATGCCCCTTGTTTTGGACGCCAGTGGCAGACATGCACCAGTTGAAGTTGAACTCAGATGTGGAATGTTTTCTTCTTAGGACAGACCAGAGGTTTGCTTTATGAAGGGTGCTTACGAACAAGTGATTAAGTACTGTGCCACCTACCAGAGCAAAGGACAGGCCTTGGCCCTCACCCAGCAGCAGCGCGATGTGTACCAGCAGGAAAAGGCGCGGATGGGCTCCGCCGGGCTGCGAGGTAAGGCCGGTTGCTGGAGTCCGGGGGTGGAAAGGCCAGGCCTGCCCTCAGTTGCAGGTGCCTCTCCCCTTCCCTGGAGCCGCCCAGCTCTGCTCCAGGCTGTGCTGAGCCCCTGTTGCTGGGGCGCAGTGTTGCGGTTGCCTCGTTGACCCCAAAGAGAGAATGGCGAGAAGGTAGCCAAGTGTGAAATTGGGTTCTTCGAGACTCCCCGTGGTCTCCGAGTGGGGGATAGAGGTTTCGTTTTCAGCAAGGTCATCTTGTGTGAGGGGAGATGGATCCAGGTAAAGCCGTGTTACTCTTTCCTTTGGCCTCATGTTGCTTTGCTAATGGAACCAAAGCGCTGTCTTAAAAATGGAAGTCTGAAGCCTCCGACTGGCCCCTTAAGGCGCCTTCCAGCCGGATCCTTGCCTTCTGTCTCGCTTCCGCCATTTGCCAGGCAGGTGCAGACATGCCAGATGCTGCTTTGTACATGCTGCCGACAGGACGGTGGAGGCTGGGGTCTGCCAGCACACACAGCAGGCCACCTCCTGGGATGGCATGGGTGGGGTTAGAGGGCCAGGGCGCGGGCCTCCTCTTGCTCCTGCCTCCGGATGGCCAGCTGGCTCAGCAGAGTCTGCACGGTTACCTGGTCTCCCAGGAGGCAGGCAGGCATGGCTTCCCTCACCTGGAGCTACAGTTCCTGCGAGGAAGTAAAAGGCTGTGAAGCCTCTTTTATGCGTGTCACTTAAGCAAGGGCCGTCTTGGGCCTAAAGCATTTGGGGAGATGTGCGGGACTTCTGTTCTTGCAGTAAGCTAAGGTGGGGGAGGTGGAGAACCCTGCTGCCACTCCCTGCCATGCCTGCTCTCCGCCCCAGCCTGTGAACCCAGGCCCCCTGGTGCCGCCCAGAGCTTGGTGGCCTCAGGGCTGTGGACTGTGCCAGACCCTGTGCCTCAGGGAAACTCAGGTGGAGGCCCTCGACCGAGAGCTTGTTTTGCAGATGGGTGTTTTTGTGTGGAAACAACAACTTTTCCATGCTCTTTTAAGGTATAAGAGGCTCTGGTGGCAGGTTCCCGAGTTCCTGGGTTCTCTTCCCTGGGTCTGAGTCTTGAGCCTGCCCCTGCTTCTGCGCCTCGGTCCGTGGGCCTTCTGGACCCTGAAGCAGAGCAGATGGTCTCTCCCCACGGCAGTTCTGGGGCAGGGGGCCTCCTCTGGTTGAGTGGGGCTAGGCCTGGGCGTGGCGCGAGCTCTGGGGCCACAGAGTCCTGATGAGTGGACAGTCTTATACATGTCCACGGGCTGACTGGACACTGGGGTGATGGGCGCTGGGCGTGCCCCGCACACTGCACCCTTCTCCCTTCTAAGCAGTGGGCAGACCAGACCTTTCGGTGGCCCAGCCGTAGGCAGCCCAGACCCTGCGCCCCGGAAAGCACATCGCCCTTCCACTTCTTTCAGCTTCCACCCCAGCTGGGCAGGAGAGTGGCCCTGTCAGGGCCTGTCCAGGATGTTCGTTGTTGGAGCGGGGGATCCTAGGAGACTTGAAGGCAACTGCAGGGACACCTCAGGGCCAGGAACAAGGATTCTGGTCACCAGTGCGCGGGCTGTTCCCAGAAGACCACAGCTGTGGGTGTCTGTTGCTCCATGGGTCACTTCCTCCTCCCTGCTGACCAACTGGGGCTCCGATGCCTTAAATCAACTTTGTCCTAGATGCACTTAGTTTTTTAATAAAAAGGTTGTGGGGGACAAAATACAAGTTAATTTCCCTCCTCTTTTGAGGATGTCATCACCTCTGCTTGCTGGGCTTGTTTCCAACTGTTAATAAAGCTGTGAAACTCTTTCTAGAAGACCAGAGTTCTGTCAGTCTTAGTGGCGCACAGCAAGAGGTCTCCAAGTGGCATGGATGTGGAGACTGTAAAGCCGTCTTAAAGGTCTGGCACATGCCCCTGGTTTTCTTAGTGTTTGGAACAGAGTTTTCAGACTGCATTCTTTCTTTTTCCTTATTTAAATTTTTTATTGTAAAGATGTTGGGTTAAGTATACAAATATTCAGTATGCAGGTGCCCTTGTTGATGAGGTGTGCCTCCCCCTCTCCACCCCGTGGGTAGAATCCCACTACTGACAATTCTTTTCTCACAGTATTACGACAATTGTTCAAGGTCCACTTATGAGTGCGAGCATGAGATACTCAGTTCTTTGTTTCTGTGATAGGTCACTGAGCATTATAGACTGTAAAGTCCATTCGAGTTGCTGTGAAGTTTATAATTTTGTCCTTCGTTATGACTGCATAATATTTCATTGTGTATATGTACCACATTTTTTTTTTTTTTATCCAGTCCTCTTTCAATGGGCAGATGTTTGGTTCTATGTTTTTGCCGTTGTGAACATTGCTGCAATAAACATGCATGTGCAGGTTATCTTTTTCCAAGAGTGATTTGAGTTCCTTTGGGTATATTCCCGATAGGGGGATTGCGGGGTCGTATGGAAGGTCGATTTTTAGACCTTTTAGGAAACACCAAACTGTTTTCCACAGAGGTTGTACTAGTTTGTATTCCCACCAACAGTGTAAAAGTGTTCCAGTGTGTTGTTTCAACTAATGCCTTTCATCTGCGGCTCTTGGAGGTTTGTGGATGTGTGGTTCTGTATTGTAACGTGGTCCAGTGGGCCAGTGTCGGTAGAGGAGTAGACCGCAGTCGGGTTTGGGGTGGCATTCTGGTCACGTGTCTTCTGCTTTGTGTCCTTCCTTTTTTCTTCTGTGTGCACCACTGCGCTCTTCCCCCCAGGGCACCAGCATGAGGAGCAGAAAGACTTTATCTTTCTGTGGGTGTACACTTATGTGACACTGGATAAAACTCGAGTTTCTGAACGTGCTTGTGGTCCTTACTTTGGATGTTACGGTATGTTTTGTTTATGGCAGCTGCCCTCCGTGTGACAAAAGTTTGTGTGTTCTTTACCCAAAGGGTAGCCGTAGATCTTCATTTGTGCTAGAGACTCGCCTCTGGGCTAGGACATCCTCCAGTGGGGGGGGCCCCAGAGCTGGTCTTTGTTTCTTAGGATTTGCTGACACACATTGGTACTCACTGTGCCCTTCTGCTGCCATCTGCCTCTGTCCCAGCACAGAGGGCTGTCAAGTGGCTCATTGTCTCATGGGTGAGAGCCTCTGTGGCCCACACCTACACAAGCAGGTGTAGGGCTCTCGTGTGGGAAAGGAGAGGGGCTTGCCTTTAGCCTTGGTCTTCTGAGGACATCTGATCTTCCATAGCCTCGGCTTGAACAAGAGTAGAGGCTTGCTTTGTTCTCTGGTACTTTTCAGTCTCCCCTTGAGTTCTGACCGTTAGTTTGCGTGCACGTGGTGTGAGTTGTTCAGTCTAATAATGTCCCAGATGCAGGCATCCCTTGAGTTAACAAGAGTACTGCCAGAGGCTTCAGAATCTGAGAGTAAGCTAAATGACATTTGAGACATGAGCAGTACTTTGTGCTGTATCCTAAGTGCTCACGATGACAGGAGGCTAACTAAATAACATGGTGGCGTTACTTACATACTCCTAGAGAACCAGAGTTCAAATAAGAAATGTCTGCTAATGCTATAGAAGGATCCAAACTGTTGTTGCTATTAATGGTTTTACAGCCACTTTCTAGATTAACTTTGCCATCCCCCATCCCCCTGGGTTTGTCATGTACAACATTATTGCAGGCTGTGTGTAAGAATGATACAGCATTTGCTTCAGGCTCTTGGATTTTTCAGGAGATGCATGAAATGGAAAGATGAAACTGCATTAGAAGTCACGTTCAGAGGTGTCTGTTTAAAATTGACTTCAAAACTGGACAGACCCATAGTTTCTCTAAATAACCAGTTGTATTTTCTAGAAGCAGTGACTTCTGTGGTGAGCGACGACGTGTGGTGTGGCGTGGAAACATTCTTCTGTCTCTCTCACTTGTTTTCTCTGCCTAACAGCTCAGTTTTATTTTTTTGTTTGTTTGTAATGCTTTTGGTCTTCAAGATTATTAATACCTACAGATGGTGTTACAGTCTAAAGTGATTTACCGGAGAAGTGTTACTGCCTCCCACTTTCACCAACTGAATTCTAGTGTTTTTGTGACTCACATTTTTCTCTTCTATTTTATTATTTCTAAGTTCTTGCTTTGGCTTCTGGTCCTGAGCTGGGACAGCTGACATTTCTTGGCTTGGTGGGAATCACTGATCCTCCCAGAACTGGCGTGAAAGAAGCTGTCACCACACTCATTGCCTCAGGAGTATCGATAAAGATGATTACTGGAGATTCACAGGAGACTGCGGTTGCAATCGGTATGACTCGGCTGCTTCCTTTTATTGGGAATAGTCGTTCTCAGACTACTGCAGTGCACAGTATTGTGGACCATTGGCTACACAGTGTATCTTTCTGTACTTTATGAAGTACATCTTTATGTCGTATTGGGATTATGAAGTTAAAATCACTCACTCTTTGGCATACTCCATGTAAAATAGAGGACAGAAATTGATTAAAAAGTAATACCATTACCGAAATACATAACTTGGTGAAATAACACATGTATTTTATTCACAGAAGGGTAATTGATTAACCTCATAATCTACTATGCTGACAAATAAAAGCACTAGATCATGAATGTGAAAGGAAGAATGAAATTTAGTTTTTTCTTTTAACTTATGTATATGTTTCAAATCATACTAGTACATTATTTGGAAAATATAGCTTGTTATATGTATTTCTATTTTCTCATCATTCTTATATACACCTGTGTTGTCTGAATGTCACTTATGACTAACTTAAGAAGTACAGTCTAAGAAAAAAAGTTAATGAAAGTTAATCCCCAAGATCCTGTAAACTGTAATTCATACTGATAACAATTTGCTATACTCCATTAATTCTTTTTTTTTTTTTTGAGTTGGAGTCTCACTCGGTCGCCCAGACTGGAGTGCAGTGGCCGCTCCCAGCCACCGCAGCCTCACCTGCTGGGCTCTGGCGATCCTTCCGCCTCAGCCTTCCGAGTAGCCAGAATTACAGGCATGTGCTACCACTCCCGGCTGATTTTTTGATGTATTGTAGAGATGAGGTCTCACTGCCCAGGCGGGTCTCAAACCCGCGGGCTCAGGCCATCCACTCACCTCAGCCTCCCAAAGGCGCAGGATTACAGGCTGAGCCACCGAGCCCGGCGTTAATTCTTACTTAAGTTGGAGAGGGGCTGGGCCAGGAGTTTCAAACTTGGTTGTCTAAGGTCTCCAGGTAATAACATAGTAGTGTTTGGAGAATGACTTCCACATTTATTTTCACTTACATGCACCTGCATGATTGCCGCCGATCGCTGTGCTGTCTGGCTTTGGATGCTGTACTGAGGGTGTGCTCTGCTCTTTGTGGCAGCCGCTGAGCACAGCTCAGTGAGCTCTGTTCTTCAGTTTAAGCACAATGAAGGAGGCAGCCGGATGCGCCAGACTCAATTGCTAAGTCAGATAGGTTTGTCTTACCAGCGAAGAGAGCAGATGATGAGTCATACTGCATACGCACTGTATCGACCAGCGCAGCAAGCAAAACAGTTTGGCTCATTGCGTTTTCCTTTCTTTCCACTTAGCCAGCCGTCTGGGATTGTGTTCCAAAACATCCCAGTCAGTCTCGGGAGAAGAAATAGATGCGATGGACGTCCAACAGCTTTCTCAAGTCGTGCCCAAGGTAGCCCAGCCAGTGCCTTCTAGATGGGGGGGTCTTCTTTTAAGTGTTTGCGTTTCTGCCGTTGTCTGACTGAAACTGTTGATGAGAAACAGCTGGGACATGACCCCCGCATCTGGTGGTTCAGATCCTGAAATGAAATCTTATCATTGACATCAGTCTTGCCATTGAGTATGATGTGATCATCATGAGTATCGTGCAGAATCACTAACCAATGAGCAAGACCCGAATTTCCTCTGAGGAAAGGTCTATGGAAACTAACATTGTGCTTATCAGTTAGGGATGGAGAGAGACTTTTGCTTTATACTTCTTACCCTTTCGTTCTATTTTAATTTTAGCGTACGTATATAATTATTTTTTTTAAGTGAGGTATTATTTACATATAGTGTACAATTCTGAGCATTGATGAGTGCATACATTGTGACCACCACCAAAATCAGACTATACCCCACTTCCATCATCTCCTAAATTCTCTGAAGCCTTTTTGCAGTCAGCTGTTCCCCCCGTTCTAGCACTTAACAGCCAGGGATTTATCTTCTGCCCTGTAGTTGTGCCTTTTCCAGAATGCTCTAGAAATGGAATCGTACAGCATGAGATAGCTTTTGTGTCTGCTTCTTGCACATAGCTTAATGGAGTTGAGATTTATCCACGTAGGTTGTGCTGTGCTTTTTTTTATTACGTAGTGGTATTTCACTACATGGGTATACCTTGCCTATTCACCAGTTTAGGGACATTTGGCTTGGATTTGGTTTTGATGAGTGTGAATAAAGCTGCTGTAAACACTTGCGTGCAAGTTTTTGATGAAAACTAGTTTTCATTTCTCCTGGGTGAGTAAATACCTGTGAGTAATTGCTGGGTCATATGGTTGAGGCGTGTTTAGCTTCATGAGACGCTGCCATGCCGTTTTGCCAGTGGCATTGTCCCTTTGTGCCTCTCCCATCAGTGTCTGCAGTTGCTAGTTGCTCTCTGTCCTCACTGCACATGGGCTTGCCCTTGCCCTCGACCCTCACTCTGACAGGTGTACAGTGGCCTGCGATTGCAGCTTTAACTTGCTTTTCCTTTGCAGCTAGTACTGTTGAGTATCTTTTCATGTGTTTAGTTGCTGTCCATATATCTTCTTGATGAAATGTCTGCCCTGCTTACTTTTTAAAAATTATAGTTTCTTACTGACTTTCAAGTTCCTTATTGTAGATACAATTTTTTAAATGAGAGATTTGGTTTGAAAATACTTTCTTCTTTCTATTCTTTAATGCTTTCAAAGAGGAGACGCTTTTAATTTTGATGAAGTCTCAGTTGTCACTTTCTTCTTTTATAGAAGAAAATGCTTCTGATGTCTTGCCTAAGAATTCTTTGCTTAATCCAGGTTCACAGAGATCTCCTTTGTTTTATTGTAGATGTCTTATGGTTTTTGATTTTATACTTGAGTGTGTGTGTGTGTGTGGTGTAATGAGTTAAGGGTTATTTATTTATTTATTTTTTTGCATATGGATGTTTAGTTGTTCCAGCACCATTTTTTGAAAAAACAGCCTTATTTTTCACTGAGATGCATTTTTGTCTTTGACTGTAATGCATTTCTAACATTATTTATAGGGAAAAAGATATCTTTTATCCCCCCCCCCACAGCAGTGTCTTTAGAGCAAGGTTCCCTGAGGTTAGCTTATTATCTTGGGTGCTTTGTGGGGCCTGGCAGAGCCTGGTTTGCACAGGTCCCATGGGAGGGACCCAGAAGCGAGGTGGGTGGTGCTTCCAGGTGGATGACAGCTCAGCTTTCTTGGTCTCATGGTTGCTTGACCTGCACGTGCACATGCATTCCTGTATCTCTCAGAGTAAGTACTTGCCTGGCGCCTGTTCTGTTAGGCATCTTTCAGGCATCCATCGTCCCTAATGAAAGGTGCTGCCATCTTCACAGATGAGTTATGTAGTCAGAGTGTGGAATTTTATCTATTTCTGCCTTGTACTAATTTCTTCTCTGATTCGGAAATGTATTGATCAGTAGTATATGTTTATTATAGAAAAATTGAAAAATACAGAAAAGTAAGAGTGATAATGCAAGCTGCCTGTCATCTAACTCAGATGTCAGAGGTTGTACCTCTGGAGAGCATTCAAGACAGGGTGACCCATGTGACTTTGAAAATGCACAGAGCAAAACCTGGCTGGTGCTTGATAGTGTCATAGTCCTGAACATGCATTTTACATAATGTTGGCATTTCTGAAATCATTAGTTATTTTAGAAAACATGTTTTTAATGACTACATAGCATTTTGCTTGGGTATACCATGTGTACGTGTGTGTAAACGCACAGTATATATGTGGTTGTATAATCATTTTCATGCTGAAATTTGTGCATCCATTTATTTGTTACTCCTGTAAATAATACCTTAAGGATTATTTTAATATGTTAAGGATTAAACAGTAGCAGCCATTTTTCACATGCCACACAATGCATATGTTACATACACGATCTAGTTTAATTCTCGGTAGAGCACCTTAGAAAAGATAGGCAACCCCATCTCAAAGATTTTAATACGTGATAGAGTGCTTTTAGCACAGGGTTAGATGTACAGAGATCTGCACGCCCGCCCGCTCCAGCCCCTGCCCTGCACAGTCTCTCTTCCTGTGAGTGGCCAGAGTTCTGTGGCACACTCGCTTCAGGTGAGGAGCTGCTGTGGTCACGTCTTGGTGTAGTTGGCGGTTTAGTTCCGGTTTGCTTTTTGGGTTGTGCATTTCTGCAGGTTTTGGCGAATGTGTTACGACACACGCCCACCGTTACCGTTTCATACAGACTGACTTCATTGCCCTAAAAACCCTCTGTGCGCTGCTGCTTTCTCCCTCCCTGCCTCCCCTTGAATCTCTGACAACCACTGGTCTCTTTTACTGTCTCTGTAGTTTTACCCTTTCTAAAACGTCACGTAGTTAGAATAGTATCATATGTATCTTTTTAGACTGCCTTTTTCCACGAAGCAATATCACTTATAGTGTCACGTGTCTTTTCTGGCCTGGTAGCTCATTTCTTGTGAGTGTGAAATAACACTGCACTGGACGAGCGTGCGGCAGTTTGTTTCTTTCTTCATCTTTTGAAGGGCAGGTTGGTGCATCCAGGTTTGGCATTATAAATGAATCTGCTACAAGCATTCATGTCTAGGCAGGGTGATATGCTGAGAGCGCAGCTGGAGGACGCGGCAGGTTGGAGGGACGAGGAGAGGATGCATGTGCACGTGTCCCCTAGGAGAGTGGCCGCTGGCAGGCCTGGCTGGAGAGTGCCGGTGAGGCAGGCATTAGAATTGTCGTGCAAGGAGGGCAGTGACTGTCTGCAGCGGCTGGGGGGTGCAGTCTTGTCGGACGTCCAGCACGAGGTAGTCTGACGGGAGCACAGAGGTCACAGCTGCTCCTTGGCACTGTGGAAGTGCTAGGCAGAGCCAGGTGGGCAGGAGCCAGCGACGGAGGAGATTTCGCCGGTGGCTGACTCTGGGCCCAGTGAGGGGACTTCAGGAGGCGGGGTCAGACCAGGGCTCTGTCGTTTAGAGAGAGAAGAATGTCAGGCAGTCTGGAGGTGCCGCGGAAGAGAGGCTCACGGACCCCCCTGAGCAAAAGAGGAAGAGCAGCGCTGGGCCCTGTGACGCCGTGACTCGGCTGGCATGGAGGGCGGCTGTTCTTGTCTCTCCAAGACGGAGCAGAGGGAGAAGCCGTTCTGGTGCGTGCCGGTGGCATGAGGAAGTGGATGCGAGAACATTTTTCCTTTTCCATCTCCGGAATGTCAAGAGTAAGACTTTTCAGCATTTACACTTAATGGTGTGACTCAGGTGACTTGCCTGGGTTTTGTGTTTCCTGTGGCATCCTTGGTAGAGGTTGAAATGGCGGTCAGATGAGTATCTCAACAAATACAGCCTGTTGCTTAAGCTTCATCTCTTTGGCAAATTAAACACAGCTCGATTGGAAAGTAAAACATCACTGTTAGTTATAAATGTGTGGGTTATTGTGATATTTGTTCACATTGAAGATTTTTAGTGTATCCTGTATTTTAACAGGTTGCGGTGTTTTACAGAGCTAGCCCAAGGCACAAGATGAAGATTATTAAGGTGAGTGTCTAAGAATCATATTGTTTTATTTCTGTATACAGAATGCTGCTACTTTGTTTTTTGTTAGATTTGCATTACAAGGAGTATCAGAGTCAGGTTTTGTGGGGCAAAACAGGCTCTTTTTTTAAGCGCTTGATCTGGAAACAAGTAGAGAACTTACTTGGCATAGGAAGATGTAGAAGAAAATTTCGATAAAATACTTGCAGATTAGGCCTTCTACAGACTGTGTAAAAGTGTCTTCCGATGGATTTGTGGCCAAGTCATCCCAATGTGAACAGAGGTAATTAGTTAGACACTGAATAGCTGCAGTGAGAGCACTGTGTTCCGTGAGCGCGGACAGCATGTGAGAGGTTGTGGCAGTGTGTGTGGATCAGATACACAGAATGGCACCAGGTCTTTATTTAACGGACTCAGTCACTGGCGCTGTCTGGTCATTGGTGGTTCAGTGCTGACGTTTGGGATTGGATACTTCCTTTTTGTAAGGGGCTGTCCCAGGTGTTGCAGGATGTGTAGCAGCAGTGCAGCCCCTACCCGCTTGGATGCCAGTGTCATGGCAATCAAAAATGTCTTCCAACGTTGTTGGAAGTCCCCGGGTGTCATATCACCCCTGATTGAGAACCTGGGGTTGTTGACTGACGATCAGACTTCAGACAGTTCTCACAGATGGGAATGTTAATAGCAGCTTTCCCTAAGCTTTTGCTTACTGAGACCGCCATATGCTAACGTTTATTGAGAAACAGGTAATCTATATTATTTCTAATTTTGATTATATGGGAAAAACGGTTGGACTTGTGTATCCCCTTGCCTGCCTGGAAGCAGCGTTTTTATCAGAATTCCTCCCTCCCGCCCTCCCGTGCTCCATTCCAGTCTCTGCAGAAGAACGGCTCTGTCGTGGCCATGACAGGAGATGGAGTCAATGATGCCGTTGCTCTGAAGGCTGCAGACATTGGTGTCGCCATGGGCCAGACTGGCACCGATGTTTGCAAAGAGGCAGCGGACATGATCTTGGTGGATGACGACTTCCAGACTATAATGTAAGCCTTGTTTCCATGCATGCATGTCAGAAGGTGCATGTCTCCTGTCCTTTCCTACATACCATCCCCAGACAGTTCCCCTGGAAATGGACACTGAGTAAACCAAGCCATGCTTTTAGGTGACTCCATCTTCTTTTTTTGGCCCAGTGTGTCGTTTTGGAGATAACGATTTATATAGTTGGAACAGGCACAGTAAGTGGCAGGGCCATTCATTCAAGCACTACTTGCTGCGTGCCAGCTGTGTGTCACCTTGTCCCGGGCATTCTTGTCGTGGTATGGCACAGGCCTTCGTGGGCCTTTGTTCTAGTTAACTTCAGGTAGCCAGAGACACACGCATCATGACCTTGGAGTAAGCACTGAAAGCTGCCAAGCTGGCATCCATACCTGTTTCCTTGTATCAGTTATTATTCCTGTTTGCCTCCTTTCATGATATAAATTATTAGATTTGAATAGCTCTGTTGGCTCCAGCCACAGTTTCCAGTTGGTTTTAGACTCCAGCGTAATGCCTGGTGGTGTCTGTCTCACAGTGCTCATGCAGGACGCATGTGAACCCGTTGTTCTGGTAACCACCTGGTGGATGACCCGAGTCTCACTCGGCATAGTGATGGAGTCTGGTGACACGTCCCAGGGGGCTGCATTGCTCCACTGTGGACAACGTCAGAGCAGAGCCTTCAGGATTTCAGGACTCACCGTCTGCCAGGCGTGTGCAACGACTTGAGACCTTTCTTTCCATTCTTAGGTTTACATAAACATCTTAGAAGGAAGGAGAGGTTGATTAAAAACAGCTGGATTTGGCCACATAAATGAGACAATTTGTGACTCTCAGTGAACCATATTCTCTTTCTAATGCCTCTGCAGCACACCGTCTGCTTGTGTATAGGGGCGGCAGCTTCAGCTCTGTAGTTCTCTGCCGATCACATGCCATTGTCATACGATTCCTGAGATACGTTAATTCAGCCCTTTGCCCTGCGCCTTATACTTCAGAGGAAAATGGGCTTGAGGTCGTAAAGGAGGTCGTCATTTCAGAATTGCCGATGGGTGGCATTGGTTTGTGTGGAGAGACAGTGTATGATTCTGTGTGGAAATGCCTTCTAAGGAACAAGTATTTTAGGCCAGGTGCAGTGGCTCAGTCTGTAACCCAGCACTTTGGAAGGCTAAAGCAGGAGGATTGTTTGAGTCCAGGAGTTTGAGACCAGCCTGGGTAATATAATGAGGCCCTGTCTCTAATTAAAAAAAAAGAGAAGAAAAAAATAACTTGAATATCAAAACTAATGAAATATAATGAAATTGAAGTCAAACTCTTATGCTTGACTTTCTTTTTTAAAATGAATGTTTCCATGTTTCTTCTAATTTTAATTAGGTGAAGAAAGTAATGTTTTTAGCAATATATATGTTATATTGGAAATTTATTTTCAGCGTTAGCTCTACAGTGCTTTAGTATAGAGATATGTTTATGTTATATTTTCTCACTTCATCTTTATTTTTTCAATTTTAGGTCTGCAATCGAAGAGGGTAAAGGGATTTATAATAACATTAAAAATTTTGTTAGATTTCAACTGAGCACGTAAGTTTGCAAAGAAGTTGGTCACCATGGGTCTTCTAGATAAAGTATATGAAAAGTAGAACTTAAGCAAAATGCCGAGAACTTTCTGCTATGTATTTCTAAGTATTGTTCATGTTGGTTTTCCAAATTGAAAATTTTAATTCTATTCTGAAATTAGAAATAATATGAAAAAATAGGTTCAAAGTGTGAAAATTAGATTCTGTGTCATTATCAAAATACATCAACCTTTGTGATTGACAGAATCGCTCATGAAATAACTAAGGAGGAATGAGTCACATCTCCTTGTTTCTTCTTGGTATTCTTTATCAAAAGTAGAAAGGGCTTTCTTCTGTCGTGAAAAACATTTACCAAAATATCGTTGGAACCCTGGGCTGTCATGTAGATATAAAATATCTCCTTTTTTATTATCCAAACATCTCAGAAATCCTCTGTTAGCATACTCTAGCTTTAAAATGTCCCCCTGATTAAAGCACTGATGACATGGAATATAGTCTTCTTTTAAAAGCACAGTAGCACATGAGATTTTTAAGTGCTCAAAAAAGGTTTACCATAAAGTCAACAGATTTTTAAATGACTCTTTTTTTCAACAGGAGTATAGCAGCATTAACTTTAATCTCATTGGCTACTTTAATGAACTTTCCTAATCCTCTCAATGCCATGCAGATTTTGTGGATCAATATCATTATGGATGGACCCCCAGCCCAGAGGTAAGAGTTGTTTCATGCATGAACTAAAAAGACTGGGAATAGACAATACCCTGATAATTTAGTTTTTAAACTTGAGTCATAGACAGCATTGGAAAACTTTATAGCAGTGTTTTTGTTATAAATTGTGTGATGTGTGCATACCATTTACTTGCTTTTGAGTGTGCACTCATGCGTTATCTTCTTATTTCTCATAACTGGATGTCATGAAGAAATCGCTGGGTTCGGTGTTGTTACTTAGGTTCTCTTGTCAGTTTTAGAGACTTTGGAAAAGCATTGAGGGATCTGAGTGTCCAACTATTTTTTTGTCTTGTATGATAAAGGGGTCGTTCATGGTACGTGTCATTGGCCGCTGCAACAAATCATCCTAGTCACAACTTCCCTCTGTGAAAGATATTTCAGAGTTCAGTGTGTGGCTTATGTATTTCGCACGGCATTTGAATTGAACAATCTGATACTTAAGTTAAGTTGGAAAAGCTTTTTGAAAGTAGATTTTCAATCCCCCATCAAACTGTGCTAGATAAATAAGAGTTAAAGGGGAAGAGAAATAGTGACAAAATCAGTAGTTAATTTAAATAAATTGTAGCCAAGGTCCTCCTTATGATTCAACGTTTTATTTTGGTCAGAAAGCATTTTTCTGGATACATAAGGTCAGTGAAGTTATGAAAGTAACACAGTCAAGCCTTAAGACTTTAAAGTGATTCATTTTTCTTTTTGTTTTCAAGCCTTGGAGTAGAGCCAGTGGATAAAGATGTCATTCGTAAACCTCCTCGCAACTGGAAGGACAGCATTTTGACTAAAAACTTGATACTTAAAATACTTGTCTCATCAGTAATCATTGTTTGTGGCACTTTGTTTGTCTTCTGGCGTGAGGTATAGTAATTGGATAAGCTGCTGTATTAACAAACATTTTTAAAGAGTTTGATTTCAGTCTCTGTGGATTAAGAGAATTCTTGATTCATATGTTAGAATAATTTAAATCTTCAGAGAAGTATTATATACAATAAAAATACATGAAAATAGGGAGAGTTAGAAAATATGTCTTTTATAATATAGCTATTTTATTATACAGAATGACTATTTTATGTACAATATATAGTTCATGAGAAGATTTTAAAACTTTTTATTATGTAAATAATAGCTCTTCCCTAGGTGACTTGTAGAAAATTTAGGTACTTTTATGTGTCCCATCTTCGACTAAGGTATTTCATTCTAAGGAAAAGAAATTAATTGTGGTTTAAAAGCATGCCATTTTGTCCATTAAATTCAGCCACTGAAAAGGCATTTTGCTATGTTCTCTTAATAGCTACGGGACAATGTGATAACACCTCGCGACACAACGATGACCTTCACGTGTTTCGTGTTCTTCGACATGTTCAATGCACTGAGTTCCAGATCCCAGGTAGGCTCAGGTGATCTTTGCTGACTGACTCAGTTGAGTAGAGCACTCGAATGAAATGTAGGCAAGGGCACGGGTTTTTGGCTTCGCTTCGTTTTGTAGCCATAGATTAGAGCCCCAGACACAGCCTTCTTAGAAGCATGTGCCACTGGTCAGTCACAATGAGGGACAAAGTCACAAAAGAAAAGTCAGTCACAAAGCGCTTGGGGAGTGGAGAGGCCTTAAGTTGGCTGGATCATCACCGCGGACCACCAGTGCCGCCATCTGACCTCTTTCCATTTTCTCACTAGCTGTGGCTGTGAGATCGATTCAGGTTCACATCTCTGAGCAGGGGACGGACCTCACGCGTTCTGTTAAGATGGCATCTGCCCAGTTTTAGAAGAAAGTGTTGCTGGGACTACAAAAAGGGTTTTGTGCATCTTTTCCCTTCACTTATGTCAGAGTATCCAAGCTTAGAACATTTTAATTTTGCTTTTCTTCCCATGTTGTGTCTTAAGGGGTGAGTGCCTCTTGTTGGTCTGAGTGTTACGATAGAAAATGGTGGACTAGAACCTAGTGGTACTTTTTCAGAGCATATCGTCCTTGAACCAGCTTTATTTTGAGGCATGACTATTCAAGTTTAAAGCTTTTTATGAATCCTTTACTCTGTTACCATTGCGATGCAAGAACTTTTCCAAGTATGTGAACTGTTGCTTTTTTAGATGAGATTTTGAAAAAGCGGTAGTACTCATTTTTATTTTTTTATTTTTTTTTTGAGTTGGAGTCTCACTCTGTCGCCCAGACTGGAGTGCAGTGGCCGCTTCCGGCCACCGCAGCCTCGACCTGCTGGGCTCCGGCGATCCTTCCGCCTCAGCCTTCCGAGTAGCCGGAATTACAGACACGCGCTACCACGCCCGGCTGATTTTTTTTGCTTTATTGTAGAGATGAGGCCTCGCTGCCCAGGCGGGTCTCGAACCCGCGGGCTCAGGCAATCCACTCACCTCAGCCTCCCAAAGGCGCGGGATTACAGGCTGAGCCACCGAGCCTGGCTTAGTACTCATTTTTAAAGGAAAGGTGGTTTTACTGTTTCATGCACACATAACAAGGTCTGTTTTTCAAGAAAGGATGCTAGATTATCCATCTTAGTGAATGGCCAGAAAGGACTTAGCAAAATACAAGTGAAGTTTCTTAATGTTTGGGATGCTAAAGTAAGTTTCCTTTCTTTCTATGGCCTCATTTTTATAGTGTCACTTTGTTAAACTAAACTTTTTCTTGGTAAGTAGAAGCAGCTTTAATATTGGCCCTTATTCCGTCCGAATTATTTCGAGACAATAGTTAAGATTAAGAGAGTTCAAGGCGTTGACATTGCAGAACTGAGTGGCTGCGTGATAGTGCTTGTCAGTAATGGGAAGGGGCTGTGGTCATGAAGAAGTGGCCCCTGTGACCAAGGGCAGTGACCGAATTCTCTGCTCTGCCCCAGGCCAAGTCTGTGCTTGAGATTGGGCTCTGCAGCAACAGGACGTTCTGCTACGCCGTCCTCGGTTCCATCATGGGGCAGTTGCTAGTGATCTACTTTCCTCCGCTCCAGAAGGTGTTTCAGACGGAGAGCCTCAGCATACCGGGTAAAGAACTCGTCTTGACTTACGGATACTAGATGGATTGTTGTATTTTCTGACGTGGTGGTTACAGGAAAGTTCTCTTAAAATGGTGAAGACAGAAAAGTGACTTGATTTGAAAAAGGAGTGCGCACTGTTATTTCACTTGGGGGGAAGTTCAGGGGAGTCACCTAATTCTCGAGTTTTAACTTGTTGTTAAAGTACTTCTCCATTTTGTATGAAAAATAAAGTTAAGCTCACTCAAAAACCAAATTGCTCTTCTTTAAAATTAGAAATTTTAATAGTTAAAATAATGTTTCAAGGCAAGAGGATTGCCTGAGCCCAGGGGTTCGAGACCAGCCCGGGCAACTTGGTGAGACCTCATCTCTACAATAAATCTCACACACACACACACACACACAGACACACACACACACACACACACACACACACACACACACACACACACACAAAACTAGCTGGGTGTGGTGGTGTGCCTCTGTAGTTCCAGCTTGGAAGGTTGAGGTGGGAGGAGCACCTAGGCCCAGCAGGTTGAGGCTGTGGTGGCCATGAGTGTGCCACTACACGCCAGCCTGGGCCACAAGAGTAGACTCCAACTCAAAATAATAATAATAATATCTCACTCTTCTTTCTTGTTAATTTACTATCTAATTTCATGAAATTGACCCTAAATGCAGATTGTCTTATAAAGATTATGTGGAAGTTATATATATTATTTTCTCATATACCTTGTATTAAATGTGTGATGTAATACATTTAAAAGTTAATTCTTTTGTGTAAGAGTGAGGAATGATGTATTTGATGGAAATGCTATCCTTAATTCTAGAGTCTTGAAGTTAATTTAGTTATTTACGAAAATGAGTTATATAGCCTTACTGTAGTTTTTGCTTACAAAGTTTACCTTAAAATTGAACTTAAAAACTGAACATTTGAATTCCACATTCTCTCTGCTTTCTCTTTTTGCAAAATGGAGTTTTAAGGAGACAGCTTCAATTTTTCCAGCAGTAAATAAGAATTGAGATCATGTGAATACCATTATAAAGACACATTCTTAGGCTTTGAAGTGGAACATATTAATGTAAAATTTTAAATTTTCTGACAGGTATTTTTCAGTCAAATTGGATTCTACGGCTTGAACAGTGCTTTTTTAAAGGGTGCACGCTCCGTTAAATCAAAAAACTTCTCTTGATCCTTGCGTTAAAGGCTAGCTCCGTAGTGTCATGTCCAGGGACAGTGGTTGAGGACGTGGGTTCTAGTTCCGGCTGCTGCCTTCCCCAGCTGTGTGACGTGGGATAACTCACTTAACGCCTTTGAGGCTTCCTTCTCCTATTTTTACCTGAGGAGAGTTGTCTGCCTCAGGGAATGGTTGTCCAGCGAGGTGGTTAAGGCTAGACAAATGTAGGCTACTAAGCTTTGCGATGGTCAGTTCCAAAGGTGACGCCAGCTTCCTTCCTCCTGCAGACCTGCTTTTTCTGGTGGGCCTCACCTCATCTGTGTGCGTCGTGGCAGAAATCATAAAGAAGGTCGAGAGGAGCCGCGACAAGCCCCAGAAGCCCGCCAGCACCACGGCGGCAGCGTTCCTGCAAGTATGATGCACATTGCATTCTTTCGTTTGCAAACCCGGGAGTGGCCATCTGGGGTCGCTGAGAAGGGCACGCTCAAGAGGATGATGAAGATCGAGGACTTTCTGGCTTTTCATGGACTAACAATGAGCATTCATGTAAGACCCGGTTGAGACTTTAGCCTGCTGGCAGTCCCAAGCGAAGTTTTGCAACTTTGATAACCTATTCCTTGATTTAAATTGGCTTTTGAGGTTGAGCGGGACCTTATAAAGCACCTGGGCCGTTATTTAATCAAAAAGGAAGGCAAACCTGAACCACCTTCTGCACTTAAAGAGGTCTAGCAGTACAGATACACTGTCTATCTTAGCTAGATACAAATATTTTTTTTATTCTTAAATATTGTGCTATTTATGGTGGTGGGGCTTTCTTACTACTACGCAAATAAATGTAACCGTTTCCAAGGCATTCTGTTTCGCCTAGGAGTTGATTTCTGGGAGTGCTGTGTTTCAGCTGCTGTGTGTCCTCTTCCCTGTACCGTGAGCAGTTCAGACACCTCGGGCCACCATGTTTGTATCTCACGTTTTTTGCACAGGATGCGACCGCTGTCAGATCGCTGTTCTTCTCTTTCTTTCTGTGATTGAAAAGCCTATGCTGCGATTTGAAGCAAATTTTTGCTTTTCTTAGTAACCGTCAACGGTTGTTTTATCTTTTTCACTCCTGAGTCCTTGGTACCGCAGAATTAATGCCGGGTGATCAAGTGGCATTCTAGTGAGGGTAACAGTATCTGTGGTTAACACTTGATCATGGAGTCAAACACTGAAGAATAATTGGGCTGAGATTTATAACAAATGATATTGATGTGTCATGCCTCCTTTTCGAGGGTTAAATATAAATGTATATTTTGTCAGCTGTCATTTGGTCATCCTCTAAATATAAGTCCAGGTAGCTCGGCTGAATAACAACGGAATTTTACTGCTTTTACTGTTTCTTTTGTGTGTTTGTAAGGATATCTCTTAGGAAGTATGGGCTACTGTGCTTAAGGAATTATAAAACCCCACGCCCAGACAGACAGTTTAACGTGCACGTGGGAGCGTCTGCTGGCTGTGCCCTCGCGCCGGTAGCGACTGGGCCCAGGTGGCGGCGCAGCCCTGAGTTCATCCCTTCTCTGTTTCCACCATGTTCACCACCACCTTTGTGCTTCAGCGGGCATGCTAGGGAAAGAGGTAGACTTATTTTACATAATGCCATTGGTTTCCATAAAAGCTTGATGAAGTGTAGCTAATTTGTTTTGAGTGTGCTGCCAATTTGTGCCAGAATCAGAAATTTGTTCTCCTGTTGAATATTTCTCACTATCCACAGAAATGGGCCTCAATTTTTACAGGTTTAGTCCTTCTTGAAGTTCATGTGTTTTGTATTTTAGAAACAGGATAAACCACTGTAGTTCTTACCTAGTATTAAACTGCAAGTGTTATCACTGAAATTGTCTATTCTTTGAGTCCCTGTTCCTGGGACAGTTGAGTTGAGGACCTGCCATGTATCAGCTCACTCTACCCTCGAAGGCTGAACAGTGGTGTGTACGTTGTTCCACGTCAGTAGATGAGGGGACCACGGAGGCTGTTGTCTGATGAACTCTCGTTCTGACTTGATGTCTCACACCTGAGTTTTGTGATGACTTTTCGTCTGTTACAAAGACTTGAAATACAAATTAAATGCACGTCAATCTTTTTGCTCTGCATTTGAGGTCCGGATAATGGCTTGTGTGAAATGAATATGCCTGTCCTTTCGTTTGGTTTTTGAGCTATAAAAATAAAACAGTGTCTTTCCTAAGTTAATGACCGCCCATTGGGACTGTCGGCATCAAGGTCGTCCCGTGGCTGCTGCACGTGCAGCCAGGATGCCCGGCACTCAGAGCCTGTGACTTGCAGGGAAGCGGGACACAGAGCATGGAGCCAGGCGTCGTCTCCCACGGTCTGGCCAGCCGCGTTGGCACAGACTGCTTAAGGGGGCTGGCATCTACGGTTCTTTCTTGTACTCCATGTCCTCGTCCTGGGACCTGCTCATGTCCCTGACAGTGCTCACCTACGTGATGTTTTTCCCCATTAGACTACCCATACGGCTATTTGGCCCCCCAGTGGCTAAACACTGAGGAAGAAACAAAGGAACTCGAAATAGTCATTGCTGAAGGAAACGGTTCTTGGATGTGCCAAACTGGCCACGTAGAAACAAGGCAGGCTGTGTTCTCCCTCATGTGTGCTGGGTATCACGTGACTGCGAGATGAAACCATGAAGAAACCCGCTCCTCAGGGGACAGTAGTTACCCTCCTAGGCTAAGACATGTTTGTCACCGCTTGTACCCGCGCGGGGCACATCTGTGTCCTTGGTGTTCTTTCTGAAATCACCTTGGGTGTTGCTGTCTTTGACACAGTGCATAAGTCGGTGAGTACTGGCCATACTGCAAGTAGTTTCTTACTGAAATGAACCAGCGGCAAACAGTAAACACAACAGCCTTGAAGTGCTTGTTTAGTCTGAGCTCCTGCAGTCTAAACGGTAGCTGATTTGGATATGAAAACACGGCGTGTGACTGAACAGGCAGATCATCCTGATGTTAAGCTTCCTTGAGCTCAGCCAGCACGTGATACTTGACTACAGACTCTGGTTTGGCAGCCTTATTTTGGGATGTGGTGTCAAGAGTTGGCTTCTTGCTAATATGGGCAACGGTTAGCCAGTCCCTCAGGCTAATGTAGATATGACCATCTGCAAACAGTGCTGTAGGTTTACACTTACAAAGAAATCAGGGGTGGTGTCTTGCCTTCAGGAAGTTCCCAGTCAGCTCTGGAGACTGAGTGAAGTGCATCCGGCACAGTGCTAAATGCTGTCCAAAACGTCCAGTCGCTGAAGGAGAGGACCACCTTCATGGGAAGAGGTTGTCAAAGGAGATTCCTAGAACGAGTAGCCTGAACCAAGCGCTGTGTGTTGGGACCCTCCGGCCAGCAGGAGAAGGACATTGCAGCCAGCCCCACAGCTTCTGCAGAGTGCGAGCCGGGGTTGCAGGGCCACCACGCAGGCAGGGCGTGGAGCAATGGGCAGAGCCTCGTGGTGGAGGCAGAGGCATCCGGGGGCAGGAAGCTAGTTGACGTGGGCGTGGATTTTGGTTTTGCCCTGATGGAAGCCAGTGCCATGTTGGCGGGTCAGTTGTACAGGCCGAAATCAGGAGACTGACTGGAAAGTCATGGAAGCCGAAGGGATAAAGGGATAAAGGGATAATGGAGCCTGGCTGTCGGCATGGAGAGGGAGGCATGGAGTGTCTCTCTCCCGAGCAACAGACAGCACTGACGTGACCGGACAGGAGACAAGGAAGATGCGGGGATGCAGTTTCTGGCCTTTGGCTTGGACAGAGGCATTGGTGGGACACCGGTCCGTCTGACATGTCAAGTGTGTGGTGTCCTTAAGCTCTCCCAGTGGACGTTTTAGACGAGCTTTCTGAAACAGGAGTCAGTGAGCACCATGGCTAGCCTTAGAAGCTAGGGGAAAAACAATTTCCCTTTCCCTTTTTTCTTTCTTCTTTTTCTAAAAGTAAAGCAGTAGCTGAAAGTAAACTCAGCTTTGACAGAATAAGATTCTTTTAAAAGTTCCTTTAGCATACTTTTTACTTAATCAGCAAACAGGTGTATGGATTCAGAATGCAGGGGAAGGTGGGAGCATCAGTCCCCTCTGCTACAGAAAAGGCTGATCTGAATATTTTCGGTAGCTCATCCTTTTGATATTCACAGTTAGACACTTTAACAAGAGGGTGAGTGGGTGGGTGTCATCTGTGTCCAGGAACTGCAAAGTTTAGAGTAGCGTTGCTGTTTGAGGAAACCCCGGTGCGTGAATGACTGGGCCACTCGAAACAGCTGGCTCCAAACAAGCAGTTGTCTGGGAGGGCAGCAGACAGTGTTGGGCTCTGGGGTTTTGCTTTGCTCCTGATTCTTCCCTGACCTTTCCACTCGTCCTCCCGCACAGTGCCGCAACGCAGTCTGCTTCTGGATCTTTGTGGACAGTATTCCCTCTACTTGAAACCCTTTTTACTGTGCCCCATTTTGAGACTCAGAACATCTACCTGAGTTTCAAAGCCCGCTGACGTGCCAGCTAGGGTAGCCTTTCCAGGTCACTCCAAGGCGTGTGTGTGGAACAGTCTTGCAAATACCGTGAGGAGTAAATGCAGCCACAAATTTGGGGTAGAAGCCTGTGAGATTTTGCTTCTTTAGAAAGTATTAGACATGTAAGTCCAAGCCACTTCGCTAAGTCTGGGCAGAAACTTGAAGGCATCTTCTCTTTTCATTCAAAACGATTTAAGTGTCTGAGTTTGGAGAGAATCATGAAGCCATTGTTGAGCCTTTAGTTCTGACCCTCGGGAGCTCTCTCCTGACTGAACCCTGTTGGTGTCTGACGTCGCGGCACAGCCCGTCCCTGTGCGGCCACTCCAGGTGGGCAGTGTTGCACGTGCGGCTCGCGGCTCTCACCTGCCTTTGTTGTTCCTTCTCACCAAACTGACAAGTACCGAGGCAGAGACCTGCCTGTCCGTGCCGGCCCCTGGCTGCTGGGCCTGGCAGAACATCCTTTTGTGTCTGACCGCGGGCGCCCACCACCGTGTCGCTCGAGCACTGATGGTGGTGGCGTGTGTGGTAATCTTGAGCAGAAACACCTCAGTGTTCGGATGCTTGGTGCCAGACAGTGGGCATGCTGCTCCATGTGAGTGCCAGGGTCCATTTCAGGACTTGTGCCAGGGAACACTTTACCAGAAAACTGTCTTTAGTGTGGTTGAGAAGTATTTTTTAAAAACTTCTAAAAATACTTTTGAGTTCAGCAGCTTTTGACGCCCACACTGAAGCACCCTGTAGTTGGGAAGTGGACTTGGTGCCATCCTGCGGTTGTGAATGTTGTAATGCCTCGACCACTTGCTCACTGTTGTCCAGCCGGCATCTCACAAGCATAGCATGAAACAGCTTGGCGATTCTGACCTTGTCCTTGGAGCAGTATATAGGAGACCCCAGCCAGTCGGGGAATGATGCGGAAGTTGGATGTCTAATAGGAAAGCCGCGGCCAACTTGACATCGCAGCGTCACCCAACAAGTTTTAGGAAGCTGCGAGCAGTGTTTTCACGATGTTCCTTTCTCATATTCATCTGTGTGGTCGTGTCACAGGACTGCATGGGATTTCTCAAGGGTCTTTCCACGTGGGGCTGGTCTGGTGGCCCATGAAGCAGCCAGAGGTGTCACAAGCCAGGGAAGCAGTCTCTCTTCGTCCTTCTCGACTCACCCATGGAGCTATTGCTTGGTCTCGGGGGAAACAAGCTCTGGGGCACAGGCCCAGGCCTCCGGCCCGTTTTGCGAAAGCAGCTTCATTGACACAGCTGTGCCCACGTCTCCATCACAGCCTGCGCCTTCCGTGCTGCCGCATAAGAGGTGAGCAGGTGCGGTAGAGCCCACGTGGCCCACAAACTCCGGAATCCTCACTACCTGGCCCTTTACGGAAACGTCTGCCTGCTTGTTTGGAGGCTCAGAAGGGGTGACAAGGCCTGTGCCGGGCGTTCGGTGGCCTGGAAGGGAGGCGGCATCCGTTCTCTGCCCTGCCGCCTCGGCAGGACGCGCTCTGGGGTGGACGTGCTCAGGAGCACTCGTGACGTCAGCGGCTCCTGGGTCTCCGCCGAGGCTGCCCTGGAGAGGCCGGTGACTCAGGCTGTGCCCAGAGCGTCGTCCACGGGAGGACAGGCCGTCATCACCGCCCTGCTCGTCCAGCCCCTGTGTTCCTACCTGGGTGGAGGGCTCTGGCTGCTGTCCCACCGGGGTGGTTGTGCTCCCCCCACCCTGGTTTTTATCCATGTGAAGCAGGCTCTGCCTGTCTGATGTCTGCTCCGCCCCCATCTCTGGCACTCCAGAGAAGTGGAGGTTTCTCTCTCATGGTGACCCAAACCCAGAAAAAACAGGCTGAATTTAGGCCAGGCATGGTAGCTCATGCTTGTACTCCCAGCACTTAAAGAGGCCGAGGTGGGAGGGTTGCCTGAGCCCAGGAGTTAGAGACCAGCCTGGGCAACATAGTGAGACCTTGTCTCTACAAAAAAAAAATCCAGAAATTAGCAGGGCATGATGGTGTGCTACCTGGGAGGTGGAAGGACTGCTTGAGCCCAGCAGATTGAGGCTGCTGCGGGCTGTGAGTGTCATGATCTTGTGCCACTGCACTGCAGCTTGGGCAAGAGTGAGACCCCCAACTCAAAAAAGAAAGAAAGAGAGGCTTAATTTGAATAGGCTGAAGTATATTATCTTGCATAGACACAACAAAGTTTAGTTAATGGAAAAAATTAAGCTATCCTAACAGCCTCACCGTAGGGAAATAATACACTCTCTCAGTTCTCAGAACATTCTAAACCAAAATGTGTTGTGTAGTGCGGTCATCCCTTGGTATCCATGGGAGGTGACTGTGCTGACTGTATAGATTTGTAAACAGATGTAAGTATATGGATACATATAGAGAAAAAGACAGCTATTTCAACCAAATATATAAAATGTTATCGAGGCTAGAAGAGATTGCCCATGTATTGCAACTTGCTCATTTGAAATTTGATTTCTCTCCCTGAAAAGACTCCACTGAAACTACCTGCAACACTTGGCTCATTTATTAATCCCGTATTACCAGACTAGTAATTGAACGTTAAAACTCCCTCAACGGTAGGTTCTCATCCTGGCATTTTTATAGCCGCATGGGCTTGAGGTTTGGCAGAAGCGGCTTGTCTTGTATGGCCTGCAAGGCTGTTGTGGAAAGTGGGAGGCGTGTTTGTAATGCTTCTGTCCAAGAGTAGTGAGAGCTTGTCCCTTCTCCTGCTCTTGGTGGTGACGCTCTCCAGGCACTGCTTGGGTCGGGTGTGCAGCCAGCCAGGCAGCTCCGGGGAGAGTGCGTCCCATGACCCTGGCGTCCCTCGTGGCATCTCAGCACCAGGTGACCCCAGCATCTGCACTCCAGGGAAGACGGGCCATGCCTCCTGCGCAGGGCAACAGCGTGGGGCCTGGACAGAACCCTGGCGGTTGCAGGAAAAGGAAGTTCCCAGGGAATGGGAACGTCTGCCCTTCATTTTTTGTCTTTCAGCCGACCTGGGGCTCTTCCAGTTGAGCCGAAAAACACTACAGAAAACCGACAGAGGAACAAGGGCTGGAGGGACACAAATGCTCACAGGGATACTTCCTTCCGGCTTTCTCTTTAGTCCCTGGGCTTGAGCACAGCCACCCTTGCCCTCTTTGCTGCCCTTGGCTGCGTTGGTCTCCGCCTCTGCAGCAGCTCCACCCTTCCCCTGCAGCCTAGTCTCTGGGGTCCCATCTCTGCGGCTCCACGCGCTTGCTGCTTCCCAGATTCCGTGCGGTGCTTTTGCTTTTTGAGTGTGGACAGAACAACAGTGGCTGTCACGTGGTATGTCCTTTTCTCCAGTTCCTGTGCTGAGTCACTGAGGAACGCATGTTATTTCATCTCTCGACGATAATTTTATTTTTTTGAGTTGGAGTCTCACTCGGTCGCCCAGACTGGAGTGCAGTGGCCGCTCCCGGCCACCGCAGCCTCGACCTGCTGGGCTCCGGTGATCCCTCTGCCTCAGCCTTCCGAGTAGCCGGAATTACAGGCGTGCGCTACCATGCTCGGCTGATTTTTTTTTTTTATTGTAGAGATGAGTCTAGACAATAATCTGAACTGCTGTAATCCTCATTTTACAGGTAGGGCAGCTGGGCATCGTCATGATTCACTAACTTTCGTGCATCAAGGAGGAAAAGGTAATTCCGAGGCCTCTGCCATAAAGGCCATTTCCTCTAAAATTCTAATTAACTTGAGGTACATGTTCAAGTTCAGACACCAGAGTTAATCGAAATTCTTTTCCCATGATCCAGTGGCATGCAAGACCTGTAGCAGGTATAGTCACGGGATCTGAATTAAACTTCTGAGGTCCAGGGGTCTCGCACAGGGCTCGTACAAACAGACTTCAACTCTAACTTCATCACCACTGAATACAGAAAGTGACTCCAGAAGTGCTTTTCTGTCTCTCCAGCGTTATCCCCAAAACTTAGCTCAGTCATCCCGAGTTCCTTTCTGTCACTCGAGCTGCTCACTGAAGACGGTCTCAGAGCCTGAAGCGAGACTCCATTTGCTAGGCTGGCTCAGAGCCCGACTCGGTGGCTGGACTGCAAGCCGGAGCCTGGATGTTAGGAATGGAACATGGGACGTCCAGCAGTCCGCTTCTGCCCAGGTGTCTGTGGCCGCCCACGCCTGATCTGGCCGACAGCAGGTCCGAGCAACTCGGGCGGCTCGAGTGCTCCTCCTGGCATGTCTCCCTTCTGAAGGGCTCAGTCTGTGCTTGGCTTTTTGCCCCTGGCAGCCCGCTGCATGGAGTATCTCGTCATCTTGTGTCTCTCTCCTCAAGCAGCTTAGAGAAGAAGGACGGGGGTCAGGTAGCACATTGTCGCCGTTCCGTGACCCCCTTGGCTGTCTTGTGGGATGCCTGTGGTCTCTCACGCTTGCAGGCGAGACGTGGCTCGTCCCTGCTCTCACTTCCCAGGGAGCTCACGTGAGTGGCCGAGGGCAGTGGCTGGAGAAGGGAACTGCCAGACTTCTGCTGCAGGAGGATACCTTTGGTGAAAGACGGGGATCGGAACAATCCAGTTGGCTTTTAATTACGGTCTGTAGCCCCCACGCTCCGTCTGGTGCCTGTCAAGCCGCTTGCTGAAGTGGGAGTGAATGGGTTTCTGCTCAAGGCTGGTGGTTTTAAAAGGAAGTGCTGCAGACAAGCCAGGAAATAGGACACACACTGGCCTCGTTTCCAGGTGAGCCCCCAACTCCAGGACTCAAGGAAGAGGAGGTTAGTGTCACAAAGGCCTCGTGTGGCCGTGGCCCCGGTGGATCGCTGCGTTCCAGCCAAACCCATGTCTTCTCAGAAACATTCGAGTTGCCCTTGACCCTCTGGGAACCGCCAGGGTGAGACGCTCGCTACCTCACCAGGGAGCCTCACGCGTTCCTCTGAAAATAGATGGCTGTGTTGAAGAGCTGTCATCCGTGCAACGAAGGCAGTTTTTAGGGCTGGACACTCGAGCAGCAAGTGACACCGGGTTTCGCCTCTCCATGCTAAAGCCAGTCAGCGTTTGAAAGGTGTGTCGCCAGGCTTGGTGGCTGAGCCTGTCAGCCTGCGCCTTTGGGAGGCTGAGGTGAGTGGATTGCCTGAGCCCGCGGGTTCGAGACCCGCCTGGGCAGCGAGACCTCACCTCTACAATAAATCAAAAAATCAGCCGGGCGTGGTAGCGCGCGCCTGTAATTCCGGCTACTCAGAAGGCGGAGGCGGAAGGATCGCCGGAGCCCAGCAGGTCGAGGCTGCGGTGGCCGGGAGCAGCCACTGTACTCCAGTCTGGGCGACAGAGTGAGACTCCAACTCAAAAAAAAAAAAAAGAAAGGTGTGTCTACACTGATGCCGGGCTTGTTCCTCTGAGGGTGTGACACTCTAGGAGCAGATATGAGGACCTGGACATGGGCCGCTCACAGCGGATCTGGAAGCCACCTGTGGTGCCTCACAGGTAGGATCTGCCAGTGGCAGAGGACAGACAGACAGTTGGTGTGAACGCAGGGGAAACAGGTGGGAATGTACCTTCCGGTCCTGCCAGTGCCTTCATTCTGCTTGCTTTTCAAAGTTCTTATTTGGGCCTGGCTGGCCCGTTGACAATTCTGGTGGCATACACCACCCTCATGGCCTCCTATGTCCTGCCTTTCAGGCTCCTTGACGCCACAGCAGGAAACATGCTGGGGACAACCACCTGACGCGCGATGCAGCATCTCACACCTTCCGCCCTGCCTCTTTGTGGACGTGCTTGGCCGTCCGTCGATGCCTCTGCCCCCACTGGCGTGTCCGCAGCTCCAGCGCGAGAGCCAGCGGCGTCTCCCCCCTGCTCATGCTCCCCTCCAGCTCCAGCAACCCAGGGCGCCGCCTCTTTCTCTGGCAGGGCCCTCAGTGTCAGCTTCTGCTTCAAAGCCTGGAGTGCACGTCAGGCGCTCCCGCCAACCCTGTCTGGTCTCGGGTACTGCTGCTTAGCTTTTAGGAGCCCGTTTCTGCCTGGCATCCTCCCTTCCACCTCTCACAGCCCAGGCGGTTCAGACTCAAGAACAAAGAGGATACTGGAAATGTTTCTGAAATGATGACCAGCTTCTGCTTAAAGGCTGCTGTAGAGGCAGCATTTCTACTTTGGAAATGTGGCTGGTCAAAATGCTGCCATTTAAAGACGACAGAAAATTCCCACCAACTTGCCGAGATGGAAAATAGGCACAAACACGTTGTCAGCCATGTCTAAGAAATACAGAAACTGCATTTATTAGGAGCTGAATACAAAATGCCCCGGAATTCAAAGATCATCTTTTGCTGTGTTCACCCCCAACATGTTAGCCTTAGAGAGGAAAGCTATGTATTCAAGGGAGGTCACAGGCGGGTCTGGGGTCAGAGCGGCGTCTCGTCTGACGCCACCTGAGCGTGCTCAAGGTCGGAGGCCTCAG
The DNA here is from genome assembly GCA_027257055.1 of Cephalopachus bancanus. Lineage (NCBI taxonomy): Eukaryota > Metazoa > Chordata > Mammalia > Primates > Tarsiidae > Cephalopachus > Cephalopachus bancanus. The sequence continues at coordinate 1,408,405 of JAPVLO010000177.1, read as the reverse complement.
GGTGCCCTTGCAGGCTTGCCGCCATCAGCGGCCCAAAGCGGTTGCCTCCCTCATGCCAAAGCCTGGGGCGCGAGGCCCTGCCTGCCCAGTTTTGCCCGCAGCTGGTGTTCTGTTTCTTCCGCCTTTTTTTTTTTGAGTTGGACTTTCCTTTGGGGAGGAATAACTCAGCAGGGGCGTACGGCTTTGTGGCATCCAACAGCTGCTTGTACAGACGCTCAGCCTCGGGACACACGCTCAGGAGACTCTCCAAGGCGCCCGGTGCCTGCAGCTGTTGGCACAGCCCATGTACCAGGCTTCCGCTGTACAGTCTGCGGGTGGAGAGAGAAGTGCGTTGTTAGAGCACGGTTCCACAGTGGGACAGTGGTCGCGAACAGATACAGCTGCAGCCCATGCCCTAGGCAGGAGCACTCTCCCTGCGACCACACAGCTACTGCTAAGGGGACCCGGGACAGTCTCTTCCTTGCAGGACGGAACCAAGTCCCTGTGACACGTAAAAACGTCCTATCAACATATTAAGCGTTGCACGCATAGTAGTGTTACAGGCAGCCCCAAGTTGAGCAGACCTCTTTGACGCTTCAAAGAGCAGGAAAACGACAAGCAGTTTGGTGGGAGAAAACTTAATGGCATCATCTGCCGGGCCATTCACTTGGACTAAAATTGGCTTCGTGAATAGAAGATGGAATCAACTGGAATCCACAAGCTCAGGCACGGGGTTATGGCCAGAGCCGGTCAGCTGGAGCCTCGGCAGTCCACGCAGAACCCTCACGTAGCCTGCGAGAGCCTTGCTGAAAAAGCCCTGGCTCTGCTGAAATGCAAGACCCATTCTCCTGCTTAAACCATTCTTAAGAGGACTGTTCAGTCTTGCTTCTCCTGTTTTGTTTTCCAGGGGTCTGTGCTCACCGGAGGATCCAGGCAAGACTGACCCAAGTTGCTACAGGAAAGGAATAAATCCACAGGCCGAGGTTCAGCGAATCACAAAGTCCCGCCCTCGTGTTCCGCAGCCTGGCACTCATCCAAAGCCCTGAGGGCACCGGGCTGCAGCAGGAAGCAGCCCCACAGCCCTGCCCCAGAGCCCAGGCCTGATGAATGGGGGAGCAATGTTCCAGGTGATAAGAAGTGGAACCACAGCTGGGCACGGTGTCTCACACCTGTCATCCCAGCACTTTGGGAGGCTGGGTGGCAAGAGGACTGCTTGAGCCCAGGAGTTCGAGGCCAGCCTGGGCAACATGGTGAGACCGCATCTCTACAAAAACAAATAAAACAAAATGGAATAAAAATTCAAGAGTAACAGGGCTGGAGTGGTCAGAAAAACCCTCTACAGAGTGATTTCCAGACAAAGACTGACAGAAGGCGGAAATGGGTTACATCCCACCCACAACTGCTTCCCTACCAGATTCTAAAAATGGGTCCAAACTGCAAACATGCTTTGGAAATGTAGAAATATGGTACTATTTTTCCTGGTTCCAACTCCTCGGATCAATGCTATGGCTTCGTTTTTAAGTCACCTTCTTTGCCTTGAATGTAAGTACTCTGTCTACCTCTGTGGCGTCGTCTGAACCGAAGCCCCTGCAGAAGCCCCCACGGTGCTCACCCAGCGAGCTCTGGCTCCGGGAGCGGGTTGCCCAGTAGCTGGTTGAGGTACACACCCATCTGGAGGCAGCACTGCCACTGGCTGAAGGCGTGAGCCGCGTCCAGGTCCAGCCTGGCGCCCCGCTGTGCCCGCACGTGCTGGAGCACGTCCTTCAGCGTCCTGGTGCCGCCGTCCCGCAGCTCGGCCGGCCCTGGATGGAGACACGGCCCAAGGGCATTTCCACAAACGCCTGTCAATTTCTCTGGAGTAGACCTGAAACTTTTACGAAAGGAATCTTAAAACGGTTCCCCTCTTCTGGCTCTGCCTTGCTGTACACCAGACCATTCTCTCTACTGTCCTCTGCTAAACCCTCATCCCGTAGTACACTTGCGTTAAGGAAGCGACCTGTATGTTCCAAGCACATCTCGTCTCTGTTTTACGGGAGGAAACTTGAGCACGACTCGGAGACCCTGGCAGATGACCTGCGAACGCGGCGGAGGCCGGGCGGGCGGGAGGCAGCAGCCCAGGACGGGAGGGGTGGGCGCGCGCTTGGCCACGAGTGCCGCAGGTGCGTGAGCCGGGCCGCACGGGATGCCGCCTGGACCGCCCTGGAGGTCACGAACAGGAGTGTGCTCCCAGCAGGGAGGCCCTGGCCAGCCTGGGCGCGGGCCGCGCTTCCTGAAAGAAGGGATCACGCCCTTGACACGCCCTCCGGTTGGCCTCCGCACTCAGCACCTCCACTGCATCAGCGCTGGGGAGAGGAAGCGCCCTCAGCCGCATTCCCCAGCAGCAGGGCCTCGCCTGGTTCGTGCTGAGCTGGCTGTCACACGACTGCAAGGTCCCCGACAGCGGCTGCCACGCCGGAGCCTGCAGCCTCGGAGGGTCAGGAGTCCAAGCCGCTTCATTTTTCTACTCAACTTTTTCTTTTAAGAGTCAACTGCAGAGCAGCGCCGTCCCGCAGAACTCCCTGCCGCCCCGGGCAGCGCTGAGCGCAGCCAAGTGACTCCTGAGCCCTTGACGTTGGCCAGTGTGGCTAGGCAGCCGAACTTCCGACATACCTTGAATTTAAGGGGCCACAGGGGGCTAGAGCTACCTTGAACGGTCCTGTTCTAGCGTGTGATCGTTCCTTCACGTGTAGGGAGCGTTGCGGCATGGATGATCTTTGAGACCACTGCACCAGCGAGTAAGTGTGCCCACACGTCAGCATTCATTTCACCTGGTGCTTTTTTAAATGCGGACAGAATGCCTCTGATTTCTCTGGCAGAAGGAGCAGCTCCTATCTCCACTGTCACCGCTTCCGTCCTGACCGAAACACAGCAGAGGGCATGAAAAGACGAGCAAATTAAAAAGGCACCAGCGTGGTGTTTACAGACGTGGTTGCAGGCATCCGCAGCTTCTCTTCTGGGCAACTTAAAGCCGCTTCTTCTGGGAAGCTGCAGCCGTGCTGATGGCAGGATAGGGCCCGGGGAGTCCAGGCCGGCGCCTCACCGCTGCTGCCCAGGGCCAGGCCCGCCAGCACTCAGTCGGGCACCCTGGCGTGGGTGCAGCGTTCACCAGCTGACATTTGCTGCCTCCACCTCTAAATTCTGCCGTAACCCACAGGAGCGAGTGAGCCAAGAAGGCTTCTGGGAAAACCCCGGGTGTACGGATGGCAGCAGTCCACCCGCCCCAGGCTGCCCGGTCCGCACGCAAACACCTACCCGGGCTGCTGCCGCCAGCGGGCGGGGCCCCCACGAGCATCCCCAGCAGCAGGGCCTGCAGGTGGCGCAGCTGGGCGCGGACGTCAGCCTGCTGCAGCCAGTAGCAGCTGACGGCGACGGGCAGCTTCAGCGTGGCTGGGACGGGCTCCAGCACCTCCGGCTTCACCCTTAGGGCCTCCAGCAGCAGCCTCCGCCGCCGGCCCGGGGGCAGCTGGAAACACACTCCAAGCAGCCTGCAAGTTACTGGGGGAAATGGCTTTCGGTTGTTTAATAGCACGGAGAGAGTTAACGCACACGAAACTGCTGCGTCTGCCATTAAACTTATCTCGGCGGGGGAGAAAAGCCAGCCACGCTCAGAGCACTGAGAACACACGTCAGATGCTCGATGGACAGGGCTGGGGCCTGGGCGCACTGTCGCCCTCCCCTCGTGCCCGCCCCCCAGTGTGGCCCAAGAGCGTCTTCTGGGCACGTGTCGCCCAGGAGGCTTGTCCTCAGGCCCTGCCTCCTGCATTTCGGCTCCGTCATGGGCGGGCAGCCCGGAGTCTCCTTTCTCACAGGCGGCCCGAGCTTTTCCCCGGGGAACCATGCTCCTCAGCGCCCCTCCCCTGCCTGCCATGTGGCTGTGGCACCATCACTGGCTCCTTGCAAGACAGCCTGGCTCTGGCGCCCCTGGCGGCATGTCACACCACCCCTGTGGGTCTGCCTCAGGTCCCCTCCCTGCTCTCGGGAGCTGGTTGAGGCACACGCGCACCTGGAGCCCCCCCAAAGCCTGTCCCGGGTGATGATTCTGAGTGCTTCAGGGGCCACATGCACTGTGCCCACGGTCCCGCACTCTCACACGTACTTCTTTTAAGGTTCGACGAAATGACTTTAGTGCCGTTTGTTAAAAATAAAAGCATGATCACGCCATGCTTTCGGATGACCTTCACATCAAAGCGAGGCCGTGACCCTGCCCCGAGGGCTCTGAGGTTCTTGGGGAGACGGTTTCGCCCCGAATAACCCTCGAGCCTTTGAATATCCCTGGGGCCCTGAACCCTCGGCTGGACCCGGGAAACCCCTGATGGGTACGGATGGTTTCTGGGTTCTGCACGGCATCTGCAGTTAACCCGCAATTGCACCCGTGTAAGCAGTTCCTAGCTATTGGTGATTTAAAATATTTAGTCTAAAAGTCGAAGGCAACACCGGAATCCATGAGAATCGGCTCCCCTCAGGAAGGAGGAGTCTGAGTATCACTCAGGCTTAAGCAACAGAGTTTCCAGCACGGGACGCAGCAAACAACCACAAAGCCAGACCCACGGAAAGTCCTCCTCACTGAAAACTGACACAGAGGAGCTGAGCGTCAGCGCTGATCTCAGCCGCAGCCTGGAGCGGTCTGAGGCGTCATTCCTGCGATCTGGGTCTGTGGGCACCTGCTTTGCAGTGCAGGCTTTCTCCTTTTTGTTCTGCCACATAGCCCCATTCTTTTGACAGCTGGCTTCGACGTCACAGCAGTAACTGCGACGATAACAGATGACGGAAGCACAGGAAACGCTAGGCTTGGAGCTAGATGGGCTGGGTTTGGGGTTTGAGGTTCGCGTCCCAGCACCGACACCCTCCAGCTAAGATGTTGCCTCGTTCACTCGAGTTCTGGTGTTCTTGTCTGTAAAGCGAAGGCAAGACTGCACCCAACCTCATCAGTCTGCGCTAGGAAGGGGGAGCACTTACATGGCAGCGCTCCGGAACCTGTAAGAGACGCAGCTTTACTGAAATCTCACTGGTGCCGCAACGCTTACCTCGGCCAAGCTGCTCAAGTCAGAACACTCCTCGGGCAGTTTTGCCGCATCGACGACGGTCGTTTGGATGCTCTTGCCCACCCTCTCCACCTCCCTGAAGGTGTGGGGCTGCGGGGGCGACGCGCTCCAGGACGCACGTTCCGGGTGCGGCGAAGCCCTGGACAGAAGCCCGTAGAGGACCTGCCGGATGGGCTGGGACGCCCTGTGAGCACTGGGCCGCTGCAAGTCTTCCACCTGCGTGTGCAGCAAGGTCCGTCGCAGCAGCAGCGCGTCGCTGACGAAAGGAGACAGCTGGCCTCTGGCGAGGGCCACCCGCACCCACGGAGGCAAGGCCTGGCCCAGGGCGTCCGGGCAGACGCACGCGCCGTCCCGGAAGAAGTCCTGCAGCCTGACCGGCGACTGCTGGTACTCTTCCATGGACCGGCAGAGGAGCTCCCGGACCTGCTTGCGGCCCGTCTCCGGGAGGTGCTCCAGAACCTGCTCCAGCGCCGCCGCGGTGTCGGCAAAGCGCGACAGCCAGCTGAGGAGTCCCAGCACCCGGCGGTGCCGCCCCCGCCTGGCAGCGGCCCCGAGGGGCAGGCAGGCCTTGCTCAGGAATGTCTCCACGACGGGCAGGCAGACGTGGTCGTTCCCGCACAGCACGGCGAAGAGGGGCAGCAGAGCCCGGTCCATGTTGCCGAAGCGACGGCAGAACGCATCCAGGGAGAAGCACCGGGCTGGGACGTAGCTGCGCGCGCCCCCCGCCGTGGCCGGGCTCCTCCACTGAAAGCCGTCGAAGGGGCAGAACCCCGTCTTCAGGTCAAAGACGCAAAAGTCGCTGTCTGACGACAGGACGGGGCAGCCCCAGTGGTTGGCAAGTGTCATGATGTCCCGGTCTGCTTCCGAGAAGCACTGCACGAAATGTACCCGCAGCCTGACCAAGACCTGAATGAACACCTCGCGGGCGAGCAAGGGGCACACGCACCCACCCCCGCCGGTGGACAGGGCATGGGCCGCCTGGATCTTCTCTCGAGCCCGATCCTTCAAGGTTGTGAGCTTTTTATCGGAAATGTCACAGCCTCCATCCAGGACAACGTAGGGGCGTATGTCACAGGCGAACAGCGACTCAAAGAACTTTTGCACCACCTCTGCAAAGGAATCATAGTCCCCCCCGCACCGCAGCTCCAAGTCCGAACTGAAGCAGAGTCGGTGGAAAAGGGCATAGCCGTCGATGATGAGTTTTGTGTCCCGCAACTTTAAGTCAGTGAAGAACTCGTTGCTGTGATCTTCCACAAAACTCATGAGGCCTCGGATACCCATGACAGCGGTCTGAAGAACTGCCTGTGAAAGACAAGAGGGTGCGTTTCCATGGATGCTGGTGACAGGGCGCCACTTCCTTGCCTCCAGCTGTGAAACCAACAGCAAACATGACCACCTGCTCTTCAGCCAGCACACGTGAATGCCGGGCTCTGGATTCTGATCCAGAACCCCGGGAAAGCTGGCCCTGCGCCTTTTGATTTTCTCGCTTTCCCTGGGAGTCCCAAGGCACAGACCAGTGGTTTCATGGGCTGGGGCTCTGGGTGGGAGGGGAGGCAGCTGACTCACAGAACACCCAGACCAGTCCATTCCTGGCTGCCAGCCGAGAGGTGCCGTAGGTTTCAACTAAGGCAGGCAGGCCATCTCACAGCGCTCAGCATTCTTTTGTGGAGCCAGAATAAAAAGTCCTAAGGTATCCAGGTGATGTCCTCATCTGTATCTTAACACATCAGAGGGCACTGGGTTGGGGTCAGCTGAAGCTGGAGGACCGCTGATAGGGACTGGTTTTTTTTTTACTGACAATCAGGGAACTTCTTTCAAGCCCCGGGCGCGCGGGCAGCTTTCTAGGGGGCCCAGCGACCAGCCTCCCCCAACCAGGGCTCTTTTCTCTTCCCATCTTTGCTCACCTGGCCCGGGGCGCCTTCCCTGGCTAACTGAACTCAGGCCGGCGTTCCTGGGCGCTCCTTGGCTTCAGGCGTGCACGTGTAGCAGGCGTGGGGTTTTCTTTGCATCAACTCTTTAGAGCCGCTGCATTAGAATGTGCCTTTCCGGGTCACGGAGGCGTCAGCGTCCCCCTGGTGCGCGCTCCTGCCGCCTCGCACGGCGCCCGCCCTGCCCACGCCCCCTTCCCTGCGCGTCGCCTCGAGGGGCTTCGGGGGGCAGCGGCCCGGACTTGTCCTCACGCGACAGGCCGGCGGGGGCGCAGGGGGTCCGCCCAGCCCTCCGCCCAGGCCCGCAGCCCGCCCGCGGCCAAGCCCACCTGTGCGTGCTCCAGCGCCAGGCCGCGAGCCCCGCCCGGACGCCCCCGGGAGCCCGGCCAGCGAAGGGGACGGACGTCCCGGAACGGCCGCAGCGTGGCGAAGGAGACTGGGCCGCCTGGCCCGCCTGGCCGCCTTCCTCCCGCCTGAGTGGCTCGATGGACACTTCCGCCTGGGAAACCGCTACGCCCCGACTTCCTGGCAGGCCCCGCGCCGCCCGGGCGATGGCGCGCGCTTCCGGGGTGAGGGCCGCCACGCCCCGACTACCCAGCCGACCCCGCGCCGTCTCCCCGGCGATGGTGTGCGCTTCCGGGGTGAGGGCCGCCACGCCGACTTCCCAGCAGGCCCCGCGCCGTCTCCCTGGCGACGCGGCACGCGTCCGGGGGTGACCCTGCCTGGTGAAGGCGGACCCAGCCCCGCCGCCCTCTGCCCACGCGGGGAAGGTAACGCGCCAGCGTCCCCGGCGGCCCGCGCCGTGGGGAGGCGGTGGCCTCGAGCCCCCGGTGGGGTCGCGCCCCCGAGCCCCGGGTCTGCTCCTCTGGGGCGGTCGGTGAGCCCTGGGGCGCCAGGAGGAGGCCGCCGGGCTCGGGCGGCGGCGCGTCCGCCTCCACTCGCCTCCGCTCGCCTCCGCTGAGTCTGGGCAGCACTTGGCGCGCAGGGCAGCCCTGGGGGAGGGGGCACGTGCTCAGACGGTTCTGGAACCTGGACAGTGCGGGCTGCTCTGGGGTCTGTGGGGGACCCCGGGTCTGTAGGGGGAGCCTGGGTGGGGCGAGGCTCGTCCCGGGTCTGTGGCGGTGGAGGCTTGGTCCCGGGCCTAGGGGGGATCCTGGGCCTGTGAGGGTGAAGGAGAGCCTGGTCCCAGGTGTGTGGAGGGGGTGCCTGGCCCGGGCCTCTGTGTCGCAGGGAGCCTGGCCGAGTCTCTTGGGTGGGGGCCTGGTCCCGGGTTTGTGGGTCTGCTGGGGGATTACTGGTCCCGGGTCTTTTGGGGAGCCTGGGTCGGGGGAGGAGAGCCTGGTCGCGGGCCTGTGGGTCGCAGGGAGCCTGGCCCGGGTCTCTTGGGTGGGGTCCTGGGCCCGGGTCTGCGGTTCTGCTGGGTGGGCGGCGCTGGGCGTGGGTCCGCGGCCCCCCGCGCACCCTCCCGCCGAGGAGGCCCGCACCGCCTCAGCCCACCTTCCTGCCTGGCCCGCGGGCCGGAGGGCTCCTTCGCTTCGAGCTGGGGGGCCGCGGAGGCCCGGAGGGGCTTCGGCCTGGCGTCTGCGGCGAGTGGCTCACGCGGCGCTGGGTCTCCCGCAGGCTTGGGGCCCGCCTGGCTGGGCCACGTGGAAGGGGCCCGGCTGCGGTGGGTCTTCGCCCAGCTCGGAGCCACGCGGCTCGTGACGACCCACGACCTACGACCTGCGGTGCCCCCGGGAGGCAGAGGCGGCCTTGGGGTCCCTCCACCTGCCCGGCCCGCCACGCCGCCGCGTGCCCCGCGGGTGTTCCCACGGCCGGTGCGTGCCACCGACGCGAGGCGCAGTTTCAGGCTTGACTGCTGCGTGCGGGCGAGGATGCAGAGTGTGGAAATGGGAACGCAGACACCCGGCCAGGCCCCGTGCGGGGTGGGAGGAAATTCGCTCTGAAGTCGTCCCTCTCTCCACATCTGTTCAGGAAATGCCGAAGCCGCGGTTCCAGGAGAAAAGTCAAAACAGCATCGTGCTGATTTCTGACTCCATCCTAACTCGGCTCTTTGCAAACCAAAATACATGTGCAGGGAGAAGAGCTGGACGCACGTCTCGGCTTAGGAAAGCGGCAGTGTTCTTGTACTCGGGATTTTCAAAAGTAGATGGGGACTATGACACTTTAAAAAAAATTTTTTTTGAGTTGGAGTCTCACGCTGTCGTCCAGACTGGAGTGCAGTGGCTGCTCCCGGCCGCCGCAGCCTCGACCTGCCGGGCTCCGGCGATCCTTCCGCCTCAGCCTTCCAAGTAGCTGGAACCATTATTTATTTATTTATTTATTTGATTTGGAGTCTCACTGTGTCACCCAGACTGGAGTGCAGTAGCTGCTCCCGGCCACCGCAGCCTCGACCTGCTCGGCTCTGGTGGTCCTTCCACCTCAGCCTTTCAAGTAGCCGGAATTACAGGCATGCGCTACCACGCCCGGCTAATTTTTGATATATTGTAGAGATGAGGTCTTGCCAAGTTGCCAAGGCGGGTCTCGAACCTGCGGGCTCAGGCAATAATTATTTATTTATAGTAGAGATGAGTCTTGCCAAGTTGCTCAGGTGGGTCTCGAACCCGCGGGCTCAGGCAGTCCACTGGCCTCAGCCTCCCAAAGTGCTGGGCTGACAGGCTGAGCCACTGAGCCCGGCAGGAGTATGACTCTTAAACAAATGAGCAGACTGTTGATTGTAAGGCAGATACATATCCCAGAAGGCCTCGGAATGCTGACTGTCTCTCAGTTCTGCCCAATTTCCACGAACAGAGGGTGGCTCTTCCCACGAAGGAGTGCCTTCCACTTTTCTCTCTAGTCGAGGTGACCAGTATGGTGTCATTCCGTGTGCTGATCGAGCAGCATATGTCCCAATCGAAAAATGTACCTTTCTTTGTTAGCAAGAGTTTAGCGTGCTGCAGGCCTGATCTCCAAACGGTTTTCCTCTTCAAGGCACTGACCAGCACTGCGTGGATGAATTTGACCCTTTCTCGGGAGACCTGAACGTTGAGTTTCTGCAGCTGAATAAACTGGTTCTCTCCTGTTTGGAGCCATGCTGAGATTCCAAGAGGCTGCGAGGAGAGGGAGTGGGCCCAGGGCTGTTCCTGAGTGCCCAGAGACCTTGATTGCAAGAAGATACATGCTTCAGCAGAAGCTTGGCAGTGGGAGTTTCGGAACTGTCTATCTGGTCTCCGACAAGAAAGCCAAACGCGGAGAGGAATTGTAAGTAGAAATGCTTCGTGCAGACCTCGACTTGGCCGTCCTGCCTGTGCCGCTTTTAGCTGGTTAGGAGCTCGGAGTGAGGTCCACTTTGCTCTTCCAGACGAAGCAGGAACTTAGTAAAGATGGGAAGCTTTTTCATAGAAGGCTTCTAAAGCCACTTCAGCCGGTGGATGCAGAGGAGGAAAACGGGGTAGACTGTGTGAAAATAAGATTTGTATGCAGACCACAGTCTCAGAGGCAACATTGCGGCTTCCACCTAACCTGATTGGAGCTTTTATTTCCTTGAATTGGAGTCACACTCTGTCGCCCAGGCTGGAGTGCAGTGGCATGCTCATGGCCACTGCAGCCCAGCCTCGACTTGCTTCAGCCTTCCAAGTAGCTGGAAACACAGGTGTGTGCCACCATGCCTAGCTAATTTTTTTATTTATTGTAGAGACGAGGGCTCGCCAAGTTGCTCAGGCTGGTCTTGAACCCCTGGACTCAGGCAGTCCTCTCGCCTCCGCCTTCCAGAGTACTGGGATTACAGGTGTGAATCGCCACACCTGGCCTGAAACTTCTTGAATGAGAACCTAAGAATCGTTCCTATGACTGCATTTTTAGAAGTGTTATGAAATGCAGATAAACAGTAATTCACATGTAAGCTGAATAGGACGTACCACAGGAAATAGAGTGTGAATTTTCATAGGCTTTTCTGTGGAGGAGATTTTCAAAATCTGTAGCCAGAAAGCTTCCAGTTGGATCCTTAAACCAGGAGGAGGCTCCCGTTTAAAATCAGCTTACGTGATGCTCTTGCTGCCACCTGTCCTTTGACTTTGGTTAGATCCTATAAACAGCCATAAGTAGGGAAACGCTGTTGGTGCTTTTAGACGACACTGCCTCCCTTACAGATACACCTTCGTTTGGGGCTTGAAGTCTGTTGAACTTGCTGCTGTGAAAAGCAACTCGGAACTGGAGTGAGGAGAAGCAGCAAGCGTGAGAAACCCAGGAGGGAGAGAGCCGGGGGCAGGAGGAGCCAAGAGGCCGCCCCAGCCCTGGAGGCCCCAGGGCATCCCGCCGTGGGCTGTGGTGTCCAGAGGGTCTGGCCTCTCTCGGGTCTTCTAGCGTCACTTTTTGCAGCAGCAAGCGACTCGTAAGTGTGCATTTAAAGTCAGCGTGGGAAACGCTTTCCTACTTCTTCACATGTCATGAAGGATCTTCCAGGACAGAGCAGGGCCCCCTGAGGACAGGAAGGTACAAGCCTTCCCGGAATAATGGAAGAGTCCTTCTAGCACCATAAGATAAGCGCTTTCTTGGAAGATGTGTGTTAGGAAGGACCGTAGCTCCCAATCTGCAGTGCGCATGTGTAACTCTGCTGCAAATCTGAGCTGTGAAACACCCGATTAACCTGTGTGTTACTAACATGTGAGCCTTATTGGGGGGTCACAGAAGCTAAAATTGTATACGAGGCAATGCCCCCCTGCGCTCGGGGCACAGCCTTTGGATGTGAACCCGCTGAGCTGGTGTTGGCACGAATAAAACTGCTTCCTGGCCTCGGTGTCCCGACTCTCTCTGTAAAATCCTGCCACACCTGAACCCGCAAAGGCAAATGGTGCGACTTTGTTTTGAGAGTCAACCGTTTCAGTGGCCTCCATGCCCGGAACGTTCCAAAGTTGTACTTTTCTGGAATTCCTAGCTGTTCGCCAATTCACTGTGACTTCTGCCGAAAAGGATTTCTCCCCAAATCCTGGAGTCTGTCTAGTGATTTGGAATAGGACAGCACGTCTCTGCCAACCACGAGGGAGCCTTTAGGAGTAAGACCTGACTGACACAGGACGTGCAAAGATACGCAGTAGGACCGTTTCCCATTTTGTTTTTTTCTAATTGGGAATATGCAGGATGTTAAGAGAATTCGCTTGAGAGCTACAAAGTTGATTCAGAGGATGTCAAGTGAGATGCATGAAGATCAAACTTGAAAGCTTTAGATTTAAGATAATGAGTGAGTGAAAGAGAGAGATTGAGCGTTTCATCTTTTCTAGAAAACAGGGAAACATTTGGTCACGTTTGCTCACGCCAGTGCCTGCGTGGCCGCAGTGGGTGGGAGCTCCCCGTAGACACGCTCTGTTTTCTACGGTAGCCGTGTTCCTGCTCTCCCTGCTGCCCCACACCAGTGGCAGCGAACGCCCGCTACCTGCCTGCCGCTGTGAACATTTGCTTTTGGGGTTCTTTGCTAAAGTCGGAAGAAGTGTGAACGTGAGCACTCACAGCGACCTGGAATGCGGGCAGGAGGGCAGGCTGTGTCCTCGCTGCGACCACGGCTTTGGTGGTGAACACGCCAAGGAGCGGGCCGGGCTTGTCCTTAACTGGGAGCTCGAGGTCGTGCCTGTTCCTGGTTCAGCTTTGGTCTTCCCATCTGCAAGTGGGCTAGCCCTTCACAGAACCTTAATAAAAGTAAGGGAGCTTCCCACCCACTCATGCAAGGTGTAGATACCACATTGCCGTACACATAATTGCCACTCAGTAACAGCCCAGATTCATCTTAGTTGTGAGCAACCCAAGTTAAAGGAATAAGTCAAGGCAACCTCGCACAACTAGGCAGTCGGCGCCCAGCGGCTGCAGCTGGAGCCGACTGCCAATTGGAGGCTTTTCTTTTGCGTTCGACTTTTAGAAGAGAAAAATCTCCCAGACAAAGCGATACTAAACATGTGGTTTTAAAAGCTTCTTCAGGGATCTTTCTTGAGATCGTCGCCATTATTTTGTTAGTTATTCTTTCACGTCTTTATGGCTTTCCAAAAAATGGAAGCTTTTAACTGTGTAGGAGATCAGCCTTTCCGTGATTATTACGTTTACGACAGGCATAGAGACAGGAAACTCAGCTCACCGGTGTTGTTTGAGTCCCCCTTCCCCAGAGTGTGGAGAGTTGGCCCTTTCGTTTGCGAGCCAAGCACATTATAGCACCACTCGTCCAAGCAATCTGGTTAGGTTTCAAATTCTGCTTTACTCTGGACCACAGACACAGGGAGTCGGTTAATGCTAGAGGCAGGTAGAAGATGAACACTCTCTAAGGAGATGTCTGTAATGGTACGAAAGTCACTCCCTTGCTAGATCAGAGAAGATCTGACTCTCTTGTTTTGCAGACACACCCTAACTCGTTGAGCTTGAGAGGAGCATGTATCATCCCTTTGCAGGTCAGACTGTCCCCTGGCATCAATGTTAGAGGAGTGACTCAGGCAGTCCATGAGTCTAAGTTGGTCAGCCTGTAGGACGCGTGTTTCCAGCGCCCATGAAGCCCAGGTCCATGTAATGGACGCTTCTGGCTTTAATCAAAGGGCTGGTCAAACGCAAGGGCTGTGTATGCATAGTACATCTGCCTGACCCAGCTGAGGATTGCAATTTATCAGTTTGCCGCTTGGGGGCATCACTCTCCCAGTGACGCTTTGCCTGGAAGGAACTTTAATTACAGTGAAAATACCACACGGCTTTACATTTTTATTGACTCTCCAAATTAGCTGTGGGATTAAAGTAAAAGCTACAGGCATTCCTCTTGATTTATGCATGCTTGGAGGGAGTTTGCTTTTTGGCATAAATATTTGGCTTTTCTTTTTTGGTGACCGCAGAATAAAATCAAACTGCTAAAAGGAGTGGTGAGTGAGAGGGTTTTCTTCATTGTGCGTCATGAAATTCATAGCACGTTTGAGAATGTTTTCTTTCACAGTCATAGACACTCTGGTCTAATGGTTGTAATTATGTCGTCATGGTCCTAAAAAGATTGATCTAGTTCTTATTCGTTTTGCTTTATATTGTGAAGCTGTTGATGAGCCGGGAGTTAACTTTGGCCCCTAGCGCAGTGCTTGTCATTTAACATAAGAGAGACGCTAAGCAGGCCGGCTTACCCTGAAATACGTGATTACGCTTGCCGTCAGTGAAGGCCACAGCTGCAGTGGGTTTCAGCATTCATCTTACAGAAAGCTGGATATGACTTTGAAGAAACCATTTCATCATGTTTATGACATAGTGACCTTCCTATGCGGAGTTGGTTTCTGCTGTGGTCTGTTTCAGTCTGTCAACTATCAAGTACTGAGTACAAGTTAAGTATTAAACCAGGGAGGAGGCTGAAGCCACGGGAGATGCGGCCCAGCCCTCAGGAGCATCCAGTCTAGAAGAGACAGAACTGACGTGCAGAAAGCCGCTGGCAGATGGCGCAAGACGCCACTCAGGGAGAGAGCTGGGGTGGCCACGCCAACTCCCTCTCTAGCTGAACACGCCGGCTGTTATCTTACTAGTTTCTGCGTGCTGCCGACAGCTTGAATGTTTCCCCTGGTCTTGCCCAAGTAAATCCCCAAACACTCCACCCTTAACTTTGATACTACACCTTGACTTTGCCCCGGTACAGCCAGCTTGATATTGACCTTTGCCCCAGTACTACCAGCTTGATAAACATGGATGTGTTTTCTCTCCCCAGAGGACATTTTTCCTAGTCTCACTTGTCCACAACATGAGATGAGGACCAGAAGTTAAGTAGGAAAAGCTTCCAAGTCCTTGAAGAAGCGGTCTAAGCCCACGTTTGAGGCCAAGCTCTTGCCTGCTTGGAGAGCTCTTGGGTCCATGAGGGAGAGGGTGGATTTTTAAAAGTCCTAGCAAGCGGTTTGCCCCCCGGCTGTAGACACAGAGTGGAGGAGAGGGGGCCGAGAGTTGATGCTGGAACGAGCCGTGCTGACCACAGAGGGGAGTGGGCTTGGGCCTTAAGAGGAAGGGAGGTGGGAAGTCACGAAAAGGCCGTGAAAAGCCCAAGAACCCCAACAGTCTGGGTCCCTGATCGTAAAGCTGAGAAGCTCTCTCTACCCCAGTCTCTCCTAAGGGCATCTCAGACTTACAGCCCCGTCCCCAAGTGTGGTATTGAGACAGAACCTGTGGAGTTCCAGCCTCCAGTGAGCAGGGCCTGAGTTGGGGGGAGGGAATGAGAAAGAACACAGGAGACGGGTGGATTGGGAGGGCTCTCTCCCGGAGAGGTGAGAGCTGCTTATTTTCTTAGCATGCCTCTTGTATAGGGCAAAACCACACAGGCAGGATATGTCTTTAATGTCTAGTCTGTTCTCCAACTTCGAGGCAAGGCTCCAGCAAAAACAAGCAGCAGCCGGGCGAGGCGTATTGGGGCCACACCGCTCGGCTTCTCGCAGAATAGCCGCCCAGGGGTGCGGGAGACGAAGGGAGTGCAGGCTTGCCTCCTGAACAGCAGCCAAGAACACACGGACCTGGTCGGCCTGTGCTCTGCTTTCCTTCAAGAATCACCCGCCGGCATGGAGTCAAAGGGGGCCGGCGTCTTTGAGGGACAGAACCACAGTCGAGGCGACACGCTGGGATCGAGGCCTTCCATATTGAGAGCCCATTTGTTGGGTCGGACTTGGGAGGCGTCCAGGTGAGACACACCTGTGGATCACGATGCCGTGACTTCCTCTGGGCCCAGAATGATGAGGCCCTCCCTTCGCTTCCTGGTGGACGTTCGAGAGGAGCTGAATGTCTGGTCAGAAGTGAAAACACAACCAAAGCCAAGCAGGTGGAACGATTGGACGGCTGTTCGCCCTACCCAGGCGAAGGGTCTGCTCCTCATGGCAGAGGTCGTTCCCTGTGGCTGTCTGCCTGGGAGCCTCGGGCCCTGTGTCTCTCTGCTGAGCCGCCATGGCTGCACACACACAGTTATCCTCAGGGTACCTCCTGTTCCCGTGTTGACAGTCCTGTGTGCACCTTGTGCAAGAAGTGCAGGTGCGCATAAGGAAGCAGGAAAATCGTCTAGAATCCCAACTCCGACTTCCAGTCTTTTCTGTGTGCATTAGCAAGTGTTCAGTCTTTTAAGGAAACATAGGGCGTTGGTCACAGCAGTGGCCTCAGAGACGGGGTACGGGAGGAAAAGGAGACTCCTCACGGAAGCCTGTTGTGCGTTTGGAATTTTGAACCAATTTTGTGTGCAAGATTGGAACAAAACTCACAGGTTTTTTAAAGAGTGGAAAAAAACCCCACATAATCATTCAACAAATTCACCTGCTCCTCAAAGAGCTTAAATCTGGTGGAGTAGCTCTTCGCCATGGCTGAAGGGTGGAGTCGCTCTGCTTAAGAGGCGCGGAGGCCTGAGTCTTGCTCCACTGAACTCTGTTTGGCCTGGAACACGGCTAAGCATTTCGGAGAGCGTCCAGGGGATCTGATGTGTAGCTGAACTGAGAGTATCAGTCTGGTGGGAGAGAAGGGCACTCGTTTTCTGTCGTAAATAATGGCAGCAGCAGCAGCTTGTGAAAGAAAAGGCTTGGTTTCCTCAGTCTGTGGTTGCAGGGTGGGGCTGGGTGAAGCGAGGCTTCACTGAGAACTGTCCTTTCGGCTGAGATCTGAAGACTCATGTAAAAGCAGCCAGCGTTTTCATAATTTTGAGGCCTGAGAATCTGCATTCCCAACAGCCGTTGCTGTAGCCTGAGGACAAGACGCTTGTGATCACCGAACAGGCAGAGGGCGTGAGGGCAGCTATGCTCAGTGTAGACGTCCCAGAGTGGAAGAGGCTTCCAGGAGGGCATCACTTCACATCCTGTTTTTAAGCACTAAAATGTTAAGCAGCTTTCGTGTTAGTGAAGACGCTTCTTAAAAGGCATCCTTTCAAATGCCTGCATGGCTGTCTCTTGCTTGGCTCCAGTGCCATTAGCGGCCTCTTGGTGGTATCCAGATCCTGGCACCTCTCTGGAGAAGTAAGACGATGCCTTGTGCCTTTGGCGTTCCCAGAGATTTGACACAAAGACGGTGTCGGCTTGTCCCTTCTGTCAGTGGCGCAGCTGGAAACTGCCGAGGAGCGTGCTTCAGTCTCGGAGAAGTGACAGGCGTCCTGTGTCACCCCGCTGAAGCACCTGTGAGCCAGCCATGCATCATGGCCACATTGGCTGAGGGGCTCAGTTGTAATTAGACGAGGAAGATTCATCCGTTTCCAGTTTATTTCTGGACACCTTGGGAAATGGAGACATTGGTTTTCATACTGCAAAGACTGAACTCAAAAACCTTTCTGTAGATGTTTCCATTGTTTATAAAAATGGCTGTTGTTTCTTCTTGGAGAACAAACAAGTTGATTTTTATAGCCTGACAATGTCAAAATAGTTAAAAATGAGTAATCGTTTTTACTGACATGCATGGGTTTTATAATACTAGATGTATGCTTTCAATAACTCAAATCGTGACCATAATTTCTGCCGTTTAATAGCTGATCAGCAAAGCTAGTGTTTACATTGCGCCTACTGACACCCACTGGTGGCCTTGCCTGTCTGATTTATTTACTCATTTTAGGATATCCTTGCTTTCAGCTTTGAGTCATCTTAAGCATCGCAGGTGGAATGAGTCCAACATCGAGTTCATTCTGTGCATTCTTATTAAAGCCATTATTTCTGTGTCATGTCCAGGAGCTCTCTCCAGGGGGCATCTGTGAGGCTGTCGGGTTATTGAGTGGGCGCGTTCGGTTAATCGGATTCGGCGGCTTGTGCGGTGGAGAGCTACAGAAGCAATCTGGAGGAAACTAATGGCCTCTTTCCATTTTGCCCTGCCAGACCTCAAAACCGCTGTCTTCAGTTTTTACCTGTAGCTGTCAACTTTTTCAAGGCTCCAGTCTGATCTTTTAAGAGAAGGCAGAACACGAAAGCGTGTCAGCATCGTGGTTAAGGTCTTTTCCAGGTCCTCGGGGACCTTGGGCTTAGGCGCCTCCAGGTACGCCTAGAAAGGGGGCGTTTGAACTTGGACTTCACTTTGGCTGTTGCCAGTTCTCCGCCCGTGACAAGGGCGCGCCTGTGAACTTCTGGCCAGCTTGCGTGAGGTTGGGAGATGGGAGGCTAGAGAGAGAAGGCGGTGGGGGGCGGCACACCGTGGTCATGAAGTCCGTGTCTCCCGGTGCCCGCTGTCCCCGGCTGCCTTGCTGTGGGTCGCCCTAAGAGGGGCCGTGTGCTTCTTCTGTGGTCTTAATGTTTGCAGGTGAGAGGTGGCTGACAGGTAAAGCCCTCCAGGGCGAGCGGCATGCAGGGGAGCCCTCCGTGCCTTTGCGGCCTGGGCGGGGACCCAAAAGAGGCTCTGAAGACCGAGTCACCAAGAAGCGTTTAGGGATCCTTTATTTTTTTTAATTTAAAAATTTTTTTGAGTCAGAGTCCTACTCCATCGCTCTGTGATCCTTCTGCCTCAGCCTTCCAAGTAGATGGAACGACAGGCACATGCCACCACGCCCGGCTAATTTTTTAAAAAAATTTTATTGTAGAGACGAGGTCTTGCTAAGTTGCCCGGATGGGTCTCGAACCCAAGGGCTCAGGCACTTCTCTCTCCTCGGCTTCCCAAAGTGCAGGGATGACAGGCTTGAGCCACTGCGCCTGGCCTCAAAGATCCTTTAAAAAAAATCCCCCTTTCTCACCTTACGATTGAGAGAAAGCGAAAGTGTTGTAGACATGTCAGTGTTGACAGTCAGAGTCTGTGCAGTTGTGGAGGCGTGTCTGTTCCATCTCCAGACTCGCAGCTTAAACCCCTGGCCTGCCGCCTCTGCTCCTCTGGTCACGGTCATGGCGAGGGGCGAGCGGGGAAGCCCGTGGCTTTGCTGACGCCGGGTGGCGGAAGGCGTGCCTCACTTGGCGCCTCGAGATGGGGAGTGACCCAGCTGTTTTAACAAGTCTTAATGAGAGTGTACTCGGACATGCAGGGCCCTGTACACCGTTGTCATTGACCGCCCTAGGTTTTTAAAGCGCAAGGTCTGCGCGTGAAGCCTGCTGTTTCGAATGTTATTGTGTCTCAGTTATTCAGTCAGTCAGACACACGTTAGGATGAGTTCAAAACAGGAGTGGGTGTAGGCTAGTTTGAGGGGCTTTTCTTTACCCCAAAAGGACATTTTTCAGTGAGCCGAATTGTGGTAAAGACAAGCTGAGGCTTAAGAGGACCCAGAGAAGCCTTGGTGAGCACTGCAGGCTTTGGTGGCTGACGAGTACCAGAACCGTCCATCAGAAGAGCAGCCAGCTTTAACTTTCTGGCCCCAAGGCCGCGAGACGCCCTCAGGAGTGTCTGCGGCTTGGCCTTCTGCCGTCGGCTTGTCTCAGCCTCCTTGGGAGGACATTCCTCCCGGCCTTGGTGCGTCTGTAGTCCTGGTGTTCTGCCTGGCGGCCGCAGGCCCCTCCCTTCACCACCGCCCACCCCAGCAGACTCGGCTGACGGGCCTCTCTTGCTCCGTGTGTTCCTTCGACACTGATCTGGCTCCTTGTCTTGGCGCGCGCGCTCACCCGGAGGCAGGCATGGGCAGTTTGGGCAGCATGCAACTTCAGGCCTCTTTTGAGCAGACGTCTTGGTTGCGAGGTCACCCGCTTCTCGATAACTTCAAATGAGGTACATGTGTGATTTGAACTTTGAAGCAATGAGAAAGGTCTCTCAGGTTAAAATTATTCTTCAGCTCAGTTCATCACACCTGAACAGATTTTTCCAGGGGAGAAGTTTAGTTGCTGTGCCATCCGTGTCTAAATTGTGAACTTGGAGTCACTGACATAACTTAGAAGTCTACGAGAGAGGGGAACAACAGCTCTCATGTTAGTGACAGTTTCTTGGTCAGTTATTCCTAAGCATAGTTTTTGGAAGGCGTGATTTGTAAATTTAAGTTTTTGTGAGAAATAAACATCGCTGACAGCAAATGTCTAAAAAGTAGTGTGCGTACTCCACTAGTTGTGCATTGTGTACATAATTTCATGTAGCGTTAAAAATAAGAGTTACTATTATGTGACTCTCAGGGTTTTAGAATGCTGGGAAAGTGAATTTCCATTCTGTAGCCCGACCGGAACACGTGACCTTTTATTTCTTAGCTGCATCTGCAGGGCGTTACCGACAGTCCTGAGCGCGAATGAGTGTTCGCAGCTGGTGACTTGCTGGAGAGCGTACCAGTCCGGCGGTGCTGTGTCTACGTAGCTTGGTGGAAGAGCAAGCCCTGGGTGCGAGGGAGCGTCTGGGGATGCTGGATATTCTCGTTATCCTGATGGGGTCAGGTTTGTGCATGTGCATCAGGATTTGTCAAAGTGAACCTTAAAATATGCGGAGCAGGTGGTATGTCACTTACACCCTTGACGGTCGACTCTGGCCTTTTCCTTTGCCTTGCCAAATCCCTGACTTTTCACATGATTTACTTTCCAACCTGGCTGTGGCATAGCATCGCACACCAGGTAAAGAAGGAAAGCCAGCACATTTTGTGACCCTGCCACGCTGCCTTTTGGGGACTCTGGGTACCTTTCCAACACGCGCCTGCTCCCTGAAGTCTGCTGCCACCGTGAAGCTTCATCTACGTGGCAAGAAACCGGGTTCCTTTGCTATTCCTCGTGCTCCCGTTTTCTTGACTGCTTTCAAAATTCCTTAGCTGTCTCTAGCTGACGAGTTGTCAGTCAGGACACCTTTGAATCCACCTCTACCCTTTGTACCACCCCCTCCCATCCCTGCCCTTGGACATGTCCTGCCTTCCTGGACAGAAACAGGGTAAAGCTCAACATGTATAGATTTATGGTTTCTTGAAACTTCGGCTCTCCTACGTTGTATAGAACCAAGCTGCAGTCCAGTCACGGTGGGCACATGTCCTCAGGACTTCCGGGGAGGATGCCACAGGCTAGGCCACTGGCTTTTGGCCCAGAATAAACTGTCTCACGTATTTTACGGAGTTTGGCATCTTTTGTCAAGGATTAATTTTTGTCAGGATTACAAGAAGGATTGATATTTGTGTCTAGAAAGTGCAGACTCCGTACCTGACATCTGAAACCTGCAAGATCATTAAACAGGTCAAGTGTGCCATGATTAAGGAAACTCATTTTGAAATTTAGTTGAAGCTGCATGTTTCTTTTTAATCTCAGGTTCATGTCAAGACACCTTATTGATTTTAGTTCAGAAGAAAAAATTATAGGCTTTTGTTTTTCGTGACCTTTACTGGGAAAATGAAGAAGGAAGGTCAAAATGTATTGGGTAATACTGCCCTGCTTGCTAGGTTTCACAACCTTCTGAGAGTGGAAAATGTGGAATATTGAATCTGTGATCAGAATGTGTTTGGGTGTCGGTTTTCTCAACGTCTCTCACATGCAGCCGTCACTTTGCATTTTAATTGAAATTGGTTGGTGCTTCTACTTCCCCATTAGTTCGAGTCTGGAACCCTTTAAAGCTTGACCACTGCCTGCTGTCCTTGGGGGGGGCAGTTTATGGGAGACGCGGGGCCCGCCAGCCCTCGTGCCTTCTCTCCCACCTGCTCCCACGTCTTTTTTCTCCCATGGGCCTCGTACACATGCGTGTTCTCTGGGCTTTCGGACAAGGTCAGCAACTCACTTTTTACAGTACTGGATCCGCTATTTGGTGATCAGCTGCTTTTAATTTATGTTGCTGTTTCAAAGATATTTCGGTGCAGCAATTATTGAGCTACTTAAACTACTATTAAGTAGTTTCTATTATTTTTAGAATGATTTTGGAAATAAAAATTACAAGAAGGATTAGTGACGTGATTTGCAAGACAGTTTAACATCACTCAGGAAGTGAAACATTTGGATGCTCGATATGAATCGGACTCGACACATATCTGAACTGTGTTTTAAGTAAGCCTTACTGTCTAAAGGACTTGCATGACAGACTTATAGAGGGTGAGCATATATTAAAAAGGTTTCGAAAACTGAGAACAGTAGATCATGTCCCCCCAAGTAAAGTTTATTTTGCCATTATTTTGCTAGCTTACAATATTGTAAGAACTCCGTGTGTGTGTGTGCACGTCTATGTGTCTATAAGTCTGCATTTTTGATCTGACAGTTTTTTAGTTGGGCACTAGTGTCAGCTGGTAGCAAACACCCTGGTCTAATAGATGGAGAGGCCAGAGCCCAGTAATTTTTAGCATCATTTGGACAGGCACTAGAAGCACTCAGTGGGGACTTCTGCTTTATAAAAATTCAAAAGGCATGAGTATGGCTTCTCACTGAAGAGCCCACACTGAGAGCACTCACTGCCTCTGCCCCTGCAGCACGGGGCCCATGCGGGGTGTTCCCCCCCATTTGCAGCTGCCTCTGGCTCCTGTTATGCCATTAACAGACGCGCTCCAGGGTTCCTTGGAAACTGTGTGCCTACCTAAATAATTGATCACCCGGTGATTAATTATTCACAATTCATTATTACAACAGAAATAAAACCTAGAGGTGGGATCATCCTGCCGCTTATGAATATCCAACAGCTCATCAGGAGTTTGCAGCCGGGTTCTAAGTCCCTGTGCGCCCCGCTGCCTGTCTGCTTCTCTGAAGGGCCTCCACAGAGAACAGCCTTCTGGGACGGAATCGGGATCAAAGACAGCAGGGACAAATGGCTCCTGCTGGCCGTCCTGCCTTGGTTTGGCTCTTCACGCTGCTTGTCTTTTTAATCCTGGCCTCATTTACACCTGGAATAAAGTTTCAGTTTGAGAGAACGTGGGAGACGTGTGTGGCTCTTTGGGTATATTAAGCCATTCTTAGGAGGCACGCAGGCTCTGAGACTCACTCTCAGAATCTCTTTTCTGGGAAAAATGCAGCTGCCTGTAGGCCGTTTCCTTGACACTGATCATACTGTGCTTGCGTATTCTATCAGACAGTTGTGTCTGAGTTGTGTTTTCTCCATCTGCTGGATCATACCTTTCGTATAAAAAGGCCATGTACTTTTCACATATATTATATAGAAAGCATTTTAGTAAAAGCTCTATGAAAACATAGCCCAAAGAAGCCTGATTTTTAAAACTCAGGAAACACAGTAGAAGATTGTTTGGCTCAAGCCAGACTGTTTAATGCTTTACATAATCTCCAAGCTTTAAAAAAGGCTGGAAATAGTTGGAGCATTTTAATTCCAGGTATGCTGGGTTACAAAGCAGGTTTGCCTTTGGGGTTTCTTGCCTCCCAGCCGGTTGGCTTTCCACTGGACGCTCTGGCACTAGGGGGTGGGCATAGCCCTGTGACACTCCGCATTCTGGCTTGCCATTTCAGTGTTGTGGCACTTTCTCTGTGGTCGCTTCCAAAATAAGTTAGTACTGATTTTGAGCATAAGAAACCCAAGACACTGAGGTTAACATTGCCATGTCTAAAATACCCAAGCTTGCAAATAAAGATCCCAAAGTGCTGAACGAGTATTTATTTTGGTGGCGATTCCAGAGTTTTCTGTATTGATGTTGGTTTCCCAAATGCAATGAAGGCTAAATGTTCACGCAAGTTTTAAATGGCCTAAACCCTTAATACCGTTCACACAGGCCCATATATGACGTCTCAGTTAAGCCTCCAATCAGTAGCTTAATGTGGATGGATGTTCTTGTACTATAGTGAAAATGTATGAGTAATTTTTAAACATCTTTTTTAAGGTATTCATTTTCAATTTAATTTTTTGAGTTGGGGGTGTCTCACTGTGTTGCCCAGGCAGGCCAGTCTTGAACTCCTGAGCTCAAGTCATCCTCCTGCCTCAGCCTCCTGAGTACCTGGGGCTACAGGTACACGCCACCACTCCTGACTTGTTATGGTCTTAAGAGAAATGTGACTATGTCATGGAGTAAAGTATAATTTTTGGTAGGTTATGCATTCGTATGCCTCAAAAGCTATAAAAAGGTTTACTGTTCAATGTTTTCTCTCGCATGCTGATTTTGTAACCCCAGACTTTCCCAAAGTCATTTATCACTGTGAGGAGGTTTTGACAAACTCCCCATGATTTTCTAGGTATGGAATCCTATCGTCCACAAAGAAGGATAGTTAACGTCCTCTTTTCCTATTAGGATACCTGTGATTTCCTTCTGTTGCCTGATTGCTCTGGCTAGGACTTCCAGCACTGTGCTGCTTAGGAGGGGTGAGAGTGGGCAGCCTTGTCCCGTTCCAGTTCTGGGGGGGACTGCTTCCAGCTTCTGCCCGAGGGCATGATGTTGGTGGCACGTCTGTCATAGATGGCCCTTGTTGTTCTTGAGAGATTTTCCCTTTGTGTCTAGGTGCTCAAGGGTTTTTATCAAGGAGCAATGCTGGCTTTTGTCAAATGGTTTTTCTGCATCTATTGAGATAATTATGGGGTTCTTATATCTGTTAATATGCTGAATTATGTTTATGGCCTTGCAAATGTTGGACCGCCTGGGAATGAAGCCCACCTGGTCATGGTGGATGATCCTTGAAATGTGTTTTTGGATCCGATTTTCTAGAATCTTGTTGGGAATTTTTGTGTCTATGTTCATCAAAGAGCTTGGGCTGTAATTCTTTCCTTGTTGGGTCTTTGTCAGGTATCAGTAAGATGTTAGCTTCATAAAATGAGCCAGGGAGAATTCTACCCTTCTTGATTGCCTGGAACACTTTCAGTAAGATTGGTTTTGTAGCATCCATCTGGGAAGCCATCTGGTCCAGGGCTTTTTTTGGCAAGGAGATTTTTTATAACTGAGTCAATTTCCTGGATTGTTATTGGTCTGTTTAGGGTTTCCGTTTCTTCTGGTTTCAACCTTGGGAGTTTGTGTGACACCAGAAAATTCTCCATTTCCTTGACATTTTCCAGTTTATTTGCATACAGATGTTCACAATAATCTTGGATAATCCTTTAAGTTTCTTCAGGGTTAGTTGTGACATTGCCTTTTTCATTTCTAATTGTGTTTATCTGAACTCTCTCTCTCTCTCTTTTTAATCAATCTGGCCAGGGGTCTGTCAATCTTATTTATCCTTTCAAAGAACCAAATTTTTGTCTTCTTGATTCTTTCTGTGATAGTTTTGTCTTCTCTATCCTGCAATTGTACTTTATCTTAGCAATGTGGATTTTTCTACTGAAATTAGGGTTTAGACGAGCTTGCCTTTCTAGCTCCCTCAGGTGTCAGGCTTTAGACTTGTGATTTCTCTGTTTTTATGATGCTCACATGCTGTGCTGTGGATTTCCCTCTCCTCACTGCTTTCATGGTGTCCAGAGATTCAGATGTGTCTTCATTGTCGTTTATTTCCAGGAATCTGTTTACTTCTGTCTTGTTTTCTGTGTTGATGCAGAAGTTATTCAGTAGCATGTTGTTTAGTGTCCGTGTCTTTGTGTGTTTTAGGGGGCTCTTGTTGGTGGGATCTGAAAAGATGCATGGTGCTATTTCGACCTTTGAAGTCTGTTCACATGTTCCCTGTGCTGAAGACAGCTGCATTCTACACAGCAACAACAGGTGAGCTAGAAAGCCGCCGAAGGGAGCTAGAAAGCCGAGATCGTCTCAATCCTAATTTCAGTAGAAAAATCCACACTGCTAAGATAAAGTACAATTGCAGGATGGAGGAGACAAAAATATCAAGAAAGAGAGAACCAAATGAAAAGCACAATCCCACTAACAGTAGCCACACACACAAAATGAATTACCTTGGCATCCACCTCACTATAGAAGTAAAAGACCTTCATAATAGGAACTGCAAATGCTGCTCAGAGAAGTCAGGGATGACACAAACAAATGGAAAAACATTCATGCAAAGGAAGAATCAGTATAGTCAAGACGTCCATCCTAACCAATGCCATTTACAGATGTAACACACTCACTACCTATCAGATTACCACATGCTTTTTTACAGACCTAGAAACAGCAACACAGAAGGGCATTTGGAAATAAGAGCACAGATAGCCAAAGCAATCCTCAGCAAAAGGAACACAAGTGGGACGTGTCACAGTTCCAGACTTTAAACTCCATTACAAGGCTACAGTAACCCAGACAGCCTGGTATTGGTACAGAAATAGGTACATAGACCAATGGAACCAGACAGAGATTCCAGAAGTAAAAATATGGCCCTTCAACCAACAGAAGAAAAGAAGACCATAGTTAGCAAATGTTGATGGGCAAACTGGCTGACCACATGCAGAAGAATGAAACTGGTCCTCTACCAATCACCATGTATGAAAATCAGCTCAACTCAAAATGGACCAAGGTCCTAAATGAAAGACCTCAAGCTATAAGAATTCCAGAAGTAAAATGTAGGAAACTCCCTTCTGGAGTAGGCCATGAATTCATGACCAAGTCCCCAAAGCAAATGCTACAAAAACTAGATAGGTGGGACCTCTTCAAACTGAAAAGTTTGCACAGTAAAAGAAACCATCAAGAAAGTAAAGACATGGCCCACAGAATGGGAACAAATATTTGAAAGTTATGCATCTGACAAAGGCCTAACATCCAGGATCTACAAGGAACTCAGACAGAGTGAAAGGAAAAAAACAGCCCCATTAAAAACTGGGCTAAGAACATGAACAGACACTTCTCAATGGATGACATATAAGCAGCCAGCAGACACATGAAAAAATGCTCAGCCTCACTTGTCATCAGAGAAACGGAAATCACAACCACACTGAGATATCACCTAATTCCTGTAAGGAGGATGACCATCATTAATAAGTTAAAAAAACCACACAAAACGCAAAAAAACAACAGATGCTGGGATGGGTGCGGTGAAAAGGGAATACTCCTCCACTGTTGGTGGGAGTGCAAGCTAGCTCAGCCTCTGTGGTGATTTCCAGAAGGACGAAAGATCGAACTTCCATGTGATCCAGCAGTGTCTCTCCTGGGAATACACCTGGAGGAACATGAATCGCTCTGTCAAAAACCCACGTCTTTATTGTCCACTATTCACGACAGCAAAAGCATGGAGCCAACCCTGGTGCCCGTGAAAAGCGCACTGGGTGAAGAAAATGTGGTACATATCCACCTTGGAATGTTATGCGGCCATAAAGAAAAGCAAAATCATGGCCTTCACAGCAACGTGGCTGCAACTGGAGATCGTCGACTGAGTGAACCATCACAGAAGCAAAGAACAATACCACATGTTCTCACTTCGTTTCCAGTGGGCCCCGGACACTAGTCACAGCACAAGGGTGGGACCGGCAGTCACTAGGCACTGCCAGGGGACGAAGGGAGGGGGCAGGGAGGGGGCATGTGGCACCGCAGTGGGCTCCTGGTCCACTGCCAAGGGGAGAGAGGCCCACTGGAAGCCCAGACTTCACCTGGGCGCAGCCTGTTTGTGTGGCTGGTCCTCACTTGAATCCCACGACTCTACACAAACACACACACACACACACGTACGTCTTCTCTCACCTTTGTCTCTTCTTCTGAGTTCTCAGTTCTCCTCTTCTTCCCCAAAAGGTAACCACTGTTACAAGTTTCTTATGGCTCCTTCCGGAATTGCCTTGTGGAGACAGAAGCAACCGTAGAATATGGATTCTTGTTTGCCCCTTCCCGATAAACGCTGATGTGTCATGCACTTGTGTTTCCCGCGCTTTTCTTGTGCAGGTACCCTGGAGGTCTTTCCGCGTCGGAGCCCAGAGAGCTTCCCCATTCTCTTTTTAAACAGCCCTGCAGCGTGTTCCGGGGTATGGCTGTCGTACAGTTCAACCACTTTCTGGTTGGCGCGCGTTTGGATTGTTTTAAGTTTTTTGTCATTGAAAACGGCTGCCAGGAGCAACCCTGAACATCGGTCATTTCACACAGGTGCCACTACTTCTGGCATGAATTTTTATGGTAAGACATAAGATGTCAGAGCCCTGTCCTTTTTGACTGTGTCACTCCAGAGGTCTGAGTCGTCCGCTTTGGTTAAAATGTGTGTCTTTTTCTTTTAAGAGAGAGAGAGAGAGCGAGCGCTCATGTCTGTCTGTGTGTACATAAACACCAAGCTCATGCATGGATGGCAAGAAAAAGCAAACCATCTCGCTCCCATTGGCGTGGTCTGTGAAGTAAAAAGATTTCTCAGCTGACTTGTCTTTTCCTACTGTTTTGCTGGGGACATCTGAGGGTCCCTGCTAGACAGTGGCTGCTGAGGCGGAGTGTAGGATGGCTTCTCATGTTCTGAAGTAACTTTGCTGGGCAGTGACAACAATGTTACTTGCCATCCTGTGTGTGCTGGAGACACTGTAAGAACACGTGTGAATCTGGTGGCAAATTATGAGCAGAAATCACGTCCAGGTTTCTTGTTGGCATCGATACAGTGCCGCTTCTGGTGCCATGAGCTTTCGGGATGGGCTCAGCACCCTCTGACCTTAAGCCAGGGTGCGCCAAACTCTGTGTCTTGGAGAATGCTCGTGACAGGTGTGCTGCATGGAACACTTCCCTGACTAAACCACCTTGTGAAATGCAGGCTCCCCGGGTTAGACCGGGCTCTTCACTGGGGGACCCCTCGGACTCCTTAGTCTGGAGGGGTGAGTGGTGCCTGTCTGAGAGCTGGGTGCGGCAGCCCCATCTCCCAGCCTGCCTGCCTGCTGGGCTCCATCTTCCCCAGGCCACTCGTACCAGCCCTGGGGTGCAAGGGGCCGGATGAGGGGGGACTGCCTGTGCTGGACACTGTGCTGAGATTAGCGGTCACGAGCGTAGTGGTGGTTAGGAAAGACCATCAAGGAAGAGCAGAGTGGGAAGAAAAGGAGACTAAGCCACTGCTTGAGAATCGACTGTCACGAGCAGCAGATGGCAGTGGTGGACCGTGCACAGCAGCTGGGAAGCCACCAGGGGTTCCACTGGCAGCTCGACCACCAGGTCCAAAAAGTCTCCATTTAATTAGGGTCGGCCAATATGTTGATTTCACTGGCTAAATGAATAAAAAGCTGGACACAGGTAATTAGCATGCTTTTAATTTCTTCCAAGGACAAGCACAAGTCGGCTGAGAAATTGGGAGAAATCTTTTTATTTCACAGACCATGTCAACGGGTGTGAGACGGGTTTGCTCTTTCTGGTCATTCATGTATGAGCTTGGTGTTTATGTGCACACAGAGATCTGTGTGGCTTGTGCTCTCTCTTAAAAGGAAAAGCCACACATTTTAGCCAAACTCAGCACTCCACTGTCCACGTGCATGGCAGAGAGCAGTTTCAGACCTTTAGCAGGCACCTTGTTGGGCTGCCCAGGGGACGCTGGACCTCAGAGGTGAAGCAGCCGCAGCCTCGGTCCAACCCCAGGAGATGCCACTTGGGCTGAAGGTAGAAGGCAACACCGATGCCCTATTCCAAGGGCCAGGAGGTGCACGAGATGAGGGTCTCCCAGGCGCTGAGAGTGACCTACTTTGAGGTCTGTTAACCGATGTAAGACTAGAACGTGGACAGCAAAAGTGGGGGTGTTTTAGATATTTGCATTCAACCAAAACCACACAAAAATGCAGAACAATGTGAAGACAACGGCAAGATGATGATAAATTGTGGTGCCGAGTGCATTTCATTTGGGGTGGCCCGGGAGTGGGACACACGTGTCAAGTTGTGTGGCGAGCACCCTTCCACACTCTTCGTGTCTCGATGACAGAGGGTGTGACCTGGCACAGAGTCGGTGTTGGAAGCCCTTCATGAATCTGCAACTTCCGGGGAGCTGCAGGGAGCCAGGGCTTGGCAAGGGAAGGGTCTGGATCCGCCCGGAAGGTATGGCCTGCTGGGCGCCCAGGGAGGGCTTGTCCAGGGAAGGGACTGGATCCACCTGGCGGGTGTGGGCCTGCCGGGGTCCAGGGGGCGTTGCAGCTTAGAGTGTCGGGTGCACCTTGGTGTGTGAACTGGGCTTTTTGATGTGACTCTTCAGAGGCACAGTGGGCAGCTTTCCACCCGCCCCTCCCTCTTCTGTCCTCCTCTCTCCCGGTGTAGCTGCAGGACTGGACTCAGGCCGGCCATGGTGTCCTGGTCGCACTGGCAGCCCCGTTGTCCCTGTAGTCAGGGAGCTCGAGGTCTCGCTGTTCTCCAGGAGGAAAGGGCGCCACTCCTGGGTGCGAAGACTGTCTCTTCAAGGCCTGCGGTCAGAAAGAGAGAGATGTGGTTTCTGTCAGCCATGCACTTACTGCCATGGAGTCATTCATCGGCAAGCGTGGGGAGCAGTGCTTACTGTAGTCGTCTGCACTCGCTGTGAGCCACAGAAATGTCTGCATCCGGTCTGTCAGTGGGCCCATGACCAACAATGTCGGGCATCGTGGCAGGGGGCACAGCAGCGTCTCTGCTCTCCGGGAGGGGGCTTTGCCGGGAGAGGGGCGGTAGCTGCAGTCGTGTGATGTGCTGAGAAGTGACCGAACGCCGTGGACACAGAAGCAGGGAGAGGCGGGAGTGCTGAGGGTGTGTCTGAGGAGCGCTGGCTGGGAGTTTGTGCTGTTTGGCGTTAAACGGCAGCGAATGCTGACTCCGACCAAAACGCCCGAAGAGAAGGGCCGCCGGAAGGGATTCGGGAGCAGAACTGGTCACCGAAGCTCCTGCTTTTCCAGTAGCAGAAGGACGCGCCGCTCTCCGTGTGCTGAGGCTTCCCCGTCGGGGCCGAGTGCAGAGACGCCAAGCACACTGCGTGCTCCTCGCTCTGTGTTCTGGGGCACCGGCGCCGCCTGGCAAGGGGACGAGCCACGCATGCAGGTGGGCAACACAGTGTCGGGGCTCCGTCCCAAGGCCTTCGGCACACTTACGCCCTGGTAACCGCCACCAAAAATGCAGTGGAGGACATTTCCACACCCTCAAGAGCTCCCCACCCCAGGCCCGGCAGCACAGATGTGCTCTGTCCCTAGAGAGGCGTGCTTCGAGAGCGTCAAATGAATCGCACCATGTGGCGTGCCCTGCTCTGCCTGACGCTTCCACGTAGCATTGCAAGTCCCTGGCAGCATGGCCTGAGTCAGGGAGCCGCCGCAGCCTTCCTCCCGCCACGTCTGCCCAGCCCCGCCCCACCCTGGGCTCTAGGAGACTCAGGCGTTCAGCGTCGCCAGCTCCTTCAAGGCAGGCAAGAGAACTGGATGGAAAGGGATGCCCAGGCCAGGGCCCATCAGTGAGGATGAGCCCAGCAGAGGCGGGATCGCAGATCTGAGCGGGCTTTCACCTCAGCCAGCCAGAGTGCCTCCCCGGTCAAGATAATCCAGCAGCTTATTCGTCCCTGGCCGTCTCCTTTGCCTGGAAGTCCAGGCCTTGGGTCTGAGATGACTCTGGCCATCTGTCCTTTTCTCGGACTGTGACAAGAAGGGGACAGAGTGGTGAACAGAAGCAAGAAAGGGCGGTCGTGAGTGGGGCGGGTGGGCGGATCAGGCTGAGAACTGTTGGAGCAGCCCAGGCAGACGGGCCAGCTGACGGAGTACCTGGCACTCGGGGCTACACTCAAGTTTTTCTTGACGAGGAGCTGAAGAACTGTAGAATCTATCGCAAGAGAGACAACAGTAGGGCACTTCCCCAGCCAGGAAGCTACTGCAGGTGCAAACTTGCCCGCACGCCCAGCCGTTCCACCCCGGGCATACGCCCCAAAGAAATCAAGGCACAGACCCCCACAAAAGCTGACTGCAGCAGCGTTTATAACAGCCAAAAGGTGGAAGCAGCCCAAATGTCCACCGCCGACAGATGGAGAAACAAAACTGGTGCCCCTGTGCGATGGAACATTACTTGGCTTAGGAAGGAATGAAGTCTCAATGCATGCTGCCGCACGGATCAGCCTTGACGGCATGGTGGCGAGCAAAAGGAGCCAGGCACAGGCCATCACGTGTCCTGTGATTCCTCGGATATGAAACGTCCAGAACAGGTGGATCCACGGAGACAGGGGTGTGGGGATGGAGAGGGCAGCGACTGCCAACAGGAAAGGGCTTTCTTTGGGGATCGTGCCGGCTTCTGGGCTGCCACGACACAATACCACGGACTGGGAGAGCGACAGAAGTCTGCTGTCTCACCCTCCGGAGCTGGAGGCCAAGGCGAAGGTGCTGGCCAGGCTGGTTTCAGGCCACTCTCCTCACGTGTCAGTGGCCACTTCCTGCCTGTGTCCAGCGGGCCTTCCCTCTGCGTGTGCAAGTGCACCCTGGACTCATACTCTCTTCCCGTAAGGACACCTGTTGTTGCGTTTGGGCCACTCTGCTGGCTTTGTGTGAACTTGGCCAACTTTTTTTTTAAGTGAGAAAGCAGGATTTATTGAAAGGACAGAAAAGCTCCCCCAGTGGGAGGGGACCCAAAGCGGTTGCCCGAACTTGGTCAACTCTTTAAAGACCTTAGCTCCAAATATGGTGACAATGCCAAGTACCGGGAGTGAAGACTTCAACACGTGAACTTGAGGGGACACAATTCAGTTCACAACAGGGGTCGTGAAATGTCCTACAGTTAGCAGTGATGGTTGCCAACGTCTGCAGATAAGCTAACAACCGATGAATCATGTACTTTAAAAGAGTGAGTTTTATGGCCCACAAATTCTCTCTCAGTAGAGCTGTTATGGGCAAAAACAGAGCAAAACAAAGCCAACGGAGTTGACTGGATGCAGCTCTGCCTTCAAAGAGCTCGCAGAGCAGCCAGGTGGATGAGCCCGTGGGGCGGCATGCCCAGCCTCTTGGGGGCTGCCCGACGGGGCACTGGCTCCACTTTGGAGGGTGGAGATGGCCTTGGGGAAGAGAGCGCTTTGGAGCCGGACTTGCAGGATGAAGGTGGATCTGGCAGAGAGGGTGCGGCCGGTGTCCGGGCAGGGGAAGGAGTGTCAGTGGGGCCCGGAGGCGGGATACCTGGCAGGTCGAGGCAGGGGCTGTGGGGCACGGCTGGCCTGGCCCTCCTCGGTCCAAGCTCTCGTTCCCGTGGCATAAACATCACATTAACCACAAAGCGGAAAGAGCCCTGGCCTGAGAGCCAGGCCTTCTGCATTCATGTCTCGGTCTTCCGCTTAGTTGGGTCAGCTACCTCTTATTGGTCTTGGTGTTCTTATCTGTAAAATGGGGAGTAAGAACTACTCTGCGTGGCTGTAAGTCGTGGGTGAATGGCGCAGAAAGCATTCCTAGCACACCTCCACAGGTCACTGCTCGACGAGCGTTAGCCCGTCCCTCTCCTCGTTTCTCGGTGTCCTGATAACCCGGCTTCCAGACCCCTCAGCATCCTAATCACCATTCCTTGTGCTGACTCTGGTGACCCTGTCCCCCTGCGGTGAGCTTCCCAGGCCTGGACGAGGGGGGCGCGAGGGACCAAGTGTGACGACACCGGAACCTTCCGTGTGTTTCAGAGCCCGCTTGGCTTACCGGAGCTCCTGCAGCGCTCGCCTCATGGCGGGTGGCGTGGAGTCTCAGGGCGCCAGCGCTTCCCACACGCCGTCCTCAGAGTGCCCATCCGCGAGTCGTCTGCCCTGAAGCCAGGGCCCCCATCTCGGCCTCGAGGACTTGGTTTCCCTGGCTGGCACTTCAGGTTTTGCCTCGCTGAAGTTAGTTTCGGTGATGTCCAGCCTCTTCAGTCTCTTTGAAAACTAGCGTTTCCCTGTGTCTGCTGGCTATGCCGTGTAGCTTTGTGTCTTCAACAAACTTGGCAAATACACCTTTTCAGGTCTTCACTCCAGAGGTGGGTGAGGTGTTTCAGGGGTCCTGATGGCATCCCAGGGACCGCCCAGACAGTGGCCTGAGACCCAAGACCCCGGCTGTGTGGCGTGCCTGTTGACAGACCAGCCATGACGCCACATGAGGACTGCACCTCTTGCGTGTGCGGGGGTGCCACGAGACTCTTCTCTTTGACACCTGTTGACATGCTTTCGGCGGATGTGCTGAAACCATGAGCTGACCACAGCCGATAGCTTCTCTTGGACCCACTGGTCAAGCATCCCTCTCACGGAAAGACCAGAGGGGAATGTGGCTTGTTGTCCACAAGCCCACGTGAGCCCCAGGAAACCGCAGCTTCCTGCTGTAAATGCTTGCAGGCCACTGGTCTTATCACATGTGCTTCACTGTTGCCAGAGATTTGTGTTGGGATTATTGCTGCATGCTTCTGAGAAACACCTTTATGGAGGGTGGAACACGTGCGGAGCAGGAGGGTGTCTCTCCCTTCTTCCGGATCTCTCGGGTGGTCAGCCTTGTGCAGACGACGTGTTTCTAGCTGCGTCCTTGGTGTGCAGCCCCCCGGGGTCTGGCGTCATGGGCTTAGAAGGCTGCAGCCCACGGTGCCGAGGTGCCTGGGATTTAGAAGTGGCGTCTCAGCTTTGTTTATTTTAGGTGTGGCCTGTCACGTAAGCGACTTTGTGTCCTAACCTCTCTGTAGCTCAGCTTCGTCAGTTCAAAAATGAGGGTCGCGCAATGCATGGTGCCAAATGACTGTTCCCCGTGTGGCACATGCTGTTGCCATGACTGTTGCAGCCCCGTGTGTTGGTGGGTAGGAGTTTCCTTCTGAGGCTCTCATGCCTTGACCTTGGACTCTCTTTTCAGGGTGGTCATTTCGTCCTTCCGCGGTGCACAGTGACCTCTCATGGCCGCCGTGGTGTGTCTGTGCCCTCACCCTGGGTTGCAGAGTTCCTAGGGCAGAGGCCACACCTGTGACTGCACAGCTCGCACAAATCAGGTGCCCCACACACGTACAGGACTTAGAACAGGGATAAAGGCAAAGGCAGGGAGCTTTCCTGAGAGCAGCCTCAAAGCGCGTTGTTCCGTGCGTAAGCTGGGGTTCTCTTTCTGAGGGGATCCACGGACGTCCTCCTCGGAAGCCCCTGCACTGCCCTGTGGCTGCAGCTGGAAGTGGTGCGTGCCGCTCAGCATCCAATGCTCGAAATGCCCTCCTGTGACTGGCCAGAGGCACAGCCAACACCGGCAGCGGCCATGGCAGCGATGCTCCCACCGATGAAGCATTCCCGGATGTACTTAGGGGCACAGGTGTGACCACAACAGTGACTGGGCACAGCGTGCCCTTCCTCACCCGGTTTCTGTTTCCAGCTGTTCTTGCTGGTCTTCGTCTTCCATCTCATTCTACGAGTTACGTGCCATTGTCTGTGGAGTGGGGCTTAGCAGGACATACTCAAGCCACAAATTGTCTACCAAGAAGCGTCCGAAGGGTCACGGGCAGCCGCGCCGTCACGACCGGGAACACAGCGGGCGGAGACCCGGCACGCTAAATGCAAGGAGACCTTTCCGTGTGGAGAGTCTCAGGAAGGCACGCAGTCCCGTCTCAGCCTGGGCTCCCATGTCCTCTAGCTGTGGGGGCCTGAGGGGCCGCAGTGGACGGAGGGGCCACGGTGGGGAGGAGGGACCCCTGCCCTTGGACTCCTCCCTGTCCCCCAGGCCTCCAAGGGCCCGGGGCTCCTCGTACTCCTGGCCCTGGCAGTCCCCTGGACGACACCTGCTCTGAACCTCACTACTGCAGGTGAGGTCCCCAGACCTCATTAGAAATGTGGGGTCCCAGACCCCCGGCCCCCACCTGCTGAACCAGAAGTAGCCCTGGAATGGATCCCGTGGCGATCTGTGAGCTGGGTCACATCTGAGGGGCGTGGCGCCAAGACACCACAGCCCTTCTCTGACACTTACTCAAGTGTTGCACCTTGTGACTCTAGTAATCTTTTCCTTGCATCATATAACTTAACACTTTGATTTATCCTCAAATCAATTCCAGAATCTCCAGAAAACAGCAGCAACAACAAAAAACCCAATGGCCAAAAACGACTCCAGGCCTCTCTTTCCTGTGTCCCCACAGCGTTGTGGTCTGAGGAGGTGGTTTCCCTGCTGAGTCCCTGTGGACAGTTGGGCAGGCGGACAGACGGCACTGCTGTCTCCGACAGGCAGCAAGCGCCAAGTCTCCTTCTGAGAGGCAGGCTGGCCTGGGTCTCCCACTCCCTCCGGACACAGTCCTCCGTGCCGGTCTGGACGACATGTGCTGCCACACAGTGACTGAACCTGGAGCCCATCCAGGGAAACCAGCTCTTGCCTAGAGATTCCGATCTGAGCTCTGTCGGGAGGTCAAGCCTTGCTTTCCAGGTGCACAAAAATAGACTATTTCGGTGTCAGCACAGCTCAGCAAATGTGGAAGACCAGGGTCAGTGGCTTAAGCCCTCTACATTCCTGTCCCTCCCTTTGCATCTCAAGAGTGAGCACAGTGACAGCCTGCTATGAGCTGTCTTTAAAGAGAGCTATAACTCAAGTCCTTGTATTGCACTCGCCATGGTGATGGAGCAGAGACTGAAATTTGTTTTGTTTTTAGAGATGGGGGTCTTGCTCTGTCATCTAGGCTGGAGTGCAATGGTGCAATCATAGCTCACTGCAGCCTGAAACTCCTGGGCTCAAGCAGTCCTCCTACCTCAGCCTCCCAAAGAGCTGGGATTACAGGTGTGAACCACCATGCTCCGCTTGAAGTTTTGGTGACACCTTTTGCTAATTTGCCTGTCTGACTGTTAATTTGCGGCCAAGCAGCACTGCTACAGATAAGATTACGGAACTTTGTTTCGTAGAAACCCTAGATTTTTTTTCATTTTATTTTTGGAGCACCAAACTTCTGGCCTAGACCATAATTTAATTTTACCTTAAACAGGTTTATCTTTGTCGCTTTTACCTAGTTGAGGCAGTGGAACTAATCTGTTTTTGTTGCTTCTTGAAACATAATTTGTCACCGTGTCCTGATTTCAGAGTCATCTGGTTATCTCACCGAAATCCACCACTCTTGTATGTTTTCTGTAATGTTCAAAATAAAGACTGGACATGAATTATGCATTACAAAATTGCACTTGGAGTATTAACCCACCATGAACTGTACAACAAGCACATACAGGTCGTGAGAAGCGCGCGCTCGGCGACCTGAAGCTAGTCGTGTGCTCGTGGGGGCTCTGCCGCCGTTGGGCTCCTCGTCCCCTCGCAGGAGCCGGGTCCCGGCTCTGAGCTCGGTGCCGTTCAGCGCGCAGCAGGGAGAACATGTGGTTTGCTGCCTACAGTCGTATGCTGTCAATGTCAGCTTTTTTTGTTGTTTCTGAGTCAGGCTGGAATGCAGTGGCCATGCTCCCGGCCACCGCAGCCCTGGCCTGCCGGGCTCCGGCGATCCTTCCGCCTCAGCCTTCTAAGTGGCTGGAACTACAGGCATGCACCACCACATCCGGCTATTTTTTTGATTTATTGTAGAGGTGAAGTCTCGCCAAGTTGCCCAGGATGTTCTTGAACCTGTGGGCGCAGGCAATCCCCTCACCTCGGCCTTCCAAAGTGCTGGGATAACAGGCTTGAGCCACCGTGCCCAGCTAGCTGAACTTTTAAAAAAGCTGCCCCCTCCAATTGCCCCTGCAGGGTTTTAGTACCTGGAAGGACCCCGAACACGTAGATGTCACCATGTTGCCGGAAGGTGAGTCCTGAGAAGCGCTGTCTTCCTCCTCTCAGGGTCTTTCCCCAAATCTGGGCTCTACCATTGGCCATGCTCCCGACACTGGTAAGACTTCTGTAGCTTGAGTGGCGAGGAAGACTTGCGTGGCATCACTAGTGCCTTGTCAAAAGCACGATTGTCATTCCGGTCACGACAGCCCGTTTCGGTTTGCGTTTGCTCTTTTTTCCTCCAGTGCTAAGGAAGGAGGAGAGTGAGTGGCAGGAGCTTTTGTTCTTTGACAAATGAAAACGTTTAGGCTGTTTCTCAGACACCGACGCGCTCCACATAAACCCAGGAAGGGAAAACGGCCGCATCTGGAGCCGGAGTTTGTTTTCTGTTTTCTGGGTTTTGTTTTGCGTTGGCGTCTCACTTGGTCGCCCAGGCTGGAGTGCAGTGGCACACTCACAGCCACCCCAGGATTGACCTGCTGGGCTCTGGCGAGCCTTCTGCCTCCACCTTCCGAGTAGCTGCAATTACAGGCATGAGCTACCACGCCCTACTAATTTTTTATTTATTGTAAAGACGAGGTCTTGCCAAGTTGCCTGGGCTGGTCCCGAACCCGCGGGCTCAGACAGTCCACCCACCTCAGCCTTCCAGAGTGCTGAGCCGCCGAACCCAGCCCTTGTGAGTTCCTCAGAGGCGGTGGCCTGCCTCCTCCCTCGGGAGGTGGATGGGGGCTCAGCTGCGCTCTGCTCTAGACCTTGGGCAAGTTGCAGAAAGTCTGTGGATGATCGTGGTGGGGGTGCATTGGCTGTTGCTCTGGGCATCTCCCCCAGCTATGCGGGTGTCACTCTCAGCCCCCATGGGCAATTCACTGTCCACATAAGGGCTGCTCCTGCAAGTATGCTAGGAAGCAAAGGATTGGAAGCCTCCACGGGTGGCAGTCTTTGCTATCACTAGAGAGTTACAGAAAGAAGCATTTTATTGTTGTTTGTTAAGGTATGTTTTCTTTTTTGACAGGAGGGAGGGAAGGCTAACTACTCAGGAATTCTTCCTTCTTGGTCTCTTCCAGCTCAGTATTTTTTTTTTGAAAGCAGGATTTACTGAGAGGACAGAAAAGCTCCCACAGTGAAAGGGGACCAGAGGGGGTGCCCATCTCAGCATTTTCGACCTCTCTGTTCTCGCTGGTGGCAGATGCACACCCAGCTTCACGTCCTCCCGGCTCCTGACGGGGATCGGCCCCCATTTGCTTTCGGGACTTCCGTATCGTTACCAAAGGGAAGGAGGAGAACAGGTGGAGTCTTCATCAACTGTCTCGAATCCTGCTCTTTATAATAACTGTTAAAACTGTGGCTCGACAAGGGTTTGGAGCTCATTTTCAAATGAACGAGGCATCATATTGTCTTAGTTTCCAGATTTACTAGTAACAGAGTTTCTAGTCATTTATCCCAGGATTGTCCTCTCACTGTAGGCCCATTTCTGCCTGGTTCACTAAGTTCCCTCTGTCATGAGTTTTTAAAGATTCACGTTAACGCTGAAACTGAAAGAGCCACGTTATACGTTTTGCAGTTTAGATTAGGAGACTCATCATGTGCTTTCGAAGGGACTAAGACACAGCCCAGTTGCCCAGGGGCTCACCCTTGCTCTCATCTTTCTGGACAGCTCGGTGAACCCTGACTTCAAAGGTTGGGTCTTTACAGCCTCAAGCGTTTACAGGTGAGAGGATCATTTATGGAGCTGCGTTCTCTGCCTGTGCCTCCAGTCTCTTCTTCTTTCGCCGTCTCCTCTTCCCTCTTGTGGCTGAGCGTCAGGACCAGGCAGTCTTCGGCTGTCAAATGGCGCAAACGGGAAACACTCCCTAACAGGAAGTCTGGAGAGAGCCACCGGGGGCTGGAGCTCGGCGGCCTGCCCTGAGCGCGCCCCTCCTCGCTCTCCGGGCGCCTGTGCCCTCCCTCCGCGCTCTCTGTGCTCCTGCCTGTCGTCTCAGGACAGCTCTCGTCATGGCCGGGCCGTGGCCCCAGTCCCCGGAGTCTGGCACCGGCCCCTCTGGCTTCTCTTTCTGCCGCGAGGACCACCCTTCCCCCCGCCCTCCAGGCGCCCTCACAGCTCGCAGGCCAGAATGGCATCAGTGTTTCAGCTCGTCTTAGCCGACACGGCTCACGCGGAGCCCAGAGTGAACCAGGCGGGTGGGGGAGCCACGCTCTCCAGGGACTCGGCCTGTCTGCAGAACGGAGGAGCGTGGAACTGCCTGGCCGTTTGCCTCGCGGCTTGGGGGGCTGGCGGCTGGGGCGCCATAGCCAGTTCTGGGGGGAAGTTAGAACCAGTCCCGCTCCCTTCCCGGGCGCAAAAGAACTTTCCGGGGAAGGAGAAAGACATTCAGGAGCCGCCCTCCAGAGGCAGTGCGCTCGTGCTGTGGCTGAAGGAAGAGGGAAGGACGTCGCTTCTCAGGGAAGCTCCCTGAGGCGGCCCAGCGTCTTCACGAGGCCAGGACGTCGGCGCGGGGGGCTGCCTTGTGTACGCAGGCTCTCCTGGCACTGCCCAGGCACACTTGGGCTTTTGTGGCTCCCCAGATCCCAAACACTCTAGATCCACTGGTCCGGTGCTGGGGAAGACGTGCTGGGCCCATGCGTTCTGCGGCTGGCGCTGCTCTGCACCGACGCAGAGCCTCAGCCAAGATCCCCGGCGCGCCCGCGCGGCTTCCCGCAGAGACACGGGCGAATCCTCTCCTTTGTCCTCATTTACGCAGATGACAAAAGTCAGAACTCACACGGTTCGTGGACACTTTCTCATTCAGGCAATATTGTCCCAAGCCTCCCACTCCTGCCGTCCCTGTTCACCCTCCTCCGTTCCTTAAACCAAAAGACAGCTCGCACTTGGTGGTGGTGCCAGCCCTGAAACGCAGCGGGAAGTTGTCACCGCGAGAGAAAACATCGTCTCGACAGGAGCCAGGAGCGGCGCGCGTGCCAGACACAAATGTCTGAAGTCACTCTGCTCTCATCTGCTTATTCTGTGTCTGTTATCTGTCGTTTGTGCTGCCGTTTGCTTACTTTCTGCATGTAAAGCTCTTGCATGCTGCTAAAGTGTCTGTAAGTGAAATCAGCCTGGGAAGCCCGCGATGGGTTTCCCTGGGGCCGCGACCGGCTTGCAGTTTCCCCCGAGGCTTCTAGGCACAGTGCTTTGCTCTGTCCAGGTCGCACCGTGGCCCAGCCCTCATGGGAGCACAGCCACGGGCTGGACTTCCACACCCCCCATGTGTGTGTGGCCCTGCCGCCTCCAGCTCCTGCCCATGGATGGCACCTTGGTTGCACCTGCAGCTCCTCCCACGGAGGGGGGCAGTGTCAGCTGGTGACGGGGTGGAGGCCTGGCGCCAACCCCTCACTCCTTCCCCTTTGGGCCCGTGTTCTACACTGGCTCCCAGAGTTCCCACCGATGAGGCTCCGGTGCCTCGGGGGACGGTCCTGACCGCAGCCCACCCCCTGGTCTCACGTCCTGCCCGCCATGGCCTCATCTGCGGGTGAGAGCGTGGCTTAGTGAGGGGGCCTCGCCTTGTTTCTGAGGTCGTGTTCTATAAAGATGAAACATGTTCTGGCAAAAAAGTGTGGGATAGCCGGGCTCGGTGGCTCAGCCTGTCATCCCAGCACTTGGGGAGGCCGAGGTGAGTAGAATTCCTGAGCCCGTGGGTTGGAGATCAGCCCGGGCAACTTGGCGAGACCTCGTCTCTACGATAAATATAAAAAAAAAATTAGCAGGTGTGGTAGTGTCTGCCTGTAGTTCTGGCTCCTTGGAAGGCGGAGGTGGAAGGATCTCCAGAGCCCAGCAGGTCGATGCCGGGGTGGCCGTGAGCGTGCCGTGGCACTCCAGCCTGGGTGATGGAGTGAGGCTCCGACTCAGAAACACAAGTGGGGATAGATAGGTGTGGGGAGGAGGGGGAGGGAGTGGGGAGGATGAGAGGGAGGACGGAAGGGAGGACGGAGGGACGGAGAGGTTTGTGACGGTTTCGGTCTCTTACCGAGCACTCTGCCCGGCCACGCTTTCCTTCCACATTCCGTGGTGTACACCGCGGGTTGTGTGTGTGTGTCGGGAAATCTACACAGTGTCTGTGTGACGCTACTGTTGTTATGTGTAGTCTGACGCCTCAAGTGGCTTTATTTTTTGTCATGTGCTTGTAACTGTCACTGTCCGTGCACGGGACGCACAGACGCCCCTCTGCCGGGCCCTGACTCGCAGGGCAGGGAGGAAGGAGTGCTGAGGATTAGGGCTGCATCTTTGGCTGCTCGAGACCCAGCTGGGGAAAGGCGGGCGGCAGCCGTGTGGGGGTCAGCAGGTGCCCCGGGGAGCGCCCTGCATTCCGGGCCACGGATTTCGCCTGGTCTCTGCTCACAGAAGGGCAGAGGCTCCCCACCCCGCCCAGCCCTGCCACAGCACTGACCGTGAGTTGTCCACCTCTCCTGGGCCCGAGCGCTCTTGGGGCAGGGTGTCACCCTTTCCGTCTCCGTATCTCCACCCGTGCAGTGGTGTTGGGCACACAGCAGCCAGTCTGTCAACGGGGAGTGGCGGAAGCACGAGGCTCCTTTGTGGCGGAGCGTCTGCTCAGTGTGGGGTCTGCGTGGGCACTGTGGTCTGCCCGCCGGCCCGACCCTGCGCCGTGGTGTCGTGGGGGCCCTGCTCTGCCTGGAGACTGGATCGGGTGTTTGTGGCCAGGGGTGAGAGGGTGGACCAGGTAAACTGGAGAGTCTAGCTCTCAGGTGAGCTGGGCCCAGAGACTTAACTGTTCAAAAACCAAGCCGACACATTTCATGGCCTATGGCGATGACCCAGCAAATCACTGTGTCCTTTTCTCTGACCACAGCTATGGAAAGCTTTCTTTCTGGTTTGCCAAGGGAAGGAAAAGCAACAGAAATAAAATAAAGCGCAATCCCACTTTAGTTCGCTCTCGACTGCGCTTGACTCAGTTTCCCCAGCTACTCCTTGAGGGACCTTTAGTTCCCAACTTTTCTATTTTTTAAATCAATGTGCTACTTTTTTGAATAAATACCACTCTCTGCCATGATGTTTTTCTTACCCTTTTACGTTTTAATTTTAATTTTAATTTTAGAGTTGTGGGGCGAAGGGGGGCCAGCCACACGAATAGGCTGCCGGCAGGCGAAGTCTGGGCTTCCGGCTGGCCCTCTCTCCTGGCAGTGGGCCTGGCACCCAGTGTTGTCACGTGCCCCGTCCCTCCTCCCTCCCCTAGCAGCGTCCCGTGTCTGCCACTACCACCCTGCAGCGTGTGACCGGTGCTCAGGACCCAGTTATGAGGGAGAATGTGTGGCACTCCATCTTTGTTTCTGTGATGTCACCTATCCCCAGTAGGCATGGCCGTCATTAAAAGGTTAAAAGACAACAGTGCCGGCACGGATGCGGAGAAAAGAGAAGGCTTCTACATGCCTATGGGGATGTGAGCTAGTTCAACTTTGTGGAAAGCAGTGTAGTGTTTTCTCAGAGAACCCAAAATTGACCTTTCATACGATCCAGCAATGTCTTTCCTGGGAATATACCTGGAGGAACCTAATTCGCTCTACCAAAAAGACACCTGCACATGCACTTTCACTGTCCACCATTCACAATGGCAAAAACCTGGAAGCAACCCAGATGCCCACTGAAAGTGGGCTGGATAGAGAAAATGGAGTACATACACACCATGGGATATTGCGCAGCCATGAAGACGAGCAAAAGCATGGCCTTTGCAGCAACCTGGATGCAGCCGGAGACCATCACGCTGCGTGAATGATCACAGCCCTTTTCCTTTCCGCCATATTGAGATGAAATAACTTCTGCGAGGATGTTTTCCACTGTCATGTTTCCACACACCTGTAAGTGGAGGAAGCTGCACTGCAGCCTTAGACCCTCTAGACGAGTGCAGGTGAAAGAAGAAAGTCCACTTGAGCGAGCCAGGCCTTTGGAGGTCAGTGTCGTTGCCCTGACGCGCTCACTGTGGCTCATGGCGCCTCCTGGAAGTGCTTCTGGGAGGTGCAGTCACATTGGTCGACTCCCAGGTGTAGGCAGAGTCCACCCGCTGCCCAGGGAAGCAGGTAAAGATTGTTCCAGGATTCAGAGGGCTTCAGCAGGGCCAGGCGGCCTCTGAAGATACACGGACCGGCGGCAGGGAGACCGCAGGTTGCCCTGCCTCTCCACGCATCTCATGGTCACGTCACAGTGCTGGGCGCCACTGGTTGGAGAGCCTGGGCCACAGCCAGCACCCAGGCTCAGGGGAAGCTGGAGGTGGAGGGCTGGTCTACCTGTCCGTTTCCTCTCTGGGAGGTGGGCTTCATAGCCTGGGCATCGGCCACTGTGCAGGAAAGCCGCCTGAAGATGCCGGCCAGCCACCAGCGACACTCGTCTCTGGTAGTTGAGTTTCCCAAGGGGGCAGCAGGTATGTCCATGAGTGGCTTGGCTCCTATGGCTGAAACAAGTGTAGCAGGAAGATTGGAAGGGAACACACAAAATGTGGACGCGGGTGGCCTCTGGGGTGCGTGGTGGGTGATGTCTTCCTTGTGTTGCGCATTCAAATCTTTCTATAAGGAAACCATTTCTTATAAAGTAGAAAAAAATGAGACCTCCCTATTTAAGAAAGACAGATAAGGACAACCCCTTCGGGTCCCCTCCTGCTCTGGGAGCTTTTGTGTCTGCTCAGTAAATCCTACTGTCAGAAAAAAAAGACAGATAAGACAACTACTGCCTTTCTAGATGGATGAAAATTCTATCTTAAAACTCCTGAGCATATTTAATGGTCTCTTTGTTAAACAGGTAATTGACGAATGAAAAAAAAAAAGGCCAACCCCTGCCCCCAAAGCCCCAACCCAACATGCTCCCTTGTCCAAGTTGAGCTAGAATCACTTCCAGTGGCTTCGTCCTGGGCGGGTGAAGAAGCTGCCCGGAGTCATCATTCCGAAGTCAAAAGGGCCTTGGACACCCCGGCCGCACCTGCAGAGGGTCACCTCTGTTCAAGTGGTCAGACATATGTCCCACGTGTGCACACACATTCGTGCACGTTTTTCTGTCTCCTGTCTGTCTGCCCTACGACCCCCAGGGCTCGCTATGCGGTCGGCACGTGGCGGGTGTTTGCTGGTGTACTTGCCGTGGAGGAATGTGATGAACTCACAGGAAGAGGCCGGGGATCGTTGTCTCCGGGTCAGCGTGGAGCCTCCCGTCCCGCCAGCGGGCCCTGGCTGAGGCGGCCGTGACCTCACGGAGCTGCCCCACGCCTCCCGGGGTGCCGGAGACGCCAGGGCT
Organism: Cephalopachus bancanus; assembly: GCA_027257055.1. NCBI lineage: Eukaryota > Metazoa > Chordata > Mammalia > Primates > Tarsiidae > Cephalopachus > Cephalopachus bancanus. The sequence continues at coordinate 1,364,006 of JAPVLO010000177.1, read as the reverse complement.
CTCAGGCCCCTCTCGCAGACCCCTTGAAGACCTTTCAGCGCCCCTAACCCTGCTGGACACAGGGCCATGCGGGAGTCCAGGGGTCTGTGCCCGCTGTGGAAGGACAGCACAGGTCCCTGCAGCAGCCCACGCCCATCCTGCGTTCTCCTCCCAGCCTCTGCTGGGCCTGGCCCTGGCACGGCAGCTGCTCTCGAGGGCGCAGCGGCTCGGTGTCTGCCCACCTGCCTCTACCCCTCGCCCCTTGCTCTGGTGTGGAGCGAGGGCTCTTTCTCACCTGGGGCGGGAAGCGTGCTCACCCTGCCAGGTGCTCCTTTGGAAACTCGAAGGCCAGGGATTTGACTCCCTTTCTCTGCAGTGAGGCGGTATGTGCTACTGGCTGACGGAGAGCGTGTGGAAAGAAACGTGGAAGTGTGGGGAAAACGCTTGGCGACTCTCTCAAGAAAACCATCTTACGCATTTGTCCAAAAGGCAAACCAATTTCAAGGGAATGACAGCGGCCACGGCTGTCCCAGATTTCCAAAGTCATCTTCAGAGTTTGTGGGTTCACTAGGGGTTCTGGAAAGAAACACAGCACCCGGGTAAGCGAACAAGATACCTGCGAGGTGAGTGTGTCTCCGGGGACGCTGTGCCTACTGCTGTCATGAGGTGACCCCCACAGCGGAGGATCTGATGGAATAAACATCTGTCAGGTTGTATAGGAGTGTGTGACGGGCTGTCCCGGACCTGGCATGCTTCCATGGCAGATACGGATCTCACCTTCGGGGATATGCCACGTCATTCAGTGACACGGCTTCAGGCAAGAAAACCAGAATGTCCCCGCTTGGCTGGCGATGACCATGTTAGATACCGCCTGGCCTAATAGCCTGCCCGCATCTGCTGAACTGTGCAAGTGAGACTTAATGCTTTACCATCAGGCTGCCAGATGGGCTCAGGTAGCGGCGTCCAAACCTCACGCTCTGCTGCACAGTCATTGGTGTCTGCAGGAAGAAGACGTGTCTGGAGGCTTTTTGCAGCATTGTCCATCACAGCAAGAGCGTGTTGTGGGTTTGTGTTGTCATGCTCACCACTGTGACTCTCACAACTGCACACCGACGGACACACAGTTGGTTACAGGAGAGCGCCATGAAGATGTCGCCAAGCTCGCCCACGTTCCATACTTTCAGGAGTCACAGAAGCACAGCCTGCACATCACTTCAGCTTCTTTGACACGGACAGTCGAGAGCGACTCCTGATACCCTTGGGTTGTCCCGAACCAAATTCCTTCTGTGGAATGTCACCAGGCAAGTGTTTTTCTACAACCCACTTCCTTGCTAAACGGGGGCCTTGCCGGGTGTTCAATCCAGGGTGAATGCACCTGTGAAGGGAACCAAAGGCTCCCACTTTCTAAGCTGCCGTCGCATTTGACTCCTGTCGACAGAGGAGCAGAGCCCGCCCTCTCCAGAGGTGGCTGGGTGGCCGTTGCCTGGGTTGGCTGGCTTTCGGGGGTGGGGAGGTTCAGAATGGGAAGCATTAAGAGAAATACATGTTCAAGGATGCAGGTTTAGGAAGAGGGACTTCCTGGTAAAGCTCATCTGGGATTAGAAGGGTTTTTTAACATAAGATTTTGGAGATCGGCCATTTAACCTGCTTTTATGGGTCTGTAAAAAGCACCAGATGTTACCCAGCAGCATGTCCTGAGCTTTCCTGCTTGGGGTCCCAGCTTCCAGGACAGGTGGCCTGACTCGGGATTTCGGGGAGCTTTTCAATCAGAGACGCTCACTGGCAGCGAAGTCGGGGGAGCCGCTGACAGCCACGCCCGCACTTCCAGGCCCCGAATCTGACGCGAGAAACACGTTCTGCCTGCAGCCCTCCCGGGGAGATTCTTGTGCGGCAGACAGCCATGGCGGCAGGTGGAGGTCATGAAAGCCAACAGTGTACTCAGGCTGCCGCAAGTGGCAGGGGCTCTTCTCTCTGGTGTGACTGGAGCTGGTGCCTGGTAAGATAAGGGGAGCACTTCTTAAGTAAGACGACTTCGAGGAAAGCATTCGCATCCACCGAAAGCGTATCATGGCACGCCTTCTCCAGCGTTGGGTATAGAGCCAGCATCTCCTGTCCTCTGGAGAGAGGCTCCTCCTTTTTTGCGTAAACGACACCCATGATCCATTGGCTGAAATTTACAGATTCATCTTCCACAACAACCGAATTCAGAATACTAGATTTTTGCATTTTCAGCCAACTTTTAAGCGCTTGTCAGTCACTTACGAGCTTTTTTTTTCACAGTTTGTCATGAGCAAGTTTTGGGTACTCGTTGGACTTAGTTTTCCTAGCGAAGATAACTCACACTCACCCTTTGTCTGTGTAAGTTGTATTTCCCGTCATCAAGGCACAGTAATGAGCACAACTGGCGTAAACAGGCTTGGGAACAAGCACAGTGGCCCTGGAAACTCACAAGCCGGAAGGGCCGAAGCTCAGGGCCTACAAGAGCCTCCAGCGAGGGCGCGTCCCAAGGCAAGGACGGCTGCCAGCCCCTGCGCAAACGGCCCGAGGTGGGGCCAGGGCCTTCCCCGGTGAGGCTTTCTGCCGCACTGACGTGTTTTTTGACATGCGTGGGCAGCAACCCTTAAGGAGCACGTCGGCAAACATGTTCTCGTCCGGGTCCTGCAGACTTGCTTTGAGGAACTCCCAGGGCTCAGCAAGCGTCATCAGCGTGGTCTGCGTGCCTTCCCGGAACCCTGAGGGGCGTGTCCCGCTCTCTGGCTTGCACTTCACAACTGTTCACCAGACTCTTTCTCAGGTGGGCGATGTTTTGGCGCACTCTTCACCGAGAGATCACGATTCTTTTTTTTTTTTTTTTGAGTTGAAGTCTCACTCTGTCGCCCAGACTGGAGCGCAGTGGCCGCTCCCGGCCACCGCAGCCTCGCCTGCTGGGCTCCGGCGATCCTTCCGCCTCAGCCTTCCGAGTAGCTGGAACTGCAGGTGCGCACTAATTTTTGATTTATTGTAGAGATGAGGTCTCGCCAAGTTGCCCAGGTGGGTCTTGAACCCGTGGGCTCAGGCAATCCACTCACCTCAGCTTCCCAAAGGCGCGGGATTACAGGCTGAGCCACTGAGCCCGGCGAGGTCACGATTCTTAAACAATGACTTGGGGATTTGAGGAGCTCTTCCTCCATTTACACAAACTAGAGACCCTAAATATCTCTATCAGTGTTTTTAGTTATGGTTTTCTCCCAAAGAGCAATAAAGTGTGATGTTCCAAGGGTAGTTTTCAAAAGAAAATGAATAGCCGGGTGCAGTGGCTCAGGCCTGTCATCCCAGCACTTGGGGAGGCCGAGGCAAGAGGTTTGCCTGGGTCCAGGGTTTTAAGACCAGCTGGGCAACTTGGCGAGACCTCGTCTCTGCAATAAATCAAAAAATTAGCTGGGCATGGTGATGTGCGCTTGTGGTTCCAGCTACTTGGAAGGCTAAGGTGGAAGAATTGCCTGAACCCAGCTGGTCAAGGCTGCAGTGGCTGTGAGCCTGCCACCGCACTCCAGCCTGGGTGACAGACAGAGTGAGACTCTGGCTAAAAAAAAACCAACAAAAGCTAAATATATTTTTAAAAAATAGATACTTATCCTATTGATATTAAATTGATGGATTTGGAAAATTTTAGAGCTGAAGTCAGAGTGACAGAAGCATGCCTGTGTGTATAAATGCATATAAATATACACACAGAAGAGAGAGAGACAGAAAGAGGCAGAGACAGAGAGAAGGAAAGACGTACACATGGGGAGACAGTGATGGAGTGAGTGTGTGCATTTAGAGAGATTCGTATATAAGATTTTGTGTGATATATATATATGTATATATACATATATATATATATATATATATATATATATAGAGAGAGAGAGAGAGAGAGAGAGAGAGAGAGAGAGAGAGAGAGAATGGGCGAGAGAGACAGGAAGATACCTGAACACTAAGATAGGAACAGAGAGAGAAAAATGGAAAAGCAGAAACACAGGAAAAGAGGTCAAGGAGCAAAGACGCCGCAAACGGAAGGAGACAGAAACAGACACCATAAGAGGCTGAAAGAAGCGGAACCCTCTAGAGGCGGCCGTGCTGCTCAGTACTGGCTGCATGTCTGCGCCACAGAACGCACAGTGCCTTGGTGTGGAAGTCAGAGGCCTTGCTTGAAATTAGGCCCAGGGTCCCGAGGACACGGCACTGAACCGGCAGCACCGGGCACGAGCAGGTCCCCGCCTGGCCACGATTCGGTGGCCGTGTACCTCCCGGTCTTCTTTGTGCAATGTGCTTTTCAGCTCTAAATGTACTTTTACCATTTGCGTTTTGACTGCAGGAAGGTTCTGAAGGAAATCTCTGTTGGAGAACTGAACCCCAACGAGACTGTACAGGCCAATTTGGAAGCCCAACTCCTCTCCAAGCTGGACCACCCGGCCATTGTCAAGTTCCATGCAAGCTTCGTAGAGCAAGATAATTTCTGCATTATCACGGAGTACTGTGAGGTGAGCCTCCTTCTCTCTAGGAAGTCTTAATAAAAGTTTGTTGCATGGTGAAAAGCCTTCTGTTAAGAGATATCTCAGAAGTGCAGCTATCAAACCACAAGTCCAACTGTAAACACTCATGTCTTACAGCTAAAAATGATTATCTGCAGGTAATTGAAAAGCCTTGTTTCTAAGAAAGGGTCCCTCCCCTTTGGTAAATTCAGTATAAATGAGTGGGTTTGAAGGAGGAATTGCTGCAGAAAAGTGTTCCAACCGTGTTCAGTGGGGAAGGGACAAATCTCCTGCCATGCCTCAGGGCTTAGTGGACATGCCCATGCCTTGGCAGAGGCCGGGCAGAGTCAAGGGGCAGCTCCTGGTCTTGGGTGCCACCTCTGGCGTTTGTTTTCCGCACAGGGGTCCCTCATGTTTGTTGCTTTGTGGTGGGTGGCTTCAGGCGTCTGCAGTGTTCCCAGACCCTCTCTGTCCCCTCCAAGTCACCGCTGTGCATCGTGCTGAGCCCCACGTGGGGTGGGTGTCATGCAGGGATGGCGCTGCTCAAAAAGGATCTCCTGGCTGGCGCGGTGGCTCATGCCCATAATCCCAGCACTTTGCAAGGCCAAGGTGAGAGGGTTACCTGAGCCCGCGGGTTCGAGACCCGCCTGGGCGACTTGGGGAGACCTGTTTCTACAATAAATCGAAAATTGGCTGGGCGTGGTAGCACGCGCCTGTAGTTCCTGCTACTTGGAAAGCTGAGGCGGAAGGGTCACTGGAGCCCAGCAGGATGAGGCTGCAGTGGCTGGGAGCGTGCCACTGCCCTCCAGCCTGGGTGACAGAATGAGCCTCTAACTCAAAAAAAAAAAAAAAAAGCGTATCTCCCAGAATGTTCTGGAAGCCAGGTTAGCCAAATGCACCTTGGGAGATGTTGGCACTGTCGACCCTTGAGGATGAATGTTGTCAGCTCATCACTTGGGCGCTGCTGGAGCCCCAGAACCATTAAGCTGGGAAGAAGAAAGATGCTCCTGAGAGCAGAAGGCAGACCCGTGTGGGCGGGACACGCGGGGCGGCTGGATCCAGCCCCAGGGTGCCGCGTGCTTGAGGGACAGGAGAGGCCAGGGAAGGAAGAGATGCTGGAAGGGGTGGGACGGCCGCAGCCGGCCTGCTCACACCCCGCCCTGCCCTCGGGGAAGCCTCTCCACCCCCCCCTCAGCCTCGCTGGGCTCTCCAGGCGGTTGAGCCCTCTCCGCTTGGCTGGAGGTGTGGGGGGAGCCTGGCCTCGTGGGCGTCTCCTGGACCTCCCTCCAGCGGCGACACGAAGACCAGCACGACCGTGCCGCGTGCAGAACGTGACGTGGGCGGCCGCCCTGGCAGCGGTGCCGCGACGTCGCGCAGACACGCGGCATCATGCTGGCCGCCGCGGACGTCGCGCCATCCTTCTCCCGCAACCCCCGCAGCTAATCAGCTGTCTCGTTCCTGAAGTGACCAACTGCTGGGCTTGTGGCTGTCCCGCCGCCTCTGTTGCTCATCTGGGCACCCTGACTTTCCCAAAGGCTCTTTCCAGGACTTAGGACCTTGTAAACCGAAGTCAGCACTGCCCAGCAGAACTTTCTGTGCTGGTGGGAGCGGTCCAGTTCAGCCGTCACTGGTCACTCGTGGCTCTTGGGCACGCACGTGTGGCTGCTGCGCCTAGGTGCTGGGTGTCCACTTTATTCCACTTGAAAAACCATGTGTTAAAGTGGGCTCCGTGGCTCAGCCTGTAATCCCGCACCTTAGGGAGGCTGAGGCGAGTGAATTTCCTGAGCCTGAGGGTTCGAGACCCACCTGGGCAGTGAGACCTCATCTCTACAATAAATCAAAAAATCAGCCGGGCGTGGTAGCGCGTGCCTGTAATTCCAGCTACTTGGAAGGCTGAGGCGGAAGGATCGCCGGAGCCCAGCAGGTCGAGGCTGCGGTGGCCGGGAGCGGCCGCTGCACTCCAGTCTGGGCGACAGAGTGAGACTCCAACTCAAAAAAAAAAAAAGAAAAAACCACGTGTGACTGGTGGCTACCTGGCTGGACAGGTCTCCATAACGTGCCGCAACTTTCTTTCCCTGCATTCTTTTTTATTCGAATGTGGTTTTAAACCACCAGAAAAGTTGCCAGAATCACAGGGTGAACGCCCATGTCCCTTCATCCAGATGCCCCAGTCGCTACCATTTTTCTACCCTTGCTCCTTGCTCTGTTTGTCTGTCTGTATTTTTTCCCTGAGCCTTTGTAAGTTGCAGATGCGATGCCCCTTTGTCCTAAACACGACCCTGAGTACGCTCTAAGGCCAAGGACGTTCTCTCACATAACCGCAGCACAACCACCAGAGCCAGGAGATGTGCATGGACGGACCCGAGGCTGGTGTAGCCCAGGGCTTTCACAGCGAGACCCAGCCTGTGGCATCAGCGTCGCTCGGGGACTTGCTGGAAATGCTCGTTCCTGGCCTCCACCCCAGCCGTGAGGAGTCCACACTTCTGGGGTGGGTGCGGCCGTCTGTGGGTGACACACCCACCAGGTGCACCTGCGATGTGGGAGTCGCCATCTAATCCAGTTCGTGTTCAAGTCCAGCCGTTGCCCTGAATTGTGTCCTCAGGAGGGACATGTCCGTTAGGATGTCTTGTTGCCCAGGACCCATTCCGGAATCATCTGTGTTAACTTCTAAGTGGGCTGAGCTGCTCTCGGGAGAGGGTGTTGCCATGGTGACGCTGGCGGGGGTGGGGGGTGGGGGGAGCCGCTGCCCTTCCCTGGGCTCATGCCGAGCGGTGCTGCGGCCCCTCCCCGGCTCTGTCCATGGTCCCAGGGATTTTCTCACCTTCAGGCCCAGGCTTACCCGTCACTCGCACAGGCCTCGCGTGATCCTCTTTACTAAGGTAAACTAGCAACAAGGAGGCAGCTGGTGTCCGGGCGTGCACCTTGCGGGAACACACCGTCACCACTGAAAGGGCCAGTCTCCTGCCCCAAGCTCTCTCTCCTGTAATTCAGTTCGGTGCCTTTCAAGGCTGAAGTAGGATCCCATCAGCGAGGCCTCCACGTCTGTTCCCGGCCCTGTGGACGTGTCACGTCAGATCACGAGTCCACGGAAGCAACAGTGAACTCTCACCACTCTCACCTGAGCTCTCACCAGCTCCTTGGTGGGGAACAGTCCCAAAGCTGCCAAGAGGGCGGGTTATTCCCAATACCGGCACCCGCTGTTCTGCTCCAAGGCCCAGGAAGGAAGTGGAACCACATGCCGTTCCCGTCCATCTGCGGCAGCCTCACGCGTTTTCATCCTTGCCGAGGCTGTGTCCTTCAGATGCCCTTCCTCCCGGGCCCGCGCCTCAAGTCTCGCCCATCCTCCCAGACCCCAGCACACTTCTGTTGGCGTTTAAGGGCTGCCCCCTTCCATCATCAGGGATTCCCTCCCCCGAACAAAGGCTCCCACGACCTCCTGGCTGGAAACCTGCACGGCCACGCCTGTCCTCGTGCGTGCATCTCGCGTGACTCTCAGCACAATGAACGTCACACGGACCTCGGCGTGGGGCTGCTCTTTCTCCGGTCCCCTTCCTGTCCTGCCCCGGGCCCACAGAGGGAGCCACAGGGAGCGAGCTCTCGGGACGTTTCTGCTTTCGACGCATTCTGCACTCCTGGCTTCCCGCTGCCTCCCACCTCGTTTCTGCCGGACATTGATGGCGAACGGTAAAGTGCTGGCTCCTTCCACCTGTCGGGGACGTCAGAAGTGTCTTTCCTGCCTTGACACACCTGACTAGAGACCTGGGACGCCGCCTGGAGCGCTTCGTGGCTGAGAAGTGTCTCCAGAAACCTGGACACTGAACTCGCAGACACCACAGAGAGTGGACGTGGCCACATGCCTTTAGGACGGGGTGGTGTGCAGAGAACACGCGACTGCAGGGCAGGAGGTGGGAGGTGTTGGGCCCATCCGCTTTCCGCGGGGGGCAGTGACACAGCTCCATGAAGCCTTGCCGAGTCGACGCGAGTTCCCAACCTCAGCTGCACACTGGAGTCTCCCATCTCCCGAGAGCTCCAAAGGCCCTGAGGCCCCAGGTCTACCTCCAGGAAGTGCGTTAAGGGTCTGGGGTGTGGGCCAGGGGTCGGGATTTCCGACAGCTCTCCTGGGGTTCTAAGGCACAGGCCGGACTAAGAACTACGGAAAAGGGAGAATGGCAGTAGTGTGGAAGCAGTCGAATAGGAGAACGGAGAGTGGCTAGTGTAGAAACAGAGTCGTAGGGCAATCCTGTTTCCGGCCCCTTCCCGCTTGGGAGCTCTTCAGTCTTAATCGACTCCTGCTGTCACACACGGAAAGAGAGAGAGGGGTGGGGGGAGAGAGAGAGAGAGAGAGAAAGAAAGAAAGAAAGAAAAAAAGAAAGAAAGAAACAGAGTTGTTTAGGTAGAGTGGTGGGGAAAACCCTTTGGGCCCCCTCCCACTGTGGGGGCTTTTCTGTCCTCCATAAATCCTGCTTTCTCACTAAAAAAAAAAAGAAAAGAAGAGAAAAGAAAAGGGAGAGTGGCTAGTGTAGCAACACGGAGTCAGATAGGAAAAATGTGTCGGTGTTGACGGGCACTGAGCACAGAGGATCCCAGCCCGGAGGCAGCGAGGCTGGCCTGGCGGTGGGTGCCATGGTGGTCAGGCCACGGGCTCGCTGCCCTTGTCATGAGGACCACCTGCTTGCTCTGCTTGCCCCGAGCCGCCTTCTACTCCCAGTCCTGTTCTCCAGTGAGCCCCTCCTAGCTGGAAAGCCGTGCCGGCCGACCAGGCCCCGTGCACACCGCAGCGAAGGCACTGGCATTCTGCATCACTGATTGATCCAGGAGTCTGAGTTCCCAGAGGCGACAGTGATCCAGGGTCTTTCCAAAAGCCATTGCCAGCCCCAGCTCTGTGTCAGATGCAGTTACAGACGGAGCGGGGGTAAGAGAGCGATAGTGCGATCGTCTTTGATGGACTCGCCGGCAGGATTCATGAGCCTCTTCTGTCAACGGCTGAAACACAAGGGGGGACGTGGGGCGAGTCTTGGGAAGGCCTGGTTCCAGGGCTGTGCAAGTTAACAGGAGAGAGGACTTAGGCCGCAGGGGCCACGGAGGGCTGGTGCATGTGAACTTGAACATGGCAAAGGTTTGGCCCAGAGGAGCAGAACACGGACATTTCATGGAAGGCAACGGTGTGATGTAAGCCTCGGTGGTAGCGAAGCCCCAAGTCTCCCCGTTAACTGCCATGTGTGTGTTTGCAGTTACACATGTGTGCGTGTCACCGGAGCTCGTTGATCACAACCAGAAAGTTAACATGTCTCCAGCGCGCCTCCTAATGTGTTTCGTCTGTTCTAGGGTCCACCCCAGGCTTCTGCGTTGCATTTAGGTGTTTCCTTTGTCTTCTCCAATCTGTGACCGGCTTCCTCTCCAGCCGTGTTCCTTGTGACCGTGACACTTTGGATGAGCACGGGCAAGTTTTTTTGTGGCCTGGCTCTTGCTGTGGGTCTGTCTAGTGTTTTCTCGTGCCTAGGTTGAGGTCATGTGTTCTGGGCAGGACTGGACAGAAGTGGGTGTCCTTCTCGGTACAGCGCAACAGGGGTGCAGGACGTCGGTATGTCCTGTCGTGGCCACTTGGATCACTCGGTTAGGTGTCTTCTTTGGGTTTCTCTGCTGTAAAGTTGCTCTTGGCCCCTTTTGATTGATATGCAGCTTGAGCAAGATGCTTTGAGGGTGTGCTGATAACCTGCTCTCCCCTAACCTTCGCCCACTGACTTCAGCACCCTTCCGTGGAAGCGGCCTGCAGCGAATGGTACTCTGTGGCGTTTGCCTAACTGCGAGGACCCGTTTCCCTCATTCTCTACATTTATGGTTGAGATTCTGCCTGAGGGAGAGAGCAGCTCCTCCTCCTCCTGCTTTGTGCGTTGTTCAGTGGCCTGTTTCTATCAGTTTGGACGGCTTCTGCAGTCATATGCGCTCTCGCCCAGCACCGTCATCTGTTGCTTTCTTGCTCAGATCGTTCCAGCTTTGGCTGCTGGGCTTCTTCAGGTTGGTGCCTGCTTCTTTGCTTTTTTTAACGTGCCCCTGTCCTTTTAGGAGGAGAAGTGAATTCTGGCTTGGTTCTGTTTCACAGATGAAGAAGCAGGACCCCAGCGAGGCGGAGGCACTTTCTGACCGCGATGCGACTGGATGGTGTGGACGCTCCCCCCGTGGGGCCGGGCCTGGGCTCTGGAAGGCCGCTCCTTCCCGTGGCTTGCTGTCACAGGCGTCCTGAGCCGCCATCCTCCGTTTCTGTCCTGCACCCGCGTGCTTGCAGGAGTGCGCGTCAGTGTGTACACACATGCGGATCCTGGTGTCATGATCAGATTATTGGTCGTACTGTCTTCTCTTGATAGAAGGCCATAGGGCTTGTGGTGGAAACGGTGGGCTTTAGCGTCCCCTCTTCTGCTCAGACCCCGGTTCACTTCCCAAGCAACTTAGCTCGTGTCCCAGACGTTTTTTTTGAATCTTGAGAGCGTGTAACGGCACCTATTCTGTTAGGTTTTTTGTAGAGATCTGAGACAATGAGTGTTAAAAGTGACTAACACCACACTTGTTCAAGTGAGGCTGATGCTGGCTGTGGTCACTCTGGTGGTTTCTCAACGTGCTTCTGTGTACAGAAGAAACTTCCAAAGTTAGTCTGAGGTCACAAGGTCTTAATTTAGGTTTTGATTTGGGAAGTTGCCAAAAAATGTCAAAAGGTCTTGAGTAGCTGAGACTCCAGGAGTGCGCCACCATGCCCGGCTAATTCTTTTTTTTTTTTTTTGAGTTGGAGTCCCACTCTGTCGCCCAGACTGGAGTGCAGGGGCCGCTCCCGGCCACCGCAGCCTCGACCTGCTGGGCTCCGGCGATCCTTCCGCCTCAGCCTTCCGAGTAGCTGGAACTACGGGCGCGCGCTACCATGCCTGGCGAATTTTTTGATTTATTGTAGAGATGAGGTCTCACCAAGCTGCCCAAGCGGGCCTCAAACTTGCAGGCTCAGGCTATCCACTCACCTCAGCCTCCCAAGTGCACGGGATTACAGGCTGAGCCACCGAGCCTGGCTTTTTTTTTTTTTTTTTTTTAAGAGATGAGGTCTCGCTATGTTGCCCAGGCTCTTCTTGAACTCCTGGGCTCAAGTGATCCTCCCGCCTCAGCCTCCCAAAGTGCTGGGATTACAGGTATGAGCCAGCCACTGTGCCCAGCCTCATTCTACTTTAGACCACAAATTAATTTCTTTTTCTTTTAACAAATTAAGCACATCCTCGGAGCTTCCAGTTTTCCTTACCAAAAGCTCATCTTACCTTCCTTATGTAGTCACATACAGAGTTGTTTTTCTCATTATTTCTAGTCATTTTAGTTACATATATTAATTAGGATTCCTAGCCCTTAGCGACCTCAATTTCCAGGGAACACCAGGAAGCAAGCTGCCGTGAAGCAGCAATCTGTAGATTGGAAAGTCCAGGAGTCGTGATTTCTAGGAGCATGTTTTTTTTTCCTATTATGCTTTTTCAGCATGGCACCAAGTGTTTACTAACAGTCCCACTGTCTTGTGGCTTGTGTGGCCCAACAGAGTCCTGATAAACCCTCAGGTTAGCAAGAGAGGAGACATGCAGGCAGGTTTGGAGAACGAGAAAGAAACCACGCTCTTTACGACAGAAGTCAAATCTTCAATTCACGGAATTTTGAATCCCAACAAGCTTTGGCATGATCTCCTGGGCCCAGAAAGTCCAGCAGGGACCTGCATGTGCTGGGCTGCAGGTGAGAGCTGGCTGTGCCTTTGACTTGTGATGGCCCTGGGTGGAAGCTGAGAAGATGCCGGGCCAGTATGTGCACGGCCACCTGGCCTCGGGTCATCTGGGTAGGAGTAATTTCTTTCGGGCTGTCTCGTTGCGAGGTCTGGTGCGAATCCTCTCCCAACGACTCTGTTGTGAAGAGACCATGACACACAGGCTCCCGTGAGCACGGAAGCCCCTCTCCCATGCTTCACGGGCCTGGGCTTTACATTCTGCAAGACAGGCACAGTGACACGGAGCCCAGCTTTTCCTTCGGAGGAACCCTCCTCAGGCTGCCTCTGACGCCTCAGTGTTTTGCGGTAAAAGGGATCGGACATAAGGGCGCTCTGGGAGAACTTAACATTTAGCATTTTTGTTCCGAGGACTTTAAAATGCTTCAAGACCAGGGCAGAGAGCTGAGCTCCATTCCGACGTGTGCAGAGGGGACGGGGTGTTCAGGGGACAGAGCGTTCAGGGGACAGAGCTGGGAGGAGGAAGAGCAGGGTCCAAAGAGACTGCACAAATCCAGAAAACATCCAGGAAGCAGGGCCAGCCCAACTGAAGCCCATCAGGGTGTGCTACCTGGTGCTCACCAAGGCTAGACCCCTGCCCTTCCTGGAGGCTGGACGCAGGCCCCCTGTCTTCAGGTGTTGCTCGAACAAACAGCAACTCTCAGCAGCCTTCCTCAGGCAGACACCTGGCGGGGGCAAGGTCATCCTCGGGTGGCGGCCTGGGGCTACTGGAAACGGTGCCGGTGTTTGTTCAAGTCTTCATAGGTCAAGGTTGGGCCCCGTCGAGGGCTCAGAGGAGCCCGGCCATGGCTTGGTGGAAGAGGGCGTCCTTGCCGGTGGCAGTTACGTGTGGCGGTGTGTCCTCACTTTCTCATGGTGATCTGTGATTGTTGTTAACTGTTGTTAAGAGAGCCTGATTTTAACATAGTAACCAAAAAATACGTAAACGACTTTGCTATTTTGTTTCAGGGCCGAGATCTGGACTATAAAATTCAGGAATATAAAGAAGCTGGAAAAGTCTTTCCCACGAAACAGATACTGGAGTGGTTTATCCAGCTGCTGCTGGGAGTTGACTACATGCATGAGAGGTATGTTCACCTGCTGCTGGGGACAGGGTATTTTGAGCAGTCATGTCTGAACTTGAAGAGTCAACAAGAATTGTAGAGTTGAAAGGAAACGAGTCCAAAAGGTAAGGGGCTATCGGTAAATACCTGTCATATGCTTTTCCTTGAGGACGCTGTTGGATGACTGTATCCAGAGGATTTGCTCACATGGCCTTTTCTGTCCTAGAAACAAGTTGGCCTTGGATGCAAGACAGAAACTTGTGTATGCACCACAGTCCTTTCTAGCTGCCATCTGTGAATCACAAAAGTTCTCAGATACGTTTAGCATGCTGTGAGTCTTCTGTGTCTTACAGCAGGCTTGAGTTATAAATACCTCAGTGTGCCACAGGTGAATTGCGGGGTCACCTTGGAATGTGTTGGTGCACACCCAGCGGGGTCCGCTCCCAGGACGAGCTGAGGGATTGAGGCAGAAGGTCTTCTTTGGCCTCAGAGAGATGAGTCTTCAGACAGAAGCCAGTGTTGATGTGAATATCCGATAAAGAAGGTCAAAGTATGTTTTGTGATTTTCGATTTGCATTTACAATCTCTGCCTCAAAAATGTATTTTAAGACTTTCTATGACTTTTCTATAGGTCAGAAGTAAGAAGTTTTAGATGTTAAATGTTTCATAGACTCATAAAATGAAACGAACACGATTAAAAAGACGAACATACACAGACAAAGTAGTTACTCTGAGGCATCTCTAATCTGATCATGTTCACCTTGGAAGTGGACACAACACATGGTGACGTTCTTCTTGAACAAAAGTGGTAATTTATAGGGCCCACCAAGGTCGGGCTCTCTGCGGATGTCAGATTGCTTGAATGTGTCATCTGTAGTTTCCGATAGCATAAAAAGTAATCGGATTATTCTGTAATTCACCATGTATCTTCCAAGACACATGTTTCTTGACATAGATAGCTACTGATTTATTGGCAGCTCATAACAATATGCTGAATTATGTCATACCATCTTAAGAGATAATGATAAAAATATCAAATAATATTTTAATAAACTACCCCAAGCTGCTGACTGTAAGACTTCTGTATACATAACACTTTATTGGTATTTATTTCCTTTTCTTTGCTACTTCTTGGCATATTGTTAGGTCATACAGAAGAAAAACGGTAAAAGAGCAACGCATATCAAGTGCCAACTATGGTATTCTGTGCACAAAACATAAAACTGAACTCTGGTTGATTTAGGAACTCAGATATTGATACATTTAAAACTGCTTAGTAATAGTTAAAACAAATAAGCTTAAAATAACTCTTCAAAGGGAGGCCTATAATTTTTTAAATTCTTCAATATTCAAATAAAGTCATTAAAGATGACTAGATACTTGAATATTTATGGATCTGTTGATCTGAAACACCTTCCTTGGTGATTCCGATAACAAATGAAGGTTCCCCTTTTTCATCATGTCGGTATAATCGATTTGATTATACCTACAAGTTTTTATGACAGAGACATTTCTGTTTTATGTTTCAGTTCATCCATTCACTTATCAAATAATGGTAAGTTAAAGATAAGTTCCAACCTCAAAGAGCTGGCAGTACACTAGCAGAGATAAGACACCGCACAACTGTAAGCCGTGTGGCGCGGTGGCCGTCTCCCGACTTGCCAGACTCACACCCTTGAGTAAGCTGTTTCGCTGCTCTGAGCCTTTGCTTCCTCGTGTGGAGAACAGGGATGACAATGGGACTCTCCTGCTACCTTTATAGGGCTGTAGGAAATACATGTTGACACACTTGTAAAAGAGTCGCAAAAACATCACGCTCTGTGTAATGCTATTGCTTGTGGTTATAATTCAAAATGGAAATCAGACCACAGCCACCCAATGGGGTTAAAAAACTGTGGGAATAATAAGTGTTGGCAAGGATTTGGAGCAGCTGGAATTGTCCTACATTATTGGTGTGCATTGATATAAACAATGTTTGAGAGTCTTTCCTAAGCAAAACACACAAATACCTGTGGCCCAGCATTTCTATTCCCGAGGGCAGAAATGAGTGCCAATAGCCCCAGGATGTACAGAAGTATGCACAGAAGCCTGATTTCGTCTGCAGCGGATGGTCTGTCATGTTGTGTGTAGTCATACGGCGGGCTTTTAAAGCAGCCACTCAGGAGAAAGAGCAGGCGGCTGGAGTGTGCGACCCAGGTGCGCCTCAGCGGTAAGAGGAGGGTCCAGGAAGGCCGATGCAAGAGTGTCTGCCGCGGGACTCGATTTATGTGACCCTCGAAACCAGGCGAGACGAAGCTACGGGCAGTCAGGGCAGAGCTGGTGCTTGGAAAGGGGCCTTGAGGGGAGGGGCACGGAGAAGCCTCTGGGACGCTGGAGTGTTCCACATCTTGATCTGGATGGAGGGTTACGAGGGCGACCTGCATGGAAGGCTTCCTCGGGCTTACCATTCACGCGTGCCAATGTAAAATAAGCGTCGTGCGTGCCAAAAAGTCCATGTGAGTGCTGCAGATCAGAAGAAGGATCACGTTTTCATGTGGGGGAACCCATGGGGGCTTCTTAGAAGCAGCAGCATTTGGCCCAACGTAGGTTCTGCGCATCGTGAAAGCTTGGTCAGCACCCTCTAAGTCTAAGAAACAGAGTGAGCTCAGGCAAGGAGGCGGGGAAGCATGGGACTTGGGAGTGCGTGGCGAGTGGACCAGTCGGGAAGGTTTCGGGTGGTGGAGAAAGTGGCCAGCGAGGGAGGGTTGAGATGGAGAGGGCTCTGCTCTGCAGTGTAGACCTTGGATGCTGCGAGGACTTTCAAGTGGAGCTGAGTAGCATGACCCGAACTTGTCTCTGGAGGGTTAGATGAGCATCGCGCTGAGGAAAGAGGGACTTGGGTCATCAGGACTTTCTGTGATGCCCACAGATGGGCATGTGAGGCCTGAGCCAAGGTGGCAGCCGTGGGCCGGTGAGGGAGGGGAGGACGCAACTGCCATGCCAAAGTGGCTGGACAGGAAGTTACGTGGCTCTGTGCCATGTGAGGGGCCAGACAAGAGCCTGGGTCCGAGCCCGGGGGAGCCAGGAGGTGGAAAGACAGGCAGAAACCATGGTGTTGTGCTTAATTGTGAATGTGCTGGGCTGAGTATGGGGGGGGGGGGAGAGGGGGAGAGAGAGACAGACAGAGAGGGAGGGGGGAGAAGGGGAGGGGGAGAGGGAAGGAGAGAAGGAGAGAGAGAGGGAGGAGGGAGGGAGATGAGAGAGGGGCCGGGGGGAGGCGGAAGAGACAGGAGTGAGAGGGAGGGGGAGAGCAAGAGAGACAGAGGATGGGGTGAGGCCCCGGCCTCGAGCACCGCCAGAGCTTGCCTCCACGGTGCCAGAGCCCCGGAGCAAAGGCTGGGGTGCAAGGGGTGTGTTAGGAGGTGACCTCAGGAAATGGACGCCAGTGAGGCGGGGTGCCCCCAGCTGGGGCCAGTGGCTGAAAGCAGGGGTCTTCTCGGTGCCTCCGAGGCGCGGTTCCTCTGCCTGCACCCTTCCAGGCTTTTTGGGAAAAGACGTTTTGCCTCCATGTAACGACTGTTTTCTCGGACTGCTATGAGTTGCCTCTTGAAACTTTTCTCGCATTTCCGGGACTCTGGGGCTGGGGGAGGAAAGGGCCTTCCCCTCGATCCAGTCTCCAAAGAGCCTTTAAATGGTGAGGCGACATTCACAGATATAGGCCCTGCAGGGCACTCCTGTCGGTTTCAATGTTAGGTTCGGTGTCAGGCATGTTTCCTTCAGAAAATGAAGTGTTGTTGGTTCAACAGCGATTGTCTGTTTTTAAAAAACTTTAAATCCAGAAGAATGATTATTAGCACCGAAAGGGTAAACTGAGGCGAGCGGGCCGGTGCCGGTACTGGGGGAATACTGCACTCAGAGGCAAGGGTGGCCCTGAAGGGCCAAGAACTGGGCACATTCAAGGGCCCCTGGGGTGAGGGGAGCTTGGGCCCTGAGGGGTCTGGGCCAGAAGGAATGTCCATGGCAGTCCCCTGAGTCTCCAGTCCCGCCCTTGCCAGACATTAGCATGCCGTGATCTCTGGTGGTGGGCTGGGGGGAAGGGACAAGGGGAGGGGTTTTTCCTGTAAGAGACCTGTCAGACCTTTCCCATCCACAAGCTCCTTAGCCAAAAGGAGGACCATTATTGTTTCTATGGCTCCAGCCAGCTAAGGAGTGATCTTTGGCTTTCTGTCTTCCACAAGGAACCTGAACGTCTCTTGGAGATGATCATGCTAAGCCCTGAGTTGAGAGGTCGGGCTGTCCTCGCCTTGCATCGAGTGGAGTTTTCCTTTGATCTGCTGAAGGGTGGGGTAGGCTGCCAGCTTGGCCTGCCGTAAAACGTCTGAACGCTTCCTAAAACCTGCCTGTTCAAGCTGTGTCTATGTATGTCGTCAAACCAGTGCTAGATTCAAAGCAAAAGCAGCAATGCCGAGGCAAAATGTGAACTGAGTGTATTCTAAGTTTCTCGGGGTCCCTGCTTTTAAGCATGATGTTAAAGGTTGAGAATATTCCCAGTCGCTGAAAGCTGCCTTGAGGATGAAGGTGTGTTGGCAGGACACGGGTCAGGGCTCAGGTGCCCTCGGTGCTGGGGCTGCATGCGGGTGGCATGGTCATCTGTGAGTCACAGTCCGCATCTGCCCACTCCAGCACCCAGCTGGTGAGTAGCCGTGGTGGCTGTGCTGCTGGAGGGATGGCCAGAGGTGAGCAGAAGGCCTCAGTGGTTCCGTAGCTTCCGCCCAGACGGGGCCAGCCCAAGTCCCACGGCCAAGCTCAGTGTCGGTCGGGGTTGCCCCTCTCGGGGGAGACTCACTACAGGACAAGAATCCAGTGGCTGCGTCCACTCAGCTGTCTGCTGAAGTCCTTCCAACCACAGCCGATAAAGACAGGCCTGTCTGCAACGCCTGAGTCCCACCTTCTCCTGGCATGGCTGGAGCACATCCCACGTATGTTTTGAAAGTTGCACAGCTGCCCACGGGAAGCTGGGAGTCGCTTGCCTAGGCAGCCACGACCGGCACAGAGGCCTGCAGGTTTGCCTCCTCTGTCGCCCGTGCTGCGCAAGACGCCTGAGTGCGTGCGGGCTTAGTCGTGTGTCATCTGGAGTGGGCCGTGGGTGCCCGGGTTAGGCATTGCTTCTGGGGTGTCTGTGCTGGTATTTCCGACGAGGTCAGCCTTGGAGTCCAAGGATCTGTAAGGAGGTGCTTCCCAGGGTGCCTGGGCGTCATCCAGTCCCTTGAAGGCTTATGTGGGACAAAAGGCCGAGGAAGGAGGAGTTGGCATCTCGTCCTCCCCAGCCCTCGGGGGACTCGCCACTGGCCCTGGGCCTCAGTCTCCAGACCCGGGCTGGGACTCGCCTCACAGTCCACTGGGCCGCAGTCTCCAGACCTGGGCTGCACACTGCCACCCGCTCTCCTGGGCCTCAGCCAGCAGACACACGGGGTGGGACTCTCGGGCCTCTGCGGTGGCTTGAGCCCGTCCTTCTAACAGGCCACGCGTCAGCCTGTTTCTCTGGAGCTCGGTGACCCACACGGTGCAGGACCAGAGGAGAGAAAGAAGGCCCCGGGGAAACAGAGAACGAAGTCATGGAGGGCAAGATTCCGCTCGCTGCGCGGAGCCTTCCTTGCTTATTTTAAGCAAGTGTCTTTATGTATTTGGGCATTCTGAATCCACAGCACATGGCCTCCACCCATACATAATGACGCTGAGAGCTGAGGCTATTTACCATTCACTGGTGCCGCCTTGGGAACGTTGCACTCAAACCTGGTCCCTGGCAAGGTTCGGGGCTGTCAGCCTCGGTTTCCCGGATAAGGACTGTGAGCCTGTCTGCGGGGGTTGGAGGGTTAGATGACCTGGGGCTTTCCCAGGGGCGCAGAGAACAGAGCCGGGACACGCACCCTGAGGGCTTCCTGTCACCCACACGTGCACCCTCAGAGGGCTTCCTGACCTCTGCCCACACACGTCCCAGCCAGCCTGGTGAGGTCTTTGGTCGAGGACTGAAGTACTGTCTGCAAGGTGGCGCGAAGACTTGTTTGTAATGCGGCGAGCCCCCGGGAGCGGCCATCCTTGGGGTCCCGGCCAGTCAGCGTGGCTGGGAAAGAGGCGCCCCGCCAGGTGTGAAGGTAGAAAAGCAGAGAGAGGTTGTGGAGGCGGGAGGCCTGGAAGCTCCTGGGGTCAAGGGACCCCCCGGCCAGGCCTGGACCCTCCCCTCCCCACCACCTCTCCCCACCCGGGCCAGGCGCGGAGACTCCTGATGTGCTGGCGATGGCGACGGCGTGAGCAGCCTGGCCTGGCTCCCAACTCACCCCGCAAGCCGCGTGGTGGGGGACGCCAGGCAGAGGAGGCAGGCCAGGCAGGCCCCGCCCCCGGGACGGGCCACGGGCAGAGGCTGAAGGCTGCCGGGGCTGTCCCCCAAGGAGCCGTTGCCGTGCCGGCACCCTTGGCAGGACGAGTGTGCGATCGCCCCGGGAGCCTGCCGGTGTAGGACGGGTCTGCAGGGAAGGTTCCAGAAGCGGCTCAGACAAGGGCTAAGGCTGGGTGCGGTGGGATTGTCTGTACCTTTGTCTCAGTCCTGCCTTGGGCCGGGCCCGAGGAACGCCTGCCCTCTGACCTTCCACAGGCCGTTCCTCCCCTGGCATGGGCCCTGGAGGCTGGGGAAGGGCTGACAGGGTGGCGGAGATTGGAGTTGAGCACTCGTTGACCTCGAACCTGAACGGGCCACGTGGCGTCATGAAACACAGGAGCGAGAGGGCCTTACCACTTGCACTTGCATATGGTGGGCGGCACTAGAGGTCGTAGCTGGAGACGACCTTGAGCTTTTTAGACAATCTTACATAAAACACCTGCATTGCCTGTCGCCTTATTATTTCTTAGATTTTTTGTTCATGCCAAAGGAATGGATATTAGTCAGTTATGACAAGACTTGTGGGCGGGAGCCCTGTTTTCTTGCTGTAACCACAAGGTCAGTAACTTATAATTTAAAAAATATTTACTAAATGGCTCTGTTGCGTGGAATTTATTGTTCCATCACCACAGTGCCTGCTAATTACTTCTTATAACTGTTTTATTTTATTTTATTTATTTGTTTTTTGAGAAAGCAGGATTTATTGCGAGGACAGCACAGCTCCCACAGTGGGAGGGGGCCCGAGGGGGTGGCCCCAACTGTTTTCTTTTTTTTTAAGTTGTTTCAATTAAGAAGTTTTTCTTGAGGCAGGGCCTCGCTCTGTCACCCAGGCTGGAGGACACTGGCACCATCCTAGCTCACCTTGAACTCCTGGCCTCAGGAGGGCTTCCCACCTTGGCCTCCCCAAATGCTGGAGGTGCAGGCGTGCGCCGCCGTTCCCAGCCTCGTGACTGCTCTCGAACCCAGCGTATGCCTTGCTCTTGAAAGAGCCAGTGCTGATTTGTTTCTTCACGCCCTTGCTTGCGTGAGGCAGCAGCACGCTACCATTGTGACTCGTCTTCTGCCTGTCTCGCCTCGGCGCCCTCAGGTAAGTTTCTGTGAGGTGTTTTCCTCCCGCGTGTCCCAGCACCCAGCCTTCGGCCACGCTCCCTGGCTCCCCTTCCACAGCCTCACCCCTTGACTCCCTGGAATCCCTGGCCTGAGGAAGCCAGCTTGAGATTCATTATTTTGCCGCCAGGGCGTCTCGCAGGAGGGTGGTTCTGAGCCGGTTACCCGGAGGCTCAGCAGACCTCTGGGCTCCAGTTCTTGCTATCCACCATCAGGGCAGCTTCTGTGGGCAGGCTGTCCCTTGGCGCCCACCAGGAAGGCCGCAGCACGCCCACGTGACAATCACGCCTTCTTCCGGCAGGGCCCAACTCCGGGAGAGGTAGAATGGGCGTGTGGCGGGAGTCACCCCTTTGTCTTTTACAAGAATTGGGGACCATTTCCTGTGAATTACTGGTGCTAGAAGAATTCCTCAAAGTCTGGAAAAGGCAAATGAGATGGCTGGATAGTCTTTCGCTGAAGGGCTGGATGTACCTTTCTGTGACCTGGACTATTTTTGGAAAAAATTTTATTTTAAGGATGTGGAGTACCATTCAGGGTTATCTGGACTATTTTATGTCAGTGGAGGCAGCAGTGAGCTCGAGTGTTTTTGTCCAGTGGAGATGCAGACGCTTCTGTCAGGAGAACAGATGGCTTCTTGGGCGTGAGCCGTTTGGCATCTAACCGAGTGGCCACATCCCTTCCCAGTCGCACCCCCTGCCCCTCTGCCCAGGCTGCCGGGCCTGAGGAGGACTGCGCCTCCCAGGGGCTCCGGGGGCTCTGGTCAAGGCAGGAGAGGAGAAGCGTCCCAGGCGAGGCGTCCAGCAGCTCCCCCATGCCAGGGGAGCCCCAAGAGTGGGTGCAGAGGGAGCCCCCGGTGAGCCCTCTGTTAGTAGTGTGACTGCTCTCTGGAGGCTGTCGGTAGTCAGCAGTGCTCTCAGCGCGGCTCAGCCCTGGGCATCGTGGAACGTGAGACAGCAGGAGGAAGCAGTGATTAAATGATGCAAAGCAACTGTCATCAAGCAGACCCGGATTTGTGGTTTATGGGGTCACATGGACCTGAGTTTGTGCCACCAGGCCGTAGAACCTCAGCACGATATTCAGCCTTCTACACCTTGGTTTCCAGACAGGGCGTGACAATATAAAAAATAGCATAGAGTTCTTAGGATGGCTGCAGCACCCGGGGTTATTTACCCCAAGACGAGGTGGTCCAGGCTAGAGCTGTCCAGCTTCATTCTTCCCTTTTCTCCTTTCTTAGAAGCATACCTACTCCTTTCTGGTTCACCAAAGCCATAAAGAGGGTGAGGACTACTTGATTAGAGGAACCTCCCACCATCACACCCCATCCTTCCCTTTGTATATTCATACAATTCCAACTCCATGGGCTCATTGAGTGCCTGTGCATTTGTGTCCTGTGATGTCAACTCTATGAATTTCCTAAGTAGTCTTCAAAAAAATCTGTTCCTTCGTCAGAATTTGCACCTGTGCTCTGGATGGTTGAGTTGTGACCACTCTATGAGGTCACATTATTACACCTGTATTATCGTTCATTGTGATAGCAAAAATATTATTTTTATAACTGCTAGTTCTGGTCTTAACTAGTAACAGGATTGTTAATACTGTAGGCGTGTGCTTTAGCATGGTCATTGTTGGGAGAGACGTTTCCTCGTGACCGGGTGAGTGTCTGTATGGGCAGCCATTTATAATTATAAGCAACTTTTTACCAAAGTGACAATCGCTGGGCCCATCTTCTGTCATCTCTTATCGCTGTTTATGTGCTTTAAAACATTTCTCCAGCCTGATTGTAAGCATTATGAGATACACGGCCCGTCGTGTGAACCTTCGTGTCTCCCACGTTTTGTAGTACAGCACACAGCTTGTAGCTGGCACTCAGTAGCATGTGGATTAGTGCATGAGTCCCACTGGATAGGATTTGTCTTTGTGCCTGGAGAGTGTTTTAAAAGTTAACATACGTTTACTGAGCATTTATTGTGAGCAAAGAACTATGTGGAAGAGGAACATGTGATAGAAGGCTTCCAGAAGCATTGGGAGGGCCGGATCTTGAAGTCTCTGGGGGAGCCCGTGTCAGATTAGAGATGATTCTGGAAGCAGCACAGAGGCTTTGAAGGGTTCACATTGGGGTAAAGAGCAGACTTTCATTTGTACAGCCACATCCCCAGTCCTGACCCGAGTCTTGGCAACATGGGCCCGGCCTGGGCTCTCCTGGGGAAGCCAGGGATTCGATACCCCGAAGTCCACTTCTCCCGAAAGACTTTAGCTCTGACCACACTTGCCTTTATTTTCTATTACCGTCGTTCAGAACGTCAGTTCTGCTTTGCCTTCCCACCCCACAAATTAGTAAGCACCGCTGCCGTTGTTGAGGGTTGGAAGCCACGTGGAACTCCGGTGACCTCACAGCTGTCAGCCTCTTGGCTCCCGACGCTTTCCACCCCATGTCCCTCCTGTGGGCATCTCATCCTCCAGCAGACGGAGCGCCAAATGCCACAGTTTCTCTGTCTGACAGTGTCATTTTTGCTCCTTCTTATGTGGCGGTTTAGCTATTATTTCGGTTAAATATATCTAGCGAATGTGGTGCATATTATCAACTACAGAATTCCAGGTCAACAATATTTCGTCTGACACGTTGAACATGTTGTCCCACTGCCTTCTGGATTCTGCAGTTGACAGTGATAAGTCACTTTCTGCCTAGTTGTCATTCTTGTTAAGGAATATGTTTTCTGTCAGCTGGCTTTCTGTTAGGTTGGTGGGCTGGTGGGTTGGGGCCACAGGTAAGAAGCAACGAGTCGCACAGAAATTCGATTGGGAAAAAGAGTTTATCTGAGGAGCAGATTAAAGAGAGAGAGAGTGAATCCATTCCTCAAGCGAGAGCAGGGGGCCAGGCATCTGAAGAAAACATGGCGGTGGGACTGTTTCTAAAACTTCTTTTTGGGGAGATGGGGCAGGCATTCACAGGAGCTGACGACAAGGTGGTGGACGGCAGGCAGGTGGACGAGCCGGTCACCAGATGGAAAGGGTGGAGAAACACAGGAGCTGTTGCCATGGTGATGGGGTGGTGGTCTGTGTCCCATAGGTCACGCAAAGGGCTTTTCACAATGGATTGGGTCAGCTTGGCCCTTTATAACAGGAAGACAAATTCTTTGAATAACAGTATTTAGTTAGCCGGGCTCGGTGGCTCGGCCTGTCATCCCGCGCCTTTGGGAGGCTGAGGTGAGTGGATTGCCTGAGCCCGCGGGTTCGAGACCTGCCTGGGCAGCGAGACCTCATCTCTACAATAAATAAAAAAAAAATCAGCTGGGCGTGGTAGCGCGTGCCTGTAATTCCGGCTACTCGGAAGGCTGAAGCGGAAGGATCGCCGGAGCCCGGCAGGTTGAGGCTATGGTGGCCGGGAGCGGCCACTGCACTCCAGTCTGGGCAACAGAGTGAGACTCCAACTCAAAAAAAAAAAAAAAAATTTAGTTAGTGCAAAGCATGCTTGGGGGTCTTAAGACCATCATCAGTGACTACCTTCAGTAAACTGGTTCTGTCCCAGTTTAGATTAGAGGGCAAGTTAAAATAAAACACTAAATAAGCATGACAAAGCTTAAAATGACTGCTCTTTAAAGCTACTCCGTTTTGCTGTTTCACCCTTTGACTCTCAATGTCTTCCCTTTGACCTTGGTGTTTTCCAGTCTTACGGGTTATGTCTAGTGGAATTTCTTTCCTTAGATTCTGCTTGGGGTTTGTTTTGCTTCTGAACTTGTGGATTCATGTCTTTCTGCCTTCTGAAAAGACCCAGTTATTCTCTTTGAGTTTTGTCTTTCTCCTGTTCTCGCCTCTCCTTTCACAGGGCTTACAGATTAAGTTGGACTTTCACATTCCACTTTCCATTTCCATGGGCTCCTTCTAGGACTTCATTTACATATATATATATGTCAGAACTTTAAATCCTTATGTCAAATGTCTCATATTTTAGTGTGTTTTTAAATATTTTTTCTTTATGTGCTTTAGTTGAAATATTTTTACCGGCCACTATTCCAATATCTCAATCCTCCCTTCTGTGCAACTAATTTGATTTCAAACTTGTCTACCAAATTCTTAAATTTAGTAAAATTTTTTTAGTGTCAATTCTAGAATTTTCATTTGATTCTTTTAAAAGTATATATACAATTTGGTTCTCTGATGAAATTCTCCATTGTGTCAATTATTTTTGAAAGAAGTTCGGCGCCAGTAATGACTCCACACCCGGCCAGGACCAAGAGATTTATTAAAGCGGCTGTTACAGAGGGGATCTGTAACGGGAAAAAAGAGAAAGAGAGAGTAAGAGAGAGAGAGGAAGTGGGAGAGAGGCGGGGAGAGAGCTGCAGAGAGGGAGAGAGCGGCAGAGAGAGAGAGTGGCGGGGAGAGGGCTGTATTTATCAGCCTGACAGGGGCCGGGAGGGGCCGGGCTATGTTCCTATTGGAGGAGCTGCATGGGAGCAGGGTGGGGCCGACGCCGCGTTATAGTCCTATTGGATGCATACCAAAGCTGGCTACGGATTGGAGGCTTGCAGGTTTGAAATTTGCGCGTGGGAAGGTTTGAAATTCGCACGTGGGAAGGTTTGAAATTCACGCGCGTGGGGAATTGCGCTCACAGAAGCCGGGACCTAGGGCCTTTGTTGTTTGGTGTGTCGGCGCCATTTTGGGAGCCGCCCCTCTGGTCGCTTCCTGCACCCTTCAATTTTCTTAGATGATTTATGATCACGGTTATTTTTAAGTCTTTGTCCAATAACTTTGATAGGTGGGTCACTTGTGTGTTTGTTTCTATGTCTGCTTTTTTCTTTAGGATTCTTTTGTCATTTAGTCTTGTCTTTTGGCATGCCTGATGTTTCTGAGTGAATAATATGTGTGAAATGTGAAATATTAAGAGCTGTTGGATGATACCATCTTCCTCTGGAGAGGATGTAATTTTTTTATTGATTGGCAGTACGGTCAGGGCAGATCACCTTGACTGAGATTGTTCAGCTGTAGGCTTCAGGCTTTTGGAATTAACTGGTATGAATGTGTATACATGTGGGGAAAGTCTGCTTTCAAATAAACACTATACCACCTCATGGAGAGTGTGAGTACCTCACAGTAGCAAAACAATACTACTTCCTTCTTCCTATCCCTTGTATCACTGCTGTCATTCATTGTGTTCAGGTGCAACATAGATAAGTGTGCGTGGGCACGCGTGCACGCGCGCACGCACACACACACCCCAGATATATACATAAACATACATAATCAAATCCTTCATTATTTTAGGTCAATTAAGAAGAGGAAAAAATAAAAGTTTTTCTTTTACCTTCACTTATTCTGTTTGTGATGCTCTTTCTTTGTGTAGATCCAAGTTTTTGACGTATATCATTTTGCTTTTCTGTAAAAAAAAAAAAAATCTTTTAACGTCTTCCCCAGTTTTTATTTGAGAAAGTCTTTACTTCTCATTCACTTTTGCAGAATAATTTCTCAGTCTTTGGAAATCTAGGCTGGGTTTTTCCCCCTCTCTTAATCTTTTAAACATTTTCTCCACTCTCTTCTTTGGGTGGTTTTGAGGAGAATTTAGATGTAATTCTGATCTTTGCTTCTCCAAGGTAAGATGTTTTCTCCTCTGGCTTTTTTTTCTAGGAATTTTGAACTTTATCTTTGATTTTCTGTAGTCTGAAAATGCTATACCTAGGAGTAGTTTTTTTTTTTTTTGTTTTTTGTTTTTATTTATCCTGCTTGGTGTTCTCTGAGCTTGCTGGATCTGTGGGTTGATGTCTGATGTTAATTTTGGGGAAATTCTGTCACTATTGATTGAACTATTTCCTCTGTTTCTTTCTCTCTTTCCCCTCCTTTCTGGCATTTCCATTAGGCACATGTTTCACCTTTCATATTTGTCTCATAGCCCTTGAATATTATTTTTTGCTTTTTTCCCCCTAGTCTTTTTTCACTTTGCTTTTCAGTTTTGAAGATGTCTATGGAGAGCTCTTCAGGCTGAGAGGTTCTTTCCTCAGCTGTTAGGCGTCTACAGATATAAGCCCACCAGTGTTCTTTGTCTCTAGCATTTCTTTTTGGTTCTTTCTTGGGATTTCCATCTCTCTGCCTACCTTGCCCACCTGTTCGTAAGTGCTGTCCACTTGGTCGATGAGCACCCTTAGTACACTAATCACAGTGGGTTTTTTTTTTTTTGAGTTGGAGTTTCACTCCGTCACTCAGACTGGAGTGCAGTGACCGCTCCCGGCCACCGCAGCCTTGACCCACTGGGCTCCGGCGATCCTTCCATCTCAGCCTTCCGAGTAGCTGGAATTAAAGGTGCGCACTACCGTGCCCGGCTGATTTCTGATTTATTGTAGAGATGAGTTGCCCAAGTTGCCCAGGCAGGTCTCAAACCCGCGGGCTCAGGCCATCCACTCACCTCAGCCTCCCAAAGGTGCGGGATTACAGGCTGAGCCACCGAGCCCGGCAGTCACAGTGGTTTTAAATTCCCTGTTGGATAGTTCCAACACCCTTGTCATGTCTGAGTCTGATTCTCATTCACATCATATTTTTTTGCCTTCTAGTATGCCTTGTAATTCTTTCTTGATAGCTGGACATTGGCCGTAATTGGGCCTCTGGCAATGTGTGGGGAGTGTGGGGAGGAGGTGTCTGTAGTCCTGTGGGTAGGTCTCAGTCTTTAGAGAGCCTGTGCCTCTGGGCTGAGCACTTCATACGTGTCTCTCAGGCCCCTTCCCTCACTGAGGTGGGTCGGGATTCGGGGAGGGTGGAGGGCCTGGAGTTGGGTATTCCCCCTCCCCCACATCAGCTGGGCTCTGATGAAACCACAACAGGCCAGGCTGCGGTTAACTAGTTTCTCCGGAGGGCAGCCCTTGCCAAGAAGCACAGCGTCTCAGAATGGCTCCTTTTCTTTTCCCCTGCTGGAGGCCTCCGCGGGGCTTTCTCTGACATTCAGGCGGGAGCCTGGCAGCTTCCAGGAGGTGAAGCCCACAGGCCGTGGGGGCGCCTTGGTGATGACCTCCCTGGAGTTCTCGCCCCCAGACGTGCTCACGCTCAGCCTCCGCAGCTTGTCGGAGGTGCTCAGGCCTCCCTGTCCCGCGCTGGTCCCCGTGGGCGTGCCTGCTGGGCTGTGGTTCTGCCTTCTCCTGTCTGCCTCTCCCACTCAGGGGCAGTGGTTCGCCCTGTGACCCCTGTTCTCTCCTGGGTCCAAGAAGAGGTGTTGGTTTTTCCGTTGGTTCCTTGTTACTTGTCAGGATTAAATGGCGGCTCCAAGCTTCTTCCAGCTGGACCGGGGCTGCCGGGTTTCCCTCGCGGCAGCCGCCTTCCCCTCCTTATCTTCCCCTGAGCATTCAGGAGTCGGCAAGTGCCGCACAGATGATGTCTGCGCGGTGCCAGACTCACCCCTTTGTGGTTGTTGCTCCCTTTCGTCTGGACAAGTTGTTCCTCAAGTCCTCGCGGCTCTGAATTGCGGTGTTTCCCCAGCCCGAGTGCCACGGGCTCTAGTAGCATTCTGCACGCGCCGGGTGCTGAGAGGAAAGCCCCCCGGAAGCGTCGGGCTCCCCTTGGGGTGCCTCTGCCCTGCGGGGCCTGGTCCTTCGCGTGCTGGTGGCCTGTGTTTTCTCTCGCTGACCTCTGATATTGTCAAAGAGCTGTTTCTAGGAAACACATTTTATCCAGGTGGACACTGTCTACGTTGTACAGTGTTTTCTGTACAGCTGGAGGGAGGGGTGGGGATTTGATGCGGCCTGAGATGATCCAGCTGCACGTGGGGGCGGGGGCCTTCAGCTTGGGATTTTAATTTCAACACCCAACCCCCGCCCCTGCCAGAAGTTCTGTCTGGCTGTTTCTCAAGTCAGCGTTATCTTTTTCCGGCGTTTCCATGTCATGCTTACTATTACTTCCCTTATGATTTAGTCATTTAGCATAGACGCACTTCATGGTTTGTATCCCCTTGATGGTCTGGAACTCTCAGGGTCTGATCCCATGGTGTGTCATCTGGGGGCTGCTGGCTGAAGTGGGCTGCTGCTGGGTGCCCCGGGAGGGTGTCAGCCGCCGAGAGCCGGCTGTCATGGGGATTTCGTGGCTGGGAGTTTCGGAGGCCACACAGCTATGACGTGTGGGAGTCCCGAAGGTGGGCAAGCAGAGGGAGGGCCGCAAAGTGCGAGGGCGGGCGTTCTCCTCACCCAGAGGTCAGACCACACAGGCCGGCTTTCCTGTCGGCTTGCTTGGGAGTGAATGTTTCCCGGGTTGTCCTTTCACTTAAAGCATGGACCACAGGCAGGATTCAGACTGCTCCCCACATCGCGTGGGCTCCGGCGCGGACTCGTGTGGGTGTGGCCTCCCGACCCAGTCCGTCCGCTGCCGAGGCCAGGATGGTTCCCTGGGGCGCTGGGAAGCCACCCCTGCTCGCTCTGACTTGCAGCTTCTTTTTGCGTCGCACTCGGGGGATGGGTCTCACTTTCTTGTGAGCTGCATGTCAAGATATTTGTGTACTTTCTTCAGCATGTTAAGATTTGTTGTTTGTTTTTACAAAGAGTTTTTGAGTTGCCTAGTTGTCCATAATTCCAGAAACAGATTTTAACTTACAGTTTACATTGCTGGCTTATGGTAAGATTCAGTAAGTGTTACCTATTATTAAATATCATCATTATTTTCACAAATATACAAAACCTGAACATTTGGGTAATAGTAGATTATAAACGGATCTGTCAGCTGAGGGCATGGCTACTGGATATGGCACCGTGTGGATTATGCTACAAGAGCACCATAAACTCTGGGCCATTCAAACAGCTGAGAGCTTGTCACCTTTCTCCCAAGTACGTGTTCCTGTTCCCTTAAAGCCTTCATTTTAAACTCCTATTTCCTCAGGGAAACTAGAAAATGCTGTGGCTTTGTAGCCTTTAGACAATGAAAGATGTGTCTGCGGGAATATGTATACACGTGCAAATCACGTCAATAAACTGTGCACATTAGCTATATTTCGATTTAAAATTTTTTTACTTTGCATAAGGTTGTATATTCTTTTTCTGCCTTTTGTAGGAGGATACTTCATCGAGACTTGAAGACAAAGAATATATTTCTGAAAAATAATCTACTTAAAATTGGTAAGGTTTTAAAAAATATGTATGTTAAAAATGCAGGAAAGTATATTCCAGATGTATGTTTAATTCAGAGTTGAAATAGCTTTTCACGTCAAGTTGTCTAGTTTTCCATAACTCCAGAAATAACGACTCTTAGCTTACACAATTTACTCGACCGGCTCCAAGTCTTCTTTGTCCTATAAAGCTTCTGTTTTAAAGCAATTTCCCAGCACGGTGTAACTTCGGATGTATTACTTTCCTTCCCCTGCAAAGTGGTAACGATTGCATGATCAGATGGCCAAATCAGGCGCTCCCTGGGTTGTTCATTTCAGGGGCTGGTTTTTGTCGTTTTAAAGTTTCCACAGCAGTTCATTCTTGCTTCAAGGGGACTTTGGAGTCTCACGCCTCCTGACGGCATCCTGTGACCTGGCCGCGACTTTCACCGGCACGCCGCATTACATGAGCCCCGAGGCTCTGAAGCACTGCGGCTGTGACGCCAAGTCGGACATCTGGTGAGTGGGCGGGCTCCGCCTCTGCGGCCCGGAGGGAGCCTGTTGCCCCTTGTCTTCCAGCTCAGTTTCTTACCAGACACACCCACCGTGTCCCTCCGACACGGACCCTTCCGTGACCACAGGGGAAGAAGGCCCTGTGCGTTTGGAACTCGACGGAGTTCGTGAGACTGATTTCAGAACTCCTCTTTACTCGTCAGTGGGCCGGCTTTCGATTTTGTTTCCTGAACGGCGAAGGGAAGGTCCTAATGTACGTACGCACGCCGTCTGACGTTTCTGCTCACCCGTTAACGAAGGAAGGCGCCTGCAGCCCCGCGCTGTGCTTTGTTTTAGTCTATGGTCCACTCCCGTCTTGTGAGGAATGCGCAGCTTTTCTGTATTTTTTCGCTGTTGTTCTTGTTACCTTTAAAAGCTTTAGTAAAGATACGGGCTGGAAGGGTCAACTGCATCTGAACGTCTCCGGGCTTTCCGCCGCAGACGCAGCTGAGATGACTCGGCTTCGCCAAGCTCTCGGCTCGGAGCCGTTTCTCCTTCATTGCTGTGCACCCAGTTTACATCTCACTGCAGAAGCCCGTGGAAGCTGTGCCTTGCTGTGTTCCGTTGCAAGCAGAGGAGCCTGTTTAGGGAACATTTATTTTCCTTTGAAGAGGAATCTTATATAATTTTCAGCTTGTTAAGGGTTGAAAGAACAATCTAGCTGGGAGCTTGCTGATGAAGTCAATGATTATAGTATGCAAATCAGTGTAAGTAGTTTTGAGCTTTCAGAGATGAGCGGTGTGAAGACGTGCACCCATTCTTGTGAGAAAGACAGTGTAGAGAATTCCTTATCCTCTTTTCTCTGGCTGGGGAAAGGTGGGCCGCCCAGGGAGAGGGCTTGAGGTGTTCACAGGGTCATTATTTCTGTTCCTGTTCTTGTGTCTTCCAAGCTGGCAAGAACACTGTCAAGGATAGGGCTGGCTAGGGCGTTCCTCATAAGTCCCGTCCCTTCCACGCAATCCTGCGTTTACTCATTCCCAGGTTCCTCACAGGGTTTTTCCACTGTTAGTTACTTCTGGCTAGAGGTCTTTTCCAGGGCATCTTCTCTCTTCCTTCTCCGGCCAAACCAAACAAACACCAAACACCACAAAGCTATGTTCAGAGCAGTGGGCAATGCGTGCCTTTACATTTGGCTTTATTGAGCACCTACCGTCTGCCCCGACTGTGTTATGGCCCCCAGGGTATGAAAGCAAAAGTGATGGGATTCCTGCCCCCAGGGAAAGCCTTCGCCTTCTGGAGTCCCTTTCTCCACTTTGAGAAAATTGGCATTGGGCTTCCAGCTGAATTTCAATCACATGCCTCATCTCTCTTCACACTTAATCGTATAGATGAATGTTACAGACATGCAAAAGTAGATTCGCATGTATGTCTCTATGATTTCGGATTGTGTGGTGTCTCAGGACAATGTTGCATTGTGTCATTTGAATGGGGAGGGGGTTCCTACATGAAGCCCATCCGGTGAGGTTCTGGAATGATGTGTCACGACACCACCGGCTCCTTCTGACAGATGCTGGGACCTGTGTGCCCAATCCCATGGGAACGGGAGGCAACAGGACCCAGTGAGGGGCTGAGGCTCGGAGCGTCCACCTCCGTTATGCCAGGGCTGCTGCTTGTCAAAGACTGCTCCTAGTATTGCACAAGGAATGACAGGACTAGCAGACAGTATCGCTACAACGTGTAGGGCTACACCAATATCCAACTCAGGGAAAACAGCACAGCCAAAATCTCTGAATATCTCCGCGCAGGAGGACTTTCATGTGCTTTTCTGGGCACGAGGCTGGCTCCCCTCGCAGAGATCATTAACTTTTCAGCGAGTTCAGCTGAGGATTCGTCATCACCCTGACCCCAAGAGCCGCCGTATTATGAACTTCATAATTACCTTGGCTGTGTTCGAATCAGAATGAGCTTATCTGGTAATGAAATCTCTGCTGCCAAGCCGCAAGAGGAACGAATAACAGATAACTATTAATTATTGTGGCAGACACGTAAGTGTGATGGGCAATCTTTGGGAGACACTCTTAGAAAAATTAGATTGAGTGAGGCTGAGAGCCTGTCTGTGAATCTCAGTGTGTAACATCTGTGTACTGTGGAATCTTTCTTAGGACTGAAAACACTTATGAATAATTCACAGGTGTTTTGTTTTAGCACGAATAGCTGTGCATATTATATTCATAATGCTGAAAGAAGAATTGGTCTAATGCTAATTATGTTTTCATCTATTAATGTTAGCCCAAATGTAACATTTTCTTCCTCCGCAATCTCTTAGAGTTTTCTGGATTCATTTATAGCCTTCAAGTACAGGAAGTCCCTGTATTTAAAAATGGGTTAGGTTCCAAAAATTTATGAGCAGTTATTTGGAAAGTTGGTGCAATTAGGTTCACTGAGGACAATGCTTTGAACATAGCTGATTTATATAAGCAATTGGTGAATACTTTTTTCCCACAAGAGAAATACAAATATGAGTTGGGCTTTTAGGTCAGCTCATTAAATTGATTTAAACTATGAATCGTTAGAATATATTACTTTGGTAGGAGAAACAAATAAAGGACAATACCATTGGAATAACAGTACTGTAAGTAAGCAGGAAACAGAATATTTCACCGTAGGTCTTCCTTACCATGCTGTGAGAGGTCAGCTGGATGACTCTTTGACCTTGTGGCCCTGTGTTCCTTGGGTGTTTAAGTAGAGGGAATGGACATCAGAGTGTACGGGGAAGCTCTCAGGGTTTTGGTCAGAGATCCAGCATGTAGGCCGACCGGGTAGGGGACCCTGGAGGAGTCTGGCTCCTGCCCAGCACTGGAGTCGGGCATTCGTGCTCCTGAGCAGAAGTGTCAGAAGACAACAGAGAGGAACCAGTGCTTGCCAGGCCTCCCAGGCCCAAGAAAGTGTCCTCAGAGGAGAGCGTTTCCAGGGTGGGCAGGGGAAGGGGCTAGGGAGGGCAGCCACCGAGTTCCTGGAGAAACCCAGACTGACTTGGCAGCAGTGGCTGTGACCACAGCGGGGCCTGCTGTAGCTGGCAGCCAACAGCCCTGTCTGCTGCCTGCTGGTGCTGGGAGCTCTGGAGCAAGAGGGCCCAGGCCTGGCCCACTTTCGCGCGCTGCAGAAGTGAGCTGCTGGGCAGCGAGCGCCTTCCTTGGGAGTACGCTGGCATCAGAATCTTCACCCAAGGAGCTGGCGTAAGGAAGCATTTCAGGCCGGTGAAGCAGGTTGGAGCATTCGTATGACCTGCATGAAATAATTGATACAGACTCTGCAGATAGTAGCAGTTTGGCCTGATTACATTTAAAATGGTTCATGACATAGCTAATACGCCCTTATTAAATTCAGATTGATGATGATGACAGTAAACGTAATAACAGGTACAAAATTCAGAATAGCTGCCCTCTGTGGCGCGCATCTTCTGCATTGATTGACAGTTAACGTCCTAAATGCTATATACCGAAGTCTGTTGTTACAAAAATAAGTACACTACTCCTGTTTTGTAAACTGCTTTTTTTCACGAAGCAGGATGAAACGTTGCCGTGCCTCAGCATGCCACATAAATGCTGGCATAGGATCCTATACCAGGACACCATAAGTTACTCAACCAAGCCTTGTTTCCTTTGAAAAGTTTCTCTTTGTCTTTCCACATTTATACTATGAGGTATCTGGGTGTGAATATGCATTTATCCTACCGGACTTCGTTGAGCTCCTTGGATGTGTCATTGGATGTATTCCATCGCATTTGGGGAGTTTTGAGCGGTTGTTTCTTTGAACTTTTGTCTTTCCCTCCTTGCCTTCTGGTACTCCCATTCTAGGCATGTTGTGCTGAGTGGTGTCCCCCTTTTCTCTGAGACTCTGTTTATTTTCCTCTCCGTTCTTTCGGTTGCATCACCTGCAGGCCTCTCTCTTCAAGTTCATGAATTTTTATTTCTGTCATTGTACTCTTTATCTTCAAAATACCTATCTGGTGTTTTTTAAATGTAATGCAGCCTTTGTTAGATCTAATATCTGGGCCCTCTGAGGTATCTCTGTTGCCTGTTTTCTCCTGTGTGTGGGTCACACTTTCTGCTTCTTCGCATGTCTCCTAACTGAGAAAACACTGTAGAACATACATTGCAGCAACTCTGGACATCTGCTCTGAACCCTCCCACCCCTGTTCCCCAGTCCCACCCTCCATCTTCCCTGAGCCTGTTGTTGCTTCTTTATTCGCTGAGTGCCTTGCCTGGGCTGTTTTGGTGAACATCTGGCCTCTGAGGCTGCTCCCCCGAGAGCACAGCCCGGTGCACAGGTCCCTGATGCCCATGGCTAGCCGGGCTCTTTCTCTGTCCCTCTCCTTTAAGCCGTCGGCCAGTGTTGATGTCTCTCCCAGCTGGTAGCCTCTGGGAATGCCAATGGACAAATCTGTTGTTTTCAGCGGTGCCCTGGGGACATCAGTTGTCCGCCAGTCTCTTCTCATTAAATCGGAGCCTCTTTGCGGGTGTCGTTTTTGAGGCCAGCCTTTGGGGTCTGTTCTGAGGCCAGAGGGTTTTCTCGCTTGTCTCTTTCTGGTTCTCTCCAGCAAACGCGCTGGGCTGTGGTTTGGCTTCTTGCTCTCATGGAGCTGCCCCCTCCTCCCAGTCGTCGTCATTTTCAAGAGAGCTCGAAACCAGGCTTGGCTCTCTCACACTGTTCCACAGAATCAGTCCCTTTGGGGAGCGCCTCTGAGTTCGGTCGGCTCCCAGCCTGCCTCTCCCCTGGGAAGACCTCGGAGCGCCTTTTCTGAAGATGGAGGCAGGGACGGTGGCCCGCTCTTCTCAGGGACACTCCCGCCGAGAGCAGGCCACCGCAGGGCGGTAGTCGATGGGTCCCGCTGGCTGGCTTCACCCCAGGTGCAAGCTGGGGTGGGAGTCGTCAGTCCCGCGCTCTCCGCCTGCTGTTCGGAGGAAGCCCGGACGAGAAGCCCTGGGTGCTTGTCCCTGCTGGGAAGGCGTCCTAGCCAGGCACCAGGAGCTGGGGAGAGGCAGCCCGGCTGTCTTGGCCTCGCCGGCCCACCCTGGTGCTTCTGGCCTCCTGGGGGCAGCAGAGGGGGCAGCGGGTGTTCACTGTGAGCGGTCGCTTTTCTCAAAGGAATGCTTCTTCCTCTGCTGGGTGTGGCTGGGATGGTTTTCAGAGACTGGTCGTGCACATCTATGTACCCTTGTTTTACTAATCTGGGGGAGAGTTGGGGGGTAGCTCAGAATTTCCTTTCATTTCTCCTACCAAAGACGCATTTACTTGTGTTAACGAGCTCTTAGTTTAAAAACGTAATTTCTTTTGGCATGCATTAAGCTTCATCAAAATTCATCACGCTTCATCGAAAGTCGCTTCTGGAATGTGTTTACGTGTGGGAATCCCTAGTGGAGACCAGACACCCCATGGAAGCCAAATGGCGGTTGAGCCTTCCCAGTTCCAGAACTAGGCGCTTTGTGGCGGGAATCATCGCAGGCAAGGAGAGTGTGGCCGAGGGAGTCTGGGCAGCGCTGTGGCTTCTGAGCGAAGGGGTTTCTTGGATGGGAGCGTAGGACGAGGCGTCCCGCGGTCCTTGGGGGCGTGTGGCAGGCTGTGATTCCCAGAGACGGCCACCACAGTGTGCCGTTTCTCACATGCTCTTTTGGGGGTGACGTTGACCCCAGCCTTGCGTGAGTGGGAGCTGGGTTCCCACCTTGATTCGGGTAAGCTCACGGCAGAGTCGGTGCCATGTGACTTCTGAGTCTAAGTCATAAAAAGTGCGTGACTTCTGTCTGGTTGTCTTGAGGTTCTTGCTCTTGGCAGCCAGCTGCCCTGTAGTGAGGGATCCTGGGCGGCGTGTTGAGAGACCAGCGCGGAGGGGTCCTCTGAGTGGTCTTCAGCCTTGAAGAGCTTCCAGCTAGTGACAGTTGGCGCCACCGGGCTGGCCGTGTGAGTGAGCCGTGCCCAGCAGATGCTGTGGTGAGAAGACTCCAGGCTTCCCCTCGATCTCTGACCACATAGACACTCGAGCGAGATGACTGACAGCTGTTGCTCCAGGCAGCGAGGCTGAGGCCGTTTGCTATGCGGCAGTGGTGACCGGGGAAAGCCCAACGAGCCGGGAAGCAGCTGGAGCGGGGCCTCCTGTGGCACGATGGCAGTGTTCATCTGCTTGGCTTCCGAAGGTCCAGTAGACGCCGTGAGAGAAGTGGCCTGTGCCAGGGCGGCAGTCTGGCACTCTGCTGGCTGGTGCCTTTGCGGGCTGGATCCCGGCACCTGGACCTCAGCGGAGGACCTCCCGCCAGCAACTCTTCCGTGTATCATGGGACTCTTCCTCTGAGGCGGGATCCTTGGCAGAGCGAAACGAGACACCCGGGCTTCTCCGCCAGGGAGCAGCGTCTGCTCGTGCCGGCACGGGCCCAGCGGATTCACGTCCGAAGGCTGAGCCCCGAACGCAGCGGGGCGCTGCCTTCTGGTACGTTTTAGCCCCTTTGTCTCCCTTCCATGGCAGCCTGCATCTCTGGCTGGGCGTTTTATGGCACCTTGGGCCACTGGGTCACTCACGCGCACTCAGACCTGGACTACGGCTTGTCGCCTTCTCACGAACACATTCTTTTTCTTTTCTGGGAAGCCCCTTGTCTCTCACGTGTTGGAAAGGCCCCTGCCTGCCCCTGTGTCGTTCCCCGCTCACATGCTCAGGGCGTTTTAGGGCCGAAGAGCATCCTCTTGATCTAAGGACTGGTATGTCCATGACATCGTTACATGCACTGTTGCCTTTTTCCTTTCGACCAGGCCTCAGCGAGGTGGGAGGCAGTCCTTACGACGAAGAGGGCTAGACAGGGCAGAATTAGACACATTCCCCAAAATGTGAGTATAACAACCGTGAGGGTTTTAAATTCCCCCAAATTGAGAGCCATCCCCCAAACAATTTCCTGGGGTCCCAGCCTCTCCAGATCTGGACTGGGATATGAGCAGTTTTACTTATCTGGTGATTTTTTTTCTTTTTAAATGACCTTTCCCTCGTCATCTATTTGTAAGCAGCAGTTGCTTAGGTTAAATTTTTCTTTTAGAAGCAAGCAAGGTCATACATTTCAAAATAGCGAGGAGAAAAGATTTGAAATGTTCTGAACACATGGAAATGATAAATATCATACTTGAGGTAATGGATACCCTGAGTATCCTGACTTGGTCACTGCACATTATATGCATGTAACAAAATATCAATATAAACAAATATTATGTGTCAATAAGAAATCTTTAAGACTCATACCCAAGGGGTCCTGTCAGACAAGCCGTCCCTTCCCACATACTTTTTACTCACTTACTTCCACTGCCATGATGAATCTGACTAATGTATACTTAGGATATACCTTGTGCAAGGGACTAAAGATGATAAAATGAAAATAGCAGTTTAAGACTCCTTGACTCAACTAATTCTGCACTGTTTGATGTTAATATTCCCAGACCTTTCTCTTTGTTCACATTTGAATATTTTGCCCATATTTTAATCATGAATGTTTTTTGCTTTGTCTAATAAACCTTGGATTGAAGAGTTAAAAAAAAAAAAAAAGAAGAAGCCAGCAAGTAGCTACGGTTAGGCAGCTTTGGTCACCAGCACTGCACATCTTGGTTTGCTGTTTGACTGGTATGTTAAGGGCTTTGCAGCTTCATTAGTCATAATTTCAGCCACTGCCTGCAACTGAATTATGTGGTTTAGCATGTCAACGGGGGTTCGGTAGCCCCAAGACCTATTTTCTGCCCAGGTAGCTGGGCCATAGTATCGGACAATACGTTCAGGGGCCGCTGACCATTTTTCCAGTCGACAATTCATAAGGCACGCCGTTTTCTTGGGGTGTCCCAATTCTCATATACTTGGACTTGCAAGTGTTCCCCTCTGGCAAGTGGGAGCAGGAAGGAGGAAGGTCGGGTAGACCCTGACACTCAAGACCCCGACCGGTTTGGGGAAGTACAACATTGTCCTCCTAGCATGACACAGACTCCCCCCTTTTCCGCTAGCATCATGTCTAAGGCCATATGATATTTTTATGTCATTCTACTGGTAGCAATAAATTGTTCAGCAAAGTTATAATAGCATATCTAGTGTGGTTAATAAATTTTTGTTGATTATATGTATAACTGATTCAGTTTACGTTCTTATTTATAGTAACCCACCAATAGAGAGATCTAAGTCCAGCAGCTATTTGGTGTCGAGCTTGAATTTATTAGGGACTTCCCCAGGGACGCCTATAGCGTCTAGATACACATGAAAGTCAAACGAGCCGGGTACTGCTGGTCCAGGCAATGATCGTTTGACTCTTTCAGTAGTTATTGGTGGGTTTTGAAATGCAGGGTGGGTGGAATAGCCAGTCAAACCACAGCACAGGTTTCCACCCTCTGGATGGCAACAGGGCTCGAATTGCCCTGCCTCCACGGTACGGCTGAACACCCGCTTGAGGGATGTTTGAGTAGTTGCCCTCAGTTCACCCAGAGGCAGCAAGGACATGGGCACAGGTTTCACAGGAGCAGTGAAATCATCCCCTTGTCTGGAGAGACAAGAGGCGTGATTGATTCACCTTACCTGTGGAGAGGGAAGGATACACCTTCGGTCCTGATGTCTATACAGGCGGACAGCAGGGAGAGCAGGGAGAGACTGTTGGCAAGGCTCGTTCCTTCCCCCATGCGTCCTTATTTTGATATCGAGCCAACAGGCAACTTATTCCTTTGGGGTCTGTGTTCCGGTTAATAGGGAACGGAACTCTTTGAGCCTGTGGCCTCCCTGTGGCACAAGCATGACAACCACTTTTGTTAAGGCTTGTTCCTGTATGTTTTATCCATTCGACCCAGGCATTTGTGTCCCAATATCCTGTCTTAATCTCCAAAGTTCCTTTTACATCTCTTGCTTTCATAATCATTACCTTGCCAGGATCATTCTTGGGGTTAGTTCTGTTTAATTCCCAAAGCTGTAAAGGGTTTGGATTAGGGGTTAGGGTAGTATTGATGGTCAGTGAGGATGCTGGAGGCGTTGCAGTTAATTTTCTCCAGAATTCACCTAGAGGGTCCTGTCCAGATATGGCTGTTCTTAACCTGATTTTCGAGGTATCACTGGATCTCTGTCAATGAGTTGAGGTTGGGTTATTGTTAATGACAGCAGGTTACACTGTAAATGTTGATAACTAGGCAGAGTAACCCCTTTTATAAGCTGAATTTATTTTTGAGTTTTTTTCCTTTTTCTTTTTCTTTCTTTCTTTTTTTTTTTTTCCTGGAGCTGTCCATTTTCTAAATTGAGTGGTTCAAAAGACACCAGACCAGTCCCAGCATGGGTTATTTGGAGTGAGTAAATTAGTGCCATTTCTAACTCAAGGGAAGGCCCACCCCCATATTCTGTTTTGATACTTTTTTTTTTTTTTTTTTTAGTCAGAGTCTCACTCTGTCGCCCAGACTGGAGTGCAGTGGCCGCTCCCACAGCCTCAACCTGCTGGGCTCTGGCAATCCTTCCGCCTCAGCCTTCTGAGTAGCCAGAATTATAGGCACACGCTACCACGCCTGGCTAGTTTTTTAATTTTATCATGGAGATGAGGTCTCGCCTGCCCAGGCGGGTCTCGAACCTGCGGGCTCAGGCAATCTACTCACCTCAGCCTCCCAAAGGCGTGGGATTACAGGCTGAGCCACCGAGCCCGGCTTGTTTTGATACATTTTAAACCATCTTCAGCAGTGGTATCAGAACAAAGGTATTTGCCAACCACAGATCATTTTCTTTGGTTGTGAAGACTTCCTCATGACAGGACAGAACAGGCATCAAATTTAATAGTTACTGGGAAGTTAGTTTTAGTGATGTTAATAATAAACCAACGTTTGCTTTTGTTTATTACTATGGTTAGATTTAGTGATACCTTTAAGGTGAACAAAGCTTCCATGGTTGCTCAGGATTGAAAAGACCCTTGCAAATATGGTTAACGATAAAAGCAATAAACATACATATGATAAGAAATGCAATTGGCAGTGCTATGAGCAAAGGGACAGAGGGATACATTAGGTTTTCCTGAATTTTAGTTTCAGTGGTTCAGTATGAGAGACTTCCCATTTAATGGGTGTGTTCTCTGGTACTGTAACTTTCTTTAGTGGTTTTTTTTCTTTTTTTTTTTTTTGCTGGGGGTGTGATGCGCCCACCCTTGTTCAGCAGCCCATGTGGCAGTGGCCAGAAGCGCTTGATAGGGTCCTTCCCAGCTTGGCTGGAGCTCAGTCTCCTTCCAGGACTTGATCAGTACCCGGTCTCTGGGTTGGGACTGACGAGCTGTAAACTCGGGAGGAGGGCTTTGAGCAAGGAGCCCTTTCAATCCAAGAGACGATAGGGTAGACGACATAGCCAAAATATATTCTTTTTTTTTTTTTTTTTGAGTGGGTGTCTCACTCTGTCGCCCAGACTGGAGTGCAGTGGCCGCTCCCAGCCACCACAATCTCGACCTGCTGGGCTCCGGCGATCCTTCCGCCTCAGCCTTCCAAGCAGCCGGAACTACAGGCACACGCTACCACACCCGGCTGATTTTTGCTTTATTGTAGAGATGAGGGCTCGCCAAGTTGCCCAGGCGGGTCTCGAACCCACGGGCTCAGGCAATCCACTCACCTCAGCTTCCCAAAGGCGCGGGATGACAGGCTGAGCCACCGAGCCCGGCTCATATATTCTTTTAAAAATGGTTTTTCTAAGGAAGGGAGGACTAGGACAGGAGTGGTAATTAAGGCTTGCTTTAAGTGTTGTTGTTTATTTTTTGATAATTTTCTTTTCAGCCCGCTTAAGAAGGTTTGGGGCCTCTTTTGATAGTTTAGAATATAAGCCTCTAGTTTCAGTTGCATAATATTTAATCCACAATTTACAATATCTTATTAAGCCCCCCCAAACTTTTTAAGTTTCCTTTGGATTAAAATTTCCTGTCCCGTTCCCCTCGGGGTTGCTTCTTTCTCTAGCTCACCCTCTCTGGCCTTTGGAGCCCTTCCACGGGGGCCTCCCGTTCCTGTTTCTGAACCACCTTTTTGACCGTGCTCATCATAACTC
Organism: Cephalopachus bancanus; assembly: GCA_027257055.1. Classification (NCBI taxonomy): domain Eukaryota; kingdom Metazoa; phylum Chordata; class Mammalia; order Primates; family Tarsiidae; genus Cephalopachus; species Cephalopachus bancanus. The sequence goes on along the minus strand of JAPVLO010000177.1, from coordinate 1,322,589 downwards.
GAGCTTTCTGCCTCTGCTTTTTTTCCTCTGTGTGACACACACCTTCTTTGCTTTCCTCAACAGCTCTTTAACGGGGCTTTCATTTCATCCCTCTAGCTTTTGTGACTTTTTAGCAACGTTGGGCCAGCTTCTAGTAACAAAGTTTACTTTTAACAATTTTTGTCCTGCAAGGTTTTCTGCATCTAATCCAGAATATTTTTTCATCTGGTCCCTGAGTCCTCATAAAAACAGCTGTGGGAGTCTTCTCCCTTTTTTTTGCTGAATTACAAAGTCTCGGAAACATTTTGAAACCTTGGGGCAGATTTCCGAATGCCCTGAACCATTGGTTCCCTCTAGTCTTGGGTCCTCACCCTACCTCCTGGACTATCATTGTCCCCTCTAGGGTCAGTATTCTGATGCTTCTGTTCAGCAGGCTGTTCACCTGGGGCTGGGGGGTGACGTTCCCAGGTGGACAAAGCCACTCGCCTAATCAATCCTCTTTCTTCCCCAGTAAGCAAAATATTCATAGCCGACATTAGTTTTACCCAAGCATATATGTGAGGCTTAAGGAATTGATTAACTTGACCAGCCAATTCTAGTGGGTCCTCTAGGACTGATTTCATTTCTTTCTTAAAATGTCTTACTTCTGTACTGGTGAGTGGAGCAGTCACAAAACCAATTTCTCCTTGCCCCAGTAGGACTTCCCTTAAGGGAAGTAGTTTTAACTTTTTGCCTGAATCCTCAGGAGGAAGGGGAGACCTTTCAATATCTTTCTGGCATTGTTCCAATTCCCTTTTCAAGTGGGGTTTTGACTCCCGAATTCCTGAGAGCTCCTAGTTCCTGTCCATTCTGCCCCCCCCCCCCGAACATTCCTGGTCTTCTTGAGAATGATAAAGCGGGGGAATACACAAAAGTGGATCTCAAGGCTTTTCCCTTTTCTCTGGGGGCTCAGAATTTTTTCTTTTTTTTCTCTTCTTTTTTTTTTGAGTTGGAGTCTCACTCAATCTGTCACCCAGACTGGAGTGCAGTGGCCGCTCCCGGCCACCGCAGCCTCGACCTGCCGGGCTCCGGCGATCCTTCCACCTCAGCCTCCCAAGTAGCTGGAACTACAGGCACACGCTACCATGCCTGGCTGATTTTTGATTTATTGTAGAGACAGGTCTCGCCAAGTTGCCCAGGTGGGTCTCGAACCTGCGGGCTCAGGCAATCCACTCACCTCAGCCTCCCAAAGAATTACATGCTGAGCCACTGAGCCGGCTAGACTTTTTTCTTTTTCTTTTCTTTTCACATTCCCCCTTTTAAGGAGGAACATGAGAAGGGCCTGCAGTAGCCAGCAAAGGCATCGTCTTTTTCCTCAGATGAAACAGAGGACTTATTATTTCCATAAATTATTAAAGTTTGGCAAAGCCAATCTTTATTGAACCAAACTCCGGCCAAAAGACTGAGGGCTGACATACAGTTCTTTGTCCAGATAAAACAACAAAATTCAGTCATTCTCTTTTTCCCCTTCTTCTTAGTTCTGGAATAATTTTCCCAACCTTCCAACATTCATCCCAGCAGACTATATCCGGGGGAATTTTAAGGGAGTCCTTCCGACTTCCCTTCCTAGACCTAGGCTGTTGATTACCCGTTCTTGGTTACGGAGTTAATCTGTGCAATTCTGGAGTTTTTCAAAAGGGTGCTCAATCTCCCGTAATGGAGATTTCTTGCAGACCTTAACACTCCGGGCCCTCCCTGAAAGGCTCAACGCCCTTCCTGGAGGCTTCTTGCAGATTTCAGAGTTTATCCTGACTCTACTGTCTCCCTAAGCCGTATGAGGTTGCCATGGATCCATGGATTGGGACTTTACTCTCGCCTTGTCACTAGGTAGCGTCTCATTCACTCGCAGTCACACCGCGTCTTCGACCCACTGCCCGGCACCTTGGAGTTTCGGCTTTGCCCCCCTGTGGGCCTGCTCGGGCAACTCTGGGAGGTGGTCAGGCTCCCCTTCTGCCTCTCAAGGGCAGGTTTTACCAAATCGGCCCGATGGGCGGTGCTCCTTGGCCAGTTCCTGGGCCTCGCCGGGTTCCTTTGCGTCCCCAGGGTCCTTCCCCCAGCATGCCGGGAAGGCTGGTCCCCTAGGGATCAGTCGGTCCACTGGTGCCAGGTGGGGAGTGTTCTGGGGGGTGGGTCCCTGGTGACGAGGGAGGTGAAGACACCGTCTCTGCCTCCTAAGTTCCTGGCCAATGAACCAGAGATGTGGCAGGATCCTTTACAGAGAGAGATGAGACACCGAGGTTTTTTGTTTGTTTGCTTTTTGCCAGGAAGTAGCGCTTATCTGTGCCATCACGGGCCCAGCGGATTCACGTCCAAAGGCTGAGCCCCAAATGCAGCGGGGCGTTGCCTTGTTTTACATTTTAGCCCCTTTGTCTCCCTTCCATGGCAGCCTGCATCTCTGGCTGGGCGTTTTATGGCACAGGGTTGTCGCTGGGCCACTCATGCGCCCTGAGACCTGGACTACGCCACGGCACCTTCTCAATAGCACGTTCTCTTTCTGTTTGGGGAAAGCCCTCGTCTCTTTGCGGCAGGAGGGCCCCTGCCTGCCCCTGCCTCACCTCCTCCCCCCGACTTTGCCTCCTTCCCGGGACCCACCCACACCTCGGCCCCAGCCCTGGCTTGTCCTCTGACCGCTGTCATCCTGTGGTCACACACGTAAGCCCGTGGGTGCGGAGCCTGCTCCAAGCTCCCCGGCCCAATCTCCAGGGCTCTTCCCCACCCGCTCGCACGGCAACAGGACAGCAGCCCCACCCAGGCAGGTCTCCGACCAGGCACAGCCACCTCTGACAAAGGAACCCGGTGAGGCCCAGGAACCAGCCAAGGAGCACCGCCCATCAGGCGTTTGGGGCTCAGCCTTTGGACGTGAATCCGCTGGGCCCGTGATGGCACAGATAAACGCTGCTTCCTGGCAAAAAGCACCTCGCTCTTGCACGCAGTCGTGACATGCTTCCCTTCCAGCCGCACTCCGGGGACAGCTCCGGACGAGGCAGGCACAGCCCCCGTGGGGGAGGGAAGGAAGGTTCTCCAAGAGTGATCAAGCTGGCAGGGAAGTCATGCGGCCTTTGGGGCTGCAGAAGACAGGCGGGAGGGGAGCCAGCGGAGACTGAGGAGGGAGCCAGGCAGGTCTCCGACCAGGCACAGCCGCCTCTTGGAGGTTCTGTCCTCAGAGGCGCCTCCGAGACGCTGTGACGATTCCAGCAGCGAGGACGCAGCACTTGTGCGGTGTGGCGCAGGCCTGCTGGGAGCAGGGCGGGCTGCGGCCCTCTCCAGGCTTCCCGGGTGGTGGGGTGAGTGACGGGCCGTGGCCGGCGCTGCGACCGTGGCTTCTGTCGCCCGTCCATCCCCTCTCCCTCCCCGTCTGGACACTGCCCACAGTCCGTTCCTGAGAGTGGTGGTTTGCAGAGAGTCCATGACTGTGACCCCAGGAAGAGCTGTCGGTGCACCAAGTCTTCCCTGTTCGGAGTCTCCAACTCGGCCACCCTGTGGTCTCCCATTCCTCCCAGGCCTTCCGGGTCCTCCTGGGCCTCCTGGTCCCCCTCTCTCCCTGGTGTTGGTGCTGTTCCTCCACTGGCCCAGTGCTCTTGGCCGGGAAGGCAGAGCCCGCTGCAGAGAAGGGAGAGGCGAGCACCTCCCTTCCAACACTGGGGGTTCTGCTTGAAGAAGGCCGTGGGGAAGGGCAGGAGAAGGTTCGCCCTTTAGCCTTTCTGTCCTACGGGTCTTCCCCAGACGTGCCAGTCCCTGGCTGCGAGGGAGGGAAGGAGTGCTTTTCCTGACACTCTTTGAGAGGCCGCGCCTCAGTCCCCCAGCCGCACCGCAGGTGCTTGGCAGCCGCAGGTGGCCGGTGCCCACTCCTGCAGAATGCGAGCACCTGCCTGACAGCAGCAGGCTCCCAGCTCCCTCCTGGGTTCCCTGCACGTGTCCTGCTTGGACAGGCCAAACCCGGCTGGCGCTCACACTGTCCCGGACTGGCCCACGGCGCTTCCCGGGGACTCCACCGGCTGTTCTGCGTCGTGTTCTTATGTCCTTCTGGCCTCTGCTGCCCATCTGCCTCCCCGCACAGAGGCTGACGCCGTACAGGTCATGGGCTGTGTGGTGCGTTTTCCTGCACTGGTACCTGGAGGCTCAAGGGGATACCTTGACACCTAACTTCGTAGAAGATACTGGCTCTGAGTTGCGGGTTTTGCTACCTGGCTTCTCTGGACGTGGGGATTCAGGGGAGATCTGAACACCCTGCTTCCGGTGTATCTGCCATTTCCCCCCAGTGCTCAGAATTGGCATTTTAACAAACTCCCGGGATGGTCTGCATGTCTATGAAAGTTTGGGAGCACTGATCCGGGCTCTGGGACACAGTGGACCCTTCAGAGTAGCTGCTGTGTGTTATCGCTTCCTAAGCATTGGTTCAAGCAGCCCAAGGCTTTCACTGTATTATGTTCGTCTCTACATGTTATTTATGCATTTGGATTTTAGACTTGTGTTTGCTCCACGGACACGTTGTGTCGTGGCGGGGACTGGGTCTCAGGTGGTCCGCTCTCCTGGTGGGGAACCTTGTGCCCCACAGGAGGTTTCTGAACCCGAGCCCCCCCCTCTTGGTGTCCCCAGTAACTTTGATTTCCGTCTTTGTGACTGTTCGGCTCCCACACAGGAGCGAGAACATGCGGTGTTTGGTTTCCTATTTCTCAGTCAGTTCGGGTGGGATGATGGTCTCCAGCTCCGTCCGTGTTGCCGCAAAGGACACGATTTCCCTCTTTTTTTCGGCGGCATGGTATTCCGTGGTGCCTATCTGCCACATTTTCATTATCCGCCGATTGGTTGGTGAGCAGTTAGGGTGATTCCACGTCTTTGCGATTGTGACTTGTGCTGCGGTGAACGTGTGGGTGCAGGTTTCTCGGTTACGCAATGACCTCTGTCTGTCCCTCAGGGTGGACACCTAGCAGTGGGGTTGCTGGGTCAGATGGCAGATCTACTCTGAGTTCTTTGAGAGCCCTCCATGCCGCTTCCCACAGAGGTTGGGCTAATTTCCGCTCCCACCAACGGTGTGCAAGTGTTCTCTTTTCTCCACATCCGTGCCAGCATCTGTTTTTGTTTTTGTTCTTTTAAAAGTTTTAAGTAATGGCCATTCTGACTAGTGTAAGGTGGTGTCTCATTGTGGCTTTAATTTGCATTTCCCTGGTCATGAGTGATGTTGAGCACTTTTCATATGTTTGTTGGCCATTTTGAGATGTCTGTTCATGTCGTTTGCCCACTTGTTTATGGGGTTATTTGCTCTTTCCTTGCTGATTTGTTTGAGTTCTTTGAGATTCTGGACTTCAGTCCTTTGTGAGACGTAGTTTGTGAGTCTCTTCTCCCACTCTGTAGGTCGCCTGCCTGCTCTGTTGATGGTTTCTTTTGCTGCACAGATGCTTTTTAGTTTAATTAAGTCTCACTTACTTGTTTTTGCTTCAGTTGCATTTGTTTTTCAAGTTTCAGCCATTCATTCCTTGCCCAGGCCAAGGTCCACAAGGGTTTTTCCTAGGTTTCCTTCTAGGATTTTTATGGTTTCAGGTCTGACATTTAAGTCTTTAATTCATCTTGAGTTAGCTTTTGTGTATGGGATGCGATAGGGCTCAAGTTTTACTTTTCTGCATGTAGCTATCCAATTTTCCCAGCACTATTTGTCAAACAGTGTCCTACCCCCAGCGTATATTTTTGTCTACTTGGTCAAAGATCAGCTGGTCGCAGGTATTTAGATTTATTTCTGGAGTCTCTGGTCTGTTCCATTGGTCCAAATGTCTGTTCTTGTTTCAGTACCGTGCCTGTGAGTATAATTTGAAGTCAGGCAATGTGAAGCCTCCAGCGTTGTTCTTTTTGCTGAGGATTGCTCTGACTATTCTGGCTCCCTTGGTTTGATGTGAATTTTAGGGTTGTTTTTTCTAATTCTGTGGAAAATGACATCGGTAGGGATTGAATTGGACCTGTAGATTACTTTGGGTAATATGGCCACTGGCATAGTGTTGATTCTTCCCATCTGTGACCAAGGAGTGCTTCTCCATGTGTATGTGTCCTCTGCAGTTTCTTTTATCAGAGTTTTGTGGTTCTCCTTGTAGAGATATTTTATCTCCTTGGTTAAATATATTCCTAGGCATATTAGCTTTTTGGCTGCTATTGTAATTGGAATTGAATTCTTGATTTGATTCTCAGTCTGGTCGCTATTGGCGTGTAGAAGGTTTGTTTGTGTTGATTTTGTTTCCTGAAACTTTACTGAATTCATTTATTAAGTCCAGGAGTCTTCGGGGTTCTCTAAGTGTAAGATCATGTCATCAGTGTACAGAGGTAGTTTGATTTCCTATTTTCCAGTTTGGATATGCTTGATTTCTTTTTCTTGCCTGATTGATCTGGCTCATATTACTATATTTAGACTGAGCTTATGTTAGTATTCAGTTCTACTTAAGTAAAGACTTTTAATTAGGGTAATTCAGACTAAAGAAAAACTCACTAGTCTTGTGTTACATTTCTGCTCTCTTCCTATATAATCAGCTGCTTAAATTATGTGCACTCTTTTCTAGATGAATATACCAGGACGTTCCTCAGTTCCACAAACAACAATATCCAGAATATCAATAAACCTTCTCAACCCAAAGCCTGTGTCGCTGCAGGGCAGGCTTCTGCTTGCAGCCTGGCAGATTTTGAAGGGCAGATGTAGTGACCTTGAGACAAGACAAAGGCTGAGTTATATCTGCAGTTTATGATCAGCCAGCCTGTGCTTCCGGATCCTCGTGGTGGTTCTGAACAGCTATCGCCTTGGACAGCTGGCGTGGGTCGGAGCCCGGCGCAATTGGCTTCCTGGCACCCGATGCCAGCTCCTTTTCTTTGCTCACAGGTGCTCCCTCAGGGGTTTGCTTCAGCTGTCTGTATCTTGGAAAGAGAAAGAAACGCAAGTCGTAGACTCCTGAGTACAACGCACTCCTCACTTGTCTTCAGCTCTCTCCTCCCCTCACCACCCCTGCCCCCAACCCATTTCATATCAGCCTTCTTGAGTGCTAGGCGTCAAACAAGAGGATGTTCTTTACAAAGGATGGAGATGAAGAGATTGAGATGTTACAGTGGTTCCGATATAGAAAAGTCTGGTTGGAAACGAGAGAAAGTGAAGACACAGGTACATAGAAGTCTAGTTACCAGAGTAAAAAAAAAATACATGTAGCAGATAGATTTTAAAACTTGTCACAGGATAATCCACCTTCACCTGGAGTGCAGCTGTCCCTGTCGGCAGGTTTCCAGCCGGCAAATGAGGCCTGCTCCGTGTGCCCGAGTACGAGTTGAGTGTCAGGGGCCTGAGTGAGACGCCGCAATGCAGAGCGGCGTGTAGCAGTGGAGCATGGAAAGAGAGTCCTGACGTCGTGTTTCAAAAGCAGCTGATGGGCCGGGCGCGGTGGTTCAAGCTGTCATCCCAGCACTCTAGGAGGCCAAGGAGAGAGGATTGCCAGAGGCCGAGGCAAGACATTTGCCTGAGCCCATGGGTTCGAGACCAGCCTGGGCAACATGGTGAGACCTCATATCTACAATAAATTTTTTAAAAAAATTAGCCGCTGTGGTAGCATGTGTCTGTATTTCCGGCCACTGCACTCCAGCCTGGGCAACAGAGTGAGACTCCAACTCAAAATAAGTAAATAAATAAAAGCCAGTTGATGCCTGAGTAAGTCAGTAGACCAGACATGCCAGAGCTATCATCCAGCAAACTGCACACCTGTTGCTAAGCTTCTTACACTCATCAAAGGTCGCTCCGGTAGTTATGTCTCCATAAAGCCGAGGTTGGCTTGGTGATCAGTTTGCTGTTAATGGGCCTTTGAGCCCCTTTACCTTCTAAGCTGTGGAGAAACGAAACCCAGACTTGTCACCTTGGCCTCCTTTTCCCACAGAAGGTCTCCTCGTCTGCGGCCTCTGCCTGCTGTGATCTGAGGGCCTGCTGGGCTTGTTGTCCAAGGCCCTGGTGATTTTTAAAGGTGGACGGTGCTTCTCTGGAAGACCCGAAATCGGCTTGGGAAGTCAACCCGGCCTGAAAGGACTAGCATGATTTCCAGCCCGAGGGCTCTCCGCGGGGCTGGATGCCCTGGCCGCGCAGCATCCAGGGGCAGGTGACCCGGAGAATCTGCGTCCCTAGGCCAGGTGGCCTGGGCTGCAGTCCTCGCTGTACCACAGGCTTGATATGGAGTCTTGAGCAACTGACATAATCTTGTGGCTTCCTCGTCTGAAAAATGAGAAAGATCGTCATAGTTTCTACCTAAATAGGGTTGCTGTGTGGAGGATTTGATGAGTTAAAATATGGAATGAACGTAGAATAGGGCTGGTGCCTGGGAGATACTCCTAAGACTTCGGGTTTCATTTTTACTGCTACTGTCACCCCTATTGTCACCATCTGTATTACTGGGGAGACAGTCTTGCTGTCTGCGTCGGAGGCAGCTCGAAACGTTCTAGGTCAAATTGTTTGCTCCCACCCAGCCCTGCAACCTGCCAGAGCCAGGATGAGTTGTCTGGTCTTGCTGTGCTTCGAATGCACGACCTGAAGCACCCTTGGGCCTGTGGGGGCTGGGCTGAGTCCTCCGAGGAGAGTATGCAGGTGCTCAGTGGTCCGTAGCCTTCTGCCTCTTGGGCCTGTGAGCTTGGTTTCTTCTTTCAGTGTTCAGATGATGACATGTGCATTCGCTTTTATAGCAGAGTGTGGTCAGTGTAACTTTAAAAACTTAAAAAACGCATGAGCTGATCTGACAAGGCCCCTTTCTGGGCAAATGACTTCCTCTCTCTGAGCTTTGATTTTCTCATCGATAAAATGAGAGCTTGAACTTAGCAAATCTTCCTAGTCCCTTGTAACTCCCCTATTCTGTGAGTGTAAAAGAAATTTCTAAAGTTCCAACCATAACTCTTCTTAGGGGAAATGAGTGAGTGTATTGGGGGTGGTTAAAACACACGGATATTTTAACATTCCACGTAGGTAAAAGTATTTGGTTTAATCCAATGATTATATTTTACTGGTAACATATAGCTCCTCTCTTTTTTCCTAGAAATTTTTCTTTTTTTCTGTATAGCAAGGACGGGCTTGATATCCTCAGTCTTTTTCGTTTGAGCCATTCCGGTGCGTATGTAGTAGCACTGTACTGTGGCTTAATTTGCACTTCTCTGGTGACTGGTCATGTTGAACATCTTCTCATGACTTTTGGTCATTTGGTGTCTGTTCAAGTCTTTCACCCATTTTTCTGTTGGATTTTCTCCTTTCCTTTATTGATTTACAAGAATTTTAATTAAGTAATTTTTTCTACATTCTGGATCCAAGTCTTTGATGGATATTGGAATTGCAGCTATCCTCTTTTGTTCTGTCTTCCTTTTCACTATTCTAATACCTTTTCTTGAATAGAAGTTTATTGTGCTTTTCACGTCTTGCTTAAGAAAGCTTTGTCTACCCCGAGATCACAAAGGTTTTGTCCTCTTTGAAAAGCTTCACGACTCAATCCATCACAGTTAGGTTCATCTAAAGTGGTTGTTGTGTGTGTGACTACGTGGTGTGAGGCAGGGATCTGACACGTTGTTTCCAGGTGGATGTGTGAGTGCCCCAGCGGCAGTTCCCTCTGCCAAGCCATGCAGGTTCCTCTTTGCATTAAACAAGCGATTGGATGTGTGTGGATCCGTTTTTGAGCCTCTATTTTGTTCCATATATTTTTCTTCATTGCCAATACCACACTCTTACAAGTAATATAACTTCATAACAAATCTTGACATTTGGTAATACAAGACTTCCAAGTTCTTGTTTGACCTAAGGACATTTAGATGTGCATTCTTTAATTTTCAAGCAGTTGCAGATTTTGTATTTTTTAGAAAATTTTCTCTCTTTTTCTCCGCTATTCATGTCTAACATGATTTCACTGTGGTCAGATAATACATCCTGAAGATTTCAGTCCTTGAAATCTGTTGAGGCTTGCTTTGTGAACTTATGTATGGCTGATGCTGGTAAACATTCCATGTGCCCTTGAAAAGAATTTGAATTCTGTTGTTGGTGGTGACATGTATGTCAATTTGTCAATTATGTTGGTTTGATAATTGTGTTGTGTAGATTTTTATGTCTGCTTGTTCTATCAGCTATTGAAAGAGGTATGCTTGTGAATCACTATGATTGTGAATTTTTCTGTTTTTCCTTTTAATTTTGTCCATTTTTGCTTCACACACACACACACACACACACACACACACACACACACACAGTTGCTGGGTGCAAATAGGCTTAGAACTGCTGAATGTACATGATGGTTTGATTCTTTATCAGGCCGCCATCTTAATCTTAGTAGTGGTTTTTGCCATAAAGTCTGCTTTGTCTGATAAGAGTTAACTCACCAGCAATATTTTGCTAAGCACTTGCATGGTTTATGTTTTTCTATCAGCCTTCTTGTGTTCTTATATTTCAGTTTTTATCCAGTCTGATAATTTATTTTTTAATTGGAGTGTTGTCTATTTACATCTAATATAGTTATGTTTTTATTTACCATCTTACTATTTACTTTCTATAAGTTCTGCTTATTTTATCTTCCATTTTTTCTTCTATCTTGCTTTATTTTGGCTTAAATTTTTGTAATTGATTTTTTCTTCTAGAAACTTGTTATGTACATGTCAGTTACACATTATTTTCCTGTTCTTTTGGTGACAACCTTAGCAATTATAACATCCATCTTTGACTTATTACAGTCTAATTAGTAAAAATTATTACTTTTACCACTTTCCTAGTAATTCTTGGTCTTAAAAATACTTTAACTCCATTCCCCCTCTTATGCGGATCGCATTATTTTTGTCATAAATTGTTATTCTCCATAATTTTAAAATTCCTTAAGATATTGCCAATATCATATGTTCATTTATATATATTCACAAAATTACCCTTTTTGGTGCTTTTTATTTCTCCTTGTATTTCTTGTTTCTGTCTGGGATATGTTTCTTTTTAGGATTTTAAAAATGCTTTCGTGCTGGTAATGAATCTTGTTTTTGTTTGGCTAAAAACATCTTTATTTCCGATTTATCTGAAAGAAATTTTTTGCTGGGCATAGAAATCCATACCAGGTACCATTTTGCAATCCCACAGATGGAAGCAATTGCATTGAGCGTCAAATGATTTCCGTCAGTTGTAGTGTTTACACTGATCTTGGTATTCTAGTGACTAGCACACCCTTTCTCCTAACACTCCCACCTTCTTTCTAGCATTCTTTAATGGAAATAGTCTTGGATTTGGAAAGATAAATGCCTTAGTTCAAGAGTCAGCATTGCCATTTAAACCTGTGTGACCTTGGCCGAGTTGTTTAACTTGTCTGAACCAGTTGTCTTGTCTATGAAATGGTAGAAATCTGAAATGGGTTCTATTTCACTGGGGAGTTAAGAGGTTCTCTTGAGATAGCATAAGGGCTTTGTAAACTGTGAAGTAGTCATCAGTTCCAACTTCAAGTTGGAAGTTTTTAGTGTTATTGTTTACTGGAACAGAAACATTCTCAGTGTGTTATCCAGAATTCTCTTACAAAGGCACATTTTCATGAGCACCTACAAAAGTGTTAAATGTTAGTGTTCATGTATGTATTTACCTATGTGTGCTGTTTCTTGTACTAAGGACAATGTTTAAAGTTATATGACATATGACTTACACAAGGTGACCCACAAATGTTTTCGAATCTTTCAAGCAACTCGCATGAAAAGGAAAAAACTGTCCAGTGGCATAATTCATAATGCCTGTAAGGTAAAAATAACCCATTATTCATGAGAAATACAGTTATTTCTTAATACTAATTCAGAGAGGAAATTCCCCTTACTTTTCTTTATGATGTAGAATTGTTTAAAATATTTTCCTGCTGATTTGGAGGCTACTGGTGTGTGTGGTTAGTTCAATTCGGTGTTGGGCTTATCTAGAATTTTAATATTTGGTTTCAAATTCCCCCCGGGAGAGTCATACCCCCAATGTGAGCTGCTCTCCTGCCTGTCTGCAGGTGGACTATATTCAGAAAGCAGTAAGTGATGCCAGCTTCCCTTCCAAAAGCTCAGACACACGTTAGAGAGAAGGTGGGCTGGCAAAACCAAATCCTACCTTGCATGTATAACATTAACAAACTGCCACCGAAAGACAATACTTGGCTCCACTTATTTTTTCTTCATAGAGGTGGATTTGGAAACTCCTTATGCTGATCAGAGATGTAGGATCCTTACCGTGTGCAAGCACGGTGCTTGCTGGCTGTTGGCTTATTATCAAAACACAAAGCAGAACCCCCAGAACAGTGGCCCAGACTGGCCTTTGTGTGTTTCTCTTTCGCGTTCTCTGCTTTTTGGTAAATGTGTGTCTAAGCAGGAAAGAGCATCACAGAGCTGCGGCTTCACACCAGCCACTGATGTGGGTGTGGATGCTCACTGCCAGTGCCACATGGCGGGGCTTTTGGGGGGTGAGCGAGTTTACACCAGGCCCCATGCTCCTAAGCGCGCTCTTTGCCTTCAGGTCTCTGGCGTGCGTCTTGTATGAGATGTCCTGCCTGCACCATGCGTTCGTGGGCTCCAGTTTCTTGTCCATCGTTTTCAACATCGTGGAAGGCGCCACACCTTCTCTTCCTGAGAGATTTCCAAGAGAACTCAATGCCATCATGCAAAGGTACGGAAACCAACATGCTGTCGTAAAAGTAACTTTAAATGGCACTTCCTATTCTAATGCCTTTGGAAAACAGTTTTCTTTTAAACACGGCAGCATGCTGGACAAGAGTCCTTCCTTGAGGCCATCTGCTGCCGACATTTTACAAACCCCTTACATCGACGGACAGCTGCAGGTATGTCCGAGGAAAGGGACTCGGAAGCCAGTGTTGGCATCTGCGGATGTGGGGCTGCGGATGTGGATGTGGGTGTGGCAAGATGTGTAAGCCTCAGCCAGGAGGCTTGAGATTGGAAGCTGCAAGGAGGGGTGGGCGGGCGGTCCCTCGGTAGAGGGAGTCCCTGGTGCCCGGGAAGTGGGGAGCGGGGCTCTGACCTTCTGCCTGAACTCAGCGTCCCCCCCGGAGCTCTTGTCAGCGGACCTTGCCCCAACATTGGTCCCACGTGCCTGCTAGGATGAGAGCCCGCTGGTGCTCGCCCTCAAGTCCTGGATCTTCACAAACTTGTGTGGTTCCAACCCTTTACTGTCTCTCCGCGGGACTTTGTATGAGTAGGGCAGTTTATTTTGTTTTCTTGTAGAGGCGAACATTTGTAACAGAGGGCCTCTCCGGTGGGAGGAAGGGCGCCGATGGTCCCTTCTCTGGGAGGATTTGGGTTGTTTGGGTTCTTTTAACTTCTCAGGCTTCTACAGTACAAACCCCCAGGCAAGTATCTGCAAATCTTAGGCAAAGTGTTAAGAGGAATCACAAAGGGGTCATCACCTCAACCTGGGCGGGGTCCCAAATCCCAAGGAAACCAAGGCGGTGAGGCCCGCACTCAACAGCTGAGTGCAGCCTGGGCCACACCCGGTGCAGACAGCGGGGCAGATAGGCCTCCTGTCTCTGGAAGCGCAACCATGGTGAGAAAACCCGGTAGGGGAGGATCAGTCAGCAAGAGGGTGAGTAACCACACCAGGAGCCAGGAAGGGAGTGAGCAGGGTCCTGGGAAGATGAGGGAGGAAGAGGGCTGCGGTGGTCCAGGAAGGAGCAGGTGCCGGGTGGCTACCAGGAGCCCCGGGAAGCAGCCAGCCTTGGACACGCCTGAGAAACCAGACTTGCAGGGAGGAGCTGGCCCCAGGAGGCCCATGAAGGGAGGGTTCTTGGGAGGCCCAGGCCCAGGGGGCGAGGGGCAGCAGGGCGGGAGGAGGCGCTCACGACCCGGGCCTCCAGCTCTGCCCTCGTGCCTGGGGTGGTCCTCTGGCAGAGGGCTTTGGGTGCCAGTTGTTGGGATCAAGAGGCCCCAAACCAGAGGGACCCGGGGAGCCGCTGCGGCAAGACGGGAGGCAGCTGCCCTGGGCAGAACGTCAGGGCGCCCAAAGACTCAGAAGCAGGGCAAGTCACACTTTGATGCTGTCGTCTAAAAATCCAAGTGACTGCTACGAGTCTCGGAAGCTGAAAGACAGGGTGCAGCAGGGCTGGGCCTGGGTGAGGTGCACGAGGGGGCGGGCAGGCCTGGGCTGGAGGCTGTCTTCAGGCCTCCATGCCGGGAGCTCCACGGCTGTCAGGCGTCCGGAGTTTTAGGGACTGGGTGCTTGAGGTGAGTGCTGCACTCGCCTCACCCTGGTCCCGGCCGGGGGCGTAGACAGTGTCCACAGGGGCTGGGAGCTGGGAAGAAGCCTGTGGCTTCCTGGAGCTGAGGGAAGGCCTGTCCGAGACTGGCCACAGGCGTGTGAGGCCTAGCGAGAGGGGCGTGGGAGCCTGGCCCTCGGCGCCTCGCACAAGCCGGCGTGTGATTCCGTGTGACCCTTTCCAAAGAAAACAGTTACCGTGGCTTTGTTTTCAAGCTCTCTGCCCTGGCCACTGAACCCCCGATCCGCAGGGTGCCGGGCGACTTCATGCCCTTTCACCCCGGAGAGGAGTCCGGGCGGTCAGGGCGCTGACCTTTTCCAGCACCTGCTGTGCAGATATTCGGAGATGATGCTGGAAGACAAGAGCTCCGACGGTCAGGAAGAGGCCGCTCACATCGTCAGTGCCATGTAAGTCATTGCTTTGGTTTTAGAAAGCTCAGTGAGCGTAAGTGCGTTTGTCTTTAAAAACGTATTAGTTGCCGGGCTCGGTGGCTCAGCCTGTAATCCTGCGCCTTTGGGAGGCTGAGGTGAGTGGATTGCCTGAGCCCGCGGGTTCGAGACCTCATCTCTACCATAAATCAAAAATTAGCCGGGCGTGGTAGCGCGCGCCTGTAGTTCTAGCTCCTTGGAAGGCTGAGGCAGAAGGATCGCCAGAGCCCAGCAGGTCAAGGCTGCGGTGGCCAGGAGCAGCCGCTGCACTCCAGTCTGGGTGACAGAGACTCCAGCTCAAAAAAACAAAAAAAAAAACCAAACATAATAGTTGCTCAGCCTGTAATCCCGCACCTTTGGGAGGCTGAGGTGAGTGGATCGCCTGAGCCCGCGGGTTCGAGACCCTCCTGGGCAACTTGGTGAGACCTCATCTCTACAATAAATCAAAAAATCAGCCGGGCGTGGTAGTGCACGCCTGTAGTTCCAGCTACTCGGAAGACTGAGGCGGAAGGATCGCCGGAGCCCAGCAGGTCGAGGCTGCGGTGGCCGGGAGCGGCCGCTGCACTCCAGTCTGGCGACAGAGTGAGTCTCCGACTCAAAAAAAAAAACAACAGCAACAACAAGAAAAAACGTATGAGTGCTCAGCTGCATGGCGTCTCCTCGAATTCACTCACGTCTTGCCAAGAATGAGGGGCTTCCGGGACTCGGTGTTCCAAACCCTTTACCGCAGCTGGTGGCAAGCAGAACCATGAAAGCAGAGCCCCTACACGGCTCACAGGCCTGCAGGGCAGCTCCTTAGCTCCTTGCAAGAAGATGGAGGAATCGGGGAGCAATGTTTATCGAATGGGCCTTGTAATAAGCGTAAATGGCTTTTGCAGGTGATTGTGTAATGGGAACTGGAAGAGCATCTACTGAAAGAGAGCACGGTGGCGTCCCGGGACAGCCGAAAATGAACCTCAATTCCCTTTCTTGAATATGCAGCCCCTCGCATGAGAACTAAAGAAAGTGAGATTGGAATTCGGCATCATTTCGGTTTCCCAAGATAAACAGCAAAGCTAATTTCTCAGGACGGGTGGCTGGGGCCGTTTCTCTAGACCGGTGGAGAGCCTGGTTTTCTGAACCCTCACAGAGAAAAGCAGGATCCAGTTAAAACCTAGTTCCGCCCTGCTAGAACCGAGACGGCAGCTGATGGGGCTGCCCTGCCGCGCCGCTCATTGTACGCTCATTAGGACACACTGAGAGCTAAACGACACACCTCCGGCCCCTGATGGCCCCGGCTCCGCCCATTTATAGTAACAAACTGAGTGGAAGCCCAGTTCTTAGGAGTCTCCACCTCTTCCCGGGAAACCCATGAACACACCACTCCTCGCTTAGCATGTAATTCAGGTCTCGCTGTGCAAGCAAACTCCTGTGCTTTTCCCATAGACCAGCCGGGCTTCTCTCCGTGGAGTGGTGACTCTCTGTTATTTCCATTAACTCGCTTTCATTTTCCAACGGAGACCCCAGCGATACGGGGGGCTGCCCTGCCTATGGGGTAACCTTCTTTCTGTTCCCCATGCCTTTGAGTAAATTGCCCTCGCTTTACTTTGGCGGCTCACTCTTGAATGCTTTCGGGTACAAAGCCCAGAGCCCACTTGGCTTCTCAGACTGGACCCCAACTTTGGGCTCCCCTGTCTGCATCAAAAGTGTGTTTCCCAAGGAACCATAATTATCTCTCGGCCTAACTTCTCTTCCTTACCTCATTCAAGGTTTTCGTGTTGTAATTTGCAAGAACCCAGAAGACAAGGTTACTCCTGCAGCCAAGTACAACAGTTAGGCCGTATACTGCTGGCTCCAGGGTCATAATTTACAAAGCCAACCACCAGTTCTGCTGAAGGAACTATATACTTATTCTTTTTTTTTTTTTTTGAGTCAGAATCTCACTCTGTCTCCCAGGCTGGAGTGTGGTGGCACACTCATGGCCACTGCAGCCTCGACCTGCTGGGCTCAAGTGATGCTTCTGCCTCAGTCTTCCAAGTAGCTGGAACTACAGGCATGCTACTTAATCTTTTTTTTTTTTTTTTGAGTTGGAGTCTCACTCTGTCACCCAGACTAGAGTGCAGTGGCCGCTCCTGGCCACCGCAGCCTCGACCTGCTGGGCTCCGGCGATCCTTCCGCCTCAGCCTTCCAAGTAGCTGGAACTACAGGCGTGTGCTACCACACCTGGCTCATTTTTGATTCATTGTAGAGATGAGGTCTCGCCAAGTTGCCCAGGCGGGTCTCCACTAACCTCAGCCTCCCAAAGGCGCGGGATTACAGGCTGAGCCACCGAGCCCGGCTTACTTAATCTTATAAGGACTCCAAGAGAATGGCGGTCCCTTCCCGAGGTGTGTCAGACTGTGGGGTGAAGACAGGTGCCCTCAGCAGGCTGGCCTGACGCAATGCACCCCTCTCGCACCCTGTCCAGCGACGTCCCAGCCGCATTCGGTTAGCTCTCCGCCTTCCCGTTCAATTTGTGGACGCTAGCTCTTCACAGATGTGAGTCCTTGCTTAATGTGTGGTGGCCCATTAAAATGCTCTGCACCCCAGGGGCAAACTTCCAGGCAGGCTCCCAATAACCTAGTTTTCTTGGGTTATCATCTGTTCTTTCAAGAGAGGTTGAAACTTCTGATTTTATTTTGTTAGTTAGAGGGGTGAGAGTAGTAGATATCTCATTCTAAGAGTCCTGGACTAATTTTAGCCTTCGTTTTGCACTGCAGTTGTGAAACAGTCTGCCTGGCACTGCTTGCAATTAACAGTGTACTAGAATCAGTTGTTTGGAGGGCATTTCACAGTAGAGCGAATTGATTTCAGATAGGCACTGCTATTTCCAAGATCCATGACTATGTTTAAAGGAGATATTTGGAGTCCAAATAAGGGATGTGCATCCCTGAAAACTGCACGCCCCCTGGAGGCTCTGGCCAATACGGAAGTCTGGGGTGCGGCATGCCTGCGAAGGCCACGGCCGTTTTCTCCCTGTGTTTCCTATGGAAGGAGCTGGGCGCAAAGGCATTCTGCAATGCAGGGCCCCTCCCAGTTGGGAAGAGGAGCACTTGTCGCTGAGAACGCAGTCACAGTCCTTCTGATGCATAACTGATACGAGCATGTTTCTGTAACTGAAAACGAGGTTAAGTGTGATGTTGGCTCATGTCCGGGGGGTAGTGACCATAGGCTTGGCTCTGCTTCGAGCACTTTACTTGAATCGACTCATTTAAACACAGAGCAGCCCTCTGAAGTAGGTGCTGCCATTTTCCTTACTGTCACAGAGGTTAAGTGACTTGCCCAAGGTAATGAAGAACATCACCCAGGAGCCAGGATTTGAGCCCTGAGAGTGTTACTAACCTGAGCAATTAGTCACCACAACTGCTGCCACAAAAATACAGATTGAGGCTGGGCTTGGTGGCTCAGCCTGTCATCCCAGCACTTTGGGAGGCCGAGGCGAGTTGATCGCCTGAGCCCACAGGTTCAAGACCAGCCTGGGCAACTTGACGAGGCCTTGTCTCTAATAAAAAAAAAAAAATAAGCCAGGCATGGTAGCGCGTGCCTGTAGTTCCAGCTCCTTGGAAGGCTGAGGCGGAAGGATCGCCTGAGCCCAGCAGGTCGACTCTGGAGTGGCTGTGAGCATGTCAATGCACCCAGCCAGGGCAACAGAGTGAGACTCCAACTCAGAAGAAAAAAAAATACAGACTGTGCCAAGCCTGGAAGAGAAGACATGGTTAAGAAAATTTAGTTATTGTTATAGAGCTGAACTGGGGCCTGCTTGCCCAGCCGTCCACCCCAAGGCAGGCTCCGGTGGGAGGAAGGCCTTTCCTGCAGGGCCCCGAGCTGGGCAGACAGGGCGCCTCTGCTCACGTCGCAGCCTCCCACGCCTGGGGACAGGGGGACGTCAGGGAGGCCGAAACCGCAGACAGAGCCAAACGTCAGTCCATGGAAGTTACAAGTTGGTTTAAATGCAGACGGGCCGGGATCTTAGAGTGAGGGGTTGCAACTCATAGGGAGAGTCACAGGTTTCCCGACTTGCAGTTGGTTAAGGAAGCCAAACTTTGTGTGCAGAACTGGGGATCCGTCGAAAGATGCCGGCTGGCTCGGGGAGGGACTTTCTGCAGCCCCTCAGGAAGAGCCGGAGGACACACGCCGTGGGGCACGTGGCCGTCACCCCCCCTCGGAGGCCTGAGTGCCAGGCGGTCGGTGTGGTGGGGTGCTCAGGGTCGGAGCCTCCGAAGGACACCTCGGGGACACGTGCTAGGCCTTCTCTCTCGTCTCCGGGGGAAGGCAGACTTCTCTGGAACTTTAATTTCCTTGGCTGTTGCTTTGGGCTGTCAGCGCCTTCTTGTTTAACAAGTTTCGTGTACACTTCTGGGACCAGCCGGTGCCTGGAGTCCCCTTGAAGCAACGAGGATTTTCCTTTATTTCCGTGCTTAGGGTCTGCAGGCCCCTGTTTGAGGAGGTCCCTGCTCCGTGCCGTTGTTGTAATACCGCCGATTTGGAATACACCGGACGTGGCAGACCCCGTGCCGCTGTGGTCCCGCGGGCCGCTCAGGCAGCCTGTTCTTTCCAGGGAAGGGAAGAGGGGCTCAGAGCAGCTCAGTGACTGGCGCGAGCGCCTGCGCTCCCGGCGGCAGCGGGAGGCTCAGCCCTGCCCCACCCAGAGGCCATGTGTCTGTCCACACATGCAGTCGCCCTGCCAGTCTGTTTGCTCACTAGTGCCCAGGGCCCTGATACTGGAAGCAAGGGATCGGCCGTGGTGGGAAACTGCCAGGGGAGGCCGGGAGGGGGCGCACTTCGTCAGTAAGCATCCCCGGTCTCAAACCAGGTGAAGTAGGGGCCAAAGTGAGGCCCGACTTGACCTGTGCAAGGCCCGTTTGTATGCCTAACCCTGAGTTGTGCCCCACAGTTGGAGTCTCACCCTGTCGCCCCGGCTGGAGTGAGGTGGCACACCCACGGCCACTGCAGCCTCGACCTGCTGGGCTCCGGCGATCCTTCCGCCTCCGCCTTCCGAGTAGCTGGAACTACAGGCGTGTGCCACCATGCCTGGCTAAGTTTTTGGATTTACTGTAGAGGCGAAGTCTTGCCAAGCTGCCCAGGCTGGTCTCGAGACCCTGGGCTCAGGCAGTCCTCTTGCCTCCGCCTCCCAAAGTGCTGGGATGACAGGTGTGAGCCATTACGCCCAGCCTCCATGCCTTTAAAATTAAAAAAAAAAAGAAAAAGAAAACAAGCAAACACACACACACACACACACACACACAAAACAAACAAATTAAAAAAAGAAAGAAAGCCAGTCAGAGGCAATGAAATGAGTAGGACTTTGGAAAGGGCATAATTTGCTTTTAAACAGAAGTCGAACTGGAAGGACGTTGCTGGATGAACTGCGGTCCTGGCAGGCTGGCTACCTGCCCAGTGCTGGCTAGTTTTGCCCGGCCTGCCCTCTCAAGGTGTTTGCTCTCCATGGCGAGCGTGTCCTCGGTGACATATGTGGTTAACTTCCTGAGCATGTGTGGCTGGGCCGTGAGTGGGAATCTTTGTGACTTTCAGGCAGAGAAAGGTCCACCTGCAGACCCTGCGGGCGCTGTCCCAGGTACAAAGCATGACGCCGCGGGAGCGGATGCGGCTGAGGAAGTGCCAGGCCGCCGACGAGAGCGCCAGGAAGCTGAAGTAAGCACCCCCCACGGCCAGGCGGCGCCTCCCAGGGGCTGCGGGGGCCTGGAGAAGGCAGAGCCAAACAGGCAGCCAGGCGTGGGATCCCCGCACCAGCCTGTCACCCGCGGGCCCCTCAGAGGATGCCGCTGAACCGCAGGGCACGTCCAGGCCTGCTCCTCCCGGCCTCCAGGCCTGGGGCAGGGAACGCGTCACAGGCAGGCGGTGGCCACGAGGACAGCCGAGTTGGCTCCCAAATGACGCCTCACGGTCGCGATGGCTTCTGCAGGGCACACTGGACCGAGAGGGGGCGGGGGCGGGGCGCCTACCTGCCTCGTGCATCCTGGGGTCTGCCACCGGCCTTCCCCAGGGGCCCTGACCCACCGGGGAGAGGTGGTGGGCAGGAAGTCCTTAGCTCTGGGCAGGAAGCCGACTGGAAACAGCTCTGTGCTGTCCAGCAAAGTGTCTGGGAAAGTCCACGCTCAGGGCAACGCAGCCATGGGAGACATCTCTGGTAATTAGGTGTTCACATGAAAGAGTGAAATTTCCGGCGTGGGCCGGGATGTACAGCAAGGGGAGCCCCTGCTCACCGTTGGCGGGGTTGCAAGTCGGGGCGGCCATCATGGAAAACGGTGCGAGTCTCCTGATGAAATGAAAAACAGAAACAGAACCTCCCATTTGATCTGACCATGAGCCTCGTGGGCTTATATTCACACGAAATGAAGTCAGCATGTCCGAAGACTGTACTCCTGTGCTCACTGTAGCACAGCTCAGAGGCCAAGATATGCCCCCAACCCAGGCATCCACCGACGGATGAGCGCTTCGAGACGCATGGCTTAGAGACGCAATGGCACACTAGCCAGCCTTTAAAAAGAACGGATTCTGTCACTTGCCACGAGACGATGATGTGGAGGACGTTCATTATGTTAGGGGAAGTAAGCCAGGGAGAGAGAGGCCAGTGCCACGCAACCTCACACGTGGACTCTCCGAGTCGGACGTGTAGAATGGCGGTTACTGGGAGGCTTGGTGGGAGACGGAGGTCGAGGGCACAAGCCGCAGGAGGCTTCAGCGTGGGCATCTGGTGGCCGTGGTTCACCCGGCCTGCCAACGCGCACGTTGCCGGGAGGGTGACCCTGGATATCCTCCCCCGACAACAGGGGCGAGTGTGTGGAGGGACGGGCATGGCGACTAGCTTGGTCTAACAATTTCATAGAGCGTGCGTGTATCAAAACTGCATCGGTATACCATGCACACAGTTGTTATTTGGTGTCCATGAAACCTCAGTACAGCTGAAGAAAGACACATGTATTAAAAAAAGGAATTTCAAAGAGCCCCGAACTCTCAGTTTCTCAAGCCGACAGATCATGTGGGAGTTAGCCATCTTCCTAAGGGTCCTTCTTTCCTTCTCCTCCAGTCCTTTGGGAGCTCAGAGGCCCCAGCCAAGAACTAGGGAGACAGAAAAGACCTGCAACGCAGACCTTCGCTCTGTGACCTTAACGTGTCTTAAAAATGAGGCCGGGCGTGGTGGCTCAAGCCTGTCATCCCAGCACTTTGGGAGGCCAAAGAGGGGATTTGGGAGGGGATTGCCTGAGCCCATGGGTTTGAGAACAGTCTGGGCAACTTGGCAAGACCTCGTCTCTACAGTAACTAAAAAATGAGTCAGGCGTGGTAGCGTGCGCCTGTAGTTCCGGCTACTCGGAAGGCTGAGGCGGAAGGATCGCCAGAGCCCAGCAGGTCGAGGCTGTGGTGGCCGGGAGCGTGCCACTGCACTCCAGCCTGGGCGACAGAGTGAGACCCCAACTCAAAAAAAAAAAGAGATTTGGGATGTCCTTGTGCTTAGAATGAATACCTTGATGAACCCAGCATGATTCTGAGACCCTTGTCTCTTAACCATGCTTTCTTAACAAATGTAGAAAAAGAGGTCCCCGAAAGGACATCGTGGGCAGTGACGTGCTGGTCAACACTGAACAACCAGCTCCGGGCTTGCAAGGGGTTGCTGGTTTCTGTGGTATAACTACTCCCACTGTGGCCAGTCTTCAGCCACCAAGGGGATATCACTTAGTGTTCAGGTAAGAAGATCTGTCCACAGCCTGCTCTTTCTGTAGCACCGAGTGTGGGTGTCACTGGGACAATGGATTCACATAGATGCCTTGAGCCAGGGCACCAACTCACAGCCCAGATAGGCTCCTGACACCTCAGAAATGGCAGTATTTCCAAGGTACCAGGCTCATGCCCCTGGCTGAGGGTAAAAGAAAATTAAATCTCCCATAGGAACCAATTAAAAAGGCAAATTTAATCATTTACATGCAGATGACAAATTATTATTCAGATTAAACCGGTTTTGTATACAAAAAAGTCACAGATTTTCTACATGACACATTCTTATTTTCCTTATTGAAAGATAATGATTTTAAATAAAGTTGGTCTTGATTTTATGAATAAATTGTATTGCAATTGTTTCTGATTGTTATTTCTGGAATTCAAGAGAGATCGCATGTTTTAACTAGAAAATGACTCCATTGTCAGAAGAGCATAATGTGTTCATTTTTTAGAGAAGAGAATTTGCTGGAAGGATGTTCAGCGACTTTTCAAAGAATCTAAGTATTAATTAGCACACAAGTGATCACAGGAGCCCAAATCTTTCTTCTGTTAGTAGCAGATTTTTGGAACTCAACTCTCTAGCAGTAGAGGAAACAAAGAAAATGTTGCCTCCACGGTGGCTCTTGTATATTTTCCCATCGTCTGTTTTTGACACACAACTCTGTTTTCCCTCGTTTATGGCTTTGTTCCTCGAAGCGGTTTCCGAGTTACGAGTGTGGAGCGGGCAGAGTGCTAGGCCTTGGGAACGCGCCCCATTCTCACACCCTGAGAGTGTGCAGGGATGAGCCCCGCCTTCTCCTTCCGCTGTGTTTAGGATGCTTGGCGATGAGCGAGCGCAGGCTTGTGTGTGCTTGACGGAGACTCACCGGGTGCTATGCTGTGAACACCTCACTGAGGGAGGGCTGACGACCCAGCTTCCCAGCACCCCAGCCAGCTGTTGAAACAGGCATCACACTTATTTGATAACATAGATGTGGTTTTAGCAATTTGCAGTTATTTTTTCTGTGTTCACTTTAAACCTGCAGAAAGATTGTGGAAGAAAAATATGAAGAAAATAGCAAACGATTGCAAGAGTTGAGGTCTCGAAACTTTCAGCAGCCGAGTGCTGACCTACTGGCGGTAAGTGTCCTCGTACTGTAAGTTTTGCACACAACTTTTTCTTGCCCCAGATTCTTCCTTTTCCTGGGGTTGGTCGGGCAGAAAAGGGACAGGGTAGAAGACAGAAGCCTCCAGACCAACTCGGCCGGATTCCAGGGCCAGATTCCAGGGAAGATGCTAGAACGGAAGTCAGCAGTGGGTGCCAGCACCCATCCCAAGCAGCTGTGGCGAGAGGCGGGCCAGGGGATGGACCCGACAATAGCTGAGTGTCAGTGGCTGCAGGATCAGGGAGCTGGCTCTGAGCGCATGGCCGGTGGGCTGAACGGTGACCACAGACACGCGTGCAGGTTGTCGATTCCACCCATGCTTTGCTGCTTTCCCTCCATCGTGCTCTGTCTGGCTTCTTACTCCATCCTGTTAATTTTCTGCTCTCACCCCTGGTGTTCATCACCTCATCCCAATGCTGAAGAACTGCCATCGGCGTCCCACGTGAGCGGGACCCCAAGTTCAGATCCTCGGCCTCCCAGCTCTCCTCCAGCGCTTGACAGCTTCTCCACCGGCCTTGGGGTGGGCTCTGCAAGGTCATGTTTGGCAGTGAGCATCGCACCCGACTCCTAAGCCTTTGGGGAAAGGCAGCTGGGGGCGAGGCCAGTCTTTGGAGAACTTTTGCTGGCTCAGGTGCCCGTGCACTGAGTGGAGGCCCTGCATCTGGGAGGGACTTGGGAAGCACCAAGCCCTGAGCTGGAGCACCAGTCCCTCAGCCCACAGCACCGGTTCCGCTGTAGCTCAGTCGCCAGAGGGCTCCACGCCTTGGGAGGCACGGTGGTCCCCAGTGGCCCTCATGCTCTGTCCGTATGAGGGGAGAGCTGCCAGCGATCTGCCTTCCTCAATTTTTTACGGGCTCTGGGGCCTTAGAGTTCTCAACATCCCAGGTTGGACAGACAGGGCCTGGCCTCCTCGGCCTTGCGAGCCGCCCTCTGTTTCCTGCACCAGGTGGGCAAGGTGGATGTGGGTGGTGTGTGCCCAATCCAGTCCCCGTCCATGCCCTGCCACCCCAGTCTGCGAAGCAGCTGTGGGCTCTGTCACGGCCCCAGCACCTTGGCCAGGGGAGGATTTGCTGCTGAAAGGGTGTGGGCCGTGAATGTGGGCTCCGCCTGGAGAAGGGTCTGGAGGCCTCCGCGGGTGGAGGCCCGGCCGTCTCGGAGCCCCACGAGCCCGTCCTCAGCTCCCCAGGCGCCCTCCAGGCCTCGCAGGATGAGCGTGGGATGTCTTCCTCGGGCTGCATCGTGTGTCCCCAAGGGCTGGGAGCACACACGCCCATGTCCTCACAGGAGGCCGACCGTGCAAGGAGGATTTGGAGACTCGTGCGTGAACTGCGTGTTCACTCGGCAGCAGGACCCGGGACGTCGTTTTCCGGAATGCGCCAGGCCTTTTGGTGCTCTGGGGTTTCCCCTAGGGTTGGAGACTGAGGCGTGCAGATGTGGCCATATTTCATTTGGCAAAATCGAAGTGATTTTCTGTATTCCTGAAGTCGCCATGAGGCAAACAAAAGCGTCGTTCCCGGTAGGATCGAAAAGAGCGGGGTCTGATAACTTGCTTAGCCGTTCTCTTTCTTCCTTTGACTCTCGACATTCCGAGTTCCATGTCCCTTTTATTTCTGGCATAGTCGTCGTCAGTGCTGTTACTACACCGCAGGCAGTCCCGTGGCTCCCGCAGTCGGGGCCCCTCGGGGCCCGCAGTACCGAAGATGAGCCTGAGGCCCGCAGCGGACAGACTCTCAGGCGCTCTTGCTGTCCCCAGTGCCCCGTGGAGCGTGGGCGCCGGCAGGGAGGCCTGGTCTTGGCCCAGCTCCAGGGGGGACAGAGAGGCTTTCCTAAGGATC
This sequence comes from Cephalopachus bancanus, assembly GCA_027257055.1. NCBI lineage: Eukaryota > Metazoa > Chordata > Mammalia > Primates > Tarsiidae > Cephalopachus > Cephalopachus bancanus. The sequence continues at coordinate 1,297,183 of JAPVLO010000177.1, read as the reverse complement.
CCATGGCTTCCCGGCGTCCCCAGTGACTTCCAATTCCGCCCCCTCCCATCAGCAAGGGCCAAGGCAGCAGTGGTTCCGGCCAAAGACCAGGCTCAGTCTCTGACTTCTAACATGCGGCCCCATGCCTGTCTTTGGCCCTGGCCTTCCGGAAGTTTCCTGCATTGAATATCCTCTGGTGAACAGGCCAGGGAGCCAAGGGGCGAGCCAGCAGGAGAGCGGGGGGTGCCTCGGGTGAACAGGCTCCTGAGCCAAGCCTCTGCCTGGGGGCATCTCCGGGGGCATCCTCCCGGCTGGCTCTGGAGAAGCGTCCTTCTCCGGGCTGGCTCGGCCCTGGGTGTCCTGCCTTCTCTGTGCCGTGGCCTCTGCCGTGTCCCTCTGGCCCCAATTCCCAATTTCCGCCTCTCTCTTCAGGAAAGCCTTTGCCCTCACCGGTCCGGATTCTTGTGGCTTGAGGCAGTCTAGACTCGAACTGTGCCTGATTCCCCTGCAGATTCTGGTTCAGCTGGTCCCTGCCACTCCCACACTGCTGGCCGAGCCCACAGCGACGGACACCGGGCAGCAGGCCTCCCGACGGCAGGACCTCGCCTCCAGGGGGAGGGCGACCCGGAGAAGCGTGCTGAGAACAGACCTTCATGGGAGGAGCGGCCTGAGGGTGGAGGGCAGAGGGGCGTCAGGCGGGGAGAGGCAGGTGGTCCCTTGCAGGGACAGGAGTCAGGCGGTTCACGACGTCCAGAGACTGAAGGAGGAAGACAAGGAGCACGCTGCAGAGGAGGCCGAGGGGCTAAACATCTCGGGAAAGGGTCCCTGAGCCTGAAAATGAAGCAAACCAGAAGAAACTGGAGCGACCAGACGCCAGGGGCTGAAGGAGAGGGAGAGAGGAAGACTCTGGGCTCCAAGCACCCGCCTGCACACGCATTCGTGGCTTCACGTCTCCTGACCTCCAGCTGCTCCGACTCCTGTTCCTTCTCCCTTGTCTTGCCTGGCAGAAGCAGCCACGTCAATTTCAAAAGCAGCCGCAGGAGAGATGAGCATGGGTGGGGAATGGGCTGTCACCTCCTAGCGTCTTGGGAGGCTTCTTGGTGGCATCCGGGAGTGCGGCGGGCTTTGCTTTTCAGACCCTAAATGACAAGGCCTTTGGTTTTGACGGGTGTTTTCTGCTTGGCTGGATTTGGGCTTTGAAATCTTGAGGCTCAGTCAGTGAGCCTTCACATCAGGCGCCGATTCTTGAAGGCTGACAGCTTGGAAACAACTTGATGCCCTAATGCACAAGAGCTGGTGCAGAGTTCATGGTGATCAGGTGGCCGGGCCTGTCCCCGTCCCATGGCCTGTGCAGCGGTCCTGGTGCAGAGTCTGCAGTGATTGGGTGGGCAGGCCTGTCCTTTGTCCTGTGGCCTGTGCAGCTGTGTTGGTGCAGAGTCCATAGCGATCGAGTGGCCAGACCTGTCCCCATTCTGTGGCCTGTGCTGCTGTCTTGGCGCAGAGTCCATAGTGACTGCGTGGCTGGGCCTCTCCCCCGTCCTGTGGCCTGTGCAGCTGTCCTGTGTGGAGGGTGGGTCTCTGCAGAGTCCATAGCGAGCGGGTCTCCACATGTGGATGAAATGGCGATGCAGGTTCATGCAAATCTGCTGGGAGCCAACATCTATAACTACATGTATGTAGGCCTATAAGGGCCCGTCTGGAGAATTGTCTCTGACACAAGGAGATCAGTAACATCTGCGATATTGGCGTATGAATAAAGACCAATGCACATACATAACAATAAAATTTACAACATTAATATACAAAATTTAAGTATGATTGGAAGAAAATTCACAGTAGAATCATTTTCTATTTCTCCCTCTTTTCTTAAACTGTTTTTTCCTTCTCAAGATATTTTTTAGCTGTTATTTCCTGGTAAACTGGTTAGTCAGCCTTTGTTCTTGCTAGAAAGTTTTCCCTTAGGTTAAAATTAAACATTATAATTGTGATAATAGTTTTGTTATGTTGCCTTAGGTCAAGCAGAACGTTCCTGGTTTCTGTATGTGCTGAAACTCTCAGTTTACGTCAGCCCCCCAGCTATTGTCATGGCAACGGTGCAGTTCATTGTTTCAAAGTAGTGTGACAGGTTCCCAGACGCAGGTAGCTTTCACACAACAGGAAATAAGATTTAGGTTTTAGGTTAAATTACAGTTATATTAAGTTTTATAGAAGATAAGAGTAAGTTTATAGTTTGGATATTAATTAAGGCTAGTGATAAGGTTTATAAGAGTTTATAATAAAATAGTGGTTCAATTAGAATAATACACAGTGTTAAGAGTTAAGTAATGAAGTATATAAGGAAGTAAAGTTTAAACACGAGAAATTCATAGAAGTAATGTTAAGATTTTAGTTTAAGGATAAGTTTTTAGGTAATTAGTATAGGATTCTAGGACATTGCATATTAAAAATCAGTAGGTTATAAGTATAATAAAAATAAGTTCATAGATATAGTGTAAGGTTAAGTAATATTTAATGTGGTGTTTGATTATAACTTAGAAAGTTACAATAATAAGAGTACAGGCATAAGTTAATAGGATAAATATAAATTGAGTAAGGATAGAAGATTAATATAAAGTTAAGGTAATAATAAGTTGATAGTCTTAATTGTTAAGAATCATTAGAAGTTATTAATATTGGATTTAATGTTAATCAGAGTTTAGCTCACTGGATTGATTAGAATTTAGAATTAATCAAGAAGTTTAGAACATAAAGTATAACATGAATGGGTTATGGGAAACATCTTGTGAAACTATTGATTAATTTGTGTACCTGTTACATTGTGGGCAGCACGTCATGCATCATGGAATTGTAATTGAGTGTTTGGAACTTGAAAGTCTCGTGATAATCTTGTAAGGCATAGTTTGTAAACCACGTTACACATCATGGAATTTGTACGCCCCCAGCAAGTGATTGTCACACTGCTGGAGGGTATGAAAAATGGTATATAAGTTGGAAGAAGGTTGAATAAAATTGGCTTCAGTCCTGATCAGACTGTTCCCAGAAGAAACTGCCTCTGAGTGGTCTCTTCTCGCCGTCTGGATTCTCCGTTGCGGTCCTTACCCACCCTCGGTCAGGGCTGGTCCCCGACACAAATCCTTCTCTTCCTGTTTGTCCTCAGGGAGATCACAGCTCAGATACACACTTGCCTTCAGACTGTTTCTGAAGTGCAGCAAAGCGACACTCCGCGCACTCTCTGTTCTTTGTTTTGAAATCACTCTGCGATCCGTTATTGACCCTGTGATATTTGAAGCCCATTTCACCTCCCTAAACTGTAATTATGCAGTGCAGAAAGCTGACTTCTTAACCCTTGAGGACGAGATCCTCACAGACGCCACTCTGCAGCGGCATGGCTTCATTTACTTGTTTTTTTCCCCAGTAGCTTGCAATAACAAACTTTATTTTTCTTACTAATCTTTTTTTCTTCATTTTAAAGTGGGGTGCAATTCAGGGTCAGGTATAGAAATGGTCATTGTACAGGTAAAGTCTGGGCCTCTCTTCGGTCCCCACTTCGCGTGGCTTGAGACTAGGTCCCCTTATGGATGAAGCGTGTCCCCCGGCTTCATTTACTCTTTAAGGTGGGTTTGTGGAAGCCCCTCTTGATTTGGGAAGCTCACCTTTCAGTTTTTTGAAGTGCAAATCCTTTCCTCATGTGTCTCCTAGATCTTTTTCTTTTAGGAAACTGGGGGTCCCAGAACCACAGGACTTTCCAAACTAGCAGAGAGCTGGGGTCGCGCCAGCCAACACGGTGACTGAGAGGCGGAGACTGAGCGGGGCGGGGGTGCCCTGGAGTGGAACGTAAGGAAGGCTCGCTCCCGGGCGCCGGCGGGCCTTCGGAGCCCGTGGGATCCTGCTCCCCCACCGGGCCACGGTCCTGAAGCTGAGGCCCACAGGGTTCCCTGCGCTGCCCGGGCCTCGTGCCTCACAGATCCAGGCTGTTTTTCTCCTCGCAAGCTGCCCTCCTGAGGCTTGAAGACACTGCCGTGGCTGAGGGAGAGGCCGGCCGGCTGGCTTCCCGAGGCTTTGCATGGGAATGTTTCCCCTGGGGCGGTGCTGCCACCTCTGTCCGCTTCTCATGGGCTGCCACTTCCCTTCTGCAAGGACCTGGATGCACCGGCCCCAGAGGACTGGCCTTCCCCGGAATGCAGTGAGCTGCAGCGGAGCGCAGAGGACGCCGCGGCTGCCCTTGGACCGCACGGTACGTGTGTGTTGTTCTCAGAAGGGGGCTGTCTGCTGCTCGTGGGTGGGTGCGGCCCACCCGGCGGGGAGCCCCGCCCGCCTGCGACCCCCGCTGCTGCTTGGCCAGGGCTGAGCTGTGGCCAGGACGGAAAGCACAGAAGCCAAGAGGGGCCGCCTGTCCATCTCTTCTTTGGTTTTGTTTTTTTTTTTTTGAGTCGGAGTCTCACTCTGTCGCCCAGACTGGAGTGCAGCGGCCGCTCCCGGCCACCGCAGCCTCGACCTGCCAGGCCCCGGCGATCCTTCCGCCTCAGCCTTTCGAGTGGCCGGAATTTCAGGCATGCGCTACCACGCCCGGCTGATTTTTTGATTTATTGTCGAGATGAGGCCTCGCTGCCCGGGCGGGTCTCGAACCCGCGGGCTCAGGCCATCCCCTCACCTCAGCCTCCAAAGGCGCGGGATGACCGGCTGAGCCACCGAGCCCGGCCTCTTCTTGGGGGTCGAGGCCGAACTGGAAACTCACCTGGTGGGGCCGCCTCGCGTGTGACTGGGAACGGTGCCCGAGACACCGTCTCGCCTGGCTGGGAAGCACCCCGACCCTCGCACGGCCAGGCGCGAAACCCGAAGCCGGGCTGCGGGCATCAGCCACTCAGACGTGCGTCGCCGCCGGAGGTAGCAGTGCGCGGCCCTCACCGGCGGGCAGACGCTCCGCAGCCCAGGGGCTGAAGGCCCGAGTCCTGGGGGAAGCGCGGCCACCTCCTCTCCCAGGTTTCGACTTCCTCTTCCGCGACGCGGGACCCCAGGGCTCCCAGCAGGGCTGCTGTGGAGAGACTGCGAGGCCAGGCCGAGGGGACTGCACTCGGCGCCCCGCACACGGGTTGGGCCGTCGGGGGAGGCGGCCGTGGCGCCCGCTCCTTGACTGGCGAGTGGTGGGTGAACACGCGGCTGCGCGCGAGAGAGCTGTGGCCTCCGGGAGCAGAGGCCGAGGGAGGACGCGCACGGCGCGGCCATTTCTAGGGAAAACGCCCGGAGGACAGACCCCGGGCGGGGCCGGAAGAGGCGCGGAGGGCGGGGCGCCCTGGCCGGGGTCCGTCCCGTGGAAAGGGCGCGAGGGAGCTGCGGGGTCTGCGGCCAGCCGCGGGGGCCGGGCCTCGGGCGACCCGCAGGCGGGGCCCCGGCAGAGCCCGCCCGCGTCCCGCGGCGCTCCAGGCGGGGCCCCGGGCGGCGGGGCGGGGCCTCAGAGCGCGCGGGGCTGGCGGCGGGGCGGGGCCTCAGAGCGCGCGGGGCTGGCGGCGGGGCGGGCCTCAGAGCGCGCGGGGCTGGCGGCGGGGCGGGGCCTCAGAGCGCGCGGGGCTGGCGGCGGGGCGGGGCCTCAGAGCGCGCGGGGCTGGCGGCGGGGCGGGGCCTCAGAGCGCGCGGGGCTGGCGGCGGGGCGGGGCCGCAGAGCGCGCGGGGCTGGCGGCGGGGCGGGGCCTCAGAGCGTGCGGGCTGGCGGCGGGGCGGGGCCTCAGAGCGCGCGGGGCTGGCGGCGGGGCGGGGCCTCAGAGCGCGCGGGGCTGGCGGCGGGGCGGGGCCTCAGAGCGCGCGGGGCTGGCGGCGGGGCGGGGCCTCAGAGCGCGCGGGGCTGGCGGCGGGGCGGGGCCTCAGAGCGCGCGGGGCTGGCGGCGGGCCGGGCCTGAGAGCGCGCGGGGCTGGCCCAGCGGAGCCGCCGGTCTTCGGCCGCGGCGCCCCGGCCTGGGTCCGCGAGGGGTCCTCGGGGCCGCGCGGCAGCACAGCAGCTCTCGGGCAGCCGCCTCGTGCCCTCCTCCAGTCAGGAGCCGGGGCCGCGGGGCCCAGCTTTGCCCGGAGGGCCTCCCGGCAGGGCCGCCGTCCGCCGTGCGTGCCCGGTGCCTGAGGCGCTCAGGGTGGCGCCGGCCCGGCTGGAAGGGTGCGTGGAGCCCCTCCTGTCACAGACACGGCAGGCAAGTGGATGTAACGTCACGTGGATCTGTGCCTTGGCCCTGCTAGAGGTGTGTCTTTGCGACATCATGTGGCAGCCGTGACGTGCAATCTGGAAGCATGGAAGTGTCCCGTGGGCCTTTCTTCCCGGGAATGGAAGAGTGAGGACGGTCCCTGGGTCGTGCTTGGCACGCGTGGCCGGCGTACCGCTGGCCTTGCTGTGTGCGTCGCAAGCCCCGGACAGGGTGCTGAACGGCGGTCTGGCACCGGCGCGTCCGGGCCCAGCCTCCCAGCCTCAGGCAGCAAGCATGCTTCCTCCGGCGTCTCATGGACGAGAAGCCAGAGATGGCAGGATTTGCCAAGGGCACCAGAGCGCTGCCCCCAGGCAGCACCCTCCCAAGTGCCCCCAGCCTGTGTGTCGAGGTGACGGGTGGGAGCCGTAGACGCAGAAGACAGGCAAGCACGCCATGTGCAGGGGACCTCAGGAGGCGGAGAGTCTGTGTCACGTGTCTCTGAGCCCCTGCTGTGAACGCAGTCGCCAAATCACTCGTAAGCTGGCCCTGACCAAGGTTCCAGCCGCCACAGGAGACTGGAGCTGCCAGCGCCCCGCCCCTCCCCACCTCCCGGGGTCTCGGTAGGGTGGATGGCGCGCGGACTCACCAGCCAAGTGGAGGGGTCGTGCCCACGCCCCCGACCGCCTGGCTCACGTTGAAGGAAGTTCAGTCTCCAGAACGAGCTGTCAGAGCAAACGAACATATCACAGCTTTAGGAGGACCGAAGCCTTGTAAAGTACTTTAACCATTTCCCTGATTTTTCCTCTCTGCTAATTCTTATTTTCCAAATGCGAGTTTTTATTGAACATTGAACTGAAAAGGGAGACTTTGAGCTACGGAAATGCAGCCTTTGGGACTGATGATTCACTAGAACGGTGGGCAGCCACACTTGATTAGTGATCACAGAGCTCAATCTAAATGAAATTTTGAAACATGAGACTTTAATTTGTTGATGAGCTCTGAAGTGGTTAATTATGTTCCCAATGAGCTTTGTCTTATAGAAGGTTAGACTTCAAACTTTCAGCACCCAGAGGGAGTTTTTGTTTATTTTTTATCTAGCGTACATACGTAAAATAAAATTACCCAGTCATTTTTTCAAAGCTTCTGTGCCAAATGTTTAATCAGTCTTTGATGTTGGCTTGGAAAATTCCCTCTGGGATGTTGGGAGTTAGCTGCAGAGAAAAAAGACAGGACAAGACTTACTACTGACATTTGGTATGCATGCCGTCGGTGACAGCTGATCTAATCTAGACGAAGTCTTGGGCGACATCATCATCAAACGAGAACGCAAACTGGAATGTTAAGAAACGCCCCCGTCACTCTTTCTGCGGAACTCTGATGATTCTCACATCCCGCTCTCCGCCAGGCACGTCCTTCGACTCCAGCCTTATCTTCAGCAATGCAAAGCTGAGTGTCAGAGCAGTGTTCCTTGCAAAGCTGGGATGGTCTGAGACTCATGGGCTTGGCCCACCCAACCATTCCGAGGTGGAGATGGCCGTGAAGCAGGCCCTGGCTGCCTGCCGGCAGCTGGCCGGCGTCACCTCCTCACTTCCCTTTCAGCCGCTCCTTGAGCAGGTCCCGGGCCTTTCCCTGGGCTCAGAGCATCTCTGGTATTGAGGGGGTTGCATGTGCCCACCTGCAGGAACTCCCCGTGCCTTTCCAGTGTGGGCGTCCCTGTGGCTTATGACGTCGCCTCTTCCCACTCAGCGTCCGGTGGAAAGAAGGTGATTTGAGCTAGTAAACATGATCTACTTTTAATGTTTTAGTTTTAAACAAGAAGTCCTCCCCTCCTCAGCAATTCCACTTCTAGGTGGTAACCTGAAGGAAATGAAAGCACGTCTGTGGGAAGAGCTGTACACAGTTTTATTCATAAGTTGTAAAAACAAGAAACGATCAAGTGTCCGTCAACAGGTGAATGGATACACAAGGGGGTTTGTCCATGCAGTGTATGCAACTCGGCAGCGAGAAGGAACAGGCCAGCAACATACACGACAGTACGGAGACGTTCAGAACCACAGCACTGAGTCAGGGAAGGGTCACACGGAAGAGCTCGTTCTCAGGGAGTCCCTTTCTTGCTTGCTTTGAGTTGGAGTCTCCCTCTGTCGCCCAGGCTGGAGTGCAGTGGCACGCTCATGGCCCCCACAGCCTCGGCCCGCTGGACTCAGATGATCTTTCCACCTCTGCCTTCCAAGGAGCTGGAACCACAGGTGTGCACGACCACACCTGGCTAATTTTTATTTGCTTATTGTAGAGATGAGGTCTTGCCGAGTTGTCCAGGCTGGTCTCGAACCCATGGGCTCAGGCAATCCTTTCACCTTGGCCTCCCAAAGTGCTGGGATTATGGGCGTGAGTCACTATGCCTGGCTATTGAGTTCATTTCTGCGAAGTCCAGAACCAACAGCACTGATCTACCATGACAGTTGTGAGGCTAGGATTGCCAGGGGTTGGTGTGGGGTGGACTTCCAAAGGGCACCAGCAACTTTGTGACGATAGAAAACTTGGAAAGTCTGCTATCTTGGTTGTGATAATGGTTGCCCCAATGTGTAATTGGCCAAAGCTCATTGAACTCTACGCTTCGAGTGCATTTGACTGTCGACAAAGCATACCTCAATAAAGGTGACATGTAAAAAAATGTTGATGAAAGTCCAGAGTGTTAAACCGTGGGTCCTGTTTCTCTGCCTTTGCTTTAGCTGATGGACGACCCCGAAAGAGGTGGGTGAAGCTGTGGAGACAGAAAGCAACTGGGAAGAAGTCCAGGGATCACTTAGGCCGCGAGATGTGCAGCCTGGAAAATGGTCTCGGGCTTGGGGTTTTCCTCTCACATCGACGGAGCTGCATTGTCTCCCACAAGGAGCATGGACAGAGTACTGGGCTCATCTCTCGGGAGGAAGGCTGGCTACTTGGAGCTGAGGGCAGGGAGCCTGTGTCTTTTATCAGTGCTGGTTGGAGGGCTCATGCATCAGTGGCAGGAACCCGTCAGCAGGTCGAGAAGGACCCAGGGCCCGCGAATGCTGCCTGCGCACCACAGAGCAAGGGTGATGGCCCCGACCCCAGAGCCTGGCAGGGACAGAGGAGCCAGCAGAGCTGCCTGGCTCTTAGCCCCTGGAAGAGAGAGCCAAGTGTCAGGGTCGCTCCACACTCCCAGGTCTCCCATCACTTCCAGAGATCCAGGCGTCTTTATGAATGGTTTATTATAAGTCCTGATTGATGGCGGGTTGTGTCATGTTTGGTGCACGTTCTGCTGAGTGATGCTTGTGTTTCATGGTAGTGTTTCCACCAACTGTAGTTTTTACTCCCAGAAGTAGACGCCTCTGGTCACTCACTACTTTTCTGAGTCCTAGAGGATAATCAGGATGAATCTATTTTTGAATGAAGAGGTACTGATTCTCCACTCTGAGGTGTAGTTGATAATTCAGCGTGTTCCTTCTTTGTGATGCATCTCTAACCGAAATGTAAGAAAGTCTGTCCAATTTTAAAAATTTAAATGGGTGTAGACTACCACCTGCCCAACCATCACTTGACTGTGCGTCTTCGCCAAGCGTGATAGACATGGGCCATCAGTCCTGGAATACAGGTGTTCACAAGGAAGATCGGCACCTGTGGGCTTCTCAGAATCACCTGGGAAGGCTCTTGTGGTCCTGGGCCTGCCCCTCTGCTAAGTGTAAGCTGTACGGCAGTGACCAAGCTTCAGACCACGCTGGCAGGCAGAGCACCCTGTAAGGCCCCACTCATGGTTTGGGTTAAGTAGGACATCACACATTGCATACGCACCCGTCATGGCTTTGAGGCTGGACGAAACACAAACATATTGAGTACATTTTACATAATGTGCCTTAGAACGTGTTTTGGACTTGTCGTTTGCTTTCCCTGATGGATGAATTTATGTCCGTGCATGCCTGTTTCTCAGTGGTGCACCCAGGGCTCGTGTGCTCACCACCTGGAGAGCGCCATGGCGATGCCCAGAGCCAGTGAGTGCCTGTGCCCCAGACAGAGACCCGCTCGGACCCACATCTGGGTCCTGGCCTTCCTGTGTGCCGGAGCTGGGGTTTCAAGCAACACCTTTAACTTTTCTCATCCACAGTCTTTAGATTTATTTATCTTTAATCAATATGATGCAGTCAGTAACACCAGCCCCACAAGTTTACTGTGGGTAAGGGAGACAACGCACCTGAGATGTCTGTTTCTGCACTGGCTCAGCCGGTGGCAGGAGCTGCGATTCCCGGACCCGGAGTGGCTGATGGTCGCGTCCCCTCTCCTCCACCCCGGGACTCCACCCCAGCTCCAAGATCTCGCTCCGAGACGCCCTCCTTGGTTTGGCCTTTCCGACGTCACCTGCCAGAACGCCTCACGTTCTCCATAACATTCAAACTTCCTTAGAGCATACCCCATGCTGTTCTGAGGTTGTACTTGGCTTGTGCCCCAGCCTGGGTGGAAAAACTGGGATGTCTTTGTTAACAAGCCTATGAGAAGCACTTTCAAAAGCAATACAGTAAGCGGTTGTGTTTTAAAAATTATAGATATGAGGTAAACTACAATAACATGAAAACCTGTTCACATCTCACTCAGGTACACGTGGTGCACTGCTTAATGACAGAATGCGCTCTGAGAAGCATGTCATTAGGCCATCTCATCATTGTGCGGACGTCACAGTGTGTACTTACACACTCACACATGCCTCGATGGTACCACCTACCACACACCCAGGCCGCAGGACACGGCCCATCGCTCTGGGTTGCACACCCGGGCAGCACGTTCCTGAACTGAATACTGTAGGCAACTATAGCACAGCGGTAGGAATCTCAGCATGCCAATCCCTAGCAAAGCTGCAGTAAGCACGTGGCACAAAAGATAAAAGCCGGCACACCTGTGTGGGGCACCTGCCATGAATGGCACCTGCGGGGCTGGACACTGCTCTGGTGAGTCCGTGCATGATGGCTCGTGAGTGTGTAGGCCAAGGGCATTGCAGTCCACTCTGTGGCTGCTACAGACACTGGACACTTAGGCCACACTGGATGTATTTTTTTTTTGGAATTGGAGTCTCACTCAGTCGCCCAGGCTGGAGTGCAGTGGCACGCTCACAGCCACCCCAGCATTGACCTGCTGGACTCTGGCGTTCCTTCCGCTTCAGCCTTCCAAGTAGCTGGAACTTCAGGCACGTGCTGCCATGCCCGGCTAATTTTTGAATTACTGTAGAGACAAAGTCTTGCCAAGTTGCCTGGGCTGCTCTCGAACCCACAGGCTAAGGCAATCCACTTGCCTCGGCCTCCCCAAGTGCTGGGATTACAGACTGAGCCCACTGAGCCCGGCCTATATTTTCAAAATAGTTTTCTTTCTTTGATAAGAAATTAACCGTAGCTTACTGTAACTTTTTTACTTCATAAATTTTTTAAGTTTTAAAACTTTTTGGCTCAATATTTTGTAATATACTTAAAACACAGACACGTTGTTCAACTGTACAAAAATATTTGTATATCATCATTCAACTCGTAGTTTTCTATTTTTAACCTCAAAGCTTTTTTTTAAACTTACGGACCTGTTTTGTAAAAATGAAGGCACGAACACACTCGAGCCCAGGCCTACACAGGGTCAGCATCGTCAGTCTCGCTGTCTCTGCCCCCACGTTTCGTCCCTCTGAGAGGTCTTCAGGGGCAACAACGGGTGATGACAGCGCCTTCCGGATGCCTCCAAGGGACCTGCCGAGGCTGTTGACAGCTCGCTTCTTTCTGTAGAAGCAGGAAGGAGGCGCTCTGAAACAATGATACCAAGCATAGCACAGTAAATGCATGGACCAGGGAGACGGTGGTGTCTTGTCGTCGTCAGGTGTCATGCACTGTCCACAGCTGCACGTGCTGGACTTCTATAGGACCGGCAGGGCAGTTGGTTTGCCTGCACTAGCATCACTACAGACACCTGGGTAGGGGGTGTGCTACCCCGTTATGATGGCTGCAACGTCACCAGATGATGGAAATTTCTTGGCTCCGTGATGATCCCATGGTATCTTGGTCCCTTGCTGACTGAAAGACCGTTTGCAGGGTATGGCGGTACTTGTCCTTTAAAATTGTGGGTTGAATGTGTCCCCTCCAAAATCCAGGTGTTGGCCTGTGTCAGCATTCAGGGGTGGGGTCGTTGAGGGGTGATCAGGTCATGGGGACTGTCCCTCGTGCATGGGGTTAGATCCCCTTGTAGAGAGCCCAATGGGGCCGTTTGTCCCTCTTGTCCCCAGCTTGCCACCACGTGAGGACAGTGTTCCTCCACTCCAGCGGACACAGCGACAAGCTGCCCCATGGCAGCAGCCTCCCCGGATCCGCGTCCCTGGCACCTTGCCTTTGGACTTCCCACCTCCAGAAGTGTGGGAATCCACTTCCACTCTTTCTCAGTTACCCAGTCGGTCTGTGGCATTTTGTCATAGTAGCACTGTGGCAGGATTTAACAGAGAGAGATGGACACCAAGGTTACTTTGCCAGGAAGCAGCTTTTATTCGTGCCGGCACCAGCTCAGAGGATTCATATCTAAAGGCTGAGCCCTGAGTGCAGGGGGGTCATTGCCTTGTATACATTTGTAGTTTCTTGTCCCCCGGATAAGGCTCACATGTTAGTAACATACAGGCTAATCGGGTGTTTCACAGCTCAGATTTGCAGCAGAGTTACACATGCGCACTGCAGATTGGGAGCTACATTCCTTCCTTACATAAATCTTCCAAGAAAGCGCTTATCTTATGGTGCTAGAAGGACTTTCAGTATTCTGGGAAGGCTTTTATCTTCCTGTACTAGGAGGGCCCTTTTTCTCTCCTGGGAAGGCCTTTATTTTATTAGCCTTTGGGGGGCCTCCCTGCCTCAGCACAGGCAGACTGAGAAAAAGATGCAACTCGTGATAACTGTTTCTTTTCTTTCTTTCTTTCTTTTTTGCTGAGTTGGAGTCTCACTCCATCGCCCCGACTGGAGTGCAGAGGCATGCTCACGGCCACCGCAGCCTCGACCTGCTGGACTCCAGTGATCCTTCCGCCTCAGCCTTCCGAGTAACCGGAACTACAGGCGTGCACTCCCATGCCCGGCTAATTTTTTGGTTTATTGTGGAGACGAGGTCTCGCCAAGTTGCCTGGGCTGGTCTTAAGCCCGCAGGCTTAGGCAATCCACTCGCCTTGGCTTCCCAGAGTGCTGGGTGACAGGCTGAGCCGCTGAGCCTGGTCGATGACAGTTTCTTAAGCAGACTCAGGGAGAGCTGGATCTCAAAGTCTTCTCCAGAAGCGCCCTGGGAAACTGGGCCGTAGGACCCCAACGAGTGGGAGTCCGTGCATGTGAGGGGCTTGGACGACGGTGCTTTCGGCAGTCTCTCTAAGTGTGTTGCTTTATATGATATGAGAACATTCGCTTACATGTGTCGCTAAATTAATAGCATAACGTTGTAAGTAGAGCGCTGTTTATATTCCTAGTAGTTTGACATTCAAGTTTGATTTTCTCATTAGGGAATGAGGCAAGTTTAAGTTCTCCGGGTTTTCTTCCACTTCGACGTAGCCCAAATCCATCCTGTCAAAACCCGTTTTACACACTTCGGCGTCTCTGGAGTTGGGATGCAGCTTGAACTCGATGGCGTGTCACGGTTTAACGGACAGCGGCTTTATCGTGGTTGTTGATGTAGTGGTGCAGGCTAGCACTGATGGTGTCTCTGATTCAGTGAAGGGCAGCAGATGTCTCGGCGTGCTGGTCAGGCCAGGCTAGGCTGGCTGTGTAGCAAATGCGCCTGCTGGCAGAGGTAACGAGGCGGCTGTGTCTCATTCCTGAGAAGCCTCGGTGGCATGGACTCTCTCCGGGGGAGGTCTGCTGAAGACCGGGCTCCTCCTCTTTTGCGCCTCGGCCGTCTGAGCACGGCGGCAGCAGGTAGGTCGGAAGCGGCACGCCGCCACGCCAGTCTCGGCCTGGGGCCCCCTCCGCTTGGCTGCTCACCTTGGTCATGTGGCCTCCCAGCAAGGGCACGGGCAGTGCAGTCTCCCTGTGTCCGTGCAGGCGAGGACGGGCAGCTGGTGGGCACTGGGCAGCTGTCCCCACGACTGTTTCAAGCACCTGCTCCGACATCAGGGCAGTGAGCAAAACCACACAGCCAGCTAAACGGGGTGACCGGCCAAGCCTTTCACTGTTTTTCAAAAAAGACATGGCTTGAACCAAAGCCACCTAAAACAGACTTATTCCTTCATATTACATCACAACACGGATGACAAAAACAATGTACTTTTTTTTTTTTGAGTTGGAGTCTCACTCTGTCGCCCAGGCTGGAGTGCAGTGGCCGCTCCCGGCCACCGCAGCCTCGACCTTCTGGGCGCTGGCGATCCTTCTGCCTCAGCCTTCCAAGGAGCTGGAATTACAGGCAGGCACTACCATGCCCGGCTAACTTTTTTTTTTTTTTTTTTTTTTTTTAATCGTAGAGACGAGGTCTCACCAAGTGACCCAGGCAGGTCTCAAACCCGCGGGCTCAGGCAACCCACTCACCTCGGCCTCCCAAAGCCCGGGATTACAGGCTGAGCCACTAAGCCCGGCCGCCTTCTGTATTTCATCCAGAGTGTTCCATATGATCTGTGGGAGGGACGGGAGCATGGGCTTAGCACCTCTTGGCCAGAACCGGACGCTTCACCAAGTTCACTTTTAACTTTCATTCTCTTGCATCTTGCCTCCAGTCCTCTGTCCTGGCTCTATTTTTCACATCTTCCCAACCTCGTTGCTCCTGACTTCCATCAGTTTGCTGGTTTTGTCCACTCTCTGTGTATCTATGTCTACGATTACGCCCACACGTAAAGTCCTGCACCTACCTTTGTGTATGTATTTTAGACATCCTTAGCTATTTCTACAACTGTATCTCTATGTGAGCTTTTTGGAAGTCACACCCATGCCCCATAAGGTATTTTGTCGTGTAACTGCACTGACATTGACGTCCCGACTCTGCGGTTGGGCTTTCTTGCTCCCGCTTTGTGGCCGCTGTAGAGCGTTGATGCGAACATAGTGCCTGACTGTAGGTGTATCTGATGTGTATGGACGTTTCTGCTGGGGCATGTGCAGTGAAGTCCAGTTGCTGGGCCACTGAACACGGCTGTTTTCTGCTTTAGCGGATCCCCAGGAACACAGATCTTTTTTTTTTCTTTTTGAGTCGAGTCTCACTCCGTCGCCCAGGCTGGAGTGCAGTGGCACACTGACAGCCACCCCAGCGTCGACCTGCTGGGCTCCGGCGATCCTTCCGCCTCAGCCTTCCAAGCAGCCTGAACTACAGGTGCGTGCTACCGTGTCCGGTTCAACTTTGATTTATTGTAGAGACAAGGTCTCGCCAAGTTGCCCAGGTGGGTCTCGAACCCGCAGGCTCAGGCAATCCACTCACCTCGGCCTCCCAAAGTGCTGGGATTACAGGCTGAGCCACCGAGCCCGGCTACAATGTACTTTTTATTTTGAAATTTTGTGATTAGGCTCGAAAAACAAAACTTTCGATACACATGAGGCATCTCTTAAGTTGGCTCTTAAGTCCCTGAATCCGGTCCATAACATGCAAAAATCTGTACAGGGCCACACACAGCCTTGCCCACCCTGCTGGAGAGCATGCCGAGCTCATCAGGGCGACGCCTGGTCTGGGCCAGCTGCAGAAAGCTCTTCGGCCAGGCAGCAGGATGGTCAAGCCGATCTGGTGACCCGGGTGTCCCGGCGACGTCGGATCCTTGGGGCCGGCGGCCGTGTCAGGTCGCACGGCCGAGGGGAGGGGACGAAGGCTGCCGGTGGGACTAACGGCAGGTCGGCCGGCGCTGAGACAGGAGGCGGCCTGGCCACCTGGCAGGCTCAGGGCACAGGGGCCTTCAGAGCGGAGGAGGGAGGCAGACAGGGGATGCCGGCGCGGGAGTGGGGGGCCTTGCTGTGATGCGGGGGGCCCCGAGCCGAGGGGAGCCAGGGACCCCGGGAAGCTGGAGGGGGCAGAACAGCAGGTTCTCCCTCTAGGGAGCCCCAGAGAGGGGGCTGGGTAGGCAGCCGGCCTTGCTCAGCGGGGCCGTGTCAGACTTCTGACCTGCGGAGTGACCGGCCGACTCCATGTTGTTTTGGGTCGCTCGGTTTGTGGTAGAGCGTCAGGGTGGCCACAGAAGGGGAACACAGCTGTGCTGGGTTACGTCTGCAATTCCCACAGACTTTTGCTGAAGGGACTGAGATATTTTGCCTCGGCGCTCGGGCCACTCCTCAGTTTAAGAGTTTGCGACAGGCCTTCAAATTCGTGTTCTCTGGCCTTGGCAAGGGGACTTTCTGTTTTGTTTGGGGCCTCGAGGGCCACATCCACGCCAGACACGCGTTGTTGCAGGTGGAGGGGCCTCTCCCATGTTTGAAGTGGAAGAGCCGGTCCCCGGGGAAAGCGCTTCCCAGCAAGCAGCTGTGGCTGCACGATCCAAGGCCCTTTGTCACCCACGACAAACAGCGTTTTCTGCGGACTTCCTTCTACCCCTGCTTCTAAAAAATCTCAAAATTGCAAATAGAAAGCCTGCAGAAAGACCCAAAGTGACCGCCATGTTTTGCGAGCAGGTGCACGTGTGCAGCAACTGAACCGGGCCCTCTCTGCCCCTGGCGGGGCGTGCCTACTCCGCCTGCAGGAAGGGATGGAGGTGCCGGCGCCTGCGGCTCCCGGGCCGACGCGTCTGAGCCTGCAGGAAGGCTCCTCTCAGCCTCCTGGCTGGGCCTTGTGGTGCCATGCGGGGACTGTCCTCACGTGAGTGTGGGGTGCGTGTCCCCTGGGTCACAGCTAACCTCGACACCCTCTCCCGCTCCTGCCTGGCCTGTCCAGACTTCTTCCGGCCCGGGCGCCTTGAACTGACTGGTGGGAGCTCTTAGACGCAGGACGAACGGCAAGGTCCGTGTCTGCGGGTGGGGCTGAGACGCCCGCGCTCTTTCGTGGCCTGCAGTCGCCCTGGTGTCTTGGCTTGTGGAGAGCACGGTGATCTTCCCCCTTCACCGCAGGTTGCTTCTCTCTCCGAATCCAGACAGGATGAGCAAGCCAGGCCCGCCCCGCCTGGTCCCACACGACCTGCTTTCCAGGCTTCCCAGTTCCGCTCCCTCCCCGCGTCTTTCACTCCACCCTCCACCTCCCACCAACCCTATTAAGGCTGAATAATTTGCCATTGCCTCTGAACGTGTGGCTCCAGCCATGCACTCACCTCCTTTGGTTTGGGGAATCGCACGTTTGGGGCAAGACCAACCTTTGTGTGTTTCTGGTACCCTGCACACTCTAGCAGGCCACGCGAGAGGGCTGTGAGGTGACTCCTGCTAGAAAAAAGAGTTGGAGAAACTTCAGTGGCATTTCCCTTGGCTGTGTAGCTCTGGGCCACCGTTGAGGAGAGCGTGGCTGTGGGTCAGTGCCAGCAGCATCTGAGAGCTTGGCAGTGCCCTGGCTGCCAACAGTCCACGGGCACACTATTCCCTGTCCCGCCTTTCGTTCCCTGTGGCCATCGTGTCATGGGCACACAATCCCCTGACCCTGTGTCACTTCCTGTGGCCGCCCCGTCACAGGCATGCACTACCCTGTCCCGTCTCCTGTTCCTGAGGCCATTGTGTCATGGGTGCCTTCTTCCCTGTCCCCGCCTTTCATTCCCTGCAGCCATCATGTCATAGGCATGCTCCCCCCGTCTCTGTGTCTAATTCTCTGTGGCCATTGTGTCCCCATCTCTCCTTCCCGGCAGCCACTGTGTCACGGGCATGTCCCCCCGTCCCCTCCTCTCATTCCCCAAGGCCATGGTGTCACGGGCATGTTGTCCCCTGTCCCCTTTCCCCGCAGGCCTCACAGGCCACCGTAGGAGTGTGTGTTGGTGGTTATGCTGGCTGGGTCCTCCGGGAGGCAGACGCAAGGCGGGGAGCTGGAGGTCTTGGGGTGAGCTGGGCTGACGTCCGTGGGAAGAAGAGGCCAGAGGGCGAGGGCAGGCAGTGGACCTCCGGGGTGAGGCTGGGCACCAGTGGGGCAGCGGGAAGTGGGGCAGGCTGGGCGGGAGGCACTGCAGGAGCCCCCGTGGCTCTGGCTCCAGGGCGCCCCACAGGGGAGGCCCACGCTGGCCGGGATGCTGGGCCCTGCTGTCTCCTGCTGGCTCCGACGCTCAGCCGTCTGTGCTGCAGCTGGGCTGTGGGCCGCGTGCCTCGCCGCTGACGAGCATGCTGGGAGGGGAGACCCGGAAGACCCTTACAGACTCACTGTGGCGCACCAAGCCACACCACACGTGTGTCAAGTTGTCTTTGGATAAAGTCTGCAGCTCGGAGCTTTTCTCTAACTCAGAGCAACCTTCCCTCCAATGTGCTCAAAGAAAGAATGACGAAACTTCTGGACTGTCCATAGATGTTTCACAAGATCCCACCGAACTGAAAGCCCCTGGCGCACTTGGGAGAGATTTGGGGCTGGACTTGGTCTTTCCTCACTTCTGGCATTTGCCAGTTGTGTGGACCTGGGCAAAAACATTAGCATTTCCGAGCCTTGGTTTCCGCATCTGTACAAGGGAATGACCACGCCCATTTTGCGGGGCTGAGTGAGAAATGAGTAAAATGGGGCACAGAGCGCGACAATCCTTCCTAAGACAGGACAGGCCGGCGCGGCAGCTCACGCCTGCAATTTCCGCACTTTGGGAGGCTGAGGTGAGAGGATTGCTTGAGCCCAGGGGTTGGAGACGAGACTGGGCAACGTAGCAAGAACTTGTCTCTATCTAGAATAAAAATTTAACAATTATAAAAGAATAAACAAAAAGAAAAAGTTTGAAAATTGTCAGAGCAAGTTGCAACGCTTTCTCAAGTTCTGCATAAAACCTTTGGGATGGCGCTGACTAATAGTTTCCAACCCTCCGGGAGCCCTTCCGTGTTTCGTGCAGAGACGCTACTGCTGTATGAATTGAGTATAATTTGGAACACAGTAGCTTCATTTGCCATGGTGTTTGTGGTCGAGAACCATATGAAACCTCCTTGGCTGATGAGGTCCTCGTGTCGAGGGACGGTCTTGATGACGTCCCGCTGGGCCAGCCGGCTTAGTCCCAAGAGACGGTGAGCAGCACCCAGAACCGAGCCTCAGCCCTCTAGATATGCACACGACGAGGCAGGGAGGGCCACACGCACCGGTGACATCCTGACCCCTGCGAGGAGGGCACATCTGAAGGTGCCCCGAAGAAGAACTGGGTGTGAGTTCTTTCTCTCAGCGGTGGTCCTCGGCCAGCCGGTGCCCACCCACTGGCCGCTGAGCTCTCCAGACCTCCCTGAGGATGTTCCCAAGGTGACTATATCCCGGGCGAGGGCGTGTGGTAGGGCAGAGATAGCCGTCAGCTTCCCCGCTGCGGTCCCATCTGGGATTCAGGCCAGACTCAGGGGATTAGGCTTTCGCCGTGGGCTTCCCCGGGAACGCAAGCAGGTGTCTTAAGGGTGGTTTTCCTGGTGCAGAGGGATTTGTGGCCCACTCTCTCAGAGACTGTGGGTGTAGGCGACTCCTGGTTTGGGCAAGTTGCTCTGCGTTGTGGCCGTTATTTTCTCTTTTGGTTGTAATATGAGGAAGTTTCGGCGGGCTGCTTTTCCGTCGCGCAGATTTCTAAGTCAGGGAAGTCTGTGCTCTTTCCAGATGACTGTCTGACTCCACCTCCTGCAGCACTGCACCTGCGACTAGAGCAGTCCAGGCAGGCCTCAATGTGCTGGCTGACTCTCCAGGTGCTTATCACAAGTCTGGTGAGGTAGGCGGTCAGCTTTGTTTAGGAGAAGGGCACGCCCTGGAAGCGATGTGCGGTAACTTGTCCACGCAGCCACTGTTTGACTCCGGTGTGATGTAAACAGCTACGAAGTATCTCTAGAAGTCTGCTGGGTGATAAGAGCTTTTCTTAAAATCTAGAAGACCAGAGCAGATTCCAGATGATCCTGATACCAACACAGTTCTCACCTTTGTCTGAAGCGGGCGAGGAGGGTGAGCCGTGGACGGAAGGCTGGCCTTGCACGTGCCGGTCTGCTGGGGCATCATCTCCACGATGGCCCGACACTCTCCAGCGAAGAGGCCGGAGGCCTTCACGGCCGCGTCCACCCCTCCAGGCGCCTCGGCTCCTGGCTCCGCGTCTGCAGCGGGGCTGCCTACCAAGATCCCTCATGGAGATGTCGGACACAGCCCCCGGCCTCTTGTCTAGACTCCGGACAGTCTCGATCAGCTGTTCTCAACCTACCCCAAGTGTCAGGACCACCTGCAGGCTGCTGGAGCTCACATCACGGCCCCATGGCCCTCAGCCTGTCACGCACCCTGTTTTCTGATTCTGTGCCCCAAGACGGCCCCTGCGCAACTTGGAATCGGCCACGGTGGGGCTTCTACGCAGGAGCTCGGCACGTGCTTCTGCCCAGGGCCTCCCGCTCTCAGAGACGGCTGCTCTCACGCTCCGGCACGCCCTGGCAGAGCCTCGGAGCTTCTGGCATGGCGACTCTGGGCAGAGACTGGGCACGTGCATTTCTGACCCGTCCTGGGTGGTGCTGGTGTTGTTGGTTCGAGGGCGCCCGCCAGGGACAGTTGATAGCCACCAGCCAGGGCGGGCACTTCAATTAAATTAAGTAAAATTAGATGGAAATAATAATGATGATATTGCCATAGCATTACCATGCCAAGGAAATAAAGACATACAAGGGGATACCCCAAACCCCAAAATTTATTTATAAAAAATTGGGCATTTATTCTTGCATGTTTACCTTCAGTCGCCGTCAGAGGACTCTTCGTCTGATGCAATCCACCTATTGGGATGCTTTTCCCAGTGCTCAAAACGGTTTTTGAACTTGACGGTTTTGATGCTTTTTAGTGCTTCTGCCATCCTTTGCTTCACCTCTTCCATTTCAGCAAAGCGTTTCCCTTTGAGAACTTTTTTCAAGCACGGAAACAACAAAAAAATGTTGCTCTGGGTGAGACCGGGTGAATAGGGAGGGTAACATGTAATTCATCTATCACACGTTAACGTAAGTAGCATATTTATTATGAAAAGGAGCTCTGTTTTCCAAAATAAAAAACTTGCAGAGAAGAGTGGCATTGGTTTACATTTTTATAATTTAACAACAGGACAGGCTGCTGGATTCTCCTGTCTGCCTTGAGTTTCGACTGCTGTGGCATGACGTGCCGCGTCGTCGCTGAAGACTGCTGCAGACTCGTGATGGGATAAGAGTGAAAGGCTCCTCCCAGCCTGGCGTTGCTCTGAGACACCTGAGCGTTTGGACATCCTGAAAGCATTCCAGGGACTCCCCGGGCCCCGAGACCTCTCTCTGAGAACTGATCCAGGCATGAAGCGAGACCCTGAGAGCTGGCAGTAGTGATTCCAGAGCACCGTGGGTAATTACTCCATTGGTGCTGCCCTATCGAACCACTTGTTTTTTGAGTCAGAGTCCCACTCTGTCGCCCAGACTGGAAGGCAGTGGCACGCTTCTAGCCACCGCAGCCTCGACCCTCTGGGCTCCGGCGATTCTTCCGCCTCAGCCTTCCAAGTCGCCGGAACTACAGGTGCGTGCTACCACGCCTGGCTAATTTTTGACTTACTGTAGAGACGAGGTCTCACCAAGTTGCCCGGGCGGGTCTCGAACCCACGGGCTCAGGCAATCCACTTGCCTCGGCCTCCCGGAGTGCTGGGATGACAGGCTGAGCCACCGAGCCCGGCCTTGAACAACTTTTAACACCCTGGGGAGGAGCGGCAGGCAGCAGGCACCCTTCCTGAGCGGGTGCTCCCCGGCGAAGGCCACCTCTGTGGAGGTCAAGGCGTGAATTCCCTGGAGAGCAGAGTCAACTCTGCGGGTGCTGTTGGGACAGTCCTGGAATCTACCTCTTGCTGAGATGATGCTTTAGTTGGCACCCTGTGTGTGTGCGGTGGGCAGGTGTGAGGCCTTGTCGTTGTCTGGGGCCTCGGGGGACGACTGTGGGTGAAGCAACTCATCGGCGTCTGTTGTTCTTCGGACGAGCTTGTGTTTCTCAGAGTCCCCCAAGGCCCGGTTCTGCGTGCGCGGGCACGGCCGTGTTTCATCAGCAAGGCATTGCCAACAAGATGCAAACTGATAAGTGATCTTACTCCTGCACTTTTCGGAAAAACAGTCCTTAGAGAGCGGTAGCCTCTGCAATCCATGCATTGGAGCGGGTTTGTTTGCAGCTGCCATCGTCATGGACGGAGACCCTTCGGACACAGGGAGGGGTGGAGACGGTGAAGGGTGCCGTGTCCCTGGCGCCGGGGGCTTCGGAGGACGTCTTTGGATGGACGGCTCCGGGTCAGCACTGATGAACTGCGCACAGAGCTCGCTCTATTCAGCGGCTCCAGTTATTTTCTTAAACGAATGTAGTCCCATTTTGTTTGATTTTCTCCTGGAAAGACAGGAAGTTTCTGCTGAACGGCTTATGAAAAATTAGATGCGGCTGACAAAGGCACCCGATGGCCTCTCGGAGCAAATGCGATTCCCGCTGCGTCCGCAACAGCAGCACGCACGGCCCCGCTCCATCTTTCTGTGTGTGCCCCTCACCCGTTGTCACAGCGTACGAGGGTCTGTCAAGAGGGCTTCACGAATTTAGATCTTAGAGTCAGCCATCTGTAACATGTTCTGACTTTAACACGGGTAACTTTTCTTCTCCCCATTGTTCAAAGCAGTCATTTGATTGGGTGAAGCCACACAATACTTGTGCCATTTGCATTGTCAACTTTTTATAGTTAAGCTTTTCAGTAATGATCATCTCACCACTGTAATGGTGAATGTTGGTGTTTTGAGTTTTACAGATGATTAATGGGAGAAACCACACCGTGGATCCAACACGAAATGTGCCCCCCTTTTATTTTCCGAAGACACTTCCGTCCCACCTGCCACGCAGCCGGATGCCCCTTCTCAGCGCTGGCTTTCTGGACGACGAGAGTCCAGCAAGACGTCTGCGAGGCGTAGTAAGAAGCGGGGGATGCGGAGGGGGCGGGCGGAGGGCAGAGGTGGCGGGCGGGAGCGGAGGGGCTGCGGGGTGAAGCCCCTCCCCGCCTGACCGGGCGATGTTGCCCGAGTGCCCAGCCCTTCCCAGGCGCGGGCCTCGTCCCAAGGGAGGACTCTGAGGCCTGGTGCAGGCGAGGGCCTCGTCCCCAAGGGCCGCCCTCACCTCGGCCGTCTCCTGCCACAGCCCGTCAGCCTCCACCTGCCCGCCACGGGGCTCTCTTGAAGACGAAATCAGTTTCCCGTTGCCTGCGCAGAGCCCCGGCGGCTCTCTGCTGTGCCCAGGGTGAAAGGCAGAGACACTTTCACGCGGCCCACGAGACCCGGGCGTCCCACGGGGTCCCAGGAACCGGGGCTGGCGGGCTGCCCTCCCCTCGCGGGAGAGGTGTGGCGTGGTCGGCGAGGCTGGGGCAGGTACGCGAGGCCTCGTGGGCCTCCGTGAACTCGTGCGGCAGCAGACCACATGTGGCTGAAGCAGAGCCCGATGAACTGAAAGGAAGGTCGGCAGACCTCAGAGCCCTGAGAAACAGAACCGGGAGTGGCAGGAGTGAGAGCGGAAGGCGGGGCCCAGAGTCCTCCAGCCGGAGTCCCGGAAGAAGCCTGAGCCGTGCTTCAAGGAGTAGCAGGCGAGGGTTCTCCGGAACTGTAGACAGGTCTCACTCAGTGGATCCGAGAGACCCTGAAGCGCCAAGTCACAACATAAAGAAAGCCACAGCTTGAGACATCACGTCAAGCTTCAGACGACCAAAGACGTGGGGATGCTTCAAAGAATCCGGAGGAAAACCAAGAAATTACCTTCCAAGGAGCAGCAGTTAAACTAAGGGCTGGGCCCAGACAGCGATAAAGGAAGGCATGGGTGGTCGACATTGTCCACGTGCTGAAAGAAAGTGGCGGCCAGCCTGTCAATCACAGAGTAAGTCAAGAAAATGGAAATCAGACCCGCACTGAGATGTGCACACCGCTCGGGACAAGGGCTAAATACCAACTTGGCGATACCAAGTGCTGGCGAGGACGTGGCGCCACACGGACCGATGACGCTTCCGTTCCTGTAGGAGGGTGAGTCGGCGCCTCTTCTTCGGAGAACAGCTCTTTGTGTCTACTCAAGACACACCCCCGTGGCCCCCAGTTCCACTCCCCGGTGGATCGAGGAAACACGTGTGTGTGTGTGTGTGCACCAGGTGACGTATCCCAGCATGCTGTGATGGCCTCAAGCTAGAGACAGTGCCGAGGCTGGCTGATGGTGTAACAAGGGGATCGTGGTGCATCCACCCGGTGGGATGCCCTGAGCCAGGAAAGCAGAGGGACTTCAGCGCCCCGTGGCAACGTGGACGCAGCGCGTGAGCATCATGTCTCTAAAAGAAGCAGGGCGCTCCAGACTCCCCAAGTAGGATTCCTTTTATGTGACCATCACAATCAGGTACACCAGAGTATATCACGTAGGAACTCTGCATAATTGGGAGACGATAGAGAAGAGCAAGCGTGTGATGATCACGAAAGGTAAAGTCTTGGTCATTTCCAGGGTGAAAGCAGGGTTAGAGCTGGGTAAGGGGCTGTGGGCCCAGGGCCAGGGAGGCGTTTCTGGGCCGCTGGCTCCTTCTGAATCTCTCGACCCAGGGAGTAATTCTGCGGGCATTTGTTTTGTGTGCGTTCCTTTAGAGCCGGCACATGGTGTGCGCGGAGGCAGCACTTGGTAGCGACTCAAGGGAAACGGGAGTGACCTGCGTGCACGTCTGGGGCGGCTTCCTGGCTGGAACGCGCCTCCCCCGACCAGCACATCCGCTCCTCATGGTTCGTCCTCCAGAGACACCCCTGTGAAGTGTGCTGGCTGACGTGTCCCATGCTCCTTGCTGGCGTGTGTACGTCGTTTAGGGTTGGGAGTGTCGGCAGTGGGGTGGGCTGTGGGAACGCCCCCCCGAGTCACTCCTACGTTTTTCTTTGTCTTCCTGTGTAACAGCTCCAGACACTTGGAGTTTCGTTTCTCACTGACTCCTACAACCCATGAGCAATGTCAATTCAAATTTCGAGCATGGTTGATGTGGAGTTTTCACGTCTCATGAGTCCTTTTTTGCTGCCCAAAGCCCTGCATGGATATGAAGCTCTCTTTAATCTCCCTGAGGCAGCAGGTAGAGACTGCCACAGCCTGTCAAATATTGGTGCTGTACTGACATGTGCTCGGTGGTTTTGCACAGCACAGAACACCTGCATCCACCAAAAGGAAGCTTGGACAGGTACCGCTTGCTAAGGCGGTCTAACCGTAGACAGGCACTGCTCTGAGCGCCAGTCTAGCCTTGGACAGGTGCCACTTGGTAAGGCGGCCTGTTTGCCCAGTCATGCCGTGGTGGGCCTCGGGATCTGGACCCAAACATTCCGTCAGGCTCACCAGAGAGGGTCAAAACCTCCCACAGAGTGAAGCTGCTGAGACTTTCTGAGGATAGCAACGGAGGGAACTCACCAGAGCTGGCAGGCTCTCTGGGGATGCTTAGAGGCCAGGGCTTTTGGGGGTGGGCCGTGGATTCTCCTAGAAGCTGCTGGCTCGTTTGCACAAGTCTGGTGATTACCTGGCCCAGAGTCAGTGTTTGCATGTGGAGATGTGGCCGGGAGCTGGAGGGGCCTGGAGCTCTGCTGTGGGGCCTGCGTGGGAGACCTAAGCCCCCTCTGGAAGCGCCCTCCTCCGTCTGAGTCCAAGACGGAAAAGAACATTCCTGTTGGATCCTAGGGTGGCTGGGCCGTGTACCCGGCTGTTTGGCCAAACACCCATCTGGACGCTGCTGTGAGGGTGTCTTGTGGACGTGCCTAACTTGGAAGTCAGAGTAAAGCAGCCGCCCCTCATGAGGGTGGGCCTCGTCCAGCAGGTGAAGGCTTCAGAGACTGGTCTTCCCCGGGAAGGAGTCCAGCTGCCAGACTGTGGACCCAGTGACAGTAAGGACACCTCCAGGTCTCCGGCCTGCTGACCCAGGTCCCCCTGCAGGTTTGGGCTTGCCAGCCCCATGCCATGCGAAGGAACCAAATCCCAAAAACCTCTCTTCCTGAATTACATGTGTGTGTGTATGCATGTGTGTGCTTGTGTATTATACATGTTGCATCTCTGTGTGTGTGTCACACATGCTGTCTGCACATGTGTGCACGTGGATGTTATATATGCATTACACATGTGTGTGCATGTGTTACACGTGTGTGTGCATGTTCCACGTGTTGTGTGTTATACATGTGTGTGTGTGCCTGCATGTGGGCCCCATCTTGTGGTATTAGCTTGCCTCTCCCCACTGCCAAGCGGAGAACGGCTGACGCCAGGGAGCAGTTTCTGGACTCCCGGACGGCTGGTTGGCAGTGGGGTGCTGCCAGAGAAAGACACATGGTTTCCTGAGCCAGAGTTGGGAGAGGGGAATGAGGCTTGCCTTGGAGAGGAGCCTCGCTTGGCTCCCTAGGGGCTCTCTCTGCTGACACAGACGCGCCGCTGAGTGCATGCCAGCACGCATGGAAGGACTTTGTGAAAAGAAAAGGCAGCCAGAGAAAGTGTGAGGGGCAGAGGCCTCCTGTCCCTTCTCGGCAGGCGCCTGTGGCCAGGAGCTGAAGCGTGGGCTCCTCTCTGCAGCTCTGTGTGTGACCTGTGGACCCGCGGCCTCCGCTCCCTCTGGCACGTCAGACACGCAGAATCTCAGGCCTGGCTGCAGGCCCGCCAACCTGAGTCCAGCTGCGTCACGGCCCCAGACGACTTGTGCACGCTGGCCACCACGCACAGCGTGCTGGCGCCCCCAAGCTCATGGGGAAACCCTCATCCGGGGCGAGGGGCCGGGGCCTCTCGATGCGACTTGGCCGTGCGGCGGAGCCCGTGGGGCGGGATGGGCGCCCTCGCAGGGAGAAACCTGTGAGGACTCCGGAGGAGGACACCGGTCTGCACGCAGGAAGTGGCCTCCCCACGCCGGGTCCTGCCGGCGTCGTGATCGCGGACCCTCCAGCCTCAAGGACCAGGGACTTTGCTGCTGAAGTTCCCGTCCGTGGTGTTCTTTGATGGCGAGCTAAGACGCGGGTCTAGCCTGTGTCTCCACGTCAGAGCTGTCAGCCGCAGCTCAGAAGAGTAATCCGAGATCGCTAGCTCAGGCTCTGCTCTTAGGACTGGCGAGTTCTCTTACCCTTCTGATTTTGCAGAGGAGCTACCGGAGGCCCAGGGAGCTTAAGCCAGTTGCCTGAAGGCACAGCACGAGGTGTCTTCTGCCACCACACCCACGCCCAGCTGTCTGCCAAGTCCTTCAGGGTCTCTGGGGCCTGCGGTGTCTCTCCCTGGTGGGATGGCCTCCTGGCCTGGACTCACTTCTCTGAATTGGTGGAGAAAGACAGAATTCCCTGGACATCGTGGCTTCTGCTCTCCATGTGAGAAAAACAGGCTCAGAGAAATGCTCTGGTTTTGCCCGAGGAGATTCATTTTGACATGTAGGAGAAAAACAGAAGCTCGGAGCTCGCGGGAGACCTGCCCCCGGAGGGACTGGAAGGACCATGGACCCTGCTTCTGTCATGTGTGCGTGCATGTGCATGTGTGTGCGTGCACGTGTGTGTCTGTAGGGGCATGGAGAGGCTTCGGTGCGCTCAATCCGATACAGAGATGTCACTCGGAGAGAACCACGGGCCCCGCAGTCCTGGAGGTGCTCACAGGACCGCACTTAATTCAGCCCTCCCCACAGAAAGGTTCATGAATATGCATTTCGCCTAAGAAAATGTTCCTCCTTGCGGCCTCGTGTGATGCTGCAGGCTGAGCTAATCAGCCTCGTTAACTTCAGCCCTAATGTGGAGGAATGCTTGGAAAGGTCAAGGTGCACACCCGTCGCTCCTGAGAAAGAGCCGTGAAGCCGTACCCGGCAGCCGCACCCAGGAGCACGCACATGCTGTTTGAGTGGGAGACTCAGCCCCCTGCGGTGGGGTGCCAGGCCAGGTGGCCCTGATCCCTCTCGTCTGCTGGGGGTCGGGGAGGAGCTGCCTCTGCCCGTGGTGGGGCTGGGGCTGGTGTCCGCTGAGGCTGCACGTGCGGACGCCGTGTCGGAGAGAGAAGGGGCCTCTTGCAGTGAGGAGGGCTGGCTGGTGAGTCCTTGATGTGCACCGGGGAGCAGAGGCCGGGCCAGGGGGACAGAGTCACGGCCTGTCCCCTGCCAGCTCCAGACCCGCGAGCCGGAGTACCCGTAGGCTGTGGTCCCACCCTGTCTCTTCAGGGGTGCGGGCTGGCGTGGGGATGGCGTGCTGCCCAAGAGAGGGACTGAGGGCCTGAGATGAGAAGGGACCCACTTACCCAGGGCTTCAAGAGACCCCGCCGGGGCCTCTGTTGAGAGAGAGGACAGTATTGGATCTTCCGCAGTATGGGACACGTGCCATCACCTTGTCAGCGGTGGCGATGGGCACCTGAAGTGTCGCTGTCGTGACTGAGTTTAATTCAAATAGCCGCACGTGGCTAGCGGCCACTATTAGAAGGAGCTCTTTTGAGGAATGGAGTTGGGGCGCAGAGACGAGGCAGAAAGCGACGGTGGCCCAGCGGAGAAAGGACCTGCGAGAGGGATCTGGAGAGGGCCGGGAAGCGACGCTGCCACCCGGCCAGGACCGCTGCTGGAGTCCCTCCAGGGCAGGGGTCCCCAAGCCCTGGGCCTGGTGGGAACCAGCCCACTGCAGGGGAGAGCGGGCGAGGGGAGCTCCTTCCTGCCGGGTTCGCGGCCCCATTAGACCCTCACAGGAGCCTGCCCAGTTGCACCCTGCGCAGGCCAGGGTCTCGGCTGTGGCAGCTTAGGAGGATCTAACGCCGGGGGAGGCACACCCCCACCGCCTGTGGTAAAACGGTCGTCCAGGAAGCCAGGCCCTGAGGCAACAAGGTTGGGGGCACGACGCAAGTGCAGGCCCTCGAGTGAGCCCTGGGTCCGCTGCGGGAGGAGGAGGCCGGGCAGGGGTGCGGCTCGTGGTGGGGGCCTGCCTGTCTGGGATGAGCCCTGCGTCCCCGGAGGCAGGGAGAGGCCAGGGAATGGGTGCAGCTCAGAGGTAAAGGCC
Source organism: Cephalopachus bancanus (assembly GCA_027257055.1). Taxonomy (NCBI): domain Eukaryota; kingdom Metazoa; phylum Chordata; class Mammalia; order Primates; family Tarsiidae; genus Cephalopachus; species Cephalopachus bancanus. Next base: position 1,268,058 of record JAPVLO010000177.1, on the reverse strand, counting down.
TGCCGAGCCCAAGACCGTGGGCTGGGCTTTGCTGGCAGCGGGCCGAGGTGGGGAGAGGCGCCGTCAGGGCGCGGGCAGGACGCAAGTGTCGGGCATCGTGTGCCGTGGCCCGAGGGGCTGCAGTGTGCCAGGCCGGTTGGTCCGTGCTTGCCCGCAGCGTGCATGTGCCTCCTGCACTGGGGCTGTCTTGTCCTTCCCTGGCCTGAACTTGGGCTTGGGACGTCCTCTGCGAGAGGCCACTGCGCCTGCCGTCTGCGGGGCTGGAAGTTGCAGTGGCGGCCCCGGCCCAGCGGGGTGCTGGGGATGACACAGCCGCCGCAGCCGTGGGCATGTGGCGTGGGGCACGGCAGCCTCCCTGGGCCTGCGTGGAGGGAGCCCCGCTGCCCGCCCACCACGGCCGAGGGGCAGCAGCCTCTCTCCGGCCCCCCCATGGTGGGAGCAGTGGCACGTGTTGACTCCAAGTTCCTTGGGGGCCGCGCGCCCCCTGGGAGAGGGGGCCCGGACGTGCGGCCATCAGCCGGCCTTCCCGGTCCTGGGCCTGTGGTCGCCCTGCCCGGCGGACGTCCCTGCGACCCGAGCGTCAGACTCGCGGACCCGAGGGAGGCTGGCGGCCCCCCTCAGAGGTGTCTGACCAGGGATGACTTGGACCTCCGCGGAGGGAGGTGTCTGTCGAGGGATGACTGGGGTTTCGTGGAGGGTCTGACCAAGGCCGCCCTTTGCCAGAGCGGGCGGCGGCTTCTCTCTCCGTCGTGGACAGGCACCCTTGGGCCCAGCTCGGAAGCCCTTGCTGTTTCTGTTTGTGAACACACCCTGTCCTCACCCACCCAGCAGGAAGCAGACCTGGATTGCCTTCCTGGTTCTGCTGTGGCCAGCGGATTTCAGGGTGTGAGGAAATTAAAGCTGTTTGCTCCCTGTGACTGGAGTAGTGAGCCTGAGCCTACCAAGCTTCAGGCTGGGTCTGTGCCCGGAAACAAGGCAGCTTGGGCAACGCCTTTGGGTCCCCTCCCACTGTGGAAGCTTCTCTGTCCTCTCAGTGAATCCTACATTGTCACTTAAAAAAAAAAGAGCCGGGCTCGGTGGCTCAGCCTGTAATCCCGCGCCCTTGGGAGGCTGAGGTGAGTGGATTGCCTGAGCCCGCAGGTTCGAGACCCGCCTGTGCAGTGAGACCTCATCTCTACAATAAATCAAAAAAATCAGCCGGGCGTGGTAGCGCATGCCTGTAATTCTGGCTACTCGGAAGGCTGAGGCGGAAGGATTGGTGGAGCCCAGCAGGCGAGGCTGCGGTGGCCGGGAGCGGCCACTGTGCTCCAGTCTGGGCGACCGAGTGAGACTCTAACTCAAAAAAAAAAAAAAAAAAAAGAAAGAAAGAAACAGGCAGCTTGGCAGACACAGCTTGAGCAGAAGGGCATTTCTGTGATGCTTCCCTTTGAAAAGTAATAGAAAAAAAGCTTGTGGAATAAGCATATAAAGACAGACAATATTTTTGTACAGCTATACAGCATGTTTGCGTTCTATACTAAATGTTATAACAAAAATATTAGGAAGTTAACAAGATGAAAAAGCCTGTAAAGTAAAAAGTTACAGGAAGCAGAGGTCAATTTATTACTGAAGAAAGAACATGTTCTATACATTTGGTGACCCTTGCGAGTGCAGTGTCCACAGTGTCCCCTGGGGTGCCTGGTGATGTCCCTGGCTTTGCGCTCACTCCGTCACTCTCGGACCCACCAGGGCCACGTCCAGTCAGTCCTGTGGGCTCTATTCGGGTGAGGGCCCACGCAGGCGGACTGTGGTTTATCTTTCACGTGGCACTTTTATGGTGCCTATTCTGTGCTCGGGTATCCCTGTTGCCGTGTCACGGCAGCCTGCAGTGCTCAGTGCTGCAACGAGCCATGCAGGTGAGCACACGGGATCACGGGCCCTCCAAGGGGCCTTGGTGTGCCCTGGGCTAGGCCATGGCGGTCGTGCACATGCACACCATGGCGTGCACACAGCGACGGGATCACCCAATGGCACGCATCTCAGGACGATGCTGTTGTTAAGTGTCACGTGACTTTGCCTGTGTTCCTGGGGGTGGCCGTTCCAGGCAAGCCCACTGCATGTGGTCTCACCACTTCCCGGAGCGACCGGCGCTCGTTGGCGCGTGCCCTGTGAGCAGCACTCCACTCTGCGTGGGTGATGCTGTGGCATGTTCACAGAGGTCCTGGGAGGTGGAGGCTGTCACCCCTCTTTCCCAGATGAGGAGACGGGGGTACGGAGTGATCTGATCACACCCAGGGCCACAGGGCTGTGGCCAGAGCCAGCATCCCAGTGCAGGTCTTTGGCGCCGGAGCTGGCTCCCTAGCAGACCTCTCCACACGGTGGGTTCAGGGGTCGGTTAAGGGAGTTGGAGCGACCCGAAGGGAGGACAACGGCCTGAGTCACATGTGGCTGGGGGGTTGGGCTCAGTGCCCGGAGCTCTCACTTCAGCTGTGACGGTGTGTGCGCAGGCGTAGCTGAGCACACTTCTGAGAGCCGGGCAGCGTGTAGGTGACAGTTCTCACGTGCCATAGTTCCGCATGAGAGTGAAGGGGCAGGGAGGAACGACGAGAAGGGAAAAGGGGAACAGAAGCGGGGAAACAGGTGAATCCCTGCCAGGCAGACTGAGAGGCTGGGGCGAGGGGGAGGGCGAAGACGGCGGGAAGAGGGGAACGGTTCTGAGAAAGGGACCCGAGCTCGGTGGGGAGCCGGCGGCGGTCCCCCAGTCTCAGCAAAGGCCCCAGGGGACCGTCGTTCCTGGCCCTGCTCGCGTGTGGCGCTTCTGTCGTCCGGAGCCTGAGTCGGAGCGAAATCCCTGTTCACCACGGCCGCCCGTCCACAGCCCCCTTCCCGTCGGGGCTCACCGGGGACTCAGTGACCTGAAGGGCGACTGCTGTGTCGAGGCCACTGGGAGCAAGTGTGACGTCCCCAAGACGCCCCTGATGAGCTGGTGGCGGCCATGTTGAAGGCGTGTGACTTTTGTCCCGTCTTTTCCCCTGTGCAGCCTCTGTGTGTCAGTGGGAAACTCTAGATAAGAAACAGATCTTAGGGTCTCCTGTTGCCAGGGGGTTCTTCACGGTTACGTGTTTGACCTTCCGAGGGTTCTGAAGCCAGCCGATGCAAGCCCGTTTTACAGGTGTGGCGATGAGTGGCCGCTTGCGTGACACTTTCAGGAGAATCGCATGCGGACTCTTCACCCTGCCAGCTACACACGTGCCCATCATCCGGGAGAAGAGCTCTGTGAGCTGGGGTCTCTTGTCCAGATTCTCACGTACGGGGTGGTAGACCTGGAGTCAAGCCTTGCTTCTCTGACTCCAACTTCCATATATTTCCCACTGGACAGAAAATCGCAACAGCAGATGGGACAGGGCTGTCGGTGACACTAGAGGAGCGCTTTTGTGTCGAGTCTGAGTGTGCCGCCGTCTTCCCTGCCGTGTCTCGCTGTGGTGGAGTGCTGTTATGGGACCCCCAGGAGACCCCTTTGTCTCCAGGCCCCGTTATCCATTAGGGTGACAGTGCCATGCTCCACTGGGGGCCATTCTCGGCCTCTCTTCGTTGGAGACGGTCACCAGCACCAGCTCATTTCAGTTCTTGATGACGTTGCCCTGGCGACCGTGGCGGACCTGCCCCGGCATCAGCGTCAGTGGGTGTTCTTCCTTTTTCTTTTTAAGAAACGCTCAGTGTGGGCCTCAGGAGGACGCAACCCCCCCGAGTGAGCTCCATCTCCGGAGCCCCCGTGGCTGTGTCCCCCTGCCCACCATGACCCCCCTGTGCACGTGCGGCCTGTCTTGTCTTGGGCTCACCCCTCACATGTTTTGAGGAAACACCCAGGGAACATGCTGGCCGTTCCCTTCCCACCGCCTGTGCTCACAGCGCTGTGTGTTTGTGTCACGGGCCCTTCACCAGGCGACTGTCCTCCTGCCCCCGAATCCCCACATTTTGACAGGAACTCACACCTCCAAACGCCAAGGCGCAGGGCACACTGCGTCTGTTTCGCGTCCGTTGTTGCTGCAGGGGCTGCCCTGGGCACCACCCTCTTGGCTCTGTTGTCTTCACCTGGAAGAGGGCTTCTCAGCGAGACACCACCAGGAAGCCGAGAGCCAGCTCTGCACTCTGGGAGCCGTGCCAGTGCAAACCCGGGGGGCGTCCTGGGCCTGGCATAGTTCCCCTGACTGGTGGCACCCGGTAGTCTTTGGCCTTGATTTCAGAGATCCCAGAGGACCCGCTCATGGCGGAAGAGTACTATGCCGACACGTTTGACTCCTGCTCTGAAGAAAGTGAGGCAGAAGACCCAGTGCTCTCGTGGCCGGAGGGAGGGGTTCCGGCCAAGGGACCCCAGCCTGTGCCCAGGACAGACCAGGTAGGCGCTGCTCCCCCAGGAGGGTGGGGCCACCCATCGACCCAGCGGGGCTCTCCCCGGGGGCACAGAGACACCTGCAACGTGAAGTGGGGATGCGGGTCCAGGTTGCCGTGGCGGCCGGGTGGTAAGTCTTGACTGTCAGGACTTGGGGCAGGCAGGGCCTGGGGTCCTGAGGACCTGACCTGGGATGTCTCGGCCAGGGCAGGGCTAGAGGACACAGCGCTTCCTGGGCGAGGGAGGCCCACGGTGGGGTCTGCACCCGAGGGTGCTCTGGGCACGGCTGGGGGAACGGGCCTGTGTCTCTCTGGCAGAGAGAATGGGCCTTCCCATACGCGTTCTGCCCGGTCATCGACATTTGAGTCGTAGGCACAAATGTGATGCAAATACAGGCTTGCAAGGACTGACTGAGTTCTGCGGATGAGACCCAGAGGTCCTGGGCTTCGGGGAAGAGCTTTCCAGCCACCTCCGGCCTCCGCGCACCCTCCCTGACATGCCGTGCTGAGGGCTCTCTGTGCCCTGGAGAGGTCGCTCCAGCCACAGTGGGGCTAAGCCGTGGGCCATAGGCCAAGAAACAGCCCTGGCCTGCGCCTTCCGTGGGAGCAGAGGCAGGAGCCACGAGGGGGCCGGAGACGGCGACGGACGCACAGACCCGTTTCTTCCTAGACGTGACCCGGCCACCCTTCCGTCCCACCCGCCACGAGGTGCAGAAGCTTTTGTGAACCAGGAGCCGTTCCGCTACTTGCGTCAAAGGCCGTCGAGGCACCTGCGCTCGTGAAGACTCGACTCAGGGGGAGACTTTCCGGTGGAGAGGAGGCCGTGCCGGGTCCATGTGGCCACCCTCCTGGAGACCGTGCGGTGCGGCATGCCGTCCAGGACGCAACCGCAGCCAGAAGGCGCTGGAGTCCCACACAGGAGGGGAGAGAGAGGCGGGCGAAGGGGGCGCGTGGGGAGGGGCTGGGCCAAGCAGAGGAAGGAGGAAGAGGAGGAGGAGCGGGGACTGGGGGGAGCCTTGGGAGGCAAGCCCGCGGAGAGAGGCAGTCAGAGAGGCAGGCACGCGAGAGGGACAGGTGTCCAGAGAGAGCCAGCACACGGGGACACAGAGTTAAGGGAGCCATTGCGGCCGTTGCCTCACCAAGCTGTGGTGCGGCCCTGGGCTCGTTGAGCCCTGGCCGGGCCGCGTTTCCTGGCTTTCGCCGCCTCCCCTGCCTTGGGGAGGTGAAGCTCCTTGTTCTCTCTCTCATTTGCCTTCTAAATCAACTATCTTTTCTAACCTGAAAAGAAAATGACCAGCAACACGAAGGCGTCCCTGAGCCATTTCCATGTCCCCGAGTCCCGGAAGGCAGCCCAGCTCCTGCCACGGAGGGAGGCCTCATCTCCAGACTCGGAGCCGCTGAAGCACAGACGGCGCGTCACAGCCCTTCATCCGCACCGTGGCCGCCACGTGTGGCGTGCGGCATGCACATGGCGCTTACCGTGGCTCAGAGCGGCAAGCAGCAGACTCAGCTGCTGCGAGGATCACCACGGACGTCTTTGAATAGAGTCAAGTGCCCCAAGAGAACCATGAATGAAGCCCCGAGTGGCCAGCACCTCCCAGGTCACAAAAGACGCCCGGGCCCATCCCCGCAGCCCGTCTCAGCAGCCGGTACAATATGGGGTTGGAGACCCGAGGGCTGTGACTGGTCTGTCCTCTCACTCACACGGCCGTGCACAAGCCGCTCGGCCTCACCAGGCCTCAGTTTTCCACCCCACAAAATGGGAGGATACTGGCGTCTGCCTCGTAGACTGTGTCGAGAATTAAACCAAGAAGCCACTCGAAAGTCCTTGGGTAGCGCCTGGAACTTAACCAAGTACTTCCTGAGATATTAGCTGTTCTAATTATGAAGTCACCCAGCAAAGATGGCCCTGCCCCAACTCCCGGGTGTTGAAGTGAGGCTTCGTGATGAGCACGGAAACCCCTTCCTCCGACGTCTCCGGGCAGCTGTGCTGTCTGGGCTTATGTCTGTCTGCACATGGTGGGTGGAGGCTGGTTTCACTTCACCTGCCGGGACAAGACGCAAAGGCTCCACACAGACGCGCCCCTGCTGGGTGGTCACCTGATGCCTCTTTTCCGGATGAGGAAACTGCATTTCTGAGAGAGTCCTGACTTGCCTGTGGTCACAGAGTGAGGGAGAGATCGGAGCCACGCTCAGGCCCGGTTCAGTCCGTTCTCGAGTCAGTGCGTTTTCTATCACAGAGGGTATTTTGACCCGGAATGGACTTGGCACAAGGAAATCAGGTGGACAGGCCGTTACAACTCCCTTTTTTTTCCTAGTAATTCATATGGGTTCTCCTTCCCCAGAGATGATGTCCATGAGCTCCTCTTTCCTTTAAGGACATTTTATTGGCAACGTACACATTAAACCAAAAGACTCGGCACCAAGACCCCAACCACCCCTGACTGTGAGGCGAAACTGGCCGCCCTCTCTGGGATTTGCCTGTCCCCTCCCACTTGACCCCTGAGTGGGCAGGGCCCACTCAGGTGACCGTAACACCCTTGGCTTTTATGTGAGTAACCAGGTCAAAGCCGACTCCCCTCCCTTCAGTGGGGCCAAAGGCACACAGTGATGATTTTGACGGGAGGAGTGCTTGCAGGAAGAACAGCTGTGGACGGCACTGTGAGAGGCCGCCGAGACCCTGGACGTCATGCGAGCGACTGCCGAGTCCTCCATGGACGTTGTGTGAGCGGCCGTCAAGCCTGTGGACGTTGTGTGAGCAACCGCTGCATCCTCCATGGACATTGTGCGAGTGAGCGAGGAGTCTTCTGTGGACATTGTGCAAGTGGCCGCCGAGCCCATGGACATCGTGCGAGCGACTGCTGAGTCCTCTGTGGAAGTCATGTGAGTGGCTGGCGGGCCTGTGGGTGTTGGCTGTTGAGTCCCCCATGGACATTGTGCGAGTGGACGCTGAGCCCATGGGTGTCATATGAGTGACCGCTGGGTCCTGTCTAGTGCGTGTGGCTTCTGTGAAGTTTGTCTCGAGGAGGCTCTCCCGGACGGTGGCTTGAGTTGTTGTTGAGATGACGGCCGTGAGGCCCATGATCCAGTTGACTCTGGAGTTCTCAGTGCTCGTCTTCCAAGCCCTCCCAAGGCTCTAACGTCCTCTCAGGGAAGCACCCGGAAGACAGGCATGGTTTTCTGCTTGCCACGTTGTCAAGGCAAGTGAGGTGCGACGTTTGTAGATCTGTGACTCCTGGAAGACCACGCGTTTCCCAAGAAGAGCTCACGGAGGCACTCTCCAAGAAAAAGAAAAATGCTGCTGCTGTATTGAATGCATTATGGATCGGATAAAACCTTTCTTTCATTCTGATAGCACTCACTACTTTTGTAGATTAAATAGGCCATACTTGTTTATTATTGAAAATTTGGAAAAGATACAGGCACACGAAGGAGAAAACATAGCCCACTCGTCGTCACTTGTCATCAAAACCGCTGGTGACCTTTTTTGAGGGTGTCCTTGCCATTCGAGGGACAGACGAGGGTCTAGAGACAGATACGGAGAGAGAGCTGTGGATACTCGTGTTGATATCGATATCTTTCTCTGAAAAACGGGATTGTATTGCGGAATAATTTTGCAGGCAGCTCTTTTCTGGGTCTAAATGTAGCAAGAACATCTTTTCATGCCATTAAGTCTTCCTCTCTTGCTTTGGCAGGACAGTGATGTGGAGGCCTTGGTCAGGTGTTTGGAAAATGTCCTGGGTTACACCTCTCTAGGTGAGTACGTCTCTTCACTTTACAAATACAGTGACAACTGCTGATTCTATCGGGGTATCCAAGAACTAAAAGTCTTGGAAGGAGTCTTACAGATATTTCAGTCCAGTCTCCTAGTTTTGCAGATGAGGAAACTGAAGCCAACAGAGGTTGAGTGGCTGGCCCAAGGGCTGGGAAACACCACGAAGAACTGTTTATTATCCTTGTGAGCGAGGCTCCATCTCTGAGGGAAATCACTGAAATCCAGCAGTCCCTCGTGGTCACGTGGCAGCCTGGCAGGGCACCGTGAAAGGCCTTGCAGTCTCTGGGAGAGCAATCTCCCTACTTAACTCCTTCTGTGGAAGCAGATTGCGCTCAGTGGAGCTGAAAGAGCTCCCCGGGGGTCACTCAGTTACGCAGAGAGATCTGGTCGGAAAAACAAAGCTGACAGTAGCCTTGTCTGTTTCGATATCGGGGACTGCTGTGCTCGAGGATAAGCCCTATGTCCCAGTTTCTTCTCTCTTTCTAAACCCCAAAGCCCAAGTGTGATAACACGATGATAAACTGTCACACAGAGTATTCTTAAGGGCCTGGATGAAAAGGGCTGAGATTTTCTTCTTTAAAATTTGATTTTAAGTTTTTATTTTAAAAATTTTAGCTGCAAACCCAAAGCAATTACCCTTCGAGGGGGTAACAGGAATGCAGATAAACACTTAAGTTTTCGCGTGGGCAAACATCCACTATTTTGTCAGGCTCTTCGTGCGCAAATTAAGGCCTTTTTCTGGGGCATTCGACATCTCCCCGTGAGAGGCCTTGGTCATGACCCAGCTGTGTGATGTTCTCTGTGACCACCACCCTGTGAGCTCTGTAATCCCATGGCAGTAACACTCACTCAGGACAGTCCATTTCCCGGGATGGGCTTGAAGACCAGGAAGACCTTCTTCTGACCGAGTCACTTTCTCGTTGGACCTCAGATTAGGTCAGGGATTTCCAAGCTAGGCTCCTGGGAACCTCCAGGGCTGGGGACTGGGGACGTGTGCCGAGTGGCATGGGGGCAGAGCGATGTCTGTGCAGCTCAGCTCTTTTTCTAGAGTCCAAACTTGTGCCTGCTGCAGCAGGGCCCTTCGCAAATGTTTCAAAATAGTTTTATTGTTATGAATTTGCTGATATACATTTAAGGACGCAAGCGCAGTTTGGTGGCATGGAGTCTGCATGCGGCGGTGGCGTCTGAGGCGTCTGTGCCACTGTCACCTTAGCAGTGCCCCTCGTCCCTGCGGAGCTCCTTTCACCCCTTACCCCCCTCCCGCCCACACGCCCTCCCGAAGCGCCGTGTCCACGGTTCCACACTCTGTGGGCACACGAGTTAGCTCCCACTGGTACCTGAGAACACGTGGCATTTCACTTTCTGCTTTGAGCTGCTTCCCTTAGGACAGCGGCCTCCAGTTCCCTCCCAGGTGCTGCAAAACACACGATTTCACTGGGCTTTTGGCCAAATAGCATTCCATTGTGCGTGTGCGCCACATTTCGTTGATCTGTCATCCGCCGATGGGCGCTTCAGCCGGTTCCGTATCTTTGCCGTTGCGAATGGCGCTGCAGAACGCGTACAAGTGCAGACGTCTTTTTGGCGTGATGCTTTCTTTTCCTTTGGGCGCACGCCCAGCAGTGGCATTGCTGGATCCAGTGCCAGTCCCGTCACCTGTTCCTTGGGAAATCGCCACGCTGTCTCCCGTAGAGGCCGTGCTCATCGGCGTTCCCACCCACAGTGCTCCCTTTTCTCCACTTCCTCGCCAGCGTCTCTTATTTTGGGCCTTTTTACGACAGCTCTGACTCTGTCAGATGACGTCTCACTGTGGGTGTAACTTGCAGTCCTCTGACGGTCGGGGATGCTGGACATTGTTCCATACGCCTGCTGGCGAAATTTGCATGTCTTCTTGTGAAAATGTCCACTGATGGCCTTCGCCCACTTTTGAATGAGGTTATTTGCTTGTGGTGGTGGCTGTCGAGTTCCTCGTAAGTTCTGGATATCAGTCGCTGATCAGATTCACAGCTGGCAAATGTTTCCTCCCATTATGCAGGTGACCTGTTTGCTCTGATGTTTTCTTTTGCGTGCAGAAGCTTTTCCATTTCAACTAAGCCCTGCTTGTCTACTTTTGTTTTCGTTGCTTGCACTTTTGTAACCTTGGTCAGGAATTCTTTTCCTTGACCGGTATCCAGAATTTTCCCTAGGTTTTCTTCGAGGATTTTTATAGTTTCGGTTCCTACCTTTAGGTCTTGTGTCCATCTTAATTTGGTTCTTGTATATGGTGAGAAATGGGGGTTCAGTTTTGTTCTTCTGGCAATCCAATTTTCCAAGCACTCTTCATGAAATAGAGTGTCATTTCCCCAGTGTACACTTCTGTTGACGTAGCCAAAGATCAGCTGGCTTTAGGGTTACGGTTAGGGTTAGGGTTAGGGTTAGCTTTCCTTCTGGGTTCTCTATTCTGTTCCTTGGATCTGTGTGTCTATTTTTATACTAGTACCATGTTGTTTTGGTTACCATTAACTTTTTAGTATAATTTGAAGTCAGATAACGTGAAACCTCGGGCTTTGTTCTGTTTGCTTAGGATTGCTTTGGCTATTTGAACTCTTTTCTGGTTTCATATGAATTTTAGGATTATTTTTTCTAATTCTGTGAAAAGTGACACTGGTCTTTTGACAGGGATTGCATTAAATCTGTAGAATGCTTCGGGCAGTATGGTCATTTTTATGATATTGGCTCTTCCCACCAGGAGCATAAAATGTTTTTCCGTTTCCATTTGTTTATGGCATCCTCAGTTTCTTTCAACAATATTTTCACATTTTCCTGGTAGAAATTTTTTACCTCCTAGTTTAAATATATTCCTAGGTATTTACTTTTTTTGTAGCTGCTGTAAATGGAATTGCCTTCTTGATTTGGTTCTCATCTTAATTGCTGTTGATGTGTGGAAATGCTACTGAATTTTGTACATTGATTTTGTATCCTGAAACTTTACTGAATTTTAAAAAATCAAACCTAAGAGTTTTTTGAGGGGGTCTTTAGGTTTTCTAGGTATAAGGTCACATGGTCAGAGAATAGAGATAGTGTGACCTCTTCTATTCCAGGTTGGATGCCTTTTTCTTCTTTATCTTGCCTAATCGCTCTGGCTAGGGCTTCCAGGACTGTGTTAAACGGCGATGGTGAAAGTGGACACCCTTGGCTTGTTCCAGTTCTTAGGGGCATTGCTTTCAACTTTTTCCTGTTCGGTATAATGTTGGCTGTGGGTTCGCCATATATGGCCTTTATTATTTTGAAGTATATTTCTTTTACGCCCAGTTTGTTGAGGGTTTTTATCATGAAGAGAGCTGCATTTTATCGAACACTTTTTCTGCACCTGCTGAGCCGGTCATATGGCTTTTGTCTTTAATTCTGCTTATGTGATTAAGCACACTTGCTGATTTGCGTACGATGGACCCTCCTCGCATCCCTGGAATAAAACCCATCTGACTATGGCACATCGCCTTTTGGAGGTGCTGTTGGGCTTGGTTTGCTAGGATTTTGTTGAGGATTTTTGCATCTACATTCCTTGGGGACATTGGTCTGCAGTTTTCCTTTTTGGCTGTGCCATTGTCTGGCTTTGGTGTCAGGATGATACTGGCTTCATAGAATGAGTTGGGGAGGATTCTCTCCTTGATTTTTTGGAACAGTTTTGCAAGGATTGGTGCCAGTTCGTCTTCGTACGTTTGGCAGAAGTTGGCTCTGAATCCGTGTGAGCCTGAGCTTTTGTTGTTGTTGTTGGAGGTTTTTTTTCTACTAATTGACTCTCACTACTCGTGACTGGCCTGTTCAGGATTTCTGTTTCTTTCTGTTCAATCTTGAGAGGTTGTATGTTTCCGGGGATGTATTCATTCCCTCTAGGCTTGCTAGTTTGCGTGTGTGTAGTTGTTCATAGTGGTCTGTGACGACCTTTCGTAGTTCTGCAGTATCAGTTATGACATCTCCATTTTTGTCTCTGATGGTATTTATTCAGATCTCCTCCATCTTTTGGTTACTCTGGACAGCAGTTTATCGGTCTTGTTTATCTTTTCAAAGAACTAACTTTCCGTTTTGGTGTGCCTTTGTGTTTTCTTAAATCTCAGTTTCATTTAATTCTGCTCTGATCTTTGTTATTTCTTTTGCTCTGCTAGTTTTGGACATGATTTTTCTTGTTTTTCTAGTTTGTTGAGATGTGATGTGAGGTTGTTAATTTGCAATCTTTTTAATTTTTTTCAGTGTGAACATTTAATGCTATAAACTTCCCCCTTAGCACTGTTTTTGCTGTATCGCCTTGATTTAGGTATGTAGTGTCTCCATCATTCATTTCCAAAAGACTTTTTTGCTTTTAGAGACGTAGTCTTTCTCCGTCACTTATGTTGGGGTGCGGTGGCACGATTATAGCTCACTATTGCCTCAAACCCTTGGGCTTAAGTAGTCCTCCTGCCTCAGCCTCCCAAATAGCTAGGACTTCAGTAGCACACCACCTTGCCTAGCTAAATTTTTTTCTGTAGAGGCAGAATCTCATTATGTTGCCCAAGCTGGTCTCAAACTCTTGGGCTAGAGCAATACTTCTGCCTCAGCCTCCCAAAGCTCTCAGGTTACAGGCATGACTCAGCATGCCTGGACCATTTTAAGAGACTTTTAGATTTCTGTCTTAATTTTATGGTTGCCCCAGAAGTCATTCTGGAGCATGTTGTTTAATTGCCATGTATTCGTATAGTTTCAAGGATTCCTTGTGGCACTGAATTGTAGTTTTATTCTCCTGTGGTCTGAGAAGACACTTGATATGATTTCAGCTTTTTAAAGCATATAGAGGCTAGTTTTATGGTCTGACAAATGGTCTGTCTTGGAGAATGTTCTGTGTGCTGATGAGAAGAATGCATATTCTGTGGTTGTTGGACATAAAGTTCCGTAAGTGTCTGTTGGGTCCCTCTGGTCTGAAGTCCAGTCAAGGTCCAGTGTTTATTTGCTGGTGTTTGTCTCCATGCTCCATCTGTGTTGTGAGGTGCTGATGGCCCTGTACTTGTCATATCGCTGTCTATCTCTTTCTTTAGGTCTGGTCATATTTGTTTTGTGAACCTGGGTGCTCCAGTGTTGGGCACACATGTATGTAGGAGTGTCGTGTTCACTTGTTGAATCGACCCCTGTATCAATTACACAATGGCCTTCTTGGCCTCTGAGAGAACCGTAATAGAGTATACCATAAACTTAGGTTAAGAGCATGCTATAACCCAATGAATATGTAATCAGCTTGTGGACAATACCACAGCCATTTTCATTTTCTGCTTTAAAACATAACCTGTAGCTGTTTAAAGTTTCAGTTATGGGAAAAACCGCAAAGCTCCAGTTCAAGCTTCAACCCCTTCCCTTGAACCACTTTCCCCTTAGCAACAACCAATCAGGTGCCAGGGGGAAATCACCTAAGTTTCCAGATGTCTCTGCAACTTCCCCAGCTAGTGGGCCAAGGTCAGCCCGAGTCAAGCTAGCCAATCCTCCACGATTGGGCTGACCACCAGAGGTTACTACCCAATTAAATGGTAACAAGACTGGAAAGTCCCCCCCAAACTCCTCCTCCCTTTGTGTAAAAGCATAAAAGGTATCTGCTTAAGGAAGTCAGGGCCTCTGGGTGTACTTTGCTGCGTCGGTGGTCGACAGAGGTCCAGGCTCGAGCTTGCAAATAAAGACCCTCTTGAACTTTCATCGGAACTGGCTCTTGGTGGTCTCTCGGATTGAACTTTCGGCCACTGCAGACTTCTGTTACTGTTCGATGTAAAATGTGTTAGGCTGGGCGCGGTGGCTCACGCCTGTCATCCCAGCACTTTGGGAGGTGGAGGCGAGACGATTGCTGGAGCCCAGGGTTTCGAGACCAGCCTGGACAGCTTGGCGATACCTCTTCTCTACAATACACCAAAAAATTAGCCAGGCGTGGTAGCATGTGGCTGTAGTTCCGGCTACTCAGAAGGCTGAGGCAGAAGGATCACTTGAGCCCAGCAGGTCAACGCTGTGGTGGCCGTGAGCGTGCCATGGCACTCTAGCCTGGGCGACAGAGTAAGACTCCAGCTCCAAACAGCAAATAAGTGAATAAAGTGTGTTTTACTCTGCCTAGCTGGGCGTGAGGCGAGGTTGAGAATGCTGTCCTCTTCTTGGGCCTCCTGCCAGGCGCCTCCGAGAACCCTTCCTTCTCACAGTCTTCTGGCCTTTCCCCAAGTGGGTTCCCGGACTTGCGAGGGACGAGTGCCCCCCTGTGGCCTGGGGGCAGGCTCCCGGTGGGGAGGTGGGCCACAGGGGACGCTCTCTCCTCTCCCATGCCAGTCCTCGGCTGGCTGCTGCACGTGGGCCGCCCACCCACCGCCCCCTCCCCGGGGTCTCCAGGGTTCTTTGCTTTCCTGGTGAATCCCCGTGTTACTTATTGAATAAAAGATGACAGCGTGAATCTCTGCACACTGTTTTGCTTCTTCCAAGTGCAATATTTAAAAATATTTTAAAGATAAATTAGATGCAGACTCTGCTCCTTTACCAGCTTCGACCAAAATAGTTCCACTTATGTCTGTTTTAGAAGTTGGATTTCTACACAAGATCGTGTCGTGAAACAGATTCCACTGTTGGAAGTTTCAGTAATGCCGGGTTGAATAGGTGGTATCTAAGCACCGTTCTCGGCTGTACGGTTGTTTTTCAAATGAGCATTAGAATCGAGGAGTAAAAGTACACGTTTGTCTCTGCTTGGAGCCCCGTAAAGTGAGAAAAGAGGAAGGAGGCTGACATAAACCGGCAGGAAAAGGGAGCAGAGAGGAGGTGGAAGCAGATGAGCGTTGGAGTGAACTCGAAAAGAAAGACAGCAGATGGACGAGGGGCACGCGACTCAGAAAACTGAGAAAGCTGGACGCTCAGCGCCCGAGAGGCACGTGGGAAGGAGGGCAGGGAGGGCAGGAGGGGAGGGGCCGGGCGGAGAGTGGGCAGGAGGGCGGGTGTGGGGCGGGCGGAGAAGAGCACGCCGGCTGACCCGCGGGACGGCGCATGGGCCGGTTCTGCAGGCAGGATGTGGGCGAAGGTGAACGTGGGGAGACCGGTGGGCAGCGGGGCCAGGAACCGCGGATCCGGGCCCCTTTCTCCGCGCGGGCACAGCCGGGAGATGGCGCTCCACAGTCAAGACAGAAGGCAGGGGGTTCGATCGGGGGACGTGAAAGCATGGAGGCTCGGACCGGGGGACACCAGGGACACCAAGGAGTGGGCGCTGCGCTGTGATGGAGACAGAGGGACGAAGGGAAAGTCTGCATGTTGAATGACGCAATCCCTAGACGCCACCCGGCTTGGCTTCTGCAATGCTGGTTTCTGGTCCAGAAAGCGTGTGCTCTTCACAAGATACGTCTCTGGCTGGGGGTGGTGGCTCACACCTGTGATTCCAGCCTGTTGGGAGGCCAAGGGAGGAGAATTGTTTGAGACCAGCCTGGGAAACTTAGTGAGACCGTGTCTCCACCAAAAGTAAATAAATTAGTCGGGTATGGTGGCGCATGCCTGTAGTCCCAGGTACTCAGGTGCTGAGGCAGAAGGATTGCTTGAGCCCAGGAGGTCACGGTTGTGGTGAGCTGGGATCTGCTGTGCTCCAGCCTGGGCAACAGGATCTTGTCTCAAAAAAAAAAAAAAGAAAGAAAGAAGAAAGAAAAAAGAAAAAGAAAAAAGAAAAAAAGATATTCTCTGAGAGCATTTCCAGTCTGAGAATTCTAAAGATTTTAGCATTCCCCCAACAAGATGGTGGGGAGTGAGTCCTATCAGTTGACAATTCCTGAATCTGCTAAAAGACCTTAAATAGACTTTGAGTGTCTCACACTTACATATGAATGTATAAACAGGTGGCAGCCAATATCTGAAGAAATCGAACAAGAAAAGAGAAATCAAAACAAAACCCTCCAAAGAATTCGGGAAACAGACAATGTAGGAAGAAAAGAAAAGTTAAAAAAATGATTATTAAGATTCTAAAAGACAGCAAGTAATATACTGCCTCCAAGAAACAAACAAAAAGGAATGTACAGACATAAGAAAGAGCTTTTGAAATTATAATTTTAATAGCAGAAATAAAAATTCAGTAGGTTTAGAAGATAAAGTTAGGGAAACTTTCCAGAATGTAATTTATGAACTATAAGAAAAGAAAGTCGCCAGTTCAAGTGATTCATCATCTAACTAATAGAAATTTCAGGAAGAACAGATATCGTTTAGCAAAGAAATAAGACAAATGTCTAGAGAGAATAAAACACATCACTTGAGAAGTATTAGGGAAAAGGATGGTGTCTTCTTTTTCAACAATACCTGAAAGCCAGGAGACAATAAAGCTTGAAGCCATTGTCTTTTTAATCGATCCAAACTACAAATCAAGGGTGAGAGAAGAATAAAGACATTTTTGAGCGTGCAATCTCAAAAACAAGGTCTCAAAAGTGTCTACATCCTGTGACTTTTCTTAGGAAGTTCCTAGCGACTCTGCTCCACCAAAAGATGGGATGAGCCAAGAAAGAGGAAGGCATGGACTTCAGGTGACGGGGAATCCGACACAGGGAGAGGTTAAGGGGATTCCCAGGATGACAGTTAAAAGAAGAAGAAGAAAATGTTTCTGGATGGCAGCTTGCACAACAGGCCTGGAGGACAATCCATTTAGACTGGAATGAGTCAGGCTTCCAAGGAGTGAATGAGTATTTCTCAGGGAGGAACAGAACTAATGACTAACCCAGTCGAATCTGTCCATAGTAGGAGGAGTTTTTAATTCCTTTGCAGAATTTAGGAATGAATTAGAAGAAAGAAAAAAACTAAGCAAAGTTGAAAAAAATCCAAGGCAATGATTACCTCTTGGAAAAATGGAAGATCATTTTAAAAAAGAAAATGTGGTTTACATACATTAAGGGCTTAATATGTGTGCAATTTTTTCATAGTCATAATAATTTTAAAATAGAATTGTGACATAACTATATTGGAAAGATGGAAAGAAGGCAACTATTTGTGTGTGTGTGTGTGTGTGTGTTCTGTGTGTGTGTATTTAATAGAGAGAGAAAAGAAGGAACAAAATTTGCATTCTACATACATAGTAGGAAGCCCATAGATAGTCTGAGCTGGAAGATAAAAAATAGTTGTATACACATATAGAGAGACAAGGAAAATACCAAAAAAAAAAGAGCTAAAGTGTTAAATACACTTGATTTTGGAGAGTGAAACTTGGAGGTGAGGCAGAGAGCTCTTCTTTTTTCTCCTTTACATTGTAAACTCTGACTCTAAAAAGTTCTAAGTTTGTGCATTCTCAGATTAGAAGTCAGTTTTTAAAAAGAGATGAACGTTGGAAAGCAAAGAGCTCAATTCTGTTTTCCATTACTTTGGTGGGCCTGCTATCAAAGCTGGATTAACACTTTTGGACGTCTTGTTTACTGAGAAGATTATAGTAAACCTAAATGTGTACATTTTTTTAAATGCTGAATCACATAACAAAAGATCACATCCCCCGGAGGGTAAACCAGCTTCTTTCCAGACTCTCTGACCGCAAGATTCGGAATAAGTCCATTGACGGTGGCTGCTTTCCAACACGGGTGCCTCAGCTCTGCTGTGTCCTAGCGTGGGCCGGGGTGACCTATAGAACACGAGTTCCTGTGCCAGCTCCATGTAAGCTGACAAAGTGCTTCCTGCCCAAAGCTGTGCAAGACGGGCAGCCTCTCCTGCCTCTGAACAAGAGAAGACGAGACAGGGAACCATGTGTCTGTGCTGCTGATTTGCCTAAGTGAGTTTTGAGTTTGCTACCCCGGAAATGATGGGGGTCGTAGCCCTGAATTTAGTTTGGCGTCTGTTTTAAACAAGGACCGTGATACTCTCCTTCCCAACACGGCAGGTGAGTGGCCGGGGTGAAAGGTGGCACGTGCGTAGCCTCAGGAGACCCTGTGTAAAAGGCGCCCTTCTGCGTTTCAGTTTCAGCGTCTGTCTTTTCTGTTGCATCGAGGTCACGTTAGAGCCTTCGGGCCAGTGGTTCTTGCATGTGGGCCTGCAGCAGAATTGCTTACAGGGCCTAAAATGCAGGGCTGGTGTGTGGCCAGCGACTTGTATTTTTTTTTCTTTTCAGAAAGCAGGAGTTATTGAGAGGACAGAAAAGCTCCCACGGGGCGGGCCACTGTGCCCTCCCTGCCTGGCGCGAGCGTGTCGCGGGCGCTCCCTGGTCCAGGGCCCCTCCTGGCTGGACTCTAACAGCCTTCCGCCTGATGCCCCGGGCCAGACCGGGCCTCAAGAACCGTGGCTTCGGCGTCCTCAGCCCGGGAACTCTTACCGCGCACACCCACCCCCGTTGATAATCCAAACAAAACAATGCCCAAGTACCAAACAAGTCTATTTCTTAAAATCACAGATAACTTATTTACAAACCAACGGGAGACTCCTTTCTGGATTTGTCCCCTCTTCCCCGTGGCCCCGTCAGGGTGGGCTGGGCTGTCTGGCCGTGCAAGCCCACTGACTTCCCAGGAGCCTGGGCTGCCGTCCTGCCCATCTCTGTGTCGGCGCCAGACTTCGGGGCGGGCTGGCAGCTGCGAGGCGCGCCACGAGGAGCGGGGCGTGGGCACGTGCAGCCAGGGGGGCTCCGGACCAGCCTGCGCCACGAAAGCAGGGAGTGCCCGCGACACGCTTGCTCCACGTGTGGCAGACACACTGGCCCGAGGGAAGGCGCCGCATCACAAAGCCCTCGCTTCCTCCCAGAATCTGCAACGGCCCATCGTGGACAGGACGTTAAGGACTCCAGGCAGAATTAGAGACAGAAGGCGGGAGAAAATGGAAAGGGGACAGGAGACAGGAGGGGGCGGGAGTGGCCACAAATGCAGCCCGTGGCCATGTGGCCGCGTTCCCGAGACACTTTTGCCCGTGAGATTTCCATCGCTGGGACGTGCGTCCTCTGTTTCCCTCCCCCTTCTTCCTTCCCTGCATGCTCACGGAGCTCATATGATGAACCAAGCGTCACAGATGGAGTGGTGCGGAACACAGTCCCTGTCTTGAACTCCCAGCCGTCCTGGGGGACGGATCACGACAGCCCTGGGATGGGCGCGACACACACCGTGAACAAGGAGCACCCCGGGACTCGGCTGCGCTCCTTCCACAAGGTAGCCTGACCTCAGTGAAGCCATGGCTCAAGCGTATTAAGTGAATTAATGACTGCAGAGTTTCTCTTTTAGCTACGTGTGCCCGATCGCTGGAACTTTTTTCTAGACCAAAGAAATACACAGAATGTTCTCTGCTCAGCCTATACCACAAAGAACAGCTCGCGATTCTGTTACCGGGATTTACTTGTGTCGCCAAGTCTCCCCCTCGCCCATCCCACCCCCACACATCTATCCAGCGAAGGCGTCTGGGAAGAGGACAGACCTGTGGCGGCACCCGGAATTGCCACCGACTCTAACCCTGACGCGTTCTTTTGAGTGTTAAGGAAGTGGCAGGAACTTGAGCCGTGGAAGACACAAACATGGAGGTTACTGGCAGACAGACATCATGCGTCCACGTCCACGCGATCCAAGTGGCTTCTGGCCCAAAGCGTCCCTCCTCTGCACCAAACGACAGTGGCTTCAGTGTGTTGGTAATCAGGGTAAATCACGGTCGAAGTCCCTCTCTCGTTAGGAGAATCCCTTCTGTTGGGGTGAAGGTCACAACAGAGCGAGGTGAACTCGCTGCCAGCCGTCCCGACGTGCAACGACTCCGGGTCGGAAGCTCACGCAGTGGACATTCCCGAGGGACTCGGAAGCCCCGGCGCTTCCTCGGGACTTGGCCCGTCACGTTGTGCAGTAGCGCGTCGACAGCGATTACCACAACTCTGTGGAGATGTTGGGTCATAGTTTTCAAAAAGCCACACTGATCAGACAGATCAATGCTGAGAGAACCCTCCTGGGCAGGGAGGTGTGGGAGCACTTGTGAAATGCAAGTGACCTCCAAACAGCACAAAGGCCTTTCACGAGCAGAGTTCACCAGGGCGCGTGTCGTTCTGCCGACGGCTTCTCTCAAAGGGCAGCCCGTTTCCTAAACATTGATGGGTTGCTGTGACTCGGGGTGCGCTTACTGAAAAAGCGGTGACAGATTTTTTCCTTCATGAGAACGTTGATGAAAATGCAGACGGAGGTCATCTTGTCTTCCCCGCTGGGCAGTGATGACCCCCAGTCCCCGTAGTGACAGGTGACCGGCTGTCTGTGCAGCGACGGCCGTGGCCAGTCCTCCGTTTCAGGTCCTTGAGGCGACGTGTGTCCTGCTGTGTGTGCGGCGACGGCCACGGCCAGGCCTTTATGTCTCCACTTCATGTCCCTCTAGTGACGTGTGACCTGCCGTCTGTGCCGCGATGGCCCGTCGCTAGTCCTGTGTTTCAAGTCACTTCTTCCTGAGGACCCTCCTGCTTGTCAAAGGCGAGCCTCTCTGACTCCACTTTAATGCCTAGGATGAGGCTCAAGCTCGTGGCCTGACGCACGGGACTTCCGGTGACCCTGGTCTTCCACGTGCTGGTCCACCAGTGCCCCCTCACACCGGACATTCCAGCAGCACCAACTTCCGGAGCGTTCCAGGAACACGCCCAGTAGCTCCTCACCTCTGAGCTCCCCCGTGTCCTTTCCAGAGAACACCCCGCCCTCGGTCCCGGGCAGCTCCGCCTTGCTCTTCACTCGATGGCTGTCGAGACACACTCCGTGCTGCCGCCTGTGAGCCCCGAGGGCAGCACGGGACGGTGAGCACGACCTCGGCCTGCCCTCCCGGATGCAGGCGCCCAGCCCTCCGCTCCTCTCGAAGCCTCCCTGGCTGCTGGCTGACCAGGCCGCATCCCAGCTGGTGCCCGGCGGCAGCGGACGGCGGCCTCCGCGCCTCCCCCGCGTCTTCGTCCGTGCGGCCCGGCCACGTCGCAGGGCAGAGCTCGCTGGACCTCTGGCGGCTTGGCGGGCTCCCGTTCACAGTGATTCTGTGCTCAGGTAGCGCGGTTAGATTTGCCTCCGTGGGCCGGGGAGGGCGGAGCGAGGGGGAGGACGGGAGAGGCGGGTCGACAGGCACGAGCTGTGCCCAGACGGGGGTGTGAGCACCAGCGTCCTGGGCACGGCAGGGCGACTGGGTTGGCAGGCTTGTATTGTGTCTTTCCAGTTGGCGGGAGAGGGCATTCTTTTCCTTTCAATTTTTGTGTATTTTAAAGATGTGGGGCACAGCTCAGGGTTAGGTATACGAACGTGCGTGATGCAGGCGCCCTTGTGGAGGAGGGGCGCCCCTGCCTCTCCCCCTCCCCCAGCAGACGCCCACTGCTGCCAGTCCCGCTTCCCGCTCCCCTCCGGGCGGTTTCCCGCTGCTGCCCATCCCTTTCTTATAGTGTTAGGAAACTTGTTCAAGGTCTGCTTATGAGTGAGAACATGTGATACTCTGTTCTTTGCTTCTGTGAGAGGTCTCTCAGTATTGCAGACTCTAAGTCCATCCAGGTTGCTGTGGGGTTCATGATTTTGTCCTTTATGGCTGCGTGATATTCCATCGTGTATACGTACCGCATTTTTTAAATCCAGTCCTCTTTTGCTGGACAGCATGGTTGGCTCCACGTTCCTGCTACTGTGAACAATGCTGTGATAAACATGCGTGTGCAGGTATCTTTTTCGTAGAGTGATTTGAGTTCCTCCAGGTATATTCCCAGGAGGGAGATGGCGGGGTCGTAGGAAGGTCGATTTTTAGAGCTCTTAGCAATCACCACACTGTCTTCCACAGAGGCTGCACTCGTTGACCCTCCACCAGCAGCGTGGAAGCGTTCCCTTTCTGCTGCATCCTAGGAGAGGGGATTTTAAAGAAGGGTTTTAACTGGAGATTCGGGGGTGCACATGTGTGCTTGTCACATGGACTTACGGTGCGGTGGTAGGGACTGGGTCTCAGGTGGCCAGCCCCCTAGGAGAGAGGATTCTGAATGTCCCCGTCGCAAAGTGAGGATCGTCAGAGGAGTTGCTGGACATGCCCGATGCCCGGCTTGGTTTCCCACATCAGGCGCACGGAGCGAGCACACAGATGAGCCGATGGGAACGCCGGACACCCTGACTTGGCTTTGCACACCGTGTACCTGGGGCTGAGTGTGGCCAGGGTCTCGGGGCCGGCGGTCGCCGCCGCCTTGGGAGGCTGGCTGTCCTGCGGCGCCTGCCCCGCCCCTGCCTGACGGACTCTGCTGTCTCCTTCGATCCCCGACCCCTTCTCACGTGCAGCCAGCAAGCTCACGCCCCGCTGGCAGAGGCTGGCCTGCTCCTGAGCCCCAGCAGCCACGAGGCCGGGACGTCTGCCTTGGCCCTCGTCGCTTTCGTGGGTGCCACGCTCTGCCTCACAGAGTAAAGGCTCCCCTAACCAGGCCATGGAGGGTGTGAGGCCAAACTCTCAACATTTGCCACCGTGGGAGTGGACTTTTTTGGCTTGGTGACAGAACCTCGTGACAGCTGGAGGTGTGGAGGGGAGGTGCTTACTGCCTCTGGCGAGACCCCTCTCTCAGGAGTTGGCAGCTTGGCCAGCATGCTTCCCCCCTCTTGGGCACGACACCCTGTGGCAGGGCTGCTGGCCAGGACCCACGCCCCGGGGGCAGTGCAGACCTGTCCTGCTCTCCCCGAGGAGAGGACACAGCCTTGGGTGCTGCTCATGGGCGGAAGGCTGGCTCGGCTGGCGGAGGTCAGCCTGGGGGTGTGGGGCACCCGTCCTGTTGTCCTTCTGGCCGGGGGTGCTCTGGTCTGTCCCAGACTCACCTGGCTGCACGTGACACAGTGGCCATCCACGTGCCCACTGTCCACGGTCCTACGAGTGAACAAGCCAGCCTCCCCACTTGAGTTTGAGGGGCTGCCAGTCTGCAAGGTGAGGCTGTTCTTCCTGCAGGAATTGGACACCAGACCCATGGCTTCCTGAGGCGGCTTCTGGTTGGGTCCCTCCAGGATTTTTGTTTTTTTGTTTTTTTGTTTTTCTGTTCTTTTTTTTTTATTTTGAGTCGGAGTCTCACTCAGTCGCCCAGACTGGAGTGCAGGGGCCGCTCCTGGCCACCGCAGCCTCGACCTGCTGGGTTCCGGGGATCCTTCCGCCTCAGCCTTCCGAGTAGCCGGAATTACAGGCGTGCGCTACCTTTTTTTGGATTTATTGTAGAGACAAGGTCTCGCCAAGTTGCCCAGGCAGGTCTCGAAGCCGCGGGCTCAGGCAATTCACTCACCTCAGCCTCCCAAATGCACGGGATTACAGGCTGAGCCACCGAGCCCGGCTCCTCCAGGATTTTTATTCAGTCATTTAAAAGTACTACTATATTCCTCATGTGAAAAGTTAGACATGCGAGCAAGGCTGAACTCACCTGCAGAGCACTTAATTATGATGCATTTGCTGAGCATTTCTTAGCACAGAACCGTTGTGGGGTGCACACAGGACTCTCAGACGCAGTTTGTGTGTTCAGAGACTTCCGGGTGGCTGAGGTGTTGACCTCCCTGGGCCCCGTGGCTGGAACTCCAGGCAGGACACCATGAGCCCCATACGAGGAAGCAGGCAGGCGGCCAAGGCCAGGGGTTCTCAAACTACGTGGGCACCGGGGCCGTAGAGGTCTGGGTAGAGCCTGAGAATCTGCATTCTCAACACGCCTCTGGTGCTGCTGCCACTGCTGGCCCGATATATATTGAAAGATTGAACCAAGTTCTTAGTGCTGGTGTCTTGCAGTCAATTTTTAATATTCATGACCCCACTGAAGAGAGTGTTGCTCACAACTAGAAAAACATTTAGGTTATACTAACCTGGAAGAATGCAATATTTTTGACCCCGCAACTTTATGTCTATAAATTTATTTTAAAGAAATAATCAGAGTCATGTGTGCAGATCAACATACACAGAGGTTCGTGGCAGTGGTGTCTGTGAAAGTGAAAAGTTGGGGTCGAAATAAAATAAAAGCCCAGCAGTGGAGGCCGGGACAACTTTTGGAACCCAAGTCCTTCATAATTGATTAAAGGTGATGGTGTGGGTACAAATTTGTGGGCAGAAAGGGTGTTAGAAACTGGTGAGCTGCACAAGACGGTCGTCGATTCCTCCCAGAGTGCACACACAGTGTCCGCGATGGCTTTCTCTCGAGTGCCTCACCCTTTCGGTGTGTTATGATCCGTCTGCCGGGAACGTGGATGGCTGGATTCTTCTCAGCCCGATAGACTTCCCCCTCAGTGTGTCGGTTGGCCTTGAGGCCAGACCGCCTGCTGTTCAGAAAAGCGGCTTCCTTTTCAAAGCTGATTCTCCACGTGGGCAGACGAGATCACGGCAAGTCCCAGGCACGGGCGGCCGGCTCTGCAGGAAGGCGCCAGCGACAGTCAGCGTCGGGCTCACGTGGTCCCCTCGGCTCATTGAGTTGCCGTGCATCCACCCCAAAGCAGGCACTTCTGTCCTTTGTGCTGGCAGGTGCTGGCCTCAGCGGCCTCTTCTGCTGCGTTTGGAAGGAAAGGAGAACTCTCCAAGTCCCGAGCCCTTGCTGATTTCAACCTTCTACAACATTCTACAACATTCTACAACATTCCACATACACGTGGAAGACGTGTATGTGGCGTGAATGGGCGGTACGAACAGTCGGCTTGCTTCCTGTCTTCTGGTGTTTGCTGCTCCCTTGTTGGCCGGAGACTGCCTGTCCAGGCCAACCCACGTCTTCCAGTGGGCTCAGCACTGGAGCAGGCGATGGGTGCCGTGGACACGCGTGGACACCACGGGACGGGCAGTGTGCACTTGCCTGGGCCTTTACCTGCAGACATGCACCTTTGCTGTGTCATCGTGTGGGCGCCTTGCTAGAGTCCCAGACAGTCAATCTTTCTCAACAGGTGAGGAAACTGAGTCACAGTTTTATAACTTGCCGAATGCCACAGAATCAGGCTCCAAGCCCCATCCTGCAGGCCAGGCGCGTTCTCACCCAAGGCCTTTCAGGCTCTCCTGGACCGCTGTCCTCCCTCCTCCCGTGAGCTTCCCTCCCCAGCCTCCGATGGGCCCTGGCTCCGAGCCGCGGAGGCTGCCGTCCTCGGGTGGGGGCTTCTGCCTATCCCAGTAGAAACACTTCCCCACATGTGCTAGGGCGGGCAGGGTGGGAGGGATGGTCACGGCGTCCTTCCTTTCATGGCTCTTGGAGGAGACGGCCATCTCCGCGTCGCACCCCACCCTGGACGGCTGATGGGCCGGATGACGGCCCTGTGGGCGGCGGGAGAAGGGGGCAGGATGGAGCAGGCGGACGCAGAGCAGCCCTGCAGCCTCGTGGTCCGCGTGGGCCTCAGGGGGCTCGTCCAAGCCACCCGGCTCTGAGCCCGCCGCCGTTGTCCACACGGGCCAGGACGGCTGGACTTTCTGCGTCTGCCATGACCCGTTGCCACGGGAGGCCTCCCGGAGGCCCTGGCCTAGACGAGGCTGCGTTCTGCAGCTGAGGCGGCTTCTGTGGAGGCCACGGCTGGAGGCTCTGTCTCTGGCAGCTGGGTGGCCCGCTCTCCCTTGGGGACAGGGTGCCCCAGCCCCTGGTGTCGGGGCGAGGCTGCAGAGTCCGAGGCAGCCTTGGTGCTGTTCTGCTGCCCCCTGCCCCCCGGGGGGTGCCGGAGGATCAGTCCTCACACCGGGGGGCAGCGGGGCCCTTGGCCGTGTGCAGTCGCTCCTGGCACCCTGCCGCTCGCGTCCGGGAGGGGCCGAGAGGGGAGACGGCCGACACGATGGGCTCCCCGGGCTTCAGCCCCTGGAGGAAGGGCTTTACCTACCATCCTCCGACTACCTGGTCAGCACGTGGCTCCTCTGGGGGGCCAGGAAGGACCCCGTGTGGGGTCTGGAAACCACAGTTCCGGCCCAGGCTCCACCCTTCCCCTTGAGCTCTGGGACCTCGGGCAGGTCATACAGCCTCCCTGGGCCTCCACCTCCACACCATACAATGGGGCGATGCGGCTGGGAGGGTTCGTGACGACGGTTCCCAGCATCGCGGCCGGTTGTCAGCAACCGAGGTCGCGGTTCCAGCCGGGCAGGCCCTCCGCCTGGGGACCCTCCGCCTGGGGACCCCGGCGGCGCTGCTGCCGTGAGCCGGGCTTCGCCCTCGGGACACGTGGCTTGGGTGCTTCCTGCCCTGTGTCCTTGTCACAATGTCTCAGGCCACGGCCTGCCATGTCTGTGGATCACGGCTGCAGCACAGCCGGGCCCGTTGGCTCGCCCACGGCCCGCGGCTGTTGCGTGCTACGGCAGCAGAGTGGGCGAGCTGCCACAGGACTGCCGCGTCCACTATTTCCTGCCCAAAGGACACTGGCGACCCCGGTCCAGGCGGCCCTCCGGTCACATTCCCATTTCGAGGGGCCGGAGGAGCGTTCTGGGCCCAGGACGAGCCTTTGCACAGCCAGGGCGAGGCACATGCGCACCACCACTGCTGGCCGAGGCTTCCTCGGAGGCGGCGGGGAAGGCCGGGGAGGCAGGAGGAGCGTCTGTCTAGACCCCGAGTCCGCAGCGCCCCGGGCGGAGCAAGGTCGCGCTGGCCACGTATCCACCGCAGGCCCGCGTAAGCTGTTGCCCGTGCAGGAGTCAGGAGGGCAGGCGAGTGACCGGGGCAGGCGTCCTGCCACTGGGTGCTGACTCGCAGGGACCCTGGAGGACGTGAGAGAAGAGGCCGCTCTGTGGCAAGAGGTCAGAACCGGGCAGCGGCGCCGCCGGGCAGGCCCTCCGCCTGGGGACCCCGGCGGCGCTGCTGCCGTGAGCCGGGCTTCGCCCTTGGGACACGTGGCTTGGGTGCTTCCTGCCCTGTGTCCTTGTCACAATGTCTCGGGGCTGTTGCGTCTCGGCCCTCATATTCTGCGTCTCACAGGCGGGAGGGAGACGCGGGGACTCGGCCCAACGGCCGCCGCTGGCCCCAGCCCGCTGCCTCTTGGCCCTCGGCCGCGTGGTGGCTCTTTGTCCTCGCTGGTGTCGGTGTTGCCGTCCCGAGGACACTGCGCCCGGCCGACTTCCACCCTGGACGTGAGAACGGAGGGAAGACCTCGGCCTGCGGAAGCCGCTTCGGCATAAGATGAGCACACGGAGGAGCGGGTAGCTGGCGAGGGCAGGCCCGACCCGCGGCTGTGGCCCCCCGACCTCGGCCAGTGCTGTTCCCACGGACGCCGTCACCTCGTGCACGCCCCACACACAGCCTGGCGGCGTCCGTGTGTGCTCAGGGGTCTTCTGGGGACATCCGTGTGGACGTCCCGTCTTTCCGCGTTGGCTGCAAGCGCTCTGTGGGTGAAGGACCAGCCGCCCTTGACTCTGCCTTGCTGCTCCCCTGGCTGCTGAGCCTTCAGAGCCAGAAGGCGAGCAGGTCGAACTGGAGTGGAAGAGAGGAGATGGCGAAGACGGGCATGGGCGTAAGTGAAACGGAGAGTAGAGACACCGTGGAGGCCGTCACGAGACAAAAACGTCCGTCTCTGGAAAGGTCGACACAACTGACAAGCGACCTGTGTTGACAAGGAAACCAGAGAGAAGACGCAAATGAGCAAACCCTCAAAGAAATAAGAAGTTGTGCAGCACACCAACGAGTCAGGTGACTTCAGCGGAATGCACGTGTTTCTAGCAAGACCATTTACTGAAACCGACTCGAAGAGATGGAAAGCCGGGCGTGGTGCACGCACCTGGAGTCCCAGGCACTCAGGAGGCTGAGGTGGGAGGATCCTTGAGCCCAGGAGTTTGAGGCCAGCCTGGGCAGCAAAGAAGGAATTCTTTTGAAAAAGGAATAAGTACAAATAATTAGGAGAAAAAATAAAAGGACAGCATCTGAATAGGCCTATCTTAGGGTTTTCTAGATACAAAATCATATCACCTGCAAATGGGGATCATTTTATTTCTTCCTTTCTGATCTGGATTCCCTTTATTTATTTTTCTTGTCTAATTTCTCTGCTGTAACCTTCAGTACCATGCTAACTAGAAGTGGCGAGAGAAAATCTCGTTTCATTCCTGATCCTTGGGGAAGAGGGTTTTGTTGTTGTTGTTTTAATGTTGATGGATTTTGGCTTGCTAATTCTTAAAGAGAAAATTCATTTAAAAATCGGCATGGAGATTAAGGATTCATCTATTCCTTAACAAAGCCTCTGAGAAAGCAGAGCTCTGGCCCCAGGGGCTCCTGGACGTCGGCCCTGCACTGGCCAGGCCCAGGTTCAGCGGGGAGGCGCCCACTTGGGATACACGGGAGCTGGTCTTCGAACTAGTGCTTTGGGGTGGGACACGCCCAGGCTTAAGCCTCACTCACGTGACGTCTCCCCTCCAGCCTCTGCCCCCGCCTGTGACGCCTGTCACCCTCATCCCTGGGGGGAAGGGATGGAGTCAGCACCTATCCTGGCTCCTGCGGGCGAGCGGTGTGAAATACCAATCAAAAACCCACAGCAGGTACAAAGAGAGGCAGAACAAGGAGACGCTCTTTCCCCCGCTTCCCGACAGTGTGTCTGGATTGCCCCTTGGCACTGGGCCGGAGCTGTGTAGCTGGCCTGCCCAGCGCCCCTCGACTCCGGGTGCAGTCCCAGCACCAGCAGCCTCAGGTTGCCCGGGGGCTAGTTAGACACGCAGAGTCCCAGGCCCTGCCCGGCCTGCTGAAGCAGCAACTGCATTTTGACGCGAGAGCTCGGGAAGCGGCAGTGGTCTAGAACACACTGGGATTCGGTGACCGTGAGAGGATGTGTGTGCTCCAGTGCCGGTGTCCTTGCCCTGTGTCAAGTGTACTGTCCTTTCCTGGGACATGCTGGAAGGTGGAAGGAGAGGGCAAAGGCGGCCAGCGGGAAGCGCCGCGGAAGGGTTCCCGCGAGCCCGAGTGTGGCCTGCCCGCCACGTAGTCACACCGGCCCCACTCCCAGCCCCGGACTCTGGCTCAGCACCCTCCCTGGGATGCCAAGTGCCCTGCGGGGTCCGTGGCCGGCTTAGGTGGCAGCGCTCCTGGAAGTCGCACCGCTCTGTCGGCTGACACCTCCGGGGCCCAAGGCTCTGGACAGGGTGGGAAAGGGTCGCCCACCTTTCGCTCTTGGTGGGCCGGGTCTTTGAGCTGCGCTTGCTCACTGTGGTTGTCATCTTGGCACCGTTTCCGGTTTCAGGCCAGATGGCTGTAGAGATAGCCAGCACAAACATGAAACAGCCCCCCGGCTGTCTCCTGCCCACCTGAGCCCTTTTGGGATCCGTGGCCATCCTGGCCAGAGCTGGTGGAGGGCCCCGAGGTCAGGCTGCTGTCAGGCAGCGGGGCTGGAGCGGGCGTCCTCTCAGCTGCGGCGGGTCATCCCCAGAGCAGGACGGCAGTGGCTGGCAGGTGAGTCTCCGGCCCAAAGGCCCCACTGGGGGAACTGGGAAGCACGCAGCGTGCGTCGATGTGGCTCCATTACGGAGTTTGCACCTGTCGATCCAGCAATCCTGTAGCTAGGGTCTGGCCCGGGACAGAGCAGGGGTTTCGGCCGAGTTCAGTGGGAGAAGACCCATCCCGATGGTGCCCACGAGAGCAAGAGTTCCCCGTGGGATGCGTGCCCGGGGGAGGGGCCGTGGAGGGGTGTGTGAGAACTGGCGGTTCGCTTTTCAAATGCAGAAACAGTAAGAGCTTTGCTGAGATGTGAGTGGGTCGGCCCTCCCTTCTGCGGGTGGTCCCCAAGCCAGACAGCCACGTGTTCTCCAAGATCTGTGGGACAGGGTGGGGGCTTCATAGTGTGAGCCTCTTCACTGACACTGCAACTGCATGCGTGTGATTCGTGCGTGGATGTGAGTGGACGCAGTGTGTACCGACGGGTGTGAGGCGCCTCGTGGGAGGTCGACGGCGAGGACGGGAGAAGGAGAGGGCAGCCAGGCCACATGGTGCCTCCAGCTCCGGGGATGCCCTGAGCCACGAGTGGGCTCGTTCTCTCCTCCTCGCAGGGGCTGATGCCTCCATACAGGGCTGTTTCTTTCCCTTCGGTTTCAGCATGTTCCACAGGGGGCTCAGGGGGCTCAGGGGGCGCTGGTAAAAGCTGCGGCTCTCTCCTGGGCTTCACACACCCCGGCTCTCCTCCCAGCTCTGCCTCAGAACCCAGCTTGGCCCCTGTTCCGGGCTGCTGTGGATAGGGCCTGGTCAGCACGCTGCTTCCCACTGCAAGGAAGCATGTGCTCAGGTGTGAGGCTGAGATCAAGGGAAAACTAAGCCTATCGGGAAAATTCCGCGTCACTTCAACCCGCATCCTCACTGCTGAAGGAGCCCGGCCAGGCGCCCCAGCACGCTTCCCCCAGGCTTAACGGCCTGAGTAGCTCGTCTTTTAAATCATGGTGTTTTGTTGAAGCAACGCTTTCTGAGAGATGCCTGGTCTTGGAGTTCCTGGTGTGTGTCAAAACCGTACATCAGCTCGCCATTAGGGATACGTCTTCTTAATGTGCGTGCTATAACTGAATTCCCTTAATGAATGTGGCGCGTCCACGTGGCAGAGGAGGGCGAGCTTGTCTCCTGACTGCCCTTGAACACCCCCCACGGTGGCAGGCGAGCTGACGAGGTCAGTGAGCGCTGTGCATTGACTTTCAGAGGCGAGGACCGTCCCCAGCATGGCCGCAGACACGGCCCCAGGACCAGCCCCCTGCAGCGGCGTGACGGCCGGGACCAAGATGAAGCGCCTGAGGGAGTGAGTAGCGTGTGGCTCGCCCCCAGGGGGTGCCGTGTCCAAGCACACTGACCAAGCGCCGGCCCAGTCACGCGACGCCGCTTGGGCCGTGGGCGCTCTCCCAAAACGCCTGAGACGGGGAGTTCATAGAAAAGCCTACGTCTGTTTCTTCCCGTTCCAGCTGCCGGGAGGGGCAGGGCCGAGGTGCCGGCAGACTCTGTGTCAGGGGAGGACTGCTCTTTTCACTCTTTCCCTTTTTCTGTTTCCCGTTTTCAAGCGAGGTTTATTTAGAAAGCAAACGAGAGAGAGAAAGAGAAGATCCCCGCCCCCCGAGATAGGGGAGGGGCCGGAGCTCTGCTCTTGGCTTTCAGCGCAGCACCTTGCTGCTGCCACGCACATGGTGGGAGGCGGAAGGCCCCGAAGGGCCGAGCGCAGTGTGCGGCCTTTCCGGCGAGGGCCCTCGCTTCCTTCGGGAGGGAGAGACCTCTGACCCGATCACCTCTGCTGCGGTTTGCACACCGCCCCCAAAACAGCGGTCCCTGACCTTTTTGGCATCCGGGACCGGTTTCGCACAAGGCAATCCTTCCGTGGACTGGGGTCGAGGGGTATCACCAGACACCCGAGTCTAATAAGGTGCTCGCAACCTAGATCTCTCACAGTAGGGTTCATGCTCCGATGAGACTCTAATGCCGCCACTGATCGGACAGCAACAGAGCTCTGCTCGCCCACCGCTCACCTCCTGCTACGTGGCCAGAGTCTGACAGGCCATGGGCTGTGCCAGTCTGCGGCCCGAGGGTGGGGGCCCCTGCCCCAGCATGCAGGTGTTGGAACGTAGTTGCCATTGTGGCAGGATTAAGAAGTGGAGCCTTAGCCGGGCTCGGTGGCTCAGCCTGTAATCCCACGCCTTGGGAGGCTGAGGTGAGTGGATGGCCTGAGCCCACGGGTTTGAGACCCACCTGGGCAACTTGGCGAGACCTCATCTCTACAATAAATAAATAAAAAAAAAATTTGCCGGGCATGGTAGCGCATGCCTGTAATTCCGGCTACTCACAAGGCTGAGGCGGAAGGATCGCCAGAGCCCAGCAGGTCGAGGCTGTGGTGGCCAGGAGCGGCCACTGCCCTCCAGTCTGGGCAACAGAGTGAGACTCCAACTCAAAAAAAAAAAAAGTGGAGCCTTAGGAGGGAATGAGGCCTTGGAGGCGCCACCCTCCTGAGTGGATCAATGCTGTTGTCTCAGGATGGCTCCATCTCGGGAGGGGCTTCCCGATACTGGGGCAGCGTGGCCCCAAGTTCTCTGTGTCCGACGTGCCTCTCCCACGCGACGCCTTCCACCTGCCCCGGGTGGCACAGAGGCCTCGCCAGGTGCTGGCTCCATGCACGCTCTCGGACTTCCCAGCCTCCGGAGCCCTGAGCCAGTTAAACCTTTTCGTCAACAAACGACCCCGTCTGTGCGATGCTGTTCAGCAGCAGGAAACGGACAAAGACAGCCAGGCTCCTGAGGGCAGCATCGCTTGATACTCGCGCTGGAGACTGGGTTTCCATGTTTCCACATATGCACTTTGCAGAGACATACACACTCAAACCCTAGCGTGCAGCTCAGCCCTTCAAAGTCCGTGTCCTTCTCACACACGTGACACACTCGTTCCAACCCAGAAATCTCCACTCATGCCAGCATCAGCTCAGAAGTCTGAAGTCCAGAGGCCCGTCTAAGCATATGGGGGTGAGACTCAAAGGTTCATTCTGAGGCACATTCCCCCAGATCTGAGCCTGCGAAGTCCAGCAAGTGATGTGCTTCCACATACAGTGATGGGACAGGAATAGGAGAGACCCTTTCATTCCGGAGAGGAGACACAGGAGGGAAGGAGGGGGGCCGGGCCCAGGTGAGCCCCAAACCCAGCACGGCGAGCAGCAGTAAGTCTCGAGGCTTGAGGACCGTCATGTCTGACTCCATGTCGCATCTTCCAGGCATGCTGGGCGGGTCGGCACCCTGAGCCTCAGTGACCTGCCTCCATGGCTTTGCTGGGCACTGCACTCACCACAGCCCTCCTGGGCTGGAGTCCTGTGCCCGGAGTCCTCCTGGGCTGCAGTTGCACGCTGGTGGGGCAACAGTTCTAGGTCTTGGTGGTGACCCAGCTCCCACGGACCCTCTGGACTCCCCCCTTGTGGGGACTCTGGGGCGGCCCCGCCCCCATGGCGGTTCTTAGCCCTGAGGTTGTTGAGGCACTGCTTAAGAGCTGGGGGAGGTGGCCCTGTCCCCGCAGAGTGGGTGCTGAGGGATGTCGCCAGGGCGTCCTACTGTGCCTTCTGCCACGGCGGGGCACACATGAGCCACGGCTGCAGTCACCATGGAGCAGGGACTTGAGGTTGTGCAGGCAGCAGGCAGGCCCTAAGACCCCCAAGCTCTCTGGGGTCCACCCTCAAGGCCCCACACTCGGGGTCTGTGCTGAGCCTGGCAGCCCGAGAGCTCCAAGGTGCCTTCGGGACGTTCCCCGTCACCTTGGTGACTAGCATCTGGCTTTCTGCAGCCCACAGAGTCTCTCTGCCAGACAGAGCTGGCCACAGCCTCGGCGTTCTCGCCCGAACATGCCTCTTGACGCTCTGCGTGGCAGGCTGAGGACCAGGCCTTTAAGTTTCTCTCTTTTGCAGATAGATCCCCTCCTCAACGTACTTCTTATTTCTTCTGGCATTTTGCTAAATGCAGTCAGGAGAAGCCACGCCGACCCCTCGACACTTGGCGTGGAGATTTCCTCCCCCAAGCGCCTCGGCTTCTCACTGAGCAGGTCTGCCTTCAAGAAAGCCCTGGGACACGGACACCACACCCCGGAGCCCCCCGCGTCATAGCAGGTGGGCCGTCCTGCGTGTCCAGGGCTGTTCCCTTTCCGTCCGAAAAGCCCTCGGTGTGGTCTTCGTCATCCATCTTACACTGACATCCTGCTCACGACCCCGGTCATCTCCGAGGAGACTGAGGCTCTCCCCGCCCCGCTCCTCCGAGCCCTCACCCGAATGCCCCTGATGGTCGAGCCTCCATCCACCTCCTGTCTCCAAAGCCGCGTCCACCCCTTCTCGGTTTCGATTTCTTTCTGCGTCTGTGCGCTGCTCCAGCAACATGTCTGAGCCTGGGGAACTCCTAAACAGCACACATCTTTGGCCCACACTCTGGAGGCTGGGAGGTCCAGGATGCAGGTGCTGGCGGTTCAGTGCTTGCAGTTTAAATGCTTGCAGTCTGTGTGACCGGCTGTGTGGGCGGGGCACCGGGGCCACCTGCTCTTCGAGGGCTGCATTCTTGTGTCCTCACGTGGGAGGGGCAGAAGGGCGAGCGGGGCCTAGCCCTGCCCTCGGCCCTGCTAGGAGTTCACTGATCCCCTCCGTGTGCACAGAGCCCTCGTGGCCGGGTCACCTCCTGAAAGGCCCCGCTAATACTGTTGTGTTGGGGATTGAGTTTCAACAGGAATGTTGGAGAGGACTCAGACATTTAGACGACATCCAAGGCTGGTCTGCTTGGTCACCACCAATACGCAGCTGTGGTCTCTACCTGCAGCAGCGAGTGAGACAGGCGAGAGCGCAGCTGAAAGGCCCGAATCTCCCTCGGAGACTCCTGTTACAGACTTCTTGGCTGCGAAGAGACGCCCAGCCTCCTGGTCTGGGCTCTGCACAAGCCGTGTCTGTGGCCCAGAGGCTGGCGAGCCTTCTCTGGAGCGGGCTGGGTCGTGAGCATCTGCGGCTCTGCGGGCTGCCAGCTCCCGTCGCAGCTTCTCACCTCTGCTGCTGCGCAGCTCAAAAGCTTCTCTCCAAAATCCACTTTCTGCACTCGTGCTGCTGACGAGTCAGGGACATCTGGCAAGAGTCATTTTGCAGCCGGTTTGCACGTAGATTGTTCTTGCAACCCAACCCGTCATCACCCAGGCTAGCGCTTGAAAGCAAAGGAGGAAAAAAGAGGAAAATTATTTCCAGACCAAAAGTCGTCAGTGTGTTTGGGCACTTGTTGTTTTTAAGCCCCGCCCCTGCCAGTGTGCCATGCAGTAATGTGGATGCCAGAGCCGCAAGCAATCCTGGAGACTGGATGTGAGGGAGTCGAGCCAGTCTCTCCTGCCTCTGCCCAGCTCTGCCTCCCCATGCTGGGAGGAGACCCATGGAAGGCTTTGATCATCTTCCAGGTGATGAACTTTAAGAAGAAAAGCGTTTTACTCATTTTGCCCTTAAAGGTTAATATAGTAAGTACCCTACATACAAACCTTCAAGTTATGCACTTAAATGATGCACACCTGTTTTCTTATGTATCATTTCTCTCCACCAGGTGTCAGTATAGCCCGTTAAATACATGTAGTTTATGTAACCGATTGTGTTAGTTGTACAAGGGGAATTCCTGTAATGTAGGGTCAGTGCGCTCCTGTGCCTGGACCCCAGTTCCAGGTGGTGCGCAGTCCAGTCCTGCCATCATGGCTGGTGTCTTGGCAACTGTTACCCCGGGCACCCCCGCTGCTTTGCTTGCTGCCCCCGGATGGAAAATTGTCAACCAGGTAGGCAACCTGTCTAACACCTAGCCTGACTCAAGGCTTCCTCTCAACTTGCTCACCACAAGCCGTAGTCACCTCTGGCAACGGCAACCACAAACATTCTGCCCCCAACCCTGTGACTGCCCTAGCCTGTGAGTGCTGTGGGCTTCGGCTTTCTGGTGGCCCCTCCGCCTTGGAATAAAGCTGTGTTGCTCTTGAGACGCCTGTCTCCGCCTCTCTTTCCGTCTTCTTGACCTGACGGCAGCTACCAGCCCAGGGCACCCATGAGCTCCACATGGGTCCTTCTCAGCATGTGTGGCATCGCCCAGAGCTTGTGGGTAGGACAGACCCGGTGTTCTTGAACCAGGGTTGTGGTCAGCACAGCGTGGGGTGGGGGAGGAGCTGCCACACTCGCGCCTCCTGTCACCCGGGGTTGGGTGAGCCTCCGGGTGCTGGACGGCGCCTCTGTCATTCAGACGTCCTCATTCGTGACTCCGGCAGTTGGAGTGGGGCCTTGGGCCGAAGCAGACAACTGGGCGCGTTTCCCAGGGAGGCTCGGAGAAAGCCAACTCGTCATCCAGGTCTCTGGCCAGACCAGTCCCCCGAGGGACAGAAAGGCACGTCCCCACGTGGTCAGAGCAGCGCAGCCTCTGGCCGTCGACCGTGCTCTCGCGATGGGGCCCAGCTCTGGCTCTTGGTCCCTGACCCGCCCTTGTCCCACCGCACGGGCGAGAACCAGCTCACGGGTGGTCCCGTCTCACGCTGACAGAGTGCGCCCCCACCAGCGCCAGGCCGGGGCTGAGCGGACAGGCGCGTCAGACGTGCAGGCACCTCTGCCTTTGTGTCGTCCTACAAGAGGAAGGAGGATCCGTGTCCTGGGTGTCTCGGCAGCGACCATGTTCTGACCCAGGAGCGCACACCGTCCACCCTCGTGAAGGCAGGGAGCAGCTGAGGCCAAGAAGCAGACGGGCCCGGGGACGCACGCACACAGGCCCGGGTGCTGGCCGGAGAGGGCTCTGTCCCCTCAGTCTTGCTCAGGTCACTGTTGGCCGGACGAGTGTCCAGCGGCGTTCAGGGCCCGGGATGTCCCCGGCTGCCACGGCAGTGCTGCCAGGCCCCCTGGGGCCCCTCCCGGCGTGTGATGCAGGAGTCTTGGGCCAGGACAGTCAGACTCTGTGAGGTCTGCTAACTGCCACTGGAGAAACCAAGGTCTTCTACCTTCTTTCCCAAGAAGGCTGTCTTAGAGCAGCTTTAGGCCATAGCAAAACTGGGAGGAAGTTACCGAGATTTCCCACTCACCTGCCCCCCCACGTGCCCAGCCTCCCCCATGTCAGCACCCCCCAGAGAGGTGCGCTTGTTCATGACCCATCTGCCTTAGTAGGCGGGGCTACAGCCCACAGACCGTCGCTGACGTCAGGGCTCGTTCTCGGCACGGCGCATCGAGCAGGTCTGGGCAAACGGAGAGTGGCAGGGAGCATGGCTTTGCACCCTGCAGGGCGGTTTCCCTGCCCTGACCTCGTGCTCTGCCTGTCCGTTCCTTCCTCCCCTCCCCGCAGCCCTGGCAGCGTGTTTTCACTGTGCCCACAGTTTTGCCTTTTCCAGGATGTCCTTTAGCCGTAAGGATGCAGCATGCAGCCTTTTCAGACTGGCTTCTTTCACATGGTCATGTGCATTTAAGTTCCTTCCACACCTGTAAGGCTTGGTAGTCTGTTTCTCTTTAGCACCGAATAACAGCCCGCTTTCTGGATGTGCTGCAACTTATTCATGCATTCATGTACCGGAGAATACCTTGGTCGCTTCCAGGCTTTGGCAGTCACGAGCAGAGCGGCTGTCAACATCCACATTTCACCAGATGCAGGGGTTAAGTTGGGGTCCTGCTGCGCACAGCACAGAAGCCCACCACTGAGACAGGAGGATTGCCGGGGAAGAAGGCTTTCTGTCTAGGCAATAACAGCCGAGGAGAATGGGAGGTTCATTCTCAAATCCGTCTCCCCATCCCCCCTGAGGCCAGGGGTTTGCCTAGCAGGAATGTAGGCGTTGGCAGGCAGGAATTGTGCAGTGGCTCAGGCCTGTAATCCCAGCACTTTGGGAGGCCGAAGTGGGAGGGTCGCTTGAGCCCAGGAGTTCAGGACCAGTCTGGGCAACACAGCAAAACCTTGTCTCTACAAAAAAATTGAAAAATGAGCCAGGTGTGATGGCGTGCGCCTGTAGACTCAGCTACTCCAGGAATTGGGAAGAGGTAAGGAAAAGAGTTGGTAAACAGGAACAGGGGAGGGTGAGGAAGAGGAGTTGGTCAACAGGTGGGGTCTGGCATCACATCTGATGAGTTTCCGTTTCTTGAGACTAGATTTCGGCAGATAAGACAAGTATATGTTTTAAGCCTTAAGACCAGTAGGGTCAATTCTGGTTTCCTGAGAAAGGAACTTGGATAAGACAAGTGTACATTTCAAGCTTTGGGGCCAGGAGGGTCAATTTATTAAAAAGAAACTGTGAGCATGAGTACTGTGGGGAAGCTGGGCTGGTTTCACATGCTCAGGTATTTGTGTGGACATATTTTCAACTCATGCGGGTAAACACCAAGGAGCGTGATTGCAGAACCATATGGCTAAATTATGTTTAGTTTAGTTTTTAAAAAAAGGTGTTGTTTTCCATGGTGAAGCCTTTTGCATTCACTTCATTCCAGACCAAGGGCACCTGTTGCCCCATATCCTTGCCAGCACTTGGCATCATCAGTGTCCAGATTTTGAGCCCCCCCATTAAAGTGTGGTGGAATCTCATTGTTGTTTTAGTTTTAATGTTTGCATTTCCCAAACATATACATGGAACATCTTTTCATGTGCTTATTTGCCATCTGAATATGTTCTTTAAAGAGGTAAATCTGTTAAGGTCTTCAGCCTGCGTTTCAGTCAGGTTGTTTGTTCTCTTATTCAGCAATGAGTTTCAAGAGTTTTTCATATATTTTGGATGACATCCCTTTATCAGATGTATCTTTTGCAAATATTTTCTCCCAATCCGTGGCTTGTCTTCTCATTGTCTTTCACAGAACAGAAGTTTTTAATTGTAATGAATTCTAGTTTTCCAGTGATTTCTTCCATGGATTGTGCCTTTGGTGTGGTATCTAAAAAGTCATCTAGCTTTCTCTTGCATTATCATCTAAGAGTACTATAGCTTTGCATTTTACATTTAGGTCTATGATTCATTTTGAGATAATTTTTTTGTGAAGGGTGTAAGGTGTGAATCCTGATTCAATTATTTGCATGTGGATGTACAGTTTTCCTAGCGCCACTTGTTGAAAAGAACATCTTTGTTTCATTGTGTTGTCTTTGCTTCTTTGTCAAAGATCAGTTGACTACATTTATGTGGGTCTACTTCTGGGTTTTCTAGTCTGTTTAACTGATCCATTTGTCTGTTCTTTTGCCAATACCACAGTGTCTTGATGACTGTACCGTTATAGTAAGTCTTGATGTCAGATGGTATCAGTCCTCCAGCTTTGTTTTCTTTTTCAGTATTGTCTTCACTACATTTATGTGGTTCTATTTCTGGGCTTTATAGTCTGTTTAATTATCCCATTTATTCTTTTGCCAATACCACAGTGTCTTGATGACTGTACTGTTATAGCAAGTCTCAATGTCAGATGGGGTCAGTCTTCCAGCTTTGTTTCTTTTTCAGCATTGTCTTGACTATTCTAAATCTTTTGCCTCTCCATATAAACCTTAGCATCTGTTGGTCAGTGTCCACAAATAACTTGCTGGAATTTAGATCGGAACTACATTGCATCTATTGGTCAAGTTGGGAAGAACTACCATCCTGGCAATAATGGGTCTTACTATCCATTAACATAAAAGGTCTCTCCACTTTATTAGTTCTTCTTTAATCTCAACAGAGTTTTGTAGTTTTCCTTATATAGATCTTGTACACAGTTTTGTTATATTTATACCTAAGTATTTCATTTTGGGGGGTATTATGTAAATAGTACAATATTGTGTTTTTAATTTCAACTTCTCGTTCATTGCTGGTATTTAGAAAAGTGATTGTCTTTTGCAAACTAACCTTGTATTATGCAACCTAGTTATAATCGCTTCTTAGTCTTTGATGATTATTTCAGATTTTCTATAATCATACCATCTGCTAAGAAAAGCAAGTAGTCTTATTCTTTTCTTTCCCAGTCTGTATTCATTTCCTTTTTGTGTGTATGTGTGTGTGTCTTGTTGCATTAGCTAAATTTTCCAGTACAGTGTTAAACAGGAGTGATAAAAGAGAATATCTTTGTCTTGTACCTGACCTTAGTGAAAAAGCTTTGAATTTCTCACCATTAAGTATGTTGTTAACTATAGATTTTTTGTGCTTTTACAAAATCAGGTTGAGCAAGTTTCCGCTATTCCTAGTTAATAAGGATTTTTTTTCTTAAATCACGAATAGGCGTTGGATTTTGGTAGATTATCTTTCTGCATCTATACAATCATGTGATTTGTTTTCATTTTTAGTATGTTGATATGATGGATTACATTAATTTATTTTTTAATGTTAAATCAGCCTTGCCAAAGTACCTGGGATAAATCCCACTTGGTCATGATATATAACTGTGTAGTTGAATTTTCTTGTAATAACTCTGTCTGGTTTTGGTTTAAGATGATGCTAGCCTCCTAGAATGAGTTGAGGAATATTCCCTCTGCTTTTAGCCTCTGAAAGAGATTTTAGCAAGTTGTTACAATTTCTTCATTAAATGTTTGGTAGAATTCACCTGTGAACTGGAACTGGTACTTTCTCTTTTGAAAAGTTAGTAATTATTGATTGAACTCAAAAATAGATATAGGCCTATTTAACTGATCTGTTTATTCTTGTGTGAGTTTTGGTAGCTTGTGTCTTTCAGAAAATTAGTCTATTTAATCTAAGTTATCAAATTCGTGGGCACAGACTTCTTCGTAGTGTTGTTTTATTAACTTTTCATGTCCATTGGATCTATAGTGATGTCCCCTCTTTGATTTCTGATGTTAGTAATTTGTGTCTCCTCTCTCTTTTTCTTAGCCTGGCTAGAGACTTATTGATTTTACTAATCTTTTCAAATAACCAGCTTTTGGCTTTCTTGATTTTCTTTACTGATTTTCTGTTATCAATATCATTGATCTCTGCTCTAATTCATATTATTTTTTTCTCCTGATTACTTTGGATTTAACTTCCTTTTTTTTTCTAGTTTCCTAAGGTGAAATTATTGATCTTATCTTTCTTCTTTTTTAATATATACATCCCATGCTATAAATTTCCTCTTAAGCACGGCTTTTACTGCATCCCACAAATTTTGATAAGTTGTGTTTTTATTTTTATTTAGCTGAAAATGTTTTAAAATTTCTCGAGATTTTTTTTTTTTAATTTAGCCCAGGTGCTATTTAAAAGTGTGTTGTTCAATCTCTGAATATTTTAAGATTTCCCAGTCGTCCTTCTGTTACTGATTCTAGTTTAATTCTATTGTGGTCTGAGAGCAGGTATTATATGATTTCTATTCTTTAAATTTGTCAATATGTGTTTTATGGCCTTGAATATAGCCAATCTTGGTGAGTGTTTCAGGTGAGCTTGAGAAAAATTGTATTCTGTTGTTGGATGAAGTAGTCTGCAGACATCAGTCATATCCAGTTGACTGATGTTGTTGTTGAGTTGAACTATGTCCTTTCGATTTTCTGCCTGCTAGATCTGTCTATGGATAGAAGGGCATTGAAGTCTCCAATTATGAAAGTGGATTCGTTGATTTCGCCTTTCAGTACAATCAGTTTTTGCCTCACAGATTTTTCTCTTTCTGTTGTTAGGTGCATACATGTTAAAGCATGTGTTAAGGATTGTTATGTCTTCTTAGGGAATTGACCCCTCTTTTCATATGTAACACCTTTATTTATCCCTGATAACTTCCCTTGCTCTCATGTGCCTGAAATCAATATAGCTTCTTTAACTTTCTTTTGATTAGTGTCAGTATGGTATATTTTTCTCCATCCATTTGCTTTTCATCTATTTTGGCTTTATATTTAAAGTGGATTTCTTGTAGACATCATATAGCTGGTCTTGTTTTCTGGTACCCTCTGGTAATTCCTGACTTTTACTTGGTGCATTTAGATCATTGATGTTCAAAGTGATAGGTGATATAGTTGGAGTGATATTTGCCATATTTGTTCCTGTTTTTATTTGTTGTCTTTGTTCTGTTTTTGTCTTTCACTCTTTTCCTGCCGTGTGTGTGTGTGTGTGTGTGTGTGTGTGTGTGTGTGTGTGTGTGTTTATATGAGTACAAATTTTTGAATTGTCAGTTCAGGTTGAGTGTTTCTTAACTTTTTGGGACTAGAGTGTTTCTGATTTTGGATTTTGGGGGGATTTTGGAATATTTGTATTATACTTACTGGTTCAAACATCCCTAATCCAGAATTCTGAAATCTAAAATGCTCCAATAGACATTTCTTTTGAGCATCGTTATGACATTCAAAAAGCTTCAGATTTTACAGCATTTCAGATTTGGGGTTCTGGGTTTAAGAATGCTCAGCCCACAGTGCACTATCATGAGAACTCTGAAAGGAAGGTTAGAGCGGAGTGGAGTCTAATCCCATGGAAGGTCACATTGCGAGGCTGCAATTCTTCCACTTGTAAGTTTTGGTCTGCTTGTTTTTGCATCACCTTAAGCAATTTTTAAAGGGCTCATTTGGTTCTCAAAAAATTTGGTCACCCTTTGCATAAAGTTAATAGGTTTCCCCCATTCTGCATAACTCATGCAAAATATTCTATGTTATAGCTATATCATCTGGTTTTTTAACCAGTATGCTATTGATTTGCTTTTGTGGTTTTAATTGAGCATTGTGTGGGATTCTGTTGTTTCTCCCTTCTTAGCATATCAGTTATACTTTCTTTTTGGCTTTTTTTTGTAGTTCCATAGAATTTGAATATACATTTACAACTAAGTTCTCTTTCAAATAACACTATGCTATTTCATGGGTAATGTGAGTACATTACTCTAACAAAGTAATCCTAATTTCTCCCTCCTATCCCTGGTGTATCTCCCTCTCATCCTTGGTAGAATTACTGTCATTCATTTCACTTATATATAAACAAACATAAGCACATATATATGCATAAGATATATTTATATAAGCATACATCACTGATAGATCATTGCTATTATTATTTTGAACAAGTTATCTGTTAGATTAATTAAGAATCAGGAAAATAAAAGCTTTTATCTTCACTCTTTCCTTCTTCAAAGATCTTTATGTAGATCTCAGTTTCTGGCCTATGTGATTTTTTTAACATTTCTTGCAAGGCAGGTCTACTGGCAGTAGATTTCCTTTTTTTTTTTTTTTTTTTTTTTGTCTGAGAAAGTCTGTATTTCTCTTTTGCTTACGAAGGATAATTTCTCAAGATACGGAATTCGGGGTTAATGGGTTTTTCCTCTCAACGGTTTAAATATTTTATTCCATTCTTTGCCTGCATGGTTTTAAGAAGTTGGGTATAATTTTCAGCCTTTGTTCTTGTATAGATAAGGTGTTTCTCCTTTCTGGCTTCTTTCAGGAATTGTTTTTTTCTTTTGATTTCCTCTAATTTGAAGGTGATATGCCTGGATGTTGATTTTTGTGTGTTTATACTGCTTGGTGTTCTCTGAGCTTGCTGGATCTGTGGGTTGGTGTCTGACATTAAGTTGGGAGAAATTCTGTCACTATTGACTGAACTATTTTCTCTGTTTCTTTCTCCTCCTTCCCGGTCTTTCCATTAGGCACACGTTTCACCTTTCATATTAGTTCTATAGCCCTTGAATATTCTTTTCTGCTTTTCTCTCTTTGGTTTTGCAGTTTTGGAGGTTTCTATGGAGATTTCCTCTTCCGAGGTTCTTTCCTCAGCTGTTATGTGTCTACAGATAAACCCACCGGGGCATTTTCACCGCGGTTACAGCGTTCCTGGTCTCTCGCACTCTGTTTTGGTTCTTTCTTGGGATTCCCATGTCTCTGCCTACACTGCCCACCTGTTCATAAGTGCTGTCCACGTGGTCTGTGGGTGCCCTTGGCACATTAACCACAGTGGTTTTAAATTCCCTGTCGGATAGTTTAACACCCTCGTCATGTCTGAGTCTGGTACTTGCTTTACACACACACACACACACACACACGTATATGAGACATTTATATATAAGTAATATACATATATAAAAATATTTTTTACCTCTTAGTGGATCTTGTAACTTTTCCTTGGTGGCCAAGCATACTGTACTGGTAAAAGATCAGGCCTTAGTGAGAATGCGGAGGGTGAGTGTCCTCCAGTCCCAGGACTGGGTCTGGTCTTTAGGGAGCCTGTGCCCCTGGGCTGTGAGCGCCGCATTGTTTCTTGGCTTTTCTCCCTGCCTTAGGTGGGCAGGATGGCTAACATGGGCTATCGCTGGGCTTTTCCCGTCCCCACGTGGGAGGCTCGCATGGGCCAGAGAGGAGCGACCTTCCTCTCCTGCATGGAAAGCTAGAGCTGACTGGAGTGGGGCTTCCCTGCCCAGGTCAGTTAGGCTCTGATAAACACCCAGAGGCCAGGCTCTGGCTAGCTGCTTTCTCCCGAGGGCAGGCCGTGCCGAGAAGAACCGCGCGCTCTGATGTGTCCTTTCGCCCTCTCCCTGCTGGCAGCACGGGCGGATGTTTCTCCAGATTTACTGTGGTAAGAACTCCTGAAGGTGAGTCTCGTAGAATTATGGGGACCCCGCCCAGTGTTACTGGAGAAATCAACAGAGCCTACCGAACACAGCCAAGAGGAAGCTCATTCGGCGGGCACACAAGGCGGAGAGAAGGAAGGAGTGTGCGGGGAAATGTCGGGCTCTCCCACGGGCCCGGAGGTCCAGGTGTGGAGATGTTGGGCCTCTGGTGCCCGCACAGAGGGTGATCACGCCCCTTCATCTACCACCCGTAGCGTGAGCATTTTAAATCCCCACCCCGGGTGTAGGTTTTAG
Source organism: Cephalopachus bancanus (assembly GCA_027257055.1). Lineage (NCBI taxonomy): Eukaryota > Metazoa > Chordata > Mammalia > Primates > Tarsiidae > Cephalopachus > Cephalopachus bancanus. Next base: position 1,223,946 of record JAPVLO010000177.1, on the reverse strand, counting down.
GATTGGAATGGGGGATGGGCCACTGCCCACCCCGGTTTGAGCTCATCTGTGCCTGTGGGGCTTGAGAAAGGCCCAGTCCCTAAGACAGGCGCTGCGGCTGCCAGTTCTCGGGCCCTGGCTGCCGGCTGGCTGCAGGCGACGCAGGCTCGAGCCGGGGCTGGGCTTCTACTCCCGGTGAGCCGTGGCGGCAGCAGGAAGCCGCAGGTCCGCCGGGACGGGTCCCTGGAGGTTCTGACTCGGAGTTGCCCGCCCTGAGCGCCCTGCTGCGCATCGACACCCCTCCGTGCTTCCCCACCCGCTGGGGCTCGTGCAGCCCCACGTTGAGCTCCAAGCCATTCCCCGAGGAGCCTGGGTGTTTTCCCACCGGCGTGGCCGCCGGGACCCCACACCGAGCCACTGGCAATTCATCGAGGGCCGCTGTGGGAGTCTTCCCACCACCATGGCTCTGGTGACGGTCTCCACCCGGAAGTGGCCTCTGCCAAGCCACAGCTTCGTGCGTTTGCCTGCTGTCACTCCAGTCGCGGGGCTGTGGTTCACCTGTGTCCTCACCCCTCGTGCGGAGCCTGGAGAGATGCTGACTCCACAGTCTGTTTGGCTTTCTTTTGCTGGGACAGAGTGGGACTTCCCAGCTCCTTTCAAGGGAAGCCAGAGACAGGAAGTTCCGCCTCTCTCCCTGTGCCTCCTCCGGGGGATCAAAGAGCCTCCCAGTTTTGCCAGGTCCTGAGGAGTAGGGACCAGGCCCTCGACAGGCAGGAGTTGGCTCTTGCTGCCTCCAGAGAATTCACAGAGCTGTTTCTACGGGGGGGGGGAGAGAATAAGGCACAGTCTCTGCCTTTGAGAGACTAAAGTCTGCACGTGAAAATGTGTTCTCTAATTCTTTGTCTAGGGGATTTGAAAATAGTCACCAACTGACACAGATGAGAAGCATGTTTAGCTGCTCAGAGCTCAACTATAACACCTGAGAGAAGTTTCTTCAATCCATTTTTACATCAACTGCAATGTACGATATGGCTACTCAAATAATATAAGTAGAAAATAAATATAAGAGAGAGAGTGAGAAAGTTAACACGTTGACAGTAGCTGCAGTGTGAGTGTGCAGTTTGGCTCTGAGCTTCCAGGAAACCAGGTCAAAAGGGGGAACTATGATGGAGTTTCTTTTCTTTTTCTTTTTCTTTTTTTTTGAGTCAGAGTCTCACTCTGTCACCCAGACTAGAGTGCAGTGGCATGCTCACGGCCACCCCAGTGTTGACCCGCTGGACTCCGGTGATCCTTCCGCCTCAGCCTTCCAAGTAGCTGGAACCACAGGTGCATGCTACCAAGCCCGGCTAATTTTTTATTTATTGTAGAGATCAGGTTTCGCCAAGTTGCCCGGGCTGGTCTCGAACTCAGGCAGTCCATTCACCTCGGCCCCCCAAAGAGCTGGAAGCCCGGCCCATGACGCGGTTCCTAACCCCATCACCAAGAATGCAAACGTGCCCCAGTTCCTCCGGAGGTGGTGTCTCGCAGGGGCTTTACGCCTTGCCAACTGAGCGAGGTAATGTCCTCAGTTGTCTGCATGCAAGGCAGATGTGGGCCTTATAAGAGGGCTTCTTTGGGGATGAAACGCTGCCCTGTGATGCGCTACACTGTGTGCCCTTCCGGGGGTCTAACTCCAGGGGTCAAACTTCAAGCACCTAGAGAATTTACAGTGTTGGTTTTAATTAGAATTAAGTGTTGGCTTCCCACTTTTAAAATTCAGAAATATGTGACCCTTGAAGAAGGAATGAAAACAAAACTGAAGGCCGATTTTGACTTAAATTTCTCTTTGGAATAAATGATGGGATGTCCTTGGCTGACATAACGAGTTGATGCTCTGCTGCTTACGTGCTCAGCTCCCAGCTGAGGGACGTTAAGGACAATCACTGCGATTGATGTCCCAAGGAAGGCAGTGTGCAGAATGACACTCACACGCGGCCCCATGTGGCACCTTGCTCATCCTCACGGGGGCCCGGCTGGGTCAGTGAGCTGCCCACAGGCGTGGCTCCTACCACCATCGTCAAGAAAGTCTCTAACAAAGCAGCTGTTACCTGGAACTGTCTCCAGCAGCTCAGGGATTTGCGGCATGAATCGACACTGCACTCTGGCCTGAGAGCAACGTAGGGTGCAGAAACGTGCGCACACAAGCACGGGTGGGGGAGCGGCCGGGGCAGGGGAGGGGGCGTGAGCAGTCATCTTCCCACCTTGCTTGAGAGCCCTGCCTTCCCGTGCGCCTCCCAGTGGGACTGGGCTGCTTCTCCTTCGTGGGGTGCATTTTGCCCGTGCTCCTTCGCGGGTCCCGCTCTGCTCGGGACTGGGATGACCTGTTCTTTGAAACAGTCCCTTTGTAACTTACAGGAGTGCGAGTCCGCTCCTGAGGCCTCCCAAGTTCAACTCGAGGGCAGTTGCCATTGGAGTCCATCTGTAGCTGTGCATACCCCGATGTTCCCTGTAAATGTGGACACTACGGAACTCCCCCGGGGTGCCCTCTGCTGCCTGCTGGGCTGGCGGCTCTCTCTGACGTGGGAACTCTGGGCCCACAGCTCTCTAACGTTGAGACTCCTTGGGGCCATGGCTCTCCCTCTCTCACTCTGGGAACCTGTGAGCCGGTGGTGCTCTCTCACACTGAGAATCCACGGGCCCATGACTGTCTCTCACACTGGGACTCTGGGCCTGCGAGTCTCTCTCAGGCTGGGACTCCGTGGGCCTGTGGCTCCCTTTCCAATATTCCCGGGACTCTCCGAAGCTGGGCCCATGGCTCCTCTCACACTGGGTCTCTGGCTCTCTGTGTGTGTATTCAGCCTGCACGGTCCTAGGGAATACTTTTTAAAATTCACCGATGTACCCTTTTTCCAGTGGCCTCTATGGGAAGACACCAAGCGGCACCAGTTGGACTCTGGAGTCATTATTTGGATTGTCTTTTAAAATGGCATAAAAAGTGCCATTCCCAAGCTGAGATCTGGCTAAGATGGACCCCACGGTGGGGAGCACAGCCGTCTCGATCAGCCCTCTGGCTTCCCGCCAGGGCTCAGGTAGGTGTCCTCACGGAAGACGCTCCCTGACAGCGATGTTTCGCTACCTCCCAGAACCACACCGAGGCTCTTCATGGACTGGGACCCCTGGGTATAAGATAAGTGTCTTCTGATTTTGCCTCTCTCTTTTTTTTGACAATATTATCTGTCTAAATGGGAGAAGGGGTGGTGAGCAAACTAACCGAAGGAGGTGTTTTGCCACACAGCCCAAAGAATGTTACAGAGAAAACGCTTCTTTTGTTCAGAAAGGCGAGGACGAAACGTTGGACCTTAAAAGGCAGGTGTGATTCTGATTTCCTCTCACACTGAGTCTGTGGAAAACAGATCCTGAGATGGTTTACGCAAGGCCCTCGGTTCGCGGCTTGCTCCTCCGCAGAGTCCAGGTAACAGTTTGCCGAGTGGCTGCATGAATGTGAAGTGTCACGAGAAATAGGTTTTCTCACTGCGCACTTGAGTCTCCAGAAGGTTTCTCACTAGCCTGTGCTGGCTCAGGGCCCTGCCCTCCTGGGTGGAATGTGATGAGGCTGCAGGAAGACGGGCTCCCAGGAACTTTGCGGCTGCCCGTGGGCTTTTCCTCTGGACAGATGCGGGGCCGCCGAGGGAACCCGGGCCTTCCCGTGAGGATTCACGTGAGGCGTTTCTAGGAGATGCCACGCTGACCGCAGAGATGAAGTCTCAGGAGTAGATGGGGAGAGACCTTGGTGACAGCCTCACTGATGCCTGACTTGGCTGTTAGCTCTCAGGATTTGACTTTTTACAATCTCCAGCATCTCTGTTTTTCTTTGTTTTTTGCTTTTACTTTGTGCGTGACAGATACACTCTCACACTCAGCATGAGGCGCGGTGTCAGAGCTGCTGGCGCTCACACCTCCGGCGTGTCGGCTCCGAAGACAGTCCAGAGTGCCGGCTTCGGCAAGGTGTGTCTCGCGGTGCTTCTGAGCATCTACAGGAAGAATATGTCGTGTCTGCAAAACTGAAGCGGGTTCAACCGCATCAGGAACTTGCTCATGTGTTCTCAGCACGTCCCCGTCCCTCCTCACGTGGCCCTGCGTGGCCCTGCTTTAGAGGAGCACACCCGCGTCGGCGCACTGACGCGGCCTCTCAAGCGCAGACCCCTTCCTGGGCGCAGATGCGGGGGGCACGCCGTCGGCGTCACTAGGTGGCAGAGCTCAGGACACTGCACCGTCCGAGTCCCGTCTCTCCGATTCGGTCTTGAAGAGGGGGCCGGGCGCGAACTGGCTTTCTGGAGGCTCCGCACCTGCACCCTGCCTGCATTTTGGTGGTGTGCGCTTCTGTCGCTGCTGTTCTTTTCAAGTGGCGTCTTCGTGTCTTGCTGCCTTCGACGGAAACAGAGAGGGGGAGGCCAAGGCTTGCCAGCGTCGCGGCGGCCTGGCTCGGGTCAGAGAGGTGGGACGTGTCCTCTCGATTCAGCCCAGAGAGTTTGTGCAGCTGGCATTGTGCTTCCCTTGTTTGCCAGAACAGATGGCAAGGAAGAGCTGAATACAAGGCAGCTGGTGCTCAGACACACACACACACGTGTCCCGCTCGTGGGGACGTAATTCTCAGGAGACGCTTCAGGCCCGGCGCAGGGGCTCAGCCTGTCATCCCAGCACTCTGGGAGACCGAGGTGAGAGGACTGCCTGAGCCCAGGGGTTCGAGACCAGCCTGGGCAACATGGCGAGGCCTCGTCTCTACAATAAAATAAAAAAATTAGTGCATGCCTGTAGTTCCGGCTCCTTGGAAGGCTGAGGCAGAAGGATCGCCAGAGCCCAGCAGGTCGAGGCTGCGGTGGCCGGGAGCGGGCCACGGCACTCCAGCCTGGGCGACGGAGTGGGACTCAACTCCAAAAAAAAGACATTTCAGTGGCACGCGGGGTCGTAGAGGATCTGGAAACGCCAGCGATGCCGCGGAAGCCTAGACGGGTCAGGCGCAGGTGCCGCGGAAGGATGCCATGTGGCAGAGTCTGGGGAGGAGCAGCCGGATTCCACAGTGAGGCGCCACGAGGTGGAGCGGAGCGTGGTTGTGGGGGCTGTGCTGCCTGGCTGGGTGCCCGTGGGGGCCGGGTCCCGAGAGAGCGAGCTTGGTGACAGCTGCCCCGCCGCCCGCTCCCCTCCTTGGAAGGCCTGCAGGGCTGCCGTGGCCCTGAGAGTGGCACGCACAGCCCCACCCGTCAGGATGCTCCTCTTATTTCTCACAACGCATTCCTGCTCCTTAAAGCGTGGTCCTGGCATCGCCACGAAGCCCGCTGCACCTTCAGATCTCAGGCCCACCCAGACCACTCGGCCAGACTCTTTAGGCCAGCGCCCAGGCAACACACGTATGCAAACTGCCACCCACACTGCAGGGTCCGGGCACTCCCCACACACTTGCTTCTGGCTGGGCCTGAATCCGGCCCAGACCCTTCGCTGCCTTCTCTCCGGCCCCCCGCCCCCTAGATAAAAGATGAGGTGGGATGCAGGGAAGGGCAGGAGGAAGAGGGGAGGAGGACCAGCAAGTCCAGAGGGCCAAGAGGGAGGCGGGGGCGGGGGAGGAGGGAGGCCAGGTCCACCTTTGCGCCCGGGGTGGTGGGGGTCCTGAGCTCTGTCTCAGACCCCCCCCCACAACTCCCATCCCGTTTGCTATGTTCGTCTTAAAACGAAGCAGTCACGTTCGCACAGTGCTGGAGAGGGAGTTCATGGGTGCGGACTTTGGAGAGCGATTTGGTCATGTCTAATCAAATGTTTTAACTGAAGTTCTCTCTAATCCAGCAATTTCAGAGTTTATGCTACATGAATGCTTGCGTAAATGCACAAAGATGAATGTCAAAGACATCACAGCAGGGCTGTTTTAACACCAAAGAGCTGTAAACAGCCTGAAGGAGCCAAAGAGAGTTGTTTTGGAAAGTCAGCGTATGTCTCTGTGAGCAGTACTGTCCTGGCTTGGAAAGGTGTGAGGAAGCTTCTGTGTGTGTGTGTGTGTGTGCGTGTCTCTCTCTCTCTCTCTCTCTCTCTCTGTGTGTGTGTGTGTGTGTGTGTGTGTGTGTGTGTGTTCTCTGATGGTGCTGTGACCTGAGGGCCCCGGGCGGGTGGGTTCCCTTCTGTGAGTCAGTTTCAGTGTGTGTGTCCATGTGTCTGTGTTTGTAAAACACAGTCAATAATTTACGCCATTTACATCCAAGGGAGTATTCCAAAGTCATGACAAGCACTCTTTTGGCAGAGTTTTGAACAACTTGGGGCATTCTTGTGATGTAATGCTAAGTGAAAAAAAAAAAGAAAAAGCAGGACATTAGTGTCAAGTTTTTCCCCCCACCTTTCTGGAGCATTTCCCAATGTTATTAAGTATTGCAAAAAATATCATTAATTTCTGTGTAATATAATGTTCTACTCTTGGGTTTTTAGGTTGTTTTCAGTTCCCCAACTCATATATAATGTTGACATAAATACTTTTTTACTTAATGCTATTTTCAAAGTTCAGACTAAGATGAATATCTTGTAATTACCGGTTCACAGGACGTGGCCATTTATTATAACTACCAGTTCACAGGATCTGACCCTTGACATTGATCGTCAAATTGGTTTCTGTAGCCCAGGAAGAGTTTTAATATGATACTTCAATTTTTGCTAATATGACTGGCTATTAAAAGTCTTTTTTTCCCCCAAATCTTTTAAGTTGGAAGGAAAACAGTCAGCAATGCCACTGTGTGCACAGTTCCGTTAAAGGCACCGTGCATGCCATTGTAGGAAAGACAGGTTCCTGCCTTGCTGCAAAGCGTGGGCGAGGCAGACGCTGAGACGCCATCACACCCAGGCCATCCAGGCTGTGCTGGAGCTATGCCCGGTGCCCTGAGGACTCGGCGCGCTTATGGCATAATTGTGACGCTCCGCCACAAGGGGCCCCGCCTGCCACCCCTCCCGCGTGGGCCAACCTGAGGTGGGTCTGAAGGAAAGCTGCCTCTCCCTTCTCCCAGCCGAGTTCCTGACTGTGACGCGAAAGCAGAAGAGAAGCGTCCTCGCTTTCCTGTGTCGAGAAACGAGTCCCTTTTATGTTGTTTCTCCACAGGTGCAAAAACCAAGCCCCTTCAAGGACATGTGCTTCCATCCTGAGCCCGTGACCATGCCTGCCCCCCCTGCCCGTGTCTCCTGGTCGCCTGGACCAGGAGGGTGGCTGTCTAGCCTCCGGGCACACCTCCCCCAGTTGCCCAAAACAAGTCTCCCAGAAGAGACACCCCAGCCTCCGCAGAGACTACTTTCTACGCTCGACATTTCTTAAGTCAAGAAATTCCACGCTGAGCTATTCTAGCCGGGTTGAACCACATCAAGTGGCCAATATGTGAGTTTTCTAACCCGTAAAAATGGCAGTCCCACTGGTTCAAAGTAAGATGGATGTAATTCTTTCCGTTCCTTTCCAAGACCACCCGTATGTTAGACATAATCAAAGCTTCGCATCAAATAATTTCTGTAATGCCTTCTGCAGATACAAAGAAAAGGAGAGAAAAATTAGCACAGGTGTATTTGCGGCTGTTCCTGGCTAGTCACATCGGCAGTAGGCAAAGTCAGAATATGGTAGTGCCCGAATGAGAGGGTAAGAGGCTTCCTGCTTGGTTAAGCAAAGAGATTCTGGCCATGCAGGATAGAAGCCAGGACCCCAGGAGGGCCACCGGCCCAGCAGCCCACCAGGAGCAGCATCCTCTTCTTCTGTGGCCTGGCTAACACTGGCAGTGTGTTGCGAGCCCCAGGTGGCTCAGATGCAAATCTGCCCCCAGAGATGGGGAAGCTGGCGGCGCGGGTGGGTTGTCAGACTCACACTCAGACCGCGGAAAGGCAACCTGGTCCTGGGGCCGGCAGGGGGTGGCTCCGAGCAGCAGGCAGGCCTCGCCGCGCAGCGCAGGCGTCAGGGTTCCCTGGCGGAGCGCTGCGTGGCTCAGCTGCTTTCTCGCGTCACAGGTGGGCACGGTCCAGCCCGTGGTTCTCAAACTCCCCTGGGCACAGGAGCCTTCCGGGGCCTTGTTAAGTGCAGGAGTGACAGGCAGGTGTGGGTGGGGCCGAGGGTCTGCGTGTCTAACCGGCTCACGTGACGGGCTGGTAGGCCGGGCGGCCGCAAGGGGCCCCGCCCCCTCCTGCGACCCTCTCCCTCCTTGTTCCGGTCTTCCCACCTGTGCAATGGGCCCACCGGGTCAGGCAGACTCCATGGCTCTGGTGAGCGGAGACCTTGGGGACGACGGCTCCGACCCGCTCCCTCCCTCCACGTGGCGTCCGGCGTGGGAAGCTGGGACTCCACGGAGCCGGGCCGGTGTCCTCCTGGCTGTGGGGCCTGGGAGGCTCTATGAGGAGGGCCTCTCGCAGGCGTCCATCAGTGGGCGTGACAGAGGCACAGGAAGGTTGCTTGGGGCCATCCAGCGGGCCCTTCACTTGTCCTTGGGTTTCAGAAGGCCGTGAAGACCCCCGAGCGTGCCTGGGGACGGCTTGGGCCCTTCTCCTCCCGCTGGCCCCAGCCTTGACTTGGTCAAGAGCAACTGTCAGTGTCAGCGGCTGTTCTGCACACTCATTTCAGTCCTCCAATGCAATTTCTGGAAAGTGCGGTATTGATTCCCAATCTCAGCTGCGTTTCCTGACGCCTGTCCTCTGTGTCTCCTCCTCCCCATCCTGCCCCCTCTCTGGAAGGCCGGTCACACTCCTGTCCCTGTTCTGCGATGAGCCCATCTGTGGTCGTCGAGGGGAGGCATGTTGCTGGCGGTATATGTGACTGTGGTGGAGGGAGACGGTGGTGAGAACCATCACGGGTGTGGAGACTCGTTTTCATGGGATGTGATTCGGGACTGACGGAGACAATCACAGAATGCCACAGACCACGTAAATTATAAAGAAAAGAAAGGTGTTTCTCATGGGGGGGGCGTCTGGGAAGTTGGAGCTCAGGGTGCCGGCGTCTGGGAAGGACCTTCGTGCTCGGTCCTCCCGTGGTGGGGGGTGAGAGAGCAGGAGGGTAGGGGGGAGAAGGGGGTTAGAACGGTCCTCTAACCAGAACGCCCCTCCTGCAGTCATGAGCCCGCTCCGCCGGTCCTTGGTCACCACTGCGGGGCCCGCCTCTCAGCACTCTTGCCTCGGGGCGATGTTTCCAGCACTTGGACCTCGGGGCCCACTTCAGGCCATGGTGAGCTCTGTTGAACCCACGTCCTCCACGGGCTTGGCAAGGCCACGTCGATGCGGTTGGCTTACTATGTAATTGCACTTCAACCTCAGCACAGAACTGTTTTTTTTAGTTGGAGTCTCACTCTGTTGCCAAGTCTGGAGTGCAGGGGCACGCACCTGGCCACTGTAGTCTCGGCTTGCTGGGCTCAGGCATCCTTCCACCTCAGCCTTCTAAGTAGCTGGAACTACAGTCACACACCACGATGCCCGGCTAATTTTTTTATTTATGGTAGAAGTGAGGTCTCACCAAGTGGACCAGGCTGGTCTCGAGTCCCTGGACTCAGTCCATCCTCTCACCTCTGCCTCCCAAAGTGCTGGGATTACAGGTGTGAGCCACAACACCGACTAGCACATAACTCTTAGTGTGAGAGGGAGAGGCAGAGGCTCACATTCAGAGAGGGGCGTGTTCCAGGGGAATGAATTTTACACACAGCCATTTAACTGTAGATATTTTTACATTCTGATGCCCGAAAAAATCCTTGTAAATGTGGGGGCTCAGGTAAGAAGTATTAAATGATACCGACTTCCCGTGCATCCATTAAACCATCAGCAGTATCTCCAGACGAATTGCGAAGGAGGGCTCATAACATCGAAGATGAGCTTGGAGACTGTCGCAGCTTCCCTGTGTAAGGGAGGACAGCGACTGGCGTGGAGAGGGGAGTGGCCCGGCCACTCGGGGCTACCGCCAAGGCCGAGTGAGAGCCGGTCGTCGCCCTGTCTGGTGCCGTTGAGCGGTGAAGGTCCTTGAGATCTGTGCCTCGGTTTGCTCCGCCACACAGTTCTGCCGCATAGCTCATGTGACTGCGTCAACGGCAAATTTAAAAACAGGCTGTGAGTGCTTGGCATAAAGTTGAAAGCGACGCCCAGAGCTGGGAAGGCTGGGGCAGCTGGAACGCTCCGCCTTGCCGGGGAACGCCAAGTGGAACTCCCAGCGTGCACGGCCGTCGGCGGCGTCTTCACCCCTGACCCCAGCCAAGAGGCAACGAAGCACGGGCGGTTGCTTCTCGAGCGGGTCTGCGCTTGCCACGCAAAGCGGGCAGCCTCGCTCCGGGTATTTGACCAAGCGCGATGGAAATGTGTGTCCACACGGAAGCTCCTAGAGGCGTACACGGAGCAACGTGACTCACGGTCTGGGGGAACTGGAAGCGGCCCCTGAGCTGGTCGACGGCGACTGGTGGACACTCGGGGGCACGTCCCCATGGTGGGAGGCTGCTCAGCCACGAGGGACGACACCCAGCAGCCGGGCGGGCTCCCAGAGCCTGTGTTGGGCAGAAGGCACCATGTTCCGTGGGGTCTGTTCGTGTGACCTTCTGGAAAGACAGGCCTGAGGGGACAGAAGGCCAATCCATGGTCACCGAGGGCTGTGGGGGACCGGGCCGCAAAGGTGAAGTTTCCCTCCACCTCAAGGGAGGTGTGAGCTGTGTGTCTGTGTGGGCTTGTCAAGACGCAGAGCTGCTCTGTGAGGCCCACCGAGTCAGAGGCAGCCCCGTGAGGCGCCTGCGTGGGAAAGGCCACGCCCCCCGGGTCAAACGCCCCGGTGAAGACTCGCGGTGCCCGATGCACTGCGCGACTGCAGAGTGGCCCTGCCACAGGCGGCCTGCTTTGCATGGTTCTGTCCCCGCGGTGACACACACATGCTTGACCTGCAAGCACTCCTCGTGTTCCAAAAGTCATCGCCAGGGTTTCCTTAAACTACGCCTGGAGACTAATCCACGTCCTCTCAAGTTTTTCTGGTAAACGAGGCTTCTTGATTATGTCTGTGAAATGACATGTGTTTGCTCCCACTGTGTCACTGGCCTCCTTGTCTTTTTTTTTGAATGTATTTAATTTTTTAAACATTTCAGATTCATTTGACGTAAAACGACTAAAATAGTGTCTTAACAAAAGATAGGACTACACAACTGCTTGAGGCTTCCAGTTAAACAAACAGGGCTGCTGTGAATTCACCCCTGGGAGAGCAACGGCCCATGGGCATGACGGTAAGATGATGGCCATCAAGTGTGGCGGGCACTCTGCCAAGATGTGTGTGTGTGTGTATGTGTGTGTGTGTGTGTGTTGTGTGGTGTGTGTGTGTGTGTATAAAATCCCCACTGACATATGAGAAACCCCGGGCTCGGAGAGGTTGCATGTCTGTCATTCCTGCTGCCAACACAAAATATTAGGCTGGCCAATTTACAAACAACAGGAATTTTATGGTAAATGACTACTTCGGGGGAGGCCAGGTAGAGTCACTGCTCCAGGCCGGTGGGCGGTTTGGGTGCTGGAAGGAAAGATTTTGTCTGTTCATGTGACTGTTTCCATGTTCTCAGTGAGATGTTAGGGAGGTCATTGGCTGAGAAACAGGGTGAGGGCTTAGCGAGTTTAAGAACAAGAGGACTGGGCATGGGTGGGTCTCATGCCTATAATCCCAGGAACTTGGGAGGCCCGAGTGGGAGGACGGCTTGAGCCCAGGTGTTGATCATCAGCCTGGAAAACATAGTGAGACCCCATCTCTACTTTAAAAAAGGAATAAAGGAAAAGGTTATGATCTCCAAACATGTATTGTCAAGGCCAGTGTGGAGGAGCTTTCTCTCTTTTGTTCTCTTCTAGGAGTTTTTTGGTTTCAGGTCTTACATTTAGATCTTTTATGTTTTGAGTTGATTCTTGTGTATAGTAAAGACAAAGGTCCAATTCTTTGGCAAGTGGAAATCTAATTTTTTCCAGTATTATTTATTGCAGAGACTATCTTTTCTCTTGTGTCCTCTTGATGCCCTTGTTCAAAATTTGTTGACCATATACGTTTAGATTAATTTCTGGGCTCTCCATTCAGTTTCATTGTTTATGTTTCTGGTGTAATGCCAGTACCATACTGTTTTGATTACTATAGCTTTGTAATTGAATTTTAAATCAAGAAATCAAGTAGTGCGATGCTTCCAACTTTCTTGTTGTTGTTGGTTGTGTTTCTTTCCCCTCAGTATTGTTTTAGCTATTTGCCTTTTTTGTGTGTGACTTCATAAAAATTTTAGGATTGGCCGGGCTCGGTGGCTCAGCCTGTAATCCTGCGCCTTTGGGAGGCTGAGGTGAGTGGATTGCCTGAGCCCGCGGGTTCGAGACCCGCCTGGGTAGCGAGACCTCATCTCTACAATAAATCAAAAAATCAGCTGGGCGTGATAGCGCATGCCTGTAAGTCCAGCTACTTGGAAGGCTGAGGCAGAAGGATCACCGGAGCTCAGCAGGCGAGGCTGCGGTGGCCGGGAGTGGCCACTGCACTCCAGTCTGGGCAACCAAGTGAGACTCCAATTCAAAAAAAAAAAAAAAATTTAGGATTGTTTATTATATTTTTGGATATTGGACTTTTGATATGGATTGTGTTAAATCTGTATATGGCTTTGAGTAGTATGGACATTTCAAGAATGTTAATTATTCCCATTCATGAACATGGACTATCTTTTCATTGACTTTTGTCTTCAGTTCCTTTCATCAGTGTTTTCTTTTTGGTGAACAAAAAGTTCATCTTTTTAATTAAAGTTATTCCTAGGTATTTTACTTGGTTATTGATGCTATAGTAAATGGGATTGTTTTCTTGGTCTCCTTTTCAGTGAGATCATGATTTGTCTACAGTAATTATTACTACTGATTTTTGTATGTCGATTCTGTTTCCTACAGCTTTTTGAATTCACTTGTTAGTTCTAACATTTTGTTGTGGGATCTTTGGGGTTTTCCCAACATATGGTCATGTCATCTACAAATAGAGATACTTTTCCTCCTTTCGTTCTGATTTGGATGCCTTTTATTTTTCTTTCTTGTCTGATTGCTCTTGCTAGTACTTCCAGTACTGTGCTAAATAGGAGGGGTGACAGTGGGCATCCTTGCCTTGTGCCAGCTCTTAGTGGAAAAACTTTCAGCTGTTCCCCATTGAGTGTGATGTTAGCTGTGGGATTTTCATAAACGGTCTTTGGTACGTTGAGGAGCTTTCCTTCTATATCCAAACATAAAAATATTTACCAAGAAAGGATGCTGAACTTTGTCAAATGCTTTTTCTGCATCAATTGAGATGATCATGTAATTTTTATCTTTTGTTTTGGTCATGTGTCATAATGATTGATTTGCATATGTTAAACCAGCCTTGCCTGCCAGGGATAAATCCCACTTAGTCATAATGTATAATCTTTTTGATGTGTTGTTGAATTTTGTTTGCAAATATTTTATTGAGGATTCTTGTGTCAATGTTCATCAGAGATATTGGCCTATAATATTCTTTTCTTGCACTGTCTTTTCCTGACTTAGGTATCAAGGAAAAATGTGTTTGGAAGTATTCCCTATAAAGTTCTGTTTATTGGAAGAGTTTAAGAAGTATTGATAATAACCTCTGAATGTTTGGTAGAATTTAGCAGTGAAACCATCTGGTCCTGGGCTTTTCTTTGTTGGAAGATTTTAAATTACTTCTTCAATCTCTGTGTTTGTTTTTGGTCTGTGCAAGTTTTCTGTTTCTTCCTGATTCAATCTTGGTAGGTTATATTTTTCTAGGAATTGACCCATTTCCACTAAGTTATCCAATTTGTTGGCCTATAATCATTTCATAATAGTCCTTTATAATTTCTTTTATTTTTAAAACATCTGTAGTAGTGTCTCCACTTTTATTTCTGATTTATTTTCATTTTCTCTTGTTTTTCCTTAGTCTGCTAGGGAGTTTTCAGTTTTGTTTATTTTTTCAAATAACCAACTCTTGGTTTTACTGATTTTTAAAAATGTTTTTTCTGTTCCCTATTTGATTTATTTCTGTTTCAATCTTTGGCAAAAAATAAGTAAATAAGAGTACATCAAACTAAAAAGCTTCTTCCCAGCAAGGGAAACAATCAACAAAAACAAAACTATAGACTAGGAAAAATATTTTCCAACCACATATGTGATCAGGGATTAACATCTAAAATGCATAAAGAACTCTTATAACTCAACAGCAGAAAACCAATTAACCCAATGTTTTAAATGGGCAAAAGACCTGAACATATGCCTCTCCAAAGAAGACATAAAAATGGCCGAGAGAGAGAGAGAGAGAGAGAAGAGAGAGAGAGAGAGAGAGAGGGCTCAAAGTAAGCTCAGAGGCTGTGTCGTCATGGCTGCTGACGAGGTCAAGAGGGTGATTGTGGGAACGAGCAGCTGAGGTGGGATGGAGGGAACGGCCCCTGAGTGCGAGGCTGCCCAGAACCAGAAAGGCCCAAGACACGGATGTCAAGAATGATGACAGTCATGGGAAGCGGACAAGAGAGGGTGGCCAGTTGCTGAAGTCATTGGCGATGAGGGAAGTGACCAGGCTCTGGCCAACATCAGCAGAAGGAAGCCTGGGCTCTCTGGGCATGACAGAGGAGATAAGGGAGGCCAGGCATGCTGGAGTTTGCTGGGTCTCACGACAGAAGGCAGGAGACCATTTGAGCTGGATGTGGAGCCTAGGGCTGCAGTCTCTACGGCTCTTGGAGTGCTAAGGTCAGCATCTGTGTCCTCCCTTGACCACTCGCTAGCTGTGTGCGCAGGTGGAGGTCTACCAAAGCCTGCCTGTTCTCATCTGCATCAGGAAGACAAACGCTCGCTGAATTGCCTGGGTCGCGAGGCCCGTTTGAGGTGACGAGCACGTCGCGAGCTCTAAAGTGCTGTGGAAATGTTAACTATAAAGAAAGAGGTGTGTGTCTTGCATTATCATCACCAGCCTCTACACCAGAACAGGAGGAAATACCGATTCTTCTGTTCACCTGCCACAATGCCCAGCCCTCTCCTTGCGTTCTGGAGAGGACAGGGTTGAGCAGTACTGAAGTATAAAAGCCTACAGAATGAACGAAAGAGTCTCTGATTCATACCTTCAATGCGACTGTCAGCATTACCATCATGACTGCTAAAAATGAACGCTCTCACCTAACTCCAGTCAGGATGGCCACCATCAATAACTCAAAAAAAAATATTCTCTAAAATTTTTGGGACAAGTACCCTGGTTGTTCTTTTCACCAACTCCACTGAAATGAAAAAGAACTCTTTCTTCAAGGTTAAAGCCATACAAATATTTATACAATTGACCTAGTAATCCAATCGTTTGATCAAGCACAACATATATACAGAAAACTGTAGAAACTATATGTGCACACATGAATGTCTCCAGCGTAAACACCCCCATGTAATCAGCCCCACCCCTAGAACTTTGACGTCACAAGATGCTCCCCTAAATGAAAAAGCCACGTGCCTCGGTGGGGCACACGTGCTGTCAGGAAAGGAGGCGAAGAAGCGCGCTGCTTGGTGGAGGAGCGACTGAGTCAACGCCGGCGCACGCGCAGACTCGGGGAGCGTATGGAGCCCCACAAAGGACGGTTCTGAAGAGCCAGAGAAACCCATCGCCTTGAGTGCCCGGAGTCCATGGGGGAAGGATGGTGAGACCAGCCAGGAGGGAAGGTGGGACGTGGGGAGGGTCAGAGGCCGCCAGAAAACGTGGAGCGGGGGGTGGTGTGAGCCCTGCATGAAGACACTCGCTGTAACGTGTTTGAAAATAACAACACATCCAACAGAAGGAGACACGACGTGGCATTAACTACACAAAGCACGTCTCAGGTCAAGTCCCAGCCACGGGACTTGTCACACGGCGTGTGACCCTTTCTGGAGACAGGGAAGATCGCCCAGGGTGAGGAAAACATGCCAGGTGTGGCAGTTGGTTATACACACACAAAGATGACGTCTGCACAGGAACACAAACCGGAGGTGTGTGTGGAAAATGAGCGTGGGCCTTGCAGGAACCGGCCGGATCACTTCGCCCCGTGAAGCCTCAGTTTCTTCGCCCGTAACACGGGTTTTAAGCACGCCTCCCTCCGAGACACGCGATGATGGCTGGGGCGACTGTGAGCCGGGATGGGTGGGCAGGACAGTCTCCCGTCCCACCCTGCTCTCCCCTGCTCTTTGCGAGCCACGGACTCTGCCCTCCGTCCTCTCCCCCGGGTCTCGTGTCAGCCGCCATCTTCTTCTCACACGTCTCCAGCACGCCTGAGCCTACGGGCCCACACGTGAAGCTTCCCGAGAAGGGCTTCCCGCCTCGCCTGCCTCTCTCCACTGTGCTCAGAGCCCTCTGACATCTTGTCATATATGTGTGTGTGTGTGTGTGTATGAACATGGGTGTGCATGTATGTGTGCATATGTACACACAAGTATGCACGTGCTTGTACATGTGTGTAGATAGGTACATTGGTGTGTATATGCACACACATGCATGTATGTGTGAACGTGCATATGTACGTGTGTGTATGCATGTGTGCACCTGCATATGTATGTGCGAATGTATGTGTGTACCTGTGTGCATAAATATGTGGGCATATGTAGGTACATGCGTGTTTGCACGTACACATGCGCATATGTGCATGTGCACACATATGCATCTGCGTGTGTGTACACGTATGCACGTATACTGTGTGTTTACCTGTGTGTTTGCATGTCTATGTGTGCGTGTGTGTTCACGCACACATGAAGGCAGGCAGCTGCAGTCCCGCCATTCCCAAGGGGTTCCTGGCGCGCAGTAGACACGCGCCGTTATGGTGACCCCGCTGCCGAATGCTGAGGGCGGAGACATTGGGCCCCTCGCCCCCTTTTCTGGATCCCTGGAGGATGGGGCTGTTTGCAGGATGAGGGACCCAGGACACACTTCCTTGGGGCCTCTGGGCGTGGCCCTCTGTGACCCTCCTTACCTGTCTGGATGCTCAGAACCAGCCCGGCTGCAGCCACGTCTGGGGCCCGAC
Organism: Cephalopachus bancanus; assembly: GCA_027257055.1. Classification (NCBI taxonomy): domain Eukaryota; kingdom Metazoa; phylum Chordata; class Mammalia; order Primates; family Tarsiidae; genus Cephalopachus; species Cephalopachus bancanus. The sequence goes on along the minus strand of JAPVLO010000177.1, from coordinate 1,206,997 downwards.
GTGGCGCCAGTGACATGGAGATTCGGGAGTGCCCGGAGAAGGGGCACTCCGGGCCAGTGGCTGCTGCGGAGGGGCTGCTTGCTCTCTCAAGGAGCTGCTGGGCAGGCGGGAAGGGGGCCTGCGGCCCTGCTAGGGAGGCGGGAGCAGGCCGGCGACTTCTCTCCATCCCTGGCCCCTTCCGAGGTGGGAGCACGGCAGCCTGGGCCAGGGAGACAGGCTGTGTGGACGCCGTCCTGATGAGCCCATAGTCCAGCTCCTGAGAGCTCTGCCCAGGGGGCCTCTAGGCTGTGGGGGCCGGCAGAAGCCAGGGGCCCTTGACCGCTGCCCGCCTGACTGCGGGGACTCCACGCGGGGTCAGCCTGCCCGTGAGGGCCCTGGGACGCGGCCTCGACATGCTGAGCTCAGCCCGAGGCAGACGCCGGTCTCGGGGCCCAGCAGGGTTCACTTTGCCTTCTGTGACCTGCAAGCAAGACAGACCGCTCACACACACAGGACCCGGGTTGAACGTCCAGAAGCGGACCCTCTTCTGGGAGTCATCACACTCAGCCGTAGGTCACAACACACACAGGTACCCTGGTTACAAACTCAATCACCTGTTTTGTCTTTTCCTCCTGTGAAACTGTCTTGTCCAGCGTGGCAGCCCGTGGCGTGGTCATGGTCACTTAGAGCGGCTTGGGCATGGTTTATTTGGTGCCTGTGATGTCCTTGCATGAGCTTTCCACAATGAGAGGGAGGGAGAGACAGAGAGAGGGAGGGAAAGAGACGGGGGGGAGGAAGCAGAGATGGGGAGACAGAGAAAGTCTTCACGCAGGACACGTCGGTGGGGGCTGGGGAGCGGCTCGACTCAGGGTCCAGCAGACACTGGGCAGGGAGAAGCCAGGGAGCAGCGGCCAGCGGATGGAGGGTGACTGGGGGGCACCGGGGGTGGGAGTGTCTGGCGTGTGTTTTCCGTGGCTGTAAAGGGACACCTGGGCAATTTATAGAGAATCGAGGCTCACTAGCTGTAAGTTCAAGGCTCGGCCCTGGCTCCTGGCACAGAAGGTCCACGGAGAAGCGGCCCATGCAGGAACCCCAAGGGGCCGTCACAACCCCCTCCCGACGGAACCAAGCCATCCTGGGAACACGTCCAGTCTCGAGCTCACCACCAGGACGGCCGCAGCCGTGGGAGGGATCCACCCCACGACCGACACCGCCCCACGGAGGGCCCTTTCGACACGGGTTTGGAGGGGACAAACGTCAGACCGCAGCAGGGCGAGCTTCCCGCCGGAGGCAGCCGGGTGACCGGGTTCGAGGGTGGGTGACGGAGAGTGGGACCAGCTGTGGGGCACCAGCCATCGGGTGGGGAAACCGGCTTGGTGGGATTCTTGCTGGCGGCAGGAGACAGGGCCAGGGGTGAGGCCTGGCCCAAAAGGGGGCTCGAGGGGCCTGGCGAGGGCCTGGCAGGAGAGGGGCTTTGCCAACACCCGGACCCATCTGCTCCTTTCTTGGGGCGACAAGGGCACCTCTCCGGTTTCGAGACCGCCTGGGGGAGCCTGCCCATTGTGCGGCTGTCCTCTAGTCCGCCTCCTGCTGGCGGCTGCGGAAGCGGAGGCAGACAGGCTCCTCCCACGGACCTGCTGGCGCGGTCTCACGTTTGCACGGATGCTGGGTCCCTGGGGGGTCCTGAGGCACACGTGGCTGGGGTCCCCCACTGGCTGACTCTGTGGCTCCGGGTGCAGCCTGAAAACCTGCATCTCTCGCCAGGGCCCAGGAGGTGCACACAGAAGGGGTGCTCAAGGCCATCCTGGACCTCCAGCGGAGGACGGGGCAGCCCGACGGACGAGGCGAGGCTTTCCCCCAAAGCGGAGCGTGTCGGGGGCGCTGAAGCGCGTCCACACATCAGGCCGAGCCAACCTGTTGTGCATCCAATCCCCTCGGCCATCTCCAGGCACAGGCGGGAAGCAGGCTCGCAGGCAAGCCCGTGCCCACGCAAGGGGGCTTCCCGCCTTCAGGGGCGCTCTTGCCCGGGCGGCCCCTGGTGCACAGCGCCCGCAGGCCTGCGTGAGCACTCGAGCGCTGTGGAGCCGGGTGGGCACTTTGGGCAGGCCCTCACAGAGTTCTGTCCCGCTTTTGCAGGCATCACCCACCCCGGGGGACCCGGCCGCTGTGCTGTGCAGCTGCTCAGGCAGCCTGTGGAGAGAGCTCTGCGACATACACAGCATCCTGCCTGCAGTCAGCATGCGAGCGCGGAGCGCACCGTTGCCTGGGCCTCCTGGCTGTGCTCAGCGACCCCGGACTCCACCCCGGAGAAGCCCTGAGCCGGAGACCAGCTGAGGTCCTGGCCCAGACAACATCACCCCATGTCAGCAGCAGGGTATCAACACACGTGACTCGGCCGTGTGCTGTAGCTGGGCAGCTGAAGAACAGGGGCCCATGGACCCACGTGGGCCGTGTCCTGTCCATGCGCAGGCAGGTGTGAGGCGACTGACGGAGTGTCGTCCAGCAGAGACAGAGTCAGGGCTTTTGAAGGGAGACGGGAACGGAGGGAATGGGGGGCGGGCTCCTAGCACAGGTGCCGGGCGGGCGATGGCCCTCAGAGCCGGGGTTTGGAGACACGCGGCCCGGGAACATGGAGTCCACGCTGGGCGTGTGGGTTTGTCTGTTGACACGAAGCTTGAGATGACTGGATCCTGCCAGGCTCCCAGTGACGCACGTCTACCCGGTGCCCTGACAGTGCGCAGTGGTGGCCTTCACGCTGCTTCTGCAGACAGCCAGCGACAGGCCAGCTTCCGGAGACCCACCGCCCTGAGGCCGCTGGATGGACAGCCATCCCCAGCAGCATCCAGCCCTCGCCAATGTCCTCCGCGGCAGAACGGCCGGCGGGGGGCTCTTCAACCCCCCACTGCCGCTCTAAGAAAGCTAGAGGCAGGTCATTCATACGGGAAAGAGGCTTGTTTGGGCTCATGGTCCTGCTTGGGGCCAGCATCTGCGGCTGGGAAGGTCCTGATGCTACAGTCTTGGCAGAAGGCAAGAGGCAGCCGGGGTGGCGCGTGGCGAGAGCGGGAGCAGAGGAGGCGCCGGTACGGCACGCACACAAGCGAGGCCGGCAGGCCCCCGCGACCCCCAGGGCCGGCACCTCCCAAGGCCCCGCCCCTGCCCCGGGCCACAGTGCAGTCCCGTGGCCTCCCTCCCCCGTGGTGTGCTTTACCCCAGCGGCTCCCAACCTTGGCTCTGGGTTGGAAGCGCCTGGACAGTCTCGGGAGGACAGAGGGGACAGGACACACACACACCCCCGCACACACCCGCAGAGGGCAGATGGTGGCAGCTTCCTTCCTGCCTCAAAAGGAAGCCCGGGCCTTGCCTGGTTCCCTCCGGAATCAAAGGCTTCCTGTCAGAGGGAGGGTTTTGGGAGGCTTCATTCAAATGTAAATGGTGACCTTTACCTTTAACTTCAGGAGACACCCAAGAGCTTTTAAATTTTTGCTGTGGAAAGCGTCAAAACATACAGAAGAACAGAGCAGGCCCTGAATAGACCCACCACTCAAACAGCTACCGGCCAGCCATATTTTATTTATGCCTTCAGCCTCTACCCGCTCATTAAATTGTCTTTATTATTTCATTCATAAATATTTCAGCATGTATCTCTAAAAGATAAACAGCTTGCACAAACACAGCCACCACACTGCTGTCATACTGCAGTGACCAGCAATCCCCCTGACCAAGTATCCAGCCAGCATTCTCATGTCCCCACCGTTTGACATTTTGATTAGAATCCAAGTACAGCCAATTGCTCCAACAGACGTGCCTCCTCCAGCTCTTTGGCTGCATTGGCTCTGCCACCATGTTTTCTCCCGTGATTCAGTTGTGGAAGAAACCACATCATTTGTCCTGTAAATTTTCCCTCAGGCCAGGTTTTAGGGACTGCATTGCCATGTATTTTAAACAAGCTATCTCTTAGAAGTTTCGTGTGGCCGGCAGGGAGACTCAAGGCCAGCAGATTGCCTGAACTCAGGGGTTTGAGACCAGCCCGGGCAACTTGGTGAGACCTCATATCTACAATTAAAAAAAAAATTAGCCAGCCACGATGTCGTGCACCTGTGGTTCCAGCTACTTGGAAACTTGGAAGGCTGAAGCAGAAGGAAGGATTGCTAGAGCCCAGCAGGTCGAAGCAGAGGTGGGCGTGAATGTGCCACTGCCCTCCAGCCTGCGCGACAGAGTAAGACTCCGACTCAAGAAAAAAAGGAAGAAAGTTTTTGTTACAGGAAAATTGTGAAGACAGTGCAGAATTCCCTTACGTGTCCCCGGTTGAGTCCCTGCCAGCAACATTGTGCGTTCTTGTGGTGCACCTCTTACAATAATGAGCCACGCCGGAAACATCGTCATTGACCAAAGCCCATGCTTCCGTCCTCCGTCCTTCCCAGTGCCCTTTCTGTCCTGGGACACACGCTCCATGTGGCCGGCTCCAGCCTTGTCTTTGTTGAACTTCGTGGACTTTCACTGGGATTCCTGACTGCTGGAGACGGACAGTGTGTGTTTCCCCAAATTCATGCTGGATGCCTGACCCAAGCGTTGGCACTGGGAGGTGCGGCCTTCAGGAGGTGACAGGTCAGGAAGGCACTGCCCTCACGAGTGGGCCTAGTGACCTTATAAACGAGAGCTCCTCGCCCCCAGAGAGGTTTCAGCAACAAGACTGTCGTTGATGAACCTGGAAGTGGGACCTCACCAGGCGTCAAATCGCCAGCACCTTGACCTGGGGCTTCCTGGACTGCAGGACAGAACCTTTGCTGCTTTGTCCCAGCAGCCCCAGTGGACTAAACAAGGACCTTAACACTTCGGAGACTTCCTGGCCAGGGAGACCGGCCCTCCCCGGGGATGTGCTTGGTTAGACCGGGGTGATGCCGCCCTGGCAGGAGGGCCACAGACGAAGTGCTGTCTTCATTCCGTCTCATGCAGGGCACATTCTGCCGCACGGTCAGTAGCGCGGAGGCCGGCCCTGCTCACCAGCTGTGGGGGCGCCGTCACACAGCGACCTCCACTCCCGTGTCCACACTGTCCTTTCTGGAAGGAAGTCACTCTTCACAGCCCACGCCTGGAGGGGCGGGAGGACTTTCGCTTTTCCCCCGCTTCCTTCTCTCCCTCTTCTTGCTCCTCCTCTCCTTTCCTCTTTCCTTTCCCTCTCCCTCCCCCTCCCCTTCCCCTCCCCCTCCCCAGCTCCGGTCTTGTTGTGTGTTCCGGTGTTTGTTTCCTGCCCCAGCACCGGAACCAGTCATTTTTCGGAGGAGTCCCGGCTCCCTCTCTTGGAAAGAGGGTCAGAAACCGAAGTCTGGGCCCCCGACGTCCACGGCTGCCAGGCTACCCCGCTTCCGGGCCCACGCGGCTGGCAGGGCGAGGAGGCGGGCGAGGGCGTGCTGGCCTTCGTGTGTGTCGCGTCTGCAGAGGCTTCCGAACGCGGCCCTCTGCGTCTCTGCGTCTACAGGAAGGAACGTGACCAGGTCACGCTGACACCTCCACTCTGGCCCACAGCTCCGCGGACCGTTCTAGACTCTTCCCGATGTTAAAAAAAGGGCTTCTTTGCATTTCTGATAAAGCAGCAGTTAGGCCGCAACTCGGGTTCACTTTTGGGGGCAGGAACAGCCGCCGGGAGGTGGCGCGTCCCCCTCCGCGAGGTGCACGGCGGCTGGCGGGCTTCGGCGCCGTCGGCGAGCAGCCGTGAACGCGCCGGGAGCTCCTTGATCCCTCAACGTTCAAAGATGAAGCCGGGCTCGGCGGCTCGGCCCGTAAGCCCGCACTCTGGGGGGCCGAGGCGAGTGGATCGCCTGAGCCTGGGGCTCGAGACCCGCCTGGGCCGCGAGCCCCCACCTCGCCGGCAGATCCGAACATCAGCCGGGCGTGGTGGCGAAGGCCGGGCGGAAGGGTCGCCCGGGCCCGGCGGGCCGAGGCTGCGGGGCCGGGGCGGGCGCGGCCTCCAGGCTGGGCGACAGTGAGACTCCGACTCAAGAAATGGGTAAAACGTGCCGGGCTCCTTCGTCTTCACTGCTTGGACGACTTGCGCGAAGACGTCTCTTCGTCGGTGACGGGAAGAGTCCACACAAAAATGACAAGACGGGCGCTGAACTCCTTCTTCGTCGTTTCAGAGATGACGAGCTGGTCGCCCGGCCTCCGGCGCGAGCGCCGTCGGGCGCGGGGCCAGCGCCCTCCGGCCCGGCTGGGCCCGGCCCGAGCGCGAGGGCTGCGCAGCGGCCGAGGCGGGGGACGGCCACGCCGGGCCGGGCGCCAGGGCTCCGGCTCCGACGCCGCCGACGCCGCGGAGCTGCGCCCGGCCCCGCTGTCCACGTCGCGCGGCGCAGCTCAGGCCCGCCCGAGGCCTCCGCGGACGCCGGAAAGACGGCGCGGCCGGCACGAGTCCCGGAGGGGCGCGTCGGGACGAGGCCGAGCCGCCCGCGGGCCGGGAGGGGGCGCCGCAAGGCCGCGCGGCCCGGGCGGCGGCGTCCCGGGGTCCGACGCGGCGGGCCGGGCGGGCCTGGGCCGGGCCAGGCTGGCGGGCGGCCGCGTGTTTATGTCCGCACGTCGCACAGCAGCCCCCACAGCGCGAGTCTGGGTCGCCCCGGCGGCGAACGGAGAAGGGACGCGGACGTCGGCCGCGGAACGGCCCGTCAGCCGGCCTCTGGGACCTGGCGCGCGGCGCCTCCGGCGGGACGCCGGCCCTTCCCTGCCGCCCCGGCGGCCCGAGGCTCCGCATCGCGCGGGGAGGGCGCCGCCGGCCCGCGGGCGCCAGCCCCGCCCGCCCCCGACGGGCGCAGCCGCGCGCCCGCGGGCTCGTGGCCGCCGGCGCCCGCCGCGGCCGCCCTTCGCGTCCCGCGCGCCCCGGGCCGCCGCCGTTCCCGGCCCGAGCGCGCTCCCGCCGCGCCTGCGGCGGCCGCCCGCCCGAGGAGGCGCGGGGCCGCTGGCCCGCCCCGTGGGCGCGCCCGGAGCCCCGCCCCGCGCCCGCGGCGAGGCGCCCCGGCGGCCCCGCCCCGCCGCGGGCCCTTCCGCCCACGTGGCTCGGCGGCGCGCGGCCATGGCGGCGGCCCGCCGGCTGGAGCCGGCCGAGGCGCTGGCGCTGGGGCCCGGCTGGCGGCACGCGTGCCACGCGCTGCTCTACGCGCCGGACCCGGGGCGGCTGTTCGGCCGCATCCCGCTGCGCTACGCCGTGCTGGTGAGCGGCCGCGCCCCCCCCCCGCCGGCCCTTCCCGCCCCCCCCCCGCTCCCCCCCCACGCCCAGCGCGCCCCCCAAACTCCCCCCGCTCCGCCCCCTTCCCCCCCACGCCCGCCCCGGCCCCGGCGCTCCTATGCTCCCTCCGCGGGGCGCCCGCCAGCCCGCTGCCTCCCGCCGCCTGCACGCCCCCACACCCGTCCAGGGTCCTGGCTCTCCTGCCCGGCCACCCGCCCAGCGCTCCCCCCAACTCCCCCCTCCCGCCCCACGCCCGCCCCCCCAGCCCTCCCCCCCCTCTGCTCCTTCCCCCCACGCCCCGCCCCGCCCGGCGCTCCTATGCTCCCTCCGCGGGGCGCCCGCCAGCCCGCTGCCTCCCGCCCCCTGCACGCCCCCACACCCCCTCCAGGGTCCCTGGCTCTCCTGCCCGCCCCCCCTCCACACGGCTCCCCCCCCAACTCCCCCCTTCCGCCCCCACGCCCGTCCGCCCCGACTCCCCCCCTCGCCCCCCCCCCGCCCCGCCCCGAGCTCCTACACTGCCCTCCCGGGGCCCCGCCAGCCCCGCTGCCTCCCGCCCCCTGCACGCCCCCACACCCGTCCGGGCCCCTGGCTCTCCGGCCGACCACCCCCAGCACTTGCCCCGACTCCGCCCACCGCCCCGCCCACCGCCCAGCCGTGCCCTCCGCAGATGCAGATGCGCTTCGACGGGCGCCTGGGCTTCCCCGGCGGCTTCGTGGACGCGCAGGACGGCTGCCTGGAGGACGCGCTGAACCGCGAGCTGCGCGAGGAGCTGGGCGAGGCGGCGGCCGCCTTCCCCGTGGGGCGCGCCCACCTCCGCGGCTCCTACGCCGGCCCCGCGCGCGTCGTGTCCCACTTCTATGCGCGGCGCCTGGAGCTGGAGCAGCTGGAGGCGGTGGAGGCGGGCGCGCTGCGGGCCCCGGACCACGGACGGGAGGTGGGTGCCGCGCGGGGCGGGGTGGGGTGTGTGGACAGGGCCACGAGGCGGGCAGGGCCGTGCGCGGGAAGGGCTTCCCCGCCCGAGTCCTCCTTCCGCCGGTGGGAGCCAGGTCCTGGGTGGTCTGGCTGGCGCTCCCAACCCCTGACCGGGCTCTGGAGGGATTCTTCTAGAACATGCCCGTCAAGCCTGTCCGCCGGTCCCTGCTGATCCTGGGGCAGTGGCAGGTGTGGCCCCCCAGCCCCGGTCGCTGGGCCTCCGCTGTCTTGTGAGGTGCGGCCCGGCCTTCAGGCAGGAAGGCGGGCAGTGGGCTGCGTGGGCGGTGGTCCTCGAACGTTCGCAGGCGGCAGAGTCATCTGCCAGGCTTATGGAGGAGAGCCCCTACTTGGAGTTCCCGGGGAGGGGGGCGGGAAGCTGGGAATTTGCGTCTTCAGAAGTTCCCAAGCGGTGCTGGTGCAGGCAATCTGGGGACCACATTCTGAGACCGCCGCGGAGAGGGGTGTCGTGCATCCTCCAGGCAGGGCCACCGGGGGCTGGAGGTGGGAGCACCGACTCGGGTGGCCCCGGGTGGCTGGCTGGGGCCCTTTGCCCGCAGAGGTGGGGCCCACCAGGCCTAGTGCGCGTGAGCCTCGGGCCCGCCTCTGCTCTGGACAGACCTGCTGCGGAGGGCTCCAGGTGGCGGGGAGCCGCCTGGGCCCAGCGCCTCGTCTCCTTCCCGTTTCAGGTGCTGGGCCTGGTGCGCGTGCCCCTGTACACCCTGCGGGACGGCGTGGGCGGCCTGCCCGCCTTCCTGCAGAACGCCTTCATCGGCTCGGCCCGGGAGCAGCTTCTGGAAGCCCTGCAGGACCTGGGAGTGGGGGACCCTGGCGCGGCGTTGGGCCTCACAACCCCACCTTCTTCCTAGGGACGGCGGCCCTCACGCGTCTGTGGACGCAGGGATGAGGACCTTGGCGCTGGGGCGGAGGCGAGGGAGTGTGCTCTGGGGGCCTGAGCTGCGCGTGGAAGCAGATTAAAAGGATGGCGTGTGCAATGTGTCTGGAGCAGAGGCCCCTCGTGGCGTCGGCAGAAGCCCCGCCGCCCAGGACCCCGGTGGAGTCTCGGAGCCTCCCTGGCACGGGTGACCCCGGGCGTGCACTAGGGCAGCCCGACAGCTTCCCTGTCACAGCCAGTGGAGGCAGGAAGTGGTGTTTGTCACCCCCGCAACCACTGCTTGCCTTCCAGGCGCTTCTGAAGTGAGGACGGGCCCTTCCCTTCCTCCCCGGCCCAGGTCTGGGGGACGGAGGCAGAGCAGAGGACAGGCTCTGCCTCCTGAAGGTGTCACGCCCATCCTGGCTGCCAGAGCGCCTGGCTCCTGGAAGGGGGGAGGGTCCCCGAAACCCGCAGAGGTGGGAGGGAGTGGCGCGATCTCCATGGTCGGAGCCAGCGAGGGCCCGGTGGGCCTGCTGCCTGTCCAGCAGAACTTGTGTCTTGGGACTGGTGGGAGGGAGCCGGCCCAGCCCCCCGCCCCGTCCTGCCGAGGAGGGCCTCCCGGGAGGGGAAGACGGCTCCAGGCACAGAAGGGCTGTGGGTGGGCCCGGAGGCCCTGCTGACCCTCGGAAGGCGGAGCCCGTGGACGCCCTGAGACTCCAGAGCTGCGGGGCCACATGGGCACGCTCTGCGCCGTGTGGTGGCAACCGTGAAACGGCCGTGTGTAGACAGGCGCTGGGGCTGGGTCTCTGCGGCGCTTCATCGCGAGAGCTGCTGTCCCCTCCAGGCCAGAGTCCGGCAGCCCTGCTGGAGGGGAGCGGTCAGCCAGCTGAGCGGGGAGGCCTGTGGAGTGTTGGGAAGGCACGAGGAGGCGAGGTGGCCTCACGTGGGCTTTCTTCACCCTTGGGTGGGGCTGGAAGGGCCTCCCCGGAGGCCATTTCTCTGGAGGGTGAGAAGGACGCAGCCAGGTCGGAGCGTGGAGGGGCGTTCCAGGGAAGCTCGCGCCGGGGCCTGCGGCGGGCAGACCTCGGCAAAGCCTCCCAGAACGTAGGGCTCCCAGCAACAGCCGTTTGACCGTATCCCAGACTTTGTGGGTCAGAAGCTTGGATGGGGCCCCGCTGGGTGGTCTGTTCCATGGGAGTCTGATGCAGATCCCTCTAGAACGCCCTGCCGGGCTCGCGTGGGGGCGCCCATCTGGGGCGTCCCGGAGACCCTCAGCCACAGGCCTGGACCCTGCCGGGGACGCTGGGCGGTTGGGCTCACCTGACGCAGAGTTCCCACCTGCGGCCTGGCCTGCATGCTGGTCTCGGGGGACGGAATGCCTGCGAGAACGATTCCAGGCCGTGGTGGAAGGTGCTCGGCCTCTGACTTGGCTCGGAGCTCACACCGGGTGACTTCTGCCAAGTTCTGAGAGTCACACGGGTCCTTTGAGGCCAGGGCAGAGACGGGGCAGGGAACGGGACTCCAGGCCTGGACGGGGCTGGGCAGGGCCGAGGCCTGGCAGAGTGCAGTGCCAGCTGGAACCTAGGGCGTGGCCTGGACGCGGAGGGCCGTGCGACTGGACTAGCGGCTGGGGCACCCGGGTGGGGACTTGTGGCCGGGGGAGGGGCGGGGGACTCCCCGGGAAGCCACTCAGGCTCTGTGCGGGCGGGGCGGGGGACAGGAGAGGGGACGCACCGCGGCCAGACACGCCGTGGTGCCCACCGCTCTGCCGCGGGAGCGCCTGGCGGGGCGGGGTGGGCCGGCCGCCTCTCCCGGCGGAGCCCGTCTGCATCCGCATCGCAGTCGAGTGTTCGAGGCTCGGCCGCAACCTCTCCCACGGCCCGTTTCAGCAAAAATTCACCTGCCGGGGCGCTCTCCGGAGGGGGCTTCGAAACACGATTTGCTTCCGCGGCTGCAGAGCCAGTAGCCTGGTCGGGCCAGATCGATGGCCGGTGCGGCCGGGAGCCTACCCACGGGTGTCACTCGGCCAGAACCTTGCCCTGGTTTGCGTCTTCCGTAAAGCCGGAAGGGCATCGGGCCTTTCACAGCCGGCGAGGCCCCGCACGTCTTCCCCTGGGGACATGGAGCGTGTTGCAAGCACTGCCAGCCCAGAGTCCCTTGAGACCGTGTGCGTGCGTGTAGCACGTGTGCATGCACGTAGCACGTGTGTGTGAACCACATGTGCCCGTTTATGGACAGAGAACTGAGTGCTGGTCCAAGGGACTGGGCCCAGGTCACTCAGCAGGTTCTGCGGGCACCGTATTTCGTACATCTCGTTGTACAGATGGTGCCCCTGAGGCCCGGGGAGAGGAAAAGACCCGGGTCGCGGAGCCTGCCGGCAGCACAGCCCACCTGGAGCTCAGGCCCACCTGGGGTCGGGCCGAGGTCTGTCCCCGTCTGCAGGCCTCCCTCCTTGGCAGGCCGCGAGCGGCATCCCACCCCTCGCAAGTTCCTCTTGCTCCTTGCTGAGGCGGACCCCGGCCGCCTCTCCCTGCGGGCACCACACTCGCCAGTCGGCGCCGGTCGAGCACCTCTCGCCCGCCAGACGCTGCTGGGTGCAGGAGGCGCCCCTGTGAACGGAGGTGGACCCCGCCTCCTGGCGCTCAGCGTGGGTCCTCCGTGTCTCGAGTGCCTGCATGCCATCCCAAACAACCTTGGGTGAAACCGTCCAGTAAACTCAGGGTCTTCTCGTCCTGAAACACGACTCCAGGGCCAGGTCCGTGCCGACGGCCAGCCCTCCCTTACTCTGGCGTTCCAGCTTCTGATGGCGGCCGCCCCTGCTCTGGCTGCATGTCCTGTGGTCCTTGATCTGTGGGCCTGGAGGCACCAGCCAGTGGGGAGGTGGGTGACCACGAACTCCGTTTCCAGGGGCAGGCTCTGAGCCTGAGGTGTGCAGGCAGGGGGTTTGGGGACAGGTGCTCCCGGGCAGCTACCGGGCCCAGGGTTGCTGAGCTCTGTGTACCCACCACGGAGGCCAGTCCTGGGGGCTCCTGGGGCTGCAGTGGCCTCTGGAGTCTCCTTGGCGGCTGGAGAGACCCCAGGGTGAGGCGCCCACAAGAACCTTCCAGCTCCTTCTACACCCACGTCACGTGTCAGGTGCCGGCCGGCTGGGAGAGAGGGCCGCGGGTGAGGTGGCCCTCTGCAGCATGACAGTGCCCGGTGGTGTCAGCTGAATGCTGGCAGCCCCGCGCCTTGAGCTGCAGAGAGGTGCTTCTGGGGACACCTTGGGACGCCGGTGTTGGGAGCCAGCCTTGGAGGCCCGCCTGATGACAAAGTCCAGGTGCACTGAGGACCCCTGGCCGCAAAGCGAGCCCAGGCAGCTGAGGCCCTTCTGTCTTCCATCTTTGCTGTTGATACAGCTGAAGAAATTCTGTGCAGTCATGAAAGAAGAAGATGGCATGTTTATGCGAAGAATCACAGCTAACCTGGAAATATCATGGATTATTTTTCCATTTTTCCCACTTGGCCTTTTCTAACATATGCAAGGGTTAAACTCTGAAGCACATCAAGAATGCTTTATTTCACTTGGTTATAGGTTACTAGATATTGCTTAAGTAATAAATGATATAAGTATATCCACTCCTTATTTGATTTAGGACTATGCAGTTTAGTGTTTAGACATAAGGATTTTTAGAAGCACAAGTTTATAATAAGTTCATTGTGTATTCATTGTAAGTTTTAACACTTATCTAGGAGTTATGTAGGTGATTTATAACACTGTTTTCACTGACTTCGGATAAAGATTAATGTTAAGATTTTTACTTAATTCTATAGTTAAAACTCTAAGTTAACATTTATAGAGTAGGTTTTCACTGAACTCATAATAATCAGACATCTTTATGACAGATCAGCTAAAACAGAAAGTAACCTTGAGGGGCCTGGGAAGCATTACTAAAAGCTTCTTTTGAGTTCTCTTTAGAAACAAGCGCTGCAAGATAAAAGTAACGAGGACATCTGGACAAGGGAGGTGATCACAGGACTCTGAAGAACACAAGAGCCTAAGATGAGAATATTCCTGACACATAAAGAAATACACACTTAAAGAAACCTTCTTGAAACATTTGTAATTTGGAACATTGGACTGAGAGTGTCATTGTTGGCTTTATGAATAAGACTTGTCTAAATGCCTATGAGATTCCTGGCTTATTTGCTACTAAAGACACTGGGAATCTTGGTTTGTTTGCTACTAAGACCACTAGCTGGTAACTTTTAAAAGATATGTATGTGAAAGAGTTTTCTTTGTCTTGCCCCTTCACAAATGGTATAAAAGCTCTGTATTAACTGGCATTAAATTGTCGTCTGTTCAAGAAGCAGGTGTCCGGTATATGATCGTCGTCGTCGCCTATCTGTTTCTCTGTCGCCTGTCAACATATCTCACGACCCTCGTGGGGCGGGACCCGGCAAGCCGGTCCCTGGGGGGGGAGGGGAGCGGGTGTTTCGTGGGGCGAGAGGGAGTGAGGGGAGGGGCGGAGGGGCCGGGCTCTGGGCCGGCAGCGCCTGTGGGAGCTGAGAGCAGGGACTCGCTCGTTATGGCAAGACAGCCCAGCCCCTCGCGAGAGATCCGCCCGTGGCCCCGGCGCCTCCCACACAGGGCTCCCGTGTCGACATGGGCTTGGTGGGACAAGCGTCAAACCACGGCACCGAGGAAAGCCAGAACCACGGAGCCCCTGGGAGAGGCCCAGCCCCTGTTGGGGGTGGTCACCAAAGGCTTCCTGGAGGTGGTGTCCAAGCAAGCCTAGCAGCCCTCCAGGTGGATATAGAGTCCCGGCCTGGCTATCCTGCCCCATCTGGTTGTGCGCCCTGAGCCCGAGGAGGGATGGCGGGCCAGACTCAGTGCCGCAGCGCTCACGGGCGACTGTCTGTGGTCCACCTCCCGGGCAGCTCCTGCGGCCGCAGCCTCTGGGATCACGCTCTGCCCCCAGGGGCCCGAGGGGAAGAGGCGGCCAGGGAAAGCCGAAGGGTGCCACGTGCACCTCCAGCCCTGCTTTCTCCCACCTCCCCCAGCAGGCTTCTGCAGGGTCTCACGGTCCACAGCGCCACGGCCTGGGCGATGCCGCCGTGTCCGAGGTGCAGGTGCCAGCGGTGGTTGCGCCACAGCCTGGCAGGGAGAAGGGAATCTGGACGCCCCACCTGCCCCTGCCCTGCCCCTGCCCAGGCCGAGCCTTCGCCCTCTCCTCTCCCCAGGTTCCACGTGCGGGCGTCAGTGGTCACTGAGCCGCGATGCGTCTGTTCCTGTGGCTCTCAGGGTGGATTCGAGGACAGAGCCAGCAGCCCCAGCTCTTTCATCCCCTGGGCAGAGGCAGGAAGGGGCCCGGCACTCCCATGGACACGAGCCACCACGCGCTACCTCCCCCAGGTGCGTGGCCGGGGGTTGGCCACACTCAGGTCCGGCCCGGGACCCGTGCTCCTTGAAGGAGAAGAAAACATTCACCCGGCCCTCCAGCTGCCCTCAAATTAAACCGAGCTCAGCCCCCTGTTAGGCGATGGCTCAGAGACTCCGAAAGCGGCTTAACGACAGCTCTCAGCGAGCCGTGCGAATGTTCTTTCCGCGCTTGCCTGTCTGAGGACGGGGCTGCGGAGCTTTTGCTCCCAGGAAGCGCGGGGAGCGGCTGAGTGCTCCTGGCTCCGTGAAGTGGTTGTGATCATAGTAATTAATAACAGTGCTCCTCCATGCTCTGTCGGAGCGGCCGGCCTCGTGACACACTCGAGAAGAAAGCGGTAAACAGGCTGAAGACTTTAATTAAGCTGCTGAAAGTGCTGCCTCATTCCTTTTTTAAACTCCGCGTCTGCAAACTTTAAAAACGAGTCATTGGACTAACTGCATCAATCCCAAGGATTATAGTTTGCAGGAACGTACTATTAGATAAAAACAGAGCTCTGGGATTCTAAAATGCTTTTGATGCCGAAGCTCACCTCCGAGGCCAAAGCCTTTTCGACTGCTAGAGCAGAGCGGGCTCCCAGCCCTGCAGTCTAGGCCTGGCCCGCCCCGACGGGCTGTGGGACCCGGGGCGGGTCACGTCTCTGGGCCTCCGTTTCCTCGTCTGTGGAGTGGGGCCCACCGAATCGGTCCCTTAGAGCCTTTTCTGCTCCAGGATTCTTTAGCCTTTATAAAGACACAGGAGCTTCCTACCCTGGAGAGAGTACATCAAACTGCCCACTTTAACACCGTTTCACTGTTTTCCCTAGCGTGTTATTATAAGCATTTGAAACACATAGGAAAGTGGAAGCCGCGGGGGCGAGTGTCCGGTTCCGCCGTTATCCCTCTCGCTCTCCCACCGTCCCAGCCACTCTCCAGTCCTCTGCCCCCCATCCGCCGCATTTTTGATGAATTTCGAAGGAAGCTACAACTACCAGGATATTTCACCCGGACGCTTTAGCGTGCATGGCACTCGTTAGCGGTTCCGTGATTACTCGTGGGGCTTGTTTGTGTTTTGAAGACACAGCGTATGTGCCAGGAAGCACACTGATTTCAAGGGGCCGGGGCACACGCTGCGCGCTCAACCCTTGCCCAGAGGGAGCACATGACCCTGGCCTGCAGGTTCCTCCAGGTCCCCCCCCCCCGGAGCGCCCCACCCCCAGCACTGGTGCTGGATGTCCCGAACGCCGTGTGGGTGGGAGCAGTGCGGTCCCTCTAGTGGCCGGCCTTGGGCTGGTGTTGGCGTCCCGAGCGTCGTGTAGGTGGAGTCGCCCGGCCCGGCTCCTTCGGTGGCTGGCTTTCACTGCCAGCCTCTGGCCTCTTACGCGTGCGCCTGTGCAGAGTTGGCAGCTCCTTGCTTCTCACTGATAAGCAAATCCTGTGGCCTCGGCACAGCCCTGTTGGTCCGACAGTCCTCCTTGTGGGCGCTGGGCTGTGCCGCCATCCCCTCCACAGCATGACACCCCTTGGGACGCACCATGTGCTCGCGAGGGCGCGGCCCTGGACCTGCGTGAAGGGCTTGCACGGCACACCCGCTTCTCCCACAGTGTGGCTGACGTCCTGCATGCCCGGCTCACGTGGCCAGGAATAGGTGCGGCCGGCACAGCGTGGGCCCTCTGCCCAGGGAGCCAGAGGGACCGTGCTCTGCGCAGGTGCCATTCTTGGGTGCCGGGTCTGGGAACATCGGGAAGCCTTGGCTCACAGAACAGGCGTTATGTCCCCACCAAAAGAGAAGCAGAGACGCCGCCAAGTCACACTCGAGGGGCTGTGGCACACAGCTGCTCATCCAGAGAAAGCTTTCGGGGCACACGGGGTGATCTAAACATGCCGAGAGTAAGTCGGAAGCAAAACCGGGAGGGACCCAGGGCCCCGCGGGGAGGGGAGACGCGACCGGGAGCTTCCCCGCCTCTGAGTGGCTTCAGCAGAAAGGGTGGCCCCCAGAGAACTCCCACAGATGCAAGCCTACCTGGTGCCCCTTGGCCACGGGCCTTGGGCTCAGGGGACCATCGACAGTGGGCTCAGAAGACTCCAGACAGCGGGAGCAGAGGGCCACGAGAGCAGGCTCAGGCCCACGGAGAGCGGCCACAGACAGCAGGTTCAGAGGGCCATAGGCGGTGGGTTCAGAGGGCCGGTGGGCTCAGAGGGCCACAGACAGTGGGCTCAGGGAGCCACAGTGGCCGTTCAAAAAATACCGAGTGAGTCCAGCATCCAGGCCTGCCTGGCACTTACTTCAGTCTTTTTCTCCTGCCTTTTCCTACCAGAGACAGCATTTCTAGTACTTTTTCGCCATTTCTTTTGGCTGCCGAGTACACGAAGCCGTTTCTTACCGGGGTCACCGGCCCAGCAGAAGCCGGCAGCGCTCTGCAGGGGACCGCTCCCAAGACTCCCGAGACACAGGGTCCAGGTCCGCCCACCCGCCACGACTTTTGCTCTGGAGCAGAAGGAAGCAGCTGCTCTCAGGCAGCACACGCTGGCCTCAGCGGCTTCCCCACCAAGGCCGGCAATGCCACATCACCTGGGCCTTGGACTTGACCCTCCAGGCAGAGCGTCATTCTTGTGGGCTCACCAGTATCTGTTTGGCACCCTCCTCAGCCAGAGCCTTCTGCCACCTGCCACCAAGACCCTTGACAAGTACACAGGAGGATGTTTAAGTCTGCAAGTGTCATCAAACCTTGCCAAGAGCTGGGAAGGGTCATACATACGCATTCACTTAAACTCACAGTGACCCCCACGAAACAGGAACTACGGCCATGCCCGCCTCACTACTGAGGAAACCCGGGCACAGTGAGGAAAGCGATTTGGGCTTCAGTCATGTGCGCAAAATCTAAGCCGCGGAGGAGCAAGACTAGGGTGTGAACCGGGCTGTCTGGATCTAAGTGTGAGCTCTTGATCCCTACTCACCCCGCTCCCCCCTGACTGCTCCCCAGTCACACAACGAACCGAAATGAAATGAAATCCGAGTGTCACGCTCCGGGTCACGCGAGCCGTAGGCCGAGTGTTCGGTCACCTTCGGTGCCGTTTTGAGCATGAAGGTGCGGGCCATTTCTGTCGTCGCCACAAGTTCTGGTGCGGGACGGCTGGCCTCTCTTCGTGGCTCTCCGTGGCCACGTACAAACGCGCCAGCCGTTTATGCCAGGGACTGGCATTCTTCATGCTGCTGGCTGCTTGTGTGAGATCCTCCTTCACCTTTTGTCCGCAGCGTTCGCGCCCTCCTCCCTGGCAGACCCAGCGCTTGGCCCCTTCTATTCAGGGAGGCTCTTCTAAGGCCCCTGCCAACAGACCCTGTCACCTGAGCGCAGGACGGGCCGACAAAGACCTTAGCGCTTTTCCCCTTCTTTACTCAGTAAACACTGTCGAGCTCTTTCCAAGTCAGCCGGTGCGAGCCCAATCCATTAGTGCTGGGTACAAGGCGCCGGTTCGGACCTGCGGGATGCCGCCCATCTGCCCGATGACGTACTTTCTTCCGGGTCTTTCTGCCACAAACAATACCCAGCACACACGGGTTCACAGCTTCCTGTAAACGAGGCCTTTGTTTCTATAAAACTGATTCCCAGGAGTAGCCGTGCTGGGTTGAAATGAATGTCCACGTTTAAGCCCAACAGTGTTTCCCTATTCCACCCCAAAGGCTCGGATGACCACCCCCCACCCTCCAGCAACACGCAGGGACGCTGTCTCTGCCGCCTGGCTCTTCCTACCCCAGGCGTGCCCAAGCCCGGCCGTCCCTGGGTGCCGTCACACCTCTGGATGCTTCCAGGATCCCTGTCGAAGGCGGACTCTCTCTGCTAGCTGGCGAGAGTGGGATGTGCGAGCGGCGGTCCCAGCGTGAGCAATGGAGGCTGCACCTCGTGGGGAGGATGTGAAAGCCATCGCCACACCGGCTGAAAGCCGTCACCACGCGTCGGCCATTCCAAACAGTGGTACCGGAGACGTACACCTCCCCTCAGCGACCCTCGGTTGGCTTAAATCCTAAGCCATCGCTGTGGTTACTGTGGAGTTTTAACATACGTTTTTCTCTTCTGAGAGTTAGAAAACACAAAACTACGTTCAAACAGGATCAGACGTCCACAGCGTCCTGCAACCACAAGCTTTAAGGCAGTTCCTCGAAGGCCGGCGCCTGAGTGCACAAGGACATGTACAGCTCCACAGGAAAGGGCGTCCCTTTTGAAGAAGGGAGCCAGGAGGAGTGGTGAGAAGTGCTGGCCTCACACTGCCAAGAAAGCACAGGGATTGTCTTCTCCAGGAACTGGACACTCGCTCGACCGCTATGAACCAAAGCGTGTCAGTGTTCACTAGTCAGTCATTGTCTCTCATTTTTGTAGGAGAAGAAAACCTTCAGAGATTTTATGAATTGTAACAGTTGTGATACGTTTTCTGGCAAAAATGTTTTGGTGGAAATGTTTCAACTGCAGAGACGTTCGAAATCCACTGAGATCAGCTGTGAAGAAACGGAGAGGTGAGCAGTGGTGCAGCTTCTGGGACTTGTGAATCTCCATCAAACTGATCTTCATGCTCGAGACTTTTCCCAGGAATCTGTCGCTTGCTTCATGTGAAGGAAGCTCTTCAAAACTGAAGTCAATAACAACAGGGCTCTGGCGAACTGGGACTGAAGACAGGCGGAGGCCTCTGGACTTGAACCCCGGCGCCTGGCTTCAGAGCCTGGACTCCCAACCACTGCGCAGCCTCCCAGCCGCCGTGACTGGACCCTGTGGTGTGGAGAGGGCTGCACGGACATGACGCCGGCGGGTGTGTCTCCGCACCCATCGATGCCACGACAGCCGCGGCAGGAGAGGACTTCCTGCTTTGGAAGCCAGGTGGCCTCAGAATCTCTCCCCAGGGCCGCCTTCTCCCTTCCCGATGGACCACTTGCCCGCCTGTCCCTGTGGCCTGTCTTCCGGAGGGAGCCCCGACAGGAGTGCCAAGCCACGGACACCAGGGGGCTGGTTTTTTAAGGGCCAGTCCTTTTCTTGTCAAGGAAGTATTCGCGTGAGGAGGGATACACATACAATATTTTGATCTTATCATTTTTGAAAAGCTTTTTGAGAACTTTTCTAGACCACTTGGCCTTTCTGAACCTTCTGGGAGAAAGCTAAGTCGAGAGCCTACTGCCTCCGTCCATGTCATGACTTGGGTTCAGGGCTCTCATCACGCAGTGCTGCTGGGCCCAGAGACTGTCCTTGACGTCGCAACACTGATGGGAAGGACAGGGGGCCGAGTGACACACTGTGCAGCCAGAAAAGCCCAGTCCCAGAGCCCCCTCATCGGACCGGTTCACGGTCCCTAGCCATTCCTCACCGTGGGTCCCGGACATGCCCTCCTTCCCCCAACACTTAGAGTAGCCATAATCACACCCGACGGTAACTGGGCCTTTTAGGAAGGCAAGATTTCCTGCAGAGAACGCACCTGGGGTCTCGGAACCATCCACGGCTTTGAGGAGAAGCTCAGACGTAGACGTTGCGGGTGGGACCGTCTTTGAGGCCTTTCTCGGCCTACAAATCCCAGGGCGGAAGCCCAGGGTGGGACGTTCCGGCAGGTCCACCTGGGGCTGGGCTGAGAGACAGGCTTCAGTCTGAGCGGCACCTTTGCACCAGCAGCTTCAGGGTCACACGGGGACCCGTGAGGGAGGGGATCTCTCCAGACCCTGGACGGCTCTGCAGGGCCCAGCCTGGGTTCTGGCCAAGCCTCTGGCTCGGGGAACCCCTGCTCTCGGGACAAGGCAAACCTGGGCGTGGCCCTGCGGACTCTCGAAGGGCGGGGAACACACTGGCCGTGGGGGGGACACGGAAGTGGCGGAGGGGGTGGCGTGGGTTTCTCCAGGCGTGGAGGCCCGTCGGTGCCGGGAGTCAGCCCCGGTCACCTGTGTGCAGCCATCGCGGACTGCGCCCCGTCCCTCTGGAGACCTGCTGGGTCCACCCTGCCTCAGGCGGCTTCGGTCTGCCTTCAAGCCCCCGCCTCATGGAGCCGCAGAGCCGCCCTCCTGTTCTCCCTGGTCTGCACCAGGAACGTCTCGTCCCAAGGGCGACTCAGCTGCCGGCGTCCGGCCTGGCCGGCCCCTCCCTGCCCCTGGCACAGTGAGCCCGTGCCCGTGAGGCCCCGGGAGCCCGTGAGACACGGGGGTCGGGGCGCAGGGGCGGCATCTGGCCCATAGCTGGTCTGGCTGGCAATCAGTGAAAAGCTGCAGACACGCCCGTCTTCCCGCACAGCAGTGCATCCTGACCCCGAGGCCCTTCGGCATATCCCACAGCCACGTGTAAGTCCAAGACTGCGAGGGAACCCGGCGCTGGGTACGTGTCCTCTCCCTTCAGCCAGAGGACACACGTCAGCTCCCTGGCTGGGAATGTCCCCAGGGCGGCAGGTCCTGGGCCATGTCCCGGCCACGGATGGCCATGACTGTGCACACCAGGACACTCAGCGTGAGACCAGAGGGGCTGGGTGTCCCAGGGGACAGCGCCCCTGAGATGACACCCGAGTGGCAGAAAGCACTCTTCCTCTCCACGCCCCCCTGCCCGCCACCAGCGGCCTGGCATCTTTGTGGGGATAGCATTGAGGAGGGGCCAACTCGCCCCACCTGGGCTCCCCGTAGGGCTGAGCTCCACGCTCCAAGGGCTCCCAGCAGGAACAGGCCCCGTGATGGCCCTTGTGGCCTCTCCTCCCGACTGGCTGTCGCACCCCTTGGCTGGCGTTTCCTTGGCTCGCCTCCCGGATAAATGGCTGGAATCCCCTCGAGTTCCTGCCTGAGGGTCTACCCCTGGGAGAAGTCCAGTTAAGACAAGGACAACAAGAAAATATCCCAGGCGGACTGCCCAATGAGGAAAAGGGATAGCTTTTGTTCTGTCTTAAAAACAAAAAGCAGTGGATTCATTCATTCATCTGCTCACTCACTTATGTGTTAGCAAGTACTTATTGGATGCCTACTGTATGCATAATACCGGGCGAGACTGTCCTCAGAGAATGAGAAGCGTTTAAATGAGTTTTACAATGAAATGCGACTCAGGGACACCCAGTGGAAAATCAAAGTGGAGTGTGAGAAAGGCTATTCAAATAAGAGGTTAAGGGAGCAGGGGAAGAGAGTTTCTGCCGGTGGCTGGGGGGCACTTGACGAGGGCTCCGCAAGAAGGATTTCAACTAGAGGCCGTTCCGTGGGGGGGTGGTAGGAGGAAGGGTCCGGGCAGGCAGAGAACCCTGGGCCCTGGCAGGCCAACGCCTTGGGTACCACCCTGCCCTGCCCGGCCTTCTCGAACCCAGAGCAATGCATCTACAAATGCACAAAGGGCCGGCTTGTGAGAGCTGTCTCTCACTCGAGGGCAAGACTGGGCAAAAGAGGCACATGACAAAACTGCCGGGATATTTCAGCCAGTGTTCAAGCTGGCCTACAAGTGACAGACTCGGCCTTCACACAAACATCAAAATAAACATGTCCCCTGTCAGGGAACCAGTAAGACGTGAAAACTGGATTTACACGCTTTGGACTAATTTCAAAAAGTTGCAGTACATGTGTTAATAGACATAAAACTGGCTCATAGCCTGCAGACAACACGCTGCAACTTCTGGTCTTATCTTTCCTGCGGATGGAAATGAACTCCTCTTGAGCAGACAACATCTGCCTCCACCGAGAGACACTTGCCTTTGGGCCAAAATCCTTCGCAGCACTCTGGTTTTTCCACAAGTGAATCTCCCCCCCTCCAGGTTGTACCATTGTCTAGTCAATAGAAAAATCAGTCACAGGTGACCTCCCAGCACTGCGCCGAGTGAACACCCAGCAATCTTGTCCTGGGTCCAAGTTAGGCTAGTTGTCTTCAAAGCCTGTCCTTTGTAATTACAAACAGCCTGCAGAAGTACTTCCAGATGACAGAAAAGGGGCTGCCCTCTCGCTAGGCGTGGCCTGGCGGTCACAGGCACCACGTGGGTGCTGGGTGACCAGCAAGCTTCCTGGAGTCTGCGTTGTGGCCCTGCAGCCGCCCGGTGCAAGGCGACCAGAGAGAGGAATCTCAACTTGAACTCGGGAAAGTCTCTGTTATTTTCCCTCCCACCCTGAAGCTGGGACACCAGCCCAATGAACTCTCTCCGTCAGATTGAAGCTGGAGAACCTGTGAATCTGGCGAGCTCTTCTCTTCTTGAGGTCTACCCAATTTTCTAAGGCTCCTGGCCTGCCAGGAAGTGATCTTTCTCCCTGGCCGTGGGTCTGGGACCTCATCACCCAGGCAGCAGGCTGGTTTTCCTGGGAGAGCTCTATGGGCACGGGCTACTGTGTGGAGTCCAGCTCTTACCAGAGAGTTTGTTGAATGTGGCTGGGCGCAGACGTGGCTGCTAGGTACACTGAGATCGTTCCTGTGCACTGAGCTCTCAGCATACCCTGAAGATGACAGACCTCAGCATCTTCCAGTGCCTATGTGAAAGAAACTGGAGAATGTCCTAATTCAACAGTTCTACAGACTTAGATAACTTCACTAATGATGAGCATTAACGATAAAAGAAACACTTCAAAGCTGTTGATAATCATCAGCTTGATCAACCACAACATGACCATCGTTCTCTTATCTCCACAGAAAGAGGCTACGGGATTGTCATCTGAAAGAAGAGATAAAGCGTTTATGACCACAGTTGCAGGGAAACAAGCGTTGTCGGGCTGTGGCAGGAAGCTCATTCGTCAAACTGTGATGTCATTTCTTTCTGGATCTTGTGCTGCATGTGTTTGTCGAGCATTTTTGATTTTCATTTGCTGCGATCTATCTTTTGGTTATAAACACGCACTAACATGGCGCCTTGCTCCGTGTAAGCTCCTTAAAGAGGGTCCTCCGGAAGCGCCGGGCCCCCGAACCTGGATCGACCCACCGCCGGCACCCCCGGCCGCTCCCGAGGCGCCCCTTGGAGCTGCCGCCGGCCGCAGAGCCCCTGTGCTCTGCCCTGCCTGGGGAGTCTCCCTCCCTCTGCCCCTTCCCTGGGGTTTTGTGCTCCCCTTGCCAGTCTCAGACTGAGCTCTTTGTTGAGTTCAAAGGTTTCCTAAAAATCAACTCTAATCATCTTCTATTTTCTCCTCTGCGAGAGTTCCCCAGGCAAGGAACCTGAATCCCAGCCTAGAATTTGTGTGTGTGGGGGGGTGAAAACCACAAAGTGACCTCTCTGTAAATGACCCTGCTGTGTGAGCGACTGTGATGACTGCTCAGGTTGCTTGAGCCGTCTGTTGCACCTGCCTTCAACCTCAGAAGACGGCATGTCTACACAAGCCAGTCTGAGTCACGTCTTGGGCCGGTGGAGGGGAAAGCTTGCAAGGACCCCAGGGCGCTCATCGGAGACCCTCCCTGTCTGCTGCACAGACACCCTGAGGAAGCGGCCGGAACCCCCAAGTTCTGGGGCCTCTCCCGTCATCCTCACAGCTCCTGGGTTGGGGAGAGGACGTGTTGAGTGGAGTGCTGAGACGGCCCTGGAAGAGACAGCGTCCCGGCCTGCCGCCGTTCTAGCATGTTCACCGCCAGGCTGCATCTGCACGATGTCCACACTGTTGGGAACAGAGAGCCTTCTTGGGAGCAGCGGTTGGGTCCTCCCCACGCACCTTTGCTTCTCTTCTGCCTCAGTGGTGCCTGGGCACGCCTGGCTGTGAAACAGTGTGATTAACTGCCAGGCTCCAGAGAGGTGATAATTTTCAGTTCATTCTCACGTCATTTTGAGTCAAGATTTCAGTCTGGAAATGCTTTCTCTCCTCACTCCGACAGCAGCTCCCACAAGGATTCTGCTGGAAGCTTTCTATTTTCATCACTCTGATTGCAAATCACTGATTTGGTGTTTTGGAAATTGGCATGTTTGGGGCAGCAAAGCTTTCAGCTAACGGACTGATGAGTGCCCAGCTTGCTTGTAAAACGCACGCGTGTACACTTCAAAAGGCCCCTTGAAGCGCACACATGTGCGTTTTACAAGCAAGCCGGGCACGCATCAGTCACGCTCACCACCGTCATGCTAGCAGACTCCCTTCGACTCTGGGCGCCTCCTCCACACTGAGGAACCCGTTCCTCCCACCTTCACCAAGGCCATCCTGGCATTTGCCTTGGCAGCCAGGATAAGTGGACCCATCTTTAAACCACACTCAGCACCCTCAAAATAAGATGCCAGATTTTGACCTGGTCTTAGTACAGACCACATGCTTTTTGAGGGCCGCCGCCGCCAAGGCTGCTTCTACCTAACAAGGGCCTTGGCATCCACCACCCCCCTCTTAGCTCGGCACTCCACTCTACTGACTTCCTGAGTCTTTGGCCAAGCTCAACTCTTTCAGCCAACTGCCAATCAGAAAATCTGTGTGTCCACCTGTGACCCGTAAGTCCACACTTCAAGGTATCCCGCTCACTAGGTGAAGCCGGCATACACCTTTGATGTACTGATTAATGTTTTGCCTGAAACTCCTTGCTCCCTAAAATGTATGAAACCAAGCTGTAATCTGACGGCCTCAAGCACACTTTCTCAGGACTCTCGAGACTGTACCCTGGGCCACGGCCATTCACAGTGACTCAGAATAAACTTCTTTAATGTATTTTACAGAGCTTGACATAACACCCACACATTAACGAACATTTGTTTGCTTTTCTCTCATTCATCTTTTTGTTATAGGGCACCAGCTAAGAACTCAGAAGGTAGGGCGAAAATCAGTTGGTCCTCCCCTACAAAATGGAAGTCAGATGTCCGTCGGGGTCACAGTCAACCGAAGGCTTGACCTGGGCTGAAGGACACAAGGAGTTCATTCTCAGGTGGTGTCCTGCAAAGCACCTCACATGACATGTCTGCTGTCCCTGCACTGGCAGCGCTGGGACCTCCCCACCAGCCTCCTAAAGAACTCAGAAAGAGACAGAGAGGCTGGCCTCGGGAAGGGGGTCATGGTGGGGAAGAGTCACAGCAGGGAAGGCGAGGAAGTGGTTTTGCCGTCAGCTTCCAGACACAGAGAGACTCAGTGTCGAACCGCGACTCTGCTAAACTCGCTGTGTGACCCTGGACTCATCTCTCCAGGCCTCAGCTTCTTCACTGGGAAAATGGAGACGTCCATGACGACCATCCACAGGGCTCCCATGGAAAGTAAATGAGAAAACGCACACAAGTCCCGGTGTCCGCAGCTCAACCAGCACTCAGGACGTGGCTCTTCCATGTGGGTCACCGGATGACGCTGGCGGACAGCGTGGTTCTGCTGAAGGAGCGGGCGTGATGGCGTGATTCGCACACGCAGCAGCTCATCTTCATCCACACGGTCGCTCTCCAAAGGAGGGGTCCTTGAGAGAACATGCCAGCGGCTCCCACAAGTCACAGCACGAGGGAGCGTGAGGGGCACGCGAGGCTGGCCGCGTCTATGCCCCGTGGGCCGTGTCTCCTTCTCTTTCTGTCCACATGGACAGCGGAGCCATGTTCTCCCAGCAGGTGCAGGTCGGAGTGCACCTCGGGGGCTGGGATGGAGTTTGGGGCCCTGGCATTCGTCAGAGGTCAGTGTCCATAAAGGAGGGTGAGCAAGAGGAAGGTGACCCGTGATGCAGGACTAACTAGCTTCTGCTGACCTCTCAGGGAGCGCTGGGGCTCGGACAGCTCAGCTAGATTTCTTTTAGGCAGAAAAGACACAGCTTCCGGCCTCGCAAAGTGACCCAGAGTGGCCACAGGATGGAGCTTGGTGAAGGGACGTGTCCATCAGGAGCTGTGTGCGGCTCAGCTTCAGAAACCACTCTTAGCGCAAGCCAACCAGGATTGGGCTTTTCTTCCGCAGGAGGGGAGCCTGGAGGTCAGTGGGCCGGGGGCGGGGAACCATGGGGAGGGGGCTTCTGCGCTGCTCTCCGCGACAGCCTCCGATCTGTGGCTTCTCTTCCTCAGCGCTGACAAAGACGCCCTCCTGACCGAGCTTCAGTCGGGCTCCTCTGAGCCCTCGCTCGACCAGGCCTCGGCCTCAGAGCCGTCCTGTCTGCTCCTGCCTGGCCCCAGCTAAGCAAAGACCCCACGGAGTCCCTGCACGTCTGGCCAAGCTCACTGTCCTCACCGCACGGCTCCTCTCCCAGCCCTGGATGACACCTTGGTTTTGTCTGTAACACCTGGGCAAACAGCAGGAATGCATTCTAAGCAGACAAAGCAAAAAATGCAGCCTCTCTCTGTCCCTCCACCACACACTACGTTGACAATTGCTATGGGTGAGTTTTTCTTGTTATGCTTTGGTGTATTTAGCAAACTGTACACAAAACGCAGGCGGCCAGGTGCTGTGGCTTATGCCTATAGTCCTGTCTACTAGGGAGACTGAGTCAGGAGGATCTGCTTGAGCCCAGGAGTTGGAGGCTGCGGTGAGCTACGATCACACCCCTGCACTCCAGCCTGGGTGATGGAGTGAGACCCTGTCTCTAAAACCACAGCAAAACCAAACCCCTCAGTCCTCCCCCGCAAAACAAGGAAAATTATAAAAGTAAGAAGTCCTGTTGATTCCCGTGACTTGTGGTAGTTTTGTTCTAGGAAGCCACACGAAACACTGAATTAGGGAACACTGAACCATACACCCAGAGGAAATGCAGGGTTAGGTTTCTGGTCGCCTGGTCACCCCGCTTTTGTCAACCAAGACCTCGCTTTGTTGTATGTGAGTTTGTTTAAACAGACCTCGCTGATGTATTGTTGATGCACTGACACTGGCTCGTGGCCACCAGCCCTGGAACTGGCGCCTGCACGGAGCTCACGGAACGTGGATTCTTTTCCCGCAATGCACGCCACAGCCTTCCTGTGCCTGGGATGTTCGCCAGCCCTTCAGCCCATGCTTGGGACCAGTGACACCGACCCAAAGCACCAAAATGCAAAGACGCGGCGCAAAGCAGACTGCCACAGGGACCCTGGATCCCAGCATGGGAACTGAGGCGGGGAGGGAGGGAACCCCGGTGGCCCCAGGACCTGCCTGGGGCCGTGTGCACCAGAGGTTCAGGGCTTTTGCACACGTCCCTGCGGGACCTCACCAGCCAGTGAGCACTGACTCTGGGGTTACAAAGCAAGTTCAGTGAGTAGGCGAACTCGCAAATCACAGAATCTGCGAGCGACGAGAATCCACGGCGTGGGGTCTGTGCCTCTGCCTTTGCCACTGCAAGCCGATGTCCCTAAAGAGCGCTGATCCACCGAGCAGAGCTTACCCTTGCGTCCATCTATTCATGCCAGTGCTCAGGCCTTCCCCCTCGCACCTCTCCCTGCCCCGCCTTGGCCTCGCCTGCAGGCCCCAGGGGAGGGGGAACAGACACCGGGAGCAGGATGGAAGGAGGAGCCCTGTGGACAGAGAATGCTGGGAACCGGGCTTGGCCTTCGGAAGAAACACACGTCAATCCTATTTCCTGCAGGTCAAATGACCACACAGGCATAAGAAAAACGCCCCAGATAAGCAGAAGAGGGAAAGTGTGAGATTCGCCCTCCCAGCCAGTCCGTTCACCCCTCACGCAGTCCCTGTGGCCCAAGCACTTGTCCAGGTACTGGGCGCCTCACGGGCGAGGCACAGGATGGTCCGTGTTGCTGATGGGCAGTGAATCTGGTGACCCAGGAGTTCGGATGGTGACAAGGCCAGGATGAAAAGAGTGACAGAAGCCAGGGAGGGCCCTTGCAGGCCAGGCGGGCGTGGTGGCTTTCAGCCACCAAGAAGATAGACCCCAAGACCCTCACTGCAGTGGGTAGTAGGCGGGGGCTGTGGCTTCCCCCTTTTCCTCTGTGTCTCACGGATGCTCTGTGATCTGTGCATGCATTTTACTTATGGACAATAATGTCATCAGAAGAGGAAGAACTGCTGGGTTAAGAGACCCACGACGCCCTGCCTCAGCGCGGCTGTCACACTCGGGTTTCGTCACGTTTGTTTTTATTCCCGTTTGGGAAAGGGCGTGTCTCAGAGGATAGGACATTTTTATTCTGTGAGGCCGGGTCTCTGGTTCCTGTGGTCTGCAGTGTCTATGGGGACGGGGTGCCTGGTCCCCGTGGTCTGGACAGTGTCCACGTCATCTGTGTTCGACCTGACTGCAGGGTCTTGTGCTGCCTCCACTGTCCGGCAACACCGCAGCCTTTTCTGGGGTGCTTTTCCGTGCTGGATGGGAACGCCCAGCCCGGCTGGCGGCACCTGGCCAGCTCTCAGCTGTCAGGGATGGCGCTCCTCCTCTGTCACCCGTGCCACGGGCCAGACACGGAGAGAAAGAAAACCCCTGTTTCAGATAAACTGGCTTTGCTGGCCTGACATTCAGGAGAAACGAACAAAAGGGCAGGGCGGCAGTTCCCCAAGCTCCCGCAGCAGACGCCCTTTGGAAAACTGACGACAGCTTCGTGTCAAAGCCGTCCGACGGCGAGCGTGGGGGGGACGCTGGAGCTTTGCTTCTTGTGGGCTCAGCCCAGACACACATCCTGGGGCCCGGCCTGCTTCCAAGGTGTGGTTGACTGTGGGGGGGTGGTCGCCAGGACGTGAGGCAGCTTTCCCTCCCGTTCCACCGTGGGCGCTGGGATGTCTACTAGCAGCACTTTTCGTTTTCTGGCCGTGAACCCCGCTTTCTCCCGGCCACCCACTGCTGCCCTCTGAGCCAGCCAAGGCATCCGGTGGCGATGTCAGTCCCACGTCCTATCACTCGGGAGAAGGCCAGGTGATGCCACGCTGGTGCTGGAGGGACGGTGTCAGGTCCAGCCATTGCTGGGGTCGTGAGACTGAAGTAGAAGCAGGAAGGCGGGTCCCAAGATCCTGCCTTCGCTGGGCAGCCCGCCTGTCTCTCCTGACACCTGGAAAGTGAGCCCTGAGCAGACACAAACGCTTTCATCTGGCGTGGGCCGGGCCCCCAGAGCCTAGCACACTGCTGACAAATTACAGGGTTCAGCAAGCGAGTGAGTCCGTCTTCCTGATACACAGAGACACACGCGCATCTCAACGCCCGAACTCTACAGCCGGAAGGTGCCGTGGACCCCGCGACGCACAAGGTGCTCTGCAGCCAGCAGTCTCAGCGGCTTGGGGAGCTGATCAGAAACAGGCTCGGGCCCCAGCCCAGACCCACGGAAGCAGGGATGATGCTGAGTTTTAGAAGCGTGGCTGTTTTAGTTTTAGAAGTGTGACGCTGCCTTGGCTGCCTGGTGCCGTAGGGGGCTTTAGAAACACACGGCACCTGGCCCTGTCTCAGAGGAGCGGACGTGCTGCCCAGCCTCCTGCTGACCGTGAGCTCCTTCACCTCCCATGCCTCCGTTTCCTGGTCTCTTAAAAGGGGGCAGTGCCGTCTGGCTAAAGACCAGGCACACAACGTAGTTGCACCGTGCTCATCAGTGGCTGCTGCAGTGAGAGGAACAGCACTTGGGGGAGGTTGTGCAGGGATCTGAACTTGCACAGGGGACTTGGCAGAGAATTCCGAGAACTCAGACACTGTGCTCTGGGCTGGGGCTGCCTGGAAGTGGAAGCCATTGGTAAGCCTTAGGCGTTTTTACCTAGGGGGGTAGACAATGCAGGAGAAAAGCCATAGTGGGTGAAGAGCTAGTCACTGGTACCAGCTGGAGCCATGCACGGTCGCTGCGGCCTGGACTGTGTCCTCGCATAGTCTGTGCGGTTACAGGGTGGTCTTGCCTTTGACGTGCTCTGCCACAGCACCCGACAGCCTCATCTGCTGTTGGCGTGTGTGAAACTACCATGTCTAACATGTCATCAACATAAAAAGTCAGTAAAACATTTCACCTTTTTGGCACTAAGTCCTAGCACCCCAGTGTGTGTTTTATGCCGCCCTCACGTCTTAGTTCTCACCAGCCACATTTCAGACGCTCAAGGGCCACACGTGGCCAGCCTCTGCCACATGGGAAGTTCAGCGCTGAGAGCTACTTTGAGGATATAGCCAGGCAGCAGTTAAAGCAATCATGCCCGCCCTGGTTCAGCCAACCTCTGCTGCTGTTGCTGCCGCTGACACAATAAAAGGAGAACCGATGGGCACCTCATCAGGGCAGTGCTGGAATGAGTCTCCCAGAGGAGTCAAATATTAACGTCCGGAAGTGTCTGGAGGGAGTTTTGTGCTGTTAGGAAGTGCTGGCTCCATGAGTGTTCACTGGATGGCAGTCATTAAATGTGTTGCTCACATCTGCTTTTGTTTGTTTACTAATTATTATTTTTTATTTTAAAGATGTGGGGTCGAATTCAGGATTAGGAACAATTGGTAAAGTTTGGGCCTCCCTTTGGTCTGAGATCAGGTACCCTTATTGATGTTATGGTGCCCCCCGACCCGGCAGTGTCCGCTGCCAGTCCTTTTCTTATAGTATTATGGTAAATGTTCAGGGTCTGCTTATGAGTGAGACATATTCTATGTTCTTACTAATTCTCATCTACATCTTGTTTGTGTCATAACTGATAAAAATGCTAACATTTCCTAATGTACTCTGGAGTCATAATTTTTCTTTGTAATTCAATTACTATATACTTTACATAGTTTGAAGCTAAATTGTTAAGTGCATACCACATCATGATATTTGTATCTTTCTGGTGGTTTTTCGTTTTATTATTATTTAGTGGCTCTCTTTATCCCAAGTTTTTGCTTGAATTCTGTCTGATATTGCTATAACCACCTTTCTTTCTGTTAAAATTTTCTTGGTATGTATATTTTTCCTTCCAAATGATTTTAAATCTTTCTGCATGGTTTTAAGAGATCTCTCATAAATGGGTTTTTCTTTATCTAATCTCATAATCACTATCTTTTATAGCTAAATTTAACACATTTATACTTATTGTTCTTTGAAGGACTTTCTCTTCTACTTTGTTAATTCTTTCAGTCATCTAAAGTTTGTTTCACATACTGAAGTTTTTCATTTCTAGCATTTTAATTTTTCATAGCAATCCATTCTTGTTTCCTTCTGCCTTTATAATTCTATGCTATGTTAAATAACATTTATAGTCTTATTCGCCTCTCTGAACATCTTTCTTAGTTCATTCCTGGCACTGTAACAAAATATCTAAGACTGGGTAATTGATAAAGAACAGAAATTTATTTTCTCGCCGTCCTGGAGGCTGGGAAGTTCACAGTCGAGATGCTGGAAGATTTGGTGTCTGGTGAGGGCTGCTCTGTTTCCAATGTAGCATTTCTTGCTGTCTCCTCACATGGCCAAAGGGGCCAACAGCTCCCTTACACCTACAGTACTTCTATGGGTGCTGATCTCATACATGAGGGCTCCACCTGCATCAGTTAATCACCCAAAGACCCCACCTCTTGATGTTATCACATTGGCAATGAAGTCTCCACATGTGAATTTCGGGGGGACGTGTTCAGACCACATCAGCGTCCTAAACATATTATGACCTTTACTGAACTCTTGTCCACATTTGTTCTGACTGCTCACTGTTCTGACTCTTTCTCAGCATTCGGTTTCTTGTGTTTTAGAATTTTGGTTTCGAGGGGGAGATTTCATTTGCTCTTCAACATGTATTTTCTCTTTGTCTTTTTACCTTGGTGCTCACTGTCCTCATGTCAGGTTTTTGTAGTCGCTGCTACCTGGCTCCTGCATCCTTGCACGGACAGTCTCAAGCAAGCCCAGCTTCTGGTGATTCTGAAGACTTGGCAAATACTGCTGGAGACGGTGAGACTTGGGGGTCATGAAATTTAGATGGTGTCTCCCACGTTCCCCAGGCCAGCAAACGCGATCGGTCACAGCACGGTTTTTCTTTCTCGTCTTCAACTGATGCTGACGTTGGAGCAAACGCTCTCTGAACCCCTGGCTTTGGCCTCCTCGCGGGCGGAGCTTTCTGGTCTCCCAATGTCCCACTCCACCACTTCCTTCTTGTCTGTGTCCTGTAAGTGTCTTGCGCTTCAGGCTGTTCTCTGCTTTACATGCTCCTCCCCTTTATGGTTTATGTTCTTGTGTACGTGGCTTTGTCTATTTTTATATTTCATCTATCACTGCTGATTTGAAGCCGAGGAGGTACAAGAAAAGCATGGTTTCATTTCACTTTGTTGACCAGCGGTCCCAACTTGCCATTACTACTAACCTTACTCTCTGGTGTGTACCCTATGAGTACATCAGCTCTGGGACGCAGGGGCTGTGTGCAGAACATCTTGGTCTCTCAGAGTCAGTGCACCATCAGGACAAAAGAGAGGGTCCTTCGCAAACACTCCTCTGTAAATGCTGAGTATCTTGACTCGGTGGGGCCAGCCTTCTCTTGAAGGCTTATGTTTTGAGAATCTATCGGCACAGTCTGCTGCAAAACCTCTCTGCAGAGAGAGATGTTCATTTATTTCTTTATCTTACTAGTATAATTTTTTCCAGTTCTACATTTGTGCGTGCAAAAAGACGGAACTAGTCTCAGATGAAGGCCTCAAACCCAGAAGCTCAAAGAGGTGGTCAAAGAGGAGGAATCTGGGAGAGTGCCACGTGTTCCTCTTCCTCTCCAACTTCGACTCTCCTTTCCAGCCCGGCTCAAGGGTCCTGGAGCTGTTCCTAACCAGCCCAAGGGGACTTCTCCACACAGAATCCCTCCAGCAACTGACAATCACATCATTCTACTGTCCTGGCTCTAGGGTACTTTAAAACAGCTTAGTTGTTTCATCTGTGAAAGTGTGAGGCCAGGGAGCTTCTCCTGGCCCCCTCCCACCGCTCACGCGAGCCCACGTGGCAGCCCCGCCCTCACACCCCTTGCCACTTCCACCCTTCCATCCAGGGCCTGCTCTCAGCTCACAACCAATGGAAACACACCCTCGTTTTTAACTGAGGTACACCACATGCAAGTGCACACCTCTTGAGGGAACAACTCAGTCAACTTTTACACGTAAACACAGACTCTCATGTCGTCACTACCCACATCAAGATTCAAGCCATTTCCCACATCACAGGTAGCTCCTGTGAGCACTTTCTCAGCCAGCCTCCTCTCCCCTCTTCTCAGATACCTGCCAATCTCAATTCTGATCTCTTGTATCATATATTAGATTAATGCCATTACATATCATTAATAATATATATTAACATACCATATATATATACTACATATTAGATGTGCCTGTTCCTGAACTTCATATAAATGGAACAACTGTGTGTATTTGTTAAAAAAAAAGTATTTGAAATAATCTTAAGCCTGCATACGAGTTGCAATAACAGCACAAGGAGCACCCATATGCCTTGTTCCCTGGTTACTAACTGGGACATTTTGCCCCCATTTGTGTTATAACTTACTGTCTGTCTACCCATCCATCCATCCATCCATCCATCCACCCATCCACCCATCTATCTCTGTCTGCCCATCCATCCATTGATCGCCATCATCTACCCAAGGATTTTTTCCAGAGCCTTTTCTTGAACATTTGAGAGAAAGCTGTTTATCCCGTGGCTTTTTACCTGTAGTACTTCAGCAGACATTTTCTAAAAATCAGCGTTTCTCCTATATAGCCACAGTAGCGTTATCAATTTATGCATTTGTATGTAACCTAAAGTGTGCATTTTGGTTCTGCTGACCGACACCCTCAGAGTAAGTCCACCACCAGATGTTCCATTTAGTTGTCACGGCTCTTTAGACTCGTTTAATCTGATCATCTTTTGGGATCTTTTATAGAATTTGACACTTTTGGAGAACACATTCTCCTGCTCCTTCTGGTGGGATGTCTGATGTTTCATGACTAGGCTACGTCCACATCCCCAGCTGGGAGAGGATGTGATGCTGTGTCTTCAGCGTATCATACCTGGTGACACAAGGCACTCATCTCTCATTGGACATATTAATCTTGGTCACCCGTTAATCACTATCTATAGATAGGATTTCCCCCTTTCAACTAACAGGCGAGCTGGGGGGGTGCACTTTAAAGCCATGCAAATATCCAGCAAAATCCCTCCCACTCCCTCAATTTTGTGTCCATGGATGATTCTTGTGTAGTATGACAGTTGCAAAATGATGACAACAAAGTTAGTGACGAGGCTGGATCTTCCAGCTCCAGCCAACAACTACCTTTACCAGTTGACTTTCAACATTCTATTGCAATCAACAATCCTTCTTTCTCTCATGTATGTGCTTATTACTGGCATGGGCCCTATATTTCTGTTTTTCAATTGTTTAACATAAACTGACTTTTGGAAGCATTTTCCATACTTACTTTAAAAAAAAATCTGCTTATTCTTATGCTAGTACCATGCGTGCTTTGCTCAATCTCAAGGGTGCGTCTGTGGTTTAGGGTCTAGGAAGATAAACCCCGCCCCATTGCTTTATTACTCTGAACTCTGGGATCATTTCTGCAGAATTTCTCTCGCATGCCTTTTCTATTCACAGCGCCCTCAACCCTGCTGGGGCTTGTAACTGTGTTGAATCCACAAATTACCAGGGAAATAAGGCAAGTTCATGACACGCAGTTTTCATCAGCAACCGTCTGCTCTCCAGTTACTAAGGCTTTAATCAGACCAGCATTTCCAATGGGCCTGCCTTCCGCCATCAGCCCGGGGTGCCCTTTCCTCCCCGAGCAACAAGATGCCTGGCAGCAGGGACTCCACTCAACCACAAATGGGAATGGCGGCACATGCGCTCCCGAGCCAGCGAGTCAGCCACATGCACTCAGCCACGCTCTGGCAAACCAGCCTTTTCTCAAGTCCCTTCCCACCTTAGGGGGAGGACAGGTGAGGCGCGTGGGAGAAATCTGTGGATGTCACACCCTACAGCATGGGGCAGAGGACGCCCACCTCCTCGCAGCTGGAGAGGACGTACTCCATGGTCCTCACCAGAGCACAAGCATGCTGGGGTGGATGGAAGCTGGGCTCTGCCCAGAGTGAACGTCCTGGAGTGCAGAGGCAGCTTTAGTTCTCGTCCTGGATTAGTCACGCACTACGTAGTTGATTTGGGAACGCTACATGGCCCAAGGATCAGTGCGCCCATCTGCAGAGCAGAGGCAACAGCTGCCTGGCGGGGACGGAGTGGGGGGCCATGCAGAACAGGTGGTGGGTACCCATCTAACACCACGGAATTTCCACTCACACTTTCCCGTGAGGCGAAGGAGCCTGCCAGAGCCTGGGAAGAGGGCCTCCCTGGTAACTAAGTCACCTGCTAGGACCTGACAGAGCAGCTCACCTACGCCCGAGGGGACCCGTCTCTGTGGCAGTCTCTCTGAAGTTCCACAAAAACATTCTACCACAAAAAGAAACGGTCTTGGTCCATCCCAACTTGCCAAGAAAGGAACGAAGTTAACAGATAAGATTTTCTTCTTTTTCAATTTTTTAACCAATCTTTCCTAAACCTTCGATACTTGGTGCAGGTGCTGGAAATGTAAAATAAAGAGAAATTATTTTGAAAACTGCAGTCGAGCTGAGATTGCCAGCCTGTGATTGTACTGTTGACCAGACACTGAAGCAACATGTCAATGCATTATTTGTGTGAAGCCAAATCACAGTCAGTGGTAGAGAAAACCAAATGTCAATATTTTAGTGTTCTTCAAAGACAATCACGATTCCCAGGCTACTGGGCTGAGGGACACAGTCCGGAGCTCTGGTTTGTGTGAGACCCTCCTCTCACTCGTCTTCTCAAATTGCAACATAGGCGATGGTGTCTGACACTTGCATAGTTTTACAAGATGCTAAGCTCTTTCCCAAGAAAGTTCTTTCACATGAACATGAAAACACCTTACAACAGAAAGCACTATACACACGGAAAACTTTACTGCTACATTTTTAGGGAATTTCCTCCAATTTGAATGGCTTGAGGGAGGTTCCCAGTCAGTCAGCCTGAGTTCCATAGATGGCCTGCCTGTAGACACATCACATTTTAGGGCGGTGGTTCCTAACCTTGGCTGTAGAGATGTCACGCGGGGAGGTTTAAACACCACTGATGTCTGGATCCTTCCCCCACCGGACCTGGGTTCCGAGACCACCTGACAGGAGTTGTAAAAGCTCCCGGCAAGGTGACCACCTGCAGCCAGGGTGGAGGAACACTGTTGAATGTGGGCGAGAGCTGCTTTTGCAGGCCGCGTGGGAATGGACAGTGTCTGACATGTCCTCCGCACCCTCCTGTGTGGGTAGACCTCGTCATGAATGCAGATCTCACTGACCCGTGGGCCCCCAACCCTTGGGCCTCCCTCTGGGGGTAAGTGATGCCTAAACATGGGCTCTGTATCATTCAATCTCAAGCTTCTTCCACGACAGAGGCATCCTGTTACCTGCTGGGGAAAGGAGCCAGACAGGCAGGGAGATCCAGGCCAGGAAGCCAGGGCTGGGGCTTCACACATCCCCCTAGCCCTGATTCCGCAGGGAGAAAGCCTGGGGCTTCATACTATACACCTCCCCTCACCAGCTTTCTCTCACCAGTTCCTTTCTCCAGGCCTCCCTGCAACTTGGATGCATGTTTTCCTAGACACCCATTTCTGCTGTGACGAAGTCACTTCTGTCCTGTCACTGATGACACCCGGCAGGGGGCTGGCTGTTGCTGGCACCTGGGAAACTGCGAGAGGGCACAGCACGTCAGTCCCAGGAGGACAGGTGTCCACCCAGCACTCTGTGGGGAGCACCAATGGGGGGCCCACGTCTCCGACGCCACATTTGCCTCAGGCACTCATTTAGACAAGGACTCTGCAGGATGCTCCAGAAAGCCACTCATTGCCATCCATTCCAACAGTCCCACTGATACAGCCATCTTGCGTCTTCATAAGGCTTCTGTGACAGAGTGTTGAGCTAATTCCTTCCCAAGGAAAGCCAAATTGGCACAGTGCCAGAACTCGATGGATGTCGCCTTTTTTGTGAAAACAACAGAGTGTCTACGTGACCTAAAGCACACTTGGTGCTCATTTTGTAGAGTCTGCTTCTGGAGACTCCTGATCAGATCAGTCATTTTAACTCTTCCAGAGAACTGCCAAAGGAACGGTGATACGCCTCCCACGTTAGTAGATTCTTCGGCCTTTGTGTGAACATCTCGTATTTGCTGTTGGGGTGCTACAGACGGCATTTATTGAGATTAATTTGGCCTGACCTGAACGAGCCCCCGCATTCATCTAGAAAGGGTAAAAACATAACATGTGACATGGACGCTGTCAGTGGCTTGCGAACTCCACTTGGAAGCAGAACAGTCAATGAAGAGATGGTGGGGCTCGGAACCTGCTGCCTTCTGGAGGGGACGGTGACTCGCTGAGCCTCTCACTTCAGGGAGTGCCGGCAGGTGCTGGAGGCCGACGCCAGCTTTAGACAAGCCCTGTTCCGAGAGAGTCTTGTCAGGCGTGAGCCTTCGTGATACATGAGGAATTGCAGCAGAAGCAGCAATAAAACCAGGAGAAACCTGGCTACAGTGAAGTCCACTTTACGGAGAGTCCCTGGAGGGCAGCAAAGCATCCTCTGTTCTTGTCAAATAGACTTGCGTGCGCAGAGCCTCTCCCTGTACAGGAGACAGAAACCCGCAGGAACGCGCATCACCCAGCGCCCGAGGTGTCTGCTGATGTCCCCCACACGCTCGCCGTCTCCAGAGAAGCCCCTGGCCCAGCAGCCGGTGCAGGTGATGGCAGCAACCTCCCCACCTCCACTCCTGTGCGCCTCCCGGAAGCCACTCACACACCACGGTGAGTGGGGCAAGTCTTCCTTCTGCCAGACTTCCTCCCAGAGTGGTGACAAGCAGGCAGCCGTGGGCATCTCTGGAGCAGCACATACCCTGCTGAGGGAAAGCAGCTGGCGTGGACAGCACACAGGGAGCCAGAAGGACACAACCCACAGGCAGGAGATGGTTTTGTGAGACTTGGCTGTTGAGGCAACTCACCGCTTGGTTGGCTGAGCTGCGAGGCAGAGGAAAGGTTCTTGAAGAAAATAAAGCGCTACGCCACTGAACACACGAAGAGTGAGAAAGAAAAGCTGATAGGGAGAAAGCTCTCGTGGTCTAGAGAGAAGACCAAACTAGCCACGGCATTTCCTTAGGCTGAAGCCTAGTCCAGAGCAAGGCTCCAGTTCTCTTCCTTTCTCTGAAGGCTGTGCACAAAATGGAGGTTGTTTTCATGCCTGCTAACACAACCACCATTCTGCAGCTCATGGAAGAGGAACACATCTTTTTAGTCCTGCTGTTTAAGAAACACATTTTGTATGGTGATAGCTGCCATAGCGATTCCTCTGATGGATCTGGGCAAAGCAAGTTTAAAAATCTTCTGGAAGGGATTCACCATTCCAGATGCCAGTAAGAACATTCGTGATTCAAGCGAGGTCAAAATATCACACTCATAGGCGTTTGGAAGACGTTGACTCCAACCCTCTTGAGTGACTTTGAGGGCCTCAAGTCTTCAGTGGAGGAAGAAACTGTAGACGTGCTGGGAACGGCAAGAGAAGGAGAGTCAGAAGTGGGGACGCAAGACGAACTGCGATCCCAGGATAAGACCTGAACCCTCGAGGAGTTGCTTCTTACGGTGAGCACACAAAGTGTCTTCTTGAGATGGAACCTACTCCTGGTGAAGACGCTGTGGATGTTGCTGGAATGACAGCAAAGGATTTAGAACAGTCTTAAATTTTGTTGGTGAAGCAGAAGCAGAGTTTGAGAGAACTGACTCCAACTTTGAAAGAAGTTCTTCTGCGGGTCAAGTTCTGCCACACAGCATCGCATGCTACAGAGAAATCTCTCGTGCAAGGAGGAGTCAATCAAAGCAGCAAACTCACCTGCTGCCTTATTTTAAGAAATTGTTGTCGCCACCCCAGCCTTCAGAAACGAATACCCTGATCAGTCAGCAGGTATTGTACACCGAACAGAATACAGTGTAAGTTTTATATGCACCAGGAAATGAAAATATTTGTATAATTTGCTTCATTGTGGTGATCTGAAACCAAACCCACACTATAACTTACTCACAAGGTAAGTTTCTAAGCACAGCATGGGGGCATATCTAACTACGGGTATCATTTTAAGTACTAGCTACTCTGGAATTTACACTTTCACATGAATTCTAGCATCAGTTTTAATAGCTCTGTGGGAAGTCTTATTGAGATTTTAAAGTAAGATTGAATTACATCTTCCAATTGCTCTCATTACTTTCACTTATCTTACTGCACTGGCTGAGACATCCAAGAACACTGCTGAGTGGGAGTAGAAGAGGGTATCCTTATTTGGTCTCTGCAAAACATTATTCTAGCATTTTACCTCTGTAGATGATGGCTGCTTGATATAACCTTAACAAGTTAAGGAATTTCTAACTTGATAAGCTATTTTTGTTTTTAACCAAACATGATGTGGTGACTTTAAATGAGACCTACTCCAGTTAAAGACAATTAGTCTATTTTCAGTGTTCAAAAACTTAAAAATTAAGACAATATTCAATGACAGTCAAGACTTGGTACTACCTTTGAACAACATATACATCTAGGCATACAAATGACACGGAAGCCTCTCCCCTGAAAAACTCATGATTACAGTGAAATATGTATCAGAGCAATGTTCCATACTGATACACAAAACATACCTGGGCATTCAGGAAGCTCAGAACCAAGCTGTCCAGATAAAACACCTTGCGTGTGACAGCCTGCCCATCTGTGCTATCCTGACACTCCCTCCCAGCATCCCACCTACTCTAACTTACGTCATCCTCTCCTGGGCTCGATGGCTCAGCCTGTCATCCCACGCTTTGGGAGGCTGAGGTGAGTGGACTGCCTGAGCCCGCGGGGTCGAGACCCGCCTGGGCAACTTGGCAAGATCTCACCTCCACAATAAATCAAAAAATCAGCCGGGCATGGTAGCACGCGCCTGTAATTCCGGCTACTTGGAAGGCTGAGGCGGAAGGATCGCCGGAGCCCAGCAGGTCGAGGCTGTAGTGGCCGGGAGCGGCCACTGCACTCCAGTCTGGGCGACAGAATGAGATTCCAACTCAAAAACAAAAACACTTATGTCATTCTAAATGTTCTTCTCTTACTTGACTATTCTATTGAGTGGATTTCCTGCCAACTGCCACAAATCTTGAATGGAACAAGATGAAGTATACGTGAAAAATTTGAAACAGACATGGCTCCATTTGGATTCAAAGTGAAAAATGAGAAGAATGTGACATGGCTAGGTAAGTACTGTTGACCTGCAGCACAAAGCCACCAGCTGCAAGGACATCTCGCGGAGGCCCACATTATGGCTGGTAAGCCTCTGGCAGGTGAATGAAGGCCTGGTCTAGAGGAAACTGAGTCGTGGTGTGAGGTCTGCTGATCCTTACACTATTAGTCACGAGCAGCCATTAGTAAATACATCTTAATTTCATACAATGACGAGAAACCCAGAAGCCATTAACACTGTGAGTAATACACAATTAATTAAAGTTTGTTGAGTACACAATCCCAGATCATCATAAATCCTTTTTGGAAGGCATCAAGGAAAAATGATTACACTAACCTCATAAAATTACCCCTTCCAAACAGAAGTGTAAACAGGACCCATAATTTATAATTTTATTGTCTTTCCTTTGTGAGGCTTTCCACATTCATTTCTGTGACTTAAATAAAAATCTCACTTTCTCCCTTTTTGGCTCTAAAATGCAGAAAAATAATAAGAATAAATTTGAGCAACATTTTTGGTCCAAATAGTTCACACGACAGTCTCCATGTAGTTTTCTGCTATTCCACAACTACCCTTTCACAAAGCTGGAAAAATCTTTCATACAGCTCAAATATATAAGCCTCTTAAGATGACCTGGGAAATATGCAGTTAAAAATAATAAAGCTCACAAATCACAAATATTTTGCTAATATGCAAACTGCCAATTTTAGCAAACCCAGTCCACTTAACTGTTACAAAATTCAGTGGGAGATGAGCAATACGTGTCTGTCTCTGACAAAGATAACAAGTGTGGTGCTGTGACTAAGAAAGTAAAATGCAATTCCTAGCTACACTGTTACTCTGGCTCATTGACGCTCAGGAACACGTATGGCTCTGCCATGTCCAAAGATGTCAGGCAAACGTGATCGAAGGTGCACTGGGCTGCCACACGTTCTCATCATACAAATCTTCTGGGAGCTCCTCTTCATCTCCATCAGGAAAATAAGTAGGGAATGGAAGGTTTTTACAAAAATCTTTATATGCAGGCAGGTTAGAATCTCTGACCTGAGGGAGGAGACAAAATCTCCTATTAATAAGTGATACAAATGAAATTACTTAAAGGTAGCCTGCTTCACCTATTATTCATAGTCAAAGAATATCTGCTACTACTTTTTCTAATGTGACTAACACGACTGTTACATACATAAAATAAAAAGAACTCAGTCAATACATTTTCTATCCCCAAAAATGTGATTAATCTAATCAGAGAAACTCAAGTTAATCAGTTATCGCACAAGAGTAAAATAACCAATCATTACTTTGTATCATAACTTATAATTAACCTCTAGAACTGCTCAAAAGGATAAATCATTCTAAAATTACGACTGTTATTCATTTGTATCCAGATTCACTTTTCAAATATAAATATAAAGCCCTGATATAAAGTAGCATTTTTGTTAGTCTTAACTCTTAAGAGCACATAATCAAAACTTCACCTTTTATTCAATTAGCTTATATCTAGTAACAGCATTTTTACTGAGACGTTAAACTCAGAATAATATTTAGCAAAAACAATAATAGATCTAGAAGTCTTTTTAAGAGCTCTGTTAAGTCTTTGTGTTCTTAAAAATGTTCCATCTGTAAATTCATAGACCAAAGAGTTTTAATGTAGACAGTGCTGTGATCTAAAATGTTGGGTTTTATTTTTTAGAAAACATCACTGGGCTCTTCAAAGAGCCCTTCAAAGAGCTCTTCTGACTCACTCTACAGCCTCCATTCGTAGAGAATTGTTTAAAAATTAGATGCAATTATATACACAGAGCAAAATAAGACATAATCATTTTGGCAATAAATGTATAATTTGCTTGAAATAACTATGCAGCTGTTAGAAACAGAAAAACAGATCTATTTTAATTTTTCTCATTAAAACTGTTTCAAGAAATTATTAATAAGTTACCCAGAAGAAAATAAACTTGTTTAGTTCCCCCCGCATTCAGTAATCTTGAGTTGAACCTTAACTAAGAAAAAAAAAGTCATATTTTTACCAATATAAACTTTCTCAGTATTTAGGACTAAAAATGAAAACCAAGCAAAAGTAAACAAACCAATCATAATAAAGCTTTCTATGCTAATGTGACGCTTAGTCATAAATGCCCAAAACGCTAATTCTCAGTTGCTTCTACACTTCTACTTTTAAAAATTATACCTGAGGAACATTTGAGACAACGGAGCACTCTGTATGAGCTCTGAGTGTCAATACCACCGCTCTATGCCTCACGGACTGGAAACAGACGACGACATTGCTTCTAAATCTTTCGTCTCAGGGGCTCCAACGCTGCGGGCCACCTTCCACAGGAGCAAAAGACTTGTGCACTTAGCCTTCGCCCTGGC
Source organism: Cephalopachus bancanus (assembly GCA_027257055.1). Taxonomy (NCBI): domain Eukaryota; kingdom Metazoa; phylum Chordata; class Mammalia; order Primates; family Tarsiidae; genus Cephalopachus; species Cephalopachus bancanus. Next base: position 1,164,234 of record JAPVLO010000177.1, on the reverse strand, counting down.
TCTCTCCTTTCCCTGCCTTCACCAAGACCTCCCCAACTGCCATCTCACCCTTTACATGTTTGCGTTTTCTGGCAAAACAGTTCAAATCTTTTAAGAAAACGTGGGAGAAGGACAGACAAGAACGAGGCAGACCTGAAATGAACGTGAGTTATGTATCAGGACACAGGAATGAGCCCAGGCGACGAGCGTTCAGTGACTCGTGCCTACACCACACTAGGCTGCAGACCACAGTGCGGGCTCTCGCGACACGTTAAGCGAAGCCCAGCAGCAACAGCATAGTGCAGACTAAAATGCCTGCCATTCCCAAGATATTTTACTAACTTCAGATCTTAAAAAAAAAGACTTCTTGGTAGCCGTGCCCTCGGAGGAAACTTGCTCCCTCAGGTGAGCAGATTCAAACGAAGGTGGCTGCCCACCAGGGGCTCAGGCCCATGGAAAGGGGGCCTGGGGACCTCGTCTACCTGTGATTGGATCACTGGAAGAAGGGACATACAGGATGAGAACACCGACCGAGCGTTTGACACTTAAAACACACACACACAAAATACCCTCAACCCACATCTTAAGGCTTGGGACAGACATTTGCTAAGGGTAACAGGAAACAGTATTTAGGCACCATAGCTCTATCATTCCCTTAGGATGAGTTCTTTGCTATCAAAATATGCTTGCTGGAAATAAGTGTACCTGTGTGCTAACAGTTCAGCGTGGACTAGATGTTGACACTACAGTTTCCCAAAATACATTCAGACCCCTTTAGAATTGCCTTTGGTGTGCCTTCTGTATATCTTGAGTGATGCAAACTACCATGGATTAGGAAGAGAGGGTCCAGTGTTTGGAAGCAGCCTTTTACTGGAGTGGGGCGTACATCTGAGTAACAAATGTTGCTGGTTACCACGTCAGAGAATCACGGTGCCTATGGTAGTTCTTCAAGTAACGGACCTATTCTCCCTGCTGTGGTGGCATTGAGCAGTCCCAGCCTCAGTCAGGTGCAGCCAGAGAACAGCCCAGAACCATGCCTGCAGTGAAATGGGCAAAATAGGAAGGTCTGGCAACATTCAAAGGTCCATCTGCTACCCAGCACACTTTTATTGTAAAAAGTCTCCTTTTTCTCTGCCATGAGGGTGTAATGTTCATCACTGTGACCCGGATGCAGAGCAGGGGTGTCAGGAGAGGAGCCAAGTGCAAGGACACCTGCTTCAGCTGCCCATCACTGCAGGCATCTGGGAGCGGGAGATCCACCTAAACTTAAAGGCCTGCAAACTTAGGAAGATAAACTTGCAACAATGCATCATTTCTCTTCTTTTTTCTTAGAGACAGAATCTTGCTCTGCTGCCCAGGCTGAGTGCAGTGGTGCAATCATAGCTCACAGCAGCTCCGACCTCCTGGGCTCAAGTGATCCCCCTGCGTCAGCCTCCTGCGTGGCTGGGATTAAATGCACTTCTTCTTTAAGAAAAACGAGATAATTCAGTCAGTAAATGCTCCAGGAAGGCAAATTTTAAATTAAACTCTTGTTTACTGTGTGATTTTAAAAAATATTATGCCTATGACAGTAATGGATCCTACTTCAAGAAATGAAAAAAAAAAATCTAAGACTGAATTTAAGAAATCTGAAGCTTAAATTTCAATATTGTTTTGCTGCTATTATTGGAAAATCAATGACACTTCTGAGAATGGCTGACAATGACTTCTACTATAAATTCATTCACAGAATGGAAAATTTATATCTCAGAAGTGAGAAAATTTGTATTATGTTGGCCTAAATCCCAGTCAGGATATTTATTTTGCATTTTATTTAATGAAAGTAAGTCTCTGAAAACTTGAGTTTTTAAAAGAATTTAATTAAGGCATTATTTATATTTTATTTTAAAGACGTGGGATACAATTCAGGATTAGACATACAAGTAGACATTGTACAGCTAGTCTGGGCCTCCCTTTGGCCCCACTTTGCCTGGCTGGACACCAGGCACCCTTCTGGACGGTGTGCACCCGTCCCCCAACCTGGCAGTGTCCTGCCACTGCCAATCCCTAAGAGTTTTTCTTAAAATCTATCAGCACAACATGTTTGCTCTCTTTTTCTTTTGTACATAAGCTTAGAACTTTTCTAAAATGAAAATACACATTTTTAAGAAAAACCCTGGAAGGTGTTTTCAGAGTACTGCTAGTAATAACAAAAAGCTCCCTAAATGTTTACCTTTACCCACCTTTCTTGATGACTCTAATCTTTACCTCATATGTTTCTATCTAGTTCCTCTGTCAAAGTGACTCTTAAAAAAGCTAAAATGATCCCATTGTTTTATTTTATTTATATTTGACACATAACTGTACAGATTTATGGGTTACAATATAATGTTTCAATATACTATATGCACCGCAGAACGATCAAACTGCTTTAAACACTGATCACTTCTTTGTGGTGGTAGCACTCAGCATCCTCCCTTCCCGCTATCTTGAAACACATAACATGCTACTCACCCTCCGACACCAGACTCACTCTGACTTCGTACCTGTTGACTAGCCCTGCCCTGTCCCCTCCCTGCTCCCTCCCCTCAGCCTCTGGCAACCACCATTCTGCTCTCTGCTTCTATGAGACCAACTCTTTCAGGTCCCACACAAGCAAGATCATGTGGTATTTGTGTACCGTGCCTGGTTACTTCACTGAAGATAATGTTGCCACACACAGCAGCATTGCATTCTTTTAGGGCTGAACTGCTTTCCATCGTGTGCACAGACCACATTTTCTTTATCCATTCATCCATAGATGGGCTCTTCAAAAATAAAAAATGTTCTCCTTTTTTTTTGAAAGACAGAGATACAATGATATCTTGGCAAGAGTTATCCTAAAATCCTTCTTACATGCCTGAAGATTTTTCTGCTCACTCGCCCTACCCTTTCTACAGGTCCTTGGTTTTACAGACTCAGGATACGGGTTATTTGTGCATTTTTTTTTTTCACTACCAAAAAGCAGAAAGATTCAGCAGAGAACATGTGGAAAAACAGTCACTTGTTTTCAGGCCACATATGTGAGTCAAAGGAGAATTTATGGCACGTGTCCTCATTGACGAGCGAAGTGAATGAAACAGTTACACTTACCTTTACCAGGCAGTTTTTATGTCCAGGTACAGCGCCATTTACATAGATTATATCATGCTTTGTGTTTATTCTCCACACCTGAAGCATGAAACAAAACCAAACTTAAAATTTGAGAATATGCTTGTATTACCGCAATATGTCACTAAAAGCAAAGGATGCAAGTAGCCTGTGAGATAATCATCCTTTCAGCCCTTCAAAATGTGAAATAAGAGTTGAAAAGCTTCACATTCTACAGATGACTTTACTGCAAGACCATCACATACATGGGCAGGAAACTCTCCTCTCACATGGAAAGGTGGCTGAATGATCGGGACAGCTTGGGCACCTCAGCACACTCTGTTGGTACCACCAAGAACAGCAAGTGGAGATTCAGCTTTATTTCCTTTTTAGTGAATGCTAGCTTCCTTAACTAGAAGCAGGAGAAGCCACAGCCTCTCTGGGTCTGATTTCTAAAACAAGTGGCTGAGCAGATGATCCTCAAACAGATCACACGTGGAGAGCAACTTTCACAGAAGGGCACTGAGAAAATAAAATGTTTGGAGAGGAAGTTACGTTTGGCCCACAGCTCACATCTAATGATGGGTATGTGTCAACTACAACAGAAATGCAAGTCACCCCCCCACACACAAAGTACAGACAAGGTGTCTGACACGTACAAAAGTGCAGGAGGAAAGGCACGTTCTCAGATTTTTTTTTTTTGAGTTGGAGTCTCACTCTGTCACCCAGACTGGAGTGCAGTGGCCGCTCCTGGCCACCGCAGCCTCGCCTGCTGGGCTCCGGCGATCCTTCCGCCTCAGCCTTCCTAGTAGCCAGAATTACAGGCGTGCGCTACCACGCCCAGCTGATTTTTTGATTTATTGTAGAGATGAGGTCTCGCTGCCCAGGTGGGTCTCGAACCCGCGGACTCAGGCAATCCACTCACCTCAGCCTCCCAAAGGCGCGGGATTACAGGCTGAGCCACCGAGCCCAGCTACGTTCTCAGATTTAATTACATAAAATTTGAAATACTTCTACCAGTCAAAATTCATAAATAAAAGACAGCGAGAATAGAGACCAGGAGAGTGTGTCCCAAAATGTTGCCAGAAAGTATCTCTGGGCATTGTTCTTACCAGTGCCTTACTTTCTTCTCTGTACTTCCAACACTTTGAAATACATATGCATACATATACACACACCGGGTGCTTGCTTGAATAAAAACGTCATCACACAGCACCCACTACAGCACAACGCATCTTTACTTAGATGCCCCACACGCTGCTGAAGCTGGAGACTGCAGGTAGCCGCCCCTTTAAGCAGGTGCTTTCAAGGGAACGGAGGCTGCTGCGGGGTCTTTCTGGGGCTGCTGCTTCCCCGTCTGCCTTCCTCTCCCACAGCTGCTTCCACACACCCACACCTGCCACAACCCAGGACCACCGGGTAGACCACCTTTCACCTGTGATTCTCTCACAGTGCAGCAATACACCTGCGGAGGGAGGTTTTTGTCCCCTCGTTTACAAGAAAGGAGGATGACACCTCATGCCCTGAATCTTACCTTTTCATGCAACAATATCTTGCGGACATCTTCCAGGTCCAGAACAGACCATGAATGTTCTCGTTGATGGCTGCACTCTCCGTGGCTTGGAAAACATGCTTCCGCTACCACCACCACCACTGTGACCATAACACACAGGTGCACACACACCCACGCCCGTGTCCTCTATCCCCTAGCAGCCACAACCCTATTAGGAGGCTGGAACACGGACACAGGGTGGCTCTGAAGAACCCCATGAGAGACTTACTTTCAGTCCATAGGTCGTCCTATCTATGTTTCCCATCTTTCCAGGCATTTTAGTTCCAGGCCAGACTCTGGCAACATCCTAAGTGAGAGAACCAGAGACGACACTTTCAGGTACTCTCAGTTTCAAACAGTACTGGTTAAACACAATGCAAACGAGAGAAATTATGATGTTTTGTTTTTCCCCTGTTCTACGAGGCCCCAGTAAGGAACTAAATTTGGACTTGGACATATTTGCTTTGAGATGATTCCCTTTCCAAATGAGCCTAGACAAAATAAACACAGACGAAGAAACAGGTTTAAGAGAAAAACTCAGCAGCAAGAGAGCAGCAACTGCCCTACCACTGACGGAGAAGTAAAAGAGGAAAAGGTCACCCACACGTCACACCGAAGCTCACAGAACGCATACACCTGGCCCGTTCCACCCCTCTCCTCCCGACGGCTCTGGCCGCTGTCCACACCTGCTGCTGGGGCGGCCGACCCCTGCCCTCCTTGGCCAAACGATTAAGGGCCGAGCCAGCACTCAGGACACTGTATCTTCTGGCCCCGGGCATCTCTGAGTCACATAACTTCCACAGTGCCCCACAGTCTCTGTGGCTCTGATAACGGGCAGCATTCTACGTCTGGAGAAGCAAATCTAAGCTGCGTCTAAATGGGAACGCTGCTCAGGACACAGGAATTTTCACCCATCAGCCGCCCTCACATCAACAGGGGACGGGTGGACATGGCTCACTGTGGAATCAGAGTGGCTTAATATGGAACCAACAGGGTTTGAAAGCCAACTCTGAGTGCTGCCGACTGAGCATCACTCTATTCATTCTACAAAGACATTCTGTGACAAACACTGAGTTTAACATGACTAAAATGTTCCAGCAGACAGAGCTGACACACACACACACCCCCCCAGCTCCACCTACTTCTCTCCCTCTGAGCACATGTGCACAGCCCCACAGTGCATGCACACTTACCCCTTTAATTCAAATGCAGCACTATGGGGTTCATCCCCACGCCCCCCTTTTCATGCCTCGACACCCTTTTCTGATAGTGAGAAACCTGGCTCCCACTGTCCATATATTTACTTCTCTGCTCAATCCTATAATTCACAAAAAGCATTTCAGTGATGCTAGTAGATACGACTTCGAGAAACAAACCTAGAATCAAACACTGGTCACAGTGTATTTTTATCTTGGGCTCAGAGCAGAAAACCAACTACAGATGCTCCCTGACTAACGATGGGATTTCTCCCAATAAACCCGCCCGAAGTGGAAAACGCCGGAGCCGCAATGCCCTGAATGCTCCCAGCTGACCAAGCAGCACAGCCTCGCCCACCCTGCGCTCAGACACTCGCGGACACTCGTACGAGCCTGTGGGCGGGAACAGCCGCCTTCCATTCTACAGCCCGCCCTTTCTTCAGCAGTCAGCTTCAGCGCAAAGGACAGGAGGCAGAGAAGGGAAAGGGAGTGCCGGCCTCAGGGTTCTGGGAACACCGGGTGCAGGCACGCGGGGCACGACGAAACAATTCAAGCCTGGCTCTGGCAGTGCGGGGGGCCGGGCCCACGAAAGGGAGGCAAGTTGGCCCACCCAGCAGCCGCGAGATTCACCTGACTTGGTCTCAGGACGGACTGAGCACTGCATGTGCAGACGCTGCCTGCCAGCTGCAAAAGGAGTGGGCGGTAATACTCACGCCAGTTGAAATGGCTCCAGGTCTCCTGTGGGTTTTCGTCTGACCATGCGAGGCAGGCTGGCCTTTAAAGCCCCATCTCTTCATGACGCCTTGAAAACCTTTACCAATGCTGAACAAAACAAATGCAGAATTGACATAATGCACAAGCACAAAATATTCCCAACTGTATACTGTCTCGGTAGCACCTCAGCATTTTAACAACGTCTCTTATCTAAATAACTCAGAAAGGCAGCACGAGGAAAAAAGCAGAGGAACACTCCTTTATCTCTGGCCCGGTTTGCACCCCTTCCTGGAGTTCTAGCTCTACATAAAATAACTAATTCAAGACTGCGGGATGACAGCAAGCTCAGCACTGGGAAAGTTATCTGAACAGGGAGCCCATCACCCTCATCCCGTGACGATGATGTGGGGAAAATGGTGCAGTCCCACAAGTCCCCAAGCACTAGCAACAGACAAGGCAGGCAGCCACTAAGATGGACCCCAAGGTCCCCACCTCTTGGTACTCATGCTCTTGCTAATCCGACTCCTTGGGTCTGGGCTCGTGAGCCAGTGCTGTGCTTCTAATGAATAAAATATGGTGGCCGGGCGTGGTGGCTCATGCCTGTAAGTATTAGCACTTTGGGAGGCCAAGGTGGGAGGCCTGCTTGAGCCCAGGAGTTCAAGACCAGCCTGAGCAAGACAGCAAGACCTCATCTCTACAAAAAATACAAATATCAGCAAGGTATGGTGGTAAGCGCCTGTAGTCCCAGCTACTCGGGAGGCTGAGGCAAAATGACCACTTGATCCCAGGAGGTTGAGGTTGCCATGACCTGTGATCGTGCCACTGCACTCCAGCCTGGGCCACAGAGTGAGACGCCAATTCAAAAACTAGAATAAAATATGGCAAAAGTGACGCGCTATCACTTCTGAGATCCGGGTACAAAGAGACTGCAGCTTCCGTTGTGGCACTCTCCCGCTCACCAGGCTGTGACAGAAGCCACCGGCCTCCAGGGAGGCGCATGGCAAGCACGTTTCCAGCCGTCAAGTGAGACCTGGGCCTGCCGAGCACCCGTGATGAGGGTAGAGGCAGAGTCTCCCCAGGGGATCCCCAAGAGGCCTGCAGGCCTGAGCCAGGGGCACCTGGGCAAGGTAGGTCAGGATTTCCCGCCACACTAACCACAAGGCAGATCATGTCTGTCATTTCCAGCTATTGCGTGTTAGGGCCATCGCTGGGCATTAGACACCAGCACAACAGAGGACTGAACTAGCAACACTCTATGTGCGGGACAGGCTTTATTTTAGAGGTACCAGGTGGGTCTTAGTGTCAGAGCTGAACAGGAAGTGAATGGGCAAATAAAATCAGAGCAGTTATTCCATTTTTAAATGATATCAACACACTCATCTCAAATTCTGTTAAGTAGGGAAACATCCTGGGGTGCGGGTGACACTCAGTGACACAGGGGCTTGGGCAGCACTGAAGTCTGACTCTGCAACGTACCACTTAGGTGCAGAGGGAGCATTTCCCAGCACAAGAGGCCATGAGTGACACGCCCACAGCGATGTCATAGGACGCAAAAAAAGGGAAGCCTTTACTCCAGGATCAGGGACAAGACAGGGATGCCTGTTTTCACCACTTCTATTCAACGCAGTGCTGGAAGTCTCAGGCAAAGTCAGTTAGCAAGAGAAAGAAAGAGAAGCCATCAATTGGAAGGAGGAAGTCAAACTGTTCCTGTTTGCAGATGGCACAATCTTATGCATAAGGAGTCCCAGAGACGCCACCCAAAACTGTTAGAACTAATAAATTCAGTAAAGGTGCTGAATATGAAATCAACACACAAAAATCAGCAGTGCTTCTATACACTAACAATGAACTATCTGAACAAAAAACCTAGAAGATAATTCCATTTTCAATAGCTACAAAAAATTAAACACCTAAGAATAAACTTAATAATAGAGACACAAGATCTCTACACTGAAAACTATAAAACAGTGATGAAAGAAACGAAAGTGGACACAAGTAAATGGAAAGCCATCATGTGTCCACAGATTGGAAGAATTGTTAAAATGGCAATACTACTCAAAGCGATTTACAGACTGGATGCAATCTGTATCAAAATACCCATGACATTCTTAATGGAAATACAAAAGCAGTCCTTTCATTCACAGGGAACCACAAGAGACCCCAAATAGCCAAAGCAATCCTGAGCAAGAAGAATAAAGCTGAAGGCATCACACTACCTGATTTCAAAACATAACAAAGTCACAGTAACCAAACAGCATGGTACTGGCATAAAGAGAGACACAAAGACCAGTGGAACAGAGCAGGGCTCAGAAATGAATCCACATATGGTGGCCAACTGATTTTCACAAAGGTGCCAAGAACACACACTGGGAAAAAGATAGTCTCTTCAGTAAATGGCACTGGAAAAATTAGATATCCGCACATCGAGGAATGAGACGAGACCCTTATTTCTCACTAGATACAAAAATCAACTCAAAATGTATGAAAGACTCGACTATAAAACCCTAAACTATGAATCTACCGGAAGAAAATACAGGACAAATGTTTCACGGTGTTGGGCTGGACAAGGAGTTTTTAAGTAAGACCTCAAAAGCACAGGAAACCAAAGCAAGCACAGACAAGTGGAATTACACCCAACTAAAAGCTGTGTGTATGCAAGGGAGCAGCCAGCAGGGTGCAGACACTGGAGAGTGGGAGGACATGCCTGAACTGTGCCCTGACGGGGGGTTCATGCCCAAGATACGAGCAGCTAAAACAACTGCAAGGGAGCTAAAACAACTACATAAACTAGAATGAAACAGCCCAGTTCGAAAAGGGACAGAAAGACCGTAACAAACATTCTCAAGAGAAGACACCCAAACGGCCCCCAGGTGAATGAAGCAGGCTCACCGTCACCGATCCTTGGGAAACACAGATCAAAACACACGGCGACTCAGCTCACCGCAGCCACCATGGCCATCCTCAGAAAGACAAAGGAGCGTGCTGGTGTGAGCAAGGAGACAGGTGTGGACGGGCACGACTTCCTCGGAGAACACACGCAGCCTCCCTGGAATGCCGGGAGCATGCCCATGCACACCCGCAGGCCCTGCTGGTGTGTGCAGAGGCAGCGCAGGCGTGCAGGAGACGTTGCACCGTGCTCACCAAGTGCCACTCACGGAGCCGGGACCTAGAGGCAGCCTGGGGCCCAGCAGCAGGCACACGGACAAGGAAAATGCGCTGTGTCGACACAAGGTGTGTGAAGTGGCTGGCCACACAGGGAGTCCTGTCCAGTCACCGTGGATGACACGCGTGTACCCCGAGAACATCTGTTGAGTGAAGCGAGCTGGATGCAAGAAGGACAACCCCGACCTCATCTTGGGGTGGACTCCAGAGACCTGCAGCCACGGAAGCAGAGAGGAGGAGGGAGGGCTGCGGGGACGGGAGAGGCCGGCGGCGGGCACTGGGTTCCTGGCTGACAGCGGGACAGGAGGAGGAGGGCCTGGCGTTCTCGCGTTCAGCAGGGTGACTGTGGCTAACAGTCAGGCATCTTGTCCTTCAAAATAGCCAGAAGGGAGGCTGTTGAGTGTTCCCGCCACAAAGAAATGATAAATGCATGAATAATGAACGCACTAACCACTCGACATGCTCACTAGACAACATACGCATGCACTAAGACATCCAAGTGTCCCCCACAGATACCCACGATGGCAATGTGCCAATTAAAAAGCAAGTTAAAAGTGTCTCTGAATATACTGGAACAAATGACACAACTAAAGGACTAGAAGGAATGATAAGACTGTGCCCAGACATATTATTATTCCCTTAAGATGAAGATTTTTTCACCTCACACTAGATAATATGTCAACGTATTTCTAACATAGTGTTCTTTAACCCCAACAGAGCTAGCTATTATTAAATAGAAGACGGTGCATTACGCAGGAAATTTACAAAGAACAAAAGGATAAGAGAGGGAAAAGTGCCTTATTTCCACGAGGACTTTGCTATACGTTTAGCAAAGAATGATCAGAGAGCACTGACTGAAGCCCTTATGAATAATACAGGAATATAAAAGCAATTGTACATTATGTGTAGAATCTAACAGCTGAGATTTATCAGATCATAGGTCAAAAGCTGTTTGTACATGAACACTTTAAATGTAGCTTATACCACTTTATTCACAGTAATCTGAATGACAGAGTGTACACAGATTATTTTTTCAACTTGAAAACTCAAAATAATGCTTATTTCAAAGAACTAAAAAATAGAAATATATATTATACAAAACCCACTACCTAATTTTGCAAAGAAATTAACATTTAAGAAGAGAACCAGGCAAGCCCCTCGGGTCCCCTCTCACTGTGGGAACTCTTCTGTCTTCTCAATAAATCCTCCTTTCAAAAAAAGAAGAGAACCTATGATAATCACATATGAGGGAGACCCCAAAAACCACGGAACTGTTTGTTGGAGGACAGGCCCCTTGTACAGCCTTCCCCATGAGGAACCCCTTGGCCTCCCCATGAGTGTACCAGCTGGCAGTGCTGCGACAGGCTGCATTCAGCTTCAGTGGGGTTTTTTTTTTTTTTTCCTTGAGTTGGAGGTTTCACTCTGTCGCCAGACTGGAGTGCAGTGGCCGCTCCTGGCCACCACAGCCTCCACCTGCTGGGCCCCGGCGATCCTTCCGCCTCAACCTTCTAAGTAGCTGAAACTACAGGCGCGTGCTACCACATCCGGCTAATTTTTGATTTATTGTAGAGATGAGGTCTCGCCAAGTTGCCCGGGCGGGTCTTGAACCCGCGGGCTCAGGCAATTCACTCACCTCGGTCTCCCAAAGGCGCGGGATTACAGGCTGAGCCACCGAGCCCAGGTTTTTTTCTTTTTTTATGAGATTCTTTCGAAGTGTTTGCTGATTTCAAGATGAGTGACTTATGAGTGCACCTGCCCCCTCTGCCTGAGTGTTCAGCAGTTTTTTACCCAAACAGCATGACCCCATGCCCCACCTTCCCTTTTCACCCGATCTCGCCCCAAGTGACTGATTTGTTTCCCTGAATGAAAAAGGACTCAAAGGAAAATGTTTTGCCAACGTGGAAGAGGTGAAACAAACAAACAAAAATGGCAGAAGTACCAAAAGGCATCAAAATTGACAAGCTCGAAACTGTTTTGAGCAGTGGAAAAAGCATCTCGGTGGGTGTACTGCCTCAAAGAAAGAGTACTTCGAAGTGATTGAAGTTTGAAAATGTAGGAATACAAAGTTGTTCTGTAAATAAATTACAAGTTTTTTGGGGTCTCCCTCATATTTTACTGAAGTTGTAATTCAGAAATTTAACAAATATTTCCACTTAACACTGAATTTTTAGAGCATACTTGTAAAGTAAAATGCTTGGCAATTTACAATAAAAAGGAAACGCCTAAAGAGCCACCTGAGCTTCTGTGACCACTTGGTAAACAGCAGAAGAAAAAAGCAGCGAGGGCCTGGCAACCCCGAGCTGAGGTGAGCTGCTTCCACGGACACCACACCCTAACACAGGTCACTGACGGCTTTCTTGGCAGAACGTTTACTGGGACCTTCCGTGTTCTCAGACTGATTCATCCCTTCCTTAAAGAGAGAGTGCGAGTGCACCACCCATAAAATACATGCCAGGTAAATTACAGAATATAATTCAGCTCATGTTAGGAGTAAGAGATTATAAGATAAAAGCGATATACTGCAAACGCAAATTATCTGTCGGCTAATTACAGATTGTTTTCAATTTCGCTCTAGAATACATCATGTAGTTATGCCGTGTTCAATGCGAACCTCTTTAATAACCTTTAAACAAAAGGATAAAACACAACGAACATGATGAACAACGGTGGAATTCAGATCAGGGACTCCAGCGTGCCTGCCTGCTGATCCCCGGAGGCACAAGTGTTTACACCGCAACTTCCCCCACTGTCGCCAGCTTGGGAACCCACATAAACCAAAAGCAAGAAATGAATGTATCTATGCAGAGCACATCCAGGCACGTTCCAAATACAAGGCTTTCACAGGTTGCGTAAAACAAACTCTTCATGTTACTAAAAATAGCATACAACATACAACACACGTGTCTCATGCCCTCACCCCTTTCCTGCTGCAGTTTTTAGTGAATGACAGCATAAAAATATCAAGCAACGGAAAGCTCAAACCAGAAAAAACAGCATGGCAGAAATCCCGCCTTTAGTGAGAGCTATTTGAAAATTAAGAAAACATTAAACATGTATGTTGTTTAGAGCATCTATACTTCTTAGACCAAAAATCTGTCAAAACACCCAGAGGCACCATTTGACTAGGAAATGCACTGCCCAGGCTTCTCAGCTGTGCCCCCAGCACACGCTCAGCACACGGGCAGGCTGATATGTCCCACTGCCCTGGCTCAGCGTGGGGCAGGCAGAGCACCACGTGGTGCTGGCCTCCTGTGTCACGGGAAGAGGAGGCCAACCTCCTCTCCTCCACCCTCCGTTTCCGAGTGTTGTCAAGAGCCTGCCTTTCAGGTAAGAAGATGCCACGAGAACGGCAGGAGATGCCTGTAGGAGTGACCAAAAATCCTGCAGAAGGGAGCACCCCACATGGGCGCTTCACCCCCTTGTCATGTGGTAACAAACACCCAAGTGTCCACCAGCACACGGATCTCATGTACTCCCATCACGTGCATTTCCTGACTGTGGGAAACTGTTGTTCACTGCTTGGTTCTGGATACACTCGTCTGGGTATCCAGATCTTGCCTGGTGGTCGAGATGTCCTTAAGGTGGATGCTACAACAGCTGTGTTTAAACCCACTTGACCACCTCTAAGACCCCCGCCCCTGTCTCCCGGGCCAGGGACTTCTCCCTTGCCCCCTGCATCCCTCTTCCCTTCTCCCCCTTTCACCCACACTCACCCTCTACAGTTGAGCTTCTTCTCCGATGACTCTCGGGAACTCGCCCCAGGGTCAATCCACTAATTCCAAACTCAAGTCTCTTACTAAAACAACTGCTCAGTCAGGCGCAGTGGCTCAGTCTGTCACCCAGCACTTTGGGAGGCTGAGTCGAGAGGACTGCCTGAGCCCGGGGATTCGAAACCAGCCGGGGCAACTTGGTGAGACCTCATCTTTACAATAAGTCCCAAAAATTAGCTGAGCATGGTGGCATGCGTCTGTAGTTTCAGCTAACGGGAAGGCTGAGGTGGAAGGATCACCAGAGTCCAGCAGGTCGAGGCTGCAGTGGCTGTGAGCGTGCCACTACACTCCAGTCTGAGCGTCAGAGTGAGACTCCAATTCAAAAACAAAAATAAAAACAAACAGCTGGTTATGCAAATTTGAAGACTTATTCAAGAGCCACCAAGAGCTGGATACAAGAAATCCTCAGGAGTCCAGGACCAGGTCTAGCAGCGACCCACATAAAGTCTACTCAGTCTCAATCACTCCTCTCCCCTCACAGCTGCACACTCTAGACACCACTCATTTCATCCATACATCCGTACAGATCCCCCCAAACAAGGATCTCTTTAAAGGACAACACCACCACACCACCAGGACAATCTGGAAGAAGCAGCAGCTCCGTCACAACGTGTTTCCAGCTCACGGCCCTCTTGACCAGAAGAGGCGCTGGGGCCCTCCCACCCTCCATTGTCACCCCTTCACGTGGCCACTCCCTCGCCTCCTTCCTGCCCACCTTCCTCACCCCCTCCATGACGTCACTCCCTCCCCGTTTCTTTCCCTCCTTCCTGACTCCCCTCCGCAGCTCCTTCTCTCCCCGGCTTCCTGCCTCCCAGTACTCTGGAGTTCTGCCTGGGCTCGCGTCCCACTGGAGTAACCACGGCTGCTTTGTCGTGAAGTGCTAGTGGAAGAGAGCCAGGCCCTTTCACGGACACCTGCCAGCTATTCTTCAGCGCCCCAGCGGCAGGACCAGCACTTCTCTCGGGGGCAACAGAGACTATCGTGCCTGCACAACCTAAGGCACTTCCTGTCCTGCCCTTTGAGAGAACGGGTGTGGACTCCTGGGGCTGCTAGTGAAGCCTGAGGTCCGCTCCCCTGTCCTTTGGCGAGACCTGGGCCAGCCTCCCCTTCCGTATACACACAGCCACGCCTCAGCCACGCCTCAGCCACTCCGTTACTGTTTTTCTTTCTTGCTGTTTGCATACACTCAGGAGGCACAAGTGCGGTCTTGCGACCCTAACATGTTGCCCTGTGTTATTGCAACAGAAGCCAAACCTCTCCCCTCCCCAAGCTGTCCCTTCAGAGCCTGGAAAGTGACATTTCCATGGTGACGACTCATCACAGAAGCCTGTCCCTTGCTTTAAGAAGCAAACGGCAGCAGCAGCAACAAGAGCAAAGGAAACCCCCGCCTCAGATGGCTCCTGGTCCCTTTGTAGCTCAGCGCACACAAGCCTTTGCAACCGGCCCGACCTGACTTTCCAACACAGGCGGGTCCCGGTTACAGCAGATGACTCCCCGAGTCCCGAAATAAGCCCCACTCCAGGTCTTGGCCCACTCTGTCCCTCTGCCTCAAACATCCTTCCCACTCACTGCCCATCTTTTCAACTACGGCCATGAAAACAAGGACCAAAAGTGTCCTTGTTTATCAAGGTGTCATCCACAAAATATTTTTAAATGGTTATTTTTTAAAAACATCACAATCCATACTGTGAGTTTCGGCTTTTCAAGAAGAACCATTTCCCAGTTGTTTCCTTTCCTTTCTCTTCTTCAGGAGAATGTGAGAGCACCAAGATTTTCCCAGCCCCTGGGGAGGCAGCTAGGGCCTGCAGGGACTCCGACTCACTCTGGCATACGCTGTCCCCCTTGCCCGGCCATCGCACAGCCAGGCCGGGTCTACGGGTATGCCCAAGCTACGTGTGACTCTCTCTCTCAGCTGACTTATGCTGTGAGGAGTTTGAGTGACCTGTACACAATCTCTCAGAAAACCAGTAACTGAGTACCACAAGGAGAGTGGACTCTTGACTTCTACGGATGCTCCAAGGTCAGGTTATATTTTTATGCTTAGTAGATGCAAGTGGGTGGGAAGGAGAAGAAACCACTGGCTTAAAATCTGCTTCTCTGTTGTGGATAAATGGCGGAGGCTCGGCATGGGAACCGAATGAAGACACACTTCTGTAAGGCAAAGTCCCAGAACGATCTGTGTGCGTGGCAAAGCACCGCGGAAAGTCTTGAGGAAAGTTCTACATGAATGTCCTGTGACTCATGGTCACAGGAATAATATGCTTAAATCTCCCCTTGGGAAAGAACGCTGTGACTAAAGTTAAGGATTACAGCATCTATAATGTTAATAATAAAGCAGCTAATGTTTCGCCATTGGCCATGCCTCAGGAAATGCAAATAGCAACCCTACGGGTCACAATGACCCAACCAATTACTCTAAAACCTACTGTGACAAAGTGTACTTTTAACTGTTCTACTTTATGTTAAAACTATGGTATCGAGAAATGACAGAAACTAAGGTACAAACTAAAGCAAACACAGTTAAGCCATACAAACAACACCAGAGTAGCCACAAGTTTAAAGCTTTGAAACAATATCACAAACCCTTGCCAACGGTTAGAGCAGGCCCCTATAAAGGCTATAATATGAATGGTAGAATTTGGTGGGCACCTAGAGGAAAGAGTGGTATGCAAAACTTAGAATGGCTTGACCCTCCACTACCTTATACTGGTGCATATGATGATGATATGGTTAGAAAAGTCTGGATAGATGAAAGACATGTTAAGTAGAAAAACTTATCTTTATAGGAAAAAATAAAACGCAGTGGGCCCCCTTGGTGCCTGTTTTCTAAAACCCAAAGGTCAGCACTTAGTAAAAAGTGAAACGATTGGTATATATAAATAAATAAAGACACTGCCTCATCACAGACAGCGACCTTTAAATTAAACTACATAAAGGTTATATGCCTACCACCTTTATGTCTATATAGACTATTTACCTCTATACAGCATAAGTTTTACTTTCCACTGGCTAACCTTTTGACTAATATTAACCTTGCCCTTTTAATAAGTTACCACTTCCAAGAACAGCTAGCTTCTTATATGCAGACATTATTAAATTGTATAATTATGCAAAAATCATAAGAATTGTAAAATCATTAGTACGTCATACAATTGTTTCGATATGTTTTGATTGTTAATTATTTCTTTTACTGTTAACTTTCTGCTAAGTGTGTGCCAAAAATTATGATATAAATAAATCAGCACTGCTGTGCTTCAGTGCCAGAGTGCCTGAAAAGAAACTCTGGTCACGACTCTTCCTTCCCTCGCCTCATCACGCCTCCTTCTCGGGTCCCCGTGAACCCCCCGGAGCTGGCCTCTGGCAGTTAAACATTAGGCTTGAACACAGGAAATGGAGAACCCTCTGAGTTTCTAACCAAAGTCAGGATTGGGCTTCTTTAGAAACAGAACCACCAAGAACACATCAAAGATGAAATCTTTCAAAGTACTGTTGAATATAACAGCCAGAGGTCTAAGCCAATATCAAATTAGTTTCTTACAGGACATAATAGTAACTTCACTATGCTTTAGATTTAAACTGCCCAAATGTTCTTAGTTTTAAAACAAACATTCCAAACAGCAAGACAAAACAAAAAAGAACGTGTTTTGCCCAAATAAGTCACTTGCATACACAGGGCTTTCAGTCAGCTCACAGTCTCCCTCCGATTCGCTTCTAACCCAGGATGAAGAACAGCACAGGCACCCTCATCCCGCGTCACAGCTTCTCCTCGCTCCGGCACACTCAGCAAGGTGCCGTCGACCTGCCTGCACAGCCAAACCCTTCGGAGGCAAGCTCCTTCAGGGGTTCCTGTGCGGCCGGGGAGGCGGCGCGCTCCCACCGACTCACACCAGTGACGAACAGCCCCCGAGCCCGCACGTCCGTCGTGGTGGAACTTCCCGATTCCCTGTGTCCCACTCACATACACTCAGAAGCGGGCACGGGGGGCTGTGTGGCTGTAACCTCGGGAAGAGTGTGGCGAATGACCAAAATGCAGATGTGTGGTTTCTGTGTTAAGAACCACAAATCTCCCATCAGTACCTGGGAACATTTCTGTCAATGAGAGACTGCCGGGAGTTCACAGGACATAGTTCTTTTGACATCAAATCCAGCCCATCCAGTAGTATAAGGGCACAGGGGTCAGAGGCCACGGCAGCCAGGACCACTGTGGTTGAGAATCCAAGGCTGCACTCGGGAGATTCAAAACAGCGCCACCCAAGAAGGGCTGAAATGTGCCTTACTGCACAAGAGCACACCAGCTATGAGGGCTGCAGTCCTCGGCGACATTTAGCAAAAGGCCAAGGGAAGTGCAATTCATCCTGCCTTCAGGTAACAGCATAAGAAGGTGTGCGCACCTGATCACCGTGCACACATGTGGGCATTCCCCCCGCATCACACAGTGAGAGTCAGACAGACACTCACTGCTGCCCGTAAGACAGGGGTGGTCTCAAGTGCAAGACCCCTTCTTCTCCAGAGTGACCGGCACTACTGTAAACCCAGGCTAGTCATGCCCCCAACTCTTACTGCTGTTTAGTTCCGAGGTCACACATGGCTTCACAGTCTTATTTCCTAAGAACATGCCCTCCAAACAAAACAAGAAAACTTCCTCTTCACTTTACACCCACAAGGAGGCTGACATTAGAATGAAGCTTTTTTTTTTTTTTGAGTTAGAGTCTTACTCCGTCGCCCAGGCTGGAGTGATGCTCAAGGCCACCCCAGCATCGACCTGCTAGGCTCTGGCGGTCCTTCCACCTCAGCCTTCCAAGTAGCCGGAACTACAGGTGCACGCTACCACGCCTGGCTAATTTTTTTGATTTACTGTGGAGACGAGGTCTTACCATGTTGCCCAGGCTGGTCTTGAACCCATGGGCTCAGGCAATCCTCTCATCTCAGCTTCCCAAAGTGCTGGGATGACAGGTTTGAGCAACTGTGCCAGTCTAGAAAGCATTTTTAAGAAGAAGCCAAGGAAACCCAGCAGCAGCAGCATTTACTGAACACAGGCACTGGACAGTTAGGCTCCCAGCCCAGCCACAAGGCCAGCCACTGCCTCCTGCTAAGGGACTCAACCTTGCATGGCATCTCAGGATATGGTGTATATTCTATAAAATACATAATGAAATTCACACAACACTGTGTGAAATGAACAGAATTACTGTGTTGTAGTTTATTATGCACGATCATTCAGCAATTAAAAAGCGAAATAATCGGATTCATAACACACACACCTCCCCAACCAGCCAAATCAAAGATTTAGAGCTCCAGTAACTTGTGTTCTTGACCAAGAAAAGCACAACAAACATAGTTACCAGGAAAACAGGGGTCCTCGAACTAGGGACAAGCTCATGACAATCAGGATGCAGGAAGAAAAGAAGGACACTGGTCATGCTCTCTCTCGACAGGGGAGCCCCGATCTCTCCCCCCTCACTTCTGAATGGCTAAGCAGGGCCAGTGAGGCCCCTCACGGCTCTTGCGATGGCCTGCACTTGACCGCGTGAAGGCAGGCGCTGCCGGCGCTGACCCGGCTCCGTGGGCAGAGGCTGCTCTGCCCAGTCACTGCCATCAGAGGCCTGCCCCAAAGCAGCTGTGGATGATGGTCAACGGGTGCCCTGAGGAGAATCCCTGCAGACACCACTGTGTAAGAAAAGGAGGAAGCCGAGGCTCCAGGGGAAGCGACAGGATCATCCAAGCGGAGAGAACAACAGGAGTGGGGGACTGCCGACACTGGGGTCCAGTGACCCACACTCCAGTTTCGACCCCACCACGGGCTTGGTCACCTCATTCTGCAGCGAGGCGTCCTCAGCCAATGTCTGAAAAGCCGCTTCCCCAAGATCTGAATGTTGCCAGGTCCGAACTGCCCTAGGCCATCCGACACAAACGGGGAGTGACAGAAAGCCAGAGCGCCCAAAATACCACTGCCTGGCGAAATCTGCCTCAGCCCCAGCATTTCTGTCAGAATGACAATTGAATGCTGATTTCTACCAAACCAAACCCTTGTTTAAGTATTAAAAAGCGTGTGCTTTGCTGGGAGAAGTCTCCCAGTGGAGTGCAGAGGAATCATCTGTTGCTACTAAAGAGGAAAGGCAGGGTGTGATTTCTTCTTTCAGCTACTAATGGGCTTTGAACACAGTTATAGCAACTTTTATAGATACTTCGGAAAGGCTTAAACACAACAACCACTGTCACAGACACCACAGAATGTTTCTCATGCAACTGCTTCCTGGAACAGGAAAGAACAGCCAGCAGCTAGCCTACACAACCGTCTCAGAACTCCACCCCCACCAAGCCGCATGTAGTCTTCTACAGGGCCTGGAAGCACCTTCCTCTGAGCCACCTTGTAAGACACACACGTTGCAGCTTAAAAGCTGGAACCAGAAGCGAACTCTCCACACACAACTAGCTCAGTGCAAATTTAAAACCAGGACAGTAAGGGACATTCAGATAGAATTATGAACACAAATGATATTCATCGTCCACCCGCCGACGGAAAAGCTGGCTTCTTTTGTTCACTCTGCTCACTTCCTGTGGATGCGGAAAGCAAAAGGAAGCGAGACCCCGCGTGAGGACCTACGTTTTGGCCGTGACGTCCACATACTGTCCCGGACGAAAGTGAGCAGCATACAGAGGCGTGCCTGTGAGGAAGACAATGAAAAGCCGATACGAAACTGTCAGCACAGCTACAGCTTACCACACTTGAACTACATCCAGGAAGGACACTAGCTATCAGATTTCAAAAGTGGCAGGAGCGTCTCTTCTGCAACTAGAGACACTAGAAGCATCCAAGGAATGAAATTACTTGACAAGCATGTCTTTTAACCGACTCTGTGTGGATTGAACAATGGGGCCCAGTGGTGCTAGTGAGCTACTGGACCATGCCTTCTGGTGGCTGCTGCCTCCAGAGGCCACAGTGGTGCTGGGGAAATGAGTGACTTCTGTGATGTCACAGTACTCTTGCTAGTAATGCACACATCTCATGATTCTTGGTTGTTCTGGTGAATAACAGATACATGGAATTAAGATATATTTCCTTGCTGGCTCATGTCTATAATCCCAGCACTTAGGAGGACGAGGCAAGAAGACTGCCTGAGCCCAGGAGTTTAAGATCTCCCTAAATATGGCAAGACTGCATCTCTACAATAGATCAAAAAACGAGCTGTGCATGATGGCGCATGCCTGTAGTCCAAGCTACTTGGAAGGCTGAAGTGGAAGAATCACTCAAGCCCAGTATGGTCAGGCTGCAGTGGCTGTGATTATGCCACTGCACTCCAGCCTGGGCAAAAGAGTGAGACTCAGACTCAAAAAAAAAAAAAAGAAAAGAAAAGAAAAGCTATTTTTCCTATTTCACATAAGGAAAAAAAAAACCACAAGAAAATAACTAAAAAACACTGGGGATTGATAAAATATTTTGCACCTACTGGAGACACAGAAAGCTTAATGGTTTGAACCCAAGTCCAGTCCTTCATAAGCTAGGTAATGATTACAGTATGTGTAATGTCCATGTATATGAGATTTTTGGTGAATTCTCATTGTGCCAACAAAATATAGTTCTCCTAGCATGTAACCAGATATCTGGGATAGCGAAAAACTGCCACCACAAATACCCCCAATTTTATATAGAAACATTTACAAAACTAGCTGTATGCAAATAAAATCTTACCTTAAATGCACTTGAGGACTGCTATTTAAAAGAATTTAAAACTTTGTGAAAAATCGAAACCCTTCACAATGCTTTGTTTATATGAATTTACAATTAACAACATTTATGAGAACTATTTGGCAATTAATTAACAAACATTTATCAGGCACTTACAAATATGTAAAGCTGTAAATTCAAAATTTTAAGACATGGCCCCTGACCTCAAGAAATTTATTATCGTGAAGAACCACCAACATTAACATCATTAAATAAGGAACCAATGTAGTAGAGAATGTAACTGAAAGCTTGCTTTAGTTAGTTTAATACAGGCAGTGGGATATCAGAGGGGAGACTCCCTTAAGGTAGGACCCAACCTGGATTTGTATGGGCAGAAAAAAACTTGAATTAAGAAAAAAACAAGGATTTAATCATTCCATATTGTCTACAATATCAAAACATCACAATGTACATAAATGTTTATAATTATGAATTGTCAACCAAAAACATTGATTTAAAAAATAATAGGGCAGAAAACAGTGACTGCATTTCTGTGAGACTAAACAACTTCTGCTGATATCTGACTGTTTTTGAAAACAATTCCATATGGTTTGAGCCAGAGCAAAAGTTAATGTGGACTCAGTTTTTATCTTTCTCCTAAAGGACCTAAGAAAGTTGTATGTTAACACCAAAGAGAATATTTAAGACGGCTTCAGAACAAGTTGCTTACACAACCAAATACTTTGGAACTGCCTCTTTGCACCTAAAGGTGGGACATGCCCATTATAAACCACTCTAATATGCAACGGCTCAGGAAATTTTTGTACTTGTCAGTTTAATTCCATTTACTTTGCCTTACTTAAAGTTGCAAAATTTGAACTTCAAAAGCTACTGTTAATTCTACCTTATATCAAGGAAGACCCCCTGTCACCCCAGCTAATAAAAGCCTGTTGCAACTGTATTTACTTCAAGACACTCAGTTCAGATATATCAAGTCTAAAAACATCATTCCATTCTCTTCTTGCTAGAACTCCAGTTTAAGAGATCAGGGAAGCTTTCTGAAGCTATGGAACATCGGAATGCTGTATTTTGTTAATTACACGAACAAATATGATGACGCGCCAGATCTTATTTTTTAACATTCCTTGAATTAAGCAGAAGATTTGGGAATTTCAAAGTAAGTATCTTGGCATGGCAGCGCCATGATCTCTCCGGTTGCAGGCTGCAGCTGGCCAAGGTCTTCTACCTATGCCTGAGCCTGCTGTTCTCCACATCAGAGAATGCCTGCCTGTTAGCAGTGAATTCTGGACTTGGACATCAGTGTATTTCTTGGATGTGGCTTTCAGAATGTGAGACTCTCAACGTTAGGAACAAAAGTACTCCTCCCCCACTCATGAAAAAGAAAGGTTTCTCTGCAGCTTATTCCACTTAAAAAAAAGACTTGTTTGTACCTAGTGATTAAATCAGACACGGTTTTCAAAAATAAGTGTTTAGGACTCTGTATTTTAGATTCAGCTTTACTGAAAGGGCTGACACGAAACAAATCACATATTTGGGTATTTTCACTTCCCTCCTCTCCCGACCTCAGATTACCTGGTTTAATTACAGCATTATCTGTTACATGGAAGATTTTAACTTTCTGTTTTGGAGGCAGTCCAAGCTCTCGGTAAAATTCCAATACAGATGTAGGTTTCTAGAAGAAAAGCAGCACATATAAGTGATCCATCAAATACTATAGGTGAAGGCAATGTATGGAGGTCTTAACCAAGTTATCAACAACCCCAAAACAATCAAAGCAAGCCTCTTTCCCCTTGACCAGTCTGGTAACATAGCTAGTCCCTGTTTGTATGAGGGAGAGGGAGAGGGAGAGGGAGAGGGGAGAGGGGAGAGGGAGGGGAGAGGGGAGAGGGAGAGGGAGGAGGGAGAGAGGGAGAGGGAGAGAGGAAGAGGGGAGAGGGGAGAGGGAAGGGAGGGGGGAGGGGGAGGAGAGGGAGGGAGAGGGAGAGAGGGGGAGGGAGAGGGAAGAGGGGGGAGGGGGAGGGGGGAGGGAGAGGAGAGGGAGAGGGGAGGGGAGAGGGAGGGGAGAGGGGGAGAGGGGGAGGGAGAGGGAGAGGGAGAGGGAGAGGGAGAGGGAGAGGGAGAGGGAGAGAGAAAAACAAAACAAAATAAAGATCGTACACTGGGAAGGACCTCTGTTCTGCAGGAAAATAAACAGTTGTGTTCACATTTCAATTCTGACTAGAAACCCTCTATATCAAGAACCCCAACCCTGAAAAGTCACTTCTCTTCTACTCTGCACTTATCCCAAAGCAAATGGAGAACACAATGGGTCACACCTGAACGTTATGACCAAACTTCAAAGCAAGTCTCAATGTGGCCTGGCCAACCTTCCTGTCCCCGGTTAAATCCTTCCCACTTTCTCCAAGGCAACTCTGTCACACCCTCTTCTGAGGCCTGCAGCCCTGTTTCCTCCTCTCTCTTTGAGCTGATCTAGCCAAACTGTAGCGCCCAGACTCACAGGCTTGCATCCTCCTGCCCACTCCAGGTCACACATGCGATGCATGTGGAGGTCTTTAAGCAGACGCCAATGCCGTGGGCCCTGGGCTAGGAGACAGCAACTCCGTTGGTCAGGAGTGGGACCCAGGCATCGGTACCCCACAGGATTTTGATGTCCAGGTGGACCTGGGAAGCATGTGGATGGGTGAGCTGGAAGCACTGAACGCCCCCCACCCCGCATGCCCATTGGCTTTCCTCCTGGACCTTTTCCCACTCTCTTCCAAGCCTTCTTTTTCTCTTTCTACTGGAAATTTCCTGTCAGTGTATGAGCATGCTGTGCAAGTTCATATATTAACACACTTGTGATCAGCAAATTTTTCACTTTATTAATACTGATGGCGGGCAAAAAAAAAAATTCTGAAGCTAGTTGCTGCAAACTTCTGTCATGAAGCACAAGTGAAGTGGTCTTTTCTAAACCGTCACCTTTTTCACAATACAGCTGAAAGTTGCAACATATCCAGTATTTGCCTCAGACATCACTCTGAATAGCATCCTGCACTTTGTATTTTTATTCTGATTGTAAACAATACATATTATATATATAAAACATGTATTTCTTTGCTTATACTGCATCATTATATCACTGTCGCACTATCACTAACAAGCTCGCCGGATTCGCCTTCGACCCCAGAAATCTCATCAGCATATATTTCCTCATTTCCCATAATCATGGTAAATTATTTTTACCACTGAATTATAAAAGCCCTGAAATGTTAGAATGCAAGTATACGACACCAATCGCAAGAAAATAACGACCAGTCTGCGACTTTTACCCACTCTGCAAACGAATAACAATAGTGCACAGCTGACATCGGGTTACTGTCTCCTTGCCTCACTGTTCACTTCCAAGCAAGACGTACAGTCACACGCAGCACTCAGAAGCAGAGTCTGCACAGACACACACTCATGTCAGCGGCAACCCGGAGCACAGTCTGTAATGGCGCAAATTCACACCAGTGATGACGATGTCAAAAGGGACCCTCTTTGACCACACGTCCCTGAGCTCATCTGCCGGGTCCCTAATAGCAAAGCTGCTGAGAGACTTGCTGAGTCCACTCCCTCTCCTCCCCGTTCGAAACTCACGCAAGCCACGTGCTTTCAGCCCCGGCGGCATAAAACTGAGAGTGCCTGTGATGGTCTCCGTGACCCCCACGATGACCTCCACGTGGTCGGAGGCAGCGATTGACACTTACTTTGCAGGACCTATCAGCAGTGCATGACGCAGGTGGCCACCCTCCGTGAGACTTCTACGTGGCCTCTGGGCATCACCTCTCAGCACTCAGGCACATGGAAGACCCCACATTCTCAACTTCAGTCCAAGTTCTCCTCTGACCTGCAAGCCCACATGTCCAGCTGCCAACTCGCCATCACCGCTCGACGCCGCCAGCACCTGAGGCTGAATGAGTCCAACATGGATCTCGCCTCCCCAGGCCTGCTCTGCTCTGGCCCTCCAGGCTCCAGTCAACGGCAACTCGAGGCCTCTGCTGTTTGGGCCAGAAGCCTTGTGGTCACCCCGTGCTCTTCCCTCCCTCACATCCCATTTGCCACTCTGCAGCGATTCCTCCAGACCCACACCAACTCCTCAGCACCCAGCCCACTCCACTGGTTCCTCCAGACACCCACACCAGCCCCCTTTATAGGACTTGCCAAAAAAGCTGCACCATTTACTATTTCCCGATGTGAAGAGTGCCTTTTTCATCAGGATGTAACCAGCTCAGGCACACCCGTCTTCCCGCTGCTTCCTCACCCTCAACCTTCTCTCCAGCCATCATCAAGAACCTCCAGGCCCTGCCCCGCAGCTGTGGTCTCTCTGTCTGCCTGCCTGTGTCTGCCTACTCCACTCTCCTTAGCCACGATCCTTCCTGCCCTGCACCACCAAAGCTTCGCCGATGGTTTGAGGAAGCAAGCGGGAACAGCAGGAAGACACCGATCCCACTCAATGCCACACCTTAAGCTTAACCTGTGCTGGTCCTGTCCCGATGACAGACGCACGCTCCAGCTCGGGAAACAGAAACGCAGGCTCCACTCCCAGCTCGTTCTACTCCAGATTCCTTCCCGAGCAGCCCTCCGGAGCACACCGCTCCTCTGCCCACGCCAGCACGAGACCCTGGAGCTAGCTCACTTATCGTCCACATCGCCACACGTGGGGTCTGCTCCTGTGTCTGCCTGCCAACCCCGGAGCCCTGGAGGGCAAAGGCTGTGGCATCCATCTGTGTCTCTGACTTGAAGCAAGCACAGCGACAGGTCAGACACTAAGACGTGGGCTAACTGAACGGAGAGAAGCAGCAGCAGGTAGAGGACACGTGCCGTCTGCGCGTGGCGTTTGTCCCTGCTCGGCTGCTGCCCCAGGTCTTGGTGCGCAGCATCGCCGCGTCGGGCCTGCCTTCAGGTCTAGCCACTGTAGGATCACAGGCCTGAAAGGCACACCACAACCTACCCTGATGAGCAAATCCACGAGAACCCAAACTGCCATGAAACCAAACCAAAGCAAGAACAGCAGTGACTGAAAATGGAACCAACTCCAGATGACACTGCCAGACAGAAAGGCTTCCCCACATTCCAGGGTCCCGCCTGCCCAAACCTGCGAACACGCAGCAGACCGCAGCTACGCATCCATCCCCACGCAAAACATCAACTGTCAGTGCCCTCTGGAAGGGCTCAGTGGCCTTCGGTCGGCCACACTTTCCGGACCAGGCTACAGGCCGCCAAGACCCTCCTCGGGCTCTCCGGCGGGCTGGACGGATGCTGAGGAGCCCCGCGCTGACGTCCGCGAGACGGCTCACCGACCAGGGTGCTCCAGGAAGCTCCCCTTCCTCCAAGAGGGACAACCTGAGCTCGCTCCAGAGACTCCCTATGCTTTCACTTCCCCCGCGCTGAGATCCCACACAGACGCTCTAGATCACTCTCGCCCCAGCTCTGGCTTTTCACCTTCGGCCACACCCACTTCTTCCACCGCAAGGGCAACACACGTTTTCACGCAACAGGGTGGTTCCCGGAAATCATTTTCCTGCTATCAACTTCAGACTTACTAATTTTTAGAACAGACTTCGCGTCTCTTTTTGACATTCACATATTTCTCTTGGTGATTTAAAACACGTAATATTATTTTATTAATACAGTTTTTAAAGTCTAATCGGGAGCTTCTGAGAATTCTCTACTTTTTGAGTAATACAAAGCAGACAAGATAAACATCTTGCCTGACACAACTGTTTAGACTAAACCATTAACAAGAGCCAAAGTAACAAACACTGCTTGATTATCTTCCAATTTCACTAATATTGAATACTTTACCTTTTCTCTTTCAAAATCAAAATATTATAAGAACTAATTAGGTCTCAGTCTTGAGAAAAACCAAATGTTCAAGCTGAGCTAACCAGAAGCAGTGTTAGAGAGGTGTTTTTTTTCTTTCTTAAACTTCCAAATACGCAAATGACTTCAAAAAGCAATTCACAAGACTGACAGCACCGTCACACTTGGATAAGCCCATCTGTGAGGCTGCACTCTCTGCCACTCTTGAAGGTTCCCTGCAATTACCTCCCCACAATGAAAAGGCGTCTCTGCTCCTAAGATGAACTGATTTAATCAACTTTTAAGGCCACTCAACCTCCTTATTCAAAAACACTATGTACCACATTAGTTTTTATTTATAATATGGTACAAAACAGCAAAGGCAAAGTAGTCTAATTTCTTAGAGGTATACACTCTTTACAAATTAAAAAAATAACAGTTGCAGCACTACTATAAATAAAACTGATTTGATCAATTTATTTCCAAATGCTCAGTTATCTGCCATTTTATATTCATAGGTCCTTCTTTAAAAAAAAAAAAACCCTCTACATTCAACTACTATTTGTAGTTTCCCTGGCAGCCACCATATGCAAGAGGAAG
Organism: Cephalopachus bancanus; assembly: GCA_027257055.1. Lineage (NCBI taxonomy): Eukaryota > Metazoa > Chordata > Mammalia > Primates > Tarsiidae > Cephalopachus > Cephalopachus bancanus. The sequence goes on along the minus strand of JAPVLO010000177.1, from coordinate 1,136,643 downwards.
TCTGTATACTTAGTTTTAAAAGTTCTTTTTCTTTTCAGACAAAAAAGCTTTACTTACAAAAAATTCTAAAACTTAATTTTCACATACCATTCTTAAGAAAGGTCACTTACAGACAGAGCTTTTCCCTAACATTGTAATAAATGTCATCTAAACCTACAAAGTTCGTATCCTGAAGAAATCACATCAGAGGGACCTTTGGGCCAGGCTCAGTGGCTCAGTCTATCAGTCTATAATCGCAGCACTTTGGGAGGCTGAGACAAGTGGATTGCCTGAGCCTGCGGGGTCAAGACCAGCCCGGGCAACTTGGTGAGAACTCGTCTCTGCAATAAATCAAAAAGTTAGCTGGGCATGGTAGTGTGCGCCTGTAATTCCAGCTACTTGGAAGGCTGAGGCGGAAGGATCGCCGGATCCCAGCAGGTCGAGGCTGTGGTGGCCAGGAGCGGCCACTGCACTCCAGCCTGGGCGACAGAAGGAGAAGAAGGGCCTTTGTAGTCCTTTCTGTGCTAGAGAGCAGTTTTTAAGACGTATGCTAAGTGAGTGAAAGTCCCCAGCAACACAAGCACACAGCATCCGACCGCCCTGCTGCCCTGCATCACCACTAAAGAGAACAGAGCGACAAGAGTAAGCTAGAGAAAAATCACGTGGAGACCCATCTTGAGCACAAAAGGGCAGTGCTATCATTTCCGTAGTATTTTAATGATGAGTAGTATGTTAGTTATACTAACAGTGTTAGTATCATTTTCATAAAGTTTTAGCTATAACACTCCTTCATTGCTAGACAAGAAGAGTAAATTAAACAGAGCACCCAAGAAAATTTTTTTTACCTTTTATTTTTTTCTGAGAACTAAAATGTTAGAGGCCCAACAGGAGACTTCGGAACTGGGAGAGAACAGAGGCCATCGGGTCCAGTCCTGTTTTCATGGGTAAGAAGGTGGACGCCGGAAAGGCGCATGGAGGGCACAAGGGCAGGAGTCAGGGCTGGACGTCCGCTCTCCTGACCCCACCCCTGCTTGTTTCTCCCTAGCACGTCTTTCTGGGCAGCCATGCTCACAGGCCTGGTGGAGCTGAACGATTATCCCAGCATGAGGCTTGACTTACAAGCACCAAGGTCATGAATTCACAGAATTGTAATGGAGATGAGATGATGGTGCTAGTCACTGCACGACACAGAGTGCAACCACAGAGAAAACAGCAGTACCTGTCAAACCACACAGTCCTTCTCATGAAGCCTGCTCATTTACAAACTTCAAACACTTGGCACTTCTTTAAAAGTTCCATAAACAACTCACTGTGCTTTTAATTGTTGCAGTTATTTGAAACCTGCATTTGTTAGTCAATAATCTGTCAAGAATTGACAGCAGGACAGATATTATGACAAAGCTGTAATGAAAAATAAATGAACTCTGCTACTATAACATTAAAAACAGCTACCTCCTCTAACACACAGGAAACAGCCAGCAGACGGAGCAGAACCTCTCACGCTGGTAGGACAACTACACCTGGATTTTCAGGCAATACTCCAAACGCCTTCCCTCCAAAACCTCCGTTTCCCGCCTCCATCCCTGGAGACAGCATCAGCACTGACCCAGTTGCTGAGTTAGATACCGTATGTCTGTGTTCTCTCACCACACCCACACCCACCCAACCCTTCACAGACCCCTGCCCCTTCCAATCCCCATGCAGTTGCCTTGTTCAAAAGCTTCAATCAACTCTCCCCTAATCACTTAAAACAACTGCCTAAAAACCCTCTCTCCAATCTGATTCTTCTTGTTTTAAGTAACTACCGTGACAATCTGACCAAGTCACCGCTATGGCTAAGAAACTCAGAAGCTCCTCGAAATCTATGGGGTGAAGCCAAGTTCCTTCGCCTTCCACCCACAGGCTGTGCCCGTCTGCTGCATGGCATTCACATGGCATGTCCCTCCACACTCAGGTCTGCAGAGACCCTTCTATCCGGCTTTCGCACCCATTCTCCTACTGGTCTCCTCTCTGTAGAACCTCCTGCGAGTTCCCCAAGCAGAACAGACCGCCTCCAGCTCTGAGTTTGCGGGATTCAGTGTATTGTACTGAGATATCTGGGTTAGGTGTCAATCCTCCCCCCCAGCCTGTACGCTTCCAGAAGGAAGACATCAAGACACAAGACAGGAGAGAAAGGCTCTGGGGTCTGTCCCTCTGCCCCTTTCCAGTGGGGTCTTGGACGAGTTACACAACTGCTTCAGCCTCAGAGGCTGGAAAGGTTCCGTGAGATAACAAATGTACAGGCTCAGTGCAAGTGGCAAATAAAAGTTAACTCTGACAGCAAACGAAGTCATTAGTAGACACACAATAGACACTTGACAGCTGCTGGATAGTATAGGCTGTATCCTAATTTCTGCCCTTGTTCATTTCATAAACAATTTACAATGGAAATGATGCTTGTCTTACTATGAGCAATACGTCCCAGTAAACCTCAAGATGTGCCAACACCTGCTAGTGAAAACCATGGCCACTTCTAGAAAGGTTTACTCTGCTTTCAATCTTCAATAGAGGATACTCATGGAGCAGATTTTCACATTTAAACGACAAATCCCACATTCTATTAGTATTCTTAGAGGAAAATGCATTATTAAAATAATCTGATATGGGTTTGACACAGCTTTCTCTCAAGTACTGAAAGCTTCTTCTAGAATAATCCCCACATGCTGTTGGTGTCAAGTGTAAGACGCTTTTCCACAGGAAGGAGTGAAATGAAACATAGAACAATAACAAAATAACCAACTCTACTACCTAGTGTCTGTTGCAATCCAGGCACATTTGAAAACCTCTTGTGAGCCTTGTGATAAACTTACTGGGTAACTGGTAGTCTTATCCCCATTTCATAGATGTACAAACATCACAGCTTGGAGAGGTAAAGCTACTTGTTCCAGGTAAAGAGGGAGGTACTGAAACTAGCCTGACATCTCCCAGACTCCTGGGCAACAAAGCTGTGCTGCCTTCCCAGTACATGACGTACCTCAGGACAAACGCACATTTGTGGCAGTGGAACAATCTCAAAACACAGAAACATTCAGGTGGAATGAAACAAATGGAAAGTGTACTATTCCAGGCGTGAAAATACAGGCTTACCCAGAAACGGGACACAGTTTTTCCTCCTACAGACAGGGCTGCCATTTTTCCATTGTGTTTTTCCTTTGGAGTATATTTTAGGACATGACAGTCTTGTACCTAGGAAAGAAAACAAAAAATTAAGCATGTGCCAAGATAAATTTTATAACATTACGCACCAGCCACACAGAGAGCCTGGGACAATTAGGAATTCGCTGAGGTTATTTCTCTCATCATCTCTCTAGCACCAACCACAATCTTAAAACATTTAAATAAACCTTTAAGAAAATGGTCAAATACAGCACACAGAAGAGTACACAAATGTGTATCAAAGGAGTGTCTATAAAGAAACATGCCTGTCGCTACCACCCAGACCAAGCATAACCCCCAAAGCCTCCGTGGGTCTCTTCCTACTCACCTCCCGGTTTTGCCCTAGAGCAGTTCTCCAAGTGTGGTCCCCGGCAACCTGGTGAACACAGTCTCAGGCCCCAACCCAGACCCATGGAATCGGAGTCCTTGTACTGTATAAGCCCCCCAGGTGACACCGAGGTTCCCTGGAAGTAACTACACCGATGGCGATAACGAGTGCCTTTGAAGCGTTGCTTGGAAACGCAGTTGGTGCCGCCTGCCTCAAGGTTTTCATACATGGAATAGGACTGTGTGTGCTACTCTGTGTCTCGCCCCCTCCATTCAACACGGCCATGGAAGGTTCCTGTGTATCGTGTGTAGCTCCCTTCTATTCATTAGTGTCGCCGTACAGCATTTCTTGTGGCAAGTACACCATGATTTACCTGCCCATTCTGCTCCTGACAGACACTGGGTCACGTCTAGTTTGTGGGCACCAAGTGTGACACTGGTCTAAATGCTGCTGCCCAGGAATCCTGGGACACACCTGCTCAAGTTTTCTATAACTCTCAGGAGTGGAGTTGCTAAACCACAGGGCTCACCTATCTCAATTTTATCACATCATGCTAAATTGTTTTCTAAAATGATTGTACCAGTTTACAATCCCACCAGCCACTCTTGAAAGCTCCCAAAGTTCTTCAGAGTTCTGGAAATGACCGTCCCACACTTGGTCAATCAGAGCCAATACAATCTTCTGAGGGTCTGCAGGCTCGCCACACCACACCAGCACCCACACTTACTTGCACAAACTCTCATCTGAATCACCACCACCTGCAGGGTCAGCATCTATGACTAGGCCCAACGATGACCTGAGCTGTCCCAAGTGACCGGGGAGGGATAGATTCCTAACTTTTTCAGCGACTTTTTCCTGAGAACAATGATAATGACAACAGTAGCTAATACTTGCTGGACACTTAGCATCGTTTCAAGGGCCTGACGCCATCTTGTGTAATGCTCACAGTAACCTTTTGAGGTAGGTCATAATCATTTCCTTTACAGAATGAAATGACATCTTTTATATATGAGGGACAGTGCTCCAAGGAACACAGCGAGTAAGTGGCAGAATCAGGAGTGAAACTCAGGTATTCTGCTTCCCGGACCCACATTTTTAACCACTAGACTCTACCTTCCACCAGTAAACAAAATGCAGCCTCCTTCCAGAGAAGAGAACTTTACATCCTGATAGTAAAAAGATCAAAATTGTAATGTGGGTTTGAAAGAATTCCAAACATGAAAATAAAATGGGACTGAGATTTTTTTCTGATTATGGGTTAAACTGGTAATCCGTGAAAAGCTAGGCTAAACTTAAAAAAAAAAATCCATCGCCTCAATTATCCCAACATCAGTATCAGAAGGCCATCACTCAGGCAAGGGTCAAGATTCCCGAAGCCATCACAGGTTCTTCAATACTATCTATGTTTGACACGAACCTTTTCTTCACCATATAGTTACGTATTCCAGGATACCCGTTAAGGTCTGCATCAACGGCTCTTGGCACACCCACACCCCTGACGTCTTCTGTTTTTCCTCACCTGAAGTAATGTGACCACATGCTTCTGACCATCCTTGGTCCATAAAGGCATCATGCCCAGCTTCAAGGCAATCAGGCCAACTCTAGAGGAACCTGGCAGTTAAAAGCAAGTCGATGTTAAAAGCTATTCCAACATTTACCAACACAATGCAGCATCTCTCCTAAAGTTAGGATTCAGAATGAGGAGCAGGAGCGTAATAAATATGCTGATATGTCCATAGAGTAAAACAAGATTGCTCCTTACAGATATAAGTGCCTTCAGTCATTCCTGGCATAATACATTGGTGCTCAATAAGTATTTGTGAAATGAGCAAACACAAGAGAAAGGTACAAAATAAACAGATAAGCTGATATAGTCTGGCTTTAAAACAGTGGCAGAAACAGAGGGCATGAGAAACCCATTATTTTGCTTTTTTTAGTCATGAGAAAACTTTATTTACTAGAAAACACCTATCACTCAAATTCTAAGAAATCAGCTGGGGCCACAGAGCTGCCACAAGCGGTCACACTGCTAGAATGTGTATGTGAGTCTTCAACATGACCCTCAGATGTGTGGCGTAATTGGTCAAGTGGCTCCACTTAGAACTTTTGGCCACTACACAGCTCAACTGTCACAATAAATCCCAGTCAGAGACCACACATTCAACAGGAAAGACCTCATTCTCCTCGGTCTGGTCACACATGGGTTCAGCACTCTGCGAGACACAAAGCACTGATTCGGGGGACTGTGTGTGCCAAACCTAGCGTACAAGAGCATCCCAACCACAACCACCACACAACATGACAATTCACATTGTGCTCCTCCAGCCACGGTTTATCTTACGTTCCTCCTACCTGAGGGGAACAGGAGAAGGTGTACAGAACGAGTCCCCTCTCACCCGTGGAACAGCTTCTCAAGGAGGGTGTTATCATCAACAGACATTCACTAAGAGTAGACCAGAGTCTGAAGATAAACTTGCAAACCAAACCACAGTAAAACAGACACGCTTAAGACATGAAAAAGAAACTCAAGAGAGGATGAATTCGTCACGCAGTCAGTAAGAGTCTGAATGTGTCCGGCCACACAGCAGTTAGAGGATGAGAACTCAAAAAACGCAAAATGATCACCTGGTTCCCAAGGATGTCGAGGCCACGGCTCATCTTTCAGGGGACACTGTTTCCTTGCTAACTGAGCTTTATCTTCATCAGACACCAACTGCTTAACAAATGGGACACTTTCTTCAGAAAGATGTTCATCCCACCACGTGCCACTCTTTCCATGAAGACTTCTGACAAAAAGCCAGATGTGTGTTCTGTGAAAATAAAAACAAGCAAACCAGATTGCAACAAAAAGTTCCTCCACTTAATGTGGGAGCGGGAGGTGCCGTGTTGGCAAGAGCACCCAGAGCCTTGGGGAAGGGTTCGGATGCTGAGCATTCCTCCTGACGCTCTTTATGTGATGAGGAGGCCCACGTTTTGAGGTTAAGGGTCACCCTGGAGCAAGAGTTCCTCAGCCGCTCCTCTCAGATAAGCACATTCCCAGGGCAGACCTACCTGGAGACATGAGCAGCCGCTAGCCCACGGCCATGTGCACCACTCGTGTCCCATGGAGGGGCAGACGCGGCAGCTCATCTTTGTCTCCTCAGCTCACCTCCTCCCGAGGCCTGGAGGAGTGGAGAAACTGGGTGTGCAAAGACAGAAGACACAGCCTCCCACAGCTGAGCATACCAAGATTGGGTGTGTGGGGGGTGTGGGGGGTGTGTGGGGTGTGTGTGTGTGTGTGAGAGAAGGCGCCTCATTCCTCACGGGGGTCCGAACGGAAGCAGAGCTTTCTGCAGTGGCTCCCCCTTTTGTACTTAGAGTCCCAATGTCCCACTCATCAGCTGAGTGACTCTCGGCGAGTCACTTTCCTCTCCGCTCCAGCCTTATCTGTAAGCCGCAGGAGACTAGTTTGCTCCTGTGAGGCGCCAACGCACTCAACAGAGCGACCAGTGCACCCTGAGGGCTCAGCAGCTGGGAGACGCGCTCCCTACTGCCCGGGGCTGGCTCGCGGCCTCTGCTGAAAGCCATCCCTTCACTGCTTAGGAAGGGCTTCCTCAGGGTCACGGTCTTTATGCTTCTGCGCCCAGTGTGGACAGCTGTCTTCCTCCCCAGGTGTGCCCTGCTCCTGGCCGAGGTCCCGCAGGAAGCGCCCGCTTCCTGGTGACCTGACCCGGGCACCCCCAACCCTCCTGGTGACCTGAGTCGGGCCTCTCCCTTGCCCCGTCCTCCCCCTCATGACTGACCCACCCGTTCGCCAGCAGTCCCCAGCCGGTCACGGAGGGCCCGGGCAATCCCCGACCCTCCTGGCGACCTGACCCGGTCACCCCTCACCCTCCTGGCCTCCTGACTCGGGCCGGGCACCCCCTCGCCCCGGCCCTCCCCCTCGTGACCGACCCACCTGCTCCCCAGCACCCGGGCGCCCGCCCGCGCCAGCTGACCCCAGCCGGACATGGCGGGGCCGGGACGCCGGGCTCGCGTCACCCTGCGCGCGCTCCGCCCTCACGGCGACCCCGCGCCCGCCACGAGGCCCAGCTGCCCGGGTCGGCGGCCCTGGTGTCCGCCGGTGCCCTCCGCGGCGGAAAAGAGTCGCGGAGCCACTTCCGGTCCCTCCACAAAGTGCTCCGGGCGGGGGCCACGCCCCGGAAGCGGGGTTCCGCCGCCGCCGCGGTCCGGGTCGGGGCCCAGCGAAGCGGAGACTCGCGGGCGAGGGCGAGCGGGGACGGGCTTGGGAGGCCGCGGGAAGGCAGCCCCGCGCAGACAGGCCGTCTTGGCCGGCCCGCCCTACGACGGCCCCGCGAGGAGGCGGCCGGCTCAGTCGGGGCCGCGCACTCGCGCCGGGTGCTTGGCCCGGCTGGCCGTCGAGGGGGCGCCGTCGCGGGGACGCCGTCGGGGGCGGCCTCGGGCCCTCGGCGAGGGGCGCCGTGGGAGGCCCCGGCCCTGGGACTCGCGAGGCCGCGACGGGCGTGGGCGACCGCTCGGAGGTCCCCGTTTTCGGACGCCGGGCCGGCGCTGCAGGAGTTCGGAAACGAGAGCCTCCGCGCGTGGCCGTCTCGGGCCTCCCCGCGCCCTGAGCTCGGGCGCGCCCGGCGGGCCAGGCCCTGGCGCGGTCGCCTTCCGGCCGCGCGTGGACGGCAGCGGGCGCGGGTCCTTGCCGCGCGCCCCCTTCCTTCCGCTCGGACCACGGGGAAGACCGCCCTGCGTCCGGGCCACGCCGCCCGCGTCCCGCCTCGAGGGGGCCCTTCCCCGAGCCGGCGCGGCGCGGGCCGGCCTCATGGGACCCCCGCGAAGACCGCCGGGACGGTGCGAGCCCCGCGACGCGCGCGGAAGGCGCTCCCGGCCGCACGTGGCCACGCGGCCCGAGCGCGTCTCCAGGAGGGAGCCGGGCGGGGCCTGCCCGCAGCCCGAGTGCGCGCCGGGCCTTCGAGGGGCCTCCGGGGCGCGGGCCTGGTCTGAGATGGACGCCGCCGAGACGCGAGGACGGCCGGGCCGCTGGCCGTCTCCACGGCCCGTTCTGGAGACGCGAGGCCCCGGGAGAGCGCGCGGCGGCCGCGAGAGAGCCGCGATCGCCGACGGGGAGGCCTCGCGAGGCCTCGGGAGCGCGGGGCGGCCTGTTCGGAGCGACCCCGCCGTCTGCTCTCGGACCTTATTCGTTCCCGCGCGGGGTGTCTTCTCGCTTGATCTGGATCTCCACCCTCTGTGGTGACGCTGCTGTCACCTAGGTTTTGCAGTTGGGGAGAGACACAGGGAGAGTGGAACTCACATAAGGTCGCCCAGCTAGTGAGCGGCGGAGCCAAGACGTAAATCTTGGCAGCGTGACCGTGGAGCTTGTGTCCTTGACACTCTGTTTTTTTTGGCTCCCTGTGACACAGCTGGCACTGCTCTCGCCTTGGAGTCCCTCTGAAGCCAGAGAGAAGAATGGTGACCTGACACATCCTGCGCGGCGGCCTGAGGACTGAAGGGCACCCTTGGTCCAACCTTTCCCCTGTTGCCACTTTCTCCCGGACCGCAATGGGGACCGCGGCTCAGTCAAGCCCTCGGCAGGCACCGCTGTGGAACTGACCAAAAGGCGGGATGATTTGTCTGCTGTCATGAAACACGTGTTTCCTGACTGCTGGCCAGGGCTGGGTGGTGTCGTACCTGATTTAGTGGGCTGCTACTTGGCGAGCCGCCCGGCTTTTAAGGGACTCGCTCTGGCACCCGCCTCACGCGCCCTGTCCTTTCTGGTGTCGTCCTTCAGAAGCCACCCTGGACCCTGGGACCTTGGTGCCACTTTGCCTCTCTAGGATTTCAGTCTCTTTTTAGTCTACAATTCTGTAATTCTTCCTCCATTAATTCAGACCAAAAGATGATATAAAATGTCTTCTCCTTTTAAAATAAAACATTAGGGGTGGTTCTCTGAATTATTAGAGCCATGTCCCACACCAGAGAATCACCACAGAATGAGTACGCTTCAAGCTAGGAGTTCACTGGAAACAAGTTGTTGTATATGTCCCTGCTTTTAGGCTCTACGATTAGTACCTTTCATTGTTGGGTAATTTGTTATTTATGCTGTTTCTTAGTTCATAGCATGCCTTGTACTTGAAATTTAAAATCTTTTAAACAGCAAATTTAGACTTTTCAGTAAACTATCCCTGGACTTCTTCCATCTTTCCAAAGTTGTAGGAGTTTAGCATATTTTAAAATCAGTAGAGATGTTATGGAGGTGAGTCCAGTGTCCAGTGGGGGAATAGGTCAAGTGAACTTGAAGAAATTTTGAACTTTGAGATTCCATTGCTGTCTGGAATAGAAAACACAAAAGACCACGGTGCAAAATCCACAGATGCACATTCAAATGAATGAAAATGAATTCTGCTTCCGTGTCTTTCAGTAAGAGTAAATCACAACTTGCAATTTCAATATAATGCTTTTAAAATCATGATTTTTACTGGTAAGTTTTAAAGTCAGCCCATAGACTTTGAGGTTCTCAGGGACGAGCAGAATTGAAATTCATTCGGCTTGAAGAAAGCCTAGAAAGGAGATGGGGTGGCGGCTGTCATCTGCTGTAACTGATGCTGGGTGGGGGTGCTGCGTTGCTCTGTGGGTTCTTTCGACTCAGCCACAGGAAAGAATTTCAGAGTGAGTCCCAGGTAGAATTTAAGACAGAAATCTATTAGAAAGAGACATGACCAAAGGATATGGGTGCCTTAAGAGAAAGGACACATGCTTGCCTTTGAAAGAAGTTTTATATACTTTAACAACCATGATTAAGCAAAGAATGGTGGGCTGCAGGCATCTGGTCATGAATTTTGATGACCGTCTCTCCACTTTCTATGAGCTAGGAGCGGTGGGCTGCAGGTGTCTGGTCACGGGTTTTGATGATCATCTCTCAGCCTTCTAAGGTTACAAGGACCTTTAAAGGAATTAAGTTAGGACCTAACTAGATTTGGGCTTTTCTTAGAACATCATGGCTGTGTTTTGGGTAATTCCATATTGTTTCTGTGGTTTATGGCACGGGTAGCTCCACATTCCAGCCTACAAAGCAGTCAGGTCTGGTGTGTCTGGTTGGTCAGGTGGAGGTCGAATATCGGTAAGAAAGATGTCTGATCAGCTACCCTATTTTAATTTAAACTGCCTGCAAGAAACTTGTCTGTGTCTAACCTGCACTGAATGACCTACCTCTTATCAACACTGGCGTGAATTATTTACAGTTCTTTGATTACTGAGCAAAAACGTGAACCCCAGACCATGGAGCACCACATGCCAGGGAAGCAGATGCTTCCAGCCAAGGACATGTTTTTCTCCTTGGTGTTCCTCCTGGTGTCAGTGAATTTTTGACTGCTGGAGGTGGCTTTGGAGCAGTGACCTCTAGCAGCTGGGGGCCCCTCTGAGCCTAGCGGAATCTGAGTCTGAGAAAGTCCTGAGAAAGTTGGGTTCATCTGGGATTTTGATTCCACTTTGCGGAGGCCTAACGATCCCAGAAGAATAATAAATAACCAACATGACATTTCTTCTACTAAGTGCCAGGTGTTACTCTAAGCCCTTTACACGTATCAGCTTACTCAGTCCCACCTATGAAGTGGGTATTGTAATTCTCATCCCCATTTTGCAGATATGGAAATTGAGGCACAGGGAAGAGAAGCCACTCATCCGGACTCACACAGTGTAAATTTGTCAAGTAAACAATGGTACCTGGAGTTGTGCCCAGGCCAGCTGGCTCCAGAGTCCAAGGCTCCCCTGCCCTGCTGTGTGGCCTCTCTCCCTGGAAGAGGAAGCTGCAGGGCACAGTATGAGAACACTCAGCATGGCGTCCAGAGCTGCCCTGGACAAGCAAAGGTTGGGATGGCAGTGCTGAGTCTGCGTCTGCAGGCATCTGGCCAGTCCAGGTCAGAATCAGTTGGTCTCAAGAGTGAGCAATGCAGCCAAACCGCTTGAGACACTCACCATTCAGCTCCTACGCAATCTTCTCAGGACAAAAATGGCAGCCAGGTATGCCGTAGGCCAACAACTCCCAAACCGACATGTGCATAAGGCCCACCTGGGAATCGCTACAATGCACACTCTAACTCAGTAGGCCTAAGGTAAGGGCTGTGAGTCTGCATTTCAGACACGCTCAGGATGGTGTAGATGCTGACCACATGCTGGTGGCAGCACTCTTGAAAAAGCTGTGAGCTCAGAGTTGAGACTCGGGCTTCAGTCCCAACTCCAAGCTTACCCAGGCATTGTGACCCTGAGCGAGTCATGTCACCCCTCCGCCTCTTCATCTGTGAGCAGCAAGCGGGGCTTATCCAGTTGCGACCCCTTATAGACGTTTTTAGTGAAAACCCTTGTGGAAGGCAGAACAATAGTCCCATTATTCCGGTTGCTCATGTCCTAATCCCTGGAAGCTGTATGTGTGCTTTATTACGTGACAAGGGACTTAGCAGATAACTAGGGTTATGGACCTTGAGGTTGGAGGTCACACTAGATTACCCGGCTGGGCCCCATCCAGAGACACGAGTCCTAAGATTGAACACTCGCCCTGGCTGCAGGGAAGGAGAGAGGTGAAGGTGGAGGGAGGGAGAACTTGACTGTCTCTGTTGGCCTGATGTGGGAAGGAAGGGCCCCAGGAGCCAAGGCACTCAGCAGCCTCCAGAAGCTGGCAGAGGCGAGAAAGAGCTTCTCCCCGAGGCCTCCCGAAGGAGGGACAGCACCACCAGCACCTTCACGGCAGCCCTGCAAGACCCATGTGAGGCTTCTGAAATCTAGAATTGCAAGACAATACATTTGTGTTGTCTAAGACACTGAATTTTTTAAATAATTTGTTATAGTAAATTTTATTTAAAAACGATTATAACCTGTTGAGCCCAAAGATCAATGCTGGTAACAGTATAAACAGACCTTGGTTTTGGAGCATTTTGAGATGTGACATCAAGATTTTAAAAACTGGCAATTCTACAAGTTCCCCTTTGAGTTCTGAGAAAATAATTCTTGGTAAGGGGGCTCATATCTGTGAAAAATCCAGATGCATTGCCTACTGCATTTTTTTGTCCATCGTATACTAAAAAATACCAACTGAATATCAACTCTGAAATACACAGCTCATAGCAGTAGGTGCTCAACAAATACCGGTTAAACAATCAAGTGAATTTCAATCACACTTTACTAAATGTAGAGAATAGCAAAATAATAATGACAATACCCATTATTGATTGGGCATTTTATATGCTAGGCACTTGCTTCAGAAAAGGCATCATCAAAGTTTCTCCAGACCATAATGAAAGACATGTTTGCTGTTTTACTTATGTGGTTGCATATAATTTGGTCGTCAAAGCACAGCTGGAATGCACACCTAGGTTGGTCTGGCTCTAGAACCTCCAATCGCTGCCACTTGCGTCTGCTCCGAGTCATCAAGACAAAAGTCTCAGTCCCTGAGGAGCTCTCGTGCAGCAGAAAGATGGGAGGTAAAAGAAATGGTAAATGCCAAAGCAGAGGCGTAGGTGAACACCCAGCTCGGATACACCCAGAAGAGGGAAGCTCTGGCTGATCTCCTGAGGGGAGAGTAGAGAAAGAACCTTGGAACCGAGGACACAGGTTCAGAATGACTGTTGGGCCCTAAGTCGCCCCAACCTTTCTGGCGTAGGGCAGCCACCCCTGTTTTATTTGCATGGCTCCTCCTAGCCCGGCTTCAGGAAGGACACGGCATGGATGACTTTCTCTGCGTCATGGTGTCTTGAGGTCACACAGTCAGGGTGGGAGGTCCGCTGGGAGCCAAGACCCTCTGCCAGCCACGGACTCTGTATCTGGTGTAGACATGGGTCTTCGGGTGGAACTTCTGCTGGGCCGTCAGCTGGAACTGTGTGTGGTCTCTGCATGTAGCTGCTTGGGCTTACTCACAGCACGGTGGCAGGTTCCCAGAGGACCAGGTGCAGATCACACCGCCTTCTACAACCCAGCCTCGACAGACACATGGCATCGCTTTGCCCAGATGCGGGCTGGCCCAGACTCTGGGGAGGAAACACAGACCCACCCCCAAACTTGAACCTGGCAGGGGCACACAGCAGGCAGAGTGTGCAGAATGGAAACACCACTGCAGCTGTCCTTAGGCCCACAGACACCATGCTTGCTTCCCCTGGAAAGAAATCTGGGTGCTAGCAGCGACTGCCATGGCGGTTGCCCTGGGGAGGAGCTTTGAATTATGTCTGGCTGGCTTACAGGAGAAAAAAATGAGATTTAGTCTACATTTTCATCTGCTCTTCAGTGTAGCTCCTGGATACATATCCATGTCTCCTCCATCCAGAAGACAAAGGTTGGGCTTGCAGGACCGTCCGTGGCAAAAGGACGTGGGAGTCAACTGTGACCCATCACCAGCAGCACAGTCTGGGTCAGAAGGGGAGACTCACCCCCAAACAGGGCTGGCATGACCTTGACCCCCCCACCGCAGCAAGACTAGGTAGCTGGGGGGGGGTCCAAGAGCAGGAGTGGTACACGCCAGGACGGGCATGCCAGGCGGCTCAGGGTCGTGCAGTGATGGCAGTTCCTCCATTTGTGTGTCAGACTCCACCAGGGTCGTCATGGCAACCCACCTGCCTGGTCGCTGAGCTGAGACAGGATTCCCTTAGTAACCGAGACACCCGGGAGATGATGCTTAAAATAATCCTTTATGCCCAGACAAAAATGCCTTTGCAGTTTTATTAGCTGTGAAGCATCATGGAGCCTGGCTTTCACTCTCACTTTATTTTGAAATGGAACAAAATGGCTTTTTAAAGCGGGATTTCCAACCACTGGCCAAAGCACACCTTTCATGGATGCCACGAGCTCACCTGTGAGGTTCTGAGAGCATGCTGCTGTGTGGGTTACCTTCAGGTGGGCCAGGTGGTCTCTGTGGAAGTCACGGGCTCCATCCAGCTCTTCTCCATTTCCTGTTGAAGTCCCACCCTCTCAGTGGGGCTAACGGTCATGCTTGGAGGATTGAGCACGCTGGCCTTGTAGCCTGGCGTCCGCCGGCCCTCCCTGCTTACACAGCCTCCCAGCCTTCCTCGCCTGCCAGTCCTGCCAAGGCCGCCCCTGCACGAGGATGTCCTCATCGTCGAAGCTCCAGCTGTCCCCCCTCCTCTCCCAGCTCTGACCATGTGTATGGGTAGTGACGGTCTTGCACGGTAGTCCTCTCTCCTGTTACACGCAGCGAGGCGACTCTGGTTTACAAGTCACGTCTTCTCAGAACAACCGCAAACTCTCGGAAGGCGGGCCGTCCTGCACACTGTCTCAGCTCTCCCAGAAACCCCCATTTCTCATCAGAGATCCAGAAACGCGTGGGAATCTTAGTGGTGATGGTCGCACAGCTTTGTGCATGTCGAGAAGCCACTGAACCGTGCATGTGGAAAGGGTGACTGACGGAGTGTGAGCCACACCCCAACACCAAAAATTCAAGAATATGTGGAAGTCGGTGCGATGCACTGAGAGTAGCTGGAATGGCCACACCCAGGGCAGCACGGGCAACCCAAGAGTCTGGGCTTGGGGAAGGGCCTGAGGGTGGATCCCCAAACCTACAGTGAGAGAAGGTTCTGCCTCCTCCTCCACAGCTGGGAACAACCTGTTTTTTTTAGAAGGGTGTGTCTGGGTTCAGACCCTGCCTCTGCCACTACTTCCATGCCCCTGGGCGAATCACTTAGCTTCTCAGAGCTTCCTTGTCTTTAAAATTCGATAAAAAGCCCCTCCTTCCCAAGGCAGCAGTGCAGGCGGTAGAATGGCGCATACAAAGTGCTCACTGCAGTACCTAGCACTGCGTGAGGACCCAAAGTGCTGACCCAACACTGCTAAGCAAATCTCCACTCACTTCTTATATATTCGGGTCATTGTGAACGTGCTTGCTTGGTGCTCGCCTGACTCTCTCGCTGGTGTTTCGGCTTGAGTCATCCGCCTGGACGTGGGTGCATGAGATGTGCCATCCCGTGGAGGTTCTCTTGGCGTCCTGTGCCCTTTGTCAGCACGTCTGCCGACTTCCTGTTAACACTGTGGAAACAAAATGCAAAAGTGATGCAAAAGCGGAGTTCTTGGGGTTCAAAAGCATCATGATCCTCAACGGCACCCGCGAGGCAGGACTCCTCTCTGGACGCGGCGCGATGCCGCAAGCCCCCTCCCCTCTCTTCCTTCTGTCTCTTTCTTGCTCCTTGAAATTCAGAGTCTGCAGCCCAGGAGCACCGGGGAATGTGAGTCTGCAGACTCTTTCTTGGGAAAAAAATAAAAACAAAAAACAGGTTTCTTCAAGTGAGTCTCTCAGGATGCGAACAGTAATTCGTGTGAGAGAACATGGGTTCTCTGGCAAAGAAACTGCTGTTAGGCCATAACGTTAGTAATAATAGTAATAAAATGCTCATCATCAACTCCTTTTGAGCCACTTACACAGTATCTGATGCTATGCTCGATGCTCTGCAAATATTATGTCATTTAATCCCTACAACAGTCTACGAGGGAGTGCTGTGGCAGGAGAGGGCAGGTGACTTGTCCAAGACGGCAGAGCTGGGACACGTCCCGGGCAGAGCCATCCATCCACCTGGGATAGCGGGTTGAGAACCTAGGCACCCTGGCTACCATCATTGTCTCCACTCCCTCAGCCCTTGTGTCTGCTGTCTAGGGAGACTGAAAGCAGGAGTTATTTATAAGCATCTCCTTGCTTAAGTTGTGGCCAGCAGGAAAGGGGAAGTGATCTTTGAAATGAAATATCATTGAGATTGGAAATCTCTAAATGTAAACTGTCGTTATGAGTGGGCAAGTTCTTTGCAAAAAGAAGCCTGTGCCTTGGCCAGAGAAGAAACTAGGATGAATCTGGCACTGATTCTTTGGGAAATTGGCACCTGCACTGGGGACATTCTCCCATGAGCACTGAGCCCTGGGAGGTCTCAGCAGTGAAGGGTGCTGGTCATCATGGATGCTTCTTGGACGCCAAAGCAGAGTGGCCTCTCTGAGGAGGACAGTGAAGCCAGGCTGTGGGACCAGGAGCCATCTCCCTCAGACTTCCTTTGGTTCCCCTCAACTTCCAGTGAAGGCGGAAATCACGGTCCAGTGACCTTCCTGCTTCCAAGAACATGAGAGATTTGACTTGGATGTTGCCATTGTTTCCTGTGGATGCGTGTGAATCATCTTATTCCAAGTCCTGACATAAACAATGCAGAGAGCCATCAAGTCCTGGGCACCAAGGGGGATAATGGGAGTGGTCAGCGGAGGAGCCTGGGAGGAGCACGTGGGTTCCTGAGTGGGAGGACAGGAGGACATGGTCACGGCCTGCCTGCCGCCCTTTCCCTGCAGACCGACTCGAGCAGTTCCACCCAGGCTTCGACAAACTGCATTCCCTTGAATTCTACCCCGGCCCACGGAAGGAAGTGAGGCCCATGTCGGTGAATGGGCAGCATGTTGCTTCATTCAAATATCTAGGCGCCTTCTCGGCTCCAAACCCCCCGAGCCCTCCCTGCCTGTGTGCTAACCCTGTGGGGAAGCCACAGACCAACCCTCTGCTCCAGGGCCCAGGGCGGAACTCTTGCCACAAAACACCCATGGAAAAGCCATGTCATCCCGTTAGCTTGGATGCTTCTCAGTCCTGCCAGGGCTCAGAGGCCAGGCGGAGGTCATGGGGACGGGGCCCCGCGTGGCTGGAGAGGCAGAGGCAGGATGGCCCGCAGCTGTGCCTGGGTCCACCTGCCCACCACGCTTCACGGTATCCCATTAGCTTAGCCGCTTCTCATCCCTGCCAGGGCTCAGGGACCAGGAGGAGGTCACGGGGATGGGGCCCTGCATGGCTGACCACGCCTGGTCCTCCGGCCCCACCATACTTCCTGTCTGCCAGGGCCAAGCCGTAGCAGGCAGAGACCTTTGTTCCAAGCAACAGAAACCCAGCCTCCGCTGGCGCGCTCAAAGGAGGCGTGTAGGCTTCTGCGTCTGTGCCAGCGGCCTCTTGCCTCAGGCCGGGCGGGGCTTGGTCTTGGGATGCGGCCTTCCTCTGTTCCCCTTTTTCTCTCTCGGCTCTGCCTCCCTTCCAGGAGGTGCTGGGATGGCCTCCCGCATGCGCAAGCTCGTGTCCTCACAGAGCAGTGGCTCCCCGGAGGTCTCCCAGCTGGAGACAGCCCGGCCAAGGTCCTGGGCTTGGCTTCCTCGGCAGGACCCCAGGCACACGTCGGCCACGAAGCCAGCCCCTGGTTGAGGGCCATCGAGTTCTCTGGATTTTGTGTTTCCAGCTCACTTCTTTTGCTGCCAGGCTCTTGCCCATCAGGCCGCCAGGGACGGCTTGCAGACCACTTGCCGTGTGCCCTGTGCCGAGTGATGCACTTCACACATGTGTCTGCTTGAGTCCTCGCAGGAACTCTGGGAGGTAGGCAGTCGAAAGGAGGGACCCCGAGAAATTCAGAATAAACCTAGTTCCCATTTTGCCTCGGCATAGCTGTTTTTGCTTTGAATCTAGCACAGGTTAGATGACACAGATAGGTACATCTCCAATAGGCAGGTTTTAGGAAGTGTTCTTGGCAGATCAAAGGAAAACTCCATCAGATGCAAGGCAAGGACAGCCCAACCTTTCAATTCTGGGTTCAGCATAATCATCTCCAAGAGACTTTCAGGTCCCTTAGGGAAGGCAGAAGCCGAAGATCGCCCCTTTGCTGGCCGAAGCCACAGAAATGACCATAAGCCCAGCTTGTTGCTAAGGAGCCTGTGGAGGGGAAGCGTCTGGCGGGTCTCTGGCAGGAAAGACCCCTCCCCTTGTCTCCTCCGTCTGGCCCACCACCGTGGCAGCGATCGTGACTAACCCACCATTTGCCTGCTGTCCATCTCCTGACGTCAGGACCTGTGCTCACCTGCTCCTTCGTGATGTGGGCAGACCGCCACCCCATCACCTTAATGACTTTCCCCCATCAAAGGGAAGGATTCCAAGGACTCACCCACGAGCATCCAGTGGCCATTGCCTTGCTAAGCTATGGTGTGGCCATGCGCTCTTTGAGCTAGGGCCAGGCTATGTTTCCTTAAGCTTTGGCCCTCTCTCCTATCTTGGGGAGGTGAATCTTCTCTCTCTCTCCTAGTTTTTAAATCAACTGTATTTCCCAGTCTAACTTCTGTGCAACTCTGCATCTTTCTTGCAGCACCGGATGGCACACCAGACACCTCCCATCCCCAGCGGGCCTGGCCTGACGTTCTGGTGGCCTTGCTGGGAGCATGCCCTATCAGCACGGCTGTCTCCATTTTGCAGGTAGGAAAGAAATCTCAGTTGACATTCACTGGAGAACAGCTGCCTGCCTGATGCCAACACGTTTGCTCCGGGCCATCACGATTCTGCCTCCTCTCGGAGGGCCAGTCCGGCTTATCATTCGTCCTTGCTGAAATGGGGCCTCCTAAGGGAGACTGAGGCCTGCGGGAGAAAAACTGAGTCCCAGGGGAAATCAAAGACTCAAGTTTTAGGCGGGGTAGCTCAGGTCAGCTCATTTTGAGCCTGGGATATTAAACAAAGAGACGTAGACAGAATGTGGGGGTGATTTCTGAGCAGTGGCTGTCTTTAATGATATTTTTAGCCACTTTCAATTCACTTGCCTCATATTAAATTCTGAGCGAATTAGTCTAGATTATGAAATGATTTTCTCAGTCTAATTCAATTCCTGTGGGCATGCCCATTTTCATATCCCGCCCTCCGGCCCACCCGGGCTGGGCATCTGGGACTCTGACTGCTTTCCTGACGCAGGAATCTCGGTCCCAGCGGACCCCAGTGTCACAGGATTTACCTCCGGCCTGCTCACGAATGCAGGAAGTTCCTCCGCATTCTTATGTTACTGGGAAAATCATTCAATATGCAAGAGAAATGAGACGACCTTCCTTTTGAAATATGCCCAAACTCTTCATCACCAGTGGAAGAAGTTCCCGTGGGAGACCCTTCCCTCCAGCAGTCGGAGTGGGAGCATCAAAGGGAGAATGTGTCAGTCACCTAGGGGGGGCCCGGTCAGCAGGTCTGCTTTCCATTTTACAGATGTGAAGGCCAGTAGGAAAGGACACTGGGACACTGTAAGAACCCGAGACATTTTAAAATTTATTTTTCCCCTCATACATTCCAGAGCAAGACTCGAGAAATTATTCCAGAGCTTGAAGCCATGTTGACTTTCTGGGGAGAAGCATGAGAGCCGCCACCAAGGCTGCAGGGCCGGGACCCCGCTGTGTTCTGGGCGTCACAGAGCCAGGCAGGCGTCGAGGGCACCAGCGCTCCTCTGGGGACGCCCCCTGGGGCTTTAAAGCTGGAAAGCGCGGCAAGCTTAATGAGGTAGGAAACGCACGCAGCGCTTCAGTGTGGCGGTCAGCCGCGGCCTTCTGCTGTCCACGCTAACGGCCCGGAATGTCCAGGGGCCCAGCTCAGGGCCAAATCCCAGCACTTCTCTGTGATGTCTCGTCTAACCATGCCGGTGGCGGGCCTTCACCTCAGTGGCACGGAGACGGCCTAGACGCCCATCGACCCTGAAGGGGAGAAAGCGTGGAATGGGGATCCACGTGGGCCGTTGTCGGCAAATACGAAGTCTTGCTTTGTTTCGTTTGAGTCGGAGTCTCGCTCTGTCGCCCAGGCTGGATTGCAGTGAGTGGCATGATCACAGCTAACCACACCCTTGACCTCCTGGGTTCGGGCGATCCTTCTGCCTCAGCCTCCCAAGTAGCTGGGACTACAGGCATATGCCATTGCACCCGAATCTCTTTTTGCCCTTTTTTTGTAGAGACAAGGTCTGGCAGACAAGGTCTGGTAGAGACAAGGTTTGCCTGGGCTGGTCTTGAACTCCTGGGCTCAAGCAGCCCTCCGTCCTTGGGCTCCCAAAGTGCAGGGATGGGAGGTATGAGCCACTACGCCCAGCCATATGTGAAGTTTGTCAATGAAATTTTTGTAAATGATCATGAGTTTTTTCTTTTTCTGCTAGGAGTTGTTAAGTAACAGTACATCTGATAACTCATGACTTCTTAGGGTAAATGCAGTGTCCAATTTTGTCTTTTTTGAGTCACAATTTCCTCTGTTGACTCTGTTTCAGGAAAACTTTGTTAAGCGCTACTGTCTGCTCTTGGGAATTAAGCAAGGACGCTGTGTCTGCAGTGGCGGCAGGGCTGTGGGGGTGTGGCATAGTTTAAAGACAAATGCCGCCACCCCGAAATGTGTCCACGAGACACAAAGGCACGAGGCGGTCAGCAGGGAGACCAGGGGCCACACCCAAGCGAGCGTGAGGATGGGCTTGGGGGAGCTGGCTGAGAGACCGGATGGCCGGCGAATCCAGAACATTCCAGTGCGTGTGTTTAGTTGACGCCTAACATGGCATATGTAACATAGAACTCTTTGTTTTAGAGTGGACAGCTCAGTGGCGCTTAGCACATTTGCCATGTTGTGAGCCTCCAGCTTATCGGTGTGAGGCAAGTACGTCGAAAGAGTGATTAAAGAAAATCCATTGGGGGAAGGAAGGAAAGACTGGCCCTAAAGAAGAAGCGGCAGCTCTGTTCTCTTGCAGGCCCCTGGTAAAACCCCAGTTGGAGCTTATCGGGCTCTAAGAAGCAGTTTAGGGAGTTTGAGCTGTCAGTCCAGGTCGGGGCCTTGAGACGCAGATTGTTGGCACTGTTGGGGGCTGCTG
This sequence comes from Cephalopachus bancanus, assembly GCA_027257055.1. NCBI lineage: Eukaryota > Metazoa > Chordata > Mammalia > Primates > Tarsiidae > Cephalopachus > Cephalopachus bancanus. The sequence continues at coordinate 1,115,526 of JAPVLO010000177.1, read as the reverse complement.
GTCCCGTGGCCTTGAAGGGCAGATGTCTGCACTAAACCAGTCACTGTCAGGATGTTGTTACTTGCTTGTCTCTGAAATGCATCCTTAGGAAAGCAAACATTGACAGTCAGAACCAGGACATGATCAGCCACGTTGCTTTGGGATGTGGCCTCCGGAAAGCAGATATTGGCAGGAAAGCGATTGGTACCAGGAAGCTGTTAGAGCAGTGTGAGCTTTCTGGGCCGTTGCAACTCTGTGCTCACTTTGTGAGCGTCACATGATGAGTTGTTTTAACTACAACCTCCTCTCCATCCCCCGACAGGCCCTATCAGTCGGGTTCCACAACATTCATGCCCTGGCGGGGGATTTTTGATGGAAGGCTGGGGAAGTTTGGGAGACATCTGGGTTGGGTCATTGTATTGCTTCAGGCTTGAGAAACTGGCCACTTTCTCCCGTATTGCACGTTCTCTGTACTTAATAACGTTTGCCCCGAAATCCTCGTGCTAAAATGAGAGTGCCGGTGGGAGGCCGGTTAGCGCACCAGAACTTGGTTTGCGCTTCGGGCCGCGCCTCTTGGAAGGCGGTGGCGGTGGCTCTGCTCTACCTTAAGGGTCCCTTTCCTGGACGGGCAGCTCCAGCCCACTATCCTGCACGCTCCGATCACGCACGACAGGGCCGAGGGTGCGGCAAGAGAGGGTCTGCTCTGGAGCAGGAGAGGCCCCGGAGAGGAGAGACTCTGACAAAGGATGCGTGGGGCGGGTGGCAGGGAAGTGCTTGGTAGGGTCCGGGGTGGGCAGGGAACCCAGGGGGGCTTCTGGGGGGCGTCGGGCCCTGAGCACGTCTTCTGAGACACATGGACGCGACTTGGGTGAAAGGGCATGCGGCGGAGCTCAGCAACCGCGGGGTGAGGGTGTGTTGGGCGGTGGTGCGGGTGGGACAGCCGTGGGGGGGCGGGATCAGGCGGTGACACACGCGTGCTGTGTTCAAGGTCACACTCAAGAGCTGGGACTCGGCTCGGAAGGTGGGGGAGCCCCTAGAGGACTGGAAGCCTGGCTGTGAGATGCTGGGATTTCGTTCTTGGCCACACTCTGGCTGTGGCATGGAGGGCAGGTCAGGTGAAGATAAGCCAGGCATTCAGACTTGGGGAGATTTTCTTTAAAATGAATGAAGTGAGCCTGTCCCCTTGAGAAAAACAACAGACAGCAATTGTTGCTAATGGTAGCATTTGGGCTTTCTAGCAGAGATCAGAATTTCAGAAAACCTGAATCTCTTGCCATAGCCTGAAAGATTCACGATACTTAAAGACTGGTGAGACGGGCGGAGCTATGGCCCACCGACGGACCACAGGGTTATTTTTTGTTGTGAAATGACCAGTGCTAGCATCTGAAACACTGAATAGCAGGTGGATCAATGTTGGGAGCTGGCCATGGAGGTCCACCTGAGTGTTAGGGATCCAGGTGGGCTGTGGACCCTGAGACCACCAGGATGAGTTCAGGAGCTGATGGCCCATTCCCTCTTCCCTTCTTTGCTGTTTGGCACATCCCACTAGCAGGGACTTTGATGATCTAAGCATGAAGTTCTGAGAGTATGACAGGCGTGGCTTACTTTAGGATCCATCGTTCCCGTTTCTCACAGACTGTGGTTTCGGCTTTAAACTTAACATAATTCAAACTCAGGTCACATTTGGGAGCCTTTAATATGGTACAAGCTTCTTTATAAGATTTAAAAGTATATTTGTAGAATTAGTATATACATATAAAGTGCTGTTTCAACTTTAATAATATAGATAATTATCTAGAGTTACTAGAAATGGCCCAGCACGAACTTTGGGCTGGGCCACATTCCTAAGGGCCCAGCATGATCTTTTGACTGGGCCACATTCTTTAGGAACTGGTTTGAGCTATGGTTGAGAGTTTCTATAGTGTAGGTAGAATTAGCGTAAAATAGAGAGGAATTGGGATTTAGGTTGGTCATTAGGTGTTGTGCATGCATAAGTTTTAAAAGTTATTGATTATTAGAATATTATGATATTAGAATTGTTGTGTTGCTTTTGCGAAATATTAACCAAGCATGAGGAACAGTGAGATAGTTTTGGGATCCTCCTTCCTCATGCTTGGGGAAACACCTGGTGGGTGGGGGATGCCCCTCATGTACCTGGCTCTATGTTCACGTAAATGTCTTGTGATTTAATTGGGATTGCCCTTCCTCTTACTCCAGGAAACACCTGGTAGGTGAGGGATGCCCCTCGTTCACCTGACTTTGTGTTCATGTAAAAGTTTTGTGATTTGATTGGGATAGTTCTTCCTCATGCCTGAGGAAACACCTGGTGGGTGGGAGACGCCCCTCCTGCACCTGGCTTTGTGTTCACATGAAAGACTTGTGAGACTGTCTGTGTAAAATTTGGGGATAAATACCCGCTGTAACTTCCAATAAATGGCTTCTACTCAATTCGTTGAACAGTTATCCACTTTCTTTCTCTTTATATCTATCCCTCCATCTTTCTTTCTTTTAATATCCATCCCTCCTACAGAATCGGCTTCTGTACTAGATGGAGTCCAGTCTCTTTCTTTCTCTTTATTTCTCCAGAATAATCACTGATGCCACCACACCTTCCAAGGGACCCTCTAAATCTCTCTGCAGGGGCTGGCCCCCACAGATCAATGTTTCTCAAATGACAGCGTGTGGTGCTATGAAATCATGCCTGGGTGAGAGAACCATGGAAAATGCCAGGAAGGTTTTATTGATACGATTCCACATGGTGGCTCACCTCTAAAGACCCGCTGCTTCTTGAACTTGGGTCTGATGATAAGAAGCAGCGGCAGCACAGCTATCCGGTCATAGCCGACATACCCATGTGAGGCCAGATCGCCGACACTGCACTTCAACCGAAGCCTCGTTTCACAGCAGGTTGAAGGCAGAGGTGGTAGGAGAATCCCACGGTCTTTTATTAAGTGAGACACTCAAGAGTTGCAAAATCATCCAACAGTGCTGCTCTTCTTATTTCGTGCTTATGAAAGTATTTATGTTAACATGTAATGGGTAATCTATTATCATTTAAAGGAACTCATAAATTATATCTCACATTTAAGAATTTTGAATGCAACACATATCGATAGATGTAAACCACAGAAATGATCTCTTTGGGGCCTTCAGGGGTCTTGGAGGGCGCACGCTACCTCCCGAGGCCCGACGGAGGACAGACACCCCTGGACCTGACTTGGGCTCGCCCTTGGGAGGCAGAGCCAATGTGGGCCTGGAGGTGTTTTTCCTTCAACGTCAACAGTTTGGCCTTTGTTGTGCTTAAAGTAGTTACTGGATTTTGAATGAGATTTTAATATTTATGGGTAGGTAGATTTTTTAAAATTCATTTTCAAATGTTATTTTAAAGATGGGTACAATTCAGGGTTGGGCACACAAATGGTCATCGTGCAGGCAAAGTCTGGGCCTCCCTTTGGGCCCCACTTCAACAGACGGGTGGGTTTTACAAGAAACACCAGCGTCTTCCATTCTCTTCTGCAGGCACCTTCCCCTCTGCCCCCATCCTCCGTCTGTCTTCTCACCTCTCTGCTGACACCTGTTCGTCCCCAGTTATCCGCGCGGCCTGCTCAGCCCCGGACAGCATCTGTGTCTCTAAGGTCCCCTCTAAACGACCTCCTCCTCAAGAAGTCGACGAGATCTCGTAGCCCAAGAACCTTCCCCTGCTCCCAGGGGATGCTGCATGTCACACGACACCAAGGACCCACAAGAAGAAGTCGGGATCATCAGGTGAGATGGATGTTTCCGAATTTGGGGCAAAGGTCTGTTTTGAGACTCATTTTTCTCACATTTCCTGATAGTCTACGGCTCAGTATGGCAAGTGAATGGGTGCAGGGACAGGAGGGGAGCTGGCATGGGAATTATGCAATGGGTCTGGGTTTAGGAGCCGGAGCATTTGTACTCAAATCCTGGCTCTGACCTGTGATCGCAGGGCGATGTTGGTTACCTGCCAACAGGTAGAGATACCAGCAGATTCTTGAGAATGACGTGGTGTCTCCGTTTCCCTATCTACACGACAAGACCCTTAATATGACCCATCTCATGGGGATGCTGGGAGGACATGAGGTTGTATGCGACGAGCACTTAGAACAGTACTGGTGCACAGTGACTCCTTGTTAACCAAGTATTTGTGCCCCTCTGACATTCCTATGTGGAAGTCCTGACCCCAGTGTGATGGTATCAAGAAACTCTGGGAGATAACCAGGTGTAGATGAGGCCGTGAGGGTGGGTGCCTTAGAAGAAACCAGAAGCCTTGCTCTGTCTCCCTGCCATGCACTGCTATGTCGTCAGAAGATGGCTGTCTGCAAGCCAAGAAGAGAGCCCGCACTAGAAGGCAAACTGGCTGGCACCTTGACCTTGGACTTCTCAGACTCCAGAACCACGAGAAATGCATTTCTGTTGTTTAAGCCACCCACTGTGTGGCATTTGTTATTATAGCAACCTGAGCTGACCAAGATACCCTCTGGGTAATTGCTAGATATTCTTTTTATTATTCTTTTGAACTGAGTTAAATCAGGCTATGAAAGGAAAGGAAACTGCCACAAGGCTCTGCCAGGCAAGCTGGACTCTGTCCTCCCTCCTGTCTTCCAGATCCCAGGAGTCCTGACGTGCAGGTAGAGATCCCAGCAGATATTTGAGATATATTGATTTGAGGGTCACACTTAACCTACCTGTTAAGTCTACAGGGGCTTAAAGTCTACTCAGGAGACACGTTAAGAATTCTATCCATTTGCTCATTTATTTTGCAAGTTATCTCTGTGTTTATAAAACAGCTATTGACTGCTTGCTATGTTCCCAGAACATAGATATAGGATTCATGTCCTGGCTTGGGTTTAGAAACAACCATGGGACATTTCTGTAGTGTAGTCCCTAAATAGTTTAGGCCTCTGTGTGTGAGAAGTAGTGATCCGTATGCGTCCACTAGACTGTGAGAAAGCTATTTCTAATCAGAGGCCACATCACCAACGTGAAGTAAATCACTGGGTTTTTTCCCCCTCTTTTAATTTTTATTTAAAATTGTGGGGTACTATTCAGGACTAGGTATACAAATATTCATTGTGCAGGTACAGAAACAAAGAGCCGAGTGTCACACGTTCTCACTCACAAGTGGACCCTGAGCAACTGCCGTCAATCACTGTGAGCACTCACCTTAAAAATAGAAACAAGACCACAACGCTTAGAAAGAATTCCGTAAGTACCCAATTTATTCATAAAATGATACAGTTTAAATATTATGATATTTTCCAGTCATACATTTTTGCCATCATTCCAAAATGTTGTGCATTTAGTTGACATGTATTTGCAAGATTAGGCTCTATAATTATAACTCGGGAGATCATACAAGGCAATTGATTTGCTTGTTACTGCCGCTCTCCTTCAAACAAATGACACATCAATGCATTTTGCCTTGTAATTCACTTCTTCATCTCTCTGACCCCAAATAAGCTCCACTTTTTGTGCTTTTTGTGCTTGTAAGACACTTGTTTATTTTTCTGCGAGGAGGTTAGACGAGTGACATACACTCATGCTTTCGGTTCAAGACTGGCCAGCTTACACCGGAATGAAGCGACAGCCCCAGCACTTCTGCTCGGAGGGCTTGCTCTCAGAAGTGGCGGGTGGAGCCTGAAAGGAGCTCCACGGAGCACCCAGGGGTCACCTGGTGGATGGGCCTCGGGGGAGCCTCACCCAGGCCACGGTCATAGCTCCAGTGAGGACTCTGGCGGGTCACCTCACCGAGGCCGGCCACGCCGCGAGGAGCACCCCTCACCTCGTGGAAGGATGAGGTGTGACTACAAAGCCACGAGACTGACCCAGGTGTGCTGCTCCTAGGGTCAGGCTCACAGCTTTCTGCTCTCGCCTCGGAGGCGGCAGGGACTTCCACTGCTGGGGAGGAAGCGCCGCCCTCAAGAAGCCGGGAGCCACCCTGCTCTGGTGGTCCCTTCTGGCACCCTCTGTCTCTTGGGCAGCCCTGGGCTACCTCAGTCTCTCCTGGGGCCGTTAGAGATGCAGAGTCTTGGGCCCCCCCCCGCCAGCTGGCTGCATCCAGCTGCCTGGGTGATCTGCGTGCATGGTGAAGCCTGCTGGGTACAGGGCTGGATGCCCCTGGCCCGCTTCTAAAAGGTCACCTGAGGCAGATCGATCCCCTCTTTAGTAGAGAGACCGTTTCCAGCAGGGAGCAATTATAGGTAACAGCTGCAAAAACTGAGGGCGTTTTTGTTGTTTTAAACATGCAAAATACAGTCCATGCATCTGCCATTTTGAAAAGTGTCTCACCCTGTAGCAGATAAAACCAAATATGTTTTGGCTATCAACATCCAATAAATGTTTCAAAATGCTTTACAGTGTAAATATAATAAGAAATTTAGCAAAATGTCAACAAACCTGTATAAAAAACAGATACAGATACCATTTTATTTCAAGGCGACATGCTGTAATGTAAATAGTAAGTTATTATTATTTGTATTTCTTTGTAAAAAGTCTCTTTAACAAGGCAAGGGCTTATGAGATCCAGGCCTCGGGGCTACACATGCAAGAAAAATGGCCAGTTAGTTAAAAATCACCAAAACGTGCTATTTTGAAATGTGTATGTGTGGGTTTTAAGTACAGGCGTTGTGGGAGTGTTGGACGTTACATGCTAGCAGGAGTGGTGTTTCGGGCCCCGTGGAGGCCCGGGGGTCACGGTGCCAGCGTCCTGGACGACTCGTACACCTCCGACGAACACTTTGGCTTAATCCCTTTGCCGTTGTAATAGTCCACGACTTGGTTGGGGACTTCGGCCAACACGCTCTTTGCCAGGGCAGCGGGAGAGGCCTGCGGGGAAGAAGAAGTCGTCACGGCTGTGGCTTCTGCTCAAGGAGGTCTGATCCACACTCAGCCTCAAAGGTCTGGGCCCTGCTCTGAGCAGCTACGTCTCATCCGGTCACTCATTCACTCATTACTTGGTGAGGTCTGATCCGAACGAGAGTTGTCAGATTGTTGGAAAATGGACCTTTAACTTCAGGGTCATTTTTAATGCCTGTTTTAAACTGTAAAACCCTTCACATCTGAAGATGGACCGAGGTCGGGAGCCAGATCGAACTGTCCTGCAGTCCAGCTTCTAGTGCGCATTTTGCCTTAGGCCCTCGTGCATGGCCCGGGTGCTACGCTCTCGCCACGGGAAGGTCACCATCACGTGAGGGGAGCTTGGCACAGTCAGCATGAACGCCACTATGAGGTAGAACGCGAGACCAGCCACAGAACCACATGAGACTAGCATCACGCCATGGGCAAACTGATTAGCAATGGAGACTCTCGGACTCAGCCCAGAGCCACAGAGTCAAAACCTGCGTTTTAACGTGATGCCCGGTGATTACATGGAGACTCTCGAACCCAGCCCAGAGCCACTGAGTCAGAGCCCATGTTTTAATGTGATGCCTGGTGATTCGTATGTATATTGAATCTGAGAATCACGGCTCTAGAGAGTTACAGGTGTGGTGGCCCCAGCAAAGGAAACAGAGGCTGGGTTACCTTGGAGGCTTCCAGGAGGAGATGGCTTTCAAGCTGGGCATGTTTTTAAGGCACAGAGAAGAGGGAGAGGGATGGCATTTGGCCACTCCAGGGACGGCAGTGAGTCATCTGATGGGGCAGAAGGGACTGTGTGTGTGTGTGTGTGTGTGTGTGTGTGTGTGTGTGTGTGTGTCGGGCATGCAGGGTTGGTAGGGCCTTTGGCTGGAAAACGAGTTTGAGGTCCGGGTGGAGACTGGGAACAGCCTCCCATTCATTCAGCCTCTGTTCTGTCAGCACAGTGGATCTGCTGCATGACTTGGGGCAGGAGCACAGGACCCGGGAGCTACAGCAACGACTCTGCATCACAAAGAGGCTGAGGCTGAAGCCGCTCGTTGACCCTGGAGTCAAGAGCTGCCTCTGACCCCTGACTCGGACACTGAGCACTGGCGGGACCCCTGGACAGGGAACGTCCGTGACCCGGGCCTCGGTAGCAGCTGCTGTCCAAGAAGCTGGAAACTTGAGACAGAACTGACAAGTGTTTGCACCACCAAAACAAAGAGGGCTGGACTGGAGCAGGTATCCTGGCTTCTGGTTCTTTCTTTTCTACGTGGCTTGCCACTTGACCCTTCAACTGCTCAGCCCCAGGGTTTTAGAGGCAAAATAGAAAATAGTAAAAATCCACTCTGTCTCACAGGATCTCAAAACAAGAGACACACATCTTTAAAGCAATCTGACAGCACCGGGGAGAGCTCTTCCACAGGGACCTCTCACATTCCAGAGGTGCCCAGCACATTGGTCACTTGGGGCCCACAGACACCCTACTGTTGCACAGATGCCTGCTGAGGGCTGAGCAGCAGGTCATGGTCGTGTGTTCACTGGGGCTGAGACGAGAATGCTTTCCGCCCTTCGCTCCTGGGCCAGCCCTCCTGACAGCGGGAAAGACAAGCATTTCATTTCCCAGCCTCCCTGGCATCCAGGGATGGCCATGTGACCCAGTTTCATCCTTCGAGATATAAGTGGAAGTTTCCCGGGGGAAGCTTTTTGGAAAGTTTTTCCTTCCTGGCTGAAGGAGACAGTCATGACTGACTGTTTCCCGTTCCTTCCTTTCTCTCTTGGACCAGGAAGCGATAGTGATTCATCCTTTTTATCAGCATGTGGAGCACCTCGGGGGCTCACAAAACGCTGGCCCTGACCGTGTAATCACCGATGCCAGCAGCCACAGCCCCTTACTTCTAGCTGCCCCAAAATCTGTGTTGGTATTTGCATGATCCAGGTTTTCTCAGCCTGGGCACTGCTGACATTTGGGCTGGACCATTCTTTGTGTGGGGCTGTCCTGTGCACTGTGAGATGCTTAGCGGCATCCCTGGCCTCTCTGCCCACCACACACAGGCAGCAAACACCTGTCACCATCAAACACGTCTATAGATATTGCCAAACGTTTCCTGGGGAGCAATGTCACCCCTGGTTAAGAACCATTATGTGATACAACGTGAGTTGGGTCTGCTATTACCTACAGCCAGAAATATTCCTAAACAAGACTGTCAAATAGAATTGCCTGTGATGATGGAAATATTCTATATATGCACTGTCCAATATGGAGATTGCCTGCCACGTGAGACTTTTTCCTTGAGTCGGGGTCTCCCTCTGTCGCCCAGCCTGGAGTGCAGTGGTACAATCATGGCTCACCATGTCTGTCTAATCTTCTGATTTTTTTGTAGAGACGAGACCGCGCTATGTTGCCCAGGCTGGTCTTGAACTCCTGGGTTCAAGAGCTCCTCCTGCCTTGGCCTCTCAAAGCACTGGGATGCCAGGCGTGAGCCACCATGCCTGGCCTCACATGCAACTTTTTGAGCCTGGAAATGAGGCCATTGTGAGTGAGGCGTGAGCTTCAAATTTTATTTTACTTTATTTTAATGAATTTAAAGGTAAAAAGTCACACGTGGCTCGGAGCCCCCTCTTGGAGAGCACCCCTCCCAAGCGGGTCCCCAGCCCCGGGCACGTCTGTGCTGGTGACAGGCACATACGGCACTGAGGGCATGGGGTGGTTGGGAAAAGGCGGCGACTCTGCAGGCAGCTGGGTGGAATGTGACCGAGGCTGCACCAGCTGTCGCCCACAAGGCCCAGCCCCGTCCTGAGCTCGCGCAGGCACCATCTCACCTTCCAAGTCCGTGCCACTTGCCTCATCGTGGATGGCAGTCGCAGCACAGAGAGGTGACATGGCGTGCCCAGAGGCTCAAGGCATGGAGCCTGCCATGGCTTGAACGTGTCCCCTAATGCACGTGCTGGAAACGGAGTCCTCAGTGCAGCAGCATTGGGAGGGGCCGCTGGGGGCCATTGCCCCGGGGGTGGTGGCTGCCGTGAGTGTGGGCTGCCGTGCAAGGCAGCCCCTCGCGCTCCCTCTGGTCCAGCCTGCTTGCTTCTGCTTCCCTCCCGCCACTGCGGGTGACCCTTGCGGGTGCCCGGATGACCTTTGCTGGTGCTGGGCCCGGTTCTCGGGCCTCTCAGGCTCAGGGCCACAAGCCAGATAAGCTTCTGTCCTTTGTCAATCCCCAGTCTGTGCTGCCTGCCTATAGCAGCAGGAAAAGGACCACGGCAGAGCCCGAGCCTTGGACCCTTGAAGGCTCGAGTTACCACACAGGGCAGAAGAGAGGTGAGTCAAGGGTGAATGGCTCATGGGCGAGGGCTCCGTCTCCTCCTGCCCCTTTACTCATGGCTCACTGGACTCAGAGCAGGTGTTTGCATAACGAAATGGTTGTGGGATCGAACTTGAAGTCTGTGGTAATGAGGCAGGTAGACACATACCTGCGTTTTGCCTGGGTTGCTCAGTTATGCACAGGGCCAGGTCTCGGTGGGGAGGGGCGGGTGGAGGCTCTGCTCTTGGGTGGCTTTCACAGGACAAAAGCCCAGAGAAGGGAAGACCCACGTCACCACCAGACGCAGTGGGGTGCTCTGACGGGCCCTCAGGGAGCCTCTTAGGAGTGGAAGACGGCCCTCGGGCAGCCCACAGGTGCAGGCTTTTGGAGACCGTGAAGGCACTCCTTCCTCCACGGAGCTCATCGTGACCCAGGATTTGGGATGGGGAAAATGGTCAGCGAGCACGTTTTCTGCATTATACGAGAGCCCTGCCCAGCGGGCCCGCTTTGAGGCCCCGGGGAATGAGTGGCGGCTGGACCGGCTTGCCGGAGCCAGGGTGGTAAAGGTGCTGCTGGTTTCCAGAAAGCTGATCGGATGCAGATGGTTTCCGTCCAGGGGAGAAGAAACTTCAGACTCAGGGCTTTTTACCCTGTGGGTCCCTGACCAGTCTTGAACTTACATCAGCAAACCTGTTCTAGCGTTTTCTCCCGCTGACCTCACCCAACCATCCTGCACACGCCTTAGCACCCGCTTTGCCATCGTGCTCACGACGAGCGGGATGAGGCTCTGATGCTGCTTGCTAGGACTTTCAGAGGACGCGGGCTTCCAGGCCCTTGAGGATGCATGCTGCTAAGGCAAGCACGGCTTCCTCCAGGGCCGCAGCTCCCCAGGGCTCCCTCCAGCTCCTGCTTGCTCCTCCACCCAGACAGCCAGGGCAAAAGCCAGCCGCCCAAGCGTACACGGCAGCCCCGAGGGCACCAGAGACCCTGACGGACATGGAGCACTCTGCCTCCTGCAGCTGGCAGGACTCCTTGTCTGTCACTCACTTTCCACCTCCCTCTGGAGGGCCAAGTGCTAGCGGACCTCACAGTGGGAGACGGTCTGGCTGGGGAAGGCACACAGATGTGGACAGATGTGGGCGGCAAGGAGGCTGTCGGCCGCCCTCCCAGAGAAGTGTCCCTAGGATGGGACTGGACAGGTAAGGGAGGCGAGCGAGATGCGGTCTGCCCACCCGTGGGACGTGCCCCTAGGATGAGACGTCAACAGGCGTGGAAGGCGAGTGTGCTACAGCCTGTCCCCTGGCGGGACGTGTGCCCTGGCAGGACGTGTGCCCTGGCGGGACGTGTCCCCTGGCGGGACGAGTCCCCTGGCGGGACGTGTCCCCAGGGTGAGACGTGGGCAGGCGTGGGAGGCGAGGTGCCGTGGCCCGCCCTCCCGCGGGAAGTGCCCCGGATGAGACGTGGACAGACGTGGCAGCAGAGGTGCCGTGGCCCGCCCTCCCGCGGGACGTGCCCCAGGGGGGGCCTGCGTACGTGCTTGAAGCTCCGGAAGGGCACGAACTGGACGATGTCTCGGAGCACGGGCTCTCCCTTGGGCGACCTGAGGATGCCGTCGTCGCCGTCCAGCATCTGCATGTCGCTGAAGTCGGCGTTCCCCACGCCCACGATGATCACCGACATGGGGAGGTGCGAGGCGTGGACGATGGCCTCCCGGGTGTCGGCCATGTCCGTGATGACGCCGTCCGTCAGGATCAGCAGGATGAAGTATTGCTGTGAGGGAGGAGGTGGCCGGGACGGGGGTGGGGCGGGGGCAAGGAACACCAGTTAGACACCCACAGCCTCCCAGTGTGCCGACCACGGCGGAGCGCCGACGGGGCCGAGGGCCCGCGCCCGCAGCCACCGAGGCTCAAGGCCAGGATGAGTGGCTGGCTTTGGCACCACCACTGTAGGACGTCACAGTGGGTGGCACAGGGAGGGCGCAGCGGGCAGGGTCGGGAGGCCGGCCTCGGAGCCTGCTCTGCGGGGCCCTGGGAACGTCCCCAAGCCAGGGGCTCCAGGCCTCATCTCTCCAACAAGCCGTGGGACTAGACCACGGCCTCTTCTGCTCGGAGACGCAGGAACACCTGATGCTGTGCCCTCCACCAACCACCAACCCGGGGACCACAGGCCCTTGGGATGCGCTAGCACTGTTGCAGAACCGAATTTAAATTCAACTTAATTTCAGTGAATTTACACTTGACCTTAAAAATGGATGCCCAGTTCAGTGGCTGGAAACATTTTTGGCACATTTGGAACAACTTAAACATGTGAGTCTGCTGTACCAATTTGTACAACCCAGATAAAAGTCAAGTATTTGTGATGGTGACTCAGCCCCCAAACTGAGAGGCCATATGAGATGCACATGGATTTTGAAGACGTAGCATGCAAAAAATGTAAACTACCTCACTAGTAATTTGTTTCTAGGGAGTAACAGCTAAAGTGACAATATGTTGGCTACACTGGGTTAAATAAAATGTATCACTAAAATGGATCTCCCTGCTTCTTTCTACCTTTTTAATGCAGCTCCTCAAGCATTTAAAATTTCATGCATGACTTGCACTGCATTTCTTCTGAACGGCACAGCCTAAAGCACATTGAAGGAGGGCTGGGCTGCAGTCTGTCCCTCTGGGGGCCAGGGGCCCAAAAGGTGGCCGCCCCACCAGCCCCTGCCACTCTTCACTCTGAGTCCTGACTCCCAGGAGTGCTGTCCACCTGGCAAGGCTGGGGGTGGGGGCTCTGGGAGTGGAGGAAAGCTCCAGCCTCAGCGCGTAGGGGAGGCTGGGCGTGTCCAGGAGGCTGGGGAGGGATGGCCCTGGGGTCCCCCTTGCTGGGAGTCATGGGGCGGGGGCATGGGGTGGCCCTAGCAGGGAGGAGGGAGAGAAGAGGACTAGTGAGGCGCAGCTTGCGCTGAACGCAAAGGTGCTTCCTGAACAGCCGCTGCAATATGCCCAGTGTTCATGGGGGTGCACATGCGGAGATTAAACCATCCCAAGCTGCCATATTTACAAGGAGAATGACCAATCTGGTTCTGAGACTCGTACATTTACGGCGACAAATAGACTGGCAGTGCCAAAGAGCTTCCTGTTTCCTCCGTAAGCCTGAAAAAAACATTTCAAACAAAACAATACAAGCCTGGGGTGACTGAAATCCACACAGTGGTGAAGACAGCCACACATCCTGAGGGCTGCCCATACAGCTTGAGGGAAGGCCGGCTCCTTTCTCTCTGTCTCCCTGTGGCTCACCCCTGTCCTGGCTGAGCCCCGGTTCCTTGGAGTTCTACACTGCCATCCACGCCTGAGCCTCGAGCGTCCTCCACGCCCACAGGGAAGCCAGCCTGGGCACGGGGAGGAGACTTGTGCAGGACGGAGTGCTGGGAGCTTGGGAGGTGCGAGGGAGGAGGCGGTGCTGGGGGTAGGATGGAGAGGGGAGAGCAGGAGCCACCTCCCCAGGCGCACCTCATGGGCAGGGCAGACACTGCGCCTGCCAGAGCCGCCTCAGACCCACGACCCCCCCCACCCCCAGCTGCCATCTGAGCTGGTCTTTATGGCTTCTCAGATGACTCTTCTCTCCTGCTCAAGGCCCTGAGAACCAAGACACCCAATGGCCACACTGCCCCACCGAGAGGTTGTGCTGGACAAGACCAAGGGTCAGGAAACCGCTTTCTGTGAAGGGGCCTTAGGACTTATTCAAGGCTTTTGCCCCACACTGCCACTGCCGCCGTGCGAGGCCGCCACTGACCACGCTGAAGATGATGAGAGGGGCTGGGCATAGCGGCTCGCACCTGTATCCCAGCCCTGGGGAGGCTGAGGCGGGAGGATTGCTTGAGCCCAGGAGCTCAAGACTAGCCTGGGCAACAGGGCAAGACCTCGTCTCTGCAAAAAACACAAAATGAACTGGACGTGGTGGCACACGCCTGTAGTCCGAGCTACTCAGGAGACTGGGGCAGAAGGACCGCCGGAGCCCAGGAGGTCAAGGCTGCATGAGCCAAGGTCATGCCACTGCACGCCAGCCTGGGTGACAGAGTGAGAACCGGACTAAAAGACAGATAAAAACAGAATCAAAAGATGATGGGAGGAGCTGTGTTCTAGTAAAACTTTACTTATGAACGCTGATTTTAATGTCATATAACTTTCACGGGTCACAAAATGAATTATTTCTCATGTGAATTAAAAAAATATAAAAAACTCTTCTTAGCTTGCAAGCCATGGAAAACTAGGCTGTGGGGTAGTTTGTTGACCCGTAAACTGAAGCAGGACTTCTTAACCTGGGTCTAGCCTGCCGAAGGTAGTCAGGAAGCCCTGCGGGCTTTGGGTAAGTTACATTTTTAGTTCCACTAATCTCTAACAAAAAATTATCACTTAAAATTATAAATATAATCAGCCAATCAAATTAGCACTAGCTGTACTTAGTCACCAATAAAAATCACAGATATTTTCTTGTTATATTACAGTGGTTGTAAGTATTTCAATACACCATTAATACTTAACTGCTGAGAAATCACAGAATTATTAATCTAGCTCCTGGTTCTCATAATTTAATATATAAATAAAAGGAGCATTTTATCACTATATTCACGATGCTTTCATGCAACATCTAAAAATATTTTGCTAACTGCATTTCATTGCAGTTGGCTTCCCCTGTCATCTTTTATTTTGTGTCTTGAAAACACTTCTAGCTGGGCTCGGTGGCTCAGCCTGTAATCCCACACTTTGGCAGACTGAGGTGAGTGGATTGCCTGAGCCCGGGCTTGAGACCCGCCTGGGCAACTTGGCGAGACCTCATCTCTACAATAAATCAAAAATTAGTCCGGCGCGGTATCGCGCACCTGTAGTTCCAGCTACTTGGAAGGCTGAGGCAGAAGGATTGCTGGAGCCCAGCAGGTCGAGGCTGTGGTGGCCGGGAGCGGCCAGTGCACTCCAGTCTGGGCGACAGAGTGAGACTCCCACTCAAAAAAAAAAAAAGAAAAGAAAACACTTCTGAGCGTGGGCCTCTGGGCATTCCCAGCTGCTGATGTGTCTGTGGTCGAGGAGACTGTCAGGACTCTGGAGTTGGAGCCTCACAGGTGTGTCTGGCTAAGGTCACAGGCTGCAGACTGCAGGATCGAAATTCTGATAGAAATTTCCAATAAAGCCAGACAGTCCCTCCTGACGTCAGGCTGGCAAGTACTCGTGGGTGAACATAACCGAGGTCCTGTTTGGATCAAGAGGGGCTCTGTTCTCCTAAGAATTCACTCAGTCAAGAAGAAAACCCCATATTCCCTGGCACAGGCCACGAAGGTCAAGTTGATGACCTTTTGTGGTTGGAGACTCTGAACCACAGACTGTCCAGAGAACAGGAGAAACCTCTGGGAAGAGCACTGGTCCCTGGCTTGTGGGCTAAGTGACCCGGGGACAGGCAGGTTGGGTGTTTCCTGCGTGTGTCCCAGGAGCACGTCCCTGGGGTGTGAGCACTGGCCAGGAGCTCATACCGGCCTCTGTCAGCAGAAACCCAGGCGCACCTCAGCCCGTTCTCTTCTCACTCTTGTGGGTCCTGATACCCCAGAGGAGATGAGCTCATCCTGTTTTTAAACTGGGCTCTGGGGATGCCTTGGGGACATGTGGGGACAGAAGGGTGAAAGAATAGACGTGTTTTGACCCTACACCTTAGATCAAATATGGCAAGAAGAGTCTATTCTTTAAAAAAAAAAAATCAGTTTTATGTGTTGGGTTTCCGAGTAAGTTATCACTGAAGAATTGGTTCTGATGCTTAAAGGAAGTAAAAAAGTGAAACGAAGTACTGATCACACCCAGCCCTTATCCCTAACTCTTGTGTGTGCAGTTAGAGGGAGGTATGAGGGGCCGGGCCTGGCAGGGCTGTGCGCGGGTGGAGACGTGGGCCCGTGGGGCTGGGACGTGCTGGCGTCCCAGAGAAGAGGAAAGATGGCAGGCAGGCACTTTTCTTGGTCTTCACACTAGTGCAGGCTGGCCGGGCTTGAGCCCAGCGTCTCTGCGGGGTGAGACCAGTGCACAGAGCGGCTCTGCTCGCTCGGAGGTCCACAAGTCCACAGTCAGTCACTGTCCTGAACACACTGCTCTGAAGGGCACGCGCTTGGCTCCCCAGGGCCCAGCCCCGAGCCTGCAGGGCCTCCGCGCCTCTTGGTGGCCAAATCACTGGTCAGTGCGTCCAAGGCCACGGCATCAGGAGCAGAGGAGACAAGAGACGGCCTGACCCGTGTGCTCCTCAGGGTCAGCCTTGGACCCTGCCGGGTGCTGGGGCGGGGACTGAAACTGTGGTCAGCCACGCCAGCAAAATTATTTAAGCATCATCAGCCTAAACTAAATTTTGCTTCAAACGATTTTCCATTCTTCTGACTAAGTGTCCTGTGCATCGAGGAGCCGAGGGCACTCCTGAGATGTGGCCTGGATCGGAGGGGCCGTGACTGTGAGGACACTGCTGAAACACAGGGACAGGCGTGGCCTGGACCATGGGCGCTGTGAGAGATGTGCCCTCCAAGGTCCTTGAAAACACTGATCGGCCTGGTGGCTCAGCCTGTAATCCCGTGCCTTGGGAGGCCGAGGTGAGTGGATTGCCTGAGCCTGCAGGTTCGAGACCCGCCTGGGCAACTTGGCGAGACCTCATCTCTACAATAAATCAAAAAAAATCAGCCGGGCGTGGTAGCGCGTGCCTGTAGTTCCGGCTACTCGGAAGGCTGAGGCGGAAGGATCGCCAGAGCCCGGCAGGTCGAGGCTGTGGTGGCCGGGAGCAGCCACTGCACTCCAGTCTGGGTGACTGAGTGAGACTCCAACTCAAAAAAAAAAAAAAAAAAAGAAAAGAAAACACTGATCTTTTCAAGGACGAGAGGCATCAAATTAAAATGGAAACACAGCCGGGTTCGGTGGCTCAGCCTGTAATCCCGCACCTTGGAAGGCTGAGGTGAATGGATTACCTGAGTCCACGGGTTCGAGACCCGCGTGGGCAGCGGGACCTCATCTCTACAATAAATCAAAAAATCAGCCAGGCGTGGTAGCGCATGCCTGTAATTCTGGCTACTCAGAAGGCTGAGGCGGAAGGATCGCCAGAGCCCAGCAGGTCGAGGCTGCAGTGGCCAGGAGTGGCCGCTGCACTGCAGCCTGGGCGACAGAGTGAGACTCCAACTCAAAAAAACAAAACAAAACGGAAACACCACATCTTCTGGAATATGAGAGGTCCAGTATTTAAGATACACACCAATTTTAAGAGCGAAAACGAGAGCGCTTTTCACCGTAGGCACATGGAAAGCAATCGCGAGCAACGTCAAGGCCCTGCTCTCCGTGGGTGCTGCCCGGCTCGAGCTGTGTGCGGCCTTGTTTTGCGCCCTGCGCACACCGAGGGGCCGAGGCTTCTCACCGTAGACCCTCCACATGGGAGTGGAGGGGACGTGAAATCACGGCGAGCAGAGGTGGCTGAGAACTCGGGGGCAGGGTAGGAGCTGAGAGGAGAGGTCTGGTCGCATGGGGAGGCGGGAAGGGGGGAAGGCGGCTGTTTGGGTGGTGGGGAGAGTGGAGCCAGACCCCAGCCCTGCCGAAGCGCCAGTCACCGGGAGGTCCAGAGAGACACAGAGGTGAGGGCAGATGGCCGGCAGGGAGGGGTCGCGTCGGCGAGCTCAGACTTTATTCTCTGCCCCGTGGGAAGAGCTGGAGCACTGAGCAAGGGAGCACGACACCAGCGCTGCGCCAAGAGGCCAACCTGGCCACTCGAGGAGCAGGCTGGAGAGGAGCAGGCAGAGCCAGAGAGAGGCCCCACCGGGCGGGGAGCGCAGGGACCGGGCCGAGAGAGCGTGCAGCATGGCCGCTTGCTGGCGGAAGTGAGTCTCCGTGGAGGGAGTGGTAGGAGGGAAGCAGCGGAGAAGGAGGAAGAGAGAGAACACGTCCCTGACCTTGCTGGGTCGGAGTCCTTGGAGAGTGAGGAAGGCGTGATGGTGTTGAAGCCAAGTCCCTGGCTACTGGAGAGTGAGTGCAACACACGAGTGAGGGCGACCGGGACAGCAGGGTGGCCCTTCCAAGGTGACTCCCACACCAGAGAGGGGACCAGGACAGCAGGGTGGCCCTCCAACAGCAGAGAGGGTGACGGGACAGCAGGGTGTCACTCCCCAGGGTGAGCCAACACAAGACGGGTGAGCGGGTGGGCAGCGTGGCCCTCCCCAGGGTGAAACAACAAGAGAGGGACCGAGGCGGAAGGGCCACTCTCCCGAAGGTGAGTCCAACACTAAAGAGGGGGCCAGGACGGCAGGGTGGCCCGCCCGAGGTTGAGTCCAGCCCGAGACAGGGCGACCGGGACGGCAGGGTGGCCCTCCCAGGGGCCGACACTAGAGAGAGTGACCAGGACAGCAGGGTGGCCCTTCTCAGAGTGAGTCTAAAACTCACTAAAACAGGGTGAGGAGGACAGCGGGGCAGCCCTCTCCGGTGCAAGTCCGGCCCGAGAGAGGGGGACCAGGACAGAGGGCGACCGTCCCGAGGGTGACCCATCACAAGAGAAGGTGACCAAGACAGCAGGGTGACCCTCCCCAAGTGGGCGCAACACGAGAGGGGTTGCCCGGGTCGTCAGGGCGACCCTCTTGGGTGTGTGCAACACAGGAGAGGGACAGCCTGATACCCGGGCGGTCTCTGCGCGGCACAGTGCACAGAAGAAGATGAGGAGTCGTCCGCGATTTTTACGAAGAAACTACCGGAGAATTTCAGACATCAGGAACATTCTCCGGAGTCCAAGAAAACAATCATCAAACCTGCAGAACGCAATGGCAGTCCTGGCCGCGAGGGTCTGTGTTCCGGCATTTTGCCACCGGGGCTTAGCGCCCATGCCCCTGTGGTGCTAGCTTCTATCTGCAGGCGGGGTACCACGGGCAGCGAGCTCACTTTGGACTGTCTTCTCCTTCCTGGGTCGGGAGGCGGGAGGGTTCACCCCCCTGTGCTCCGCCACCTCTAAGCCCCAGAGCCCAGCAGAGACGGGTCTGATTGTCCCGTTTCTCCGATGAGGAGACTGAGGCGGGCGGGGAGGGTGGAGTGCCCCGTCCAGTGATCGAGGTTGCCTTGCTGGGGTGTCCCGTCATGGGAGATGGGGACGCCAGGCGCCCCAGGAGAGCCAGGGTGACCCCAGGGACCGCCCCCTCCTTACCGAGGCCTCCTGGGTGTTGGTTTCCTCCGATGCCGACTTGGCCACCTTCTGGATGATGGGGGCGATGTTGGTGGGGCCGTAGAGCTGCAGCTTTGGAAGGCAGCTCTGGTAGGCCTCCACGACCCCCTGGATTCCTAGGGGAATTGGCGAGAGCGACAGGGATGTTCACATCCACCCCCCCCTACAGACCACATCTCCCCTGATGGTCCTTAGTGACAGCACGATGATGCCCTCAAGATGAAAGGAAATGCCACATCACTAGTGCTGCTGACCCCCCGAGCCGCTCCCCTCCCTAAGGCCTCAGGCCAAGGGCCAGCGTTCCCCCAGACGTTGCCTGGCAGCCCGTGAGCCTCCACCCCAAGCCTTCACGGGATGCTCCAAGTAGGATGAGATGGCGTGATGCCCCTTCTCCGGGTGAAAAGCAAGGCCCAGGAGGCCAGGCGATCGGCCCCGGCCCCTAGCGAGGGCGCCGTAGACGCAGAGCTTAAACCGCGGTCTGCCTGGCTCTGCAGACTGTTCTTAGCCACTAGACACGCCGGCTATGACGCTCTCTTATTCCCACGCCCACCCGGCTGTACTGCTAGACCCCTTGCAGGAGCTGCATGTTCCCATGTCTGCCTCTCCAGGCCAGACTCTCCTAGTGGCAGGAGTTGTGACCTATTTTTTTCACAGCCCTGGAGAACTGTGGCATGGGGGCAGTGCCCACCAAGTGTGGTGAATGGGAGACGCCTGGCAGACCCACTATGGCCGGGAGCCGTGTGTCCGAGGAGGGATGGCCAGGCCCCCGGTCAAGGGGGGCGTCCACCCTGAGGCCCAGAAGCCAGGAAAGCAGCAGCCCTGTCTGTGGGCACCCAGCACAGATACGTGCTGACTGCCCACTCCAGCGTCAACCCCGGCACCGCGGTCACAGTCTCGTGACACGTGGTCTGCCCCAGGTGGCTCTGCGGGCCTGCCCTGTGGGGTCTCGCCGGCACCTTCAGCTCATCCTCCTCTCCTGCCTGGCCTGCTTCCCCTCACTTAGGGAGAAGCAGCACAGGGGTCCTGCCTGGGGCCAGAGGGACCGCACGAGGCCCTCCGAGACCGGTGTCCCAGCAGCCATGCTCTGGGCTTTGGGTGAGCGAGTTCTGTCTGCTCGATGTGAATGTGGGTCCCTCGGGCCCCACCCGAGCCCGCCCTTCTGAAGACAGACCCCGCGGCATGGGGCAGCTCTGAAGCCAAGTTCTGTCCACTTGTCACCAACTCTGCACCTCCCAGGTCCACCCGAGGCCTAAAGACAGACCCCATGGCATTCCGCAGCCGGCCCTGAAGCCAAGTGACACTGACTGGAAGGTCCTGATCAGTTTTGGGTTTTGAGTTTTTGTCTGAGATATAAGTCAGTGTGATTCCCTCTCCAAAAATGTCAGGCAGATGAATTCCAGAAGTGTGAGGCAGGTGAATGCCAGGATCGTGGGGAGAAGCCACTCATGGCTCAAGGGTGGGTGTGTCGGGGATGGGTGGTCTAGACCACAATAGCATGAGGTGAGGGGTCCTGGGGGAGAAATCACAGAAGAGAGATCGGGTCTTGGGGTGGCCGTGTTCAGGCCCGATGACTTGGAGGTCCTATTCTTGGACAGTAAGTGCTAAGCTTGTGAGACACGGTCCGACACAACACACCCCTCGGGATCTGAATTAACCCTGATTCGGCCTCTCCTCCTTGGCAAGAAGGAGGAGAAAGACACAGACATTTCTACCGCAAACGTGCCTACGGTCACCATAGCCACAAACAACCATGGCCCTATTTGTTACTTAGAAAGCAGAAAAATAATTCTCGGACAAAATGTATTGTCCTAATTATCACCATGGCCTCAGCATCACTGTTCTGTGAAATCATTTTGGGGAATTTCTGGCTAGAAACAACAGAACACAGATCGGAGCCTCGGAAAGGGAGTCTCTGGCACAAACCCAGTTGCCTCTTGCTCGAGGTTTGGGGCTGTGCCATTGGCCAACACACGGACAGTGTCACGTGGCTTTCATGCCCCCCCTTCCGTGCCTGCACAGAGAGGAAGTGGTAAAAAGCAAGTGCCTTAGGATAGCAGGAAGGGGCTGTCACTGCGCCCCTAACTGCCAGGTGACATGCCCCTCGTTGTCATTCAGTATCTGGCTGAGGAGCCAGACAGGGGCGCGGTTCCTGCTTTGAGCTCGGGACCTGTCTGTGTCCTGGCTCCAGCTCTGAGCTCTCTGCTGTCCCCATGCCTCTATTGCTCTGGGCGTGGCCTGGCTGGCTGGGTCCAGAAAGCCCGCGTCTCTGCTGGGACGGTCATCGCGACTCCCACACCTGGAGAGGCCAAGGGGACAGCCGCGAGTGTGGCTTCCGCTCACACGTGAGTTACCTGCGCACTCCGGGTTGTCTTCATTAAAGTTGATCGCAAAGTCGTGCGAGACCTAGACGCCAGCCAGCGTGTAAAAACAGAAAGAGAGGAGAATCAGGACTTCCATCGGGGGAGGCACCGCGGCCTGGGCTTGCCAACACACGCCCACGGCATCCAAGAGTGTTCAACAGAGGGAGCTATTCTGAGCCTCCACACAGCCAGTCCATGAATTCCAAGTTTCCTGCGGAGCTGAGGCGAAGGGGAGATTTCCTAGAGCCAGATAAACGCTGGCGGGCAGGAGAATACGGCAAGAAGAGAGCCCAGGAAAGTGTGGCTCCAAAGCGCTTCCAGACAGAACTGGCTGCAAACCGGAGCCTCCGTCTCACTGAGCTCTTTGGACTCAGCGATGCAAGAAGACAACGCAGAGTCTAGACTGTCTGCTCAGCACGGGAGGGGCATGATGGCCCAGCCAGGCGGCTGGCGCGCGAAGCACTCTGACACGCCAGGCAGGGCCATCGGGCGTGAGCACTTCCGCGAGGACTGCACCCACTTCTGGGAAGTCGTGAAGTGATGCACAGTGCACCTTTCCAACCTAAACCCCTGCCCGGCTGGGCCTGCCTACGGGGCCCAAGAACGCTCTGTTGACGTTTTTTCTTTCCCAAAGCCTGAGAAAACCAAGGGGAGTGTTCCGGCATCTGGGCATTTTTACGGACTCACTTGGAATTTTATGGAGAATTCCATGTTAAAGGATCTCCAAGCTCTGACTCTCAGGTGGTTAAAAAAATAGGTTGCGATGTGAAGAGACGTGTCCTTTCTCAGTGGGAGGTCGCAGGCAGTCAGTGCCCAGCTCACACCCCGGCCCTGCCCCCCGCCGTCCCTGATGCCCAGCCTTCTCCCTGCTGGGTTGACCCTCTGCCTTCTTCACCCACTGGAGGCCATAGGAGAGGCCCTTGCCCTCGGCCATCTCCCTGTTGACTTGACCCTCTAACCTCCTGACTCAGTGGAGGCCCTGAGGTGAGGTGGTCAGTGCCCGCTCAAACCACGCCCCAGTCCCCTCTGGCCCTGACGCCCAGCCGTCTCCCTGCTGGGCTGGCCCTCTGTTTTTCTTGGCCTCCCAAGCCCGCCCTACCTGCCCGTGTGGTGCCAACCATGCTGGGGAGACTTCCCTTGGGAGCCATGCTTAACCAGCCCTGGACAGGAGGCAATGCCCACCCCGACTCCCCGCGTGTGCTGTGCCCTGGCCTGGGGCCCAGAGGGCTGGAGCTCATTTCCCACAGTGGCCGCTGTCCTGAATTCCGCGTTGACCTGTCTCCCCATTCTGAGAGGTGCCTTCCTGTCCTCAGGAGACAGTGGGCCCGCCGTGCGCTGAACCTGAGGGGAGACTCCCCCTGAGACAGCTCTTCCTGCAGGAGTCGCCTTCTGACTTTAGCATTGCCACGCCTTTCGGGTTTTCCAGAGAAGCCAGAAACCCGACGCTTCAGACAACACTGCCGAATCCTTTTGAAACAGCCAGCACCGTGTCCACGGGCCACTGGACAACTCCTGTTCCAAATCCTCTCCCCCGTCAGCCCTACTTTCAGGAATGCTTCTGGAACTCTGTGGCCCAGGTGGACCACAAACCAACAGAGGGCCGGGTCCCAGAGCCTCACCATTCCATCCACGCTCACCCAGCAGCGGCGGGAGGTGGTGCCCCTCTTTCTGAAGGACACAGGAGGGGGGCGCAGGGCCTGACGTGCTGGGGAGGGTGCAGATGCCAGCACCGGCCTCCTGGCCTGCCAGGCCCAGCTCAGCAGAGAGAAATCGAGCCCTGGGCATGGCCTGTACCGAGTTCAGGCCTCAGGGCACTGGCCCTGCCACACAGGGAGCCGAGTGCTCCATGGGGGAGGACCTGCCACCCCACAGAGGGTCTCCGCTCCACCAACACGGCTCATGCTTATCCACACCCAATCGTGGCCTTTTCCCGTTGTGAGAAATCATTATCAAAAATAAGCAGGGCCCCAGCATCCTGCACCCTCCAGCCTCGCAATTCTCTGAGATGTGACTGCTCCTTCCTCAGGACTTCTCTGCCTCCCACGTGAGACGTGGACTCGGAGACCCGGGCTGAGAGTCTGTCAGCCTCACTGTCATGAACGTCACCACGGGCACTGTCAATAGGACCATGTGGACCCCATGCTGGGGGGACTGGCGTGACGGGCCCTGAGCCCGGTCAATCAGCTTCCAGGGTGTCTCCTGGGTCTCTGTCGGCAGGTGGGGTGCTTCGGCTGGCCCTGAGACCCCTGGAACGCCAGGATCCCGGACTTCACCAAGCAGGAGCTGGGCCTTGCTGGCTCGGAGCCGTCTCCGTTCCATGGGCCAGCTACGCCGTCAGGAGTGCGTGCGAGAGGGCAGGCGGGAAGTCTGGGCCATCCCCACTCCCGCAGAGGGAGCAGGCCCGCTCTCACTCACCGTGTACTCTGGAGGAATCCTGGCGCCGAACCCAAAGGCCGGGAACATTTTGTCGCTAGAATCAAAAGGAAGAAAAGGAGCGACTTCGCGGGTTCATCCCATGAGGAAGGAAACGGCGGGCCCGCACCCACCAGGCCCCTGCTGGGTCGGACCCTGGTCATGCCCCTTGATCTTGGGCAGCGGGGACAGCCAGGGCAGAGACCGGACCCCGGCGCAGCCCCAGCGTGCGCTGCGGTCGTCAGCCTGCAACTTTGCCCTGCCGCTTCTAGACTGGGTACCAAGAGAGGCTGTGGTCCTGGACGTCCCCAGCGCCCCACAGCCCCACGCCTCTTCTTGAAAAGTGGCCGTGGGTCAGGTGACGCCCGTGGCAACTGCGTGAGACCTCTCAGGACGCCAGACCCGCGGTGGGCACGGGCCGGCCGTTTCCATTTCACAGGCGGGGAAGCGAGTGGTAGACCGGCTTGCTCAAGGTCGTGCCTCTAGGGAGAGCCGGGTTCCAACCCAGACCCGCAGATCCAAGGGGTGTGACCTCGCCTGCACGGCTGGCTGGCTGACGCCTGGATCCTGCCGCGTCCACCCCTGGATCCGCACGAGGGACGGCAAGTTGCAGCCTGTCTCTGCACGTCCTGGGTGCGAAGGGCACCGTCTTGGCTGCAGGGTCTGCACGGCCCCTCGGACCCGCCCCGCCGCCCCACCCTGCACACAGCGCTTGTCCCAGGACCCGCGCTCTGTGGGGCTCATGACAGATAACCTGTGCGCTGAAACCTCAAGGCGTGGCTGTGTGAAGAAGGGGCGGCCCTTGTGCACCCCCGGGTGTCCCTCACACACGCTTGGGCCTGGTTTCTCTTACGCACAGGGGAATTTCTCTCCTAACAGTTCCCCACACGTAGGGGGTCTTCGCCCGACCTGACCGTGCTGTAGGCGAGAGGACGGGAAGAGAATGGCTCCCGTTACTGACACACACAACACACGGCCCTGGGCTGGGTCTGCACTTACTCATCTCATTCCCACACAGCCCTGGAAGCTGCACCTATGTGTCCTTCCCATTTTACAGATAGGTCCATGGAGTCCCGAGTGGCCTGGGAGGACCGTGCGAGCCCAAGCCCACGGCTTTTCTGCCATGCCATGATCACTCAGTGGCTAGAGGCAGTATTCCGCATGACTTCCCAGCAGCACTTCCGGGAGCCAGGCCCCAGACGGGGCAACACACAAGACGCGCCCGGCCTCACTGTGTGCGTCGGGGTGTTGCCATGGGCTGGGAAGCACTGCTCTGGGCAGAGGGCACATCCTCCTCGTGTCTCTCCCGCCAAGAGCACAACTGAGATTTGTCCTTGGAACAGTCTCTACGGTTCTCAGCCAATTCAGATCAGGGGCCCCGTCCCCAACACCCTCTGGGAGCAAAAGGGATGCCCCACCCCCAGGCTGAGCCTTCACAGCAGCAATCCCCCCGACTGAGTCAGAGGCCGTCAGAGGCCCACGATGGCCTTGACGAGACCACACCGAAACACACCAGCTTGATTCATCCTGGGCCTAGGGCTTGGGAGATAGAGTCTAAATCCTCCAGAAAGTCACCAGCACCACCCCCTTGCCAGGGTTGCCCGGCTGGGTGGTGCTCTGCATCCAGTGTGTGTAAGAATATTAATGCAGATAAACAGAGACGCACAGCTGCTCACGGGATTAGCCGCAGAGATGAGAAAACATGCTCTGGTCCTTGGAAATATTGAAATACGTTGCCTCAGCAACTCCTCATAATGGAGACAAGGACGGGCAGCGTGAGAGGGGCTGCGGGGGGATTTCAGGGAGCTTCTGGGTGGAGGGTGGGCCTGTGTCTTCCAAAACAAAGATGGCTCCGAGGCTAAAAAGCCCTCTGGGGTCTCCACACCTTGGAGATCTCCACACCCTGGGGGTCTCCAACCGTGGGCATCTCCCACCCTGGAGGTCTCCAGCCCTAGGGATCTCCACTCCCCTTATTTTCTTTGCTGATGAGCTCCGGAGGGGTAAGAGCGAATATTCCATCCACTCTAACTGCCAAGCCAGTGTTCCGGCCTTAATGATATCCCTGTTACACCTTCTGCACCGCCCGTGGGATCTGAAGTTTGCTGAGCACAGGCCCTGTTATGTAATTGGGTTTGAAGATGGGGATGGTGGCGAAATGCCTCACTTACAAGGGGAATAATTAAGGAGCCAGGGACGAATTCTCTGAAGTGAGCCACCATAAAGCTGCTGACTAATAAACATACTGAAGAAACAATTTCCAGCCTAAGCACAATGGATTTAAACATCCATTCTTTCTGTGTAAAACTAAAACCAACTAGAGAGGAGTCTCATTAGGCAAGAAGTTTGAGAAGGTGAGTTGAGCACAAAGAAGGTAACGGTGTACCCACACTCCAGGACCCAAGGTGGGGTCCACCCAGCAGGGGCGAAGGGTGCACCCACAGTCCAGGACCCAAGGTCGGGTCCAGCCAGCAGGGGAAAAGGGTGCACCCACAGTCTAGGACCCAAGGTGGGGTCCACCCAGCAGGAGCGAAGGGTGCGTCTACCCTCTAGGACCCAAGGTGGGGTCCACCCAGCAGGGGCGAAGGGCCAGTCAGCAGCTACAAGAAAGCGACCGGTGAAGACAGAGCATGTGGACGGTTCAGGGATGTGTGACCACATGCGTCCAGCCGCTGTTCCCCACAATCAGGATAAAAGGGGACCCAAGAGCCCGTGTTCTTCAGTGGTCATGAGAAAGCTGTCCTGACCTGCGGAAGAAGGCCCTGGTCAGGGGCCCCTGGGTGGAAGATCCATCTTCATCCGTCACTTTTACCTTCTCTGTTAAGGAAATCTTTGAGACGCAGCAAGACGTGAATAAAAGGAAAGATTACAGCGTCCCTAAGGATGTGAGTGCAAATGCTGAGCAGTGTGGCATTTCAGAGCCCCCAGACGCTTGACGGAGACCTCCCCGAAGCTGCAGTCTTGAGACCAGAGCGCACGGCCTGCTGGGTTCAGGAGTGTAATTTTTAAGGGAGACCGGTTCTCCGTTCCTGGACTCCCGTGTGTGGTTTTTGCGGACACCCGTGTCCTGGAGGCCCTGGTGGAGACTGCGCTCCCTCCCACGCTCCTGGCGCTCCCCACCCTGCCTTGGGTTCTAAACCTCAGGCAGAGTGGGAAACTGCAGCCCCAACCACAAGGGGAGGGACCCTGGAAGACAAAGCCCGTCTCAAGTCCGGTCATCGCCAAGGGTGCTTTAAGCAAAGTTTAGCAAGTGCTGGTTCAGCGGGTAGAGCGCCTGAAAAACATGCTGGTGACCGACCTGGGTGAGGGGAAGGAATCGACTAAGACTGCTCGTCAAGTGCTTCGTCTCCACGTACTTGTTTAGAAAAGCAGATTTTCTTAGTATCTACACTGATGAGCGCAAAACTTGATTAGGGTCCACACAAGAGCCTCATACTGGGGAGCGCTCACCCAGATTTATAAACTAGCTGGGAGAACACTGGTTTTGTCTCCGTGAGGGCTGGCTTTCAGTAAGCTTTCGCTTTTTACACACAATAACCAGGGACTAAAATATCCAGCCCATTTATGTTCTTTTGATCAGTTAAGCACGGATAATAATTGTAGTAAAAAACTCAACTCGGGCGATATTTTAGAATACTTTGAATCTTTTCATCATATAAAATTTTGGAAACGGAAAATGAATTTATATTCATCGTCTAGTACAGAAGTAGAGGATGCCGTGAACAATAAAAGAATCTCAAGCCAAGCGTATTAAGGAGCATATCCTGCGGGGGAGAGAAGGACAACGCGCGTTCGTGGATGGGAAGAGCCAATTAAACTTCCGTCTCAAATCGAAGCACTTGTTCTTTTTTGTTTTTTTTTTTTTTTGAGTCGGAGTCTCACTCTGTCGCCCAGACTGGAGTGCAGTGGCCACTCCCGGCCACTGCAGCCTCGACCTGCTGGGCTCCGGTGATCCTTCCGCCTCAGCCTTCCAAGTAGCTGGAACTACAGGCATGTGCTACCATGCCTGGCTGATTTTTTGATTTATTGTAGAGAGGAGGTCTCGCTGCCCAGGTGGGTCTCGAACCCGCGGGCTCAGGCAATCCACTCACCTCAGCCTCCCAAAGC
The DNA here is from genome assembly GCA_027257055.1 of Cephalopachus bancanus. Lineage (NCBI taxonomy): Eukaryota > Metazoa > Chordata > Mammalia > Primates > Tarsiidae > Cephalopachus > Cephalopachus bancanus. The sequence goes on along the minus strand of JAPVLO010000177.1, from coordinate 1,087,331 downwards.
GCAGGATTACAGGCTGAGCTACCGAACCCAGCTATGCGCTTGTTCGTTTTGAAAGGGTGTTGGCGGGTGTCAAGTAGCCGCGGTGTTTAGGCTCTACTGGAAACAGTCAGAGTTATGTCAGAGGTTCACGAAAGGCATGTGTTTACAGCACACAAGGATTTTCATCTTTTGTCACTATTTGACCTCATGGTGAAAAACATTAGGTTTCAATGAAAAGGTAAACCTAGCTGGGCTTGGTGGCTCAGCCTGTAATCCCGCGCCTTTGGGAGGCTGAGGTGAGTGGATTGCCTGAGCCCGCAGGTTCGAGACCCGTCTGGGCAGCGAGACCTCATCTCTACAATAAATCAAAAAATCAGCCGGGCATGGTAGCGCGTGCCTGTAATTCCGGCTACTCGGAAGGCTGAGGCGGAAGGATCGCTGGAGCCCAGCAGGTCGAGGCTGCGGTGGCCGGGAGCGGCCACTGCCCTCCAGTCTGGGCGACAGAGTGAGACTCCAACTCAAAAAAAAAAAAAAAAAAAAGAAGAGGTAAACCTATAAAATTATTTTTCTCTGCGGACACCCGTGTCCTGGGAGGCCCGTGGTGGAGTCTGCGCTCCCTCCCACGCTCCTTGTGCTGCCTCACCATGTCTTGGGTTCTAAATCTCAGGCAGAATGGGAAACCGTAGCCCCAGCTACGCGGGGACGGATCACGAGGGACAAAGCCCTTCTCAAGTCAGGTCATTGTAAAGACTCATGAGCAGAAAGTTTTAAAGATCACTGGCCCAAGGTGAGCTTCAGATCTGACTGCAGTCTTGTCTCGCCTTGCGTTCCGTTTATGTTTTAAAGATGCATTTTTTTCTTTTAGGGTCCCGAAGGTCGCAGTTCTCATCGTTTGTGGAGTGTCTGCGACAGAGCCGGGCTAGCCGTCCTTACAACGCCCTGCAAGGGGAGTCAAACGTGTCTTTGATTTGGAAACCAAGGCTAGAGAATGCAAACCTCACAAGAACACAGGTGTCTGAGCTGGCCGGAACCAGGTCCACCTGGCACCAGGACTCACGCCCTTCCTGTCATCCCTGCTGACTGTCCTCACAGAAGACTGGTCTAGCCTAATGATTCAGAAGGATAAGAATAAGCCCACCTGTATGCTCCTAACACCAGAGCCAGAAGTCTCCACCCCCAGGACGCCCTCGTTGACCACCCGTCTTCCAGGAAGGATGGCGTCAGCCCTTCCCTCCCTCCCGTGGTTCCCAGCCCTTCCTGGGGCAAGGCTGCCCAGACCATGCCAGGCTGCGGGGGGTTTACCAGCCTCTCTCTCCCGGGAGACTGACAGCCCTCGGGGAACATTGTGCTCGGGTGGTGCTTCTGTCCAGACAGAGCCATGCCAGAGCCCTGGAGCCCAAGGAGGCCCTGCGTTGGTCCTTGGCCATCCTAGCCGACCTCCCCTGCTAACTGCAGGTCTCAGCCCTGGATCCCTGTGGGAATAAAAAGCCCTGATTCCCAGGACGCACAGCAGACGGTGATGTCAGTGCTCTGGGGCAGCTGTGTCAGCATGCTTCAGGGCTTCCAGGTGACTTCAGCGGCCACCGCTGAGCAGCACGAAGGGGGGAGGGGCTCTGTGGTCTGACCTGCCCTCTGCGTCTGAGGACGCTTGCCCGCTTGGGGTCAGCTCCGCCCTTGCCTCCCCCGGCACCACCCCCAGGACGGGCAGATGTCTCGGTCTCTTCTGGGTGACTGTTTCCACAAAACGGCTGTCGGTACTTCCAGGAAAAGGGCGTGTTCAGTGTCTATACACTCTTGATGGTGGATAGGCGGGCTTTCCATTTGAGGGCATTTTGGGTGGTCAGAGACCTGCCTTCTCTCTAGTCCCAAGGGGCAAGTGTCGCGTCACCTTGACCTTGAGCAGTGGAGACTGGGACTCCCCAGGAGCTGGGAAGTGCTGCACCCAGCAGGGCCGTATGAACCTGTGTGTGCACACACAGGCATGTGAGTCCACATGTGTGCACACGTTTGGGCTGGGGGTGCCAAGGCAGACAGATGGGCAGCCATGCCTCTTTCCAAGGCCGAGGGACGAAGCTGGCGGGCGGGTGGCCTTCCAGGCAGGAGGACCGCCACCCGGGGCAGCGTCCCTCAAAGGCCGCCTCCTGCGTCTCTCCCGCCGCTCTCCTTCTTGGGTCACCTCATAAGGACCCGGCAGCAGCACCCGAACAGGCAGAAAGAAAACTCGTGCTGCGGGGCGAGGAATTTCTGAGGCTTGTGGGGATTCAACATTTTGGTGTCGTGGCAGGCGGGGCACGGCGCCTCTGTCAGCTTTGTTCAAGCGTTTCCTTCTGAGCCCCAGCCACTGATTTTGACGTGGGAGTACACGGATCCCAGAGTCGCGACGCAAGGCTGCCCGACTCTGCCTGTCTGCTCTCTGTCCACCCACGCGGAGGGAGCAGCGTGTCAGTTTCCCAGCGAGTGGCCCGCATGACACAGCCTTCTGGGAGGTCCCCGGAGGACGTCCAGCTTCGCGGGCCTCCTCTCTGCCTTGGGCGTCTGCCCACGTTAATGCTGTGCGGCTTGCTTTATACAAAAGAGACTCACTCCGCGGAGCAGCAGAAACCCGATGTTCTTGGCCAGCCGGGGATGATAACTCGCTCTGACGCTTGGACGTTTTCGAAAGAATCATGATCGGGACTCTTTGCCTGACTCCTAAGCGTCAGATCTCATTTCTAAGGCACTTGGGAGCCAAGTGAAGAGGCATGGCAATGGTTCTTTCATAACGAACCTGCAGTTTCAGGGGCTAAGACATTCTCCCCAGACTTTGTCTGGCTCCCATTCCAAGTGGACACACACGCCACCCTAAGCCTCTGAATCGTGCGCGTGAGGCCGAGGACACGGGGATGCCTGGCCCTCGTTCCCGGGCACCCAGACGCCAGCTGCAGGACCACGACGTGGCCCTGAGCCCCAGTGTCTTGGTTTCTGGGCCACCATCATCTTCTCGTTGGCATTTGCCATTGGACTGCCTCCTTCCCTGAAGAGCCAGGGTCAACTTTTTAATTCGGCGTCGACTGTTTGATATCCGTTACGTGCTTTTGTCTACTTTATCTCTGTAATAAGCTCTCAAGATTGAAAAGAGTCTGAAGTCATGCCCTTCTTCTTGTCTCTTAAAATGTGCACGCAGTATTATACTAGACTATAATCATGTGTGTGTGACATGAAAAAGGAGAGGACGACTGTCTTTGTGTCCAGGGAGGTTTGGAGAACTTTCCAGCACAGTGGAGACGCCAGGTGGGGGTCTCTTCTCCTGGTGGAAGTCGTCGTGTGGTCTCAGCCTCTCTAGGAATCCTCCCCGGACCTGGGCCTGAAGAAGCCAAGGTGACGCTCAGGCTGCCTTCACTGGCACGACCGCAAGGTGAAGTGGAAGAAGCGCCTCTTCAACAAGATGACTTCAGCCGCTGCCCACGCCTTCCCGGGGCCCAGGGGCCAAGACTCTGGCTTCCTGGACCTGCCCACTCTCTCCCCGGCTGTCCACCTGCCCCACTGAGTCGCTGGCAAGGACCCAGCTGGACCCAGAGATCCCGGCAGGCAGGAGACGGACGGGACTTTCCCTCTCCCTGTCCCGTGTCCCTCCATGCGTTCCGGTCAGCAGGACGTGCCGTTTCCACGGAGTGTGGGACGATCGGCTTTTGACATGGTTGAAACTGGAAGGAGCAGAAGCCACGTTCTCCCTTGCAGTTTCTCTGAAACCTGAAAGCAAGGGCTGCTTTCTTTGCTTCCCTGGCTTAAAAAGTCCTTCAGTGGCTCTTCATTCCTGACTGGCCTTGTTTTACAATCACACCAGGGAGTCAACTGAGGTTGATGTGTATTGATATTTACATTGGCTTCCCCTCCAAAAGCCTTCCTGAATCCCTTCACCTCTCTCTGAAAATATCAGAAAGGCAGAATAAATTCGTTTGAAGGTAATTCATGGAAGGCACTTCCAAGGGGAATTCTCTTGGTGGGAGAGGTCAATATTTACCGTCAAGCCGAAGGAAACTGAGCACTGATCTGACCTCAGAATCCTGCTTTCATACATGAAGATGCAAAACACCCACACACACTCGCGTGGCTGCACACGTGCACACAGACAGACACACGTCCACAGCTTCGGAGGCAGTGCAGTGCCATGGCGGTGCTGTGGGAGAGGGTGGGGTCGGGTCCTGCCCTGGCTGAGGGTGCGCACACAGACAACCCACCCCGTCAGGGTCCTCCTCTTTAACCAACACCCACCGCAGAAGGGTCAGGTGAGGGGCGGCCACGTGAGGGGCGGTGCGGCAATCCCAACACATCTGCTTCCGAAGCACAACGGAACACGTGACTCCCCGGGGCCTTGGTAAACACAGACCCCGTTAGCAGTTCTGGAGTGCCGCCAGCCCGTGGACAGCCTTGTAGGAAGGGCACACGACACTGCACAGGGCGGCCAGCATCGCTCTCCAGGGGTCTCAAAGGCCAACCACGGACGGAAGCTGAAGAAGGGCCTTGACTCGTTCCCCAGGCCTGGCGAGGGACGGAGGCTCTCATGAGCCCCCCCGAGGAGTTGCTGGACTCCGTCTCCCTTCCTCGCCAGGGTCGGCCAGGACCCCCGGGGCCTGTGAGGGACGACCTGACCACAAGAGTCCTCTTTCCTCCCTGCCCAGGGTGGGCGGGGATCCCCAAGCTCCACAAGAAAGGACCCAGCCCCAGCACCCTGGAGCCCCTCATCCTTGCCCAGGGTAGGCCAGGACACCTAGGCCCCACGGAGGACGGCCAGACCCCATGAGGGATGCCCAGCCCCAGCATCCTGGAGCCCCTCATCCTTGCCCAGGGTAGGCCAGGACCCCTGACCCCGTGGGGGATGACCTCACCACAGCGTCCTGGAGTTTCCCCCGCCTGCCCAGGGTCACCCACGAGGACGACCTGGCCACAGCACCCTGCACTCTCCCCTCTCTGCCCAGGGTCAGCCAGGACCCCCAGGGCCCGTGAGGGAGGTTGGACCCTGTGAGAGATGACCTGACCACGGCGTCCTGGAGGCCCCCCTCCCTGCCCAGGGCCGGCCAGGACCCCCGGGGCCCATGAGGGACGACCTGACGTCAGAGGCCTCTCTCCTCCCGGCTCAGGGTCGGCCAGGGCCCCCAGGCTCCGTGAGGGTGGGCCGGAGCCTGGGAGGGCTAGCCCAACCACCGCGTGGGGCGTCCCACCTGTCGTAGTCCTGGCAGATCTCACCCACGGCCACCAGGGCCTTCAGGTACTCGTTGGGCTGGTAGGGGTGGATGTAGTGCAGGGAGCAGCTGTTCCGGGGGTCTCCGTTGGAGGCCGTGAAGTCGATGGCTACCTGGAAGAGAAAGCCGAGAGCAGGTGGTGTGTGTACGTGGGTGGGTCTCCTGGGGTCAGGGGCGGCGCGAGAGAGACACGGAGAGCCGGTGAACAACAGCCGCCCCTGACGCATCCTGCCAGCCGGGAAAGTCAGAACAGACACCTGGCCTGGAGGTAGCTGGGAGCCAGGTGGGGCCGTCTCTTGGTTCCCAGCCGCCCGCCCCGTGCCTCTCCTTTCCTGCCCAAAGGAGGCCTGGACTGACCGGCAGGTCAGAACGGTGGAGGCTGTGCCCTCTCGCAGGCAGGAGCAAGCACACGCGTCTGCCTCCGCATCGCGAGCCACGAAGGAACGGCCTGCCCACCTGGGGGCAAGTCCACGCTGGGACCTGGGTGAGAAGCTTAAGGCCACGCTCTGTGTTAGGGACAGTTCGTGACAAGGTGCTGTTGTCTCTCCACACGGGCCCGTCACAGAGTGGCATGTGTGGCTGGTTTCCTGCAGGGAGCGGTCCCATGCAGGGCGTTGTCCCTTCGGGCACTGTTGTGTGAGATGCCTCGTCTACGGTAAGACGGTGCCTGGCGTGAGGCCCGGGGAGCAGGTAGTGGAGGGGATCCTCGGCCCTGCCACCAGCAGCCCTTGGCCCCAACCCAGGCTTCTCCTGAACCCGATGCCATGACCTGCTGGTGGAGGTGGACCCGCCGGGCACCCTGACTGCAAACAGCGCAACACGCTCTGCAGCCGAGGGTGTTAGCATGGGAAGGAACACTGCTTTCGGCTTCCAACATCACCCCCATCTGGCAGGAGTGAGCCCCGCAAAAGCCGCTCAGCATGTGGGCGCGTGGGGAGAAGCAGGTGGAGACGGGTGTTTGCGGGGCGAGGCGAGTGTCTCGTGCGGCGTCTCCTTCCCCCAGTGCAGGGAGGCTCCAGGGCCACACGCAGAGGGCTCTGCGTCCTCCAGGGCCTCAGGGCTCGTGGACGGGAGTGCTGCTCGCGCTGTGTTATCACAAGCCGCCAGAGTTCCTGGATGTGCACCAGGTGGCACGTGGCTTCTGGAAGGACAGAAAAGAGGAGTAGAGTCGATGGGAAAAACATCGCCATGTCTGATCTTGTAACCCCGCCACCAAATCCAAGTGGCAGGAAAGAAGGGCGGCAGCTAACAGCGGCCCGCACGCAGCTTCTCGCTCTTTCTTCGCGAAGTCCCTTCTTCATCACCAGCGCCTTTTCTTTTCTTCCTCAACCGGCCACAGAACTGCGTTGGGAATAAAGTCAGGCAGGACTCACACTCTGTTTTCAGGAGACCCGGATGTCTTCATCCATGGGAGTCCGCGGAGGAAATGCCAGAACCAGCCGTGTGTGAAAAGGAGAGGTCGACGGAGGAAAAGCCGCCCTCCTGGCCGGGGGCCCTTATGGGGAGAGCAGAGGGAGCCGGAGTGGCCTTGGCCAAACCCTGCACGGCCGAACCAGGCGTCCCCAGCTCCCGGGCCACGGACCAGTATTGGTCTGTGGGCTGTGAGAATCGGGCCACACAGCAGGAGGCGAATGGTGGGTGAGTAACCGGGCTTCGTCTGCATTTACAGCCGCGCCCCATGGCTCGCATGACCTGAGCGGGGCTGAGGCGGTGATGGTAGTGCTGGGGGTGTCTGCAGACACAGATGAATGTGAGCAGTGGGGCTGGACGGCACGTTCCCCTCCGCACCCCGGGGCAAACTGTCCTCCATGAAACCGGTCCTCATGCCAAAATGGCTGGGGGCTGCTGGGTTAAACCCTGTGTGCGGCAGGCCTGTGCCAACCAGTCGAACCCCATGCAGCGGTGGGCCTAGGCCAGCCGCTCCATGGGCATCGGGTCCCGTCATCCTCGTGGGAGGCGGAGACTGTTCCTCCTTTCTGCTGCCACACAGACGATGTCCAGTGGGAGGAGGCCACGTGGGTCAGGCAGACTCAGACTCTGTTTTCAGGATACCCGGATGCAGGCCACAGGCTTCCATCCAAGTCTACACGGCTCCAGAGACGATGCTTCCCGACTCCACCATGATACGCCCGGGGAACAGGCCAGTCTGTGGCCCACACGCCCAGCCTTCCCGTGAGTGTGACGAGTCCCACGAACCAGGAGGGTCTGGGCAGCGACTCAGTGTCTGGGGAAGACTGGCCTTGGGCTAACGGCTCCCTGTGCCCAAGACAGCTGTAGAAGGCCACGGGAGGGCGACTGAAGGATGTGTGCACGTGTGTGCACGAGTGTGTGTGCGTGCTCTGTGGAGTGGTTACTGGAGCTGGCTGGAGGTGACGCGGGGTGCCCGATGAGCTCCAGTGCTTCGGAGAGAACCTTTCATCCTAAGGTGAGGGCCGCCCACTGGAGCAAGGAGAGGCCTCGGGCGGGGGTCTTGAACCGAGGACCGTGGTGAACTCCGGTGGGGGAGCCCCCGTGTGTGTGCAGAACAGGAAAGTTAGAGCCCCCAGACGCCCCATAGGCCCCTCCATCCCGGAGGAAGGCCCAAATGCACGCAGATAATTGCAGGACACCTCCAAGAGGAACACCTCGGAAGCTGCGGAGACCCCGAAGACATCATACCTCTGGGGTCTCCTGGGTTTACCCAGCTCGGTCCAGAGCCGCTGTTCTCAGTGCTAGGGACAGCGGCGCCGGGCACAGCACACACCGTGCCTCTCAGGTGGGAGCCGTGCTGAGAGGGCCGGGCACGAGCCCACCTTTCCTTTCTGCCAAGGAGAGCCCTGGGATTCCGGACCTTCCAGAGCATGCACTTGTGAAGGAGGTCTCCTCGATCCGGCTCTCGCGTATCTGAAGAGCAACCAGTTGGCAGGCAGCCACCTTTTCTTACTCACGGCAAGCACCAGGTGGCCCCTGCACCCCTGTGCGTGAGGCGCTTGCCAGGGTCCTGCCTCCTCGTCCCAGAAGACCTCCCACTCACACTTCCCGAGAATGCCGGCGAGATCTACCCGCGTGCGGACCACCTGGCGGAGGCCCCTGAAGGGGCAGGGCGTTCTGGTGGCAAGACACCCTGCGATATCGGCGCAAAACCGGAGACGGAGGCAGGCGTGGAGCCCAAAGGAAAGGGCCAGGGGAACAAGAGAAACTCAAGACGCATGGGTGGCATCCCCCAGCAGGCAGGCGGGGCGGCTCTGAGCCCAGGCCAGCCGCCAGGCGGCGCTTGTCCGTGTGTGGGGTCGGATGTGCACACGCCGACTTCCCGACAGCATCTTTTACCATCATGGAACAAATAGCACGGGATTTGGCTGGGGATGGCCCCAAGAGGCACCGGGGAAGCGCCGTCCCACCCAGGCGAGTCGCGGGAGAGCCAGGGTTGCCTCGGCACCTCTTGGGCCTCCCTTCGCCCCGCCCTGCTTGCGATTTCTTCTCTATCCTCAGGCCACACGACGGGGGGGCAGAGATGACAGTAAGGGGGGCTGTGAGTAATGACAGGACTTGGCGACCCTGGACCGTGGGGTGGACGCTCTTGGGGCAAGCGAGAGGCCGGATTCCCGTGCGGATGGCGGAGGATGGCGCGTCTTGAGGAGGAGGAGACGGTGAAGCAGTTGTCTGAAGGTGCGTGCTGGCCGCCTGCCCTTGGGGTGACACACGACGTCCATGTGTGCCTGGGGGAACGCCACGATCCTCCTGCAGCAGCCTCTGGGGTGTTCACTTTCGCCTCGGCCACGGCCCCTGGGTCTGCGACTGTGGAAGAGGCTGTTCCGGCTCAGGGGAGCCTGACGGACCCGGGAGGGGAGGACGCCAAGGCTACCAGGGAGGGAGGAGCACGTTCCCCATCCCCCCTCTGCAGCCCTTTCTCCAGGGCTCACGGCTCATGACAGCGATGCTCTATCGTGCGGCTGGATGGCCACGGACAGCCTTAAGCTCGCGCCGGCCCCAGGACTCCCTTCCTGGCCATGGTGGTCTCTGGCGTCTCCCTCCTGGCACTGGACATGGAACTGCCCTCTTCAGGGGGTCTCCAGGACCTCCGTGCCCTGTGCAAGCGTCCGGGTGGGAGGCAGCAGAGGGAAGGGCCAGGCTCATTCCAGGAGCCACAGGGAGAAGCCAAGAACGGGAAAGCGGGGGGAAGGCAAGAACCAGAAGGGTCATCTCCCGAGGTGGCCCTCGGGGCCCGGCCGCCGCGTGCTGGAGACGCCACCGCTGCCTGCCTGGGGCGCTCGTGGCCCTGCGTCTGCTGTGTGTGCCCAGCTTCGCGGCCTCTGGGACAGGCCAGGCTCTCCCCTGACCAGGAAGCCTCTGGAGCAGCCCTGCAGATCCCAAAAGCAAGACGCTTCCCACTCTGCGCCCCAGACCTGGCCGAGCGCCCCTGGGAAGAGGCGGGGTGGGCGACCTTCCTGCCGAGACTGTAAGAGATGCCCCCTGCCCTGTGCCCCAGGCCTGGTGGAGCGGCTCCTGGGAAGAGGCTGGGGGAGGAGCTCCTCCTGCAGAGCCCTAAGCGAGTCGCTGCCCTGCGTCCCAGACCTGGCCGAGTGGCTCCTGGGAAGAGGCCAGGGCGGGTGACACCCCAGCCGGACCGTAAGAGAAATGCCCCCCACCCTCCGTCCCAGGCCCGCTGAGTGGCTCTTGGGAAGAGGCTGGGGTGGTGAGGAGCGATGCCCTTTGGGTGTTTTCTGATTCTTCTGCGGCCAACCCACGCCCCAGGCCCTTCCCTCCACCTGACACGCGAGGCCACTGGAAAACCACTTAAAAAATACTGCTCAGGGCTCCATAGTCTGGTAAGTCACGTCTCACTTTCCTTTTCCTTTCTCATTTACACACACACACACGCATGTGAATGTGTGGTTTACGTAGCTGTAACCACACAGTAATTCTGCTTTACCATTTTTTACTTAACACTGTGCCACAGACACAGCCTCACGCCGTTACCCAGTCCTCCTCATCACAACATACAACGGCTCATCATCGTCCGTGTACAGGACATGCTGCAGTTTACAAGGCCACTGTCGTACTGCTGGACATTCGGGCTCTTTGCTGCTTGTCTCCCTGAAACTCCGCGCCACAGAGAACATTTCTGTGCATATGCAAAAGCAGTAACTTTCAAAGGCAACTCCGCTCCCTCCTTCCAAATGCCGCACGGCATCTGTCTCCTCCGGCTGTCTGTCACTTTGTGCCTTGCGGGGGCAATTCTAGCCTCTGGCTGTATTTTTAGCAGCTGCTCCCGTGCCAAGCCCACCCTCCCATCTGGGCCTCCCTCCCCACAGCCCCTCCGGAAGCCCAGTCCCTGTGTGTGAGCCCCGTCTCACGGGGGCGGGGGGCTGCGGGCATCTCCACCTGTCTGGGGCCATGCGACAGCTCTCGGCGGCCGCTCTTGACTTGTGTGTGTCCTGCGAAGGACACTCCCTGACCCGGACACTCCCTGACCCGGATACTCCCTGACCCGGACACTCCCTGACCCGGACACTCTCCGACCAGGACATTCTCTGGACTGGACACCCCTGACCGGGACACTCCCTGAACGGGACACCTCGAAGCCAGGAGCGGGAGGACCCAGCTCACGCCTCCAGGGAGCGTGGCCTCCGGCGTGGAGGGAGCACAGGAAGAAGGCGGCCATGGCCATCAGGGGGACAGGCGCCCCTCTGGGGCCTGAAGGGGGCAGAGTCTGTCCTGGCTGAAGCCTGGTGCGGAGCCGGCCTGGGGGTTTTGCCTCTGGAAGGCTCAGAGGCGCCACTGCAGCGCACAGCAGCGCTTCCCTCCTGGGCCAGGAGGCCCCTTCCCCTCTGGGCTCGCCTCCCCGCCCCGCCCTCCTCCTGCTGCCAGACGGTTTCCTAAAATCACAGGGCGGGAGAAGCCCTTGCACACCACTGTAAACAAGGCACGCTAATTTTCGTTAAGCTTGCATTGCAGCATATCGTTTACATTCTTGCCCTGCTCGAGCAATGAAAAATGTACGATGTGAAAGCGGCTTCATTTGGGGGAGAATGACGGTGAAGTGACCCGCTGCTCCCTTGGACCGAACACTCAGAAGCGAACGCCCAGAGACCCTCTTCCGGGTCCCAGCCTGACACGCGCGGGCAGACCGGCTCTGCAGGGGCCTGCTGGCGGCCCCCTCTTCTCGTCCTCGCTGCAGACTGCTCTCTCTGCTGGCATCCGCGGGGCCACAGCGGGCCCTGGAGTGGGAGAGGCTGGGTGGCTGCCGTCGGTGACACGCTCTGCACTCTGCGGTGCCGCCGCTCAGCTGGGGAGGGCCACGGTGCGAGAAAGGCGGGGGCACAGTGGCCGGCAGGCCACAGGGACACGGAGGGCCAGCACGGGGAGCCGGGCGCCTGTGGGGTCACGGCTGAGATTCTTGCTCGGGCTGGTCCTGGCAGCACAGCTCCAAGGACGGAGCACGCCTGGAGGCTCAAGAAAGACCTGCAGACTCCGAGAGGCTGAAATCAATAGCGCTTTCCCTTGAAAGCCTATAAATAGCTTTCTGAAGTTGCTTTTTGGCCTGGCACTCAGGGAACGTGTTCCAGTAGCTTTCCTTCGTGACATGGCCTGCCTCCCTGTCTCCCCACCTCCCTGCCTCCTTCCCTGTGCCCAGGGCTGCAGGGGCAAGTGTGAGCCCCAGGAAGTGCTGCCGCCCTCTCCAGTGACAGTGGTGTGCTGGGCCAGGGGCTCAGCCACGGGAGAATCCCAGGCTTTGAAGGAGCGACCCGATCCTAAAGGAGCGCCTCGGTGCGCGCTGAGTGTAGGCAGGACGCAGTCGGCCTCCCTGGGAGCCAAGCTGAGGACCAGGCAGGCCCTGGCGAGGGATGGGCCGGCCTCCAGTGCCACGCGCCTCCCCTGCAGGCCTTCAAGCGCCGGGGCTGTGTCGCCCTGGCTGCTTTGCTGGGCCCGGTGCGCGACGAAACCCAAGCCCAGCCACCTTCCTTCCTCACCTGACTGGGCCGGTGCGGGCAGCCAGGCGGGGCTGAGGCTCAGATGACACCCGGACGCCGTGCACGCTGCACTCTGGCTCACACTGCGCCATTCCCCGTGGGCAGCCGCACACCTGTCCCCTGCCCTCCAGGAAGGCTCTTTCTGGAGGCCACATCTGCCCAGACCCAGGAGGACTGTGGCTACAAAGTCAGTGGCAGCGAGCTAGGCTCCAGTGCTGACCCACTGGGCACTGTGGAAGGCCGGCCTGCCTACCCATTGACACCAGGAGCGAGTGTGTCCCGCGGGCACACGGGCCATGTGGAGGAAGAGCCTCAGTCCTCCAGGGTATCCACGCCCACTCTGCTCTCAGCTTTGTCTCAGCCTGGCTCGCCTGTCTTCAGACTTGACCCTTTCGTCGCCCGATGAACTGTGCGCATGGCTGATCCTTGGTATTGCCCATGGGCTGTGACACTGGTGCCTGTCCATGTCGCATGGACACAACCAAGGCGCCTGCCATGGCTCAGTGGAACTCACTAGCCCGGCCCCCTTGCTTTGTGGTGACTGAAGAAAGGGGAGGCTTTCGCTGGCTCCCAAACCCCCTGGGCGGAGAGGCACAGGTGTTCTGATATGATGCGGAAGTTCATACTCATCAGAGAACACCGATTGTGAAAGCATCTTAAAACCAGGGTACCAGCCCATGTGGGGGTCAAATACTCAAAAAACAAAACAAAACAAAACAAACAACCAAAACTAGGGCACCACACTTCAGCAACGAGTTTGAACACAGTGGACCCAGGGCGTTTACGCACGCTTTTCTCCTCATGCCCCAAGCCCCGCCCCGGCCCCGCGCTCCCAAATAAGAATGGATGTGGACACGACTCACTGTGAACTGGATTTGGCAGCCACCCATGATGTAGTCCAGGAACGAGTGCATCTTGTGGACCTGCACGGAGGAGGAGGGGTCCAGTTAGTGACGGCGTGGGCCGCTTCCTGACCTGGCAAGGACCTGGCCCTGGGGACAGGCCACCTGGCCAGTGGGAGGACCAGGAAGACCTCTGTGGAAGGGGTGGGTGGGCTGACTTGGCTCTGCTGAAGGAGAGAATGAAAACAAGGCTGGCACGGGGCCTGAGGGCTGTCCACGCCCCCCTGCGTCCTGTCTGGGATTATGGACGATTCCCATCCGCTTCTGCCTCTGGGGTGAGGCCAAGGTGCATTTTCAAGGGGCACTCCTGTTGACCCTTGAAAACACTGTCCTGAGTACTGTATTGGACACTGCAGGCAGTCGTAGCACCATGGCAAGGATTTGTGCATCTCAACCTATCTAAACACAGAACGGGAGTAGTCAAGACACCATGAAAGATAAAAGATGGCGCACCCGTGTAGGGCGCTACACGAATGGAGCCCGCAGGCCTGGACATTGCTCTGGGGAGTCCGCGAGTTATGGCGAGTGAGTGTGAAGGCGGAGACATCACTGTCCCCTATGGAGAGGTTACAAACACCGGACACTAGGGCTACCCTACGTTTATAGGAGAGAGTTGTGCTATGATGCTCCCATGGCCACAACATCACACAGCAATAGGAATTTTTCACTCCATTATAATTGTATGGAACCACTGTCACATGCATGGTTCACGGTTGACTGAGATGTCATTATGCAGGCATAACTGAATAGTACACATGTGTGGATGACACATGTTCCTGGTCCTGCCATGGGTAGGACCTGATAATCCCACCGTGAAGTCAAAATATCACAAGTTGAGCCCTCCTAGGTTAGGAATTATCATATGGATGTATATCTATTGATGCAGGCACCCCTTCTATCACACGTCATTTTACTGAGCTTGGCAGATGCAGAATTTTTTTACAGATCGAAGGTCTGTGGCAACCCTACACTGAGCAAGCCCATCGATACCATTTTTCCAACAGCTTGTGCTCCCTTGTCTGTGTCACATTTTAGCAATCTCAACCTCTTTTACTCATGCCATGTCTGCGAGGTCATCTGGGATCACTGATCTTTGGTGTTGCTGTTGAAATTGTTTGAGGGTTCCACAAACTAAGCCCACATAAGATGGCGACCTTTATCGGTACATGTCCTGACTGCTCCATCGAGTGGCCATTCCTATCCCTCTCCCTCTCCTCGGGCTTCGTTACTCCAAGACAAAACAACATTGAAATCCGGCCAATCAATAACCCTACAATGGCCTCCAAGTTCTCAAGTGAGAGGAAGACTCACAACTCTCTCAGTGCAAACCAAAAACTATACATGATGGACCTTAGTAAGGAAGGCAGGCCCGAACGCTGAGATGGGCTGAAAGCCAGGCCTCCTGGTCCCATTAGCCACGTCATGATGCAAAGGGAAAGTTCTTGAGGGCAATTAAAAGTGCTGCTCCAGTGAACACACAAATGATAAGAAAGGGAAACAGCTGAATTGCTGATATGGAGAAAGTTTCGTGGTCTGGTTAGAAGGTCAAACCAGTCACAACATCCCCTTAAGCCAAAGCCTGGTCCGGAGCAAGGTTCCAGCTCTGTTCCATTCTCTAAAGGCTGAGAGAGGTGGGGAAGCTGCAGGAGAAAAGGTGGAAGCCGGCCGAGGTTGGTTCATGAGGTTTAAGGAAAGACGCTGCCTCCATCACATGAAAGTGCAGGTGAGGCCGCCAGTTCTCCAGAAGATCCAGCGGAGATCCTGGGTGTAGGGGGCTACGCTAAGCGACAGATACTCAGTGTAGGTGAAACAGCCTTCTATGGGAAGAAGAGGCCATCTTGGACTGTTACAGCTAGAGAGGAGTTAATGTCTGGCTTCAAAGCTTCAAAGGACTCTCCTGTCAGGGGCCAATGCAGCTGGTGACTTTGAGTTGAAGCCAGTGCTCACTGACCATTCTGGAAATCCTAGGACTCTTGGGAATTATGCTAAATCTCCCCTGCCTGTGCTCCGTAGATGGAACCACAAAGCCTGGATGACAGCACATCTGTTTACAGCATAGCGGACTGAACATTTAAAGCCTGCTGCTGAGACCTACTGCTCAGAAAAAGATTTCCTTCAAAATATTGCTGCTCTTTGACAATACACCTGGCCACCCAAGAGCTCTGACAGGGATGTATAAGGAAATCAATGTTGTTCCCATGCCTGCTCACACAACAAGCATTCTGCAGCCCATGGGCAGAGGGGGCAGTTTGGCCGTCAAGTCTTATTACTTAAGGAACACATTTTGTAAGGCCGTTGCTGCCATAGTGATCCCTCTGTTGGACAGTCAACTGTTTGTCAGAACGCAGTATGTTTCTTCCACAAATCGTGACACAACCTTCTCAAAGCTGCCAGATAAAAACTGGTTGACGTTTGACCTGGAAGAACAAACTCTGAGTGTACCACAAGGGGCCAGCCCCCCAAAAGAATTCTGGGTTTTGGGGTCCCCCTCAAATGTCAGATATCCCCATCAATATATCAAATTTCTGGTTGCTATTTTTTAAAAGGTCACATCTTTTTGGCACTCTTTTCTTCTGACCACACCACCTGGACTCCTCATCCCGACACTCCTAGAAGAGACAGTGGCACGCACCTTGCACAGGTTCAGGATCACCAGGCCGGAGTTCTTGTAGTTCTTCTTCTTGGCCTTGTACTTGGGGTTGATGCACTCCCACTGCACCTGCGGCGAGAGGGGGCGGCGTGAGGGTCTGCGCAGGAAGGAGCAGAGCCATCTGGGAGGCCAGGCCCTGGAGCTGCGAGGACACCCGGCCCACAGGGCTGACCCGCGTCTCCGCGTGACCCTGGCCTCCAGAGCAGTGACAGCCAGGAGGGGTAGATGTGAGACTCAGCATCAGACCGCCTTGTTTGCCTCCCAGTTTTCCTTCCCCCCGAGTGACTCGGAAATCACTTGACACCTCTATGCCGTGGGCATCTCCTCTGCAAAATGTGGCTTGTGTGACACCATCTCATGGGGGTATTGGGAAGAGCACAGGATTAATTCCCATGAGGAGGTGAGCACGGAGCCTGGTGCACGTCGATGCTTACTATTAGTAGGTCACGTCAAACCGCAGAGGGAACGAGAAAGGGCAGAAGCACAGCTGACAGATGCCACGTGCCAAGACTCACTCCCTGGGAACTGGCTTAAATGTGGGGAGGTTGGGGGCCATCGAACGCCGCCTACCGGGATTCGTGGGGACAAACGAGTCAACACAGAACTTCACCAGAGCCAAAGCACTGGGCTGACAAGTCGCAACCGCGCACAGTAGGACCTGGAGGGCAAGGGCCGGGGGGGGCTGCGGGGAGAGCTTGGAACCGAGGGGCTGGCCGCAAACTAGGGCCGCCTGGGTCTCCAGCCAACAGCAGATGTTCTGAGACAAACTCAGCGGCAGCCGCATCTCCGAGAGCCCTGAGTGCTCCCGCCCACCTTCTTGCCGCAGCTGGACCTTTGATTCCGCTGGAGAGACTTTTTGCTCCCTGACCACCACAAGTGTCTGGAAATGGAAGCATCCAGGCAGATGCAAACGGACAGACTGATGACAGTGGTGGTCTCCATAACCCCTTCCCCTCGGCGTCCACGCACTCGTGGTTCCCTCCTGCAGTGGTGCTGAGTTTAGTCACGTGGCTTGCTTCGGCCAACGGGGCATTGCAGATGTGACAGGAGCCAAGGCCTGGGAGGTGCCTGGGACCGGCTGTCCCTTCTCTGGCTCCTGGGAGGTTTCTGGCCCCAGGGGAAGAGCCTGTGCTCCACGTGGGGAAGCATGGCCACCCGCCGCCAGGCGCCGGTGCCTGAGGGGGCAGATGGCACCACAGGGGCTCGGCCCAATGGTCAACCAGACAACAGCGAGTCAACGAGGGCTTGTTTGCAGCCCAGTGGTGGGGCTAGTTCAGCGACAGGCTGCTGACACAGCCATTTCTCATCACCGCGAGGCTCCGGCAGGGACAGGCAACCCCACGAGAGGCTGGAAGAGGGAAGTCTTGTCCTGGCTCGGGCCTCCGTCCAGAGCCAGGATTCTTGGCTGGAAGAAAGAAGGCGTCTAGGCACAGGAGATCTCCAGACTTGCTTCTGTGTAGAGGCCAGGCCTCCTGTCTGTCCCAGTCTACCTCCCAGGCTTTCTTCTCATCCACTCTCCAGGTGGGCAGAGCTGACGAGCAGGAGTTCAAGCCCATCTCAAAGCAGACGGAGCCTTTCTAGACGCAGCGCCAAGTCCTTCCCAAGCCCCACAACAGAACTTGCTTTTGCCTCCAAGGCGTCCTCTGATGTTACAGCACAGACACACGGCATAGGGAATCTAACTGGAAGGAGGAGACGCTGTAAGTGGCTGTGCCCATTTGTCTGTCACTTTAGACGATTTCTATCACCTCCGTCTCTTCGGTCAAGCAGGACATGTCAAACGAAGCCTTGAGTGAGTTACAGATTCTGAGACCTGTTGAGATTCATAGTGGCCACCCAGGGAGGGGCTGCACACTTCCCTCTCAGGGTGGCGGCGGGGTCGGCTCCGTGAGGCAAGGGCTCAGGAGGCGACTCAAGCCTGAGGGCACTGGGGCCTTCGTGCCTGTGGGTGGGGCGGGTGCTCGTGAGCTAGGTCTTGATGTTTGGCAACCGCCTTGGGCCTGAGCTGGGTCTCTAGGGGCCACGCCCTTTGCCTCCACCACCCCGTGAGCTCTCCCCCCAGCTGGAAGGTGAGACTCAGCGGGGAGAGGGGACTGGCCCTGTCATGCAGGTGGCAGCATCAGCCTCCTTCCAGCACCTGGACTCTCCGCCGCAGTGCCTGTCTCTGGCAGGGGCTTGGACGGGCTCTCTCACTTGTTCTGGCAGGCTTCCCCTGTGGCCTCCCCCGACCAAGGGTGCTCATGAAGGTCACCCCAGGACTCATCAAGGTGAATCGCGAATTTGCCGGGGAGCTTCCCAACTGTCTGAGGGAAATGGGAGCCGGGAGGGAGGAGGCTCCCCTGCTCTCTGACGCCCTCCCTCCCTCCCCTCTGCTGTCCTCTCTGCCAAGGTATCTCCACCCTTCTCCTGACCCAGAGATCCTCTCTTAGTGAATAGCCCCTAAAATACTCTCACAGGCCAGTTTCTCCTCTGAGGGCCAGTTTCGAAACCCGGTCCTCAAAGCTTCCTTCTAAACCGGGCTTCCCTGCCCAGACTCTCATCTCAGGAGACGGCGCCATGTGCCCATCCAGAGGAGTTGCCTTTTTCCTCCCGCCCGAGCCTCACATCCAGTCCTTCAGCCAATCTCGTAGCTCCAAAAGCATCGTAAGCGTCTTCCTCCTCTCTCTCTCCGCCACTGTCGCTTGAACCCAAGTCACCACCTCTCGTCTCAGCTGCAGTCATCCTCTCTTCACAGATCTCCCATGTCTCTCTCTAACTATCTACACAGCAGTCGCAGCGAAACGCGTCACACTTTAGAAAACGTAAAGCCAAGCCCGCCCTCCCCTAGTCCAGCACCCTTTGTGGCGCTGCCTGATGGAACCTTCTGCGGTAAGAGAATATTCTGCACCTGCGCCATCCAACACGGTGGCCGCCAGCCGCATGAGAGCACTTGGGACGTGGCGAGCGTGACTGAAGAACTGCATTTTTCATTTATTTTTATGTTAGCTCGTTTAAGTTTAGATGTTGAGAGCCACGTGTGGGTGGTGGCGACTGCCCTGGAGAGCGCAGCTGGCGTGTGTGGGCCTCACATTTAGAGGAATCCCCCAGAAACTGCCCTTCCCGGCCTGTGCTCACCCCGCCACGTCCCCTGTAGGGTCCCTCTCCCAGCTCCAGGTGCACAGGGCTCTTGGAGGTCCTCGTCTGCACCAGGCTCTTCCTGCCTCGGTGCTCTGCAGTGCTGTTCCCTCCGCCTGCCATGCTTTCCTCACCCTGTCACCTTGTGGGCTTCTTCTTAAGCCTTGAGGGGTCTCGGCTCACATGCTGCCTTGCAGGGATCCCTTCTACGCATGCCCCTTTACGGCTGAGCTGGACGGGTTTTGACGGCATGGGTCACAAGGTGTGGCCACACTTCCGTTTTTTGAGGATCTGCTCTGTATTTCTGCTCTCCCTGGACGCCCGCTGACCCACGGCTCGGGAGGGCAGGGCCGTGTCAGTGCAGGGTGGGGAGCTCTTTGGGCCACCTCAACAAGGACTGGGGAGTCCGCACGTTAGGTCCCCTTTTGAATATGCCACACTAGGGCTGGAGGCGGAGTGGAAGCTTCTCTGGCTTCTTGGTGACACAGAAAAGTGATTAGCATGGGGTCTGTTTCCTCCGTGGAACTCGAAGATCATCGCTGTTCAGGGCAACCCCCTTGGGTCCCCTCCCACCGTGGGAGCTCTTCTGTCCTCTCATTCAAACCTGCTTTCTTTGCTTAAAAAAAAAGCTTGTCTCTGTTTGAAAGCATCAGGCTTTGGGGTTTTTCAATTATGGCACGTGTTGCAATCTTACATTTAATGTCCTCTTAGGAGTGGGAAGAGGAGCTGTTTCCTGCACCTACTGATTTGCCTATCTGTTTCTGGAGGTGACGGCAAGACTTCCTGCTTTAGCGCCCGGCCGCTGGGGACAGTGCTGTCGCTGGTTGATCAGCTCCGCAGGCCTGGTTCTACCCTTTCAATAGAGTCGCGTCTCTCTGACTGTCTTCCTTGTTTTCCCGGAAGTGGCTTCCCGTGTGATTTAGTGTTGGCTTCAACGGTGACCCTGAAGCCCTGCATGCCTGCTTGTGGGGAAGGCCTCTGCGTGTTGGACAAACTTCTTGCGATGCAGGGCATGCAGCAGAACACGTCAGTGGGCTGTGCAGAGGCAGAGTGGAAACCCTTTCCTGATGTCCGGGCCCACGTATGCATGTAACAGATGGTCTGCTCGACTAGACTCTATTCCTGGAGGTGGTGGTTCATTCCTGCCCAGGCTGGTGGAACCCTGCCCTCTCCCAGAGAGAGCCGAAAATCAGATGGATGTCCCCAACCAGCACGTTGGATCAGAACAGACACGTGTTCTGCCTCCAGGGAACAGACTAGCCCAAAGCCGCTCAACCCTCTGCTCCCACTCCTTCAGGACACGACGCAGTCCAGAGCAGGCACGGCTGTCCCAGGCGGGGTCCCCAGAAGTGAGCTTGGAGGTGAGGATGCGGGTGCAGGTGGGCCACAGGCCGGCGATGCTGGGGCCCAGCATGGAGCGGGGATTCCACGGAGGAGGAGCCAAGACAGGTGTGTTGCCAAGCCAGGTGCCTCTGCGGGCAACTTGGGCTCAGAGCTGCGGGGACCCCGAGACACTGCAGGTGGCACACCCAGGTCGTGCCGTCTGGCCAGGGAGCTGGGGTGCGTACACCCGGTCCCCGTTAGCTATTTGCTGAGGGCTGCTTCCTGCAAGGTGTTACATCCCCCCACACTCCCAGCCGGCCTTGGGCAAAATGGCTTCCAGCTGCCAGAGAAGCCCTCAGGCAAGGAGAGTCAGGTGTGGCAGGGACACTGGGCAGGTGGCCACTGACCAGGCGAGAGGAGAAAATGCACGGTTGGGGCCCGGGCAACAGGGATGGACAATGAGTGGACACACACGAAAGTGTGTGCTTCTGGAAGGGTGTGAGGCTCTGGGTGGGGCCGGTGGCAGCGGCTGGGCACGTCCCGGGTGTGAGTGGCATGATGGGACCAGGGCAAGACCCGGTGGCCATGGGAGGATCTGGAGAGACGCACTCTTTCTCCACAGCAGAAACTGTGGCACAGATGCCACCAAGCATGGAAATGTGGAGCGGGAAGAGTCCCATGGCGGCCGGTGAGACCCTGGGCCCGAGCTGTGTGTGTAGTGAACTGCCCCACTGAATCCTCTCACAGCTCTGTGAAGCAGGTGCAACAATCAGGCTCACACCTCGGGCGAGACACAGGAGGTACAGAGAGATCAAGTCACTTTCCTGAGGCCCCACAGCCAGAGGAAGCCAGAACGATTCTCGTTTGGACTTTCCGTTTTGCCGTCGGGGAAGCTGCGCCCTCTGGGGGCAGCACTTAGTCCAGGGGGGCGCGCTGGCTGGGGATCGGGCCGGTCCTGGAAGCCCGGCCCTCCGACCCCACCACACCACCTCAAGCCCACGCGTCGCCCCCGCCGGTCGTGGCTGGGTGCGCAGGACGCCTCGGGCGCGCGAGGGCAGAGCCGCGGGGGTCACGCACCTGCTTCCCCTCCAGCGCCCCTCGCATCTCCTTGAAGGTGGAGGTGAACTCCCCGATGAAGTCGTGCTTGCCATTGGAGTCCCAGTCCCACACGATGCACTGCAAGAGAAACGGGCGCCTGGTCGAAACCCCGCAAGCAGCTACCGCGGCGGAGGCCACGGGCCTCGCGGGGGAGCGGGTGGAGGACGCCGGTCTGGGCCGTCTGGCCAGGAGCCTGGGCTGCCCCGGGAGACTCGTGGCCCTCAGTGTGGGTGGGGCCCTTCCACGAAGGCGGCCCCACCCGGAGAGGGACACGGCACAGCCATGTGGCACTCCCTGAGCCTGGGGCTGCCGTGTGTGGGACGCGTGTCCCTCCGGCGTCTCCCGCCCCGTTCAGCCTTTTCACCCAGCCCCACGCAGCCCGTGGCTCGGCCGTGACGGCAGCCATCTGCCCGTTTGCCAGACGCGGCCTGCAAGACCCAACGGAGGGAAGCGCCTCGCTGAGGGCGCCCTCTGGTGAACAGAAGCCTGGGGCTCGTGGGCGAGTGGCCCGCCTCCCGGGCTCACAGCTGGCGCCGCGGCCTGGGTCCCCACGTGGAACGCCACGTGGCTGCCGCCGTGTCACTCTCTGGGTGGGGCCGCCTTCATCTCGTCTTTCCTTTCCTAATTTTTTTCTGAGGCAAAGACCGAGGACAGCGAAAACGAGTGGCCAGGCCAGGCAGTGAAATCAAAATGTACCCAGGGAAACACCGGTGGAAGAGAGTGACGGGCCAGTCACCCGTCATGCGTGACACGACACACAGCCGGCCACCTGTCCCGAGACAGCTGCTTCTAACAAGGCTGAGGCCGCATTCTGGGCTCCCGGGTGGCACTTTGGGGCGTGGCCAGCTCCGGGCAGTCCCTTGGCCCGGCCCACGTCTCCGTGAAGCGGAAGGTCTCCGTTTCTTCCAGGGCTCGGACCTCCCTCCGGCCTCGTAAGCCAGGGACTTGCAGCAAAGGAGTCCCAGGCCTCAGACTCGCCCCGGGCAGGAGGCGACCTTTCCCTCAGAGGTCTTCCTTGGAATGCCGGGCTCTGAGGGCAGCCTCGTCCCCCTTGGAACACCGGGCGTGCCACAAAACCCAGACCTGCTGATCCATCCCCAGATCCTGGGGATGCCCCAGAGATGACAGCAAGACACATCCGACGAAGCCCAGTCCCCCCGGGCTTGCCCCCATTCCCGTGGTCTCGTCACAGCGAATGGCACCGGGCATGGCCCTCCCCCTCGCCCTCCAGGCCGGGCCCTCCCCTTCTGTGCTCTGCACATGGCTGGGGTGTCCCGCATATGGCTGGGCCCGCCCCTTCTGCGTCCCTCTCTCCACCCCCTCGGCCTCCACGCCGGGCCGTCCCTTCTGTGCCCAACGAGGCTGGGCCCGGCCTTCCCCTCCACTCGGCTCCTTCTCCGGCCTCCAGCTGCCCCCACGACCCCTGGGATCTCAGCTCCCTGCATGAAGGCCAAGTGTCCACAGGCTAGTGGCTCTCCCGAGGTCCGCCACGCCCCGACTCCCGCCTTCCTGTGTTCGCCCTTGGTGGCCCGTGCGGACAACGGTCCAGTGCTTCCCTCAGAGGGGGCTGGCAGGTTTCTGCTGAGACCGCGTAGAGCAAAGCTCGTTTCTCAGCTTCTGTTCTCTCTCTTTTTTTTTTTTTTTGAGTTGGAGTTCCACTCCGTCGCCCAGACTGGAGTGCAGTGGCCACTCCCGGCCACCGCTGCCTCGACCTGCTGGGCTCCGGCGATCCTTCCGCCTCAGCCTTCCGAGTAGCCGGAATTACAGACGCGTGCTACCACGCCTGACTGATTTTTTGATTTATTGTAGAGATGAGGTCTCGCGGCCCAGGCAGGTCTCGAACCTGCGGGCTCAGGCAATCCGCTCACCTCAGCCTCCCGAAGGCGCGGGATTACAGGCTGAGCCACCTGTAAGTGTGGAGGAGACGGTGGACGGCTGTGTTGCCTACAAGCATTAAGAAGAGCTGGGCTAGGAGGAGTCAGCCAGGAAGACGCTGTGACCAAAGGGGCCCACG
Source organism: Cephalopachus bancanus (assembly GCA_027257055.1). Taxonomy (NCBI): domain Eukaryota; kingdom Metazoa; phylum Chordata; class Mammalia; order Primates; family Tarsiidae; genus Cephalopachus; species Cephalopachus bancanus. The sequence goes on along the minus strand of JAPVLO010000177.1, from coordinate 1,064,079 downwards.
GCTCGGCTGGAACAGTAGGGCCACCCGGGTTCTGTCTGGGGGGACTTGAGGCCCAGGCGGGACCCAGGAGCCCCTGCTGGGGAGGCGGGTGGCTGCACCAGAGGCTGAGAGGCCTCTGGGGTGGGAGGGGTGAGGGCAGGTCTGTGTGGTCGACCCTCTCGCCCGCCCCTGCCTGGCCGCTCAGCCCACTCCCCTCGGCCCCAGCCACCGTGCTCCCTGCGGCTGCTGTGCCCGTGACACTGAGGGCGACTTGGAGAATGAGGGAGCAAGTGCGCCTGTGTCCATGCTGCAGGGCCACAGCCTCCCAGAGAGCAGCTGAGGCGGCCCAGGGTGACGGCCGGGGGCCGGGCTGGGGTGGGAGGAAACACGGCGGGGCTGTTGGCTGCAGAAGTCACACGGAACTAGAATTCCAGGGGCTTTGCTTCTAATTTTAAGACGTTTGACCTGAGAAAGTTGGAGAATGTCAATTAAAATTTAGTTAGAATCGCTACTCAATTCGCATTCACCTTTTGGCAATTGTATGTTTACCTAATTGGTAGATGTTAAAAGTAAATTGTGAGCCGGGCTCTGTGGCTCAGCCTGTAATCCCGTGCCTTGGGAGGCTGAGGTGAGTGAATTGCCTGAGCCCGCGGGTTCGAGACCCACCTGGGCAACTTGGCGAGACCTCATCTCTACAATAAATAAAAAAATTAGCCGGGCGTGGTAGCGCACGCCTGTAGTTCCAGCTACTTGGAAGGCTGAGGCGGAAGGATCGCCGGGGCCCATCAGGTGGAGGCTGTGGTGGCCGGGAGTGGCCGCTGCACTCCAGTCTGGGCGATAGAGTGAGACTCCAACTCAAAAAAAAAGTAAATTGTGGCTGGGTGTGGTGGCTCACACCTATGGTCTCAGCACACTGGGAGGCTGAGGAAGGAGGGGTGCTTGAGACCAGCCTGGGTAGCATAGTGAGACCTCATCTCTACAAAACATCAAAAGATTAGCCAGGTATGGTGGCATTCCTGCCATCCCAGTGACTTGGGAGGCTGAGGCAGGAGGATCGCCGGAGCCCAGAGGTGGAGGCTGCAGTGAGTCGTGGTCGTGCCGCCGCGCTCCAGTCTGGGTGACAGAGTAAGACCCTGTCTCTAATTAAAAACACAGACATTTAAAAAAAGTAAATGACGATCACATGAAAGTCTGGACACTCCATTAAAACGAACCTTGGGCTTATAACGTCTGCCTTTAGTGCAGTGACTGTTTCTGACCACATGGGGACTGCATGTGTCCCGCAGGCTTGGCTGTGGCGCCGTGACTTGCTTGGGCTAATGGCATAAAAGGGGTGACTTGGGAGTCACCTCCGAGAGAGCCTCAGGAGAGGAGCGTGGTTTGCGTGGCTCTCTTCCTGCTTTGGGGACCACAGCCCTCCGAGTGGCCGCTGTCCTGTTGGCCTGAGTCCCTACGTGCAGGGGACGCAGAGCCCGCAGCCACCCCGTGACCGACTCGCGTGTACAGGAAGGACACCCCGGTTGTCTTCCGCCACCGGGACGACCATGGCACCACCGACTCCTGAGACCCACCGAGCACCCGAGTGCTGTCTGAGGAAAAGAGACCCAGGTTACTTCTCCTGACGCCAAAAGCGGACGAACAGAACTTCAAGGGAAGGCTGCTGAGAAGTCACAGAGGAAGCACTGTCCACGAGCCTGTCCAGACCCACCCATCTGTGGATGAGTGCGTCTGTCGCTGGAAATGTCTGAGCAGAAACTGCAGGACTGCACGCAAAAGGTGTCCCGAGACGGCCAGGTGGGGGCGGTCTCAAAGTCCTGGAGGGCGGTTCTGACTTTCCCCGGACCCAGAGCTGCTGCGGCAGGTCCTGGGAGCAGAGGCGCAAAGGCAGGGCAGCGAGAGGCCCGGCCGTCCTGTGGAAGCGCCACCTGACGCAAGGTCGCCTGGGAGGCGATGAGGGCCTTTTGCCCCAAGGCAGGAGGGTGTTTGGCATCGCCCTTCCCGGGGGACCATGGAACGAGTCGCTGCTTCCGTCACCTGGAGAGGCTGCTGGGGCAGACACTACGTCCACACGTGGCGGGCCACATGTGCCTGCCTGCCACTACGACTGTTGCTCTCTGTGGTTGACCCGACACTCACGGTCCCCACCTGGAGCGAGAGACCCAGGCAGTGTGCTGGGCGTGGACTAAGGAGGTGCAGGGGGGCTCCTGGAGCCTGTCGCGCGGCTCATCCTGTCACGGCCTGTTGCACGCTTGAGCCTGACACCCACATGCTCGCTCTTCTGCCTTTTGGAGAGCCAGTGGAAGGGAAAGGGGACGCACAGAGGACGGAGCGACAGCAGCTGCGCCATGCTCCCCGGCACCAGGAAAGACACGGCAGTCCCCTTCTGTGGGGAAGGGCGGAAACCACACGCCCCTCCGACTTTGCTGCTCTGGGATCTCTCTCCCAGCATGCTTGGGTGAGGACCGTCCATGCTTTGCCCGCTGGCCGGGCCTTGAGGACGTCTGTGACGTGCTCTCCAGCTGGGCCAGAAAAGGCATGGCAGTCACGACGCCCTGAGCCTGAGGGTGAGGACTCAGGGGTACCCCTGCTGCGGAGAGCGACAGTGCCCGTACAGGCCTGTCCCCTCAATCGGCTGCCGCTCCACATCATGGCAGTGGCAGAAGTCTGCGTGACCTTTCTGAGAAAGGATGCCCAAGGAAGGTGGACACGGTGACGCAGACAATAGAAACACATCTCTCCCCACTTCCCTGCTGCTACGCTCTCCGATGACAGCTCTGATCGGCTTACAGGGGAACGCAGCTTGGGGAGGGGCAAACAAATCAACCGCCCTGCAGAAAAACAGACAGGCAGAGTGCGCAGCGTGCAGCAGTAAGGAGGCCTTGACAGCTCACCGGAGCCCATTACCTCCACGCTACCCACAAGCCGGGACACTCCAGCTTCTCCGAGCTCAGAGAGGTTCAGGGATGGGCTCTTGTTACATGATAAGCTCAACGGATGGTCTGGTCAATGCCCCCATTTGACAGGAAAGGTGACTGATGACAGACTCGTGACTTCTGCAAGTTCTCTAGAGCAGGGGAAGCCAAAATCCAGGCGTCCTGTCTCCCAGATTCCACGACGCCTGCACGGACAGCACATGACACTAGTGAGACAGGACACAGTGCTCACTCTGTGCCAGAGGTTGTCTTCAGTGCTTCGCACACTCCAGCTCACTTGGCCCAAAGAACAAGTTTTGTCAGGCTAATTTTCTAGATGAGCAAACTGAGGCACAGAAAGGTGTAGTGACTTTCCCCAAACTGTGCAACTGATGGTAGGTACGCATTGAACTGAAAGAAATTAAACTTCGGAGCTTATCTTAACCAAGCCTCTTTTATGCACCCAGGTCCCCTGTGTTTACGGCCTTTCGTTCTTTTTTTTTTTGAGTTGGAGTCTCACTCTGTCACCCAGACTGGAGTGCAGTGGCCGCTCCCGGCCACCGCAGCCTCGACCTGCTGGGCTCCGGCGATCCTTCGCCTCAGCCTTCCGAGTAGCCGGAATGACAGGCATGCGCTACCTCGCCCAGCTGATTTTTTGATTGATTGTAGAGATGAGGTCTCGCTGCCCAGGTGGGTCTCGAACCCGCGGGCTCAGGCAATCTACTCACCTCAGCCTCCCAAAGGTGCGGGATTACAGGCTGAACCACTGAGCCCGGCAGGCCTTTCGTTCTTTACGGTAGCCCTGAAATGACGATATTATGACCATTTACAGGGAATGTCATTCACAGGTACCATTTACAGACTCAGAGAGGGTACACAGGTTGATGAGATACCTGGCAGGTAACAAAGAAGGGTTTGAGTCCAGATGCCTGATGTTGTAGCTGACATGCTTTTTTCCCGCCTCTTACCAGAAGCAAGATTCAGAGTCAAGGTTTCCCAAGCCTGCTCTGTGTAAAATCCTGTCCTGTGATTGAAGCTGTATGTAAGAACATGCCATGCAACAGACAGAAGGAGCCTGCTCATGTTTCTGTGCAAGAGGATGCAAAGACAAGCGGCACGAGCCTCCTCCTGGGTCCCCGGCTCTGCCCGCAGCATGCAAGGACATGTGTGCACCGTGTCGGGCTTCTCCCTCCCACGAAGAGAAACGTGCTGCGCCAACTTATTGGACACTGGCTTTGTGTGGTGGCCGGTTTCACGTGTCAGGTAGGCCAACTGGTCAGAAGTCCCTGGTTGTTCCTTTGAACAAGAATTTGTCTTATAGATGTGTTTAGACTCTTCATCATCAGTTTATTTTAAAGTAAAAAAGGTTTTGTGGTTTAATATAAATTTTAGGATTCTTTTTCTATTTCTGTAAAAAAAAAGAAAAGTCTTTGAGATTTTAATAAGGGTAGCATTGAATCTGTAGATTACTTTGGTGGGTACGGACCTTTTTTTATTTTATTTTATTTTTATTTTATTTTTTTATTTTTATTGTAGAGATGAGGTCTCGCCAAGTTGCCCAGGCGGGTCTCGAACCCGCGGGCTCAGGCAATCCACTCACCTCAGCCTCCCAAAGGCGTGGGATTACAGGCTGAGCCACTGAGCCCGGCATGGGTACGGGCCTTTTAACAGCCAGTCTTCCGATCCATGAACATGGGGTGTCTTTTCATTTACTTGTGTCTTCTTTCATTTCTTTCATCGGTTTTTTTATAGCTTTCAGCGTGTAAGTCTTGGCTAAATTTATTCCCAAGTATTTTATTCTTTCTGAAGCTATTGCAAATGGGATTATTTTCTTAGTTTCCTTTTCGGATGATTCAGAAATGCTACTGGTTTTTATATACTATACCTTTTTGACTTTATTAGATCTAACGGTTTATTTTTGTGGTGTCTTTAGGGTTCTGTATATACAAGATTACATCACCTGCAAACAGAGTTAGTTTTACTTTTGAATTTCTGATTTGGATGCCTTTTTTTTTAGTTGGAGCCTCACTCTGTCGCCCAGACTGGAGTGCAGTGGCCGCTCCCGGCCACCGCAGCCTCGACCTGCTGGGCTCCGGCGATCCTTCCGCCTCAGCCTTCTGAGTAGCCGGAATTACAGGCATGCGCTACAACACCTAGCTGATTTTTTGATTTATTGTAGAGATGAGGTCTCGCTGCCCAGGCGGGTCTTGAACCCGTGGGCTCAGGCAATCCACTCACTTCAGCCTCCCAAAGGCGCGGGATGACAGGCTGAGCCACTGAGCCTGGATGCCTTTTATTTCCTTTTCTTTCTTAGTTGCTCCGGCCAGAACTTCTTTTTTTTTAATATATATTTTTTATATTAAAATCGTGGGGTATAGTTAAGGGTTAGGAATACAAATATTCATTGTGCAGGTATCCTTGTTGATGAGGTGTGCCCCCCTTTCCTCAGACAGATATTGACTACCATTAATCCCACCTCCCTTGCCCTCCCTGTCCACCCCCATAGTTTCCCGCCACTGTCAATCCTTTTCTCATAGTGTTACGGTAGTTGTTTAAGGTCCACTTATGAGTGAGAACATGTGATACTCAGATCTTTGTTTCTGTGAGTGATCATTCAGTATTACAGACTCTAATTCCATTCAGGTGGCCGCGAAATTCATGATTTTGTTCTTTTTTATGGCTGTGTAATACTCCATTGTGTATATGTACCACATTTTTAAAATTCAGTTCTCTTTTGATGAACAGCATGGTTGGTTCCATGATCTTGCTATTGTGAACAATGCTGTGATAAACATACGTGTGCAGGTATCTTTTCTAGAGTGATTTGAGTTCTTCAGGGTATATTCCCAGAAGGGGGATTGTGGGGTCATGTGGAAGGTCGATTTTTAGAGCTTTTAGGAGTCGCCACAGATTTCCACAGAGGCTGTCCTAGTTTACACTCCCACCAACAGTGTAGAAGTGTTCCCTTTTCACCACATCCTCTCCAGCATCTATTATTTTTTGAGTTATTGATAATCCAGTCAGAACTTCTAGTACATGTTGAATAGAAGTGGTGAGAGTAAGCATCCTTGTCTTGTTCCTGATCTTAGAGGTAAGCTTTTAATTTTTACCACTGAGCCTGATGTTAGCTGTGGACTTTAATATGTTTTTTATTATATTGAGGTATATTCCTTCTGTACTTTACTTTATTGAGTAATTTTATCATGAAAGGGTGTTGAATTTGTCAACCCAGAACAGCCAAAATGATCTTGAGTCAGAAGAACAAAGCTGGTGGCATCACACTGCCTGATTTCAAACTCAATGACTAAACTATCATAATTAAAACAGCGTGGTGCTAGCATAAAGAGGCATCTAGACCAACAGAAGAGAATAGAGAGCCCAGAAATAAAGCCATCCACATACATCTAACTGATCTTTCAGAGAGGTGTTAAGAATACACAATGGATAGCCACATGCAAAAACAGGAAATCAGACCCCTACCTCACACCATACACAAAAATCAACTCAAAGTGGATGAAGTCTAAATTAAAGACTTAACCCACTAGCATAAGAAACCATAAAACATCAGACGATGAAACTCCCAGGAAAAAGCATAAGCGTCTTAGCAGCAGTCCTGGCTGTCATTCCTTGGGCATGAGGCCCAAAGCACAGGTGACGGAAGCCTAGATAGACGGGACCACGCCAGAGGGAGAGTCTTCTGCCAGCAAAGGAAACGGTGAGCAGAACAGAAAGGCAACCCAGGAAGTGGGAGGAAATTTGCAAGCCACACACGTCACAGATGGTGGCTTTTCTAGATGAATAAGACTAGCCTGCAGCTTCATAGCAAAGCACACGAGCAAACAGCCCAGTTTTCAAGACAAGCACAGGACTTGAGCAGGCGTTCTTCGTAGAAGACAAGCAGTTAGCCACAGGTATATGAAAAGGCGCTCGGTGCCACCAGGGAAATGCATGTCAAACTGCAGTGAGGTCCCCTTGCACCCGCTAGGATGACTATTATTGTTAAAAACGCACACACTCCAAAAGACAGCACGTGTGGGTGAGGATGCGGAGAAATCAGAACCTTGGTGCACATTGGCGGGAACATGAAGGGTGCAGCTGCCTTGGAAAACAGTGTGAGAGCTCCTCAAAAAATTAAAATGGGACGATCATGTGATCCGGCAATCCCGCTTCTGGGTAAATAGCCAGAGAAATTGAAATTGGGATCTTGGAAAGGCACCTGCACCCCCATGTTCATTGCTGCATTATTTATTCATATTAGCCAAGACGTGGCACCAGCCTGAATAGTCACTGATGGATGCATGGATGAATAAAACATGGTAGATGCACGCAAGGAAATGTTATTCCGCCTTAAGAAAGATGGAAATCCTGCCATCTGTGACAACATGGAGGGGCCTGGAGGACACCGTGTGAGGTGAAATAAACCAGGCACAGAAGGACGAACACGGCGCGATTCCACTCACATGCGGTAGCTAAAACGGTCAGACTCACAGAAGCAGAGCGTGCAGTCACGGTTTCTGGGGCTGGGGGTGAGGAGTCGGGGTGTTGTTCTGAACGTGGGAAGTTTTAGTTCTACTAGGTGGCTAAGTTCTGGAGAGGTGACTCGCAGCCCAGTTCTCACAGTTACCCACAAAGTCTTGTGCACGGCAGCATCTGTGAAGTGAGGTCTCGTGTTGCATGGTCTTACCACTAAATAAGCACATGAATAACAGGATGCAGGATGCTGGCGAGGTGCTGGTGGTGTGGTGACCTCGACGGTGGCGAGGCGTCGCGGGGGTTTGCTCATGTCCATTCATCAAATCGTGCACGTTCAGGATGTACAAAGCTTCACATATCAGTTGTATCTCAAAAAAAGCTGCTGAAAATTAAGCGAAGGAGTTTTCCTTGAGAATTGACAGGTTTTGTGTAGTCAGCTGAAAGGCCTCAATAGTGGGATGGAGACGTCCCTGCAGAGGGAGAAGAATTCTGCCTGCGGCCAGTCGGCCTCCGTTCCACCCCCCCAGCCTGGCCCTCCCGGCCTGCCCTCAGCCTCCCGACGTCCCAGCCGGCTCCGGCATGGCGTGAGCCACCTGCTTGCGCTCAGTCACGGGTACGCCTGCCTCCTCCGGGCTCTGGGTCTCGGGGCAGCCCTGACTGACGGAGCCCTCACCTCTTCCCTGGCCACCACTGCTGTGTGGAAGACCCAGGGTGCTGAAGTGCCTGCCTCGGACAGCAGGTCTGAGCCTGGGTCAGACCCAGATCCCGGGGCGGAAACCACTGTCCAAGCTGTGGTCATCAAACAACGTCACTGTCATTCAGTGTACGTCCTTCCGTGCCTGGTTTATTTCGCCTCACCGGGTGTCCTCCAGGCCCCTCCATGTTGTCACAAATGGCAGGATTTCCATCTTCCTTAAGGTGGAATGCTGGTCACTGCGGAATGCTCATGGCCCTTCTCTTGACTTTAAATTTTTTTATTCTTTATATTTTCAGAGACAGGGTCTCACTCTATCATCTAGGCTGGAGTGCAGTGGCACCGTCATAGCTCACCTCAACCTCCAGTTCCTGAGCTCAAGCGATCCTCCTGCCTGAGCCTCCAGAGTAGCTGGGACTACAGGGGTGTGCCACCATGCCCAGCTACCTTTTTTGACTTTTTTTTTTTGCAGATGAGGTCTTGCTATGTTGCCAGGCTGGTCTTGAACGCCTGAGCTCAAGTGATCCTCCCGCCTCAGTCTCCCACAGTGCTAGGATTACAGGCATAAGCTACCACTCCTGGCTCATTAAGTTTTTATTTTATAAGGACTGCAACTTGTCATCTGCAAAGGTAAAACTGGACTCTCCACCAAGGCACCCCTGGCATGAAGCATATGCAAGTGCGACACTTCCTTGCTGTGTTTACACAGGAGAACCAGTGACTGAGATCACACCCTCTCCCGGGCAGAGAGGAGGGCGCCCTGCAGCGGCAACCAAGGTGGTGCGTCCTCTCCTCCCTTGCTCACTCGAGAGCCAGTGCAGGACGGGAGCCTGCCCCGGCGAAGACGTGCCCACGGCTGGAGCATGCCTCGGAGCCCGTCCCTGCAGGGCTGGCGCTGCACCCTGGAGGGCCCCTGGGAGACTTCTCCGGCGGTGGGCAGGCCACGTAAACCTCTCCCCAAAGTCCCAGGGGGGCGGAAGACTGGAGAACGAGGCGGACACACTGAGTACCGTTCAGCTACAGGAAGAGGGACTTGAAGGCCAGAAGATCCTTTTGTACTTGGCCACGATGAGCCTCACGTTCTCTGGCCTCTAATAACCACCATGATTCTCTGAACCTGTGGCAGGTAGTGGCTGTTTCTTCCAGCAGATGCCTGTGTCTCTGTTTCTAAGTGAGCCCTGCGCTTGCTCGTGGCTTATTGATTGCTGTGATCTGATGCCTGGAGACAACCTCTCCTTGAGTCCCCAAGGAGGAAAAGGGGCTTGAAGACCAGAAAAGAACAGATGACTCCATTTGTATGGCTAATCAGGTGGGAAACTTCAAATGGGCAACTGGGATTCACCGACAGTCAGAAGGTCTTGGACTACCCAGGCAACTTGGCCACCGTGTGTTTCTTGTGCCAGTGCGTCGATTCCTTCTCGAGTCCTAGCTGTGTAGGACTGGACAGTTCTGAAACAAGGACTGAGATGGGTCCCAAAGCTTGAAGCAATCAGTCACTCCTGACGCGTCACACAAAATGATCTACAGAAATAATTTTCTGCTTCCAGAGGCAAGCCTGTTCCGGTGTTTAGACTAGACTGACCACCCATCTGCCAGTAAGCACAGAAGAAGAAGCTCAGGTGCCCAGTGGTTCTGGGCCTTCCTGTGTGGTCACTCGCAGGACCTGGGTCCTGCTCTGTCCTGGAGCCCAGTGCTTCCCTGGCTCCTTGGGCTGGACTTCCAGTTGTCCTTGGCTACCATTGCGACACATCTGTCATGCTCAGGACTCCCTGGGGCCTTCCGAGCACTTGGGATCCACTCGCTCGTGGTGTTTTGAGCAGCCGTTACCTCTGACCTGGTCTGGATCTCTGGCTCTCCTCGCTCCGGAATTGGCTTCTGACTGGAGCCACCCTCTAAACAGCTGGAAACCAAACCTAGGATAACACACTATTTCTGTGTTTTTCTTTCTTTTCTTTTTTTTAGAAATTTCATGCAGTTAATTCTGACGGGTCTTTCTGTCCCCAGAAGCTTATTTTCTGCCTCACTTAGTCTTCAGCAGAGAGGCAGCCACTCCTGGCCAATCTGTGTCTCATTGAGTTATGCTCTCACTTACCCACCGTGAAAACAACTGTTGGGAAGTTCCTGGACGAAATGAGAAAACCAAAAATCAGTACTAAGTTGTTAGCCTGAGATTGCTACCAGTGAAACTATCGGTCAGAGAGAGAATCCATTCTCCTCGTCTAAACAATACTGATTACAGACAGACTTTCGGGGAGAACACCTTCCTGGGAGACAGAGGAGTTGGTTCTGCACGTCAGCCGGGAGACACTGATGCCATCCATCCAAACGGAGTCAGATGCGCATTTGCAAGACAGGCAGCAGGAGCCGAGGCTTGGACGGTGCTGAGCGGGCCCAAACCACCTTATCGGGTTGATCACCCCAGTAATTGAACTTTCCTCCTCATTCCATCTCTGTCATCAGACAGGCCAATGGCCGTGTGTGTCTCTGGGGAGACGCAGCAGACCTTCTCTACCTGGAATGTAAGCCCCGCACTCACAGGCGAGGATGGCCCTGCTTTTGACAGCCTTCTCAAGAACGACTCTGAGAGGCCAGCAAAAGTCCCTGAGCCTAATTAGAAATGTCTTTCGGTTATCACAGAGTTCTGTGTATCTTCAAAAGTGGTTTTCTCTAAATGGACCCAAGTTTCTATCTAAATTCCATTCTGCACATCAAGACTATCATTTCAAATTGCAGATAGCAAACTTATTAATCCGTATGGTAGCAAAGCATTTTAAAAGTTCATTTCACAGAGCACCAGTTCTGTGGGAGATTAATAGGTATTCATGAAAAACGTTAAAGGGCTGGCCCCTCAAATGAGCTGGGGCTGCCCTGAGATTACAGGCATCAAAACATCTTCCCTGCTGCAGGGACTCTCCGAGCCTCGAACTGCAAGTGTGCTGTGCATGTCACCAGCACGAGGTTCACCAGCCACTGAGGACACACCACTCAGGGGCGCTCACTCCCAGGACACCAAACCAGTAGGCGGGCACCACCCAGGGATGCTCATTTCCAGGATACCCCCAAGCAGGCTGGCCCTTGTGTCAAGCTGAGAGCAGTCACTGCCTTCGAATTTTTACCCTAATACCTGTTACACTTGAATAATTTTTAGGATTAGGGCAGAATATACATTCTTCCCCAGTGTGTTTGGCCAACGATGAGCTTGTGTGTGCATCTGAATTTAGGCAAAGCTTATTATGAGATTAGTGTCTTGTGAATAGGGGTTTGAGAAAAAAATTTTCACTCAATTAATACTATTTTTTGAGTGTCTACTCTGTGTCAAATAACGGCAAGACACTGGAATATGAAAATGGGAATTAAAACGCTCCCTTTCTTTAAAGATTTGGTATAAAATAGGGGAAATCTGTCAAAATCAACCAACCATCCAGTTTAGCCAGTGCTGGGCTGGAGGCGCCTTTGTCGTGGATCCAGTGGCACCAGAGGGGATGGCGTCGGGTTGGCCGGGGTCTAGGAGAGCCCGCAGAGCCTCCAGGAAGCCGGGCCTGGAGGACGGATGCAGCGCGGCCCGAGGCTGGGAGGTCGGGCCGCCTTCGGGGAGAGGAGAGGCGAGCACCGGCTGTGTGCCCGAGGCAGCGGGCCCTGACGGTCGGGCGGCACGCGGCCCCCATCCCGCCTGCAGAGGCGGGCCGGGGAGGAAGACAGCGTCCTTCAAAGCCAGCTGCCTTGAAGAGAGGCCCTCCAGGAGGCTGGTGACGGTGGAGAATGGGAGCAAGGGTGCGGCCGTGTGGGGCCGCAGGGACACGTGCCCAGAAACGCCCTTCTGAGGCAGCCGAAGGCCGGGCACACGCACGGCACGAGTCGCCAGAGCCAGGACGAGGACGAGAGCCCCGCACGCTCACAGTCCCAGGGTCTCTCCTCCCCAGCCTCACTCCTGCCCCGCTTCCCTGTCGCTCTTGGGGTGCCGACCCCACAGGCAGCCTTTCCTAGCCCTCTTACGCCCAGGCCCTGGCACATGCGGTTCCTTCTGGCTGGGATGGGTTTCTCTCCGGCTGTCCCTGGACGTGCCTCCTCAGATGAGCAAACGCCCCTGCCTTGGGTGCTGAAGCTCCATCCAGCTTGCTACCAACCGCCTTCCCTCCCTGGACCCTTCCTCCACTGCACATGTAGGGCTGCACGTCTCATGATTACTCGATGAACCTCTGTTTCTCCCCAGAACTGCAAGCCCTCTCCACGGGGCAGCAGACCCTCTATCTCACTTCTCACTTCCTTCCCAGCCGCCGCCAGGTTGCTGTGTGCTGAGGGTGCTGGACACACACTTGCTGACGGTTGGTGTGCTCGGGCAGCTCTCCACTGGCATCTGGGCGCCCCTTCCTTGGGGCAGGGATGCTGCCACCCGGGTCCATCTCCCCCACTGACGCGTCACCATCAAGGGAGCGGGGTGTGTCCACCCTGGCCTGAAACGGGGCAGAATGGGTGTGCTCTCTCTACTGTCTTCCCACCCGCCCGCTGGAAGGACGGGACTCCAAGGCCCTGAGGACAGGGGGGCGGTTGCAGCCACAGGAGTGTGAGGCCAGGATCCCCGGGCCGCTGCGGAAGCCCGTCCCTGGAAAACACAACTTGATTTTCTAGGACTGAGAAACAAGCCTTCATTCTACCAGCCGCTTTGAATGGAGTTTTAAAAAATACACAGAAACAGAACGTGTAAAGGAATGAATGAAGGGTTGAAACACAATCTCAGTGTGACTGGGTTGTGACAATCTTGATGCTTCTAGGTCGGGGCCGGCTCTCCAGCCCACATTAACTCAGGATTTCCAACCACATGGAGTGCAAAGGAGCCAGGTGCTAACAGAAGCTTGCTGGTGGCCCTGCTTGTGTTTGTTCAGGTGAACCGTACAGTCAGAGCCTAGGGCTTTCTTCCATGACCACGGGGCTGATGATTCTGCCCTCACCACGTGGATACGAGGGTCCTGCTGGCCTGTTATGGAGGAATCCCGGGCTGTGCGGACCGTGGCCAACTTGTAGAGCCAAGGTTCTCATGCTCAGAGAGTGACACTAGCTTTGCAGAGCCTGTTGAGGAGAGTTTTCCCAAGACTTGTTCCTGGCTTGAGTGTGCCCATGACACGAGTGTAATCCTTCCATTAAACCACCTCGCCTCTCTCCTTTCCTTTTTCCCTCCTTTCACGCTGTTTTTTTAAAAAGACTGAGCGAGGGCCAGGTGCTGTGTCAGTCACTGGAGATAAAATGACAGACACGGCAGTCCAGGCTTCGGCTGTCACTGCACCTGTAGTCAGCAGGAAAGACGGGCGACTGAGCCATGGCAAGGTAGCGGGGTACGCGCCATCTAAGAGGGGATCACAGTCAGCAGGAAACACGGGCGACTGAGCCATGGCAAGGCAACGGGACACGCACCAGCTAAGAGTGTCGGTGCTGCAGGAGTGCTCTGCAAAGCCAGTGTGGAAGGTACTAGCTGTACGTTCCACCCTTGCCGTGTCAGTCCCCTTGGCCCCTTCAGGGCATGCCAGAGCTCCTGGCGTTTCTCCTCTCTCAACACCAGCCCCTGGGGCTCTTTGTTGCAGTGTCCCAAGGCTCCAGATTGTTTCCCCTGAGCGAGCAGTACAGGAAGGGCTCAGGGCAGCCCTGACCAGCGACGAGCCTCCTCCTAGAGAGGCCCCCGCGAGAGCAAGTCGCCACGCCTGAGTCCATCTTGCTTTCCATCTGGCGGGTTTCACGGTGAGTTCACGTTTTCCTTACGCCGTGTCTGTGGCGTCACACTCCCGTCTTCGCACGATCAGCGTTTACGGGGACTTTCACGTTGTCCCTGACAGAGACAAGCCCCCGGTGTGATGACACCGCCTTCCGACATCCCTGGCGGGATGGAGCCACCCGCTCCCCCTCTTGAGACTCGGCGTGGTCTCCCACTCCGGCTTTGTCTCTCCTCCTCTTTGGCCGGGTTTTCTCGGGAACACAGTCCCACGCACCGTCGTCTCAGGGTCGCTTCTGGAGGGCCCGGACTAAGATGGGCCGCTTACCCAGTCCACAAAGTCGGGAAAGAGTTCCTGGAAGGCAGGCTGCCTGAAATAAGACGGACAGAGGAACGGAGTCACCCGAGCTCATGGGGCATGGGGGCAGGCAACTGTGTCCTCGGTGGGGGACAGCACATCCCAAGGCACCTCCTGGAAAGGCCACAGCTGAGGGAGAGTCACCTTGTCTGGATCTCTCCTGCTTTCCATCTGGCAGGTTTCAGGGTGAGTTCACATTTTCCGTAAGCTGTGTCCATGAAATAGCCTTCCTGCTTTCTTCTGGTCAGCATTTATCGGGAGATTAAAGAGCACACACAAGACGAAGTATACTTGTTTCTCCTCTACAGGCAAATCCGTTGCATGCAACAGTGTGAATACTGTGTTGGCAAAAAGGCGACTAGGATAGCCCGCAACACCTGGTCGTGTGCACTGTCCTTGGGGAGGAAGACCGGCACCCAGCTACACTGACACGGAGGGGTCGCCAGTCAATGGCCACACACCAGGACCGTGAGGCTCGGCACTGTTGCCGTGCCACTAACCGTGATGGCGTCCAGGAGGAGCGTGCCGTTAACTCCACGACTGACTGACAGAGTAAATTGCAGATTAGAGGGGTTGCAGGGTAAATACTTGTCGCTGGGCTGCCAGTGGGCTGCGAGGCGGGCTTGTGGCGCTTCGGCTCCTGCTGTCTCGAAGGCTGCCTGGCTGCCGTGGGACCCAACACCTCCGTGGCCTTGTCCTCGGATCTGAACTCGGAGCTGCGCCGTGAGATTCGGCCACCTTGCTGCCTTGCGGGGTCTTTAACCTGTGCGCTTCGTGACAGCAACCCTGTGGAGGGCCTCGCAGCTGCTCCCCCTCTGGAATGGCTTCTTTCTTCAGGTCTTCCCCACTCACGATGTTTCCCTCCGCCCACTGGTCCCTCCCGCACTTAATTTTTCTTCTGCCACTTTAAAAAAGCTAGCCGTTTACACTCCCCTGGAAGAGACCCCCGACGGAGGCTGGGCTGTGACTCTTTCTCCTCTGTGAGCCGGCCAGGAGTGGGGAACGCCTACCACTTTGCCATGAGCAGGTAAAGACAACTCCACGCCAGACCTTTCCTCTCAAGCGTGGCCTGCTTTGTAAAGCTCACAGTGACCCAGCAGGGACAGCTGCTCTGCCTGTAACGGTTGTTGGTAATTCCAGGAGCTCCAGGTTCTATGTGGCCAAAGGAAGGAGGAGACAACTGTCACCAGTCACTCCGGAGAGAAGGTGGGAAGCTACGACCCCCCGATGAATGAGTGTCTTGTGTGGATGTTGGAGCTGTTACGCAATGCTCTGACCCAGTGGCCTAAGGACACTGGGTCCCTGTGGTTAGCTGGGTCGTCCTGGCAGCGGGGCAGTCTTGTTTTCAGTGTCGCTCGCAGAAGAGGAGTCTGGTCCTCAGAGTGGCGAAAGAGCGGCCTGTACCTTGGCAGCTCTCTCCTGGCACAGGTACGGCCATGCATCCCCCCACGGCACCCTGTCTGTCTCATCTTCATCTACCACAGATGTCCCCCATCAACCATCCACGCTCCTCTCCAAGCTGGGATAAAGCGGCAGACTCCTCCTCAATTCAGCATCCCAGTCCGCCATCGTCTATTGATCAGAGTTGAAATATGAGTAAAACCTGCTTCCTATGGCTGGTATGAAGCCTGATGAATCAGAATGCATGTATGCCTAGAGCACCCTGATGGTAAGGCAGGTGCTAGGAGGGAAAGAACTTCCTGGATGTCAGCCTCTTATCCACAGGGGCAGGACTTCGACCCTGAGAGGGAGGTTCATCTTATAAATTGGGTCACAGAGGCAGGGTAGCTAGCACAGCTTAGAGGTAGACAGATGTGTTTCTGGCAGGCAGGCATTTCTCAGATAATTAGAAAACCGGGTGGTCAGACATCCAGCTGGGCACCATCTTATCAGGGCACAACAACTCTCAAGAAAAAAATGCCTGTGATGACCAGGCACCCAAACCCAACCTCAGAATGCTGGGCAGCTGATACCCTCAGCTACAGAAACCATAAGCAAGGAAATAAGAGAACTACAAGAGGCACCAGGGGATGGTGTTTTCAGGAAGAAACTTAATTAATTTGTAAAACGTAACTTTTACCATTATCTTGTGATTTTCCCACAGGATGCAAGTAAGCTCAGAAGTACATGATAAAAATAGAAACTTGTGATCAACCCACCGTGTAGCACACACATTTTAGTCTAAGAAATAGGTTGCTTAATCATCACTAAGAAAACGTATAAAACACTTAGCTAACAACAGGGTGATATGTCCTTTCTCTTAAAGCACCCACACTTTCTCTCGAGTGTGTCTCCTCTTTCTAATAAAATCTGATCTTAAACAATATTTTATTTACTTATTTATTTATTTTTTGAGTTGGAGTCTCACTTTGTCACCCAGGCTGGAGAGCAGTGGCGTGCTCCCAGCCACCACAGCCTTGACCTGCTGGGCTCCGGCGATCCTTCCGCCTCAGCCTTCCAATCAGTAGCTGATTAAACAATACTTTAGACTCACTCTGAAATTCTTTTCTGTGGTGGAGTCAGGAACCCACAGAACAACTACAGCCCACCCCACCCAGCATCACTGCTCCTAGGTTTATTTTCTTTTTACGCTCCCCTGTCTTTTAGTGAAACTTGGTCTGAATGGTCTGGTGTTGTCACGGCTGAGTCACAAAGTACCCAGAGGAGTCTGTGACTAGGTCAAAGTTAAATAGGAGGCTGGATGACCTTGAAAAATAGAGCACATTGGGGCCTGCAAGGTAGTGAGTACTTCCAGGAAGTCTAGGTCCTGTTGCTCAGATGCTGGCTCTTACTCTGAAGCTCTTCTTGCTCCTGATAACCTTGGCGGA
This sequence comes from Cephalopachus bancanus, assembly GCA_027257055.1. Lineage (NCBI taxonomy): Eukaryota > Metazoa > Chordata > Mammalia > Primates > Tarsiidae > Cephalopachus > Cephalopachus bancanus. The sequence continues at coordinate 1,047,137 of JAPVLO010000177.1, read as the reverse complement.
CCTTCCTGCTGATTTGCTACAGGAGGTAGATTTTCTTTTTGCCACCTTGCCAAGACTACCAAGACCTCACCACAGGGTGGCAAAAAACTGCTCCATTCACAGAGATCACTGCCCCGCCTCATTCTCCCATCTCTCTTTTTCGCAAAGTCAAACATTTTCCATGGTGCATCTCTCTAGTTTTGTGTCACTAAAGCCACACGACCAGGTTGTAGGTCACAGAGTCTCCTGATGACTCAAGACCCCAGAGTCCCACAATGCACAGAATGCTGGTGATTTCCTCCACAGGAATTTCTGAGAGAGCCACAGGAATCTCTTCTTCTCCTTCTGTCTCTACCTAGAAGCTTAGCTTTTAAGACGTTCTTTGGAGTTTGAGCTATAAAGAGGAGCAAATTGGCAAATGGTAACCTTGTAAAATTTGTCCATGTTTGCAAACGGTCACCTTGGCAGGCAGGCATGTGCCCTGTAAACCTAACTATTGCTTTGACACATGAGTCAGAAGGGAATTTGTAAGCAAGCTTTAGGCAGCTGCTCTTGGAGAATCCAGCTTAGCATGTGATCATATTTGGTTGAAAGATGTGGACACAAAATCGCTGCTCAACAGACCATTACTCTCCTCTGTGTCTTTCTGGTCATGTACACAGCATTTCTTTGGCAGCCTTTCAAATTCCGCTAATTAAGGGCATCCGATGGGTCCTTTTGGCCGTGAGTCAGGATTCTGAAAATTTTTTCTTCAAAGCCCAAGCATCATCCCAACGGACAGCAGGGAGGTACTACGGCATGGTATGGAAGGTCTATCAGTGAGCCTAATTAAGAGTTTGGCGGGTTGGCACCTGACCCAGTGGCTGACCTAGCAACGTCTGGATCCCTCACCAACCCAGAGTAGAGAAGGATGAACCAATTTTATTGAACTGAATTGTCTTCAGGATTTTGTTGGCTTTGCAGTCCTGCCAGTGGTAAGAAGTGGGTCAAAGGGCGGAAAATAAAAGAAAGTGAAGCTGTGGAGGAAGTCTCCGTTCCACACTCATCCATCTGTCGTTTCATCCTCCCATTCGTTCAAACCAACAACACGCCCCCACACGTGCTCAGCGGGCTGGAGAAACACGCTATAGCAGTGAGGTTTAAGACCTGGCCACCACCCTCAAGGCACTTGCCACTCAGTGACGAAGAGAAACACATTTTGGAAGTAACTTAAAACCAAGCAAAGGCATGTGCCGACTTATCAGGGAGTGCAGAGACAGGTTTGAGTGAAAGCAAAGTAGAAAAGTGATTCCTTGTGTCCTCATTGGACATAAGAACAAAGATGGATCTTACTGGTCTCTGTAACTTGTGCCAGGAAAAAAGTAGCTGTTTCATAAATGCTTCGTGAATTTAATTGAAAGGAAATACAGACAGTTTCCTGGAGGAAGTCATTTCTGAAGCAGGTCTGAAAGGAAATGTGAAAGAGAGGAAGGAGGAGGAAACCCTATGCGGGACACGGAAGGAAATTAGAGATGCAGTTGGGGCAGAAGGACGGGCAGACAATGGTGAAAGAGAACCAGTGTATACTGATGGCATTCATCTGTGGGTTGAGCTTGGTCCCAGACTGACTCAGAGATACAATACAGTCTCATGTTCGCAACTGAGTTATGGGGACACTGCCTTGTTCTCAAGGGAAAAGGAGTCTCCCTGGGGTCTTGCGAAGGTCACACAAGTATCTTAGGTCATTGTTTCCAAACTTCAGCATGCACCCAAATCACCTGGAGGGCTTGCTAGAACATGGATTTCTGGAGCCCACTCACCACGTTGATGGTTCAGTAAGTTGAAGGGAGGGCCCAGGAGCTACATTTTGAACAGCTTCTCAGGTGATGCTGATGTGCTGGTCCTGATATCACAGCTTAAGAATCACTAACTTGGGTAAATATTGTTTTTTCCCCTCACATTTGCACCATTTCCCAGGACATGGGGAGTCAAATGTCATAGAATGGCTGCGATGACCAGAACCTTTAACAATGTTTGCTGAAGGCAGCTGACTCAAAGATGCTGGTGTCAGGTGATGTGAGCGAGTTTCTGGAATGCAGCTATATTAATTTCCAATTTTTCAATGGTTGCACTCGGATGTTCCCGTGTTTACTTGGGTGTCTGGAATTCAGGACATTATTTTCCTCAGAGAAGCAACAATATTATACACAGAGCTTAGGGCTCCAGCTCACACAAAAGCCCAGGTCACCTGGAGTAGGCTAAAGCACTCAGTTCTGCAATCACAGAAAGTAACACCATAGCAATGCCACCAGTTACGTCAAGCACAATCTCCAACACGTGAGATTTATTCCACCCAACAGATGACCCCTAGAAGGGATGTGGCCACTGCATCTTGATATATCACATATTTTTTGAGTTGGAGTCTCACTCTGTCACCCAGCCTGGAGTGCAGGGGCACACTCACAACCACTGCAGCCTCGACCTGCTGGACTGAGGCAATCCTTCCACCTCAGCCTCCCATGTCGCTGGAACTACAGGCACGCGCCACCATGCCCAGCTAATCTTTTGATTTATTGTAGAGACGAGGTCTCACCAAGTTGCTCAGGTTGGTCTTGAAGTCTCTGGACTCAGACAGTCCTCTCACCTCAGTCTCCCAAAGTGCTGGGATTACAGGCTTGAGCCACCAGGTCCGGCCCGATACATTGCATGTATCTACATGTAATTCTACATATCTACATGTAATTCTACATTAACATGTTAGAAACCTCACTAATGGAAGGACCTCAATCAAAGACTACTAGAGTAGCATGCCATTTTATTGTTAATTGTAAAATAATAAAATGGCACATAAACATGTTCTTTTAAGATATGTGCTTTTCTGATATGTGCCTTTTGAGTTGGAATTTATTTTTATACATCGTAGTTTTTATAGGAAAAGAACTTGGCTTCTACAGGCATCACCAGCTCTGTCGCACTGACTTTAAACCCATTGCTGGAAAGGCTAGGCATCAGAACGTCACCCACAGTCCCCTCCTGAGGGTCTGTCCGCGGAACTTGCCATCATGGTGCTTCCTGCCCCAGAGGACAGCTGGCAATCGGGTACCTTGTCTAAGGACAGCCAAGTTGTAGAGTGGCCGGTGCTTAGGTGGTGACTTGACTAGGTGGTGAATTTTACTCACCAAGGACAATGAGACTAACAGAAGCCATCACAACTTGAGAAAGAGAACAAGGAAGAAGCAGTTTGCCGTGGACGTGGAAGTGGAAGGACATGGTAAGAGTAGCTGTGTTGCCATAACGGAGGAGCAGGAGAAGGGATGTCTGTGATCCCCTGCCACCAGGGATGGTGACCAGATGACCCAGTGGGTAAGCTGCTCTGAATGCTGAGCGCAATTCTCGAACTATTTAATAAACTCTGTGAGACCTGGCTGTTCAGCTCTTTCTGGAATCCTGGGAGTGTGGCCAAATTCCCCGTCTCCCTGCTTTTCAGGTGAATTGTTATGTAACCCTCCCAAGCTAGACATAACCCAGATTCCCCTTTGAATAAAAATCGCCCAGCCAGCATCAAGCGCGTGGGAAGGCCCTCGTGGCAGGCTTGGCGCCCAGCTGACGCTGCTTGGTCTCTCCTCTCCAGGCTTATCTCAGGGCCTGGAGCTCAGATTTTCGATGTGCAGAACCGGGGTCACACAATAGGCCCCAAACGGGGTCACACAGCAGTTCTCTCCTCCCCCTCCTGCTCCCTCCCGACTGACATATCTGGAAGATAAAACCCGCACAGCTTTGAACTCACCAGACTGGAAAGCGCGTGCAGGTGCAAGGGATTAAGGAACAGACAGAACATGGAAGAAAAGTGCAGAGCGAGAGTCAGGTCAACCTTTATCACAGAGGAATCCCAGAGCCTTGATGAGCTGCACCCATGAATAACCAGCTCGACCAATCTCTGTGAGGCGGCCAAATGGCCCAGGTCCACCAGGAATGGAGGCTGGGGACCGTGGCCAACAAGCCTGGCTGTAACACAGCCAGAACACAGGCTCTCCCTCGAGGGATGAAGATTCACAGAACCCGAGAGCGGCGCTGATGGACGCCAAGGAAGCTGGTGCTCACTCTCTCCCCATGCCTCGTCTCCGTGTGGTCACGTTTGTGCGAATCTGAGGATCATGCTGGGCTGATCTCTAATTTCAAGAAGAAAACTGAGGTTGCGGGAGGGGAGATAACGGAACCAAACCATGCCATTGATTCGTGGTAGAGCTGTGTTTAAAGCCTTGCCCTACCTGACCTGGCTCAGAGACGGTGGAAGCTTCATCTTACCGACATATTCGGCCACCTGCTTGTGGGGCTGTTCCTAATAGCGCCAGTGCTATCCCGCGTCTTGCCTGACCGGATCCTCTCAACCACCTCTTCTCAATGGCCCAGGCAGACGGAGAGGCTGAGCTCAGAGAGAGGAGGCTGCTCTTTCTGGGAACCCAGGTACTCTGACTTCTGATCCAGGCGCCTCTCCAGGGAATTATTTACTTGAAGACAGCGTCTCCCCTAAAACTGGCAGTGGGAACGCCGGTGTTCATCACAGCCCTCACTTGTGTCCCTTGCCCCGTTCACGGACGGCCGCAAAGGTCCCTCCTTAAGGTAGATGTCATCTTTGCACCTTCAGTTCTCCGAACTTTACAATGACACTTTACAATGGCAGGCGTTCTCCTCACATTGAGTGGTAACTTCCATCAGATTAGAAAAGAAATCCCTTCGAATGGCGGCAACAGTCTTTGATTTCCAGCGAGCCACTTCCCCCTCTCCAGAAGCTCCACATTGGCCCCCCCGCCCCCCCCCACGCCGTGTATTCATTCACTTGCGCCACTTCCTGAGCAGCTGCTGTGTACCGGACATGGTGCCAAGCGTGAAAGATACAAGGACAGCAAGGCGTGGTGCCTGGTGTCCAGGAGTTCATGATTCGGTGCCTGTGGGGAGGCGAGCCTGTTTTGTTTCTCTTGCCTGTTTTGTTTTTCTTATGGGCAACATCACGTTGGCATTGGGTACAAGGTAAATACTGGAGAATTCGGGGATTTCTGAAGGAATCCATCGTGAAGGACTTTGGCTGACCAGCCAGGGTGGGGCGGGTAGGGAGAGAAGCGGCAGCTCTAAGCACAGAGGGCACGCTCGGCTCATCTTGAAGCTTGTTTTTGCTGACAAATAATAGTTGTGCATATTTGTGGGGTCTGATGGGGTGTTTTGATCTATGTGTCCACAGCAGAAAGAGTCAATTAAGATAACGAACATAGCCATCACTGCGCCAACTTGCAATCTTCTGTGTGTGTGGTGAGAACTTAAAAAATCTACAGGGAATTTTGAGATGTGCAATACATTATTATTAACTGTGGTCACAAGTCACTTCGGTGCTCACTGCCCCACGAGCCTCTGGGGACTGTCTTGGCTCTTTGGTTTCCCCCACGTGGTCTCAGGACCTGGGCTTTCTTCAACACACTCCCGTGCTCACTGTCCTGTGCACTTTTGGGGACTGTCTTGATTCTTTGATCTACTTGCATGGTTTTTTCTGTAGAGTACCTGGATTCCTGGCAGCATTTCTGGGATATTCTTGGAAAGAGTACAGTTAAGGGAAAGTGTAGTTTCTCCAAGCTCCCAGAAACTTGTTCTGTTTTCCCTAGAGAGTAGGTGTCCAGGCCTGGAACGTTTGTTAGAGAAGACACTTCCCAGTGCTGAGCATGCACTGTCGGGCCAGCACCGTCAGCACCGTGGACAGAATCAAGTCCCATATGGGCAGATCTCTGATTTCACATGTGCTTTGCAAACCACTGCCCACCTTCCTCCGTGCAGAGGACAATCCTCTCTGACCACTCTTTCAAGTGCCCTCCCTTTGCTGTCAATCATTTCCCCTTTCTTACGTTATGGGACTGTTTCCAAGGAGGGCGGCACATAGGCCTGTGACCACGGCTGAGTGAGTCGTCCAGTGGCTGGGTGGGACCATCTGCCTTCAGGAGGATGTTAGTCTGGGGTGCTGCAGAAGGCTTCATGGGAAGAAACATCCACATGAAGATACGTCCTTATGAGCCTTGAAGGACAAACAGTGCAGCAGGTGAAGGACATGAAGACCTTGTGGATAATGTGGAATGGTTGTCCAGGAGAAAGAGGAGTTGACCCGGCCAACGGGGATAGCCTGTGAGACAGCCATTGTGGGGAGGGTGGCTGAGAGGGTACGGTTGTTGGTAAAACTGGGAGAAAGATTAAGGAGGCTGAGGAGACCTTTGAAAAGAACATGCAGAGAGGACTGGACAAATCCCACGTCCCCCACAGGGTGTACAAGGTCCAGTGCAGGGAAGCCACCATCCATCACCCTGCCATCACCCACTGCTCCTCATGGCCATTCTGCTCCACGTGTGGTGACCTCCTCACACTGCCGCAAGTCTGCCCAGAATGTGGCCAACTCAGGGCGATGAACTATGCTTTCTCTGCACAAAACCCTTCCTCAGAGACTCCGGTAGGCCTTGCTCCCTTCTCCCCTGGTGTGTGCTGATCCCTCACCATACCATGGAGACCCGCTTTTCTCTTTGCTTTCTTTCTCTTGCCTGTTTTGCTTTTCTTATCACCATCTGACATGTCATAATTCTGCTTAATCATTTGCTTCTGTCTGTCTCTCTTACTAGAATTCAAGAATCATGAGGAAGAAGGCATTTTCAGACTGTTTTATTAAATGCTGTATCCTCAGTGTTTATAAAATGACTGACCTTAATAAATTCCCAACAAAATTGTGTTGATGAAAAGAAGAAAAGGAGGAGGAAAGAAAGGAAGATAAAGGAAGGCAGGCAATACTCCGTGCCAAGACTTTGAACCAGGATTTCTAAGTGAGGTGCCTAGGAATCTGAATGTTTAATATGCACCCTAAGTGGTCTTAGGATCAAGTCATTCAAGAGAAACCCTGAAATGTATCATACTGTCTTGACAGATGGAATAAGGCTGGAGAGGTAAATGGGGAGGAGTGGACAGAGATTAAGGGATAGGCTTGACTGTGATTGTAGGAGAAGCGAAGTCTTCAGTCTCTGATCAGCACTTCTGACCAAAGTTTTGTAGGTTATAAGCCCCTGGCTGGCAAAATAAAAAAAACAAACCTGTATTCTAATTAGGGTAAAAGTAGGGCATGGCCATCCCACCAGGCTGTGTTGGGTGTGAGCATCCCAGGGGAGCTTCAACAGGCACCAGCAGAGGGCAGGTGCTCTTCTCTGGTTGCATAACGTGTTGAGATGATTTTCATAATACTCATAGGTGAAAATGAATGTAAGAGGGTTTTGGGGAGAGAAGCCACCTATCATATCCTGTTTTCAGAACACAATAATTACCATAATTGTTTGGCTGATTTAAAAACTAATGATGATGTATTGCAAGAACATAATTTGAGGACAGAGTTCCTTGGAACAGGAAATTATGTTAAAGTTTCAAAGGGTTTTAAATTGACAAACTGTACATAAATCCTTTTATTTTGGCACAGAGGGCTGCTGGGTTCTTTGGGTCCTGAGTTACTTGCCACATCCAGGCCAGATGACAATGATAAGACTGCAGGAAGGGGTCATGAGTTGAGCAGTGCAGGCAGCCTCCAGGAACCGGAAAAGGCGAGGAAGTGGATTCTTTCTTAGGGCCCCCTAAAGGAATGCATCTCTGATGACACTTGTTTTTGCCTACAGAGATTCATTTTGGACTAATGACCTTCAGATCTCTAAAATAATACATTTTTAAACCATTGACCTTGTAGGAATTTGTTGCAGTGGCCAGGAGATGCAAATGCACCATCACTAAGTGACTTTTGTCTGTCATTTCCATGTTGAGTAGGAAGGCTCTAGTGGCCAGGTGGGATCCTTAGGAAAAGCTGGCATGGAGTTCAAATTAAGACCCAAGTTCAAAGTTGATGGTGTTTACCCTGATTTAGACCCACCATTGGGCAGATGAGCCCTAATTCCCTCCCTTGACTACGAGACTCATGGAGTTTCTACTCCCTATAATTGCCAGCGACATTCCAATACCTTTCCCATGATCATTCACTCTCACTTCTCCTGAAGCCACCATGTCGGGTGTCCTCTAGGCCACCAGCCCCCAGAAATTGCAGCTTTCATGGACTGCTTCAGCGAATGTCCCTCCTGATACTTCCAGTCTGTAAATCCTGAGAAAATTAGAATAAGTAGTTCCTAGAAATTATGCCATGAAGCGGAATTGATCTGGCCATCACATTCCAATGTGTCCTTCACTAAAGATAATCGGCTGTCTCCCTGAGCTATGTCCATGATTCTCTGTATCACAGAAAAAGTCTCTTATTTGTGGGCATGGCCTTAGGTCTGTTGTCTGGTTTCACCACCTCGGGAATCTCCTTTAATCTCACTTGTTTTCTCCTTATGTTGGTTTCGGGCAATGCAGTCAGTCCTCTGCTGTGAAGATGGCTTCCTTCGCTATACCACACCAGGAAGAGGGGCAGCTTGAGTTTGCTCAGTCTGCCAATAAATTAGAATGCTGATTACCCACAGATGGCTGTACGATTGTTACAGCAAAAGGCACACCATGGCTCTTGGCCTACAGTGTGCCTCATTTAAAAGTCATGAAGGCCACCTCCTAGACCTGCAGACGTGCACGGATGTCAGTTGACAGACAGTGGCTGAGAAAGACAAACTCACGCAGGACAGGTGATGGGTGCGAGTCAGTCCAGATGCCACCAGTCTAGGATTCACCCTGGATGATGCGCTTGATTTGTAGGAGCCTAATTTTAGGAATATATATATGCAACACCAGCCCACGGGAGAAAGATTGGTGGCTGGTTGTGCATGCACAGCAGGAAGCAGGCCTTAACCTCAGGGAGGGGAGACCATGGGCAGGAGGGGGAGGACACCTGGCAGGGCAGGTCAGAGAGGGCAGGCAGTCTGCGAGACCATGGCTGAAATGGGGATCTGCCTGCCTGGGGCTGGTCTCTGTCCGCGGTGCTGAAGGAGCCGTTGGCGCACATGCAAGTTCTTCATTGCTCAAGCCGGTGGCCTCTCTTCTTTGTCTCCTTGTGTGGTAGCCACATCAATAGACATCTAGGAGAGACAGATTTGCTCCAAATTCCCCTTAAGTTCAGACCCCATGGAATGGTTCACAAAGGATAATAAGCACAAAGACTTAAGGACACGGAGAAAGGCCTGGCATTTTAAGGGGAGGCCACCGGGAGTGAATGTGATGACTCTGCCTGCCGTGTCTGCCGTGTCTACCGTGTCCCCGTTTCTATCCTTTTGCTACACCATCAGCTCTATTTTTATGTAACTTTTGTGTCACTGAACTCTACTGTAGTGACATACTTAAACTAAGAAAAGTAAGCCTGAACTTTTATTTTTAAGCCACAAGACAGATGGAGTGTGGCGGAATGAGATCCATCACCAGGTGATGACTTTTGTTCAGGTTATGAAAACCTGTGATGACTCCTGTGATGAACAGTTTTACAAATCCTGCCTCCTGCTCTTCTCAAGCCCCCCACCCCACCCCACATGAGCAATTCTGGGTCACCAAAGTCTCCTCTCGCTGGGCTAGTGGCTGCCAGCAGCTGCAGGAGAGTCTCAGGCCACTCCTCTCGAGAACTGCCATCCTGGTCCAGGCTTCACATCCTTACTCCTGGCAGGTGCTTTTGTAAAGCTTCTGCTGGCAGTCCTCCATCTTGAACTTGATCTATGCCTTCACGAAAAGCTAGCGCAAGCTGCTGGCTCAGGCTCTTGCTACTTGGGTCCTGGTGGGGTCCGTGAGATCTGTGGGTCAGCCGCACTGCAGTCATGGCTGCGTCAGAATGCAGGTTCTCATGCCCCACCTCAGACACACTACACGAGAACCTGCATTTAGACAAGATCTTGGGGCATCTGTACATGGATTGAACTCTGAGGAGCACTGGCAAAGGCCATCAGCTGGCTGACCTAGGAATGCTGGTTCCAGCATTCTAAATCTGCTCACTGGGCCGCTCATCCACAGTAATGGCTGCCTACCACGTTGGGCACGGTGTTGGGTTCGACAGGTAAGTGGCCAGGAGGGTAGAGCTCCTCTCTTGCTATTTGCCATGGGATTTGCCCACCACCTGGCTCTGGAAGGTGTGGACCTTCTCCCCAGCCTCCTGAGCTCTGGGTGCCCAGCCTTGCTTTGCTCTTCCGAGGCTTGCCTATCGGCTTGGGTGCCGTTTCCTCTTACTCTGCCATGAGTCCCTCTGGCTTTCTGAGTCTGACCTGGCCATCTCTCTGACCACGGCTGCTCACCTCGCGCATAGAGTCTGTGGGGCTGCCCGGACCCTAGGTCTCTTCCGTGTGGCCTCGCCCATCGCTACATCTGCCCTAGGGCACAGCTTTCGCCTCTTAACCAGGGACTGCAGAGGTCTGGCTCTGGGTTCTAGGGGTTGTGGCTGCCATTAGAGCCTGCCTGGGCCGTACCTTGGGCTCTTGCTCAAGAGAATGAAAGGCTGTATTTTCTTGCCACACAAAGTAGATCCACCATGTCCCGTTTCTAAACCTCTTTTTGTCCCTTTCTTAATTTTACTGCTAAAAATTTTTTTAAAAAATAATGGAACAATGAACCACCATTGGAATGACAAACGGCTATACTTTCTGGAAGGCCTGTTAGCTTTCCATATTCTTTTCCTTCTCTTTTAACTCGGACAGAACTTCCTACACGTTCAAGTTCGACTCCAAATCCCAGTCGATTCAACTAACTTGAGAGACCTGGGCTAAAGCCTGGGGATTGTGATGTGGATTTGCTTTTTGGAAGGAAACATTGTGGGTGCTTTCTGATTTCTTTAGCGAAATGATGGCTTTTCTTAGACTGATTCTGTTTAAGACCTGATCTTTCTCCCTATATTCGTGTTGCACTTTGCTGGGTCACTGCCCTCTGATTTGGTGCTACTAAGCTCCCTGAGGTTTCGGGGGTGTGTCATTGTGGCCTTGGCCCCAGGCTGCACTTCTCATGTGCAGAAGTTCACAGAGATACTTTTGCAACAGTGTCTTCTGCGCCTGGTCCTTGCCCTCTACAAGCAGGGCCCAGTCCAGCTCAAAAAGCCAGCCACAGCAGGTGCTGTTCCTTCCATCCATGATGGGTCATCTCCTTCCTGCCAGGACTCTGGCTGATGCACCAGTGATTAAGCCTTCCTCTCTCCCTTGTCAGGTCTATGTTCACTGCCTCTGCAATTCCTCCCTCTCCCCAAACAGACAAAAGTTATAAGCGCAATAGCACAACTGCTCCTCCCGCCAAGCATCTTCGGGGTCAAGGAACCTCATTTTAAGAAACGTCCGAACTCGACAGCCCAGTCTGGCCTTTCCTCCCTTCTTCACTCTCTTTCTTTCTTTTTTTTTTTGAGTTAGAGTCTCACTCCGTCGCCCAGACTGGAGTGCAGTGGCCGCCACCGCAGCCTCAACCCGCTGGGCTCCGGCAATCCTTCTGCCTCAGCCTTCCGAGTAGCCAGAATTACAGGCATGCACTACCACGCCCGGCTGATTTTTTTATTTATTTTTTGTAGAGATGAGGTCTCGCTGCCCAGGCGGGTCTCGAACCCGCGGGCTCAGGCAATCCACTCACCTCAGCCTCCCAAAGGCGCGGGATGACAGGCTGAGCCACCGAGCCCGTCTCTTCACTCTCGTTCAACCAACATTTATGAAGCTCCTACTGTGTATTTGAGATTATATAGCCAAATTTTTTTGGCTCTAAGTTATTCCTGATCGAAGGAAGCGCCCCTATTCCAGGTTTCACTATGACAGCAAAAACATCCCATTGAGGAGAGTCATAGAAGACTTCTGTCTGATCCCGGGACCCCATCATGTGACCTTCTGAGGCCAGGAGTAAATGAGAGGAAAGAGCTTGCCAAGCGGGAAGGGACAGCAGGGAAATGTACCCGTCTCCACCTTGGCGCTGGTGGGAGGGACAGGACAAGCTCTTCTGAGAAGCTGAACTGAAGCTGGTACAGTTGTCACCCCCATTCCAGGGGACACATTTCCAGACCCCCAGGGGATGCCTGAAATCACAGATAGCACCACACCCTATACATGAGATGCTTTCCCCATACACACCTATGATGAAGTTTAATTTATAAGCCAGGCACAGCAGGAGATCAACAACAATAACCAAGACTGGCAGAGCTTGTTTCGTTGCACTTTGTTTTATCGTGCTGCTCAGATGGTGTGTTTTTTACTAGTTGAAGATTGGTGGCCACCCTGTGCTGTGTAAGTCGACTGGCACCATTTTTCCAACAGCAGGTGCTCACTTCCTGTCTCTTGTCCATTTTGGGAATCCTTGGCAATATTTCAAACCTCTTCCTTATTATCACATTTGTTGTGGTGATCGGCGATCACTGATCTCTAATTTACTATTGCGCTTGCTTTGGGGTGCTGCAAGCTGTGCCCCTGCAAGGTGGGGAACTTTCCCAAGTGCCGTGTGTGCTCTGATGGCTCCATGGGTCGGCCGCTCCCCAGCTCTCTTCCTCCTCTTGAGACTCCTTATTCCCTGAGACACAACAGTCTTGAACTTGGGGCAATCAGGAGCCCTGCGATGGCCTCCAAGAGGAAGGGTGGCACATCTCTCACTTTAAATAAAAAGTTAGAAATGAGCAAGCTTGATGAGGAAGGCATGTCAAACGCCAAGAAAGGCCAAAAGTTAGACCTCTTGTGACAAACAGTTGGCCAAGGAGTAAAAGCAGAGGTTCTTTTTTTTTTTTGAGTTGGAGTCTCACCCTGTCACCCAGGAAGTAGCTGGAACTACAGGCACACACCACCACACCCAGTTAATTTTTTAATGCATTATAGAGATGAGGTCTCACCAAGTTGCCCAGGCTAGTCTTGAACCCCTCCCTGGCCTCAGGCGATCCTCTTGCCTCTGCCTCCCATAGTGCTGGGATTGCAGGTGTGAACCATCGTGCTTGAGGAGAATTTCTGGAAGGAAATTAAAAGTACTACTCCAGTGCTCCAGTGGGCACATGAATGATAAACAAACAAACAGCCTTACTGCTGAGGTGGAGAAAGTTTAAGAGGTCTGGATAGAAGATCAGACCAGCCACAACATTCCCTTAAGCCAAAACTTAATCTGGAGCAAGGCCTTTATCTCTCTTCAGCCCCCTGAAGGCAAAGAGAGGTGGGGAAGCTACAGGAGAAAAGGTGGAAGCCAGCTGAGGTCAGCTCATGAGTTTTAAGGAAAGACGCCGCCTCCATCACATGAAGCACAGGTGAGGCCGCCAGTTCTCCAGAAGATCCAGCGGAGATCCTGGGTGTAGGGGGCTACGCTAAGCGACAGATACTCAGTGTAGATGAAACAGCCTTCTACGGGAAGAGGAGGCCATCCTGGACTGTGACAGCTAGAGAGAAGTCTCATTGCTTGGCTGCAGAGCTTCAAAAAGGACTCTCTTGTCAGGGGCCAATGCAGCTGGTGACTTTAAGTTGAAGTCAGTGCTCACTGATCATTCTGGGGATCCTGGAGCACTTAAGAATTATGCTAAATCTCCTCTGCCCGTGCTCTGTGGATGGAACCACAAAGCCTGGCTGGCAGCCATCTGTTTACAGCATGGCTTGCTCGTTGAGACCTAGGGCTCAGAAAATAAGCTCCCTTCCAAAGGATTCCTGTTCACTGATGATGCACCTGGTCATCCAAGAGCTCTGACGGGGCTGTGCGAGGGGATGGATGCTGTTTCTGTGCCTGCTCACACCACATCCATTCTGCAGCCCATGGGCCAAGGAGCCATTTCAACTTTTAAGTCTTATTTAAAAACTACATTTTGTAAGGTTGTATCGATGGCAGCTGCCACAGAGAGTGATTCCCCCGATGGGGCCGGGCAAAGTCAATGGGAACCCTCCAGGAAAAGATTCGTTCGTCTGGATGCCCCGCAGAACGTCCGGGATTCCCGGGAGGAGGTCAAAATAGCAACATCCACAGAAGTTTGGAGAAGTTGAACTAAGTCCTCATGGGGGACTTTAAAGGGCGCCAGCCTTTCGTGGAGGAAGTCACTGCAGATGTGGTGGAAACAGCAAGCGAACTAGGAGCGGAGTCTGAAGTTGAGAGAGAGTCGCCACAGCCTCGTGATAAAACTAACGGGCGAGGAGCTGCTGCTCATGGATGAGCAAAGGGAGCTGCTTCTTGATCTAGACTCTACGCTTGGGGAAGAAGCTGTGACCATCGATGAAATAACCACAGAGCACACAAAATATTCCGTAAACTTCATTGATAAAGCAGAGGCAGGGTGTGCAAAGACTGACTCCGACTTTGAAAGAAGTTCTACTGTGTGTAAATGCTGTCAGATAGCATCACATGCTACAGGGAAATCTTTTGCAAAACAAAGAGTCAATCAATACAGCAATCTTCATTATTATTATTATTATCATTATTATTATTATTTCGAGTTGGAGTCTCACCCTGTCACCCAGGCTGGAGTGCAATGGCAAGCTCACAGCCACCCCAGCATCAACTTGCTGGGCTCCAGCGATCCTTCCGCCTCAGCCTTCCAAGTAGCAGGAACTACAGGTGCACGCTACCACACCCAGCTAATTTTTGACTTACTGTAGAGATGAGGTCTCGCCAAGTTGCCCCGGCTGGTCTCGAACCCGCGGGCTCAGACAATCTACTCGTCTTGGCCTCCCAAAATGCTGGGATGACAGGCTGAGCCACTGAGCCTGGCCCATTATTATTTTATTTTTGTATTTTGCCATAGCCACCCCAACCACGAACAAGCATGACCCTGATTGTCAGCACCATCAGCATAAAGCTAAGACCTTCCACCAGCAAAAAGATTATGACTCCCTGAAAACTCAGATGACCATTCATATTTTTCGTGAAGTATTTTTAAATTAAGGTACATGGATTACTTTTTAGGCACATCTCTATGACACAGTGAACAGAGTACTGTACAGTGTAAACACAGCTTTTATAGGCACTGGCAAAGCAAAAACTTGGTGCGACTCTCTTTATTGCAACATTTCCTCTATTGTGGTTGTCTGGAACCAAGCCCCGAGTATCTCTGAAGTCTGCCTGCAACAGCATAGAAGGACTGAGACAATGCACCGAGACAGAAGTTATGTGAATGTGGTCTCTCTCTCTCTCTCTGTTCCTCTCTCTCAACATATCGTATGTACTCACTCACCCTTCTTGAGCTGATATAACACCTACGTGACACAATGAATCCAGCTGAAACCGTAGGCACTGTGACATACATGGAAACCTCCAGAAATACACATTTGGTAAGTTCAAGTCACGTCCTGCTCTCTCCTGCCTGGAACGTGGGTCTCCTCTCTCCAGCACATCCTGTCTACTCTCCCTGCCTGCCAGGTGCTCGGTGGCTGTCTTGGTTATCAGATCTACACTCGCGGCGTTGCACTGTCTGTGTTCAAGTAACTGTCATTTTGCTTACTAGTGGCCCTGAAAGGCACTGGTAGTGATGTATCATTTCTGGACTGTGGTTGACCACGGGCAACCAGAATGGTGGGGTCTCCTGCACTCAGGCCACAGATGGAACTCACATCACACAGACAGAAAGCTCAGAGAGAACTCAGTTTAACAGGGTCTCAAGCTCGTCACTCCTCAAGTGAGGGGGAGGAACACATGCCAGGGCTTCTTGGAAGAGATCCCTCGTGCCTGTGATGTCCACCCTATTCACCACCCGACACACGGCTACTTACACTTAAAAAAATGAAAATGAAATGGAAAGTTCCATTCTTCAGTTGTACCAGCCATAGGGCAGGTGCCCAGGAGACAGATGTGGCCGGCGGTGACGGTGCTGGACAGAACAGGAGTCATCAGCACGTGTTCTTTTGTGCAGTGCTACCCACAGCAATGGTACCACCAGCCATTGTAAGATGCAGCCCGGCCGGGCTTGGTGGCTCAGCCACCTAGCACTTTGGCAGGCCGAGGCGAGTGGATGGCCTGAGCCTGTGGGTTCGAGACCCACCGGGCATCTTGGCGAGACCTCGTCTCTACACTAAAATAAAAGATTAGCCAGGCATGGTAGTGGGCACCTGCAGTTCTGACTACTTGGAGGGCTGAGGTGGAAGGATCACCGGAGCCCAGCAGGTTACTGCTGGGGTGGCTGCGAGTGTGCCACTGCACTCCAGATGGGGCGACAGAGTGAGATTCCAACTCAAAAAAAAAAAAGACGTATCCTGCCTTCCAAAACACAAGAAGAACGTGAGCACAATGTGTGTCTCAGACGCCACAAACCACAGTAGAGGCAGAGACAGGGGAGGGAGCCTCTCTGGGGGGACTCAGCAGACTGAGAGCCAGGCTGTCGAGGGCCACCCGGAACTGTGTCAGGACACCTGGAGTCCCAAGTCCTGGAGAAACTGGAAGTCACTTGGCGGACAGCTCGCCGTGTGTGACTAACAGGGGAAGTAGCAGAAATCGCATGGCTCGGATGACCTTCTGGGCCTGACTTCTGCAGAAATTAGAATCGAGTGCAGAATGATGCATTTCTGGATATCTTCTTCCACAAGACGGCCACCCTTGACCTTTTGAAATTAAATTCATTCTTTAAACGTTACTGTAAAATCATTAGAGCTAATATGAACGTCGTCTGAATCCCAAGAGAAGACCGAAGCAGTGGAAATCCAGAGCAAGCCATTTTAAAGAGCGGGGGCACCCCGCCTCCCCCAGCCCCCTCCTTCTGATTCTTCCCTCTGAGGACTATGGACGGGAGAGGCTGGGATAGAGCAGTTTTCTGTGGGGGAAGACGTGGGAGGCTTGAGTGGGCCTAGGAACGAGGCTGATGCTTTGGGTGGGCACAATTCTAAAACCAGAAAAACTGAAGGCAGTTCAGTTGAACACCGAGAACTCTGACTTCGTGAGCCATCGCCTTGTGACTCGGCCTAGCTATGATTGCCGCCTGTTTCTCTCCAAATCCAGTAGTCCCCATACGCAGGAAAGCTGAAATTCTCGACTCCTTTCCGCTCCGTCAGTTCAAAACCAAGGACGCTTGGAGCCCGGTCCTGGCTGTGAAGTGTGTCTTCAGAAGAGAGTTGCCTCCTGCTGCTGCGAACCGTCCCTGGGGTGTGGTAAGACATCGGGGCAGCGGGTTCGTGGGAGAAAAGGGTGCGAGGGGGTGCAGGAGGAGGGAGACGAAACACACGGGCAGTGTGAAAGCAGCCCTCGGGTTGGCTGAGGGCCTACTGTGCGCCTGCCGGGAGCCAGAGCTTCGCACACAGCGTTCGCAGGCGCGCAGGCGACTCCGTGAAGCCGACTGTGCTCTCCAGCCTGCGGCCGCGGAGACGAGCACAGGCTGGGTGCTGAAGGCTCTCGGTCAGGAAGCCACAGAGCCAGCCTTTTGCCGACACTGCCCGGCGGAACAGGCGGCCATGCCAACGGCCCGCCCTGACCGCCCAGTGGCGACCTCGGCCCTCGGCCGCCCTGACCTGCGGCGGTGTGTGACCAGCCCCGTCGCTGTCTCCTCCCGGGCGGGTTCTCCACTCCTGGCTTTCATCGTCCCGCCCGGTTTCTCCCGACGTTCCCCCGCGCCCCGTTTGCGGATGACGCCGCCGCCTCACTCCGAACTTGGTGCGGGCCGAGCCAGTCTCCCGGTCCCTTCCGTGGCGACGCTGCCCACGCCCGAGGCCGGGTCTCGGTCGATGGGCGCGGCTGCCCCGCAGGCCCAGCCGTGCTTCGTGGCGAAGGGGCCGCTCGCGCCCGGGGGCAGGCGGCCGCGTCCCGCCTCTCCGCCGGAGGCCGGCGGCACCGCCTCGGTCACCCCCGGGGCGCCGGGCCCGGGCGGTCGCGTCCGGCCTCGCGAGCCGGGGCCTCCGCGCCGCCGGCCGCAGCGGGCGCCCTCGCCCCGGCCCCTCCGCGGCACCGCGCCGCTCCGGGCCTCCGCGCGCGCTGCTGGGCGGAGGCCTCCGCGGGCGCCGGCCGTCCTCGTGGCCGCAGCCGACGGCCCGCCCGCCTTCCCGCTGCGCGGCGCGCCTCGCCCCCCGCGCCCGCCTCCGGCCCCTCGCGAGATCGCACGGGTGGGCCTTCGGAACGCAGCCGGTCGGCGCCCCCTCCACGCGCTCGCCGCTGCCTGCGGCCCGTCCCACCCTCTCTCCACCTGCCTTCCGGTCTCTTCGCTCCGCCCCGCCGGCCGCAGCTGCCCCGCCCCGCCCGCCGCCCCCCGCCGCACTGCGGGCGCCCGTCGAGACGGAGAGACGCCCCTCTTCCCAAGCGCCCGGTCTGCGTGAAACCGGCCCTGGTCGCGGCTAGGCCGCAAAGCCGAGCTCGGAAAAGTCAAAGAGCCGTGTCGGTAGACAGTGGCTGTAACTGCCCCTGCCAAGTTAAAACCTGAATCTAAAAAGCAATGAAACCTCCGTGTGACTAAAAGTTTAAAAATGTCTGCTATCTAAGCAACTCATGGATTAGAAAAATCATAAACGGTAATAGAAACTGAAAATGGCATGAAAAGACAATAAGCATATGAAACATCAGAATTTGTGTGATGCGGTTACGGTGAGCTTTCAATGAAAGTGTAAAGTCCAAAACATTGATGTTGGTATTCAAGACAGACTAAGAACAGACAAGTCAAATGTTCAGCTTAACGTCTTTTTCTTCTTTAGAAAGCAGGATGTGTTGAGAGGACAGAAATCTCCCACAGAGGGAGGGGACCCGAAGGGGCTGGCCAACTTAATGTTTTTTAAAAGCGAAACAGAATAGACCCAAAGAAACCAGAAAGAAAAAACAAAGTGTAGCAGGGACCTGGTTCGGTCCTCCTTCCTCCTCTCCATCTGAACTTCTGCTTTGTGGCGTGACTTCGAAGCCTGCAGAAGATTCCACTGCTCCGATTCTACTGTTCCCCTATGTTGGCCATTTCATTTATGAATATGAAAATACACAATTATTTCCTAGAATACGTCTTTAAGAATAGAATTGTAAGCAGACAACCCCTTGGGGTCCCCTTCCACGGTGGGAGCTGTTCTGTCTTCTCAATAAATCCTGCTTTAAAAAGAGGAAGAAGAAGAGAATCGGATTCCAAGGCTAGAAGATGTGCACACACGTAAGGCTCTGCACATGTCTGGGTGCTGGGAATGCAGCCATTGTGACCTCAGCTAACACTGGAGATTACACCTTAACCCTCAGAGAGCGTTTGGACAGCACCTCTTCCTCCTGTTCTTGATCTTGCTCTTTGTGCGATTCAGACATGTCTCCTCCTGCCTGCATATTCACCCTCAGAGAGCGGAACTTCTCAACAGTTTCATCCTCTTTGCGGGCGCCATGCATGCTTCGCTGGCTTGGTCTGTGTAGAATTTCTGAACGCCAAGATTGGCACCCATTTCACCAAAGCTTTGTTCGTAGGAAATCTGGGTTAGAAGGAGCACTCCACGTTAGATCATTTCTTCAGAGAGAGCTGTCAGAACCAATGAAGAAAGCAAGTAATCAAACTCACTGATCATTACCACCCAATTTCGCAGAGCCTCAGCCAGCAAAACAATTCCAGAGACAATTAAACTCGGGTCTCCAGCTTGGGGCTGTCATATTCAGTGATTTCACTGCCAGTCCTCCGTTGCTGACTTCCGGTCTAGAGGTGAATGTTTTAGATGGGTCGATGTGATGACGACTAGGCTAGCCCTGCTCAGACCTTCACTCCTGTCCTTGAGCCTGACAATGCCTTGCAACAGGAAGGGAGACTTGACGACAAGTAGAAGGCACAGTCGAAGCAACGTTCTTTCTGAATTCGCACGAGAAATAGCAAGGGTCCAGAAAATCTCCGGCGATGTTTTAAGAGAGGCCATCCCAGGTTTTTTTGTGGTTTTTTTTTGAGTTGGAGTCTCACTCTGTCACCCAGACTGCAGTGCAGTGGCCGCTCCCGGCCACTGCAGCCTCGACCTGCTGGGCTCCGGCGATCCTTCCTCCTCAACCTCAGTAGCTGGAACTACAGTTGCGCGCTACCACGCCTGGCTAATTTTTGACTTATTGTAGAGATGAGGTCTCGCCAAGCTGCCCAGGCGGGTCTCGAACCCGCGGGCTCAGGCAATCCACTCACCTCAGCCTCCCAAAGGCGCGGGATTACAGGCTGAGCCACCGAGCCCAGCTCATCCCAGGTTTTATATCATCACTCCATAAGCTGAAACCAGCCTAGGTGGAAGATGAGGGGGAGGTGGTGTCCTTCCTTTTGGCCCAGGAAATTACCGAACACTGAAAAAAGTCTCTGGAGAGAGCGCTCAATAACACATCAAATGGCACTCAAACGCAGTCACAATGTGCTTTGAAAGTTCAAATTCTTTCACGGACAGCTTATCCTTTTGAAAAACTTGATTATGACAGCTCTTCAATGGGGGTCTTATTGCTCAGTCACAAGGATCGAAAATGAGTTTCCATTTTGGGAAACTTTTGCATGATTTCTGCTGGAGAACTGTCGTGTGTGCATCCCATGATTTTTCTCAAATTTGGATCCAGCAACCTATTCCCACTTAATATGGATTATCAAAAAACTGACGTTGTGAAAAGTCTCAGGAAAACCTGCTGGTCCTAGAATGACTTAGCCCTAACGTGCAGGGAAGGCTCTTAATTAACTTTGCCAAATTATCCTACTGAATGATTTATACTAGTCACTTTGAGGCTGGCCCTGAAAGCGGTCTTAAAATGACTATTCTAGATGATCAATTTGAACGATTTCTAAATACTCTTCAGAGTTGTGCAGTTACCTTTCTCTTTCATCTATGGCTGTGTGAGATATTAGAGAGACAAATCTAGACGTGTGCTGTCCAGGAGGGTTGCTCTTTGTCACCCCGAATCCATTAAAATCGGATCGCCGCATCTCAGGCGCTCAGTAGCATCACGTCTGTGGCTACTCTACTGAACAGCGCCAGCACTGCATGTTCTACTGGATGTTGTGTTGAGCTTCACAGAGGTTCTACTTGACTGCGTCAGAGACACACCCATCTAATAGCTGGCAGCGAGAGTAAATAGGGTTTAGGCCAGGCAGATAACTCAAATGTCTTCAGAGACCACAAAGGTAGCGTACGTGCAGAACAGCACGGTGGAAGGCTCTAGGGAGGTTCGGTGTCTCTGTGGAACTGGACACACAGGGCATAGTTCCTACCAGAGAAACACCCGCCTGCCTCTGGTGGCGCCTCTCCCAGATCCTGCGTTTCCTTAGCCAGGTCTATGATCCCACAGGACCCTGAGAGCTCTTCTGCTTATTTAAGCGAAACCTCGGGCCTTGGTAAGGATTCATTTACCTTGTCTTCCAGGTAAAATAACAGACTTGAACTTCAAACCTGCTTGTGAAACTCAAACACAGCGTATGCATCCGTGGCCACCGAATGGCCTTTTATCACTAAGGTGCACAGTTTGGCACAGTCTGTGCCGCTGGTCTCCCACTCTAGCATGCGTCCGAGTCACCTGGAGGGCTTGGATTTCTGCTGTGGTGGGCCTCCCGGCTGAGATCTTACATTTCACTCCCAGTTTGGGGGCACGCTTGGAAAACTACAAGTTTATGCACATCTGACCGCTCCTCTGGCTGAGGGCATCTTCTTTGTCCAGGGTTTGTGGATCTCGTTTACACAGCAAGAAGAGCCATCTGTGCAGGAAGTGGAAAAACACCAGGGTCAGGAGTTAGACGACCTTGTCTCTGGTCTCAGGCCTTGGATGGACTCTGTAGCCTCAAGTGAGTCAGCACCATCCATCCTCTGGGCCTTAGGCGGAGGCAGAGTGCCAAGGATGGATTCGAGATCAAATTCGCAGGATGTCGAGGGCCTGATCAAAGATGGTGAAGGAAAGCTGGGCACAACCCCAAGTCCAGGCGGCTGTCCAGTAACGGACGGAAACACGATGCGGCCAGCAGCAACCCTGGCTTTCGGTGACTTAACTGCAGCTCAACAAGGAACAGTCTTCGGGTGAGGAAGAAGAGACCTAGGGTAATGTCAAACTCACAAAAGCTTCTGATGAGGGACCAGGGAGCCATCGCTGAGAGAGTCGTGGAGGCCCCAAACTGCCGCTGCCTGAGAAGAAACCGGGAAAGACAGAAGATGGACATATCCTGGGAGAAGCTCTCCAAGGGAAAAGGACCCGGGGCGTCTTGGCTTATACTTCTGCTCCTGCCACCAGGAGCTCCCACTGGCATTGTACCTGCCTGGAAATGAGGCCAGGCCTTCTGAACTGAAGCTGGAGTCACCTACTTGGAATGTGTCACGGTAGCTAATCATAGAGGTATATCCAGATCTCCAGGTTCAGCTGTTTTTTCCTCGGATTCCCTGACTCTCTTTACCAGAGTGGCTGGTGCCTCAGAGAACACATGCATGTTTCATTTACTTGCTGTCTGGCCAGCCACCCGTACCGGGCTTCTCACTCGTGGCTTTGCTGAGTGTGTTAGGTGCATTTCATTTCTCCCTTTCGTCCTTGAAACAACTCTATGCACCAGGTACTGTCTATGCCCATTTTATGGAAGATGGAAGTCCCAAGAAGTGAAGTATCTCGCCTAGGGCCATGTAAACTTAAAAAGATCCAAAGCTTCAAATACAGAGTTGATTTTTTTCTTTTCTTTTTTTTTTGAGTTGGAGTCTCACTCTGTCACCCAGACTGGAGTGCAGTGGCCGCTCCCGGCCACTGCAGCTCGACCTGCTGGGCTCCGGCGATCCTTCCACCTCAGCCTTCCAAGTAGCTGGAACTACAGGCACGCGCTACCATGCCCGGCTAGTTTTTTTTTTTTTTTTAATTTACTGTAGAGATGAGGTCTCGCCAAGTTGCCCAGGCGGGTCTTGAACCCGCGGACTCAGGCAATCCACTTACCTCAGCCTCCCAAAGGCGCGGGATTACAGGCTGAGCCACCGAGTCCAGCGATTTTTCTTTCTTGAAGTATCAGCGTGAAGAACCTTTGTGGCAAAAGTCTGGCTGCCCTGATGATGTGGTCCTGATTGCTAAGAAGGTGTTTCTGAAATAACAGGTCCCTTAGAGAAAGCCAAAGTGCCTTTTTAAACTTTCTTATTCGCTCAAAAAATAACACAGAGAATTGGGGTGGGGGCTTACTATCTTCCTTTTGCAGGAAATACGTTTAAGCATTTAAGCACAGGAAGGTTACCTATCCAAAGCCACACAGAGGAGGTTCAGAACGTGAGTAGGACTCACCCCTTGACCTTGAAGGAAGACTCAGGAAGCTCAAGAGACTGCCCATGAGAGGGCTTTCTTTTCAACAGTTGCACACACCCCAGTTTCTTTTTTTTTTTTGGAGTTGGAGTCTCACTCTGTCGCCCAGACTGGAGTGCAGTGGCCGCTCCCGGCCACCGCAGCCTCAACCTGCTGGGCTCTGGCAATCCTTCCGCCTCAGCCTTCCAAGTAGCTGGAACTACAGGTGCACGCTACTACGCCCGGCTAATTTTTTCGATTTATTGTAGAGATGAGGTCTCGTCTGCCCAGGCGGGTCTCGAACCCATGGGCTCAGGCAATCAACTCACCTCAGCCTCCCAACAGCCCAGTTTCTAAGGCAGGAGTTTCTTTGTGCCGAAAGTGGCTAGACCACCACTCTTTGTGATGACGCACGCTGCCGACAAAAGTGACAAACTACACACAAGTAGAAGAAAAGGTGGAGACAACCTGTCATTTCATACCAGTCTAGGCTACTGAAAGGTTCCAGTTCCAGTTTTCTTAAAATAGGTAATGTCCCAAGAATTAACCACCAGACGGTGATTTTACCCCATCCACAGCAATAGAAAAATAAAATTTGTTTTTTGGGATGACTTTCACTGGGACCAGATCTTCTGTGCCAAGAGAAATTCTCTCTCTACATATGAGGGAAGAACTCACGTCCGTACAGTAGAAAGCGATATCGTTTTCCCTCTACAACAGTGAGGGGAAACTCCCTCTACGTGAAGCAGGAAAACACAAGGTTGGAGTCTTAGGAAACCTCCCTCACATGTCCAAGGCCCAACACATGCGTGCCCTGGGGCTACATTCAGAAAGGGACCCTGAGGAGGCTGGTCGTGGTGGAGGCGGGGAAGCCACCTGGAGTCTGGGCCTTGAGGCTCCTTGAATGTTCTCCGGCAAGTGGGAGCAGCAGTCAACGGGCTGGTTGAAGCGAGAGAGATGCACACACGTGCCAGGGTGCGGGAAGGGTCTGGGTGTCCAGTGACGGCGACTGGGTGCCATGCCGGGTCCTGTGGTGGCGGGGATGCCTCTGCTACCTGGAAAGTCACTGCAGATGGCACAAAGCACTGGCCCACAGGCAGCATCCTCTGAGCCACCGGCCCCAGTCCTGGGGCCTCCAAGAAGGATGGGGAAGAGGGGCTTCCCACTCCACCCGAAGCTGTCTTATGTTCGCTGTGCAGATTCAGAGGGAACTCTGAGGAGCAAGATGGCTCCCGTCACCGTGACGATGCTGCTCTGGCCAGGCAGGGGGCGCTCCACCGCGAACGACGGCCGGAGTGGGGCGGGCGCTGAGGAACGCTGGCAGGCAGATGGCACTCGGGATAGTGCCACTCCAAGTCCCTCCTTTTGGGGCACGCCAGGTCCGTCTGGAGAGGCTGTGGTGTGTGGTTACCATGGAGACGGCCTGGCGACAGACAAGACCGGTTGCCAGGCGGCCTCCCGGACCCTGTACCTGCGGAGGGGAGGAGTGCCGGGGAGGGATGCGGGGGGGGGGAAGGACGCGGAGCCGGACCTCAGCCTCGGCCCGCCACCGTCCCTGGTCCTGCCGTGTCCCTTCTCCCCCTGGCCCCGCAGGGTGGTCCGGGGAGCAGGTTGCCGGGTCAAAGAGCGGAGGCGCCTGCTGAGACTCCTGTGGAGACTCCTGTGGAGACCCTCGGGAGGCTGGGTCTGCAGTGGAGAGGCGTGGGCTTTGGAGTCAGCCGGCCCGGGTTCAACCTGGCGGCTGACCTCACCGGCTCCTTGACCTTGAGGCTCTGAGTAGAACGGCGATGGCAAAACCCACCTGCACGGGGGACAGAGGAGTGGCTCAAACCCGAAAGCGGGAGGAATCTTGACGCCCACCTTCTCGCCTTCTTCCCATCTGGCCTCTGGCCGTTACCGTCTCCTGCCAAGCTCACTGCTGGAGTCGGTCTCCACATGACCTTGCCCTTGTCCTCAACGTCACTGCGTTTCCGGGCCCGGCCGTCTCTCGCTGGACCACAGCAGTGCCGGGCCTGCTTTCTAGAGCAGATTAACGGCCGGGATTCAGCTCTGAGCATTCCTCGTTTCTCTCACTCACAGGAGGCGTGCCCCGAGGACTCTCATTTCTGCTCTTAAGCAAAACCCGCCAGCTTAGGCAGGGACGTCAGCCTTCCCCGTTACACGGTGACTGTTCCAGGGGTTGCGATAGTCATCGTTGTGTCCTCCGAAGCCAGTGTGGCGTATCACCGAGGGTCGGTCCTGAAGGGCGATTCATGTGTGGCTGGATAAGTGGCCACGTGTTCAAGGTAGTTAAGGCAGCTGCTGCTTCAAAGCTACTCCGCAAGTCGGGTTGATTTTTGAGGAATGGATGACTTAAGTGTCTCAAACTGAGATGGCGCTGAAAATTCTAGGTTTGCTCCTTGGCCCTCGTGTTTGTATGAGGATGATCAAGGCTGTCTTGGAATACAGCAGGTGGCCTAAGACTTGCTGAATGGAGGAGTGAATGAATAGGTGGATGAACCAACCCCACGAAATACGGGCAGGCATGCTCATCTCCAACCGACGGAGGGAGGAAGCCGGGCTGGGGAGGGGGCGCCAAGCTCGGGATACGCCCACAGGGCCCATCACCCGGGGTCAGGTGGGAGAGCTGCCTGCCTGCCTCGGTCACCCCAGCTCAGTGAGAGCCATCCTCTTGAAGGCACAGCGGGTTGCACTCTCCTCCTGCCTCTGTTCCCGGGTCTGGTGAGAGACGGGTTTGGGAGGCCTGGAGCGCGTGAGCAGGCGCTAGGTGGCACCTGGCGAAAAGTCGACCTGCGAGGCAGCGGCTCTGGGCACGTGGCTTCGTGGCAGAGTGAGGGAAGGACGGGTCCAGCCCCCGTGGAGCTCCAGCCCCCTGGCGCAGAGCCCGCGGGCGTCTGCACTTCTCACCGGGTGCGTCGACAGCGCCGAGCGATGGCTCTCCCAGCCTCCCCCCAATGCGAGCGACAGCCATTTGCACGTCCCGCTGCTGGCAGGAGGAACCACAGGCCCTCCGTGCACGTGCCGGGCAGAGGCGTCCGGAGAGCACCGCGGCCTTGGGGGAAGCCCAGGGGAAGCCCACCGTTTCAAGTAACAGTGAGTTTGCCTCCCCACTTTCTCTTCCCACCTTGGCTGGGACCCATGACTCCGGAGCGAATGACCGAAGCTGCGTTTCACTTATCATCCGTGCCATGGGAAGAAGAACTCCGGCCCTGACTCCCACCTGGGTGAGGCTTGAAGAGAGCGGGTCAGGAAGCATGGGGAAGCAGACCCAGGGCACACGACGCAGGCAGAAAAGCAGAGGGTCGTTTCATCGCTTCCCATTTTAGACTCAGGAAAGCAGGGACAAGTTGTTCAGGGTGCTGTCCCCGTTCAACCCGTGCACAACCTCTCCTGCCTTGAGGCTTCTGCTTCCTGACTGCTTGCTTCTGGGGCCATGGCACTGGCCTGCGGCGGGTGACCCTGGTCACAGGAAGGCTGCCGGCGTTTCTCCTCCTTTGCCCTCCAGCCACTGAGGACACAGGGTGCACAGCACAGCTCTGCCGTTGTGTTTTCTCCTGCCTTCGGGAGTGTGACTGAACCTGTTCCCCATTAAGCCGCACATCAATGTGGCAGGTCCGAGGAAGGGAGCGCAGCCTGGTGGGAGGAGCACAGGACCTTGGGAAGCCCTCAGGAAGAGAACATGAGAGTCAGCCAGACCTGGGCTTCAGGTTAAACGCTCTTACAAGGTCTGTAAATGTTTAGGAGTCACTCAGCCCTCAGGTTCTCTCTCCTGCATAAGCCTTGGATTAGAGGTGATAGAAAGTGGGAAAGTACCTGGCGCAGTTCCTGGCATACAGCAGGCACACACTAATGCTTAATGCTCTTTGCCCTTCTGTAAGTCCACGTCCGAGTCTTGCTCTGGCTTCTAATGAGCTGTGTGGTCCGGGGTAAGTCATGTCTCCTCCTGGGCTCTGGGCGTCTTCATTGGGAAGACTGGGTGGCTAGAAAACCCAAGGTCTCTATCACCTGGCCTAGAGGGGTTGGAGTCCTAGACTTCAAATCCCAACACTGACGTCCAAGGCTCCACAGGATGTAGGTGCAGGGGAACCCAGACAGACGTCCCCCTGAGTTCTCATTCAGATTGAGGACTGGTGCCATCCCTCATTGCCTACCGTGAAAGAACCGCTGATAAAAGCATTAGCCTGTGCTTTCCAAGGTAGTGAGGTCCCAAGTACATATTTAATCACTGTGGAGGTAAGGCGTCATCCCAGAACAAACAGCACAGCACAGCACTGTGGCATACGATAAGCGCATTCCAGAAAGCTAATGACATCTAGGAGGAGAGCAGCTTTCTGCTTGTGTGAGTTCGTGTCACCAAGGGGTCACCCAATTGCAGGTCTCTTGAAGCTGAGGTAGACGCTGGATTCAAGAGGAGATGAGCCCGGCAGGTCCACGTTCCCTTCCTGCCTCTGGGTGATGCCAGCTCACAGACACAGGGTAACTTGGGTGCCCAGTAAAACCCCCTGGGACTTATTTTTTTTTTAAGAAAGCAGGATTTATTGTGAGGACAGAAAAGTTCTCACAGTGGGTGGGGACCCAAGGGGGTTGCATGCCCTGGGACTTTTAAAAATGATCACTTCAACGTTGACCTTTTAAAGAGGAACTAAACAGGTCTAAGCATACATAACAAGTTGGCACAGATATTAAAAATACGTGTGTGAATATTGAACGCATGTATTCTTTTGCCTTGCTGCAAATATAACACATTTGGACAGAAAACTTAAAAACAATCCTACAACTCTAAATAGTTTCATGACTTAATCCCTGAGAAATGTGTGCTGCTACGAGTTTGATGTGTTTCCTTCTATCGCACACAAGCACCGACATGCATGGACACACATGCACACGCACTACTTACTGCACGCACGCACTACTTACGGTCAAATCTATGTCCCAGAGCAGCTCTCTTCTCTGAGGGTCAGAGTCATGTGGCCCACCCGTCCTTGTGTGTCCGGGACTGAGCGGCGCCTGGGCTGGGGCCTTCCCTGCGCACCCAGACACGATCCTGAGCCCGGTCGCCTGCAAGGTCTGTAGACAGCTCATGTGCAGGGTCTTCCCATCCCACGCCTCGTGACCCTCAGGGTCTGACCTCAAGGGCCGTTTCCCCACGTGACCAAGCAGGAAGCTGGTCTCACTCTAGCCTCTCTTCTTCCTCCCTGTCTGCCCAGTAGACCATCTGGGCCCAAGTTCTTGTCCTCTCTGTCCGGTGAGCAGCTCTTGCCTGCATTTCCCCTGTGACTTTGAGGCAGGTCTCCCGCCCTCAGCCCTGCCCTCATTCCGTCCGAGTTTCACAAACAGGCAAGCGCCAATGCCAAGACTTCAACGTACCCGCACCGCCCCCTGCACGGAACACCCCCGGACTCCCCGTTCCCTCGGAGTGAAGATCAGAACCCCTTCACAGGTCCCACGGCGCTCTCTCTGCCTCATCCTGCCCTGGTCTCCTCCCCGGCAGCATTTTTCCTAAGTGCGGCCACACCGAGCCCATTTATCACAGACTTCAGGCCTTCGCCCGCACCTTCAAGGCCCCGGCTCAGACACTGTGCTCTCCCGGGAGGCCTCCTCTGGGGCCTGCTTACATTTTATGCTCATCCAACACATTTATGCAACTTAAACGTCAGCAGAATTGTGAGGCCTAAAGGCTGGAAGAGTCTTGGGAAGCACGAGGAGGTCTGGAGTCAGCCGCAGTGTTTGTCTCCTCGATGCCCTTGAGAAAAATCCAATCAGAGATCACATTTTCTCAGTCTGTGAAGCCGGGCAGTGGTGCTTCACTCTGCGGGCACATTAGACTCACCTTGGCGGCTTTCAACAAGCCTGATGCTTTGGCCCTAGCCCCAGCAGTGCTGTTTAATGGGGTCTCGGGGGCTGTAGGAATCAGTGGCTTTGACAGCTCCCCGGCTGACTCTAATGTGAGCCCCAGGCTGAGAACCTTCGCCTGGGCTGACCGCCGCAGTCCCAACAGCCGTTGTTTCCGTCCCAGCCTCCAAGTAACCATGGGCCTCCTCACCTGTGACCAGCCACACCCCAACATATCCCAAGATCAGCGTTCTGGCCCGCGCGTCAGGGCCTCCGACGGTGTCATGACGTTTGGGTGGTCACGTGCCTTTGTTCCTCTACCGGACCAGACTCAGGAAGGGATGCAGTGGACTTTCATTCTCAAATCCCAGCACAGAGGGAGAGATCAAAGACGCGACGGACTAGAGTGTGGCTCTCACCAAGGGAATTTGTCCCCCGGGGCGGGGGACATTTGGCAGTTTCTAGGGACATTTTATTGCTATAACGACTGAGGAATGCTGCTGGCAATGAGCAAGCAGAGGCTCAGAAGCGTCCTGGCAGGCACAGCCCACCCCCAACCGCCGCAGAGAACTGGCCAGCTGGAGTGTCAGCCTCACTGAGGTCAAGAAGCCCCGGCTAGACAGGACTCCAGAGCTTCTTTCCAGCTTCCAAACACCATGTCAGTGACCAGCGGGTCGAGGCTGAGGTCCCCTGAGGACCTGGAGAGAAGTGGCTGGTGAACTCATCTGGAAGGAAGGCAGCAGTGGCTGCAGGTACGGAGAGGGGCCCGGGAGAGTGCGAGGAGGGGAGCGTGTCCTCCTCATCACCCGAGTGCTGAGCCAGCAGCAGCCGCCTCGTCTGGGAACTTGCTAGAAAGACGCAGCTTGCAGCCACACCCCAGACGTGTGGAATCCGGAACTCCAGGTGGGGCCCGGCGTCTGTGTTTGAGAGGCCCTCCTGGCTGGCATGGCCAACAACTGGCGATGCTGTTCTGGATCGCAGGCGGCTGACCTGCTGTGAGGCCTGTTGCAGGCTGTGTGTCCGACGCCTTCAAGGACCAACGTCGTGGCGCTGGTGGCAGGGCGAGCGGGGTGAGAGCGCAGGAGGCCAGCGGGGGCGGAGCAGCGGGCCGGAGGGAACGCGTCTCGACAGGTCCATGCAGCGGCTTCCCTCTCTCCCAGGAGAGCTGTTGCGTGGCGTGGAACATGCTGGTGCACTTGGGCGTGCAGGCGTCCACACGGCGTCCGGGCCGAGGCTTCATTGCCAGGGAGACAGGAGGGAAGGGAGGCAAGTGGGTTGCAGAGAAAGTCTGGAGGGTCAGAGTCTGGAGGGTGCCCTTCCTCAGGCCCTCGAAGACCTGGCGGGGCCCACGGCCTCACTCCCCCGCCGCCCTCTCCTGAGAGGCTCCGTCAAACACCGCCCGGCTCAGAGCAGCCCACGGTTCCCCTCTTGGCGCCAGACGTGCCCCTTGCCGTGTGAGACTGTTCCGAGAAGCAGAGCCTAAACCCTGAAGGCAGCGGCAAAAGGAGCGGCTTGGGGTTTGGAAAACCCGCCATGCTCCTCGCCCTTCCCTGCCAAGACTCCAGGCCCCTTGCCCCCCGGCGCTGCGAGCGCGGCTGCGGCCTCCACGGGGTTTCTTCCTTCTGTGCCACCCCGGCCGGCATCCTGGAGGAGGCCCTTCCCCTTCCACGTCCATCCAGACGCTTCCCTTCCCTCCTTGCCTCCTGGCAGGGCCCCGTGGTTGGTGCAGGGAAAGAAACTTTAAACTCGAGGGCAAACACTGAGGTGAGAATATGGTGGCAAGCGAACTTCCCAGAAAGCAAGCTTCCGTGGCGAACCTGGCCCCGCCTCCAAAGAGCGAAGGTCCTAGGGCAGAAGTGGGGGCAGGAATGTCAAGCGCGTCAGCAGTGTCGCTACCTCGTGAGGGTAAGGAGTGGATGGGGGGCTTCCGGGGGTCTTTAAAGGGGTGGCCGAAGGGGCAGACCCCTGGCAGAGCATCTCCCGTGGGATCTGGCCAAGGTGACCGTGGGCCCGTGCGTACGTCCATCATCCATCCATCCACTACCATTAAGCAGATATTTATTCAGCATCTACTACGTGCCCGAGCACTGTTTGGGGGCTGAGGGTACAGGGGCGAGTTAGACGGGGCAGCCCCTCTCCCGTGAACCCTGGCACTTGCATCTCAGCAGAGGAGACGAGCCATAAACATGTAAACGAATAAACGAGATGATCACAGACGCAGGCAAGGGCTGAGGGAGGCTACCGGCTGGCGAGAGCGAGAGCCGCTGAGGCGTGCTCGTACGAGCGGGTCTGAATTAGTGCTGTGAGATTAATGCTGAGCGTGTGAGTTCTGAGCTGACACCTAAGGTTAAGAATCTGTGACCATTCGGGGATGGGGGTGTGGAGGGGACAGATGTGGCTTTCAGGCAGATGCCACACTCCGGAGCGAGGACACAGGGGCTACTTGAGCCTGTTAGGAAAAGTCGCCCTGGAAACAGGTCTGAGAGGGTGGCTGCCGCCCGTCCAAGGCCGTCCGGCAGCGTTATTTAACAGGCCTTCCGAGGATGACCTATTTTCCTGCAAGACTTTGCCACTGCTTGGTTTTTGCTCTTGACTATTCATAAGCTAAGGGCTCAGACGCTGTGGAACTGTACACGACCCACTTGGAGAAGAGGCAAGGATTTCTTTCTGGTTGCAAAGCACATCCCGAAGTCGACAGTTCATTGCCCGGATGGACAGCAGCCCATTTTGCATCCAGGAGTGTTCATCCTGTTTAAAGAAATTGACTACGTAAACTGAATTCCTCAAGACACTCTTGGAGAAGTTTGATCATGCTGTGGGTTTCTTCGTTCATTGGTTAGCTGAATGACATTTTCTGCACCTGTTTATGATGGCTCAATGAGAGTCAAGCGTTTAACTTTCTGAAAATCCTACTCTGACAAGCCCTCCCACAGCTCAACTCTGGAGTCTGGAGAGCTGGGCTTTCACGAGTCGTCGGAGGCCCAGAGCCATCTGTGTTCTAAAGATCTTATTGCTAGGTCTTGTTAATGTAACCCAGTGCTCCAGTTCATGAGTCGCTGAGTCACACTGTTGGCTGGAGAGGCATCTTCCAGACCGCCCATGCCCCTGCTCACCAAGCATGTTTGGAGCTAGTTTATCTGTTCCATGCGTGTTCCGGTCTTGGAAGGGAGGTTCCTTGGATGCAGCATGGCAATGACAGTGCCTAATGATTATTAATTATTATTATTATCGATGTATTAATATTCCATTAATTTTTGTAGATTAATGCTTTGACCTTCTGGCTTATGCACCTGCCTCTGGCAGAGTTGATCCTTCCTGGTCCCGTCAAGCCTGGTGACTGACCATTGCTGAGTCCTTGTGTCAGCATGGACGTCGGACACCAGGCCTGGGGAGGCCCCGTGCCCTGCAGGCGGCGCAAGGGGGCGTCTCTCCAAGGCCAACTCCCTCCTCCTGCCCATGGGCTGGAGGCGGGGATGACCACACTGGCTTGCTCCTCCTTGCCGGGATGGGCTAAGTACGCCTGCTGCTTTGGGTTGAGTTCAAGGTTCCCCAAAGAAACTCATTCACATGCTCTCAGCAGGAAATTGTTCCCAGCTTGTCGGGTCAGTGCAGGCTAGTGTCACGTGACCCCCCTCCCCAAACCCCCAAATCCTGGTCCTTCGAGAAGTCCAGACATTGCGAGCAGGGGCACCTCAGCACCGTGTTCACGAGGAGACCCCGACACCCTCCCGCTCCAGAGAAAGGCCCTCCCCGGCCTCAAGGACCCTCTCTTTATGAAAGTCGACCTCCTGCCCAAGAGAACCTTCTGGTCACGTTTTATCTGACGGTTCTACCGAAACACTTTCCAGAGGGAAGTGCCCAGCAGGGCTGCAGAGTGTGCACTTTTTTAAAGACAGCCTTCCTGCTTCACGTTTTAGTGTGGGTGAGCCGTGAGCGCCTATCGGAGTTGACTCAGCCACGGCTCTTGGAACGCCAGCCTGGGGCTTGTGGAGGCCTTGCTACCTTGGAAGCCGGATGGAAACAGCGTTCCAGATGCGCAAAAATAAAAACCGAGCTCTCCAGGCAGCCTTCTCAGCTACCGCGTGAACAGAGTGGTGCAATCAACGATGCAGAGACTCACATTTAAGAAAATAATCAACAACCAGTAGCCACCAGCACATCAGTGTCTCCACACCAGCCCCGTCTGGACAGGCCGGCGTGTCTCCTCCCTCGGCACCGTGGGGTCCTCAGCGTCTCCACTCGGAGCAGGCCTCCCCTCCGTCAGCGGTTGCCCTGCGCCCCAGCATCTGCCCGGGGCTGGCTGGAGGTCCAGTTCCGGTCCAGATGGGGTCTCCGCGGAGGTGGGAACGCCAGGAAGCCCCATCCAGGGCAGGGACTGCAGTCTGTCTCGGGGGCTTGCTCTCCGCCTGGGGATGTGCGGGCCCCCTTCACCCCCAGCTGGAGGGCTCAGCGGGGCACGGAAGCACATCCGGTCTGGCCTCTTAGTTCAGAATTGCAGCGTTTCACGGAGCCTAGATTTTCCAAACACACGTTTCTTTCTCAGTAGAAGACAGGCGAGGACCCCGGACAGGTTTCCCAGTGAGACAGACAGCTTGGCCTGCGTGCCGCCTCTTCGGGGCTCTTCCCTCGTGAGGGTGGGCGCGAGAGGACCTCCCCTTCGCCCACAGGGCTTCCGAACGGGGGCGATGTGGCGCCCAGAGTCTCGCGTCCCCTCAGCCCAGATCCTGGAGGCCAGGAGCCCCCACGGCGGCCCCCAGGCGAGGCGCCAGGAGGTCGCTCCCCACCAGAAGCCTCCAAGTCAGCCGGGAAGAGTCTTCCTTCCTTCCTCAGCTTCTTTGTTGAGGGGAAGGACACCTAGCCGAGCATCTGCCACTCCAGCCCTTTTAGGCGCACGGCTCTGGGTCAGACTCATTCACGGGTGGTACAGCCACCGCCCCGGACTTGTCCAGAACCTTCTGTCTTCCCCCACTGAACCCTGTGTCTGTTAAACACTGGCTCCCGGATTCTCTTTATAGTGCTTGCTTCAGCCAGGCCTACACGCTCTTTAGGTCATGAGGAACTCGAGCCTGGTTCCACGGATGAAAGGGTTGTTTTGACACGAAGTGACTGCGGGCGACCCCATTTGTAGGCGCCCCTGTTCCTTCCGATGTGGCGTTGTCACAGCCTGGGTGGAGAAGGGCTCCTGTTAGCTGAGGCTGGCCCCGGGGGCTGCTTCCTCCGGTGGGTGGCAGGGTGGTGCTTTCTGGAGAAAAGGGCACGGGAGGCCAGTGTGGGAGGACGGAGACAGGGAGGAGGCGTGACGGGGTGGGAGCCGGGGAGGGCCGCTCTGGACACATGTGGGTAGTGGCTACTGTGGAGCGGTGCAGAGCAGGGAGTTTCCAGCCTCACAGGAGGCCGCTCGGACAGGGCCGGCCTGCAGTCTGGGTTCCGGAGCCAGGAGGACTTGACCCCGGCGGTGCCACTTCCTGGCTCTGTGGATACAGGCAAGTTATCGCATCGTGCTGAGCCTCAGTCCTCTCGTCTGCAAGATGGGGGCGAGAAGAGTGTCTCCCGCGGAAGAGCCAGCCGGCTGTTCGCCAGAGATCAGTCTCCTTCCGCCTCTGGGCGTCCTGGGGGCCCGTGTCTGCCATTCCCCGGGGCTCGCCGTGGCTGTGGGGCTGAGCTGTGGTCGTCGGGACGCAGGCGGGCGTCCCAGACTTTTAGAAAGAGCCCTCGTCGCGTTGTTTGCCTTCTGCCCGCTGTACGCAAAGAAAGGTGGCTTCCTCAGGTGGGGGAGCCCAAGGGAGAAGCGGCCTCCATTCCCGGGGCACTTCGTGAAGAAGTGGCCGGCGTGGGCTTGCGCGTCACCCTTGGCTGTTCTGAAATCGGCTCTGTCACTCGGGCTCCTTGCTACTGCAGCATGAGGTCCCTGAGGTTAAACGAGAGGGTGGGACCAGCGTGCCCATCGCAGCGCCTGGTGCTTGGCATGCGCTCAGCAAACCAGAGCTGCTTTCCCATGGTGACGAGCCAGGTGACGGAGCCCGTGGGCCTGGCTTTGAACTAAGGCTGTGTCATCTCAGACGATTTGCTAACACACAGATTCTTGAGTTCCTCGCCTGTAAAATGAGGGGATCATAGTATCAGACAAAAGGGACCATGAAAGCAAGGAGCACATGCCGTTCTCCTCGGTCAGCGGCCTCTGGGAGGCCTGCGGGACTCGCATTTAAGCCACTGCTGCCCTGGGTCACAGCACTGAAGGCAGATCCTTGCAGAGGCCTCCTCCGGGCTCAGGACCATCGAAGATTCCTGCGCTGCAGCTGACCCAACCGAAAGACACCGGGAAGGGCTTGCAACCCTGGTACCTTCCAGGACATGTAGGCAGGACAAAAGTCAGCAGGCACAAAACCAGGGTCCTCGCGTGCAGAAGGCCATTGAAAGAGCACTTGAGTTTCAACAGATCTAGAACAAGCTTTAGAGGACCATGAACCTGACAGTTCTGAGGCAGGTGAAGCTGCTTCCAGCTGCCTGAGGTGCCAGTCTCTCCTTCCCGGGTGCTTCCAGCAGGGCTGATCAGTTAGCAACGGACGCCTCAGCTGCAACGGTCTGTGTTGGCGCCAGCATCAGCAAGTGCAACATAACCTATGAGGTGCCCGAGGCTTAAAGCCTTCCTGTGGGTTTGGGGGAACAATAGGGCTGAAGTCAAGGACTGAGATCTGGGGCTTGGGACTTGGTGGGGTCTCCTCCTTTTCACATGGTGGAGCCGAAGTTGTTGGAAAACATCAGCATGAAACGGAAAGAAAACAAACGTGGTGACTAGGTCTCAAGGGCCAGAGACAGAATCAGGGGCAGCAGGGATCGGGGTGAAGGGCCACACGGGTTGGATGAAGGGGAAGTCCGACGTGATCGCCGGGAACTCACTGGAGGAGTCAAGTCCACTTGGCAGGCACGTCCGTCTGGCTCAGAGAGGCCAGAGGAAGGCAGTGAATTGGTGGAGGAAGCACAGCGTCAACGGGAGTGGGCCGGTCTCACATGGGCAGAGAAAGGACGCCTGGGGTTTTGAGTCGGCGGACCGCAGAACCTGCACCCTCCCCTGCACCCCGCTTGGCAGGAAGGCAGACGGAACTGCGGAGCCACACACGGTTGGCCAGGCTTGGAGACTCTGAGGACGCAGGCTCTTCGGGTGTGCTTGGCAAGCAGCTGGCCCCAGCGGTGCTCGGGGAAGTGGTTCAAGTGAAGATTCCGGGACCACGGCTGCGGGACGCTCTTGTTCTTCTTTAGAGACACAGTCTCGCTGTTGCCCAGACCGGCATGCAGGGGCGTGATCATGGCTCACCACAGTCGAGAATTGCTGGGCTCAGATGATCCTCCCTCCTCAGTCTCCCAAGTAGCGGGCCTACAGGTGCACACCACCACGCCGGGCTGAAGGGTGTGGGATTCTGACCCAACAGAGCGCTTTTCTAACGGGCCAAACCTCCAACTTTGGGGACGGCAGAAGGGGACTCATGCACATGACTGTTCTCAGCCAGCGAGCACGGCCCCAGAGGCAGGCGAGATGAGCCGAGGGCGCAGAGTCATCTGCTGGTCTCTTTGGACCGTGTTTGGGCCTCTCTTCGCCCCCTCCACGGACTCCTGGGTCCACTCACTTCACGTTGACTTCAGGGGCCTGCTGCTCCTCCTCTCCTGTTGCTTCGGCCCCCGCACCCGCACCGGGACCTCACGAGCCACGAGGGCGCGCAGGCGCAGGCACACTGGCCTCCCACCCCCTCTGTCTCTCTTCAAGGCAACCCGCTGGATTGGCCACACTCACAGGCTGTGGATGCACTCCGTGTGGACGCAAGTGTCCGACTTACTCGAGTGGTTTGGATGTTGGAGGAGACGGAAAATGACGAGAGGACCAGGGATGCTCTATGGCGTCTGTTGACACCGCTCCGGCCTGACGTCTTCCCACGGCACTAGGCACACTCAGGGAGCTGACAGTGCCCTCTGCCCCTCCTCTTCGCCCAGATGCCCCCTCAGGAAGCGTCTCTCCCGAACATGACACTGCTCCTAAGGAACGTGCGCTGGGGAGGAGCAAAGTGGTGGTCAAATCTAAGGGAACGCTCAGTGCCATATTTCGAAGACTCTAAGAGGTACGTATTCTCCTGTCCATTACACACTGGTAAGCATCCTGCCACCGTTTTATTCATAGACTTTTTCTTCGTAGTACATTAAATAATTGATGAGAGTCTTAGACTTTATGAAACGTTACGTGCAGACACATCCTGTACCAGAACGATCATAAATAAAACTTCTGGTTGAAAGAGTCAAGGAGTATAATTGTCAGAATGGTTTATTTTGTAGCAAATATCATACATCAAAATCGAGGCAGCACAGCCCATTAAAATAAGCACTGAACTTGGCATCTAGCAACATGGGTCTTTGAACTTCACTTTCCTCCTCTATAAGATGAAGATAATGGAGCCCACTTTATAGTGTGGTTATAGGTAGATGAAATTATTATTTTGATGGGAGTTTTATGAACTCTGATATGCCATAGAAATCGTAGATAATTTCACTAAATAGCTAATATTAAGTGCAACCCTGAATCTGTTCAGAAAGTCGTATAATGCCTTTTATATGGTTCAGGAAACGATTTGGCATGTTGTGACATTGCCTCTAGGGTTACCACAACAAGAATCTTCTCTGGATATGTAAGGCATTTAAGTGCACAGAATATCACAGGTATTTAGGGCTCAGTAGATGTAGCTGAGAAAGCACCAAGCCTCTGACATCTTTGGAGTTGAATGGCCTCTGGGAAGACACTGCAAGCTTCCTGCTACAGTTGTGAGCAAGACAAGGATGTCCTCTCTCCACTGTCATTTTGCATCGCACGGAGGGAATTAGGCCCAGACTTGAAGAAGACAGGTAACCAGAACCAAAGGAGGGAAGTAAGGACAAAAACTGTATTGATTTGCAAGTGGTATGATTGTAGATTGGAAAGCTCCCGTAATTAATGGAAAAAACTCAAGCAATAAGCAAACAATAAATAGCAGTTTAAGAAAACATAATCTGATGACCTTTCTATTTACAAACACTCATCAGTTAGAAGGTCTAATGGATGCATAGGAAATAAGAGAAAAACATTAAGCTCTCCTACAAAATAGAAAAGGAGACTTGAACAAGCAGACAGGCTGCCTTCTGGTGCGGAAGACTCCGTGTTAAAATTTCTGCCTGATTCATAGACATGACGCAGTCTCAGTAACATGCAGTCGTTCTGCTTTTTTTCCGGTAGCAATGCACCGGTTTTATAGCTCAACAGAAAGAGCAGGCACAATCCTCAGGAAGACCCTCAGGCCCTCTCCCGTTCACCCCAAATACTCGCTGGCATCTCTGCAGCTGCAGCGTTTACCCCGAGATAACATGCAGATTATAGTCCTGACCTTACCCCAAAGTTGCCACGGAAGGCCTTGCTTTTGCTATTTTTGCATCACGCTAGCTATCAATAGCCCTCAAAAACAAATGGCGTCATTCTACTTACAGCAACTCTGTTTTTAGTCATGGGATTTTCATCTACAAAATATAGTAACCCCCTTCTTTCTCCTTTTCCTAGTAATTCTCGATCACCGGAAATGTGCAGTCCTAGAAAATGTAGCATTCCTGCGTGTGGTATTAAACACGAATCATGCTAGACATTTCTGTCACATCAAGATTAGAGACAAGTTCTGTTTAGAAATGGTGCCAAGAACACGTTTTACGTTTCATTTTCACATCGAAAACCAGTCAGATTTGTGAAAACCAGTCAAAGCGCGTGTTTGTGTAAAGTTGTGTTTTGGTTTTTCCCCTAAACTGGAATTGGCTAACAAGACAAGCCGCATGGCAGTGGGAGGGGCCTTCCAGGTAGGAGCCGTCTACAAAGGGACGGCCTGCGAGGGAGGCGGGTGCGGGGCTGCAGAGCCTGACGGAGCTTCACTTCCTGAACATGCCTTTCTTTGCGGCTTTGACTCTGGAACTGTGTACACATTTTGCGTAATTATGAAACGACAGTAAATTTGAAAAAGTTTTTCAAAGTGGGAAACAAAGTGGAACAGATGAACCTGACAGTCCCGTGAGGTTCAGCTGCAGAGGGGCCCTTTCAAGAGACGTTCGAACCTGGCATAGATACGTTATGAGAAAAGGGCAGAGTTTCACAATTAATTGAGTTCAGAAATGCACTCCAGAAAGCAAGAAAATTATTAAGCGTTCCTAGGTTCGTGTCGAAAGAACTCAAGTCAACTTGAAGGGGCTTTCATCAGTCAGCCGAGAGCAACCTAAGACTTCAAAGGAAGAGCAATGGCGGAAGTGGATGGAAACGCTCCGAAACCTCAAAACCCAGACATTTCTGACAACACCGGGAATCTTGCCAGGAAACGGACCCCGAGGCTGTCCAAGTCCCAACTCCCTGTTTGTAGGAAATGCAGAGTATGAAAAACGCCACAGGGAAAACCCACCTGACTTCTTCATTAGGTAAATTGCAAGGAAAACAAGAGAGGAGCTGACCGACTAAAGGAGGCTTCAGAGACATCTCAGCCAAAGGCAGGGCCTGGGCCGCGTTTAGCTCTTCGTTTGAAAAGGAACAAACAAGTAAAAAAAAAAAAAAACAGCTTAATCAGTGAGGAGTGACTGTCCTTGGGTGGCAGTGGCTCTGGGGTTACATCTAAAAGGTCCTCACTCCGCAACACAGCGAGGTGTTTTCGGGCGAGCTGGGGTGGCGTTTGGCCGGGCCGCGTGGCACCTTTCGTTGACCCTCACCTGCTTGGATCCCTGGCACACACAGATGCTCGTGGCCCTAAAAAAGGTGTTGCTTTCTGATGTGAGCAAAATTATTTTGTGCGGTCTTACCAGTTCGCTTTTTCCTTCTGATTTCAGAAGAAATTAAAACATTTTTGTGGGCTCCCGGGGGTTTTAGCTGTCTCCCGGGTGGCTCTGAGGCAGAGCCAGCTTGAGAGCCATTGGTCTGGAGTGGCAGTTCTCGAGGGGGGCGACTGACTCCTCCAGGGAACAGCCGGCGGTGCGTGACTACCCCTTTGGGGGACACAGCATGTGGGTGTGTGGGGTGGTGCGGGTGGAATACCGGGGGGCTACAGCCAGGCACACTGCTCACCCGGCAAGAGTCGAAGGTCCACGCGCAGCTGCACACCAGCCCTGGGCCGTCCTCCACCTCCCACCTTCCCTTCCTCCCACTCCCCTCCCTCCTTCCTCCCCCCTCCATCCCTCCCGCTTTCCTTCATCTTCTTCGATTCCCTCTTTCCCTCTCTCATATGCATGTCCCCCCAGGGATGCCCTGAACTGACTGTCACCGTTTTGTCTCTGAGAAGCCATGGGTCTCGCCTCTTGACATCACACAGTGAGGGCGCATCTGGGCTGTCACGTGAGCTCCAACAGCTCGAGCGGAAGAAATTGCCCGTTTTTTCCATCAAGACGCTAAGAGGTAAGCGGGTTGGGTAGACTGCATGGAAAACTTGGGGTCTGCCCACAGGCACGCGAAAGGAAAGAGAAGGCTTAAACACGTCTTAAGAACCACGTTTCCCGGACGTGGACAGATTTCTGACCTTCAGCCGGCGGTCCGGGTCTCCACTGCATAGGGAGTTGACTGAGACTTTGAACGGCTTCCAGGCTGGGCTTAAGTTATTCATCACAACCTGGGGAAAGAAAGAGGAGGGGTGGGTGGGGAAAGCCTGGGCGCTTTCACATTTCAACATGGACGTGCTCGAGAAACCATGCTGACGCTCAGGAAAAGAACAATTGCTGGAACCGATGAAAACCTGCAGTGGCAAGTCTTCAAAGGGGGCCCTCCAAGCAGGTCATTATGAACAGAGCTTCTGGGCCCACTGTCCCGGCTGCTGCCTCATGAATAATGACAGTACTATCTTCCAGCATGTGGACACCAAAGGTGGTCCCTTCTGTATCAACAGGGGCTGAACTTTAAGAACCAGGGCGGCTGTGGCCCGGGGTGGAGGCCCTCCAGTTTGGCGGGACAGTCGGTCTTACGGCAGAGATTCCCTTCTCTTGAGGTCAGCAAAGGTCAAGGCTCTCAGCAGGGGTGGAGAGTACGGCAGGACACATCTACCCTGAACACCTGGACAGTCCTTGGTCATCTGTGACCTTGAGTCCCAACTGGTTGTGAGGCAAAAAGAGGAGTTTTCAGAAGAAAAATCCCAGGAACACGCTCACACTAACTCATCACCACCCCAGTTAGAACATCCTGGAAGGGCGCGGCAGGGCAGACCTTCAGACCGCAAACCTGCTAGCAATCAGAAGGCGGCTAAAATCCTGCCCGGCTCCAGGCGAGTCAAGTTGGATCTGCCATCATGAGGGGTCAGGTAATTCCATCTGGGTCAGCATGTGTGAGCTGCTGCTCTGTGCCAGCCTTTCGCTGTGTACCCTGGGGTAGGGCTGTGTTCCTGGACCAGCAGGGGTTGCACCGCCAGGGGAATTCTTAAATACCACGCCCAAGGGACGCGCCGGGGTGGGCCCTGAGGTGATTCCGAGGCAGGGAGTTTGAGAACCACGGTTCTAGGGGACATGCACACAGCTTGGTGGAGTTCTGGCACACTGATTTGCTCCTTATGAAGCTTTAGCGAGCAGATGTCTTAGTGTTTAAAATATATAGTTCCCTATCCAAATAACATAATTATTTTATAAGCAATTCCCTCTTCGACTGGATACCTTAATCTAACTATGAATTATTGATTAGATCGTGGGCTCATTATTGTTTTCTTTTAACGAACGCATTGAAGTCGAGAACTGACGCTTCTGCGTGACTTTGTCATGTTGCCACCACCCTGAAAATGACGAAAATAATCGCGAGAAAGAACATGAGACAAAATTGTCGGGATTAATTTAAATTTCTCACCCTTCTATGACAATGTTAAAAAGTGAAGAAGTTTTATGGCAACAGTTTTGAAAAGCTTGACAGCAAGCAGAAATTTTCCCTGAAATTAAAATCTGTGTGTTTTGTGTATGTGTGTGTTGCCCCTAAGCACACAGAATTGCCTGGTATTTATTTTGTGCCCACTGAGGAAGCAAGAAAAATCGATGCTATGTTGCTTGGCTCATTGGAAAACTTTGCAGTTGTGTTTCTTGTG
Organism: Cephalopachus bancanus; assembly: GCA_027257055.1. Lineage (NCBI taxonomy): Eukaryota > Metazoa > Chordata > Mammalia > Primates > Tarsiidae > Cephalopachus > Cephalopachus bancanus. Next base: position 1,005,231 of record JAPVLO010000177.1, on the reverse strand, counting down.
AGACTCTGGGACCCCACAAGGGGGAGGCTCTGGAGAATCGTGGGGATAGGAGGGTTAGCCAGCATCACCACGACAAGAAGCACGCTGTTGGGAGCCAAGGAGGGGCGGGCCTTGGAGGAGGGTGTGGGCATGAGCAACCATTCACCATCTGGCCGCCCAGGTGAAAGCCCCCCTTCACTGGCTGGACCAGAGGATGAACGGGGCCACTTCTGATTCTCGCAAGAATTTGCTTGCTTCTCCCCAAAGCAGCTTCCTTCTTCAGAGGAGTCTTCTCGGGTGAAGGACTCTCCCGGCGCCACTCAGCGCGGTGGTGCTGGCTGTGCCTCAGTCTAGTCTCCAGAGAACCACGTTGTTCCCCAGCACGCAGGACACATCCTGCTTACACCCAACTCCATTCGGTTCTTGATTCTTTTATTAAACGGGGTTTATTAAGTGCCAACTATGTGTGAGACGATATCCACAACTCGTCCACCCAAGACTATTTAAGGGTCGCCTACCATAAGAAGGACATGAAAAGGCTTCCTCCCACCACCTGAAATCTGTTACTTCAGGAAGATGGGTGGAGTTCTCGCTCTGGGTTGGTGGGAACTGGCACACCCACCACCCGCCGGGAAAGTCATGGGTTCCTTCTTTCTCTGCCCCATCAGGGGCACAAGCACAGGGTCCCTCTCAGCCTCAGGTCACCCAGCACCAGAAGGCGAGCACTCTGGGCCCCCCCGCCCCAGGTCACCCAGCAGCGTGACGTTACTCCCTTTTCCCCAGTGCATCCCCACCCCGCAGAGTCCCTCTTGGACGGGCTTTGAAGGAAGAGAGAGCAGCAAATGGAAGCCTGGGTTGGCAGCTGGACGTGCAGGTGGGAGTGGAGCGGAGGGAGGGATAGGTCAGGTCTCCTTGGAGCGAGGGAGGGAGGGGACAGAAGTTGCAGCTGGACCAGCGGCGCGGAGGCAGACCGCTGTCTCAGCACTGACCTCAGGCCGGCACCAGGCCGGCGGACGCTCCTTCCCCGGGGGCAGAGGGGCTTCCCTGGCTGCAGCGATGCTCAGACCCCTCAGCTCTACCCTTCATGAACTGAGAGAGCTGAGAAAGCGACCCACCCTCCCTGAAGCTCAGTTTCCTCACCTGGATCCTGGGGCGATCATCCCCAGCATCGTGTCGTGGAACCGTGTGAGGAGTGAACACATGAACGCACGCAAATCGCTTGGTGCAGTGCTCCGTGCCCAGCTACCGTTTGACGTGAGCTAGTCTTCACGTTTTTATGACTAGTAAGCGGGCGTCTGTACTGAAGGTCAACAATAGAAAGCTGGAGTTACAGAGGGGCTCCTCTTTTAACCGTTAAATTGATAATTAAAAGGAGAAAAGCCAACTTGGGCAGCGTCCTCGCAAAGGCGGGGAGACCCCAGGCCTGCGTGCACATCCTCCGGCAGGAAGAACTGCGGGGCGCCTCCCCACTCAGGCCCTCTGCCGTCTCGGGAGCCACGCCGGAGGAGGACGCCTCTTCTTACCTCTGTCCGGTGCACCAGCTGCTGGGTCGCGTCATCATTCATACGGAAAATCTCCAGAAACGGGTCAGATTTGCTGAAGAAATCCTGAAACAGATGAGCGGCAGTCAGTGATTGTTGCCCTGCTTGGACGGGTCCTGGTCTGTCAGGAGCTCTGACAGCTGGTCTCCAGCTGTCCCGGGTGGAACAGAGGCCAGGCTTGGCATCTCTCCCACCCTGGCTCCACCCTGCTCTCTCCTCCCTCCAGTGGTAGGCAGCACCCGACTCGGCTTTGTTTCTGCTCCCTGTGCCTGTCATGAGCTGCATCTGAACGCTGTGTCCTTTGTAGAGTAAGGACTTGGTTGGTTGAAATCCAAAACATCCTTCAAAGATCTATCCAAATGCCAGCTCTTTGAAAATCAATGTACCTGTTGTCCTAGGCAGGCCCATTACAGTCATTAGAAAGTCTAGGTGATGATGACAGTATCTGGGCCCCCCATGGGTCTGTTTCTAGGATCTGATTCTTGGTCTGCCTCTTGGTGTGCTTGTTTATTTTTGAACTAATTGCAGACCCTGTGTAAGAAAGGTCGCAAAGATTTTAGATGTGTCTCTAGCTTCTAGCAAGCGTTTAGCACGGGGGCCATCTCCTGCGTTCCATGGGGGCCAAGCTTTTAGAGGCTGGGTTTCTCCAAATGTGTTGAAGGTCCATGTACTTCTGATTCCCTTACTGTAATCCTCAGGGGCTTGAACCGTGTCTTCAAGGCCAGTTCTCACCAGTGAGACTCTCAAAGGCTCTGTTTACCTCCCAGCCTCTTGGCTCTAAGTTTCTGTTCTTTTTCTCTCTATGCTGTTTGCTAGTCAGTAAATGCCTGGAGTGGGTAAGCCACTCAGACTGTGGGATGACTTCCCGTCCCTGGGGCATCTAGGAATCTTTATCCCCAGCTCTCTCCGTAGTCCTGAACCTCAGGCTTTCTTCTTCAGTCCCACGAGACCGCCAGAATCGCTGCTCAGTTTCTCTGCTTCTTGGAAGTTGTTCCCACTCGGCTTCCCAGCCTCTCTCTCCACTGTTTTAGGAGTCAGCCTCCAGGTATGGCCTTGGGCGGAAAACCTGCACAGAAGGCCTGAATCCGCTCCGTGGCTTCTCATCTCTCTCTCTCATTTCCTGGCCCCGCAAACATTCACTCTTAGGGCCCCAAGCGGACGTGTCTTGTCTGTTGTTCATTGCTGTTTTCAGCGGGAGAATGATGCAACACAAACAAGCGTTTTGTTGTTGGAAACAGAAGCTGTCTCCATCCTTTTGGCTTTGCCCTAACAGGTTATAAGTTCTCAGAGAGGAGAAACTTGATTCATTTTCCACTGTATTGCCACAATTTCCTCAGCGTCTTCCAGTGTCTAGATTTTAGTAGTACATAGTGCTCACTGAACGACGGACGGGTAGGTGAATGAACGAACGGACGGGTATGTGAATGAATGACATGGACACCTGTGTGGAACAGGAGGGTGTCTGAGCAACAGCCTTAGTCATCATACTCTTGTTATGCGTTTCACCAGGCTGTTCTTTTCAGAAATCTAGACTGCAGCCAAGCAGAATTCAGCCTATGTTTGCCCGTGGCTCTCTGCTTTGCCCCCTGGAGGGGACTGCTGGGCCCTCAGGCAGTGTGCTCAGGAATCGTGCTCAAAAACTGCGAACCACAGTGGAAGAGCTGTACCGATCATTTTTCTTTTTCCTTTTCACTGACAATACAAAACTTTTGAACCATTGTTTTTGTTTAGAAATGGAAAACATGGAGAAATAGAAAGATGACAGAAGTGGAAAGGAGAAGACAGAGCCCATAGGTCCGCAGCCACCACCTGCTTTTGGGCCATCTTTTCCTAGCATCCCGATGCACTTCCTTCCTTCCTTGAAAAACACTATCATCATAATCTAGATATCATTGAGTATCCTACTCCTTTTCCTTGTAGTATATCGAAAGCTGCTTCTGTTTTACTTTGTATTCCTTTAGAATATCCCTTAGGATTAGCAAGGCTGATGTCAGAAGGACATTCTGTAAACCAGGGAGGGAAAGACCAGATGCAGTCTCTGTCTTCAGGGAACTGGAAGTCTACACGCCGCTCTCTGGCTGGAGCACAACTTCCCATCCCAGCGTCACTGCACGTTATCTGGGTGAGGGCGGGCGGGTTGCCTGACGTCTCCAAGCCTCTCCCATCCACAAATGGAGCGTGCCGCCCTTTGCCTCCTAGCCACTCAGGGCAACTGGCAGAGCTGGTGCCTGGGGAGCGCCGAGTCCAGTGGCACGTGGTGAGCACTGCTGTGATGGTTGCCAAGAGGAGAGAAAACGCAGGAAGACACTCTGCAAAGCACCATACAAATATCAGGGGTGGATGGCACCAGGGAACTACCTGATTTCCAGAACAAAACAGCTCATGAGCAGCTCAGACATGTCAACTGCACACTCGGAAACTCACAGCTTTGGCACACCCACTCCGGGTCTAGCGGCTTGGCCACTTGGCTCCGGAATTCTCAGCTTTCTTGGCACCACCAACAGCATGGAGGCGGCCACTGGGACAGTCTGTGCGGTGAAGATGAGAGTGCTGGGCATTGCACCAAAGCTGGGAGTGGAGAAACTCTTTAATCGCTCGGAAGCCATATTGCTCTGCCCTTTCAGTCCAAATGGGGAAGAACTGAGGTCAAGAGGAGGGTGTCAGGCGGTCAGGAAGCCACACAAGCCCCTGGTAGAGATCCTGACCTTGGGGTCCTGGCCCAGAAGGCACTGGCTACAGATGCAGAGTGCCAGGCACGCCCACAGTGAGTTCACCCTCACTGCCTTCATCCGTGAAATGGAAATAAAAATGCCTGCCTTTGAGAATACGGATGCAAGTCTGGGGACACTGTAGGTTAGACCCTGACGCCGGGCGCACGAGGGACGCTCAGGAGTGATCGCGTTCTGTCAGGAATGCAGTCTGGACTACGGCCCCCAGGCAGGCGTGCGGGACCGCGGTGGAGCCACTGCACGGCAGGCAGGGGCTCACATCGCTTCAGAGCAGGGGTCCGCCAGCGACGGCAGGGGAGCTGGAGCCGGCCCCTGTCTGTCCCGTGATTCAGGTGGCCTTGGAACCCGGCGGTGCCTTCTTTACGCATTGTGCATGGCTGCGTCCGGGCTTCTGGGGCAGAGCTGAGGAGTGGGGACGGAGGCCCCTGGGGACTGGCCAGGTGGCCCTTACAGGGAGTCCGCTGGCTTGCCTACTGACCCAGCACCCATCAAACCAGCATCACGGGTTGCCGAGATGCCATCTATGGTGATACTTCTACAGGCGGGAAGGCCGCGGAGAATCAGACCCCACACACCACGGACCTCTCCTGGCCCCTCCAGTCTGGCAATCGCTTTCCTCCTGACTCGTTGGATTGATTGCCAGCTGCCCGCTTTTGTCATAAACGTGCGGGTCAGGACATCTCTCTCTCCACACGTGGGCCACTTTCTCATGAGACAAGCAGTTCTTTCTCCTCAACCTGATCCATTTTGTGTCCTGGTCCTTGTGGAAGAGCCTCTCAGGCTTTGGGGCTCTGGGCTTCTGCTCCGGGGAGGTGTTTGCCGGTCTGTGGACAGGCAAGCTAAAAATGACGATTTCTGTCCCAAGGAAGAATCTGGATTTCTCTGTCACTGTGGTTTGCAAAAGGCTTAGTGCCCCTAGTAGACCTTACTTTGGTGATGCTTGAACATTTCGTCTTAAGACCCCTTTGCGTTCTTAAAAATCATTGAAGACCCCAAAGAGTTTTTGTTTATAACAGTGACATCTGTTCACATGTACCATAGTATAAAACTGACAAATTTTAAGCATATTCACTTGTTATGCTTTTAAATAATAAAAAGAAACCCATTAAATTGTAATAAAAATAGCATTTTAATGGAAAATAATTATATTTTCTGACTTTAAAAAATAGAATGGCGCTATTTTACATTTTTGCAAATCGGTTTAGTGGCTGGCCTAAAAGAAGGCAGCAGGAGTCTCGCATCTGCTCCGTATTCCATCTCTGGGGACAACAGGGCGCACATGGCCTGGGGGAAGCCCCGCTGTGCACGTGTGAGCCAACAAGAGGCAGAGAGAAAGCTGCGTCTTGACACGATCATGGACATAGTACTGGCCTCACAGACTCCCTGGGAAGGCCTGGGACCCCCGCCCCTCACCAGGCACACCCTTATGTCCCGCCCCGGCTTCCCACACGCTGAAGAACACAGAGCATTGCCAAGCCTTCCACGTCACGAGGCACGTCCAGCTTTGCCCTGGCAGAAGATGTGCGTCCGGCCAGGACCACGTGGAGGCCCCCTCTGGCACCAGCGCTTAGGTAAGGGTGTGCCATGTGTCCTCCACATCGCCGAACCTCAGTTTTCTCATCTGTAAGGCAGCTGGACTCAGCGGTGCCTTCGCCCCAAGGGGTGGATTCCTGTGGTCTCGGGAGCTGCGCGAGGGGACTGGGGTCCAGACAGCCTCAACCCTCGTCCAAAGGGGCTGTGGCATTCGTCCCTGCCTGCTCACACTGCAACTCAAAAATGCGTGCAGACAGTAGTTTGAGGGTTTCTGTGTAGGTCTTGGATTCATTTAGAGTTGGCTTTTGTGTATGGTCATGGGTAGGGGTCCTGTTTCATTCTTCTGCATGTGGTCAGCCAGTTTTCTCAGCACTATTTGTTAAATAAGTTCTCCTCTCCTCAGTGGTGGTTGTTGGCAGTGGCTTTGTCAAAGATGAGTCGGTTGAGAGATCGAGTTTTTGCTTCCGGAGTCTCCATCCTGTTCTGTTGGTCTATATGCCTGTTCTTGTACCAGAACCAGGCTGTTTTGATTCTCGCAGCCTTATAGTAAAGTTTAAAATCTGGAAGTGTGATACCTCCCACATTGTTTCTTTTGCTAAGGGTTCTATTCGTGCTTTTTTTGTTTCCATATAAATTTCTGCATTGTTGTTTCCAGGTCTGAGAAGAATGCTGATGGTAACTTGGTAGGTATCGCGTTGAATCTGTAGATGGCCTTGGGCAGGATGGACCCCTTGACAACACTGGTTCCTCCAGTCCAGGAACATGGAATATTTTTCCATTTGTTTGTGTCCTCTTTGATTTCTTTCAGTAGCGTTTTAAGAGCAGGCAACCGACATATGAAAAAAAGCTCAGCCTCACTAAGCATCAGAGAATTGCAAATCAAAACCACCCTGAGATACCGCCTTACCCCAGTAAGGATGACCATCATTAATAAATAAAAAAACAACAGATTCTGGCTCGGGTGCAGAGAAAAAGGAATGCTTTTACACTGCTGATGGGAGTACAGCGAGTCCACTCTCTATGGAAATAGTGTGGCAATACCTGAGGGAACTAGAAATTGACCTTCGCTACAACCCAGCAATCCCTCTCCTGGGAATATACCCAGAGGAACACAAACCGTTCTACCCAAAAGACACCTGCACATGCATGTTGATTGCCGCACTGTTCACAATAGCAAAAGCGTGGAACCAACCTTACTGCTCATTGAAAGTGGACGGGAGAAAGAAAATGTGGTACAGATACACGATGGAATATTACACAGCCATAAAGAAGGACAGAATCATGAACTTCACAACGACTTGGATGGACTTCGAACCTATAATACTCAGTGACCTATCCCAGAGACAGAGAACTGAGTATCACACGGTCTCACTCATACATGGGACCTAAACCTTCGTCACAATAGCCCAAGGGAGCGATCGGCTGTCGTGGGACACTGGCCGGGGAGCGGGGCGGGGCACGTAACCACACAGGGTACCGGATCCGGAGCTGGAGAAGTGAGGACCGGACGAGAAGGGAGGCCCAAACTTCACCAGCACGTACCTTACATGTACACCTAACCCTGACTTGTACGCCACGTCTTTACAGTAAAATAAAGTTAAGAAGAAAAGGAAAAAAAGGCAGCAGCTCAGGAAGTCTTCACACAACCCACTTCTGTGACATGATTCTGCCACCCCACCCCCATCAAGGGCATTTAAAGAAGTCCACGTGCGGTTAGTTTATAAAGATAAAGTCTCTCCTGGGGTCTCCAGGCAGAACACGTGGTCCCTCCAGGAGGCTCTGGTTACATAGCACTTCCCACGTCCTGTTATCTGGGTCTTCCTAGAGCTTTCTGGTGTGTCTGGCTCTCTTGGATGATGAGCTCCAGGTCGTGCATCTGGAAGGGGTGAGTCTCTTGCCCAGCCCGTCACGTGCAGCAGACACCCAGCCAAGGCTCGGTGAACGAACAATGGATGAATGAATGAATGAGCCAGAAGGGTGAGCCAGTGAATGCACACACGGGCCGAGTACGCGTCCAAGGCAAAGCGGGACCGAGCTCCGTCAGGAGAGACCTGGCTGCTCAAGGCTGTGGGGGGCACTCGAGCCTCACGGTTCAGCCAGACGCTGGCGAGTCACTGAGAAGGTGCAGCCACACGCAAGGTCTCCAGGCCTCTAGTTTTACTCCAGGAAAATGGAGTCCTGTGCAGACACATGGATGATGGGGTGTGTCTTTGACTCGTGGGTTGGGGTGGAGGGGAATCGCTGCTGCCCTGCAGTGAGGTGGAGGAGACACCCGCCCTTCGTTAAGGTGTGGCGTCTGCAACACGCGTCCTGTGTCTACTTGACTGACAGTGCCTGTGCCGTTGCAAGGCCTCGTGGAAGGGCCAAGCTGGCACGGGCCATTCCTCAGTTGACCCCTCGCCCGCAGGGTATGGTGGCTGTGAAAATGTGCCTCGCAGACCTGCAGCTTCAGGGAATGTCACGCTGCACTCTGAAAGCCACCCTGTGCTGCACCGAGGCCAGGCTGCCCGCGGGCTGCTCCCACCCAGTGGTGGGCGCGCAGGGGATACTAGGGAAGGACCGTCTCAGGAGACGCGGGACTCCCCCGGCCGACTCTAGCTCCAAGCCTCTCTGCCGGCCTGGCCGGGCCTTCCTGAGACTGCCCGGCATCCAGAAGACGTCCTCCCCTCCCCACCCCCTCTCCGGGACTTTCCCAGTGGTCCCCTCTGTGCTCCTACACAGACATGTCCCCTGACCAACCTCCTGCGTCTTGTCTGCTTCTCGGAGGATTCGGACTGACCCAGGGAGGGACCTTAGACAAGTTACTTCATCTGTGGGTCTCTTTCCTCATCTGCAAAATGGCGTCACCCAGGGGTGGACGATGAATAACCATGGTGATGCCTGCAAAGCCCTCAGCCCTGCCCCAGGGAAACACAGAGCTTCAAAAGCGTCACTCTCCTTCCTTCCACCTCTTCTCTCCTCCCTGGGAGTGTCCCGAGCCACGGGGTTAAACCCTGTTTGTGGGGCGCACCTGACCTGTGGCGTTCGGACTCAGACGGGGTCTCTGTGCAAAGGGGTCGTCCTGTCTCAGTCACGGCCCTTCCCCTTCCTGTCAAGCACTTCTGACGGGGGAGCCCCTCCTTGCGGACCTCTCTGAGACTTTCGCCCCATCCAGTCACGTGGGTTGACAGGGAAGCGGCTGCAGGCGGCCATCGGATGGGCGCGTGGCCGGCGCTGCTCCTCCCTTGGGCGCGTGAGTGCCCGGACCATACCTTGTCGTCCAGCTTCCGCGCGTTGAACGCCAGCTCCACGTAGTCGTCGTTGCCAGACAGCTCCTCGGCGATCACCTGCAGGGAAGGCACGCGTCAGTGGGGGTGGTGGGGGGGAAGAGGGCCCTCCGGCCAGGAGCTCACATCTGGTCCAAACTCAACCAAGACGCCGGGCCCAGAGTTTCCCCACAGCCCCCATGAACAAGGTGCAGCATTTCCAGGGGTCCAAGGAAACTCCCAGGAAGAGACAGCAGTCGACAACGGATTCCATGTACGCAGCGCACGCGAACACAAGAGGTGGGACCCAGGCTGGAGGGAGGCCCCAAGTGCGTGTGGCCCTCTCTGTCCCTGCCACCTCCTGCCTCTTCCGCCTCACTTCGGGGGTGGGCCTCGGTATGTTGTGGTCACAGACACCCTTGGGGCGTTGAAAGCCATGAGCTTCTGCAGCCGAAGGGCCTGGAAATTTCCATGCACAATTTCAGTGTTTTCCAGAAGTGCGGCCAATGTTTTGATCCAAGGACCCAAGATGAAGAGGAGCCGTTAAATATTTATTTATTTATTTTTATTTATTTTTATTTTTTGACTTCAATGGGAAAGGTTTTGCCGTTAAATATTTAAAATGCGGAAGGAGATTACATTTTTCTGGGATGCACTTAGGAAGAAAAGCTCAAGATATTTTAGGGGAAAAGCAGCCAGATGAGGTTTTGCTCTTTTGGGGCAAATTGTACACCTGGGTCCACGGGTCTTTGGGAGTGGGGCCTGGGGTCCACGGCTTTTAAGAGCACCATGGGGTCTGAAGACCATGTGATTCGTGCTGGAACGTGGCAGTCAAGATGCAGCTTTGGCATGACAATGTCGCTTAAACGTTCAAGCAGCAAATCAGGGAAGTTCTGGTGAGTGGTCATAGCTTTCACCATGGAGAACCCCTTTGAATTTTTTCTTTAAGATATATGAATCAGTCACTCTCGAGTTAAAAACGGATGTTCAGAAAAACTCAGGAGATGCGCCTCCCTGGCCTTCAGCTTCTGCTGGTCCTTTTTTCAACCCTTTTTCTTTCTCGTTCTTTCTTCCCGCTCCATCTCTCCCCGGTCCCTCTCGCCTTCTGTCTCTCACCCCCTCCATCTCCCCCTCTCTTGTCTCTCTCTTTTCTTTCTTCCCTCCCGCCCTCCCTCCTTCCTTCCATTCCTTTATTTCTACACAGACAAATGGCTGAACCACTTTCTCTACCTTTCTCAAAGGCTCCAATACAAGATGTCAAAGTTTCAAACGCCAGGAGTTCCACTGGAAAATTAAGGCCCTTCTTGAGAAATCCTTCCAGACTTACTCAGTGGAACATTCTGCAGTGACAGAAATGTTCTACAGTCTGTGCTGTTCACTGTTGCAGCCACCTGTAACCAACGAGCCCTTGCCATGTAGCCAGGGTGAACCAGGAACTGAATATTTAGCTTTATTTAGTGTGTGATCGTTTTATTCAAGTTTAAGCAATCCCATGTGGCTAGTGGCTACTGCCTCATAGTAGCAAGAAGCGGTAAACGCTGGCCTCTCTGGTCCTTGGGCAACAAGTCGAGCATGGCCTAGGTGATACCGAAGAAAAGCCTTAGTTCTCCAAACGGACTAGACAAGGACAGGCAGCCCGGATCACTCGCGAACCCCGGGCAAGTCCGATTCTCTCTGTGCAAGCCCCATCCTTTGCTGCCACCAAAACCCTCCTGCAGTTGCAGAAGTGCTTGGCAGAAGTGAGAGACCCTCCTTCCAAATCCTTTTTCTTGCCCATTTTCCCTAGGGGTAGTGGGAGTCGCACGGCATTGCCAGGAAGGGGGAAGAAGAAGGAGAAAACAAGAGGCAACTTGGCCAGTTCAGCAGGCGTGACCCCAGCACCCACGGGCCGCAGGGCCTGCTTCCCACGCGGGGCCGGGCCAGCCGGTCCCGTGGCCCCCGGAGAGACGCTCACCGTGATGGATGACTTCCCGGCCGTGTTCCCGTGCTTCAGCAAAGACTTGGACAGCTTCCTCTGGGACACGATCTGCACAGGGGACACAAAAGGCGACACCCGTCATGGGACTGCAGGTCTCATTTCAAACACGTGCCCTTTACAGAACTCTATGTTCACAGCTCTGCTCGAAAGTGTGACAGCCTCTGTGTCCGCTCACTCCAGGGTTTGTCCAAAGGCCTCTCCCGTCCCGGCACTCCCCTCTCCCATGGCGGGTGATGCAAGAGAGCTCGGGTGGGAAGCCGTAGGCGACTCAGCCAGTTGGGAGGTGCCTTCATTGTCACGGCGGGGCTGGCATCAAAAGTAGGCAGCGTTGAGCGTGTGTTACGATCAAGTGGACAGAGCTTCGGAGTGAGTTCAAAGGGGTGTGGGGAGGGCGCAGAGGCCCCGGTCGGGACAGGCGACGTCCGTGTCTGGGACCGCTAGAGTCCCGCTCTTCACACCGTCACCCGAAGCAAGCAAGTCACCAGGAAGCCAGCGCTCAGACAAGCCTCCAGGAGTGGCTGGGTCCCCTGCACGGCATGCACATGGGTAGTGACAACCAAAATGTCATCATTGTGGGAGAAAACCTCTCCTTCCCTGCCCCACCTCGCCGAGGCCCAAATGGAGACACCACCCATGGTTCACTGAGGAGACAAGGCTAAAAGAGCCAGGGTGAAGCTGTGCTTGTGTAGGGAGCTCAGCAGCCCCTGTTGTGTAGACGGCTTCTGTTTCGGGTGGCCCACGGTGACCCCAGCCTCCCGGGAGCAAGCTGATGTGGACCCCCTTCCTGGACCCAGCGACCTCCACGGAAGAGTATGACCACATCAGAAAGTACAAAGCCGCCTGTTCTCACCTACGAGTGGGAGGTGAGCAAGGTGCACAGGGACAGAGAGGGGAGCAGAAGACCCGGGGACTCCAGAAACGGGGGTGGGGGTGAGCAAATCCCTCATCTAAAGAGCACACATGAGCGCAGGTGCTGGACTCATGCACGGAGGGTGAAGCGCTCCCATGGGTGCAGTGCTCACTGCCGGGGTGGGGACTCCCTGAAAGCCCAGACTCGACCACTGCACAATACATCACGTGGCGATGGCACATGTGCCCCTAAACTGTATTTTTGAAAAGACTAGACTACCACGAAGCGAGGGGATGCCACTTCTGAGGCCAGGTGCCCAACGGCGGTGGCTCCATCCTGCTCACCGTCTCTCTCTCCCTCAGCCCCTTTGCTCTGGGGAGGTGAGTGCCAGGTTGCGACGGCCCCAGGGAGACCCAGGTGGCAAGGAATGATGCCTGCCGGCAGCCACGGGCAGGAGCTCGGTGGAGAGGCCGCCCAAGTTGAGCTGGCAGTGATGGCGCCCTGCCTGCAGCCCTGGGAAGCGCTGATCCGGAGGGCACAGGGAGCTGCACCCTGTTCCTGACATGTGGACTGTCGGACGATCGGTGCTGGTTGTTCTGAGAGGTTTGGCTTGGGGGTAGTTTTTAGTGAGGCAATGGGTGACAATACTGGACATGTACTTTTCACAGAAAGAGGGGAGAACCCCAGCTTTGAGAGCCTCGTAGGTTTTGGTCTGTGTGTTCGCGCCATGGAAACATCAAAGAGCACACGCTACTGCCCAACGCAAGACGTCCAGAGCGTCCCAGGCCAGACGGGTCTAAGGACCTTGATGTCCAGTCTCGACCCTCTGCAGGGCAAAGACCGCTTCTGTAAAACATCACCTGGTGATGACTATGCCAGCAACCAGGAGGGCAGTGATGGAAGCCCCGCTTAAGGGTCACATATGACGGGGCAGATGCTGGGCTCTTGCCACGGTTACGCCCTCACCCACCGCACGCCACACTTGGCGCAGGGCACCAAGACCCCAGGGGACGTAGGACCAGATGCGATGTCTGGCTCCGTGGAGCCAGAAGCTTCTCTGAGGGGTCTTTCGGCCCGGGAAGTGGGGGTGGGGGAGACACGTAAGTGACAAAGGGTCACCTGTAAGCAGGAGCCAGGCCACACCCGACCAAAGAAAGCAACACGTTCCATCTCCCAAACACGCCTGGTCTCAGAGGCATGTCTCCCCACCATCATGGTGCTAGCCGACATGGGCTACCTCTCCGGCAGCTCCAGGGACACAGGGACCTCTCAGCACTGGAAGAACACCTCCCCACTTTGAACGACCAGGTAGACACTTATAGACCATGTCTTACGAGGTCCACGGTATCCTCACCCACAAGCACCCAATGGCCACGGTTCTCACCCTCAACATGCCCAGAAACCCCAGTGTCTCCACGTGCAGGGCATGAGGAAGGCCGTCGAGAGCCAGCTCCTGCCTCTTGTGAGTGCAGAGGACAGGCAGTGTCCCGGAAGCTGCCCTCCTTAGAAATGGCCCTTGGGGTCTGCAGTTGGCTCATCAAGCCAGAAACAAAGCTGACGGCCACAGCCTCTGGCTTCCATCTCAGCTCCGAGGAGTGGACAACCTGGGGTCCCAAACCTTTTCTTGGCATGAAGACGGGCAAGCCGTGGGTGGCCGCTGCCATTCTGTGCTGAGGACTGCTGGGAAGCCCCTCTGGACCCGCCCGGTGGAGAAGTCCACTCCTGCCGGGCACACGCTGCTTGTCAGAAGGTGGGCGAGTGGAGTGATGAGAGCCCCACCCACTGCAGCTGACATCATGAGGCCAGTGTGGCTGGCTCTGCCATGTCAGGGTGGATGGGACACACTGGGCAGGCATCCTCTCTGTTGATTCTCTCCACCCTCTCGTGGGTCCTAGCCATGAGCCTCAGCGTCCAACCAAAGGTGCCGTGCAGAGAAGGGTGCTAAAGGGTGGAACCTTCCTTTCCACAAGGGAGGTCTCTGACTGTGTGCACCGTGGGTCTGGGCCAACGTGCTCCTTCCCTGGTGGTGTGGGCAACAGCTGCTAACAGCTGGGACCTCCGTTTCAGGAATGGGCCCTGTTTCAGTTAAGTGGAACAATGCCAGGAGAATAGAACGCGGTTGGGCCAGCATTTCAACAAGTGTACACTCAGCCGATCTTCCTTCCAAAGTCTTTCAAAACAGTCATTTTGGGAACTAGGCAGACGTTTCGCATGAGACTGCTGTTAGTGAAGATAGCTTCAGAATCCATTAGTGCAATTGCTGTAAGACTGTCACAACACCAGGCATTTACTGAACACCTTCTATGCGCCAGGCACTGTTCACAGGCTGCGGCGATCAGAAGCAGATTACAGTGTCTTGCAATGCAGTGAAATCGCTATTGGCCTCAGCTCATAACCCCAAAACATGTATGGTAGAACTTCTGTTCCTTAAGGGTAAGTGCATATTACATGAAAAAGTCTTTTTGGAAATAAGTTTGGAAATCTCAAGATGAAAGAGAGCTTACTATCGCAACTGCGGGACAGTAACAGAGCCTCGGTCATGAAACAACCATGTCTGGCCCTTAACCATGTTTGGCCCCCAGAACCCTTTCTGTAGGGAGTATCTCCAGTGTTTTACAAACAACCAGGACATTCCCAGGACCACCCTAGAGAGAACATCGGCCTTCCTTGCAGAGCTGGGGGAACTTGACAGCCAGGTTAGGAGTCCCATCTTGTCCTTGGCCTGAAGGTGTTCTCTGGTGTTCGCACCTGCCGTCCACGGGCATAGCAAGTTGGAAGGGGGAGGATTAACACACCCTGGGGTAGACCTCCGCCAGAGACTGATGGGTTGGGGCTGTGGTGAGTCAGGGGAGATAGGACAGGTTAAGCACAGGTAGGTAAATGTCTTGTGGGCAGGTCTTAGGAGGCGCTCAGACATTTCTCTTACGATGTTTTTTTGCTGCAGACCAGGCTGAGTGTGGCCTCACCAGCCGGCCCCACCCCCTGGGCCAGTCAGAAGAAAACTCCATCAGAGGGAAGAACCGGACAGCCCAACCATTCAGGTCACGGCTTAGCAAAATAATCACGAAAAATCTTTCAGGATCCCTGTCGAAGGCGGAAGGAATACCACCCCTTAGCTGACCAAAGCCACAGAAATGATGAGAAGACCGCCTTTCCGCTCAGGAACTTGTGAGCTGGAGGAGCCTGGCAGGTCTCCTGCAGACAGGACGTGTGTCTGGAGCAAGGCTTCCCATCAGAGGCGGAGAGGGCGTCCACCCTGGAGCTAGTGGTCACCCGAGTCCCACCCTCCTTCGCCAGCAGCTGTTGCTTCAAGTGGGAGCAGAGGCACAGCCTTCCCTTTCCGGCGTGAATGCTCCACCTCTCCATCTTCCCTCTCTTCTTCTCACGAATAAACTTTGCTTTAAAACTTTGCTGGTGGCTCTGAAACATTAATTCGGGGTCGAGTCAAAGATCCCATGCCTTTGCGCGGTGCCACACCCGGCATCAGCAGGGCCCTTCTGCCCCTGGGAGGGGAGGGGTGGCGGGAGGGGTCTGCCCCAGGGTCCTGGCACTTTCCCAGCAGAGGAGGCGCTGGCTGCTGCTGGGGTGTTTGTCGCAAACTGTCTCCGTTTTTCCTCTGGCTGTTTTCTCTCTGCTTTCCACTCCCAGCTTCTTTCCTGCTGTCTCCCTCGCCCCCGGGGGTCTGCCGGCCTCCCAACGCTGGTGGGTTGTGGGAGGAACACAGCCAGGACCCTCGCTCTGAGTCAGGTCGCACGTGAAACGCTGCACACCTGGCTTCGGCTCCCTGTCTCTTGCCCCTGAATGACCAGACTTTTGTCTTCAGGGAGCTGGAGGGAGGGAGCCGAGGCGGAGAGGGATTACGGGGCCTGTCTAGGGTCACACCGTGTCGGGGGCTGAGCTGTGCCCCCATGCCGAAGCCCGAACGACCATCCGGTGCATTTACAGGTGGAGTCTTTGGGGAGACAATGAAAGGCCCAGGGGTCGTGAGGAGGAGGCCGCCACCCAACAGAATCGGTGTCCCTAGAGGACGCAGAAGAGACTCCCGGCCACACCAGCTCTGTCTCCCCCCTCCCTTCTCCCCTCCCTCCTGCCTTGCATACCCGCTCCCGCCCCCCTTCATTGAAGAGTCTTTGTACATCCGTCAAGATCCACATTAGAAGTTTAAAGCAAGTTGCTGTGGTCGAAGGAAAGTAAAGTCACTTGTGGGACCAGGAAAGACTTTGTGCTTGTGAATGTGACACAGGGACCCGCTCATGCCTGTCCGCATAGCCCCGACCCCAGAGAAGGGCACGGCGAGGGCTCCAGCGCCTGCACTTGCCTGAACAACATTCCTGAGAGCTAACAGAAGGTGCGCCTCCCCTCCTCTCCTGTGCACTCCCATAAGTAGCTTCAGGGGACCCTTGGCTTCCCGGGAGTCTACGCCCAATCACGATAAAAATGCACAGCCCCAGCTACTCCCTCTTTCCGAGTGGTCATAAGTTCGAATGAGAGAGCATCAGTGTAATCTTAAGCCTGGTGATTTGTAGAACTTTTGCATCGATGTAATCATAGGTTTTGTGATTTGTGACTTTGCCCAGCGCATGGTGTCTTAGGCCTTGTAAGCTCCCTTTACTCTAGGGCAGGCTTGATGACTACTTCTGCCGGGCCCTAGGGATAAAAGCTATGAGACACCTCTGACACCTGACACCAGGAAGTGTGGACCGAAAAATATCACTATCGATAAATGCGGCCAAAACTCAAGTTCTATACAATGCTCTGCGGGTCACATGGCTAATGTCCAGGTACTAACGACTCTGGACGTATAAAAGTGAACCATAAGAGCCTGGAGGGTGAGCAGAACCATTTTAGAAAGACCTCGAGTCCGGCTCTGCTCCCTGGATTCAAACTTGGAAATAAACTTCTTTCTGCCACTTCCCTGCCCCTTTGGCTTATCGGTATCAAGGGGAGGAGCCGAGCGTCCCTTGGACCATAACAGAGTCAGAAGAGCTCAGGTTGGACTGTCTGCATGATCTTGGCGAATCAGCTACCAGAGCCTACTTCGTAATCTTCCAAGTGTAGTTGATCCTGGCCTCAAATAACACAATACCTGGGACACAACAAGACCCTCTGAAAATCCGCCTCCTTCTGCCAACTGGCCCCTGGGAAGTCAGCGGGAAGACCTGGGGTGCCTCAGAAAGGGATGCCCGTCTTTCTCCTTCTGAGCTCGTAAGTCGGAGGCCCAGAGCTCATGCCTCCCATGGGCAAGGGGACAGTGGTCCATGCTCTGGCGGACTCCCACTGCCGGCGTGGAGTCTCTGCTCCACCACGGAGGAGGCATGTGACCCCAGCCGGGTGAGGATGATGTGGTTGCCGGCACCACGCTCCCAGACGCCCAGCACGTTGGTCAGCTCCTGGTAGGGGTTAGCCATGAAAATGATGTCTTGTCACCAAGTGACCACAGACGATGGTGTCCGAACTGGGACGCTGCCGGGGGTGAAAGGGGGCTGTGTCTGTAAGTAAGCCACCACAGCAGGTGTCCACGGGTGGCCTGTGCCAGCAGAGCCCTCGGTTACCTCTGGCTACCAGGACCCTGACACGAGGATGAGTCCCCTGGAAGAGTGCTCAGCAGAGCTGGGAGTTGGGCATTTGCAGGCACCTGCCTGGCTGCCGAGCTCAGCTCTGCGGACATCTCTTCTCAAGCTCAAGCTCTTCTGACCCACGGGGCCCTGGCAGCAGGTTTGCTAAGACTGCTTTTCCTGGCTTGACTCTCACTGCCAGGAGAGGGCTGGGGATCTCAGCTCCTTTGTTTCCCACGACCGGCCTGGGCGTGGGTGGGCTTGAGCCTCGCGTGGGCAGAGGCTGGGGAGAAGCATGGGCCATCCTCACTGACCTCCTGATCTCCCAGCCTCCCGGCTGCCCAGCGATTCGTGTAGAGGGAAGCCCCAGAGGCTCCCACTCCATCCCAAACGCAGTTAAGTAATTCCTACCTGGCCTCGTTTTGTTTTGTCTTTGAATCAAAACCAAGACTCTTGGGAAGGATTTTGTAAACCGAGCAGTTCCTGTTTTCTCCCCCTGCCCTTTACGCGCTTAACTCAAAGCAAAAAGATTCTCGCTCCCAAACAAGGCTTGACCCAGGGACACTGGGCCTTGGGGGAGCTCAGAACCCCTTGGCTCTCCTGCCGCCAGCCCTCCCGATCCTCCCGGGTCTCCCCCGTCATCAAAAATCATACTGCAAGAGCTCAGAGTCAGATCGGCCACGCCGACTCTCCCCCGGGGGCGAAGGGGCGGCGCACGTGCCAGCGAACGGACCGCTCAACCCTCGCAGAAGGCATGGCCTCAGCAAACACCTTGCCCGAAGGACTTCCCACCCGTTTCCCGACGAGAATTCTCTTTTTCTCTTTTATTTTAGGCTCGGGGGTATGCACGCTTGGTACGTGGACATATGGGGTGGGGGTGGGCACTGGGGCTCGGGGCCCGTTCCCCAGAGCGCGCACACGGCTCCCCCAGCCCCCTGCTTGCCTCCCCCTCATGAGCGTCCTCCGCGTCGATTACTTTCACCTCTGCGTCCGTTTGGCTCCCACCGGCGAACGAGAGCATGCGGGTTTGGTTTTCTGTTTCCGGGTCAATTCACGCGGGGCGAGGATCTCCAGCTCCAACCACGTTGCTGCAAGGGACGTGGTTGCACTCTTTTGGTGGCTGCATCGTATTTCATGGTGTCTGCATGTCACATTTTGCTTATCCAGTCGGTCGCTGGTGGGCACTTAAGTCGGTTCCAGAATCTGGCCTTTGTGAGTCGCGCCACGATGACGTGAAGGAGGGGAGGCATCGTTTTAACACGCGATTTCTTTTCCTTTGGGTCGGTCCCTGGTAGTGGGGTTGCTGGGTCAAATGCTAGTTCAAGTACTAGTTCTTTGAGAAATCTCCAGGCAGTTTTCCACAGAGTCTCGACTCAGCTTACGTCCCACCCCCCCAGCATTCCCTTTTCTCTGCAACCGTGCCAGCTTCTGTTGTTCTTTGACTTTCTAATAACAGCCATTCTGACTGGTGTAAGGTGACATCTCATTGTGGCTTTAATTTGAATTTCTCTGATGATTCGTGACGTTGAGTGTGTTTTCAAATATTTGTTAGTAGTTTGTGTTCTTCATTTGAGAAGCGTTTATTTATGTCTTTTGCTCACTTTTAAATGGGGTTATTATTTTTTTTATGCTGAGTTGTTTGAGTTCCTTGAAGATTCTGGATATTAGCCCTTTGAGGCCTAATTTGCAAATGCTTTCTCCACTTCGGAACGATTGCAGGGGCATCATGCTGCCTGACTTCAAAGTATATTATAAGGCTATAGTAACTAAAACAGCATAGTACTGGAACAAGAACAGACAAACAGCATAGGGAACCCAGAAATAAAACCACATCCCTACAACCAACCAATCTTCAACACAGCCTACAAAAGTAAACGATGCAGAAAGGACACTCAATTCAATCAATGATGGTATTGGAAAACTGGCTGGCCATACGCAGAAGAATGAGACTGGACCCCTATCTCTCACCATACACAAAAATTAACTCGAGATGGATTAAAACAGAAATGTAAGACCCCAAACTATAAAACTCCTAGAAGAAAACCTAGGAAACACTCTTCTGGGCATTGGCTTAGGCAAAGATTTCATGATGAAGACCTCAAAAGCAACTGCAACAAAACAAAATAGACAAATGTTTCTGTACAGCCAAAGAAAAAATAAACAGAGTGAGCAAAAACTCAATTAGGATTCTTGACCAGTTTTAAATCTCCTCAAAAGTCTGTGTGAAAATCTGTGCTGTGCTGACGTGTTCTACTTCCCACTAGTGTGAGTTCTTCAAGGTCAGCATGCAGAGCTTATCATGTCTTGTCTAACATTTACTGTGATTTCTTTTCTGATTATAGATGTGATATATGTTCCTTTTAGAAAGTAGAGGAAAAACCAGATGTGACATACAAATCACTGGTAAGTCACAGCCTAGAAGTCATGCAAAACACATTCTTCCAAGCCCTGTGCATTCATGGGGGCTCTGATAGCTAGCACCACACTTCTAACCCTCCAGTGGGAGTTCAGCTTTCTTTTTTGAGTTGGAGTCTCACCCTGTCGCCCAGACTGGAGTGCAGTGGCCGCTCCTGGCCACCGCAGCCTTGACCTGCTGGGCTCCAGCGATCCTTCTGCCTCAGCCTTCCAAGTAGCTGGAACTACAGGCGCGCGCTACCACACCCAGCTAATTTTTTTGATTTATTGTAGAGATGAGGTCTCGCCAAGTTGCCCAGGCGGGTCTCGAACCCGCGGACTCAGGCATTCCACTCACCTCAGCCTCCCAAGGCGTGGGATTACAGACTGAGCCACCGAGCCTGGCTGGGAGTTCAGCTTTTTATGGTTGCATTTCATGTTTAGAAAAGTGTGTGATAGTCAAAAGCTGAATTTCATAATCGGCCTACACCAAAAAAGGAATTCAGAAGCTTCACAAGGTTTGAAATAATTGCAGCAAATTCCACGGACTGGAGGAATCAACATTGTTAAGGTATCCATCCTACCTAAGACAATCTATAGATTGAACGCAATACCTATTAAATCACCAACATCACTCTTCTCAGCCCTGGAAACGACAATACAGAAGTTCCTATGGAAACACAACTGGCCATGGGTAGCCAAAACAATCCTTGGCAAAAGAAATGAAGGGGGAGGGCAGCCCCCTCGGGGTCCCTCCACTGTGGGAGCTTTCTTGTCCTCTCAATAAATCCTGCTTTCTCAGAAATAAATAAATAAATAAAGTGGGAGGTATCACACGTACAGACTTTGAACTCTGTTATAAGACTACAATAAGCAAAACAGCCCAGTATTGGTATGAGGATAGACATATGGGCCAAAGTAACAGGATAGAGATTCTGGAAGCAATACTTCAATTTCTCAACCAACTCATCTTCAACAGAGCCCCCACCAACAGCCACTGGGGAGACGAGAACCTATTCAGTAAATGGTGCTGGGGAAAATGGATGACCACATGCATAAGATTGAATAGGATCCCTACCTGTCACTATACACAAAAACCAACTCTAAAAGGATCAAAAACCTAAACATAAAACCTCAAACTATAAGGATCTTAGGAAAAGCAGGAGACATCCTTATGGAAATTGAAACTGGCAGCCAATACAATCTCTGTGGAAAACAGTATGGTGATTCCTAAAAGATCAAAAAATCAACCTTCCATATGACCCCGCAATCCCCCTACTGGGAGTATACCTGGAGAAACTCAAATCATTCTACAAAAAAGATACTTGCACATGCATGCTTATTGCAGCATCATTCACAAAAGAAAAAACATGGAACCAACCGTGTTACCCATTGAAAGTGGGCTGAATAAAAAAATGTGTTACATATACATGATGGAGTATTAATGCAGCCATACAGAAGGACAAAATTATGAACTTCACCGCACCTTGGATGAATTTAGAGTCCCTCATACTCAGCGGGCTATCACAGAAGCAAAGAACTGAGTACCGCATGTTCTCATTCATAAGCGGACCCTGAACAATTATCGTAATACTGTAAGAAAGGGATTGGCAGTAGCAGGTCATTGCCAGGCGAATGAGGGGAAGCCCTTTCATCCATAAGGGGATCTGATCTCAAACCAGGCGAAGTGGAGACCAACGTCAGGCCCAAACTTTACCTGTACAATGACCATTTGTATACCTAATCCTGAATTGTACCTCGCATCTTTAAAATAAATTTTTTTAGCTGGGCTCGGTGGCTCAGCCTGTAATCCCACGCCTTTGGAGGCTGAGGTGAGTGGATGGCCTGAGCCCGTGGGTTCGAGACCCCCCTGGGCAGTGAGACCTCATCTCTACAATAAATCAAAAAATCAGCCGGGCGTGGTAGCGTGCGCCTGTAGTTCCAGCTACTGGGAAGGCTGAGGCGGAAGGATCGCCAGAGCCCAGCAGGTCGAGGCTGCGGTGGCCGCGATCGGCCACTGCACTCCAGTTTGGGCGACCGAGTGAGACTCCAACTCAAAATAAATAAATAAATAAATAAATAATTTTTTTTAAAAAAAGAACTGTCCCACAACACAGACACCAGAGCCAGGAATCCCCTCTCCCTTCATCGATGCTTCTTGCATGGAGAAAAACCTTCTAATTAGATTTCTCTGAGTGAGCTGGGCGGTTATACCATGTCCCCACTCCAGCGAGGTTTCATTTACTTTTGGCTTTCAAAAATAAATGGACAATAGATGGATCTAAAACAAAAAGTTTCAAAGTCTTATTTTTGGTAAATGAAGTCTCTGGTAGAGAGTTGACTTGGGGGCTGAGGCATGATTGGGTGAATCGACGTTTTGGTTATTGGCCTTGAGGCACTTGGCCGTGTGCCATATTGGTAATTCGGCTCATGGTGCCGGACCATCTCCTGCCTCCGGGCCAGACAAGGACAGCCTGTTTTCCGAAGGACGCTGGGCCTTGAGGAGGGCAGCAAGGCGGCGTTTCAGGGGAGAGGCGCGGGCTGGATGGCGGGAGAGCACGTGTGAGCACTTGGGAGTGGGGGCGGGGCTGGTGCTGCAGTCTGTGGCTTGAGCTGGTGGCGGTGGAGCTGGAGCAAGAGCTGGCCAGGAACCACAGAGGTGGGTGCCGTGGAAGCTGCCGTGGTGCTTGGTGCCAGGCACTGGCTCATTTGGCGCTATGACAGTATCATCACCACCATCACCATCGCCACATCATCACCAGGTCCTGGCAGCCGCCAGGTAAAGGGACAGCAGAGAAAAAGGCAAGAACCACCTGCGTTCTCCTGGCAGACCTGGCCTTGCTCACCCTGCACCCGACTGGTGCAGAAGCTGCTCTTCTGCCCATGGTGCCCCAGCCAGCCCTGGGTGCCGGGACGAGAGGTCACCCGTGACGCTGACCATCGCCCCTGGGCCTTCGCCGGCAGACCAGCAGCCTCAGGGCGAGCCGTTCGTGAGCCGGCAGAAGGAAATGAGCTGCAGTCACTGCAGAGGCGACACCCTGGGGCGCCAGCTCTGTGCCAGGAGGATGCCAGTTGTCACACCAGAACGCCAGCCTGCGGGGCCTGCCTGTGGGCATTGCACTCCCAGGCTCTCCATGCCCAGCATCCCCTGTCAGGCCGCCCGGCCCCACACCCATACCCAGGGGCCTGCAGCCTGTGGCCGGCCCATCCCCCAGGCCCCTGCGGCTAGCGTGGGCCTGCCACTCCCTGTGCCCGGGCAGAGTGCCGCAGCCCGGAAATCGGGCCGTTCCATGGCATCAGTGGACGAAGAAACCAGCTGTGGCCACCAGCGTCTTCACCGTGAGTGTAGCCTCAAGTTGTGTACAAAGTCTGCAAACCTGGTGTAGGACTGCAAACCTCACGAAGCAAGCTGTTTCTGCTCCCCAGAGATTTTATTTGTCCTCTCCACTTTCTCCAAATAATTGCCCAGAACATCTGCTCCCTTAGCAATTAAAACTAAGGATACAGTGTCCTAGATGCATTAGCACTGTCTGTGCCAGATGCCTGGGGGGGGTCTCAAGATGTGGTCTCTGGACCAGCAAAGAGACATCACCGGGAACTCAGAAATGCACCTGATAGGCCTCTCTGAGACCTCCTGAACCAGAAACTCTGGGGGCAGCAATGTATGTTTTCATAAGGCTCCAGGTGACTCTGCTGCACCTTGACGGGAGACGCCGCTCGGCAGGCAGCGGGTGCAGGGTCCCTCTCTCCTGAGTCAGAGGCCCCCAGACAGCCTGGGACTCCTCACCATCGCCACCGCTCAGGGGTCCCGGGTCTCCCCGCCCCACTTATGATGGCAGGAAGCAGGGGGCGCCTGGCTTTAGCACGCATTCACTGTCCGTTAACTCAGTCACCCGGCCCCATTGTTCTCACTTCTTCAGCCGCCAAAGACAGTGCGGGAACACTAGGGAGGAAGTGCGCAAAAGAGCTGGCCTCACAGCCTCGCCGACCCCCCAGGCCACAGACGAGAGAGGACTCCCACAGGGGGGCCAGTGGCGCGGCCCGGCCACCCGTGGAGTCTGGTCGTGGGGTTTGCTCGGAGGCTGAGGGAGACGGGAAGGCCCGAGGGTGCAGCTTCTGGGTGCTGAGGGGTCGGCTCTGGTCGCCCGGGCAGGTTGACGCTCACCCTGACGCTCTCGAAGAAGCCTTGCTCCATTCAACGCAGACTCAACATGCCGACCCGAGGGAGGGTGGCCAAGGCTGCTTTTCTGCACGAGGATTCCCAGGACCAGCTTTGCACAAGACACACAAACCCAGGAAGAGGCGAAGCAAAACACCAAGAAACCACAAGGCCAACTCCAACTGGCCTTGCGCTCACGGATGCTGCTTCACCCCTTCCACTAGCCAGCGGCGGGCTGTGAGGACGAGTCAGTGGATGGCACAGAGCTCCGGCACAAAACAGGCCTGGGTCCCACCCAGCCTGGCTCCTTCGCGGCAAAGCAACAGTGACCGCAGCGCCTGCTTCCCGGGAACGCTGTGCTGGTGCTGAGGGGCAGCCACCGCCTCGCCCGGCACTGGGCAGGCAGAAGCGCCTGGAGAAGGTCACTGGCACCTCTGGGGGCTGCGACCGTGAGAGAGTGGGGATGGAGGGCTGAGTCCACAAGCAGAAAGAGCAGCCAAGGCACCACCTGTGTGCGGACCGCGTGGACGCGTCTCCCTGCCGAGCTTCTGCCGGGGAGCCCATGGGGCCTGGCTCCTCCTCACCTTCGGGCTGCAGAAGCCCCAGGCAGCTGCCAGGCTCGCCCAGACACCACAGCTCTGCGTGCTGTGTCCCCGCAGCACCCGTCTGCCAGGTCCACCCCGTTCTGCCCGGAGCTTCTCCGTGGACCTGGGCCTCCCTGTGCTGGCATTTTTGCCCGGTGCCACATTACTTGCTGTGCCTCTGAAACACATTCCTTAAGGATGGTCTGGGACCTTGTCTCCAGGGCTCCCTCTGCGGCCCCCTTACTTGAGAGCTCAGGGAAGCTCAGCCAGCGGCCCCGGTCGCTGGGCCATGCCCTCCAGCGGGCCTGCCCTTTGGTTCCTCTGCGCGCTGTCAGCGTGACACTTTCAGCTCGGGGAATGAAAAGCCCCGTCCCCAGTGGCTTCCGCATCGGGGCGTTTTGTTCTCCTGGGACCAGGAGCTGCAGGCAGGGCAGGCTCCAGGCCTCCCACGCTTCGGCTGAGGCCCGGGGCTGCTCTGGTCCTCAACCCTGCCGGGGGTGGCCCAGGGTTTGCAGGAGACTCAGGCAGTGAGGAGCTGCTGCTTCATGCCTGTCTCTTCTCTGAGGCCAGGAAGCCTTCCCAAGGAAAATCCTCACCTCGTACTGGCCTCTGTTGATTGGCACCGGGCCTGGATGTGGGTCAAGGGCCTCGTCCCACCCACACCCCTGCCACGTTGTCCCAACCTCGACGACTTGCTAACGTCACCTTACCTGGAAGGCCGCTCTGCTCCCGCTTCGGTCCCTGGGCCATATCATCCCAAGGTGTGGTCCCACAGAGCCTTCTCCGAGTGCCCCAAAGGAAAAGCCCTCTCCTCCCAGAAGGCCACAGCCCACGTTCAGAGCCCAGGGCGTCTCGTCACGGAAGGCTCTGTGGGAGGCTCACCTATCATGCCTTCTCCGTAAAATTGTCCATTTTCTGGGCCCAGTGAATGTTTCCTCTTTCAGACCCCCCAACCTTGGCCCAGCTCTGGGTCCAGCAGGAAGGGAAGGGGAAGAGGAAAGTGTTCCAGAAGCAACAGGACGCAGTTGGGGCCAGGCAGGCCTGATGGAGCCTCGCGCTGCCACCGGCCGGAGCGTCGCCGAGTCACGCTCCGAGTGTCTGTCTCCCACGGATATGATGGGTGCACTTGAGATAGTGTGTCATGTCACGGTTGTCAGGATTGAGGAAAAGCATTCACTCACCCCTCAGGTATCCATTTAGCCCTACCCTGGGCTATATTGGCCCCAGAGACTCAGCATGAGAAGCACCCAAGGTGCGGGCCTTCCGGTGGGGCAGGATGAGGCTGCAGGAGCCATGTGAGCGGAGCCTGGGGCCACAGTGCTCGACCCATCGTGGTGGAGCAAGTGACAGACACAGGGGGAGTTTGGAAGAGAACTTGACTGATTTTGCAAAATAAGCCACTGCGGGCGTGCAGGGTCACCTCTGTGGATTGACATAGTGCCTGGAGGGCCTTGCAACGCCGCATGTTTAAGAAAGCGAAACCCGTGGGCACAAGGAGGTGGGGCCGGCGAGGGGGAGGGCAGAGAGGGGGCACCCACCTGGCCGAGTGTGCACTCCATGCCGCCCAGGAAGTCGGCGTCCTTCAGCCCGTTGTGGTTGCTGCTGATGTCGTGCACCTCAAAGCGCAGGCGCTGCACCTCCTCGAAGTAGAAGTCCACCGTGAACAGCTTGGAGTACACAGGGTTGATGCAGGTGCGGATCACCTCGGTCCTGTCCACCTGCAGGGAGAAGGGCAGCCGTCAGGGCCGGGCCGCGGTGGACGCCCCTTCGAGCACACCGGTCCCGCGAGACTCCCACTGTGAGGGCCCCTGGAGTCCCGGCTGGACCTGCAAGAGGGCACCTGGGTCAGGGAGGAAGACGTCTTAGATGTGACAGAGGCTTTGTGGACTCAGAGCCCACGGGCAGGGAGAGTCGCTCACCAGTGGCTCTCTGGTGGCTCACTAGAGGCTTGCTCGTTGCTTGCCAAGCTGCTCACTGCGGGAGATGTTACAGAAGCGGGATGATGGGTTGGGACCTCGACAACCCTGGGGCCCAGGAAAGGCATCACTGGTCACTCACTAGTCACCAGTCACGAGTCACACGCCAGCCGAATGTGCCTGAGGGCAAAGCTGGGCCGGGAGGAAAGACATCGGTCGCCAGGCAGTGACGCCGGATGGGCACAGTCCTGGAAGCACGCTGTGCAGGCGTCTCACAGCCGCCGGCTCTGACGTGAGTCTCCCGACTTGTGCCGCCCAGCCCAACCCAGGAGACAGCCCACGAGAACGGACGCGGAGGCGCTGCCTCGGGTCCCCAGGAGGCCCTTCAGTGGGTGCGTGCTGTCCCCCCTCGCGGCGCTTCCCTGAGTCTCGGTTTCTCATCCACACAAGGACCATTAGAAGGCTGGAGGATGAAGACCCCTCTCTGCTCCAGCAGACGGCTCCCTGTGCCTTCCGTGGTCCTCACCCTCCGCCGCCCCACCCTCAGACCCACGTCTGCCGCCGTCCACCCTGTCTCGTGACCCAGGAGGCTGGCGTCTAGGGGCTGAACTTCCTGGGCTGTCCGGCGCCTGGGCTCTGGCCAGAGTCAGTCGAGGGAGGCCTGGACAGGACACTGGCGAGTGGGAGAGCAGGGGATGCGGGCAGGCCCCTGCACCCTGGATCCCACCAGCTGGCTCCCTTTCCAGAGGGACGGGGGTCTTGGCTGGGATCTGGCAGCACAGGCTCCCTTCTCCCCGCCTTGGCGCTCATGCTGAGGGTGGCCTTGGTCTTCTGCTGCTCTTTCCCTGCCCGGGCCCCATGAGGAGTTTCTCTGCAGAGAGTTCCACCACCCTTTGGGTTCAACTGCCCGGCGCGCCCTCTGTTTTCTGCCAGGACTCATAACACCAAGGCTTTTTAATCTACATTTTCACAAGTAAAGTACACAAAACCATCGATCTTCTGGGAGGCTTTGTAGGACTAAGTTATAGACACCCCGAGACCCTCAGCACCTCCCCCAGAGATGCCCATCCTTCCTGTCCCACACGTCACACGCTGTCGGCTTTTGATAGAAGCACGGCACGTTGGACCCTCCCTGTCATGTCAGCACAGACGAGGAGAGTCACTTTTCTCCCTTTCACGTGAGTGGAGGCGAGCCGTCTGTCAGTGAAACCGAGGAAGGCAGTCCTTAGCTGTATCACGTGCGTCCACGTTGCCCAGCAGAGAACGTCTGATCCCTGCTCCAGCCTCCAACCCTCTTGCCTGGGGCCAGCCCATCCTGTGTGGGGATCTGGGTGTCCCTCAAGGAGCCCATCTGCCACTCCAGGGTGGGTGGGGATCTGGGCTGTGAGGAGAAGGCGGGGGAGCTCTCGTACATCCCGGCCTGACAGACAGGCGGGCAGAAACCCACCTCCGGCCTGGGGCTGACTAGGACCTCACAGGTTATTGTTCAGGTTATTTGACTACTCTGGCTTCCCGTGAAGACTGAGCTTCGGTTTGAGTTGAATTTTGCATTCTTCTATTTTGTTCGTTTGGGGGTTGATAGGACGGGTTATGCTATCAACTGACTGCGCGGGTGTAAGAATTTGCTTATTGACATGATTTTGTCTTCGTTGTGCAGAGATGATGGCTTTGGACAATAGTGTGGGTTAGAGATCACAAGCTGCAGCCTGTGGAGTGTGAGCTGGCTTGACAATACCTCGCTTGTCCCACTCAAAGTGTTTTCCCTGAACGTGACACCATAGAGGGGGGCTGTTTCCACTGCCCTCCCTTCAGGAAGAATGAGAATGCCTGGCACTCCTGGGCCACACTCCTGCACGGCAGCAGTTGGAGACAGTCTCACCAACTGGGTGTTCCCTCCCGGGTTTCATAGCAGCTTCCAGGCCTGCCGCTCAGTGAGCCCTCGCCTCGGCCACAAAGGGGAGCATCTGGTCCCAGCTTGTGGATATGGAGCCCGGTGATAAGAGGTCTGGTTGCATCGTGTGGTGTCTCTGATAGAGGATTTCAAAGCAACCCCAAGAGTTTTGACTTGAGTCTGACCCCAGAAAGGCATTTCTCTCCTGGTGGTGCAAGAAAAGAAAGAGTCCTTCCACTACAGGTTCAGATGACACGAGGCAGGAGGGGAGACTCACTCTTGTCATCTGCTTCCCCCATGCCAGCTGATGCTGAGGATGACGTGCACCCATCCTGGAGCCGTTCCTCTCGCTTTTTGATTTCCAGGTGGTGTTCCCACACAGATGAAAGTCCTTGTTGCATGCAACCACACCCAGACACACCATCCGGGCAAATGCCAGTGCAACATGGAGGGACTTGGATTTTTGAGGACAGTGATGAGATGCAAGAGATTAAGTAGTGAACATTCACATTAACAAGATGGCAATTTCCAAGGATTATCCGAAGACCAGTAAGAACCCCAAGAGAAAAGTGCTCAGGAAAGGACCGAAGGGATGATGGGAATAGCTTGTGATAGTGACGTCAACTTGAAAGATGTCTCAAACATTTTGCATTTCCAGATTCTGCGGGAGAGGCACCATCCTTCCTGGGGCTAACACCAGGTTTCTCCTGAGCATCAGGACCCAGGACAGCTCAGTTTCTCACTGAGAGGCATCAAGGTCAAGGTGATTGTTTTCAAGAGACCATCTACTGGCTGGTACCACCGGCTGGATCAGAACTACCGGGGAGCTTTCGTCTAAACTCAGGTGCCTGCTCCCCCTCTGGGAATTCTGCCTAAGACAGTGAGGTGGAGAGCCCCGGGACCTCTAGTTTTAAAGATGTTTTAGAGAACTCTGATGGGAACTCTGAGTCTAGGGAGAATGAGATGTTGGACACACCTCTTGCTTCTGCGTGAGGCTTGCTGTGGTCCCCTGGGCCTCGGTTGCCTCGCCTGAAAACTGTGAATGCCCGTCCCTCTTTTCTGGTCGTACTGACTATGTGTTCACATAGCTTTATGTTTACAGACACACTCACGTCCTTTTCAAAAATGTGATTCTTACAGCAATCATGTGCTGTGCCGCATACTATTTTACACTTGAGAAGAGCCAAGGTCCAACGTCAACAAGGTAATGGACGTCAGAGTGAGCACTTAACTCACCTTCTTACCTCAGAGCTGGGCTGCTGTCCTTAATTCATGCTCATTCACGAGCGGCCCAAGAAAGGGAAAAAGGAAAAACACAGCTACGTCTTGGTATGGTGGTGATGGAGTCAGTTATGGAATATTGCTTCTGATGAAATGCTCTTTAAAATGTCAGCTAAAATGTCTTCAGTATAGCAATAAAGTTGGTAGCAGCTGACACTTTTGGAAGGCCTGCTATGTCACAGATGTTCATTAAAAAAAATAAGACCAGCATTATGGCGGTGAAATTGACATATCACAACTCGCATCTATTTAAAGTGTGCACTCCTACGCGTGTTGACCCGAGTTCACTTGTGAAACCATCGCCATGATCAAGAGAGCATACATCCACGCCCCAGACTTTCCTTGCCCCGCCCCGCCATTCCCAAGAGACCACTGAGCTGCCCTCTGTAACTGTATCCTCTGGGATGCGACCTAAGCGCATATTATAACGCACAATATGCGGGGTTCTGTCTTTATTCTTTCACCCAGTATCAGTACTTTGAAATGTATCCCCTCTGTTGTATCAACAGCTTGTCATTTTCTCACTGAGTGGGATTCACAGGTGAACATTTGGGCTGTTTCCGGTTTTGGCTGTGACACTCAAAGCTGCCCTGGATGGTCACACACAAGCCTTTGTGTGGGCCTGTGTTTCTTCCTCTTGTGGGCAAATACCTGGGTGTGAGAAGGTACATGTCCAACTGTTCCTGTTCTAACAGGTATGGGTGGTGTCTTGCTGTGGCTTAATTTCCGTTTTCCCAAAACGAATGTGGTGGCTGTCTCCTCACGGGCCCATTCGCCATCTGTGTGTCTTCTTGGGCAAAGCACTGTTCAGTGCTCTGGATGGCATCAGCTTTTTCTCCCAAGGGCAGTACTGAGGCAGACCTGCGATCATTCCTCTCCCTTGGGAAAGGACTTCTCCGAATTGACACAACTTGCACGTAGCGGAGGCAGGGTGTGAACCTAGGTCGCTAGGCTCCAGAGGCTGTGAGTTTGACCTCTGTGCAGCAGTCATGCAAATTTGAAGCATGCTTCCATCAACCCTGCTGCTCAAAGAGACACATTAGTCAGTCAGATGGTAAACGAGAGACTGGTGGGGAAAGTGGTAGAAAGACAGAGGCGTCTCGGGAGACCCAGGCTGTCTCTTGGGCCCCCTGGAGACGCAGAGGGGCCCTGGACGTTGCCTGTGGAAACCAGGTTGTGGGGGGACAGAGTCAACGTGCAAGACCATGCACACGGTGGCCATCGACTTGCTGGGACATCCACGGCTGGAAATGCCACAGGCAAAGGGGCACTGCTAAACCAGGAGGCGGGGGCTACATGATGCGAGGCTGCGGGGGAGAAGGCCAAGGCAGGAGCCATGATCGTTGCCCGCCACCAAACGTCCAAGGTCTCCTGGAGACACACAGGCTGTATCACCCCAAAGGCGGCAGGTTCTGGTGAAGGATGGCATCGTGGGCCAGGGGGAGGCATGAGGCCCTGGGGCTGGCATGTAATTAGATATTCCTTCGAACTGATAATCTTTAAATATAGCCTCAATATGTATCTAGTCAGGCTAGGGAGAAACTAATTTTCTCGGAAAAAGGAATGGGTAATTTTCTTTATGTCTAAAAATAAAGGATTTATTACAGGCAATTTTTCAAACCATATAACTTCCAAGGAGACATATTAGACCACATAAAATTTAGATACTAAACGAATGACTGAGCTACCAGAAATAGCATTATGTATTTCAGAATTTCAGCTGCTCCTGGCTGCTGATTCTGGTGACTGGCCTCAGGGTTGGCGCCATGCCCTGCAGTTCAGTAAATAAGTTGTGGACCGGAAAATGACTCAACAGAGAGAAAGAAGTTGGGCTAGGGAGACACAGCTTCTATTTTCAATTTCAGTGGATGTTCTCTTCTGATAGGACTAAACTTTAACTGCTGGTTGTGTAAAGAGTGACATGTGGAAACTTGAGTCAACTTTTGCCATTTTGGGTTGACTGTTGCCCTTCTGGGTTGACTGGGACCCTTCTAGGATGACTGATGTCCTTCAGAGTTGACTGGTGCCCTTCTGGGTTGACTGTTGCCCTTCTGGGTTGACTGGTTTTCATTCTGGGTTGACTGATGCCCTTCTGGGGTGCCTAATACCCTTCTGAGTTAGCTAGTATCCTTCAGAGTTGACTGGTATCCCTCTGGGTTGACTGGTACTCATTCTGGGTTGGCTGGTGTCCTTCATAGTTGACTGGTGCCCTTCTGGGGTGACTGGTGTCCTTCAGAGTTGACTAGTATCCTTCTGGGTTAATCACTGCTCTTCTGGATTTACTGGTGCCCTTCTGGGTTGACTGGTGCCCTTCTGGGTCAGCTAGTTTCCTTCAGGCTTGACTGGTATCCCTCTGGGTTGACTGTTGCCCTTCTGGGTTGACTGGTGCTCATTCTGGGTTGGCTGGTGTCCTTCAGAGTTGACTGGTGACATTCTGAGTTGGCTGGTATCATTTTGAGTTGGCTGGTGTCCATTCTGTGTTGATTGGTGCCCTTCTGGGTTGACTGTTGCCCTTCTGGGTAGGCTAGTATCCTTCAGGGTTGACTGGTTTCCCTCCATGTTAACTGGTGCCCTTCTGGGTTGACTGGTGCCATTCTGAATTGACTGGTGCCATTCTAAGTTGACTGGTGCCCTTCTGGGTTGAATGGTGCTCTTCTAGGATGACTGATATCTGGGATGACTGGGGATGACACTAGTCAGTGTCCTTCTGAGTTAACTGTTGCTCTTCTGGGTTGACTGATGCCCTTCTGGGTTGACTGGTGCCCTTCTGAGTTGGCTTGTATCCTTCAGGGTTGGCTGGTATCCCTCTGGGTTGACTGTTGCCCTTCTGGGTTGACTGGGGCCCATTCTGGGTCGGCTGATGTCATTCTGTGTTGACTGGTGCCATTCTGAATTGACTGGTGCCATTATGAGTTGACTGGTGTCCTGCCATGTCTCACTGCTGAGCGCACACCATTCTTGGCCTCTGGGCTGATCCGTCACAAGACCAAGAGCTCTGACTGACTAATTCCTGGGACTGACGTGTGCCTGAATCTTTGACAGCCTTTGTTTCCTTGTTCTGAAATTATAAGCAACCTGGCTGGAAACTGACTTCCATCTAGTGAATTATTAAATTTATTATTTAAGTAAATGGCAAGCTGAATGGTGACCAAGGGTGATGGAAACTTTTCTGCTCAGGCAAGAAAGGGGTGAGAGAGAAAATGATGTCACTTATTGTATCTTTTTTACCTCCTCACAGAAGGCCTCTCCATTCTACCTTCTTCAAGCCTTACTTCCTTTCTTTCTTTTTTGTCAGGCCTTAAGTTCATCCATGTTAAAACATGCTTTTAGTTCACAGTTCAATAGCTTTGAAAATGGGGTACATACTATAATTGATGGTATGCCATTGTTTAATTAGAGTATCTCTGACATTGGGATGCATGTTATAACTGATGACATGCCATTGTTTAATTGGAAGCATTTTTTTTCTTTCCTGGAGACACACAAAATAATGATTCATTTAACCACTGATTTTTCACTTTACAAATGATTCTATTAAGTATGCCATTTTAATTTTGTAAATGATGAAATAAACTCATGCATCAAAAAAGGGACTCAAACCCAGTCTTTATGACTCCAGAATATGTCCTCTTTCTATTATATCATTTGTTATGGATTGAATTCATATGCCAGTTCCTCAGAATGGGACCATCTATGAAGACAGGGTTGTTGCAGAAATAATTAGTTGAGCTGGGATAGGGTCATACTGGAGTAGGGCAGGCTCTTGATCTGATCTGACTGGTGTCTATATAACTGTGGGAAATCTGGACACAGGCATGCATGCAGGAAGAACACCATGTGCACACGAAGGAAGAGGCTGGAGTGGTGCCATCTCTTATTCCTCATGGTGAGCCAGTAAACACCAAGGATTGCCAGCAAATCACCAGGGATCAAGAGAGGGACCAGAAACAGGTTCTTCCCAGTTCCATGGGAAAGACCTGACCCTGCTGACCAGGGACCTCCAGCCTCCATAACTGGGGGAGAGGCTCAGGATGCTCAGACGCAGGGGATATGAGACATAGAGGCTATAAGACCCAGAGCCCTAGGAGACCCCGGCATTATGAGACCCAGCGGCTAGGAGAACCAGAGGCTACGGGACTCAGAGACTATGAGACCCAGAGCCCTAGAAGATCCAGGGACTATGAGATCTGGGGGGCAAGGGACCCGGGGACTAGGAGATTCAGGGACCAGGAGACTCAGGGACTAGGAGACTCAGAGTCCCAGGAGACCCAGTGGCTATGAGATCCAGGGGCTAGGGGACTCGGGGACTAGGAGACTCAGAGCCCCAGGAGACCCAGGGGCTGTGAGGTCCAGGCACTGAGATGCAGGGGCTACAAAGCCCTGGCCCTAGGAGACCCTGGGGGCTCTGAGATCCATGTCTCAGCACTTTGACATCACAGGTTGAACACAAGCACACACTCGTAAGGGCATCCCCAGCGAGAACAAGTGCTGGCCTGGTCAGAGCAGAGGATTGCTGTAAACAACCAGAGTGGGTCATCACGTGTGGCCTGGCCCGTCTCCCATCCACGTTTATATCTAATGAGATCAAGCGGGACAGTCTGGGAATGTGCAAGAAAGGATGTGCGAGTAGAAAAGCCAGGCCGTTGAGGGAGCTTTCATGACAGTCTAGAACTGAAGGTCCTTGGAAAAACCTACAGTGGAGAGGGGTGGGTGGCAAAGATTTCCAGAGCCGCAAGAAGAAAGAGAATCAGGGAAGACTTCTGACCATCTGCTGCTGTTGGGAAAGGTGGAAGCAAGAGCAAAGAGAGCATCTTGGCCTGGAGAGAGTTGGCGTGTGACGAACAAACGACAGAGAGACACGTGTCTGACTCTCTGAGCAGGAAGGAGGCTTGGCACACTTGGTTGTGCACCCAAACTGTCCTCCTGCAGACGCTGAAGGTGCTAGACACTCCCTTTCCTGGCTTCCCTTGCAGCCAGAGCCCGACCTGTCCAAAAAAAATCGGGAAGATAGTTGCTGGGGTCTCCTAGGGACATACATTTCCTTCCTTCATAGAAAGATGTGTGCAGGAGGGAGCATCTTTGCCGCTGTCCCTCGCTTTGGACATTGTCTTGGTCAAGTAAGGATGTGATGCTTGAAGTTGAAGCCACCATCTTGCAACCTTGAGGGGTAAGATGGGTCATGCTATGCATCAACTTGACTGAGCCATGGGGTGCCCAGGCATCTGATTAAATAATGTTATGCATGAGATTAACATTTAACTCTGTAGGCTACGTAAAGCCAATATCCTTCCCTAATGTGTGTGGGCCTTATCCAACTCAATAAAGGCCTGACTAGGACAAAAAGGAGAATTCATTCTTCCTGCCTGTCTTCAAACAGGGACATTGGTCTTCCACTGTCTTTGAACTCATACACAGACTGGAACTTATACCATGGGCTCTTGTGCTTCTCAGGCCTTTGAACTTGGGCTATAAGTATACCGTCAGCTCTCCTGGGTGTCCAGCTGCCAACTGCAGATCTTGGGACTTCTCATCCTCCAGAATTGCATGAGCCAATTCCTTACCATAAATCTGAGTGTGTTTATTTACATGCACACTTACATATACATATGTATGTATGCATATTCACATGCGTACGTACGTGTATATATCTTAACCTCATTGAATAGGAGACTGTACTTTCTCTTTATGTCTATGGAATATTTATATAAATTGGCTTAATAATTAGCCACTAAGTAAATATTAATAAAGGCTAGGCAGTAGAGAGATCTTATAGAACATATGCTCTGTACAAAAATCCAGCAAAAATAGAAATAAAGAGTTAGAAAGTCACCCAAAATACTGTTTATTTTAAAATTTAAAATTCTTAAATAATCCTTGTGTCAAATAAGAAGTAAAAAGAGAAATTTCAAAACATCTAGTAAGCAATGGAAAAAATGCTTCTCATCAAAACCTGTGGTACTCAGCGAAGCTTCTACTCTCTGGAAAAAAATGTAGCCTTAAATGCCTTTACTAACTAGAAAGATAAATCAATAAAGACAAATGTCTACAGCAACGGAAGACAAAAATATTGGAAAGGAAAAGTAAATTCAGGATGTGATTCTTTGAAAAACAAAATAAAGCAGCCCAACACCTAGCAGTCTGATTGTAGATAAAAGAGAAAGAAGGATCACAGAGGTAGGGAGATTAAAAGAATATTATGTGCAATTTTCTCCCTAGAGGAAATGATTTTTCAGCAAAATACAAATTACCCAAACTTATCTTAGAAGAAGTGAAAAACTTGAATAGACCCACAACTGTCGGCAAGCCTGTGAAGGTGGTCAGATCCACCACTGAAGAGGACACTAGGCCCCGATGGGTTCACAGCTGAGACTTATCTTACCTTTACCGAATAGATCATTATTATGTTACTTCAACTGTCCCACACCACAGAGAAAGCTAGACAGCCCACCAATTAATTTCATGGCACAAGCGGAAACTTAATGCCAAAACTTAATAAAGGATAGTAGAAGAATAAGAAGACAGATGTGAAAAGTACAAATAAAACACTCACAAAAGAAAGTGACAGTGCACACCAGAATACCTTTTGACCAACTAGAATTCATTCCAGTGATGCAGTTAAGGGTCAGGAAATGTGACAATATAGTTAGTCACATCAACACATCATAGCAGGGAAGCCATGAGACCATATCTACAGATGCCGAAACCAATACTAAGTCAAAGAGGAATGGCTGGGAGCCACGTAAAATAATAATGAGCAAATCAAGTCTAAAGAGAATAATAAAACCATTTAAATGAAAATCAGTCATCAGACAAGACTGTTCATTATTATGATCGTTTGGTATTGCCTGGAAGGTTGTTTAAAAGTAATATGACAAGAAAATGTAAAGACTAGCAGATACAGTGAAAAATATAGATAAAATGACTTTGTTTTTGCTAATAATGTGATTTAGCATTTACAAAGAACTAAGACACTCAATGTCCACCAGTGCTAATAAGAGAATCTGAGAAGCTGTCTGAAAATACAGAAATTTTTAAAAAGCTATTGGCTTTTCTCTATATTAACAAAAAGTACCAAGAAATGGAAACAGTTCACTTACAACAGTGATAAAGATGTTTTTAAGTCTTGCAACTAAAGTGTTTTGTTTTCATTTTTAATTAAACTTTTCATTTTAATTGTAGATCCATATTCGATTATTAAGAAGCAATACAAAGAGATCTGGTGTGCCCTTTATTTGAATTTCCCTGACAGTAACATCCGGCAAACTGAGGTACAGTCTTATCCAGGATGCTGTCTCTGATTCAGGACATGTCCAGCCTTTGAGGGTCCCTCCTGCAATCTTGCACCAGCCGCAGCCACTTGCCGCACGTCTCTGTCTCCTTCCCAAAAGCTGGCATCCACCGATCTGCTCCCCACTGCTATCATTTTGTCATGCCAAGAGTGTCACCTGAATGGACTCACAGAGAGCGCAAGCTTTGGGATTGGCTTTTCTTGCTCAGCGCAATTCTCTGGGATGCATCCAGGTGGCTACGTGTCACCAGTAACGTGTTCTCTGCGTGGCTAAGTGCAACTCCATGACGTGGACGTATCACAGTTTGTTTAGCCATTCACCTGGGGAAGAACATCTGCCTCCAGTTTTTGACGATGGCGGATAAGCTGCTGTAGACATTTGTGCCCAGGGTTTTGTGTGAGCATTCATCTTCATCTCTTTGGGTTCAACGCCCAGAAGCATAACTGCTGGGTTCTATGGTAGCTGCTTGCCCATTTTTAAAGAACTTTTCAAAAGTGGCTGAACCATTTTGCATTCCCGTTAGCAAAGCATGAGTGACCCAGTTTCTCTGCTATGTCACTTTTTATTTCAGCCATTCTCATAGGTATGTAGCGGCTTCTTATTTTAACTTTCATTTTCAGAATGGTTCATGCTGTCAGCACATTTTCATCTGCTTATTTGCCATCTTTATGTTCTGTTTGGTGAAGTATCTATTCTTCGCTTTTGCCCATTTCCTAATTGGATTATTTGTTTACTGTTGAGTTTTGATATTTTAAAATATATTCCAGTGACTTAGTCCTGTACTGGATATGTGGTTTTACAAATATTTTCTCGTAGTCTGTAGCATGTCTTCCCACCCTCTTACAAGTATCTTTTGTAGACCAAAGTTTTTAGTTTTGAGGAATTCCGACTTCTTATTGTTATTTGTTTTTATGGACTGTGCTGTTGGTGTCAAGTCTAAGAACTCTTTGCCGAACCCTAGATTCCCAACATTTTCTCCCATTTTTTCCAAAAAGTTTTTATAGTTTTATGTTTTATATGTAAGTCTGTGATTCGTTTTGAGTTAATTTTTTATAAGGTGTGAGACTTCGGTCAAAGTTCATATATAACTGAGGTCAAAAATGAATATATCTATTTTTCTATGAATGTCCAACAGCTCCAGCACCATTGTTTGAACTGCTTTGGTAGCTTTATCAAAAATCAGTTTGGCATATTTCTGTGGGTCTGTTTCTGAGTTCTCAGCTTTGTTCCATTGACCAATATATGGGGGGGTGTCCCATAAAAAAATGGGCGCAGGGCTCATACCTGTAATCCCAGCACTTTGGGAGGCAGAGGCAAGAGGATTGCCTGACTTTGGGGGTTTGAGACCAGCCTGGGCAACTTGGCGAGACTTTGTCTCTACAGTAAATCACACAATTTGCCAGACATTGTGGCATGCATACCTGTGATTCCAGCTACTTGGAAGGCTGAGGCGGAAGGATTGCCTGAGCTCAGCAGGTCAAGGCTGCGGTGGCCGTGAGCATGCCACTGCACACCAGCCTGGGCAATGGAGTGAGACTCTAGAAAAAAAAAAGTCCTCTCCCCTAGCTACTTAGAGAGATGCAATATGTTGTTGTCACCTGTGGTGGTTCGGCTGTGCAACGGAATGCCAGACGTGTCCTTCTCTCTGTCACTTGCTGCATGTTGGCCAGTCTCTCCCACTGCCTCCTTTTCTTCCTCCCCCCACGTCTGGTCACCGCGATTCTACCTCGACCTCCATGAGAACACGACTTCAGCTTCCACGTGCGAATGAGATCATACAGTACTCGTCTTTTAGCGCTGCGCTTCTTTCACTGAACATAATGTTCTCTAGGGTCTTCCAAGTTGTCACAAATGACAGGATTGCATTATTCTTTATGGCTGAATAATATCCTATTGTGAATACACACCACATTTTCTCCATTCCTCTGTTGATGGACACTCAGGCTGATTCCATAGCTTGGCTGTTGTCAATAGAGCTGCAATCAACACAGGCATGCAGATATCTCTTTGATGTACTGATTTCCTTTCCTTTGGATATGTGCCCAGGAGTGGGATTGTGGATCCATCTTTAATTTTTAACAAGCCTCCAAACTGTTTTCCATAATAGCTGTACTAACCAGCAGTGCATAAGGGTTTACTCTTCTGCACACCTCTGCTACCACTGGTTATCTTTTGATTTTTTGGTAACAGCCGTTCTAAATGGAATGAGGAGATGTCTTACAGATTTTCTTTGCATTTTCCTGATGATGAGCAACGTCAAGCATTTTCTTCACACATCTGTTGGCCATTCGTATGACAAATGTCTCTTTAGGCCTTTTGCCCATTTTAAAAATCAGTTTGTTTGTTGTTGTTGAGTTGTTTGAGTACATTGCATATTTTGAACACAAACTTTTATCAGATACATGGTTTACAAATGTTCTCTCTCCTTTAGGTTGTCTCTTTGCTTGGTTGATTGTTTCCTTTGCTGAGCAGAAGGTTTTAGTTTGATGTATTCCCATTTTTCTGTGTTTTCCATTGTTGTCTGTGCTTTTGAGCTTTCATCCAAAAAAAAAATCTTGTCTAAATTGCTGCCAAGGAGCTTTTCCTCTATGATTTTTCTAGCAGTTTTGCAGTTCCAGGCCATAGATTTAAGTCTTTAATCCATCTTGACTTGATTTTTGTACATGATACAAAACCGGGTTTCTTTTTGCTTTTCTTTTTTTTTTTTTTGAGAAATTGTAAATTGCATTGTATTTAAAATTTTCATTTCCACTTTTTTTTTTCTTGGATACAGGATCTGTTGCCCAAGATGGTTTCAAATTCCTGTGCCCAAGTGGTTCTACCATCTCAGCCTCCCAAGTAGCTGAGACAACAAGCCTGTGCAGCTACATCTGGCTGATTTTCACGCGTTAACTGTTAGCATGCAGAAATGCAGCTGAGTTTCGGGACCTTGCTGAACTCGCTGGTGAGTACTAGAAATGTGTTGGTAGATTCTTTGGAATGTTTTACGCAGACATTCACCTCACGTGTAAACAGGGGCGGCTTCATTTCTTGTTTTCCTATCTGTATGCTTATTTCCTTTTCTTGGCTCATTGCTCGGGCTCGATGGTCCAGCATAGTGTTAAATAATAGTAGTGAGAGCAGATAACCTTGCTTTGTATCCCATTTTGGGGGAAGGCATCCAATCTTTCACCATTACATACATTAGTTGTAACTGAGAAAGTGTTCCTCTTCCCTGATTGCCTGAGTTTTTGTTGTGTCATGGCTGGGTATTAAATTTTGTCAAACACTTTCTTTGATTTCAGTATGATCATGTGATTTTTCTTCTTTAGCCTATTCATATGACAAATTACTATACTATCGTGATGTGAGGGATTGATTGATTTTTGACTTTTAAGTCAACCTCATTCCCTGGAATAAACCCAACTTGATCATGGCATATAATTTTTGTGATATAACGCTAAATTCTATTTGCTAATGCTAAGAATTTTTGCATCACTTGAGCGTGGTGGCTCACGTCTATAATCCCAGTACTTTGGGAAGCTGAGGTGAGAGGATTGCCTGAGCCCATGGGTTCCAGACCAGCCCGGGCAACTTGGTGAGACCTCTTCTTTGCAATAAATCAAAAAATTAGCTGGGCATGGTGGTACGTGCCTGTAGTCCAGCTACTTGGAAGGCTGAGGTGGAAGGATCCCCTGAGCCCAGCAGGTGGAGGCTGCGGTGACCGTGAGCGTGCCCCTGCCCTCCAGCCTGGGTGACGAGAGTGGCACTCCAACTCAACAACAACAAAATAAATTGAACTGAACGAAAATGAAAATGCAACATCAAACTTTGTGGCATGCCGTTAAAGCAGCTCTGAATGGGAAATGCATACACCAAATGCATAAACTAGAATCGTGGGAAAATGTCAAATCAATAACTTAAGCTCTTGTCTCAAGATCCTAGGGAAATCAAAGCAAAGTAAGTGCAGAGCAAGAAGAAAAGGGACAATAATTAAGATAAGAGCAGAAATAAACACAATTAAAAACAGAGAAAGTCAATGAGGCAAAGAACTGTTTCTTTGAAACTATTAATAAAACAGACAAACGCCAGAAAGAGTGACAAATACAAGAGAGAGAAGGCATAATTTATCAAAATTAGGAATGAGACAGGGTTGTCACTACTCATTCCACAGACATCAAAAGGATAATAAAGTGATAATGCAAACAATTTTACACGCATAAGTGAAAAGTTTAGACAAAATGGTTACTTTCTCAAAAACACAAACTGCAATAATTACCTCAAAATGAAATGGATAATTTAACAAGCTCTGTACCTATTTAGGATATTAAATTTGTATTTTAAAACTCCCAAAAAGGAGAACTCCAATATCAGGTAGTTTCACCGGGAAATTTACCAAATGTTTAAAGCAGAAATAATCCCAATCTACACAATCTCTGCTAAAAAGTAAAGAGGTAGGAATACTTCTCAATTCATTTTATAAAGCTTGTATAATTTTGATACCAAAGCCAGAACAAAAAAAGCTAAAACAAAAACAAAAACAAAGAATAAAAACAAAAATCAGACCAATATCTGACATGATATAGATGCAAAATTTCTCTCTTTTTTTTTTTTTTTTTTTTGAGTCAGAGTCTTACTCCGTTGCCCAGGCTGAAGTGCAGTGGCATGCACACAGCCACCACAACCTTGACCTGCTGGGCTCAGGTGATCCTTCCCCCAAGCAGCTAGAACTACAGACACACTCTACCACACCCGGCTAATTTTTTGATTTATTGTAAAGATGAGGTCTGTGATCTTTCTGGTATTGATTTCTAGTTTGATTCTATTGTGGCTTGGAACTCACTTGATATTATTGCAACTATTTTAAATGTGTTGAAGTTTGCTTTGTAGACCAGGATGGCTTATTTTAACATATGCCCCATGGACATTCCACAGCACTGGCCAAGAATGTGAATTTTACTGATTGGTGTAGAGTACAGCATGACCATTGGATCCTGTTTCTTGGTGACATTGTGGATTTCTGCATCCTTGCTGATTTTCTGTCTAGTTGTTCCAATGGTTGTTGAGAAAAGAATGTTGAGGTTTCCAGTTTCCTTTGTGAACTTTTGTATTCCTTATCTCTCCTCTTTCTGATTTTGTTTATTGACACTCAAAGCACTTTTGTTTCATGTGCACCTATCAACTCATACTATTGCGCTCCTTCTTTTTGATAATTTTCTTTGCTGTGAAGTTTCCCTTATCTGATATTACTGTGGGCACATCTGCTTCTCTTTTATTAATATTTGCATGATATCTCTTTTTTAATCCTCTTGCTTTTCACCAATTGTCTTAGTCCATTTTCTGTTGTTATAAGAAAACACCTATGGCTGGGCCATTTATGACTGTATTTAGTTCACAGTTCTGGGGGATGTGAAGTCCAAGGTCACAGCACCAGTGTCTGGTAAGGGCCTTCCTAGTGTGACATGACATTGCAGGAGGCCTCACATGGTGAGACAGAGCAATCACACTGAAGTCTCTCTTTCTCTTCTTGCAATGCCACTAGCCCCATGATAGAGCCCCATCCTAATGACCCCACCGCATCCTAATGATCTCCCTAAGGGCCCAACTCTGACCAACATATGCATTTAGGGATTAAGTTTCCAACACGTGGGATGTGGAACCATAGCACCTACCTATGTTGTTATACTTGGAGCAAGTTTCTTACAGACAGTATAAAATGGGGTTGTATTTACTAGCCCAGTTTGTCCATCTGTGTCTTTCAATTGGTATACATAAACCATTTATACTTGCTGTAATTATTGATTTGTTACAATTTGAACCTGTCATTTTTTGCTTCTGATTATTCTCTGTTCTCTTTTTCCTGCCCTCCTGTGGGTTACTTAGAATTCCATTTTGATTTATGTGTCTTTTTTCAGTGCATCTCTTTGAATAGTACTTTTGGTGGTTGCTGTAGATATTACATATAAACATAGCTCATCACAATCCATTGGTATAATTATTTTACCAAACCAAGTAACATAATAGAAACTTTATTTCCCTCTATGTCCCTTTGCCATCTCTGTTTATAATAGACTTGTCTTTAATATTTCCTCTACATGCACTCAAGAATTACATCAGGCAGTATTATAATTTTTTCCTCAACTGTCAAACATAATATAGAATTAAAGATGAGAAGAAATGTCTACTGTATTTTTAAATTTTTGCTTGATGTACTATTTCTTCCTTCCTGATGCACCAAGTTTCTTTCTTCTACCATTTTCTTTCTACTTAAAGAACTCTCTCTAGCCATTCTTTTCGAGTAGTCTGCTGGTGACAAATTAACTTTGTTTTTCCTTATCTAAAAATGTCCTGGTTCCCCCTTCATTCCCGAGGAATGTTTTCACCAGGTATAGGATTCTGGGCTAACAATTCATCTCTTTCAGAACTCAAAAACTAGTATGCCACTTCCTTCTCTTTTCTGTCTTTTGATGAGAAATCTAATGCCATTCAAATTGTTTTCTAGAAAAAGAGCCATTTTCTCCATCTGCTTCCAGGTTTTTTCTTTTTCTTTAGTTTTCAGAAGATCAATTGTAATGTATCTTGTCATAGATTTCATGAATTTATCCTGCTTGACGTCCACTCACCTTCTTGAATCTGTGGGTTTATGTCCTGCCAAATTTTAACAGTCTTCTGCCATTATTCCTCAAATATTTTTTCAGTTCTGCTTTATTTCTTCTTGGACTATGGCAGCGTGACTATTCCATTTATTTTTGTTATAATTCCCACAGCTTCCTGAAACATTATTGATTTTTTAAATT
The DNA here is from genome assembly GCA_027257055.1 of Cephalopachus bancanus. Classification (NCBI taxonomy): domain Eukaryota; kingdom Metazoa; phylum Chordata; class Mammalia; order Primates; family Tarsiidae; genus Cephalopachus; species Cephalopachus bancanus. The sequence goes on along the minus strand of JAPVLO010000177.1, from coordinate 961,531 downwards.
TATTTTTTATCTATTGACAAGATTGGGTAATTTTTATTGTTCTATCTTTCAATTTACAGATTCTTTCCTCTGCCTCTTCCATTCTGCTGTTGACCCTATCCATTGAGCTTTTGATCCCATTTGTTCTACTTTTAGTTCTAAAATTTCTATTTGGTTCTTCTTTATATTTTCTTTTTCTTTGCTGAAGCTTTCCTTTTTTAAAATTTGCTTTAAGTGTGCTTGTTATTGCTGTTTGAAGCATTTTAACAATGGCTGCTTTAAAATATTTGCAGATAATTTTAACATCTCTATCATCTTAATGTCAGCATCCATCAATTATCTTTTCTCCTTTGGTTTGAGATCTTCTGGATTTTTGTATAAAAAGTGAAATCTGGATTTTTTTGCATGAGACTCTGGATCTTATTTAAATCTTGTGTTTTAGCTGTTGCCGTTTGTCTTCTAACACTACTCTGGGAGGGAAAGCAGAAGTGCTGCCTCATTACCGTTAGGTGGAGGAAGAAGTCCACATTCCCAACGTGGCCTCCACTGACAGCCAAAGTCGGGGGCCCCTTGTCATTGTTGGGTAGGGATAGGAGTTCTGTCTCCTCACAGGCTCCACTGACATGATGGAGAAGGGGCCTTAATACCACCGGGCGATGGCTAAAGCCCCAACTTTGCACTTGACCTCCTCTAACACCAACCCAGGGGGAAAGGAAGGATGCCTTGTTACCACATGAGAGACCACACGTACCACGCGGTCTTCAGTTTCACTGCAGGTTGGAGAGCTTATACCAACCAATGGAGATGGAATCTCCCGACTTAGCATTCTCTGACACCACCCTGCAGGGGGTGTTATAGTCCCTAAGAGGGTAGACGTCTATGCTGCCCACCTGACCATTGCTAGCCCAGGCAGGCATAGGGTCACAATATTTTCCTCTGGTGTTTGACTATGGCAAAGTGGTTATTGTCCACAATTTTTCTGTCTTGCTTGGCTGCTTTTTCTTGGTCCTTTGGGTCGGGAGCGCAAGCTTCGTTCTGGCTTTTCTGTCTTCACACTTTGGTGTCTCCAGGCTGTTGGTTTCTTTGGTCTGGGATATATGAAGCAAAAAACAAAAGGAAAAATAAAGGGAGCTCACCCCATGCCATCTTTGGGGTCTCAAGGTCCCTAGCTAGTATGCTTTGTCTTTCTGACTTTTCTCATGCTCGTTTTATATTTAACATCCAGGGTTTTTTCCTGTACTGAGTGGGAGGAACAGGGAGGAGTATGTCAATTCAGACTTCTCAGGAGGAGAAGTCCACTCTTGCAGCTAATTTTAACATGAAAGATACAATATCTAAGTAAAGAAATATGTCTAATCAGCTGAAAGAACAAGATATGTACAAATCATACCATGATTTGTAATGGCCACATTTTATGTCGTGATATGAGCATTTCTTCAAAACCAGTATATTAATTTAGTGCCAGTCTAAAAAGAATCTCAGTGGGTTTTGGAGAAATTGTCAAAGTAATCGTAACATACTTATAAAAGAAGAAACGCCTGTGTCTACCCCCAAAAAATCATGAAAGGAAAATGCCAGTGAGGAGAAATGTTCTTTTCCACATATTAGAACATATTACAAACTAATTTTGGTCAAATAAACATGGTCTTGGTATTGAAATAAACAAAAAGATCCATGTACCAGAATAGAAATTTCAGAAAATGTTGCTAGTATTTGTGAGAATTTATTCATGATAAAAATCAATTTCAGTGGAAAGAAATGAGCTATGCAATAAATCTTGTCTTACAACTTAAGAAAAAAGTAAAATTAGATTCTGCCTTACTCCATGTTAAAAAGCATGTATAGAGAGACTAACTTCTGAACTGTGATGAATAAGTAAAACCATAAAAATATTTCAAGAAAACCTCTGTAACTACTTGTATAAATTAGGGGAAAGGGAATCATTCTTAATGGAGTCCAGAAATATGGAGGTTTTTAAAAACAAGCATATTTGGCTATATCAAGCAATAAAATATTTGTATGACAAAAAAATCTCATAAAGAAAGTCAGCATAAACACAAGCAAATTTGGAAAGAAAAACAACATTTACCATATAATTCAAGAAGCAAGAAGCAATAACAATTTTGTAAACGTAATCCAGAGCTTACCCATCTAGCCTTTTCCCTAAATTCATAACACTGTGAAATAACATTCTGGCAAAATGTGGATCATGGGTGATGGTGGGCACCGGGTTTGTGGGAGGTCAATGGAGTACACTTTTTACATTTACGTGTGGTTGAAAACTTTCATAACACAATATTATATGGTCAAAAAAAGTCAATTGACAAATGATAGATTTAGAAGAAATTCAGGCACAAGACAATTCAGATAACAAAAAGTTAGTGCCCATAATGTCTAATCAAATGTCGCAAATTGGTAAGAGAAAGGCAAGCAACCCAGCAGAAAATTGGGTAAAGGACATAGATAATTCATAAAAATGAAAATCCAAGTGGCCAACGCATTGTAGAACGCTCAAACCACTGGTGCTCAAGAAAGCGCAGGGTGAAATGGCCACATAGCTCCGTGGCTCTCCATCCGCCTGGTTAAAACTCAGACGAGTGACAGCATCTCCTCTGCTTGGGATACTGCATCGAAGCTCATGCAGAGTCCCTGATGGGAACGTGGAACTGTCGGCAATGTCTGTTTAAAAATTGTTAAAACAGCAAATGTTCCCTTCAGCCCGGTGATTCTGTACCTCAGAATTATCCCTTAGAAACAAAACCCTGGCTTGTAAGGTACGAGCCAAGACATGGACGGCAGTTCTGCTTCTGTGCCAACCAGGCTGGAGGCCCGAGGAGCACCCGTGGGCAGCGTCCTGGTGGGAGAGCGCGACGGGACAGTGGGCGGGTGAGCACGTAGGGGCGCCGTGGCCCCATGGGACACTGCACGGCTGTGCGAAAGAATGAATGAGGGGTCTCAATGGACTTGCAGAGGTTTTCACAGGGTATTTTTATGTAAAAAAGCAAGACAGAAGACGTGGCACGTGGTGTGTCCTCATCACGTACATCGGCGACCCGCGTCCGTGTTGTGGTGTCAGTGTCTGCGTGGGATCACACGGGCAAGGAGAAAAGCCAGAGAGCTTCTACTCCGGGTCGCTCACACCTGCGTGAGAACAGACGTGGAAAGAGAGGAAGAAGAGGGCGGAACACTGCAGAAAGCACAAGAGAAGCGCCGCTCGCTTAGAAGGCGGTGGCAAACCCACACGGATGCATTTACATATATAAGGTGACGTGCGTGTGTGTGCTGTGTATTTGACAAAAGTTCAGGAGCTAAAAGATACCTTACATCACCCGCCAAATATCGGCATGCTGTCTCTCAGCAAGCCCCCTTAGTGTTGGAATAGATTCTCAGTCTTTGTCTGAGGGTGATTTTAGTTAGTCAACATACACTGAGGGGGCCAACAGCTGCTCCATGCTGCCACAGACCCTGGCTCCACACTGGGGGCACCAAGACCCCCCAGCGAACTCTGGGGCAACACCAGACATTTTCTGGAAAAATACCGAGATGCTTGGTATTTGTTGGATGTCTTGCAAAATGCTGGCCGGAAGCGGTTTATGTCTTCAATGCTAGGCCACTCTACTGCGTTCCTTTCCATGTCACCATGTCACCATGTCTCTGAAATGAGATTTTGGTGGTCGCTCCACATGGGGGCAGGAGATGAGGGCGGTGGGTCCCTGAAGCTTCCAGGGTGGGGAAGTTTTGCAGTGCTCGGGGCGCACACCCCAATACTGCTTTACTGCTAGTCATCAAAGAGCAAGATTCTTTCCCTGAAATGTTGTGTATTGTTCTTTGAATGACTTGTTCAGTTGTCTGAACCCAATTACCTAATAAATGGTAGTCAGGTATGTATTTATCCTAGATACGTTAGAAGAAAATAACAGAGCCACCAAGCGTCCTGTGTGTCACCCGCTCAGGATGACACAAGCTAAGCTGCCGGCTAAAGACAAGAGGCGGCCCAGACCTCTGTCCGGGAGGGGGCAGTGGCTACAGCTGCCGAGAACAAAGCTCCGTGGGCCTGGGACAGACCACGGCTTAACTGCTCGGAACTCTCCCCTTGTGTGTAAAGCAAGCAAACAAACAAAGTAACTAAGTTCTAAAAGTGCCACCACCCACTTGACTTGTTGTTTGCCCCAAGAAGTTACTTGGTGTTCCATCCACTGCCTCTATGAGAACCCATAGGGATGAGACATACAAAACAATTACAAATCAATTACTGCTGCACTTGGTTTTCAGAAGCCATAAATCAGAGAGTTGTTTTGCTAGGAGACACCATAGGTGTGACAAGTGTCTTAATATTCAGAAGCCAGGCATCAGATCTCGCCAGGATTTGCACATTCTGGTGCTGAGGACTTCCTTTGTGTTTTCTGTAGTGGGATTTGTTAAATACAAAGACCACACGTCTACCTTATGATAAGATCATTAAATAAATCACATTAGGCTTCATCTATTCCATCGCATTGGGCATTCGTATTCTGGAGACTTCCAGGCTTGCTAGGATTCTGAAGCAGTTTCTAGAGAGACTCTCCCAACAATTTTGAAATACAAGACCTCCCTGGCACACGGAAGAGGACTCTTGACCGTGGGCTTCCCCAAAGCCCTGTCCGCTGGGGAGAGAATGCCAAGGGCCTTATCCAGGCCCTCCCAACCCAGTGGTTCCCACCCCCCAAGACTGCAGCCAAGGCTCGCACCAGCTGTTGTGTTGGGTTTAACCAGAGTCGCGAAAGAGACAGTGGGTAACAAGATGAGGAAAAGCTATGGAGTTTAAAACACTTGAGTCTCTCTTGCCCAACACAAGGAGTGTTGACAGAGTCTTGATGACAAGGCCCCCAAATGTTGACGAGGGCTAAGATGTGAAATCAAAACGAACAGCCACATACTTCCGCTGCTCGGTGCCCCCTCTTCCGACGCTGAGAGAAGGCAGGTGTTCCTCAAGAACACTTGCCGTTCTGAGTTCAGGTTTCCCTGTCACCTCATGGAGCCTAAACCTCCGTCTCCACTGTGCCACGAAGGAGCCCACTCAGGGAAGCTCTCTCCTCCGGAGTCAGAATCTGAGAGGGCCAAGACAGGGCCGAGCTCCTGTTCCTTGGCCGCCCCCGGTCATTCCAAAGTGCCGCATGATCATTCATCCGCTCTCCGCTTAGGATGGGAAGGTGGAATGCAGAAGCCAAAGGTCTGCCTCAGTGGCCAGCTTCGGCCAGGAGGGGCCTGAGGGCACGGCCCCGGTGGGGACAGCCAGCCCTCGGGGGGCCCCGCTTGGCACAGGGCCACCAGAGACTGTTCTCAGGGGTGCAACAATTCAACAGCGAGGCCTGAGTGGGAGGCCCAGGGCTGGCTGGGAGACCAGTGGGAATCCAGCCAGCCCTGGCCAGGTGGGGGCCAGAAAGTGGAGGGAGCCACACGAGGAAGAAGGAACCGAACAGGCTCAGATATCGTCGTCTTAGCTCGGGCCCCTGGGCCAACAGGCCAGAGGGATACTAAAACGCCTCCGAGATTGGCACGACCCAGGGACCCCTGGGTGGTTCTAGAGCTGCAGGCGGAAGCTACCGCTTGCGAATCAGGGCAGGTGTGACGTCCCACAACGTGCTACCAGGGTGAGCCCTCACCAGAGTCCTCAATCTCAGGCCAGCCGAGTTCAAGGAGCATGTCACTAAAAGCCTAGGTTTTCAAGATCGCGAACCTTCTTCTGTCTTCCCGTTTACTGTGGGGGAGCCGAGGGTACCAAAAGCCGGACTCTAGTTTGTGATAGGGAGGTCCCAGTGCTCATCTGCTGGTGGTGCCAGCCGTCCCTCCCCTGCCACTCGAGCGAGCACAGGGACTTGGCACTCTCAGCCCAAGCAAGAGGGAAGTTGCCTCAGGTCCCAAAGAAGTCATCCTGTAAGAAAAAAGAGGGTGGTGGGGGAGAGAAGTATGAAACTACAATCAAGTTCTGACACGGCTTATTTATCAGGCTACGTCAACTGCTGTGCTATTATTGGTAGGATAATGAATAGAAACGTGCACAACCGCTTAAAGAAAGTTCCTTGGTTCTTTAAAACTTATCTCCAGGGAAGTCCTTTAAGGCATTGATGAGCATTAATGAGAAATGAGAAAATTTCAGCACTGTTCCTCCTGCAAATAAGCCGACAAGGCCGCTCACAAGCTATTCTAAAGACAGAGCTCTAACGGGCCCTAAGTGCTATGGGGGCCAGAAGGCCATGTTATGAAGTAAGCAGGCATCCCCCCACAGGGGATCCACTCCAGAGAGCTTCGCCACTTCCAAAGTAATGTTTCCTCCAGACAGAGAAGGTGCCCTGCCACTGTGACCTGCGCTGATGCCCACTTATCTCAGAATCCGGCTACAGCGATGATGCACTTGGTCAGAGTGCCAACAGAGTGGGTCTGACTTTTTTTTAAGAGTCAAAATTGGCTGGCCATATGCAGAAGAATAAAACCAGACCTCTATGTGTCACCATATGCAAAAATTGACTCAAGACGGAGGAAAGACTTAAATGCAAGACCTAAAACTATAGAAATCCTGGGAGAAAACATAGGAAAAACTCTTTCCGGCATCAGCCTAGGCAAAGAATTCATGATGAAGACCGCAAAGGCAAATGTGACAAAAACAAAAATAGACAAATGGGACTTAAGTGAACTAAAAAGCTTCTGCACAGCAAAAGAAACAATCAACAGAGTGAACAGGAAAGTATAGAATGGGAGAAATAGCCGGGCTCGGTGGCTCAGCCTGTCATCCCGTGCTTTGGGAGGCCGAGATGAGTGAATTGCCTGAGCCCACGGATTTGAGACCTGCCTGGGCAACTTGGCGAGACCTCATCTCTACAATAAATCAAAAATTATTCAGGTGTGGTAGCGTGCGCCTGTAGTTCCAGCTACTTGGAAGGCTGAAGCGGCCTAAGGATTGCCGGAGCCCAGCAGGTCGAGGCTGCAGGGGCCAGGAGTGGCCACTGCACTCCAATCTGGGTGACAGAGTGAGACTCCAACTCAAAAAAAAAAAAAAAAAGAATGGGAGAAAATACTTATTCCTCAAAGAACTGATATACAGAGTCTATAAGGAACTTAAACAACCCAACATGAAAAAAACAACCTCATCAATAAGAGAGACATGAATAGATGTTTCCCAAATGAAGACACACAAGTGGTCAACAAACATATTTAAGAAATGCTCAACATCACTAATCATCAGAGAAATGCAAATTAAAACCACAGTGAGATGTCATCTTACACCAGTCAGAATGGCCACTGTTAGAAAGTCAAAGAACAGCAGAAGCTGGCACAGTTGCAGAGAAAAGGGAATACTCCCCCACTGCTGGTGGAATGTAAACTAGTTCAACCTCTATGGAAAACGGTCTAGAGAGTTCTCAAAGAACCAAAAATAGAACTACCCTTCGATCCAGAAATCCCACTCCTAGGGGCATACCCAAAGGAAAAGAAACTATTATCTAAAAAAAAGATAACTGCACTTGTATGCTCATTGAAACACTATTCACAATGGCAAAATCATGGAACCAGCCTAAGTGCCTGCCAACAACTGACTAGATAAAGAAAGCGTGGTGTATATACACTGTGGAAGACTGCACAGTCACAAAAAAAGAAACGTCCTTTACGGCCACATAGGTGGAGCTAGACTCATCACCCTTAAGTGAACTAACCCAGAAAACCATCCCCCACGTGTTCTCACTTAGAAACGGGTCCTAAGTGGTCGTAAAGACGGAACTAGAAGACACTGGGACACTGATACGGGAGGGGGCAGGGAGTGGGGTTAGGGCTCAGAAGTAACCTGGTGGGCACAGTGCTTGCCATCTGGGAAATGGGTCTCCAGCGCCCAGTCCCTGCCACTACACAGTACGCCCGTGTACACGCATGCTCACATACCCCCGAATCCAAAACAGTAGGGAGAAAGGAGCCGATTCCATCAATACTGAAACTGCCACCACAGCTGTCACTTAAGGACAACTTTATTGAAATAAAATGCATGACTGGGAGGCCTGCCCGAGTTGTGAGTGTAGGAGTCAGTCTGAATTGGGAGAGGAAGGAGAACTGACATTTTTTGGGACTTGATTATATGTTTCTTTAGCTTGATCCGCAGGGCGTCTAGCGAAGTGGGCATCCCTCCTGCCACTTTGCAGATGAAGAAAAAGAGGCTCAGGGAAGGTTTATGACTGATCTCAGAGGCGTAACTATTGTGTTGCAGGTTTGGCACCTGAACCTGGTCTCTTTCTTGAAAGTAACCTGTGTGTTAAAAATAAAAGGCTGTTGCTGGTTCCCATTTACTAATCAAAGCCGGGTTCCCTTGTGATGTGTGTCCACACTTGGTGGCCATCTTAGCTTCAGATGTGGCAGAAACTTTGGCCTTTTCCCCATTTTCTTCTCCCAAGCACCCCGAGTCACCCTCAAGGCCAGGGTACTTGTCCCTCCACGTATTTCATGAGATGAAAGTAACGATCTTGTTTTTGAGGACGACTTCAGCAGCAAAGCTTTGGAAGTTCTCATTTTCATCCCAGAAGCAACTAGATGCTTTGCTCCCAGGAAAACTTGAATATGTGACCGCTTTGGTTCTTAAAGGGTGTTTTGGCAACGTAACCAAACAGCAGCCCTTCCTCACAAAGTGAGATGACCGATCCTGTCCGTTCTCACGTCTGGGTGGTGACGGGGTCGGAGAGATGGCGGGGGAGGTGGGGAAGGAGAGCTTGGCCCAGGCAGGAGAAGATTCAAGGAGACAATTTCTTGGCGGTGGATTCACAGCTCCCTGTCCACCTTGAGAAGACGCCCGGAGGAGTTCGTTTTGAGTGGAATCAGCCTTCCGGCCTGAGTGAGCACAGAACCACGCCGCCTGAGACTTGGGCTGAGATGCATTTTTCCTCCCGAATGAAAAAGCAGTCAGGTCGAAGAAAACAGGGACAGAGGGAGAGCAGAAGAAACAGAACAGCTTCTGACACCGCCTTTCCTCACCCTAGTTTCTTTTAAAGAGATAGGGTCTCCCTCTGTCACCCAGACTGGAGTGTGGTGGCACAATCGTAGCTCACTGTGGCCTCAAACTCCTGGGCTCAAACGATCCTCCCGCCTTAGCCTCCTGAGTAGCTGGGCACAGACACATGCCACCATGCCCAGTTCACTTTTTAAACTTTTTGTAGAGATGGGGTTTTGCTACATAGCCCATGCCGGTCTCCAGCGCCTGGCCTCAAGTAAGCCTCCCACCTCAGCCTCCCGGCTAACTGCGACCACAGGCCCCCACCGCCACGCCCAGCCCTGCCCCCATTTTTAATCATGTTACCAAAGTCACAAAACACTTTAGGAAAAGGGAAGTTTGAAAATGAAAATGCATGGAAGGTCTGGGCACCTCGCCTGGAACGACACATGGGGAGTCCAGGACAAACACTGGAGGTCACAGCAGCAGAGAGCTGCAGAAAGTCTGTGTCTGGGAACGCTTATCAGTCGGCGGGGCATGGGAGGCGCTGGAGAACCACAGGCCACGGAACGTGTGGGCCACGCTCAGGAGTCCGTGCTGGGGCCGCTTCTCATGTGCCCCTCTGGGACCCCAGGCTCGTCCACCCACAGGGATGCCCTGGCTAACTCTCCACAGGCCGTGAGGACAGAGGTGCAGAAGCAGAGGTGGACATGGCAGCAGGCAGGACGTCGGGACGGTTCTCAGAAAAGCATCTCTCTCCAACCGAGAGGAGAGCTTCACACCCACGCACGCCCATGGGGAGGCCCCTCTGAGTGGGATGGATGTCCGGGTTGCTGTTTACGGCCAGTCCATTAGGGGCAGGTGACGGCATTCCAAGGAGGCCTCCCTGCTCGAGGGATAGATAGTGACCCACCATGACGCTTGCTTTACTAAGGGTCTTTCTGGCAACTTTGATGTTCACTTAAAAAAAAAAAATTCCCAGCTAAAAATTGCATGGCTCCTGCCCCTTCCTTCAAATCCTCACGCTGCAGTGAAGACCACGTATCCCCAAGGCAGCCACGGTGGACTAGAAGTCCCCGTCCTCTCTCTCCACAGGTCAGAATATTAAGGGGCCCTGAGAAGGCAACGTCTGAATCTGTTTTATGACATTTCTGAAATCTATTTAAGTGCACCTGGTGGCCGCTCAAATTAAGAGCTACTACTCGTTTGCCCATGAGATCTTATACACCTGATCTCACCCACTCCTCATAAAAGCCCTAGAGTGAAGGTAGTTTTAGTCCCATTTTGCAGGTGCAGAATCTGAGGGTCATGGTGGCTGACCTACCCAGCGTTATACATTTGCTCATTTGTTCTTTCAGTATCTGTTTATGGCGTGCCTCCTAGTGCCACACTTCATTTTGATTCTGAAGGGACAACCGTGAATGTAATAGAAAAAGCCCTACATTCACAGACTTCATACCTGAGTGGGAGACAAAGTCAGCAAGCTAAATGTTTCATATAGAAGATGTGCTAAGTGATCATGTTATTACAGAAGAAAGCAAAGCAAGGGCCGCGCACAGGCATCCACTTTGCAACTTTAAACAGGATAGACAGGGAAGGCCTTACGGAGACAGGCCGTGGGCGAAAGGGAGCTCAAATTCTCGGATGCGTTTCCCACTAAAGAAGGGATCTCGCTGCTACACCCTTAGCCTTGAATCTGCGTCTGGCAGAAATTATGCCGTGAATCGTTGCCGGCCTGGCCACTTGGTGCTGGTCTCTTGGAGCTCTGAGCTGCCATGCAAGGGTTTCACTACTTTGTGGGTGCCACACTGTGAGAGGGAGGCGAGACACAGGGAGACCTGGCCCCTGCGAGGCTGTCGTTTCCACCCTCAAGTCACCCCAGTTGAGGCCCAGACCTCGGGCCCAGCGGAGAGCTGCCCTCTCTGTGATGTCTGATTCCCTGGCCCACAGAATCATAAGCTGTAACAGTGATAAACCCGTGCCGTTTGAGGCCATTGGGAACCGAGGGACAGACCACCACCACAGAAGTGGCTTCTGAGAAATGGCCCGGGGGGGCAGGTACTCTCAGAAAAGCACCCAGGCTGAGGGAGCAGCATTCCAGGCCCGTGGGGTCAACCAGAGGCCGGCGGGGTGGGCAGCACAGGGGAGGGAGCAGGGGATGGTCTGAAGAGAGAGCAGGCGGTGACTCCAGGCCACCTGGATCCTGTGAGAACGCAGACTGCCTGAGAACTTGGACTTCTGCTTCCGGCCAGACTGGGGCCCTGGAAGGTCCACGGGAGGGAGCGCCATGCACTTACATGTATTTAACTACTACTATGCTTCAAGTTGACAGAAGGTCTCCACTACTGAGTCAAGGCAACACACACACTGTCTTGATCTGATGTAAAGCCGTGCAGTGACCACATGCCAGAGCCCGGGCGAGGCCAAGAGCCATGCCCTGCAATGCCGAGCCACGCCTGGTCAGGCCAGAGGCGGACAGTTGTCTGCGACAGCTAACTTCCTAGCTAAGGGTCAGCTTTCCAGGATGTTTGACTGAGGACAAATAAGACGCTGCTTGCGTTAACTACTCATGTTGAGATTGAACAATGAACAATATGTAGAAAAAAAAAGAAACTAGACGAGAAAGCAGGTCCTAGCCTGTGTACAGCCATGTCTGCCACACTGTGAGGCCTCTCTTCAAGACCACACAGCAATCCTCCGTGCCAAGGTCAGTGTTGGCGGGGTGGCCTGGAGAGCCCTGCCTGGGGCCGGGTTTCTTGAAACATTCGCTGACAAGAGACTATTAAACAAAACAAGGCCGGGTGCGGTGGCTCAAGCCTGTCATCCCAGCACTTTGGGAGGCCGAGGTTAGAGGATTGCTTGAGCCCACAGGCTTGAGACCAGCCTGGGCAACATGGTGAGACCTCGTCTCTACAAAAAATTAGCTGGGCATGGTAGTGCATGCCTGTAGTTCCGGCTACTTGGAAGGCTGAGGCGCAAGGATCGCCTGAGTCCAGCAGGTTGAGGCTGCGGTGGCTGTGAGCGTGCCACTGCACTCCAGCCTGGGTGACAGAGTGAGACTCCAACTCAAAAGAAAGAAAACCAAACAAAACCAGCATGGGTGTGTGTGTGCAGGAGGAAGGACCGTGCCACGCAGGCTGGAAAACAGGGCACTTTGTGCCTCCTTCTTAAGAGCCACCGTGCCAACCAGCAGATCCAAGATGCTCAGGTGCTGTGACGCCCTTGGAGACAGCCTGTGGTCCTCGTGCGCCCAGTGACATCGTTCGTGATCTGCCAGGTCAGGACATGTGCTTTTCTCCATGTTGTGAGTTGAGGGTCAATTACCAGTCTCATGCCCACTTGTCTAGTCCATTGCTGGTGCTCTGTGTATGTGAGTGCTGGCTTCTGTTTCCATCCCTATACTCGCTGACCTTAGAACACACCTAGTTTTCTAAGCCTTTGTTTCCTGAATAATAAATAGGTGTGAATATGACTTGCTTTGAACACTGCAGATGACAGGCGAGCGGCTCACACCAGCGAGAGCCTGGCTGGCTGCTGTGCGTGGACCCAGAGTTTCAACCTCCCTCCCGAGCTTTTTTCCAGAGCTCCTTAAGAGGGGCAGTGTGATGAGATGCTGCTCTAAGCTTCTGTTTCAGGAATTGCTGAGTTCCCGGACAGGCACGTGACCTAAAGGGGTTAACCAGATGGAGACAGCTGACGACGGAACAACATTAGCTAAGACCAAGCCGGGCTCGGTGGCTCAGCCTGTAATCCCGCACCTTTGGGAGGCTGAGGTGAGTGGATTGCCTGAGCCCGCGGGTTCGAGACCCGCCTGGGCAGCGAGACCTCATCTCTACAGTAAATCAAAAAATCAGCCGGGTGTGGTAGCACATGCCTGTAATTCCGGCTACTCGGAAGGCTGAGGCGGAAGGATCGCCAGAGCCCAGCGAGTCGAAGCTGCGGTGGCCGGGAGCGGCCACTGCACTCCAGTCTGGGTGACCGAGTGAGACTCCAACTCAAAAATAAATAAATAAATAAATAAAATAATAAAAAAAAATATTAGCTAAGACCTCAGTGACCACCCTTGAAGTTGAGATAGGACAAGGGCGGTTCCCTCGCTTTCTGCAGGAGAGCGCAGTGAGAACGTGAAGGAACACCCGCGGCCCCTGACTCTGTGCGTTACTTTTTCCTTGACCAAGTTACAACAGCAAAGGTTTATTATGGTCTTGCTGATATTACAATGAAAGCTTGTACATATCAAGACAGGAAAAAAGTCACACACACCCAGAACTCGCCAACCAACCTCACTCAGAGTCCCATGGGGAAGGGGGCAGGGCAGAATACACACACACACACACACACACACACACACACACACACACACATATATATGCCACAACAAGATTTCTTTTAGAAAAATCAAACAACCTCTTCTGCCTGGGACATGGCACCCAGCACGGCCCAGACGGTGGCGTGCATTCCCCCTGAAGGCCCGGGTGTGGCTCCGTCTGGGAATTGACAAAGCAGTGGGGCTCGATCCTCTCACCCAAGGAGTTTGTCCCCTCCAGCCTGGACCAGCCATACACAGCATGTGAGATTTAGCAATTGCCTTGACAACTGGGACGACACGCCCGCGGCACCACGCTGGCAGCTTCCTCGGGAGGCATGGGTCTGTGGACACCTTCAGCGCACCCCGTGCGCTCCCCCACTGGTCCCTGTGTGCCTGTGTACCCAGAGCCTTTCCAGTGGCAGCTTCTCTGAGTCTTCCCATTTATCTCTGGGGATCCCTCACTGTCATTATCTCAAGTCCATGATGACCCTGATCGCCATAGGACCAGCCATGGTTCCCAGCTGCAAAACAGCGCCGGAGAGGCCAGCATTCCTGGTGTCAAGAAGCCCTCAGCCGGCCGGTGAGGAGGTGGTGACGGCTAGACAGGAAGGTCACACGAAACTGTGCCTCTGGCTCTCCAGTCGGGCCAGCTTCCCCTCCCAGGCGTCGCGGGTCTCAGGCCGGCCAAGGACCTGGAGGAAGTTGGCTGGGGACATCGTAAAGAAGCAGCACTCTCCTGTGCCGTGTGTGGACACAGTCTTGGAGGAAAATTTAGCAACATGCAATGAGAGCCTTCACTGTGCACGTGCTCTTCAATCCAGCAAGTTATTATTTAAGAGTTTGTCTCAAGAAATGGTCAAATGTTCCATGATGGAAGAAAAAAGGAAACGGCAGAAATGTCAATATGGGTTTGGGTAAATAGTTAGGATACCTCCAAGACTGTCTTTAGCAAACACATGGTGCAGTCTATGTGCTGGGCTACACAGGGGCTACAAGGTTTAATTCATTTAATCTCCATAACAGCCCTATGAGGCACGGCTACTGTGATTTATATTTAACGGTTGAGTAGACGGAGCCACAGGGACTTTATAAATGCTAAAGTCCCCGGGCCACTCGCCGGCCAACCTGACATCGACAGGCGCCTGCACCAGCTGCAGGCCTGGCACCTGGAGGCAGGCCCACCCCGGCGGCCCCACCCCCACTGGTGGTCTCACAACGGGGACACGGTGTTCGGTGAGTACAACGCACCCTCCCCACCCACACACCAACTGCCCGCTCTCCCCGCGCAGGGTGCATTTCCTGGGACATGCGGTGAGTGAGGACACAAAAAGCGGGTCACGGAATAGCTTCAACAGCGTGACCCTGTTTTATTTAAAAGAGGAGAATACATTTATAGAAAGAAAACGTGTGGCCGATCACAGAGATCAAACTGTTAACAGATCGATCATGCTGACAGCAGTGGTCTAGGGCGCCAGGCGCCTCTGAAATTGACTCTGCTCACCTCTCGGTCCCAATCACCGTCACGGAGACCATGCGTTCACCGGCCCTGCCTCGTGAGAGCTGCCCCCAGAGAGCTCCCATGGACCCCGATGCCTCTCGGAGGTGCCCCCCTCCCCCCCCACCTGAGACGCCCCAAGGGCTCTGGCATGGGGTGTTCACCTTTACCACATCAGCCTGACTCGCTTTGCCTGGCCGACGGGCTTTCTGGTGGTCTTTGGAGATTCTCTCAGATCAGGGGACAGGGAAAGACATGGAAGGAGAGAGAAATCTGTGTCGACGGGAGGAAGCTGGGCAAAGCCCACGACGTGGGAGAGGGCAGCCACGTCATCGGGAGGGGAGTGGAGAACCGTGAGGACACATGCTGGCAGCATGAAGTTGGAGATGCTGCCTCCACTCACCGACACTCAGACCCCGTGGCGCCAGGATACGTGTGGATGCCCGTGGGGTCTGGCACACCCAGTGCAGCACAGCCAGGACTGTGTTCATCCTCCCATGCTCGCAACTGGGAGGACTGGGCGGCTGCAGCACCCGAGAGCCCACTGGCCGCGGCTCCTTGTTCTGCCCTGGAAGCTGCAAATGCGCCCACAACTCCCATCGTGAGCAGGGCTGCTTGGACCCAGGACCAGTGGCAAACAAACGGGCCTGACACGGGGTGGGCATGGCAGCGGGCAGAGCACGGGAGGGCGGCTGGAGGTGCTGCTGCGGCTGGGCTGTGCGTGGATGTGGTGCAGAAATCACAGCAGAAGCATCACAGCAGAGTGTGCAGGGACATTCACCCGTGTGTGCGTGTGTGCATGCATGTGTGTGTGCGTACGTGTGCACGTGAGTGTGTGTGCACATGAGTGCGTGTGTGTGAAGGTGTGCGTGTGTGCATGTGAGTGTGTGTGCATGTATGGGGTGTTCACATGGACTCTGCTTGGGTATCGGGAAGCGGGCCATCGCACTTGGCGTACCCTCCATCCCGGAGTGGCAAACCACATGGAGACATGTGCTTAGAGCTGGTCCTGCAAGAAGAACTGGAGCAAACCGGTTCCACCGTCCAAGAGCAGGACGGGCTCCATCCAGAAGGGCTGGCCCCCTCCGGACCCAAGAGTGGCGTTCTCCACACCAACAGCCCGGCTGGCTGCCTTCAGCCTGGCGTGGCTCCGGCAGGGAGGTGGGCAGGCGGCAGTGCCCTTTGCCCGCTTGAAAGGAAACACCAGTCAGCACCACGATTCCTCCCTCTGCTGCCTCAGTGAATGTTTCTTCCAAACGACAGCTTCAGATCACA
This sequence comes from Cephalopachus bancanus, assembly GCA_027257055.1. NCBI lineage: Eukaryota > Metazoa > Chordata > Mammalia > Primates > Tarsiidae > Cephalopachus > Cephalopachus bancanus. The sequence goes on along the minus strand of JAPVLO010000177.1, from coordinate 945,532 downwards.
TCTGCCTACCAAAAGGATAGCTTTGAGCCAGAAAGATTTCCTTGACATTCCCTAAGTACCCTGGCCCAAACACCCACCCTCAGATTGTGCATGTGTGTGTGTTAGGAAAAGCACACCTCGACTGTTTGCATCCAGAATGTCAAGACCTTCCTGAAGAGAGCGGACACGCTCTCATTCTATCTGGAGACAGAATGTCGGACACCCTCTCATTCCATCTGGAGACCAGGCTTTCAACACCCTCTCATTCCGTCTGGAGACCAGACATCCAACACCCTCTCGCTCCTTCCTCTGGAGACCGGGCATCCGACACCCTCTTATTCTACCTGGACACCAAGCGTCTGACACCCTCTCATTTTATCTGGAGACCAGACATCCGACACCCTCTTGCTCCTTCTTCTGGAAACCAGGCATCTGACACCATCTCATTCTGCTTGGAGACCAGGTGTCCAACACCCTCTCATTCCATCTGGAGACTAGGCGTCCAACACTCTTTCATTTTTATCTGAAGACCAGGCATCCAACACCCTCTCATTCCATCTGGAGACCTGGCATCTGACACCTTCTTATTCTGTCTGGAGACCTGGTGTCTGATGCCCTCTCATTCTGTCTGCAGATCAAACGTTCGACACCCTCTCATTCCATCTGGAGACCAAGCATCTGACATCCTCTCATTCTGTCTAGAGACCAAGCCTCCGACACCCTCTCATTCCATCAGGAGACCAAGTCTGACACCCTCTCATTCTATCTAAAAACCAGGCATCCAACACCCTCTCATTCCATCTGGACACCAAGTGTCCAACAACTTCTTGTTCTATCTGGGGACCCAGTCCCTGACACCCTCTCACTCTATCTGGACATCAAGTATTCAACAGGCTCTCATTCTATCTGGAGACCAAATGTTTGACAAGCTCTCATTCTGTCTGGAGATTGAGCGTCCAACACCTTCTCATTCCCTCTGAAGACCAGGCCCCTGACACCCTTTCATTTAATCCGGAGACCAAGTGTCTGACATCCTCTCATTCTGTCTGGAGACCAGGCATCCAACACCCTCTCATTCCATTTGGAGACCAAGTGTCAGATACCCTCTCATTCTGTCTGGAGACCAAATGGCCAACATCCTCTCATTCTATCTGGCCACTAAGTGTCCGGCACCCTCTCGTTCTATCTGGGGACCCAGTCCCTGACACCCTCTCATTCTATCAGGTCACTAAGCATTCCACGGGCTCTCATTCTATCTGGAGACCAAGCCTCCAACAAGCTCTCTTTCTATCTGGACACCAGATATCTGTCACTCTCTCATTCTGTTTGGAGACTGGGCATCCAGCAGCCTCTTATTCTGTCTGGAGACGGAGCTTCCGACACCCTCTCATTCAGTCTGGAGACCAACCATCTGACACCTTCTCGTTTTGTCTGAAGACTGAGTGTCTGACATTCTCGTATTTTTTCCGGAGGCCAGGAGACTGTCCAGGTCTCAGGCTTTTCTGGGGTCTTGCCACTGCATTTTTCCAAGCAGTGCAGAGAAGAGAAGCCTAGAGGGAAAACGAGGTGGTTCGATGAAGCCACTGGCTTGGGAATCTGGGGTCCAAATGCCATTGGAAGAGGGGCCTGGGACCTTCTCTTATGCTTGGGCTTGAAGACTTTTGATGCATTGGAAGCTCCTGTCCTCTCTTGCTCACACATTCCTGCAGAAAACCAAGAACTGGTCCGCAGCAGTGTTTGCAGGACTCGTTCCAGAATGGGTCCACATTTCGGCGGCTTGTGCAGGTCCCCTAGGACACCAGGAAGAAAGGCCCTGCAGAGCCCAGGGGTTCCCATTCTTGTGCTGAGAGGGGAGGGGGCCGTGAGGACAGACCACGAGGCAGCGATGCAGGACACTGCAGAGACCTGGAAGCGTCCTCTCAGAAATGGAACCCCAGAGTGACTCCACTGTGGGACGGAAATGGAATCAGAATCCTTGGGCAAATGGCTTTCTTCTCCACCCAGTGCTGATCTGGCATCAAATAGAGGCTCGATTTTAAGACACTGAGGCGCGTAGAGGACCTTGGACTGGCTGGAGTTTGGCTAACACTGTGCAGAGTTGCTTGAGCCAGAAGGGTTTAGAGGGACGAGCGCTGCACAACCTCCCCGCAGACCGGATGAGAAGGGCTCCCTGATCAGCTCCCAAAAGACCTGGGGGAAATGGAAATACGTTCCTTCTGCTGTCACAGATGATTTTACCTCCCTCTAATCCCCTGCACCATGAATCCAATGCCCCACTTTTCTGCAGAGCAGCCAGAGTGAACACGAACCCCAAACGAGGCCTGGGAAGAGACAGACCCAGATGAGCCCACAGTTCAGAGGAAGGCTGCCTCCTGCCCTCTCAGAGTGGTTTGTTTGTTCAAGGAAAATCCTAAGTGCTTGGCCTCTTGCACATGCTAGTAGAAGATGTTCTGAGTGTCCCATAGCCCTGAGGACCAGGCAGAACAAGGCATTGTCCTGAGTGATGTTATCATTGCAGGAGGATATAGATTTCTGTCAAACGTCCACAAGCCTGGATCCCACCCAAGCTTGGGTTCGTCTGCCGGTGCGTTCTCTTGCCCATGGGAATTCCAGGGCTGTGGGTTGGGTTCCCTGGTGCCAGGCGAGATGCCTATTTCCCTTGATGAGCCTCTCTGGAATGTACGTCTTCAGGGCATGCTCAGGCACGGTGTGGGGTTCAAAGGCAGCCTGCTACACAAGCAACCGCAGGGGAACATGGCTGCTTGCTTCCCTGAGGGCTGTGGGAAGACGCGAAGGAAGCCCAGGTGCCGGGCCTCTTTCCCTGACAAACCGTGAGACGTGGCCGTCGGCAAAGGAGGGCGCACGCTTGCGGGAAGATGCCGCTGTGCCGTGCCTAACGGTCCCTCTGGCTGGTCTGCTCTGACAAGGAGGGACCTGAGCCTTCTCTCGTAAGTTAGCAAGGAGCTTCGGTGTGCATTTTGAAGCCCAGAGGGAAATGACTCCCTGAGACGAGACCCCAGGCCACGGCGGGGATAAAGTCCCTGTAAGCAAGTGGCCTGGGGCAGCTAAGAGAGAGCCCAGGGCAGCCACGACGGCCGGCCCAGAAGCCTCCGCCTCCAGCCTATCTCGCTTCCTCCTCTCTTCTTTCCTGAAGGCCAGTCTTGCTGGTCCTAGAACTTACACAGCAGCTACGAATGGAGAAAAGAGCGTCCCCCCTCCTGGATTTTGGGCTAAACCGTGGATAATTATTCGTCTGCCCTGCCTTTGAAGTAGCCCCCTGTGAAAGTCAAACAACTAGAATTGCATAAGGCGAAGTGTGTGCTTTCCTCTCGCCTACACTCCTTGCCCAGCAGGACCAAAGTCAAGCTTCCGTTTGTCCCGAGTTGAGCTGCTCTGGGTGCAGGCCCCCACGCTCCTGGCGAGTGTACCCCACCTGGGACGCGACTGCCTCGGAGACAAAGCCGGGACCTCAGTCTTTCGTGACCGCTCCGTTTCCACACGCCCGGGCCACGTTTGCATCTTTCCACAGTCCAGAATGCATTCTGCGCTCCGGCTCCCCAGAGGGTCTCCAGGCCATGGTGGACTCTCTGTGCTCGCAGGCTGCATGGGCGGGAGGACGGCGGGGCCTTTCCCTGTGCCCTGAAGCTGGATGTGCATGCAGAAGTCAAGCACCCCCTCTTTTAAAGCGTCAACGAGGGACTGACACCCGCTCCGAGGAGACAGCCACACCCCCACCCGTCACCGTGTCCAGGGAGAGCTTACGACTGGAGGGGGAGGGACGCAAGGCCCCCAGCGGCCCTTCCCAGCTGGTGGGTGTGGCGACAGCCCCCTCTCAAAGGCACCTGGAGCTTCCCTGTGCCGCAATCACGCAGGTGGTGGAGCTGCGGAGAGCTCTCGGCCAAGACGGGGGGCTGGCAAGAAGCGGCCCGGCTCAGGATGCCTGGAGCCTGCTGGTGTTTCTCTGGTGCCTGTTGGCACAGTAAAAGGGATGGGGCCCTAAAGGGTCGCTCCCGGGCGTCGAAGGCGCCCACCGCTGGACCCAGAGGGTGGCATGGGCAGGCAACTCTGCTGGGTGAGGCTGTGGTCCCGGGGCAGGCAGCGTTGAGCGGCTCCTCGTGCATCCCACGCTCGCGGTCTGACGCCCGGAGGGAGCCCCAGAGACCCTGAGACGGACACGCTTCTGGAGGCCAGCTGGCGTCGCTCCCGAGGGCAGGTCCTTGCCCATTGCCTCAGCCGCCTGCCCCTCGGGCCTGCAGGCCACCTCCGCGGGACCTGCTCACGCTGCGTTCTTGTCACCAGAGGTTCTCCTCTGGGGACGCCTCCCTGGCCGCCCTCCCCTGTGACGGGTCAAGACGCGGACCCCTGTGTATGAATGGCGGATAACCTCACGCCACTCAAAAGCCACATGCTGGGGTTGTCTGCCTGAAAACTCCCAGAGATCGCCTGTCTTTTCAGAAGGTGGATATCTCACTTGACTGACCAAACAAGAACATGTGAAAATCGGTTTATAAAAGAAGTGGCTACAAGCAATGTCTGATGACCACCACAGTCTTCACCTCGATGTAATTCCTTATTCATACGTGCTCATTCGCTGAATTTTGCCCCTCTGCATTGAGCTCTGTGAAAACAAGCAGCACGTGTGACTCCTTCAAAGGGGCATTCTTGGTGTCTGGTAGAGTCTGCCACACAACAGATGCTCAGAAAATGGATGTTGTGGAACAGGCAGAGCCTTAGAACATCAGGAACGAGCATGTGCACAGTGCTTTGTGTTTTGTGTTTTGTTTGTTTGTTTAATGCTTTGGTCCTGAGACCATACCAATTCACAGTCTGTGTTCTGAGTAGGCTGATACCATCTGGGAAGGGCGTTGTGAGCTCTGGGCACCATGCCAGATTCCAGCTACACGGTTAGAGGTTGGTACCAGCGTTCACTGTTTCTCCCAGCACACACCTGCACAAACGCAATCATTCTTGTCCGCGGGTTTACACGGAATGCAGCTGATTTTTGCAGGGTTTTGGCCCGCTGCTGAGCTGTCACCAGCACGGCTCAGCGCCTGCAAGCAGAGGGCCAGCAGCCAACCGCGTGGCTGCGACGTCCCAGGAGGCTTAGCAATCTCTCACCCCAGAGCGGGAGCTGGACCCCTGCAGGCGGAACAGTGAAAGGGGGGACTGACCACCCTCACTGCAATGGAGAGGAGGGCCTGGCAAGGAAAGAGGGTGCCCGCCCGCACCTGCACCGCGCCCAGAAGGCATCGGCACGCATCAGGCACTCCACGCATGTGTGCTGGAAACAGGTGGAGCGCATGTCATCACAGGTGTTCATTGTTGTTGACGAGGAACCCCAGCGCGAGTCTCAGGGGCGCTGCTGTGCTGACCGTGGCCGCGGATCTTCCAGACGCCGCATGTGAGAGGGTATCTGCATGGGGGTTCCAGACAGTGTCAGCACTCTGGACGTGTTTCTCCTCCAGTGGGCATGTGGAAGCAACAAATGGACGCAGCCACGATTTCCCATGGAAACGTAAGGGCTCGATGTGAAGCCGCCAGCGCCTTCTACTTGGATGGGTGACACGCAGATAGGCTGGTAACACTGGTCCACTGAAAGGAAGGAGTGGAGGGGAGATTGCCTGTCTGCCCCGACCTCACCACCTGTGACTTACGGCTGTCTGTGTTCCTCTGGAGAGCCTGGGGCTTGCAGGCGAGTGGCAGCCATGCAGGGGAAAGCCTGGGCCCAGAGCTGCCCCGCGACCCCGTGCCTGAGGCACCCCAGGCCCAGAGCAACCTGCAGGCGCCAACAGTCACGCCAGGGACACCTTCCCAAAGAGCTGGCACGTGGAGGGTGACCTAACCTCTGTAGAATGCGCTGACCCTTCTGGACCGAACTGACTCTCAGGGAAGGGCTAGAGTCAGCGCCCCTTCTCCTGTGTGTGTTAGACGAAGCATTCTGGGCTCTTTCCCCACACCTTTCCAACGGTGAACTGTCACTTACCTGGATGGGGCAACAGATGTTACCTACGCTTATGTAGGCACCACGTTCCAGACAGTCGCAGGCGACCCACCGTTCAAGGGGTCCCATAGGCAAACCGGAGTCATGACCCAGGGGCTGTCTCCGTGCCAGCCTTCCGTTTCCGTCCCTCGCTCCCCTCTCCGGTCCTCCTCTTCCCTGTCCTCTCCCTCACTCCGTTTTGTGTCCGTCCCCCCTTCCTGTCCCTCGCTTCTCTGTCCCGCCCTCTCTTCCACTGTCCGCCCCTCGCTTCCCTCCTGCCCAGGCTTCTTTTCCCCACCTGGCTGGGCTGGGGTCCCTTCAAGCCTGCTCTTGCTCTGGAGGCCGCCCGGTTCGTGACGGCTCTTGGCTCCGTGAAACTCTCTTGAACGACACTGCCTAGCGTTTTTGCTGTAGGTGTCTAGTACATGTCAGCCACGTAGGGCAGCACAGACTCCAGTGTAGGCCAAACCCCTTTCCCCTCAGTTTGGAACCTCATGGCCTGCCCAGTGGGGCACTGTACCAGAGAGCCGGTCCCAGCTGTTGTGCCAGCATTTCCATCTCTTAGCCAGAAGTGTAGGGAATTTCAGGGAAGAGTCTAGCTGCCCTCAGTGAGGACATGCCTGTAATTTCTTAATAAGTGCATTAATTTATGTTTGCTTTTAATGATAAACCAATACATGATTATTAATAAAGATCTGAATAAGAATGAAATATAAAGCCCAACACCAATTGCCTGTGATCCAATCACACACACAGCCAGTGTAGAATTTGATGTCTTTCATTTCATTTATTTTGTAAAATCACCTATCCAAAAAGTCTTCTTTGGTTCTTAGTTTTTAAAATTTGTAAAATCTGGCATCCTGTTTTCTACCCTCTGTAGACATTTTAATTTGTGATGGAAACTTTTCTCAAATATTTTGAAGGCTTAAATGATGTACTACTGGGGGGGCTTAACACACTTACCTAACCTCTTTCTGCTGCTGGACACTCTTGGTGCTTTCCGAATGTCTGCTCTTTTAAAATGACCGGATGATGTACACCTTTGTGTCCAACATTTACACAATATTTTGGAATTATTCCATTACGAATGGTTTTCTGAGGGGGAACTATGGGCTCATGCACACACACGTGTGACCAAGCCACTTTCCAAATAGTCACACGGTAAGCGTGTTCATACCTCAATGTGCAGAACGTGGGGTCTAAAGTGCTCAGCCTCCTGCAGTTGCACAGAAAGAGAAAACTGTTTCCTAAGCATGAACCAGCGGAACCACACTGGATAGTCCGTATCCAAATGTGTGTTCAGAAGTGTGCTTATCTTTCAAGCACTATCTCTGAGATGCCGGGGAGAGGTGGGGCAAGAAGGAGAATAAGAGAACTTCTTAAAAAGAGATTGAAGCCCAGAAACAAATGACCCTAAACACAGTGGCTTACATGGACTATTTCTTGAACTTTTTCAGTGAAAATAAAATAAAGAATATTGGTAGACCCTCCAACACAAGGTCAGGGTGACTTTACATTTTTAACTTGGGAAACAGTTCTGATTTTATATAAACTGTATAACTAAATGTGATTAAAAAAACATGAATAAGAGTTGTCCTATAAATCAGAAAATTGAATGACACATTGTCTTTCAGGACAAGTCTTTTGACTTGTTCTATCTGGAAGCTGAACACAGTGTATCAACTTAACATCAGAACATGTGGTCTGACAAGTGATCACAGCTACACTGAGCACACACCAGGTGAAGATCACCCACTTGCTGGTTGGATTTGCCTTAAAACCGTGGGCTGCCTTTCAGTTTTGTTTCTGTAGACAAAACTGAGGTTGGAACAGGGCTGGACTTAGCACATTGGTAACTTGAATCCATTGTTTCAAAGTGGCTTCATTAGAGTTTGGATGGCAGGAGATCTTTACAAGAAAGAGGTAGTTGATTTTCATGCACAAAGACACAACCCCTTATTTGATCTTCCAGCCAATTCAAAGCCTTACAAGGGAGATGATCCCTACAAATATCTTTTTCAAGCATCTTGCTGATTTTTTAAAATCTTGTGTTGATCTTCACAACAGTCTTGGTAGGTCGGTTTTGCTTTCCTTGTTGTCCAGGTAAGGAAGCTGAGGCTCAGGACCCCCAGAGCCCCGACCACCCATCTAATGGCCATCTCCCCTCTTTCTCGCCCACAGAGCTCGAGCTCACCCAGTGGGCGGGGTCCTCACAGAAGGTGGGCTCCCACCCCGAGGTGAGCTCTAGCTGTTCAAACCCCACGTGGTCATCTCTTTCTCGTTTTCCAGGTTTTGCTGGCAGCTTTCAGAGTTGCCAAAAATTTAGAAATGTCCCAGCTGGATCACAAGGAGAGTTCTGGGCTGTCCACCCTCCTGACCTGTGAGAAGAAGGGTCAATCCATCATCTCAGGCTTCAGAGCTCAAAGACACGGGAAACGACACAAGGTCACGGCCTCTGCATTTGGGAGAAGACCAGAGGGTGCTGGCCGGAGAAGCCTTGGAGGGCCAAGCCCATCATGGAGACAGGTGTGCAACCAATGAGCCCGTTTCAACAGATCATGGGCTTCCTACGTCCTCGCACACACGCGTGACCCAAAGTGGGTCCCGGCGACGCACACATTCCAGCTTGGGCCTAGGTGTCCTCCTGGCCCCAAACCCTTTTCCATGCTTGTGTCTCCTCTCCTCCTGCTCGCCGGGAGCCCCTCCTGGCCTGTCACGGGCTCGCTCCAGCTTCCCAGGCACCCTCAAGCCCGTGAGGCAGCTTGCTCGGCTGGTGGTGGCAGACGGCCTCTTGTGGCACTTGCTGTGGACCCAAGGCCACGTCCCTCTCCAGTCCGAAGGCCACGTCCCTCTCCGGTCCGACTGCCTCCCTTCTCACGGGTCGGGAGGCCAAGGCCAAAGGGCCTGGGGAACTGTCTCGGGGACTCACTGCCGGCGAGCAGGAGAGCCTAACCCCTGCCCTTGTTCTTCTCCCTGACTGAGGGTCTGCCAAAGCCCCGCTGGAGGCGTGGAGAAGCCACCACCTGCACAGAGCGCAGGAGGCGAGGGCACCACCCCAGTTTCCCCTCACCGCCACAGAGGAGAGGGTGCGGCAGGGACTTTATCTCCGACAAAGCCATTCCAGTCAGCTCTCCCTGATGCACAGGGGCCAAGTGAGCGGGGGTGCTGGGGACAAAGCCAGTGGGAACTTGGAGAGCACCGAGCAGAAGCACTCGGCCTGGACTAGGGCAGTCAGTGTCGGCAAGCCAGCATTTTCACACAGGCCATGGTCGGCGGGCCTGCCTCGCCCAACACTGCGTCTGGCTGGACAGTGCCTTTTGCTCGCCAGGGAGAAGGGCCCCCCTCCCCGCCCTCCACCCGCTCCACCAAGGGCCAGGGCGACCTAGCAGACACGGGGAGGCCCCTGAAGCACGCGTGTGCGGCTGAGCTGAGGGGCGGAGGGCGAGGCCCCGAGCTCACCCCGGCCGCGGCTCCTGCACCCACGTGGCCCGGGAGGCCAGCGCTGGTCGAGTCTGCGTGTTCCAGCTGGTGATGCCCCCCACTGTGCTCAGAGCCCCAGCCGCTGCGCCATCCACCGGCAGGCTCAGCCTCGAACAAGGCTCAGTCTAGGTCACACCCCATCCCCGCCCTGGTGGGGTTCGTCGACTGGGAAGGTGGCTGGAGTGCGGAGGTGATGGCGGGGGCTGTGCGTCCTTCCCCTGCACAACGTGCGTCCTGGAGCCTGGCCTCTCCATCGTCCTCACGAAGCAGCAAGAGCCTTCAACACACCCTGTCCCGAGGCAGGCCCCACTGCGGAAACGCACGCAGAGGGAACAGAGGTGTGCGCAGCTTCGGGGTTTTAAGTGGATTTCCAACCAGAGAAAGCAGGCTTTCAGGAATTTTTTTTAAGTTTCAAGAACCCAGAAAATTCAAATGACAAAGGAAAGCTGGTGATCAGTAGCAGAATTCAGGAGGAACCGCTGAAGAGCAGGATTACCCCACCTGGGGGTGGACAAGGTGGAGGGTGGAGGCGCCGGAGAGAATCCCGAGGGACCCCGAGACCAGGCTCACCCAGGGAGGGCTGTGCACCAGGCAGGGGGCCCCGCCCTGGATGGGGGCATCTCATCCCAGCAGCCACGGAGGCGCCATTTAGACCCCAAGACTCCGTGACCCCCGACCTACACATAACTGACAACGCCGTCACCACTCTGGAGAATCAAGCCCCTGCAGACAGAGTGGGCCTTAGGAGCGTGTGGGTGGGGAGGGTGTGGGCTGGGAGCACCCAGTGCCTGCTCCAGGCTGCGGCCGGCGGACCGCACGGAGAGCCCGCGGGCCTGCGGTGAGCCTCTGCCCTCTGCTGCAACCGCCCTTGGTGAGAGTGTATGGAGGGGCTCGCAGCTCTGCCTTCAGGAAGCGCACTCACACCCACCCCATGGGGTTCGGACCCAGCCGTCCCACCCCATCTCCCACAGGCCTGAGCTGTGCCCTCGGCCACCGGCCTGCCACCTTCCCTACCGTCTGCTCAGACCCTGTCTTGGACTTGCTCCTGTCCTTGGGTGGGAGTCTGACCCTGACCCAGCATCAGGCCTGTTCTCTGAACCATGGAGAAGTCTCCCTGCCTCCTGGGGCTCAGCACACCACCCACCTCAAGCCGGGGCCATGCCCAAGGCCAGAGTTGGCCTGCCATGCTCTGGGATGTGCTCCGGCCCCTCCTGCCGAGACCCCCACCTGGGCGTGCAGGTCCAGCCTGGGGCTTGGGAGAAGCAGCCTGTACTGGACAGAGGATGGTTTGGAGTAAGGGGCACAGCCCGGTCTGGCAGTTACTCATGGTGTGGCACTGGGCCATGGGGCAGGGCACAAAACCTCCTCGGACCTCCGGGTCCTCGTGGGCAGTGGAAATGACGCGCATCCCCACCGTAGGGGCAGCTCCTGGCATGGAGTCAGGGCTCAGAAGCAAAGCTCCCTCCTCCCCACTCACAGCCCATGTCCCCGTGCGAGCTCTGCCAATGGTGCAGACCAGAGCACGCTTCTTGTGTGGCATGCCAGGCAGAGAGCACGCAGGACAGCTCCCAGAGGCCGGACTGTGACGGCAGGGCACACACTCTCCCTGCCACATCGTCCCCCTCAGGAGCCAGGGCCCAGCCAGGGCATGGGCGGGCAGGTGACGGGGCAGGAGGGTCCCCAGACCGGAGCCCAGCAAGGAGCTGGCCCCACCCGCACGTGCACGGGCGGAGTGTGAGGACAGGACATGGAGGCACAGCTGAGGTCACCGCGGCGGGAGGCCGGGGTCTGGGAAGCAGGGTGGGCCGCGCATCTTGGCTGTGGCAAAAGTCGGTTTGCTCCAGGCTCTTCTCCAAGTTCCGCTGGCGCGCCTGCTGGACGCTCTTCCGAGGTGGGAGGGGGCGGACCAAATCCCCGAATCCATGCACGCCGGCCTGAAGTGGAACTGGTCTGACTGTGGTCCCGCTCCTGCCAAGGGCTTGGATGGTCTCTGAGCGAGCAGCAAAGGCAGGGAACGGTCCGGCGTTTCACACGAGCGGGCCAGCTGACTGGAAGCAAGTCGTTCCCAGGAACCAGCGTGCTGGAAGAGCAGGACTGTCGCAAGAGACTCTTCTGCCCCGCCTCCTGGAAGGGCGATGGTGACGCAGATCTGACCCCAACCTGTGTTTACCGGGATTAGTGCCTCAAACTTTACCCCACTCACTTGAATATCCAAGATGAAGGCACCAGGAATGAACACGTAACCAACAAATCAGAAATATGCAAAGGCTGCTCAGAATCACTGCACAACAGAGTGGTGCAGTGTCCTTCCCAATAAAAGACTGAAAGTGACTAAACACTAAGGTTTGCAGCTGAGACCCGTAGAGGAGTCCAGACTCAGGGGAATGGAGTCAAAGAAAACACCTTGCTAGGGCAGGCACATGATGGAAACCCATGGCCCGTTCTCCTCGCTCAATGATTTCCCTCTGGGTCTGGGTTTATATGCCAAGTGAGACCCTTGCAAGCTTTGGGGTTTCTTTTGCCTAAAGCTTCGGCCCTTGCTGACACTAGGTGCGTGGTGTCACCCTCGAGCCTCACCTTCACGTGTGGGGCACGCACAGACCTCAGTACCCATGCCCTGCAGTGGGGAACTTCTTGACAGAGACCAGTGTTTGTGATCACCACCTCCGAGCATCTACTGATGATCTAGTCTCAGAGCGGGTGCTCAGGAGTTAGGTGATAAATGACTGAGTGAGCGAGGATACGAAATAAACGGGAAGGGAGTGCTTTGAAACGTCTACATGTACGTGAAAAGGACCACTCTCTGCATGTTTTTGCCACTCTCTCCTTCCATTGAGTACGCTCGTAAGCATCTTCAAAGCCCCAGGGACTTCAAACCCAGGAGGTCAAACTTTGCAGTAGGCAAAGATAGTAGTTGGTGCGGTGGCTCAAGCCTGTCATCCCAACATTTTTGGGAGGCTGAGGTGAGAGGATTGCCTGTATCCAGGGGTTCAAGACCAGCCTGGAAACTTGGCGATATCTCGTCTCTACCATCAACCAAAAAATAAGCTGAGCATGGTGGCACGTGCCGGTCGCTCCAGCTACTTGGGAGGCTGAAGCAGAAGGATCGCCTGAGCCCAGCAAGTCGAGTGGCTGTGAGTGTGCCTCTGCACTCCAGCCTGGGCGACAGAGTGAGACTTCGACTCCCAATCAGGTCAGTTCTGAAAGCGACAGCTTCTAAAATGCATAATAAAAATATCTCAGTGAGCCGGGCTCGGTGGCTCAGCCTGTAATCCCGCGCCTTTGGGAGGCTGAGGTGAGTGGATTGCCTGAGCCCGCGGGTTCGAGACCCGCCAGGGCAACTTGGCGAGACTTCATCTCTACAATAAATAAAAAATTAGCCGGGTATGGTAGTGCGTGCCTGTAGTTCCGGCTGCTTGGAAGGCTGAAGCGGAAGGATCGCCGGAGCCCAGGAGGTCGAGGCTGTGGTGGCCGGGAGCAGCCACTGCACTCCAGTCTGGGTGACAGAGTGAGACTCCAACTCAAAAAAAAAAAAAAATCTCAGTGAAGAGACATCCAATACAAAAGATTTTCATACGCTATTAATGTCTTACTTCTATTCAAACAGATTTAATGTTCGCTAATAGGTCATATTTGACAAATACTTTACAATTATGTTGAAGAGTTTAATAATTTAATCCATACTCTCACACATGCACTGCACTTTGGCTACATCTGAATAAATGCAGTTTAGTCTATCTCATCAAGTTAAAATACACACACACACACACACACACACACACACACACACACACACAATACAGTCCATTGTTCCCGGTTAATTTGGAAACACGGATGCTATTTCAAAGTGACCGTACACCGTTTCCGGCATTCGGCACCTTGCTTTTAAAGGTCCTGCTAGAGATTATAACACAAGGCGAAAAAGACAGCAGCTCAGGGCAGGGACCCGGGTCCCCTCGGCCGGGAATGTGGGAGGGAACCTGCTTGGCAGGCTCAGAAAGCAGTATTTTCTGCTCTTGGAACTTCATGCCCTGCTCGAGTAGGAAAGAAGAAACCGGTAGACCTGTCTCTCAGGGAAGCGAGCCCCCACGTGCTGAGGACATGTCGCCCCCCGGGTTGAGGCTCTGGCATCGATTGACCTGTGCTGCGTGACCTTAGATGAACAGGCGGGCGTGAGCCAATGCCACCTCCGAGAGGGATGCCGTCATCGCCGTCGGGGAGACCGTCTGCGTACCACAGTCTAGGCCCCCGGCCATGGGAGAAAGCCCTACGATGTTTGGCTCCAGCTGTCACCAGCAAAGGTGCCCACACGGAGGAGAAGGAGAAGTGCTCACCAAGGCTGATAAAGACGAAAACGGCAACTGCAGCCCTGGGGAGCAGGCTGCAGCCCCTGACCCCTTTGATCAAGTCTGGCGCTCTGCTGGGGAACGCAGGTGCTGACTTTGCTGTGTACCTCCTGTCTAGCCTGGAGCCGCCCCAGGAGGGAGCTGGGAGTGGACAGCGGGCGGTCTGTCTGGCCAGCCCCGCCTGAGGGCTGTGTTCAGGACCTACACATTTTGGGGGGAGCCTTCCCAGCTTCCCTGGATGGTCGGAGCAGGCGGGAGACCTGGCTTCTGCCGCTCAGATGGCGACGGGGGCTGGGTTTCGACTTGGACTAAAGCAGAGCTCCCTTTTCTCTGAGGTGGTGGCAGTGGCAGCTGTCACAAAATGGAATGCACAGCACAGAGCTGGCGACGGTGTGAGCCATTGGGTCCAGCGACCGAGTTCCTTCTGGGGCCGTGCCTGTAGCCTGTTGCCCCAGTCACTGTGTGCCTCCAGCCTGGGGCTCCGGCTCGCCATTTCCTCCGAAGGCCCCGACATCCTCTCGATCGGTTCCCCGTGTGTTTTGGGCAGAGCCAGCCCCGTCTGGCCTCCTCCTCGGCGCTCTCGCCTCGTGCTGGGGGCCAGGAGCTGGGGTGGGAGGAGCGCCGGGACTGGAGCACAAGGATGTCCCCTCTGTGTCCGCACACCCCCCGGGCCTCGGGCACGGGACAGATGGCCGAGTCGAGGACTGCCTGCCCACGGACAGGTGCCAGGACCACGGGACTCACCCTCCATTCAGGTGGGCCGGGACCAGCCACTCCCGCCCACTCAGCTGAAGCATGGCTAGAAGTTCTGATGTTGCAGGCAGGTCACCCGACCTTCTCGGAGATGGTTTGCTCAGCAAATTCGCAATTTTTTTTAAGACTTTCAACTTGAGTTGGTGCTGGCACTTCAGGGAAAATAGTACATATTTAATCCATAAATTTGTAGACTCTCAGGGTGGGAGCATTCTCAAAAGTGAGTGGCCCACCCACCCACTAAGTCTCTGACCGGGGAGCCTTCTGGCACTTTCCACGCTGGGACATGTCCCTTCCCGTGCCACGGGTGCCCATGCTGGAGGTCTCTGGTTGTCACACAGTTTTCCTCTTAGTAAATCAGCAGGGGTGTCCAGCTGACTCCTTCTCATGGGTTCCTGCATGGCTACAGAAGATAGGGCGATCACTAGTTTAGCTAGTTTTTCACACGGCAGCTTTGACGGACCTGTGTGTGTGTCAGTTGCCCGCCTCTGGCTCTGCGGAAGCTGTGGGGACAGCCACCCCGCCGCCGTGTCTCTGCCCCCCGGTCTTGGGCCTTTCTCTGATGCTTTGGAGTCTGTGCAGAAGGCAGCCTGCAGGTGCGGTGCTCCATCACGCCTGGGGGAGCCCTGCACCCGCCGGTCTCTGTCCCGGCCTCCCGTCCGCACAGCACCCTGGACAGTCCCAGCGGGCCTAGCCCAGCTGCTCAGTGACAGCTGGTTCCTGTCCTCTCCCATCTCCTTCTCCCGTTTATTCTCTCCTGCTTTCTGGCCTCACCTCGCAGATAAAAGGCCCACATTCTCAACTCTGCCTTAGGCCCTGTCTTGGGGAGAACCAAAACGAAGACAGAGTCAGTTACTGACCCACCTGGTGCGGGGTCAAAATGGTGGAAACGTTGTAACGATCCATGGCCACCCGCCCGCCACTGCCCTTGGCAGCTTCACGAGACGATGGTGGAGCGAGCTCAGGCCTGCGCTGACACCCCAGTGGCTCCTCTCACCCACGTCTGTGGTCAAGACGTGGAAGTTTCTGGAGCCTCGGTGTCCCCGTGTGTGAGATGGGATATAAGAACCTCGCCCCGAGGCTTCTTGTGAGGATCAGAGAGCAGACCTAAAGGATCCCGTGCGGTCCTGCTCCACAACTGTGGCGCCTTTGCTTGTGTGATTTCACCTTCTGAGAAGTAAGTGCTCCCATTTCGTGGGCGAGTAAACTCAAGCCCCACCCCCGGCCGCTCCCTTCCAGCTACACTGATCTCTTTGCTGCTGTCAAACCCTCCCATCGTCCCGCCTGGAAGCCTGGAGTTCCCAGCACCCCAGCGCTTCCCCCCGACGCCAGCTGGACCGACTGCCTGGCCTCCGTCACGCCTCTGTGCATTTTCACCACTGCCGGGAGACCTCCCCCAAAGCCCCGGCCACTGCAGTCCCGGGCAGGTCCCCGATCTCCAGAGCTGCTGTTTCCTCTTTCCTTCTTTCTTTTTTTGGCTTGCTGCTTCTCTCCTTCTGACTGACCGCATATTTTAAAAATGCCTCTTTCGAAGTTTTTTCAGACTGTGTTCTGACTTCCAGTTCTTTGGTGAGACGCTGGCAGCTTCGTGTGTTTGTGACCTCTGCCGGCTGCCTCTCCTGTGGATGGAGGTGCCTTCCTGAGTGGTTTCGTTGTCGCTGTGAGCTCACCATCAGCGGGACTTGTGCTCCCGTGGGTCTGAGTGCTCTGGGCTGGGGGTCGCCCCTCCTGCGGGGGTCTTGTGCTTGCCTCTGCCCGGGCCTTGAAAGAGCCATGTGCTCTAGACCAGTTCTATGCTTTGACTTCTCAATTTGGTCTTTTGAAGGTGGGGTAAACCAGGACTGTTGACAGCCTCAGGGGACTCCGGTTCTGCGCAGGACTTTGGGTCGGCGACCAGCTTCCCCGAGGCTCCGCCAGGGTCCTTCTCCTTTCTGTAATCGGGTTGCTCCTGCAACAATGCAGCAGCTTAGTGGCCTACCCGAGGCCTCCTCTCCCGTAAGAGCACCTGCCCTCTGGGCCCGAGGGTTGGCAGTCTGGCCTGAAACTGCTCCCCAACATTCTGACCTGGTCCTCTTCTTCATTCCTGGAGGTGCCATGCCCTACTTCCAAGTCAGTTTCGTGTTTGTGTGGGTGCTGTATTTCATGGAGCACTTCTCTGTGCTTGGAGGACAGAGTTCTTTCGGCATCGGATCAGTTGCCAGAGTAACCGGAGGTCTCTAAGTGCTTTCCGTTTGTAATCCCTTATCAGAAAGGAAATGTCCTTGAGACAATATGCAGGTTCATACAGATGCCTGTAAGAACCGAGGCTGATATTGCAATGGGCGTTGGTAGAGAACTTACTGTGTGACAGCTAACATATTGGGGCCTCCATATCACCCTTTCTGATGCAATCATCCATATGGCTCCATGAGATCACGGCCCTCGTGCCTGTTTTTGAGAAGAAGGGCTACAGAGAGTAGCTTTCCAAGGCCCCACAGCTGGTTAGTGGAGACGGCACCTGGACAAAGTGCGTCTTAGGCTGTGGGGGTGCGATTCTGGCTCCACCCCTTCCGATGCATATGGCTTTTTGGGCATGGCCAGTGAGCTCTCCGAGGGAAACGGGGGCGGCACGAGCAATGTCCACTGTGAGGCTCAGGTGGGGACGCCCTTAGGGCGGGCCTCGTGCGGTGTGTGGCACACGGCGTGCTCTGCAAAGTTACTACCACACGGCAGCGCATGGGAACCATGTTGGCACTGTCCAGGGAGAATGCAAAGTCTCCTCCTTGGAGGGAGAACACTGCTGTCTTCCTTCATCACGTCCCGGGAAGCCAGTGCCAGCTCCCGCTCCCCAACTGCCAGGCGGTTTCCTGTACACCTTCTGTGAGCACATCGGTTACAATCGACTCAAACATCTACCTCTCTATTCAGATCTTCACACATTTTAAATCCAAGCTGCTTGCTAACTGAGGCACCCAGCATGCTCCAGTTCCTTTCTTGGTACATCAGAGCCATTTGCAAGAATTATCCTGGGCGTCCAGAACTGTTTCCATAGACACCTTGGAAGGACTGATCTGCTTGCTTAACTCAGACCAGTGCCTGGGAGAGAGAAAGAGGTGGCGTAGGGTGGGCTCTCTAGAAGCAGACACGGAGGTGGGTTTGGCAGAGTGGATGTTTATTGGGGGCTGGCCCCTGTGAGAGGATGAGAAGGAAGCAGGATGCAGGCAAGGGACAGGGCGACCTGGTGACGTCTTGGCCATCCTGGGGGGCGTCTGGAGCTTGGGGCCCGTCAGAGCCACCCTGCACTGGCCCAGGGAGGCTGCATACCCCAACCTCACGAAGACACCAATTCCCAGGAAGGGTGTGGCATGGATGGGGTACTTTTCTACTGCTAGGCAGACCTGGAAGGATCTGGCAGCTCCAAGCTCTGGATAAGCTTCCTCCCCGAGCTGGGGGCGCCCTTTGCTGAAGCCAGACACAAGATGTCCTCTTCTCACGGGAACCTCAGACCTTTGCCACCTCGCCTCCCTCCATGGCACACGAGTGTTCATGTGGTGGCCCGACCTCCCACACTTGGTTTTAAGTTCTGGGAGGGAAGATGCTGAGAATGATGCCCTGGAGGATCACAAGGCCCTTTATGTCACAAAGACAGAGCAGACGATTGTTAATGAAAAACTAGGGGAGGAGCCAAGCTGGCCACCATGCGGCAGCGAGTCTGTGCCGCTCTCACCTAGCAAGACTGAGCGGAAGGACTGTACCATGTTTAGAAGGAGCTGCTCAGAGCACGGTGAACAGGCTGATCACCGGGAACCCAGCGGAGGTCGCTCTGAGCACACAGGCTCCAGAAGGACTCAGCGGGGCAGAATTCCAGGCACTCCATCCTCCGCCCTGCAGGAACCACCCAGCCTCAGGTGCACACAAAGGGGAGGGTCTGTTCAGGGAAAAAGCGGGGTGAGCGCTGCATCGGTTCGGTCCACTCCCTCCCAGCAGTGCACGAACACCAGCTTCACGTGAGAGGAAGCCTGGCCGGGAAGCAGTGGTGAGCACCAATGCCAGGCGGAGTGGGCAGGGGCTCCGGTGCAAGAGGGCATCTGTGGGAGGATCTGTCTGACAAGCCCGCTGCTCTGGTAGAGCAACAGGCCGGTGCCTCTCTTGCAGGGCGGGGCAGAGAATGAGAGTTCAGGTGTGATGAAAGCAGTCCCCCTGAACACATTTGAGGGGCGAGACGCTCCACAACCAGTGGGAGTCTCCTTCTCACACAGATCACAAAAAGACAGGCCTGGAACCTGGGTTCCCAATCCCCCCTCCATAAGCTAGGCATGAGGAGGAATTGACATCACCCTGGGAGAAGAGGGGCAGCGGTTCTGGGATGTGCTGAATCCAGTTGCCCTCCCCTCTCAGCCACTAGCCATCCATCGCCTGCAACAGTAGGCGGAAAGTCCAGCCTGACAAGTTTAGCAGTAGGGAGGAAAAACGGCAATAACAGAACCTGCCAACAGGGAACAGACCCACCTGCCAGCCACTGCTGCCTTGGCGACCTCTTCCCATGGAGGAATAGAACTACATGACCAGAAAGCAATGGCAGGCATAGGATTCTGGGTGCCCCACCACCCCTCTGCCCTGACAGAATAGAAAGCTCTGATCAGGCTGAAAACTAGTTTGTCTAGTTTAGTGTATGTGTGGGGGGGGGGAAGCTGCAATTATGGTGTCCAACCACAGGGCAGAGCAAGTGACAGAAGTGAATGCTTCTCTCTCACTCACTGAGAATGGAATTATAGAGAAGGGAAGGAGTTCTGTCATAAGTGAGGAGAAATCAATAGAAAAATGCAGGTAACCCCAGAGTCCTAAAGAGATAGGATCCCCAAAAACAGCCATTAGAGCACAAACAATGGAAACTTCCCAGAACAACTTGTCTCAGAAGACAACTACAGAAATCAAAGATTGGATGGCAAAAATGAACAAGAATCAAGAGGAACAAGAACTGAAACTCAATGAAATTGTAAAGGAATTGACCAATTTTAAGAAAACCTATTTTGAAATAATGGAAATAAAAAACATAAATAAATAACAAACTAACAAGCATAGGGAGCAGAATTAACAAAGGAGAGGAAAGACTCTCAGAGCTTGAAGACCAAAATATGGAATTAGCCCAATCTGTTAAAAACATAGGGGAAAAAAAGCTCAAAAGGAACAAAGTCAATGACAGATGTGCAGTTACATCAAGAAGCTGAGCCTATACCTAATTGGTATCCCTGTAGCAGAAAGGGAAAGGGAGAGCACCTTGGAACAAGCATTCCGTGAGGTCAACCAAGGAAACTTCTATCATTTCATCAGAGACATGACCATTCAAGCACAAGAGAACCCCGGCAAGGCATCACATGAGAAGACCAATCCCTAGACACATAGTGATTTGCCTATATAAAGTAGGTATGAAAGAAAAAAATCCTAAAGACGGCAAGACAGAAAGGTCTACCAGGGAAGACAAATCAGAATCACTTCAGACTTATCTGCAGAAACAGTACAAGCCATAAGGAATTGGAGTTCAATTTTTAACGTTCTTAAGACAAGCTTCTCAACCAGGAATTTCCTACCTAGCCACGCTAAGTTTCATTAGTGATGGAGAATTAGAATCCTTCCCAGACATTTAATCCCTAAGAGAATATGCTGCCTCTAGACCAGGCTTCAGGAGACACTTAAGAAGGTGCTGAGCACAGGAAAACAAACAAACAAAAAATCGGCCATACACATCACAAGAGTACGGACAAACACAGAGTTAACAGGGCATACAGAGTACCAACAGAAATTAAAACATACACACACACACACACACACACACACACACACACACACACACACAAAGCGGCTTTCTAAGAGTCCTATGGCATGGATAAACTCTCACCTTTCAATAATCAGCCTGAATGTGAAGGGACTATATGCACTGAAACGACACTGAGTGGCAAACTGGATAAAAAGCACCATTCAACAAATTGCTGACTTCAGGAAATTCATCTCACTGCAAAGGCCACCCATAGACTCAAAGGTGGAGGATAAAAAAATGAACTTTCAAGGTATTTTGTTTTCAACACAAAAGAAGGTGGAAATAGCTATTCTAATATCAGACAAAACTGCCTTCAAGCCATCAAAATTTTAAAAGGATACAGAAGGACAATACACAATGATAAAAGGTTCAGTCCATCAGCAAGAAATCCTAAACATATATGCACCCAACACAGGAGCACCAGGTTTTATAAATCAACTACTAAGTAAACTAAAAGAGGACATTGACCCTTACACAATCATAGCTGGAGAATTAAATACCCTACTAACAGCTTTTGATAAATCAACAAGGCGAAAAAGCAATAAAGAGATCTGGAATCTCCTTTCAACCCTTGAATGGACTTAATAGACATCTACAGGAGATTTCACCCAGCAACTACAGAGTATACATTCTATTCATAAGCATATGAAACATACTCTAAAATTGATCACATTCTCAGACATAAAGCAAGTATAAACAAATTTCAAAAGTCAAAACAATACCATGCATCTTCTCAGATCACAGTAAAATAAAAATAAATTTCACCACTAACCAGATCTCCCCAAACACACACAGGCATGAACACGAAACAACACGCTGTTGAACAACTTCAGAGTCAACACAGAAATCAAGACAGATATAAAATGATTCCTGGAAACAAATGAAAATGAAGAGATATCTTATCAGAATTTCTGGGATGCCATACAAGCAGTATTAGGAGGCAAATTCAAAGCATTGAACACACACATCAAGAAAATAGAAAGGTCACAAGTAAACAGCCTAACATCACACCTAAGGGAGCTGGAAAGGCAAGACCACCAAAATCCTAACTTCTGCAGAAGAATCCAGATCACCAAGATAACGTTGCAACTGCAGGGTATAGAAGACAAAAACAGCATAGGAAAGAATCAACAAGACAAAAAGCTGGTTCTTTGAAAGGTTAGATAAGATCAACAGACCCCTAGCCAGATTGACTGGAAAACAGAGAGAGAGAGAGAAAGAGAGAGAGGGAGGAAAGCCCAGATAAACACAATTAGAAATGCAGAAGGCAAAGTCACAACTGACTCTGACAAAATTTTAAAAATTATCAAGCCTACTAGAAAAACCATCATGCAAATAAACTAGGAAACCTGGAGGACATGAAGCACTTTCTGTCATCACACAACCTTTCAAAGTTGAAACAAGACGAAATTGAAACCCTAAACGGACCAAAAACTATCCAGGAAATTGTCTGGGTCATAAGAAATCTCCCTACCAATAAAAGCCCCAACCCAATGGCTTTCCCAGTGGCTACAAGACAAACAAGGAAGAGCTGATGCCAATCTTACTGAAAGCTTTTTAGGCAATTGAGAAACAGAAAATGCTCCCAACTCATTTTATGAAGCCTACATTATACGGATACCCAAACCTGGCAAAGATCCAACAAGGAAAAAGAATTACAGACCAATCTCTTTGATGAATACAGATGCAAAAGTCCTAAACAAGATTCTAGCAAATCGGATCCAACAACACACCTCAAAGATCATCTATCATGACCGAGTGGGCTTTATTCCTGACACGCAAGGTTGGTTCAACATTTGCAAGACCACAAACATTAATTCAGCACATCAACGGATGTAAAACCAAGTACCACATGACTATATCATTAGATACAGAAAAGGCATTTGACAAAACCCATCATCCTTTCTTGATTAAAAAAACTCTGAGCACCTAGGCATAAGAGGAACATCCTCAAAACAGTAACAGTCATCTATGATAAACCTACAGCCAACACTTTCCTCAATGAGGAGAAATTGGAAGCATTCCCTTGAGAACAGAAACTAGATAAGGAAGCCCACTCTCACCCCTCCTGATGAACATAGTATTGAAAATCCAAGCCAGAGCAATCAGGCAAGAGAAGGAAATCAGGGATATCCAAGTAGGAAAAGAGGAAGTCAAGTTATCCCTCTGTGCAGACACCATGATCCTATATCTTGAAAACCCCAGGGAATCTGTCAGAAGCCTCCTCACACTGAGAGTCACTCTGGTAAATTCTCAGGGTACAAAATCAATGTGCAAAAGACAATTGCATTTCCATACACCAGAAACAAGCAGAGTGCCAAATAAGAAGCAAGATCTCGTTCACAGAAGCCACAAAAAAATGAAATATTTTGGCATCCACCTAACCAGAGAAGTGAAAGGCCTTTACAATGAGAACTACAAAATACTGCTCAAAGAAGCCAAGGATGACACAAACAGATGGAGAAACATTCCGTGCTCATGTACTGGAAGAACCAACATTGTCAAGATGTCCATCCCACCCAAGACAATCTACAGATTCAGTGCAATACCCGTCAAATTACCAGCTTAATTTTTCTCAGACCTGGAAACGACGATACAGAAATTCAAATGGAAACAAAAACGAGCGCAGATACCTAAAACAATCCTCGGCAAGAGGAGCAAAGTGGGAGGCATCACACTTCCGGACTTGAAACTTCACTACAGGGCTACAGTAACCAAAAAAAAAAAAAGGCTAGGACCAGTACAGAAATAGACACATCGACCAATGGAACAGGACCCAGGTTATGGAAGCAAAAACTCGATCTCTCAACCAACCCATCTTCAGCAAAGCCACCGGTAGCCACTGGAGAAAAGAGACCATATTTGGCAAATGGTGCTGGGAAAATCAGCTGGCTACATGCAGAAAAATCAAGCAATAAGAGCCATCTATGAGAAACCTATAGCCAACATTTTACTCAGCAGGCAGAAACTGAAAGTCTTTCCCTGAGAAAAAGGACTAGACAAGGATAACCACTCTCATCCCTCCGGTTCAACATAGTACCTACTATCACCATCTACAAAAATCAACTCCAAATGGGCCAAAGACCTAAACGTGAAGCCTCAAACTATAAGAATCCTGGAAGAAAATGTAGGAAACACTCTTATGCACATTGGAGTGGGTAACCGATTCTTGATCAAATCCCCAAAAGCAAATGCCATAAAAGCTAAGATGGACACGCGGAACCTCATCAAACTGAAAAACGTTTGCAACACAAAAGAAACCATCAAGAGAGTAAAGAGACAAGCCACAGAACGGGCAAAAAAATATTTGCTACTTATTTATCTGCAAAAGGTCTAACATTCAGAGTCTCCAAGGAACTCAAATGAGCCAAAAGAAAAACAAACAATACTATCAAAAAAGTGGGCAAAGGACATGAACAGACACTTCTCCAAAGAAGATATACAAGCAGCCAACAGATACATGAAAAAATGCTCAGCCTCACTAAACATCAGAGAAATGCAAATCGAAGCCACAATGAAATACCACCTAACTCCAGTAAGGATGGCCCTCGTCCATAAACCAAAAAACAACAGATGCTGGTGAGAGTGTGGAGAGAAGGGAACACTTCTACACTGTTGGTGGGAGTGCAAGTGTGGAGAGCAATGTGGAGATTCCTGAAAGAACTAAAAATTGCCCATCTATATGATCCAGCGATGCCTCTCCTGGGAATACACCAGAGGAACATAGATTGTTCTTCAAAAAAGACACCTGCACACGTGTGCTTATAGCTGTACTATCTACAATAGCAAAAACATGGAACCAACCCCACCGTCCATCAGAAGTGGACTGGATAAAGAAAATGTGGTGCATACACACGATAGAGCATCACACAGCTGTAAAGAAGGACAAAATCACGGACTCTGCAGCAAACTGGATGGAATTGGAGACCGTCATACTTAGTGATCTGTCACAGAAACCAGGAACCAAGTGCTACCTGTTCTCAGTCATCAGTGGACCTGAACACTAGTCACATTAGCACGAGGGAGGGAGCAGCAGTCACTGGGCACTCTGCCGGGGGGGACGAGCTAGGGAGGGGGCAGGTCCTAAACCAGGGGGAGTGGTGGCCAGTTGGAGGCCCACACTTCACCTGCATGCATCCTACTTGGGTCGTTAGCCCTTACTTGCACCCACATCCCTACAATAACTTTTAAAAAGAGAAAACACATGGAGGCGAAGTAGACTAAGACCAGCAGAGAAAAGGGCTGTTCAATAGATCATTTTCGAACAAGGGTAAATTAAGGAAAAAAAATCAACTAGCACCTACATCACATCATGTGCCAAAATTGATGGCAAATGTGTGTTTTTGAATATAAAAATTAAAACCTTAAGTCTAAAAAGATAGGTCAATATGATTGATTCTGAGGTGTTCGAATTTTAGAAGCAATAGAGAAAGCCACAAAATACATTTAGTTTGCATCTGTAATTTTTAAGCTTCCATATGCAAGAAAAAATTAATTTAAGGACACATGAGCAATTGGAATGGAAAAATTTAAAGACAAGCGAACAATTGGGAAACTATTTTTAACAGATCAAGTCTTAGTCTCAGACAGTAGGGAAGTTATACAAGCTGATTCGAGTACTTAAGATACCATAATGAAGAAAAAGACAAATGATGTGAATGTACAAAAAGAAGAAACACACTTGATCAAGAGCTGTCCAGAGATAGTGGAGCCTCTTTAATAATTGATGGCTCACGATTTCAAAAGTGAGGGAAAGTCTTTCAGGCACCTAAGTGACAGATATTGAAAAGATGATGCTCTCTGCTGACAAGGTTGGGAGATGAAATTTACATCTAGATGGGTGGCAGAATAAATTTATGTAACTTTTCTTGAGGACATTTTGACTGTATGCATAAAGTCTTGGGTCCAACCATTTTACCTTTAAACATCTTCCCCCAAAAATCTGAGATGTAAGCAGTGATAAATATCCAACAATAGAGAATTAGGATTCAATAAATTATGGTTTATCCATTTACTGCATGGCTATTAAGAATCACACGGTGGAAGACTCTTTAATGAAAAGAGAAAATTCTGTGGTTATAATGTTAAATGGAACAAAGTCAAATACCGTGTGAGTGTAAATTTACTTGTAAATATATTTATTTACACATGCATACATATACATAATGCTAGATAGATACAAATTAGCAATGATTGTGCCAGGATGGTAGGATGTTGACAATTACGGCTTTCCTTATTTACTCTTTTGTGTTTTCAAAATGATAACACTGTGCCCATATGTATTAGGTATTCAGAGAACTCAACCAAATGCATACATGTACACATACACACGTGTCCACACACTCACACACACGAACTTTTACCCAAGAGACTAGTAGCAGAGGAGAGCGCAACCTGCCCTGCCTTTCCAAGTCTCTCATCTTAGACTGCTCACCCCATCTTTCTGTCTTCCTCCGTTAACCCACTGGAGACATTGGTTCCTGTGTTGAGCGCGCACTTTGCTCTGAAGTGCAGTCACCGCGAACTCTGGAGCTGGGTGTGTTTGAATCTAAACCCCAGCCCGGCCCGTGACCAGCTGTGTGTCTTGGGCAACTCCCTAGTTCTCTCAGAGACCCAGCCTCCTCCCTGCACAAGGAGGCCATTCACACCCACCCATGGCATGGCAGGAGCGGGATGGCAGAGTGATGGCTTCATGCAGACTTGGAAGCCTGACTGCCTTGGTTCGGACTTCAGCTCTGCTACCACTAGCTGTGAAACCGTGGCCAAGCCATTTAACCTTTGTGTGACTTGGTGTCCCTCTGCTTCATGGGAGATCATAATAGCGCCCGCTTGGTGGGGTTTTTGGAGAATCACGCAGGTCGATCAACTCTTAGAGCAATCCCAAAACACGCAGCACACTATGCCGGTGTTGCATGACTCAGTGCGTGCCCATTGAAGAGACCAGTTCAGCACATTTGGCACTTGAGTGCCCACCACAAGCCACCTTCTGTGCCAGGAGTCTAGAAGAGTAGAGGATGTGACCTCCATTCTTAAACGAGTCTTAAATGAGGGGGAGGTAGGTGCATGAAGAAAAAAGGCCCAGTGGAATCGAACAACTCCAGTTAGAAGGCTGCACAGTTAGAACTCGGAGCGTAAAGAAGGAAACCCACATCTAGCCTAGGAGGCGAAGACACTGGGCTGAAGATTAAAGCACACAGCGGGTGCTCAATCCTTGTCCGATTTCTCCCTCGAATTCCGATTCCCTCCTAGCCACCTCCACTCCTCAAATCCTTAGGTGGAGCCTGGGTGACAAGAAACAGGAGAGGAAATCCAGAAGAACCCCGCTCCTGCCCCCTCTTCTGTCTTCCTGGCCGCCCGGCAGGGTATCACCACTGTGCACTCACACACGCACACTTCTGGCAAGTCGAGGTCCTTTCTCCTGCTCTTGCCAGCCAGCTGTGAGAGTGTTACGCTGCTTCTTCTCCACGGGTTGGCTTGACCTTTTGTGAAAGGCTGTGCTCACCCTTGTGCTCACAAAGCCGTCAACGCTCACGTCCTGCTGTCTTGGAGTTTTAGGAACACTGGGACGTCCGAAAATTAGCTAAGCTGTTTAGCCAGAACTCCCCTCCCCAGGTGGGTCTTTGTTCCGCAGGCCAGCTGGGATCCCCTTCCCCAACACAGAGGGTTGCATTTGCTGTTCATCCCTCGCCTGACTCTAAGAGGTTCCTTTCTTAGGAGGCTGATTTAGAAGCGTGAGTGTCTCCAACACAGGTCAAGAGTGGGCCAAGCCTGGTGAGGGCTATTCAGAGAAGCCAGGTGGCCCATTCGCCTAGAAATCCTGCCTTCTTCTGTTACTTGCTAATTCCCTCTTGTTTTCTGAGACTCAGCCGTGGCACCGTGGCATACCCTCTGAAGCTCTTTCTTGACTCCTTCATAGCTCGGCCAGATACTCCTCAGCTGTCACCTAAAGAGTGACAATTCTATCCCATCGTGATGCAATGCTATCATCTATTTAAAAACCCACAGGTCTGTATATACAAACACAGAAGCATACACATTTGTCTTCTTGGACAAACTGTATAACCATTCTTTTCTCCTTCAAATTGCATTTCCATTTTATTTTCTTCATAGATTTTTAGCCTAATAAAGTAAATATTAGACTTTAAAATTTCTCATTGCTCAATCTCTCATACCTTTCTACGACAAATATGTCTATACCTGTAAATCTTTGCAAAAACAGTTCCATAACCTTAAGCATTAAAGATTTATATTTGGATGACATCATCATTACAACGGTGAGTGCAAAAAGTGAATTCTAAATTTTGAAGCTAATTATGAAAGTTCAGCTCTCATTCCAAATGCTTCTGCTAATGAGACGCCACTCCTCTGCCAATGACTCTGTGTGTTCATGGATAAATGCACAACAGCCACTAAGATAAATGAGACTCAGCCTCAACCGCATTCCTGTTTTTCATTCTTATAAATGCTTAGGTCTGAGAAACTTTTTCTTGTAAATAAATAGACGCGAGTGGAAGTTTTGTAATAGCCTTGTCACTCAACGCATTGTACATCTTCCAAGTTATAGATCAAAGTCACATAGTAATTTATCATCAAAAATTATTTTTAACGATCCAGCAACTGGCAAGTCTATTAAGTCTACATTCAATTTTGAGGAAAGCAAAGAGCTGGAAAACCTGGCTTTTAGAAAGGTTTGTTGATTATGGAGTCAGGACGGCCATCCATTTTCTCAATGCCTCCACTCCAGTTGTGAGTGGGCCCTTGTCCAACACACAGAAGCCTTTGGTAAACCACAGGGCAATGCACTGTGGATAATGTCCCAGGGCTCACAGGCTTCCTCTATTCGGAAAAGTGTGAGAAGTGTGGGTTCTCCAGCAGTTTGATTTTAGAAAACAGAACTGGAAGGTCTGCAAGTTAAGCCTAACTATTACTCTTGGGGAAATCTTCATGTCCCCTGGGGTAGCTCTTCCTCTGGTTTGAAGACTTCTGCCCTAACTCAACCGGTTAACAGACCTCACACAACTGGGGAAGCAGCCAACAGCCGACATGAGTCTGGAATCAGACGCTCATCCCATTCTCTGGAGCCCCTTCCAGGCCACGGGTTCTCTGGGCCATGCGGGGGCCAGCTCCACCTCCCCTGGGTTATCTGTAGCCAAGCCGCGTTCTCTCTGCTATCTCAGCCATTAATTCTCTGTCAACAGAACCCACTTTGTTACAAGTCTTGCACTGAGGCTATCAGAAGACATCATTAAGTTCTTTCAGGCATTGGACCATAATTTCTCATACATTTATCATAAAACATGAAAATTTCTGCTTTAGCCAGAATTTAAGGAAACTAGGACTTGACATGGCCTAGCTAGCTCCACCCCAGCAGGAAGGACCAGCCTGGGAAGAGAGACGGGCCGGGCCAGAGTGACTCTGCTTGGTAGGTTTGCTGTTGGCCTCCGTCGTAAGAAAGGATCCAGGACTGCTGTCGTCAGGAAGTTCCTTCTTACTCCCATCTCATGTCTGTGTCCACTCAATTTCTTTCATAAGGGAAAACGCAGTCAACAAAGTTTACACACAACAAACCCCTCAGTTCCATTTCCTTCCACCTCGGATTCTTTTTCTTGTTCAGGAAGATATTTTAATACCAGTGCAAGGATATTCTGCACAGAGCCCTTCTTTCCGATTTTAATTCATCCAAAAGACACTCATTTGCCTTGGATACCATGCAATTACCACACGCCCAAACTGCGTCTGTATTCCCTCTTGAGGACGTCTCCACCTGTGGCTTGAAATGCCATCAATTTGCCACAGAAACTCAGACGTCCACATGTAGACCCAGGATCTCTCCTGAATTCCCAGTGTGAGCCTCCAGCTGCTTCCCAGACAGCCGCCCTTGGGAATCTCACGTTTCTTTCCAACACAACCAGAACCTTGGATTCCTGTCCCCCACGTCCTCAACAACCTTGCCTCTTTCCCCCCAGAGTTCTCTGTTTCTATAAATGGCATCTTCACGCACCGAGTTGCTTGAGCTAAAACTCCACTGGTCATTCACTCTTTCCATACCCCCAAATCCAGTCCATCAGCAGGTGAACGCTTTAGGCAACGTTGTGAAGGTCTATACCTTCAGAACCTTCCCACATCTGCGGAATTCTCTCTCCTAGACCAGGAAGGACTCCTGGGGTGCCTCCCATGGCCTTCCCTCTTGCCCCCTTCTACCCTTTAAATCCATTCTCTAGATGTTGAACACAGATCACATCACATCACTCTCGTGCTTAAAATTATTTGTGGTTTTCTGTGGCTCTTAAAATCTTACCAGACAGGCACAGTGATTGGCTCCTGCTTGTGGCCTAAAGACCAGGCATCAGCGACCTTTTGACTGTGATTAGAATCACCTGGAGAACTTGAATTGGCAGCGAGAGCTGGGGCAACCCCAACAGACTCCCCACACCGGCACCGGGACCGCATCTGGGGAGAGCCGGCCCGGGATCCTGCAGGAGGAGGGCCTGACTTCCCATCGACATCCACACACGCAGATCCATTTCTTGCTCTGGACACACTGAATCTGTACCTGCGTCAGGTCCCTTGCACTGGCTGCCTCCTCTTTTTGGAAAGTTCTGTACTCAGATGGGCACATGGCTGACTCCTTCCCGTCATCCAGGTCTCAGTTCAAATACCGCCTTATCCAAGAGGAGAGAGTCACAGAGCAGGGGAATACACGTGCCCAAGCCTTCAAGTCCGTGCATGCAAGACCAGAGTCCTCGTGTCAGGCCCCGCCCGCTGCGTCCTCCCATCGCTCGTAAGTCACGGCCCTGTGTCTAGGGGCTTGTGGTCGTGCTGTTCTCCTGCTTCCTTGCCCACGATGTGCAGCCGTCCAGAGAAGCACCAGGTTATCAGGTTGTTTTTTAACCCGATGCTACGTGCGTATTTGTTCAAGTGGTTGTGATTTGATAGACGGCAACTGAAGGAACACACACATGTGTGTGCAAGATGATCAGGGACCCAACACGCCACGCAGGCAGGCGCCCCCTCTGAGGGCCCCCAGGGAAGACACGCTTCCTCGGGACACGTCCTGACACACAGGCCTTCGTAACCCTCCGTCAGGGACATTGCCCAAGGAAACACTCATCGGAAGTCCAGCTCGGTTTGGGGGACCGCCCTTCCAGGGATGCGGTCGACTCGGGGGCCCGAGCCTGCGGTTGTAGAATGAGCGTCGGTTGAGACGCAGACGTGGCTGCCGTGTGAGGAGCAGAGTGAGTTTCAACGGCAGCAGCTGTCTGAGTGGCCAAGTGCGTTTCACCGTAGATGCGCCGGTCGCCGGAGGACGGGCAGCGGGATGAGTCTCCAGGCAGACACCGTGGCGGTCGTCCGAGTCTCAGCGTGGACATGCGGGCCCACGTGCGCAGCGGAGGGCCTCTCTGCAGCATCCACTCTCACAGCTCAACGGCAGGCCCGGGACAGGCGGGGCTGCGCCCAGACCCTGCTGCCGACAAGTGGCCTTCCCGGGCCCGGGCTCCCTGGGCAGCGGAGGCTGATGGAGTCCCAGGGCTCCCGCCTTGGCGCGTGGGCAGCATGAGTCCCGCGAAAGCGCCCCCGAACAGAAATGGGGGAGCAAGCCCTCCGGAGGGGAAAGCCGGCCCAGAGGAACGGGGCCTTTCTCACATTCAGCCCCCGCGGAGGCCTTTTCCCCACTGCTGCAAAGCCGCCGTCTGCGGTGGCAGCGCGGCGATGGATCTGCTCCTTTGGTTGGTCGCTCGTGGCTTTATTTTGCAGATGGAAGCTTGGCTGTTCAGAGAGGTGAGACACCCGATGCCTGCCGGGGACTGAGAGACCTGCAAGGGGGTTGACACAAAAGCTAGAGGGCCTTCCCTCATCAGCTGGAGATGTTCTTCTCTTACTTTGGGACGGTCCCTGGCTCAGGGACGATGCCTCCAGGACACTGGCTGGGTGGGGAATTACGAGAGAGAGGCACAGTCATCAGAGCTCGGAGCAGCCCATTCGCAATCCCCCCCGGTTCCACGGGAGCCGCTGGACTTCTCAGGGCTCTCGTCCTCTCTTGGGAATTGAGGGGCTGGACTCAGCTCAGGAAAGGCTCCTTTGGGCTCTCGCACCCTGGAGGAAGTGACGGAGCTTCTCGCATGCGGAGCACTTTCTTTACCGTCCCATCATCGTGTCCAAGGTCTCTTGAGTCCAAGCCGTCTTGTGAGGCGACCTCAGCACGCGAAGCCATGTTGGAATCAACTTCAGCCTCCTTAATGACTTGGGGGTCAGTTTGTCATGACCGACCTCCCTTTTGGCAAATGTGCTGTGAAGTGATGAAGCCAGGCTTCTCTGGACCCAGGAGCTTAGGTACAGACACCTTCATCCGGGTCTGTCCTCTGAGGTCAAGAGCACACAACGCCCAGAGCTTTCTGCAAAGAGGACGTATTTTCCAGGCCTGTGCCTGCCATCTGGAGGAAACAAAGCAGGTTGGAGGCAGGAAGCGAATATGTACGTGTTTTGTAAGTCGGCTCAAACCAGAAAAAGTCATGGCCACACACCATCCCCCAGATCCTTCGACAGGAAAATGGATTTAACCTCATTTGCTGCTCTCTAGGGAGAATGCATTCAATTGCAAGCTTCCCAAGGTGCTTCTGCTCCTGGTACAAAAAGCTGAAAATGTCATCGCATTTGCAAATGAACAGAAACCCCTGGCTGGGAGAGCATGGGGCTACAGTGGCCGATGGAGCCCCCCTGAGACAAGACGCCCTCTCTCCCGGCAACTGCTTTGTTGTTGGAATAATGCACTCACATCTTTTCCTCTAATGGTGTTTGTTGGGCAAGTTTGGCTTTCTTTGCAAAAGAAACAACCTTTTGCCTCCAGCTTTTCTCTCACTCAGTATTTTCCCTCGCTGAGTAAAGGGCCCTCAACTCTGGCAGGAGGCGGCTGCAGGTAAGTACAGGATGCCTCCAACTTGCTGGGGGTCTGCCCATGGTCCTTCAAGCACGCGTGAACCACCGTGGTGCCTGGCTTCACACCCCTGGCTAATCCTGACCAACTGCTTCATCCTACCACGGAGACCCTCCCAGAGTGGGGTCACCAGAGAGTCTATTAGAAACTCGGCCATGAGACTGAACGGCAGGCCTGCAGGATGCACATCCTGAAGGGGCCCTACCCTCCAGCCAGCCATCACGTGGTTTGGGGTCTGTTCTGCGCATCCTGGGAGTATGGAAGTGAGGGAGAGCTGGGTACAAACTTGACTGATGCCGCGGAGTCAGTGGATACAGAAGGCTGGCTTAAGTGTCACATTCCATCTAACAATGGCAGCCTGGTCAGCCAGCTTCTTTTCAAACATAACACATCGATGCCTTTGACATCAAAACTCACTGAATGGGCTATGCAGAGGCCTGTCTATAGGCCCACTAAGTGCACATGTTGAATGAAAATTATGCCGTACTAGTTAGTTCAAGCTTCCGCTAAAGAATACCACACACCGGGTGTTTTAAACAATAAGTGTTGGCTTTCTCGCAGTCTGGAGGCCAGGAAGTCCAAGGTCATGGACCCGACCAATTTGGTTCCTGGTCAGGGCTCCCTTCCTGGGTTCCAGACAACCGCCTTCTTGCTGTGTCCTCACAGGGCTGAGAAAGAGAGCCCTGATGCCTCTTCCTCTTCGTATGAGGACACCAGCCCTCTCAGAGGATGACCTCTTTTAGCCTTCCCAACCACCCCACAGGCTCCATTTCCAAACATAGTCACATTGAGGGTTAGGACTTCAACATATGAAACTGGGGGACTACAGACATTCTGCCATAAAGCCCAGCAGATGGCCAGTCCTAGGACATGCGACCTCAGATGCTCTGTCACTGCCTTTCTCAGGAAATGAACACTCCCCAAAGGCCTCCCCCACAGACTCTCGCCAACTAAGATGTACTGATGGAGATGCAGACCGTATGTATTCAGTCAATACCACGGACCTAGTCCGTGCCGTGGCCTGTGCAGGCAGGACAATGGGAAGATAAAGAGGACACGGTTTCTTTCTTAAGAATATCAGAGTAAGAGTCAGACACACACAATCGCAAAATCACAAACACAAAAAGTGATCTAAGTCTGATATCAAAGATACATCTAGAGTGATAGAAAAGCCCATAGCCAGAAACGTCATCTGACCTAGACTGTGAGGGTTCGATGAGAAAATGTTTCCAGGAAGAAGTGATCTTTCAGCCTCATGTGATGGTTTTGATGGATGCTTGGGAGTCCAAGGAGGTAGATTTCCAACCTTCCAATTTTTTCTCCACGAGGCAAGTGCCTGGAAGCAAGAAAGCCATCATTCCTCACTTTCCTCTCTGCCTGATCTCATAGCTGGCTGAGTTGGGACACAACGTACAAGGCGGGGGCCAAAAAAACCCCAGAGTTAGTTTGTGGGGGACAGGCCCCTTGCAGTACAGACGTCCCCACTAAGTGCTCTAGGAACCCACCGGCATCAGTGTACCAGCTAGCACTGCTGTGAGAATTTTGTGTGTGTGTGGAAGTTTTTTCAACGTGTTTGCCCATTTCATGATGAGTGATTTATGAGTGCAACACCTGCCCACACTGCACTGAGTGTTCAGCAGTTTTCGGCCAAAAATGGTACGACTCCCATGCCTCCCATTTCACCCGATCTCACCCCAAGTAACTTTTTTTTTTTTTTTTTTTGCTTTCCCAGATGAAAAAAGTCCTCAGAGAGAAACATTTTGCCAATGTGGAGGAGATGAAACAAAAAACAGCAGAAGTACTAAAAGGTATCAAAATTGATGAGTTTAAAACTGTTTCAGGCAGTAGAGAAAGCACCTTGATAGGTGTCTTGCATCAGATGGAGATTACTTTGAAGGTGACTGAAGTTTAAACACATAAGAGTAGATACGCAATTTTAATAAGTAAATTTCAGTTTGGGGGGGTTCCCGTCACATACCGGTTGGTGTTTGGTTATGTCTTGGTGACATGGCACTAATGCCAATGGTATAATAATAATTTCACAAAGAAAAGTGGTTGCTTGGAAGCTTTTATTTTTCCTTCTTCTCTTCTTTTAACCAGAGTCCCAAAAAATCATTTAGATAAAATCAAGCAAACTTTAACTGCATCACACTTTGGAATTTATATTGAACTTGTGTGTCCCAGAGTCAATGAAAGACACTTTTCTCCAAACTCTCTTGACAAAGCATTTACAAGATCTCAAGTTGTATTTAGCTGCTTTGTGGAGTTTCAAAAACTGACTCTGAAAGAGAATGTGGTATGAACGCTATCGTGGACGTGTCTTTAGCCTTCTAAGCTTCCCATGAGAGAGAGAAGTGCGTAGAAAAGGCATAGACAGCTGGGCAAGGTCTCCTCCCCAAAGAGAAGCTGGATTCCTCGCGGGGGTAAGCTCTGGGTGGCGCCATTGAGACGACGACCAGGGGCAGGGCTGGCTGTCCCGAGGGTGCACTATGGTCCTGTCACCGAGACACAGAACCGGTGTCGCTGGGCCGGCCCAGAACTCCCCCTGTGGGCCTGCCGCGTGTGCTCTCCCATCTCGGGCCCCACCCTTTACCTGCTCTGGGGTTTCCTTTGTCTTTAAAAAGGTTGGTGTGACTCCCCAGGCTTTGAATTTAATTACGAAATGACCCGAAAATGTTCACCCACTCTTCCTGCCCTTTCCTCCATGCTTCCTCGAGGGAGGGAGAGTCTGTCGCCGAAGCCGGGGCCACGCAGGCACCGCTTTTCAGGAGCGGCTGGCCTCTGTCGCCTGCTGTCCTCGCCGCCGAAACAAACTCGAGAGGCGGCTTAGGGCTGTGTGTGCAAAGGCCCTGGGGTCAGCCGACATGTGGCCGGGGCCAGCAGCTGGGGCCCTGGCTTCTCCCTGCTGTGCATGCAGGACCTGGGAGTGGAGCCAGTCTGGATTCCAAGACCTCAAGCGCCACGTCTGAGTCTTCACAGGGACTGTGTCGGGGGGGGTTATTTCACACGTCTCCTGCTCCCAGAAACCTTCCCTAACCCGTCGAGAGAGGCTGTGCCCCACGTAACCACGAAGACTCACTGCTGCCCTGGCCACGCCTAGTAGCACCGGCTCGCAGTAGGTCTGCTGCCATGATCCCCCGGCACGCTGCTTGGAGATGGCCTCCGCTCTCGAAGCTGCCACGGAATGCTGCCCCGTGAGCGCCGACTGACGACGGGGGCGACACGACCGTCCGAGCCACTGGGTCTCGGCCACGACTTGCCAGTGTCTCCGAGAGGGTGGGAAGCAGGTCTCCTGATTCTGTGTGGTGCAGCAGCTTCTGCAGGACGAACCCAGGGTCCTCCCTTTGCAGGGCCCCCTCCGACGTGTCAGTGCACAGGCTCGGAAGGCCAGGTCGGAGGCCGTCCGAGAACAGAGTCTTGGGCTATCCTGAGGGTGCGGACCACCTCTGTGGTGAAGGTTTGGATGCATGAGTGGCACGACGGGGTGCACTCTCCAGGGGACCCCGGTAGTGATGCCGGAAGGCCGAGGCCAAGGGTGTCAGGCCCAGCAGGCACCCGAGCGGCCACCGAGAAGCACAGAGAAGGCCTCATTGTGGGCAAAAAGAAGGAAGAACTGGGTTGGATGGCTGAGTTAGGGGTAAACCCCTCAGATCCTCATAGCAAGATGCATCTAGAAGGATTTCCAAAGGTCTCGCACGTTGGTTGCCAAGAAAGAAGTAGACGTGAGAACAAGGGCAGAGTTGAGAACCCCAGGGGTCGCTGACATCAAGGGAGTGAGTGTCCAGAACCCGGCACGTGGGACACGCATGCAGGTCCTCGGGGCACCGGCGAGCTGCCTGGCGCTTGCTCAAAGAGCCTGGAAGAAGCGACCCCTTCTGCCAGGCAGGCTCACAGCAGGCTGGTTCACTCGGCAGCGCCTGGGATTTTTCAAGAAGCTTATGCCTTTCTGAGTGAAACAGGGCCAGGTTATTTTTGCACTTTGCTGCAGTTCCCAGTGAATTTCTGTTTGATCACTCCAGGCCTCGTAGGTCACCACCAAAGAGTCAATCCATACGATTAAAAATGCTCCCCGGTGACCCTCCGTAGAAACAGAAGGGGAGTCAAACCCAGACGTCCCGCCTGCCAAAGCCATCCGCCAACAGAAGAGATACTGGGCCGGCCTAGAACCAGGGGTCGTCATTGCTCCAAAGACGTGACTACCCCGCAGTTGAGCGCTTCTAAACAGGCCTCTGGGGAGACAGGTCCCGTCCTGGGACTTCCTTCCCAGCAGGCACCAGAGAGTCAAGGCCCTAGGAAGCAGGGTGCCCGAGGTGGAAAGGAGCCCAGGAAGCCAGGAGCTGCCGTCCAGGTGTCTCAGACCCCCATCCGGGGACAGAGCCAGAGACGGCTACAGAAGGCCCCTGCTGACAAGCTTCAGCTGCACATTCTGTCCCCAAAACTGAGGTGGGGGTGGCCTGCAGGTACTCCCTGGGCTTAGCCTGGGCTGGGCCAGGACCGTGACCACGGAAAGACTGTTCATAACACCCTGGCTCCTCACCGCAAGGCCACCAGGGACTGCAAAGAGCCCGGCACACGGGCGCACCACCTCCGCGGCAAACGCCATCTTCCCCTTCCCGGCCCAGCTTTCGAAGGCAGGCAGTCCCACTCAGGGTCAGGCCCTGACTTCTCGCCAGAGAGCAAGGCGAAAAGGAAGTCTCCCGGAGGAATGTCTCTACCAATTTCCCCCTTTGAAGAAGACCGCGCCTGCAATTTGTTCTCCGTGAGAAAGAGGTGGAGCTCAGAATGTTCCCAAGGCACAGACATCTGGCCTCTTTCCTGTCTAAAGAACCGGAAGCAAGAGAAGGAGTTCCGTCTGCTCAAAAGACCTTTCCCACCCGCACTTGGCCCCTCTCTGGCCCACCATCGTGCTAGGCGCCGAGACACACGCAGCAGACAGCCTCTGCCCGCGTGACGGCCTCGCCCCGGTGGAGGAGAACACGCCGTGCTGGCAAGAGCTTCTTGCAGCGTCGTTTGCCAGGGGAA
The DNA here is from genome assembly GCA_027257055.1 of Cephalopachus bancanus. Taxonomy (NCBI): domain Eukaryota; kingdom Metazoa; phylum Chordata; class Mammalia; order Primates; family Tarsiidae; genus Cephalopachus; species Cephalopachus bancanus. The sequence continues at coordinate 908,246 of JAPVLO010000177.1, read as the reverse complement.
GAAACTGTCACAGCGTCAGAAGCGAACAGCAGGGAAATGGGCAAGTGACTGACATACTTGCCATTGCCGGAGCATCAGTAGCGATCTCTGTGGCGGCGAGGAAGAGAGGGGACGAATCTCCCCAAAATGATAAACGCAAGTTCTTGTTAGGGTTTGACTCCATCTCTGAGCATCTAGCTTGTGAGACCTAGCTCCTGGCACCACAAGCCTTCATTCTTTCCCTCACCTTCCCTCTCGAGTGCCTCACAGTATCGATGGCCAGTCCCCCTCTCTCTCTCTCTCTCCTCTCTCTCTCTCTCTCTCTCTCTCTCTCTCTCTCTCTCTCACACACACACACACACACACACACACACACACACACACACACACACACACACACACACACACACACACACACGGACCCAGGCACCCTGCCGGCTGAGGCGGAGTGATGGCTGAAATTCCATTCCGGCCCTGCAGCACGAGCGTCTCTGCGTCCGCCCTCAGGTGGAGGTCCTGGGAGCTGGTGTCCCTCCCCACCCTCCCGCCCCCCTGGGTGGGGAGCGGTGTCCCTCCCTCCCGCCACTCACTGGGGTCGGGGGAGGTGTGACTGTCACGACGTTGTCTCGCTGTGGCGCTCAGGCGTCTCATCTGCTCTAGACAGAACCCACCTGACTTCAGACCCATGAAACTGGGAAACTGCAGGGGGAACGCTCACGTCGGGGGAGGGCATGTGCCACAAACAGCACACAGCCACTGTCTGCAGACGGTGCGACCTGAGGCAGGACCCAGCCTTGCCGTCAACGCCGGCGCTCAGCCGCGCCTCCTCGCTCTCAGACTCCCACGCAACCCACGCGGCCCATCGCGCACCGGCCCAGCCAGCACCAGCCCGGCCAGGACCCGGGTTGCGATCGCAGACACGGGCCGTCATCCCTCGTGCCGCTGCACCCTCAGATGTGGCTTCCCAGCTGGCCTCAGGAGGAGGGCCGGTGCACTGCCTGCCCCTGCCGCCGGCCCAGCCCGGGACTCGTCTGAGCCGTCGGGAGGCAGGAGTGGGGAGGCCCGTTCCCAGCTGAGCCTGGGAGAGGTTGGGCTGCATCTTGGAGCTGTGCCCTTGCCACGATGGCACTCGGGCCAGCACTCTAGAGAGCCAGGGCTCGGGCCCAGCTTCTCCCCGTCCTTGCCATCAGTCAGGCCCTGTCTCAAGGGGACACGGGCACATGGGGTAGCCTGGCATAGAGCAGACCGGCCTGACCAGCCACAGCGCGTGGCGCCCACCCACGTCTCAGAGAGTTAAATGCACGGGCTTCAAGCCACGATGTTTTGGATCCTTTATTATCCAGGGGAAATATTCAGAGGCAGACTGGATCCCCAGATGAGCCACATCTTGGGCACATCCCCATTCAGGGGCCTCAGGTCCAGCCAAGAGAAGTCTCTGTGCCCATCCTGCGATTTCTTCATCCTCATCCACGTAGGCAGCGGAGAAGGAGCCACGTGCTACCCGCTGCAAAGCTGAGGCATGTGTCCCCTGGGGAGGAGCCACACACTACCCATTGGGTGTGTGTCCCCAGGAAGAAGCCACATGCTATCTGCTGCAAAGCTGAGGCAGTGTCCTCCAGGAAGGCCATCTCCTGCTTCCTGGGTGTCCCAGAAAGAGGTCTTACTCTGGGTAGCTAGTGGGAGTGCATATATGATGGGCGCTCTGGCACTTTCCAAGTATTCTTGCCAAGTAAAGAGGTAGATGGAAAGATTAGCATCAGTAAAACCACCAGCAGTGATTTCAACAACACTGACACCTTTGCCTCAGGGTAGCTTTCATCCCCGGACCAATGTGCCAGTCTGGGCAGTGGGCAGACCCAGCGAGATGATTCTCCCTCAGCCTCTCCTGATGCTGTAGCCAGATGTTGACGGGAGCTGACGTCCCCTGAGACCCCATCAGCCCAAGTCTGGTGGTCCCTTCCCGTGGCCTGGGGCTCCTCACGGCATGGTGAGGGGTACCGAGAGCAAGCCTTCCTAAGACAAAGCTCGGCAGAAGGCTTGGCTCATCCTTGGCCTCGGGGCCACCTGGTGTGACCTTCCTGCACTCTACTGGTCCAGGCTGTCACAAGTGTGTGCCCAGGTGCAAGAAAAGGGTACACAGACAGCCTCTCACACCATGAGTGTGGAAGGGCCACATTTTAAGATGTGCATGTGGGATGTTATTGCAACCTTCTCTGGAAAACCAGTCTTCCAGGTGCACGTGCAAACACCGGGAAATCTCAGCACCGGGAAGGTCACGTTCCTTTCCTTAACAGGCAGCTAGAATCACACCAGCAAATGGCAGCAGCATGATACACGGTGTGGCCACATCTAGGCAGGTCTTGGAGAGAATTAGATGCTTGAAACTTTATCTGAATCTTCCTAAAAGCATCTTGGAAGATAATAAGAATCTCTCTGTTGGCTGGATGCCATCCTTCCACATGCAACTAAGTGATGTTTGATTTCAAATATGAACTTTGCCTTAAAATATGAATCAGCACTCAGTAACTTTACAGTTGTCAGTCTGGAGAAAGAAAACACGGTCACCTTGGTCAGCTGACATTACAACCCAGCTGCGGTGAAAAGTGAAAATTCTAAAGAACGTTTGGCACGTTTAGAAGCCACAGCCCTCGCGGACCACCCCTGGCCTCTGGCCGTGACTCCCAGCTGTGCAATACCCCATACGGCGGCACCGAAATGAGAGTGAGTGTGCTCCTGGATCTGTCTCCAAGAAAACTTAATGTCCATCCAGGGAAAAGCACGAGGAGCCAGGAAGTTTGTGGCTCCCAAAATTTCTTACGTGGCAGCAAGGAATACAGCGGGCATCTCGGACCCACATGAGACGCGTCCCAGGGTCAGGAGGAGGAAAGACGAGATAAGCGAAGGGAAGGGGGAACACCAGAGCGGGAGGCACGAAGCCCAGCGAGGCAGGGATTGCCGGAAAACTCCAAGAGCTGAGGTCGGGAAAAAGCACGTCATGCGGCCAGTGCCGGGGGCTAGAAGGAAGGGCCCATCCAGAGAGAAAGAGGGCCGTAGGAGGGATGGCGAGAAGGGCATGTCCATTTGGGGGATGCGGCACGTGCATCTAGAAGGCGAGCGGTGGTGGCAGAGGGTGGGTGGCAGGGCAGGGACACCTGAGCAGCAGCCCAAGCTGGCAGCCCTGCGGGCACTGAAGCACCTGGAAGTCACGGAGTCTGAGTCTGGGCTTTCCAGACGGAAGCTCGCGACCTTGCGGGTTGAGTTTTCGGCCGTCGTTTTAAAGAGGTGCCGTATACGCTGGGCTCGGTGGCTCAGCCTGTAATCTCGCACCCTGGGAGTCTGAGGTGAGTGGATTGCCGAGCACGTGGGTTCAAGACCCGCCTGGGCAACTTGGCGAGACCTCATCTCTACAATAAATCAAAATGAGCCGAGCGTGGTAGCGCGCGCCTGTAACTCCAGCTACTCGGAAGGCTGAGGCAGAAGGATCGCCAGAGCCCAGCGGGTTGAGGCTGCAGTGGCCAGGAGCAGCCACTGCACTCCAGTCTGGGCAACGAAGTGATTCTCCAACTCAAAAAAAACAAAAAACAAACAAAAGAAGGTGCTGTATTGTATACATCGGTTTACAGCTTCTAAAATATTTTGTTTTGGAGACACTTAGGTCATTACTTACAGATCTATTCGGTTGTGTCTGTTGTGCATCTTCTCATAGTGTTTGCATGAAGCTGGGCATTTTCTCCCCATGGCAGACATTTTTCCCCAGTTTTTTCTGATAACCTTGTAGTAGTGAATGTCCTTGGGGCAGCCTCCATGTGAACTTGTGCATTTACTTTTTGTGGATTAAAGAGCAGTGAAACCCTGGCCAGGAGGGATGCAGTTTACAAATATGTGATTCAGTTATGCCCAATTATCCTCTAAAGTGAGCATGGCCACATATATCTTATCTGCAAAACAGGAGATACATCATTTCCCCACATTCTCACCTACACGTGTAGTACTTTAACATATTTTAAAATTTATGATGTATTTTTAAAACAGAAGAAATAATAGAAAATGTCCCAACAGTGCTCCATAAAAGAAAGAACATGGCCTGTCATTTTTACTTTTATATAATAAAACAGTGCTTGGCACATAAAAAAAGGCATTAAATCAGCGTTAGTTGGGTGAATGAATGGTGAGGCAAATGAAAAGCGACATTTGTCTTCCTGAAAGCTTTCTTGAAATGAGGATTTCTGCCTAGGACGTGGAAAGCTGGAAGGAACATGACCGTGTCTCAACAATGAGAAACACCAGGCGGTCTTAAGCTCATGGTAGAACTGAGGTCACAAGGCAACCAGGCAGCCTGAAGTCGGAGGAAAGATACCAGCTGCAGGGAGAGACGGGGAGCCGCATTAGCACCCCTGGGCATAGCCTGGAGCGGGCAGGGCCTTCGTGAAAGTCCGGAGAATTCAGCTAAAACTTCTTAACCCCTTGATAAAGCACGAGTAAGACCGCAGTATCCCAGGAGCCGCTGGTACAAGGCGTGCTTGCAGCATTCAGAGCCTCTTTCGGGAGACCTGTGGTCACTCGTGGAAACAGCTGAAGGCAGACAGAGGGCTGAAGACAGCTGCTGTCAGCGGACAGGCCTGGGGGAAGACTCCCCCGCAGGAGAGGCAGGGAACCCACCAGAACCCCTCTCTTCAAGGAAGAAAGGCCTTAAACGGCAAGGGGACAGGCCAAAAACCTGGTTGCCCCAGAGCACAGGTAAAGGCCTGCTTAAGTTACGGGAAATAAGAGAAAAAAAACCCATCCTTGGAGAAGCTTTCGGAATGTGCCCCGGGAGCAAACCATCAGCCGGTCTCTGCACAAGGAAGGTGTGATGGCGGAGAAAGCCCAGCCCCAGGACCAGGACCCCGCTCAGGCTGGCTCAGGGCCACCGCGCACTCCCTCCCCAAGCCCACCAGCAGCACCCCAGCATGAGCAGCTTCTGCGAGAAGAGGACGGCCCTGGAGGAGACCTCGGAGCTCCCTACAGGGAGGCCTGAAGTGGAGGGTGGCAGCGTCTGAGGAGTCCCCGGGGCTGCCCACCTGCAGGACATCTGAGAACGCTGGAGGAACTGAAGCCAGAGCCGATGGGGAAGTAGAGTCACCAAAACCCAGTCTGGTCCTGGCTGGCCGGGCCCGGTTCCCCACACAGAAGCCACCGCAACTAGGAGGGCAAGCCCCTCCCAGGTACAAGGCCGCCACCGCAGTCTGCGGTGCTATCTGATGCCCAGCGTCAGTCAGAAACTGTGAAACGCACACAAAAGCAAGACACGCACTCATGGACACAGTCAGACCGAGAGACGGCTTCATGTCAGAACCCTCAGACAAGGGGTTTGCAGTCGTGGCTGGCTGATGTTTCAGAGGCCCTGGTGGGAACGGTGGGCGGCAGGCCTGAACGGGGAATTTCAGCCGACACGGAAGCTTGAAAGGAGGGTCAGATGGGAGAGCTGCCAATAAAAGCCACAGGCACAGAGACGAGGAATGGCTTTGATGGAGAGAGACCTGCAGACTTGGCTCAGTGAAGGGAAACCACTCAACTGAAACACAAAGAGGAAAAAAAGGATGCAGACAAACCATTTAAAAACTTCTGTTCGTGTATTTACTTCATTGCAAACATTGTTGAGGGGACCTTGGTATTTTGCTTTTGACCTTGGTTCTGTGATTTGGATGTCAATGACATGCCTGAAATCTACCAGTATGCTAAGTTCTGACGTCATGATCCCAACATATGTTATTCTTCTTTAATCCTGTTGCAGTTTCTATGTGCACAGCAGTATTTTTTAATACAGAATTACAGAGAAAAAAATAAATTTTTAAAAAATGTACACCAAAATGTGGTGACAAGTTTACCGTACTCTACATCATTTAAATTTTCAAAAAATAAGCTCATTATATAATCTTTAAAATTTTTTAAAAGAACGATTTCATGTGTTATTTATGAAATTAGAAAAGATTAAAGCAGCAGCAAAATCTTGTGTGAGAGAACCTATCTGATAAACTTAGCACTGAGGGTCTGAGAATGAATAAGTAAAAAAAGGAACATGGTAATTTGTCAGTTTCCACTATGAAGTTGAAGATAATAAACTGCTTCTTTGCCCAGTGTTTTCAGAAGAATTTGCTGTATTGTAAGGGATTTTGTAAAAGGAAAACTAAGCACTGTGATGCAAGTTAGTAATTTTTTCCAGAAGGGAAGATGCTTCACCTAAAAGAAAATATTTCCTTAGCATCTGAACGGACAGAACTTGCATCTTCAGTAAAAGTGGCCCGTGTTTTTCCCTGTGATGCAGGGCATCGTTTTGGAGCATGTGTACGTGCACGTGTGTGTGCGCGCGCATGCATGCTTGGAGGCGTAAGTACTCGCGGATGTGTGAAGTTACATAACAAAGGGAAACTACACTTACAGATGGAATTTAGGTTGCTGATCACCTGACCTCAGGTGAGGGGATTGTCTTAATCACCCCCTGGACCCCATGAAATCCCCCGTCCTAGAAAGCAGAAGAGAGAGGCCGGAGGGTAGGCCAGACGGACGTGACGTGAGAAGGAACCAAGCTGCTGCCGCTGGTTTGCAGATGAGGGGCTGGGGCCAGGAGCCAGCTGTGCAGAAGCCTCTGGGAGACAGAAAGTGAGGACGCGGGGTTCTCTGCAGTCCTCCGGTGGGAAGGCAGCCCTGCTACCAGCTCGACTGCAGCCAGGGAGACCTCTTGTCAAAACACGCCCGGCACAAGACAGTGAGTGTGTGTCGTTTCAAGCCCCCAGACGTGCAGTCATCTGGTGCAAGAGCAGCCGAAAACGAATAAGCCCTTTCCCTCATCCGCAAAACTTTTTTTTTTTTTTTTTTTTTTTGAGCTGGAGTCTCACTCTGTCGCCCAGACTGGAGTGCAGTGGCCGCTCCCGGCCACCGCAGCCTCGACCCGCTGGGCTCCGGCGATCCTTCCGCCTCAGCCTTCTGAGTAGCCGGAATTACAGGCGCGCGCTACCACGCCCGGCTGATTTTTTGATTTATTGTAGAGATGAGGTCTCGCTGCCCAGGCGGGCCTCGAACCCGCGGGCTCAGGCCGTCCACTCACCTCAGCCTCCCCAAGGCGCGGGATGACAGGCTGAGCCACCGAGCCCGGCCTCATCCGCAAAACTTTAACAAACACGCAGGAAAGAGTGAGCGATCGGAAGAGCAAGGGCAAACCGTGCCTGTGCTCATGGAAGTCAGATGAGACTGGCAATCGACGGCCACCTGGGCTGATGAGAAACCCGTGGAACACGTAACGGGAAGTCAAGGGTGGACCAAGAAATCATAAGCCTCAACGTTCATTTCTATGAGTGAGAAGAGGCAAAGTCATCTGATAGATTATTGGAGAGCTTTGCGAATTTAACACAAAAAGCCGATAAATACTTCCAAGTAAATGAGGCTAAAAAAAAAGTGTTTCTTAGGGCTCAGCAACTGTCTGAAGTAGGTTTAAGTAACCGAGATATTAGATTTCATCCCCATTTTGGCCAACCATCTTCTTGTGCAATACACAAGAAAAATGATTGGAAAAGAAGCCATGGAAGGAAGAGGAAGAGGCGAAGTAAGAACAGAAGAAGGACAGCGAAGTGGGAACTCATACTCGTATAAGGAGGTTAACACCTTAAGTAGAAGTCCTGAAACCACAAAGCTCATAAGAGGAAACACAGGGGGAAAGCTTCTTGACATTGGTCTTGGCCATGATGTTTTGGATATGACACCAGAAGCAGAGGGAATAAAGGCAAAAATGAAGAAGCGGGACTACATCACACTAAAAACCGTCTACAGAGCCAGGAAACAGTCAGCAAAATGGAAAGGCAACCTCTGGGATGGGAGGACATGTTTGTAAGTCACATGTCTGTAAAGAGTTAGCATCCAAAATATACAAGGAAATCCTATAGCTCAATAGCAAACCAACAAAAAATAAAAAACAAAAATCCCAAATGACCGGACAAAATAAATACTTGGACGTATTTATCGCCTTTTTGTGTTAAATTTGCAAAGCTCTCCAATAGTCTATCAGGTAACCTTGCCTCTCTCACTCATATAAATGAACGTTGTGGCTTATGATTTCTTGGTCCACCCTTGATTTCCCGTTACATGTTCCACGGGTTTCTCATCAGCCCACGTGGCCGCGGATTGTCAGTCTCATCTGACTCCCATTAGCACGCAGGCACGGTTTACCCTTGCTCTTCCGATCGCTCACTCTTTCCTGGGTGTTTGTTAAAGTTTTGCAGATGAGGGAAAGGGCTTATTCGTTTTCGGCTGCTCTTGCACCAGATGACTGCACGTCTGGAGGCTTGAAGTGGACAAAAAAACCGAATAGATGTTTCTCCCCCGAAATACGAAAATGACCGCCAGGTATATGAAATGATGCGCCGCATTCCTGATCATTAGGGAAACAACCACGAGACACCACCTCCCACCTGCTGTGTGGCTGTTATTTGTTTAGAAAAGATAAATGTTCGTGAGAATGTGGTGAAAAGGGGCCACTTGTATACGGTGGTGGGAATATGAATCGGCACAGCCATCAGGGAAAGCAATAAGAAGGTTTCTAGCAAATTAAAAATAGGACCACCCCTTGACCCCGCAATCCCACTTCTGGGGACGTGGATCCAAAGTCATTGAAATCAGGGCCTGGAAGAGGTTCCTGCACTCCCAGGTACATTGCAGGGTGATTCGCACCGTCAAGGCATGGAAGTGACTTAAATGTCCACTGACGGATGAGTGGATGAAGAGCATGTGATGTATACACACAGTGTCGCCTTATCCCACCTTAAAATAGAAGGGAATTCTGCCACTGCGACAGCATGAACAGACCCAGAGAGCGCTCCACTGAGTGAGATGACCCAGGCTCAGAGCGACAGACACTGCGTGTCCTCACTCACAGGCGGTGTCTGACACGGTCAAGCTCGTAGGCGCAGAGAGTAGAACGGAGGTTACCAGATGCTGGAGGAAGGGGAAAACGAGGAGACGTGGATTAAAAGAAGGGTACAAAGTTCTCGGCGCCCAAGACACATAATTTCCGGAGCTCCGCTATCCGGCCCAGTGCCTGTAGCTAACAGTACTGCATTGTATCCTCACCATGGGCTAACAGGGCAGATCTTATGCTGAGTGTTCTCACCACACACAGACAGAAGTTAGTAATGGTGGCTGCGAAGGAGGTAGGCAGAAACTCCGGGAGGTCAAGAATATGGTTATGGTCTTGATGGCGGTGATGGTTTCATGGGCGTAGACTGGCCCTCAAACGCCTCGAGTTGTATGCATTAAAGATGTGCCATTTTTTTTTGTGTAAATCATACCCCAACCAAGTGGTTTCAAAATGTGCAAATATGCTACCACTTGGAAATAAACATGTAGGGTTGAACATTGGGTCATAGGAAGGGAAATGGCAGAAATACAGCTCTGTAACAGCATCAGAAGCAGCAGGAAGTTCGCCTGGTACAGATCGAGGCATTCAAATGATCTTTCATGGGCGTCCACCCTTCCACATTTTTCTTCTGTCCCAACCCTACCTCTTATTCTTTTTTTCTGAGAATATTATTCAAATTAGCCCTTATATAAACATTCTGAGTGTCTCAGCGGGGAGGCATTATGTAGATTTTCTCGAGTTACCAATTAGTACGGCGAACCAAGGTGAACACATTCTAAAATAAAGAGGACACTGAGATTAGGAAGCCAACGTTGTGTCCCCCATTGTGCTAAGGAGTTCAAATATCAGCTGCACCATCTCATGGAACTCATCTTTACGTGGTAGCTATAGACACCCTGGTCAGGAAACTGAGTTCCAAAGAGTTAAGTAAGCATCTTGCCCAAGGTCATTTGGCAAGCTAACAGTTGGCAGAAGCGGAAATACGACTTTTCAGAAGAGCGAAGCAGAAAGGTTTGACTTGATGTCCAAGACAGAAAAGTGCGCTGGCCGCGAAGGAAGGCTGGAAGGCCACAGTCTTCCCTGGGCATTGCAGCAACCACCACCTGCCTGGCTGCCTTGAGGCCTGGGAAGAACAAGTTCGAGAATTTTATCCTCGCTTTACCCGGATAGTCTGAATCATGCAGGGCTACAGTTAGGAGGCAGAGTTTACGGTTCCCCAAGAGGAAAAACGAAGACGGAAATTAATCTGGTGACACTGAGAGAAAAAAGCCGTGACGTCGGCGAAGGACAACTCTATTCAAAGCATCCACAAAGTTAGAGACATTGCAAGGAAAGAAAGGAGACTTGACCTGGAGGGGGCGTCGAGATGCAAAACCAAGGCGCGGGGAGAAGGGCAAGTCCGAGACAGACGCTCAGCCCGCTCGAAGCCAGGCGCGGACCCAGCCGAGGCAGCCCCCGGGGCGCAGAAGGCAGAGCGGCCGAGGAAGCCTGCCGCCGCGGCTGTCAGTCCCAAGCACGCCGCCCGCCTCGCCAGACAAAGCGAGAGAATCTGAGTTGCTGGGAGCTTGGCCTGGAGACAGGCAGCCCCAGGGACAGACGTCAAGTATCACATGCAGATGCTGTGCGCTGAGGTGCTGCAGGGCCTTTGGTGGGCTCCATTCCTCGACACGGACTGAGCGCTGGCTGCGTCCCCAGCCCCTCTGGCCACACTGCTGACCTGCGGGGGAATGAGAGCCAGCCCCCACCTTGTGGCGCTCGGAGCTCAGCGAGGGACACTCGCGGACGGGCGCTTCAAGGGGGACGGACGGGTCGGAGCTTCGCTTCGATGTGTGCAGGGGTGTGGGGGAGCAGGGAGAATGCCGAATGTCTTTCCCAGAAGGGGAGCGCCCGAGGGGGCGCTCAGAGGACATCCGGGCAGTCATCAGAGAGGGCCCAGGGGCAGAACAGATACTTCAGGCAGTAGTTCCATGTCTGGGAACGTACACCAAGAAAGCAGTTTCTTTGTGAGTGTGTCACTGCACTCCAGCCTGGGTGACAGAGTGACACTCTAGCTCAAAAAAAAAAAAAAAAGAAAGAAAGCAGTTTCTTAAATCAGTGCATCGGGTTATTTAAAGCAGAGTCATTCTGAGGTTAAAGGCTGGAAACAATCAGCATGTTCAAGCACAGAATAACAGGAAAGAAAGTTTTATGATGTTGACGTAATAGACCTTTAGACCCATAATGGCAATTTTACATTATTTAACACAATAGATTTCAGCCTAATGAAACCTATTCCAGTGAAAATAGGGGAAAAATCTGTGCAGGGTTTGCGGAAATACATGAAAGAATCCATAAAATAATGGCAGATGAGATACAAAGAACACAAATGCCAGGTGTACGATAAATTCAAGTATGTGAAATATGTTTCCAAACTGATGAAGTCTGAAACGAGAGAAATGAGAGTAGTTATAATAGAATAGAAGTAATGAAAATATTGAATATTATTCATATTTTATATACACATATGAATGTAAAGTGCGGTGAGCTAAGGTGATAGAATCTTTTTAAAGTAGCTTTGTGAGTGATCCAGAATATTTCATGATATCCACGTCTGAAAGAAACACGTTGGCCATTTCTCCAGGGAAAAAAGACATTCAGTGGTTTTATTTTCAACAGAAATGTCACAAAGCAGCCAGCTGAGGAGAGAGTGGTCTGTGTGCCGTGAAACACTGGGTTCTGGAAGGGAAGGTCCTGCCTCGTGTGTTTGTTCCTGCTGTTGTCATGGTATTTGAATCTAAGACACGATGTGCTCAGTTACACCAAACGTGGCCCTGAAACCCTCGTGTTGACGATCTGGGGCTCTCAATTTTCCTGTTTTGTGGGTTCCATATCTTGGCAAGGTGCTTCCAATGTGTCACCTCTTCTGGGCTGACTTCTGTCTGGCTGATAGTGGCACGGGTCTAGGGACAGGAGCCAGTTTGACCTGGTGTTGCTACATTCACACACTCACCATGGCATCACGGCAGACTGCTGGGTGCACACGGACATCTACATCACTGGGGGCACCTAAGGTGCCTGTAAGAGTTGTAGCTCTTGGGGCAAGCTAGGCTGCCCTACAGTCGCAAACACTCTCCATCTCAGACTGGGATGACAAGCACATGCCACCATGCCCCTTAAAATCACAAGAGTCCATGCCTTGGTCTCGTTACAGAGTTTGGCAAAGGGGCGTCTGTTCACCTCGCACAAGGGCAGCCGCCGCTCCAGAGGGAACACAGCACCCAAGAGGGTCTTTCCCTGGTCTAGAAATGATTCACTGCTCACGCTTCCCTTGCCAATCTTAAGGACCCAGAAACACAGTCCTACTGTATGTTGGAAAGGCAGGAAACTGGAAAGTCCCGAGAAACAGCTTTCATGGCCACCCAAGAGTCCTTCGTTCTGCATCGTTTATCTCTAATTGAGGCATGAAATATTGAAATGCAATTTTCAGAGAGCCTCCAAACGCCGTCTGAGACACAATCTGCAGGGTCACCGGGCACCCACAGTCACAAGGAAGTCTAAAGAAGACAACACAATTTTAAGAGACTGGTGGGTCTGGTGGGTAAAAAAAGATCGCAAGAATTAAATATGTATAGTGTGGCTGAGCAGACCCAGCAGGGAGCAACAGCAGGCGGTAGGGGTGGACAGGACAGAGAGCTAAAAATATTCGCGAGATGTGAAGGATCAGAAGGAAGAATCGTTTAGCATAAACACAGAAAGTATTGCTAGACATTTAAGAGAAAGATTCGAAGGACTGGGCTCTGGAGTTACGAAACTGGATTTTAAACTGATAATACCACGAATAAAGTGCAAAAGAAAGAAGCATGCTTGAGTACTTGTTACCTGAGAAGAGGGGGAAAGAGGGCTGGCGGAGGGGTCAGCCTCAGGGAGACACCCAAGAGCAACCTGGGGCGAGCCTGACCTCTGCATCCATGCGTGGGATGCCTGTGTGCTAGCCAACCAGGGTGAGGGAGCAGGAAGTAAGCAGACACGTCCCCGGGTAACATTTAGAGCAACTGAAGTTGTAATAAACTATGGAGCGCTTTATCAAGGAGTCCTCCCTCCATTCCAGTCTGGAACGACTCCAGAACCTGCCTGTGTAGAACATTTGGAGTGTGGAAAAAGTTCCTAAAATCCACTATAGTTAGAGCTCCTCAAGGTGCTTCCACAAGCATTGTAATACTTTTCCAAGTTTTGAACAGCAGGTGTTCAATGTCCAGGGCCAACACCGACACTCAGGTACTGAAGAGCTTTCTCAAGTCGTCCGTGTGGCCACAGTGGAATTTTCAGAGGAGGCAAATTTGAGATTCACCCCTTCCCTTTTCTGCCGTTATTTCCCTGGACTGTGTTGTTCTCACACAAGGGACTTGCCTGACTCATTGTGAAAGGTTTATAATTTTTTGGAAGCTATTAACATAAGAAGAGATCAATCATTTACTTTGTCCTACCTTGGTTTTCCAACAGGAAATATGAGAGATTGGTTTGTTTGACTTTTTTAGGTGGAAATTGCATGTTTTCAGAGTTAATAGATTCTGATTCCCACCACTTTTAGGAGCAGAGCAGGAGTCAACTTACCTTAGGTCAAGATGAAACTAACCCGACCCGTGACTGTCTGGTTTCCAGGAGGAACTTGAAACAAGAGACAGGCAACCTGACCGCACTCACGTGTTTCACTCCCAGGTGATGGTTCCGGTCACAGCCAGGGGCCGCGTCTGATGACGTGCGTTCTCGCTGATCTCTGCTCACACTCCCTCCCCAGGAGGGGTGTATCCTCCTAAAGGCCAACGGCCACCCCGACCTTGCAGTAGCAGCCCATCCCACCCCACGGCTCAAGGCTGATGGTCATATCCTGTTGCTTTTAATCGATCGGTTACTTTAATGCCTCCTGTTGTCGAGGTATAGTCTGCATGCCGCCAACCCCACCGACGCCACTTTTCCATGAGTTTTGACACAGGTATACACCTGTCAGAAATCAAGACATAGAACAGCCCTAACGTTCTCTCAGGAAGAAGGATGTCGGTTTCTCTGAAGACTCACGTTTGCCTCACAAGGAGGGAAGGGCCATTTTGAGGCCTACTCAGCCGAGAGGGTAAAGGGTGAGGAGAGGCGGGAGCGGTGTCCAGCTGCCTCTGAAGAGGCGACAAGGAGGAGAGCGAAGCTGGGATGGGGGAGGTAGGGTGGCAGTGGCCACGCGCTGCAGTTCGCGGCACTACGTGAGCCGTCGGGGAGGGCTTCGCCGAGAAGGCGGCCGAGAGGAGGAGGGGGCGTTACCCGGCAGCCGTGAAAGGGCGGCAGGTGGGCCGAGACACGGGAAGAGCCCATCTGAGGAGCGAAGGGAAGGCCCCGAACGGGAATGTGTCTGACCCGCTCGAGCAGCAGCAAAGGAAGCAGCCCTGGCGGAAGGGCAGGAGCTGAAGGTGAGGGCGGGGGTCGCAGGTGCGAGGGGGAGGTCACCTAAAGGAGGGCGAGGATGGGAGGCCACAGAAGGGTGGAACCGTGTGAAGGAGGGTGGGCCTGGGGCCACAATGCGAACCTCAGGTCCCCGGCAGCCTGGGCGGTAGATCCGCCAAGTCGAAGGGGCAAAGGCCCTCAGGAGAGAAAAGATGAGAGCAGCCAGGCCAGAAGAACACAGCAGCTCCAAGCAAGGTGCCAGAGCCCCGGAGATGGGAGAATGAATGTGCCACGCGTGTTCGTGGCAGACGTCTCGGCGGGAAGCCCTCTCCTGAGCACTGCAAGGGATGCCGAAAAGTCCTCTCCCAGCCTTCTGGAACCAAAAGCGTCTCACCACCTCTGCCTTGCAAAGAGTATAAGTAGACATGCCCACCACATCTGAAAGCTTGCCAGCTCCCGTTTGAGAAGATTCCCCGCATCTTTCGGCAAGGGGCTGCATTCTGGTCTCTCATCCCTGTACGGCTTTGTGCGGCTCAGCCACTCAGGCCCGCTTGGCTTTTGAGCCCCAGCTCAGCTTTTAAATGAGCCCTCCACGTCCGGTTTCTAAGACGCAGTCATCGGATGAGTCCGTCTACAGGTGTCCATCTCTCAATTCCTTGCCGTCAGTGTCAAGACATGGGTTTATTTTCAGGAAAGCCCAAAATGGCTCCATTAGTTGAGGATACAAAAATGCCACAGGGTTTCTGTCCCCGCTCCACACATGCTTGGGTAACTCCCATTTGAGACAGCAGGGTCCCAACTGCCGACACAGGCGAAACACTTCACGGGGCGAGGCTGCATGCGAGGCAGTGACAGCCCGTGGAGGCCACTAGCTGGCATAATGGGATCTGCAAGTCCGTGCCTTAGTTTCTCCATCTGACTCATGGGCTGTTGGGAGCCGGCTACTGAGTGTTAGGGATCAGGAAGGGCCGTGGACCCCGAGACCACTAGGATGCATTCAGGAGCTATTGACCCCATTTCCTCCCCCTTTCTAACTCAGCACTAACCAGATTAAGCTCCTGCGAGCTCAAAACATAGAAACTCTGAGACCAGGACGAACACAAGCTAACTTTAGAAGCTCGTTGCGCCCATTCTTCCACAAACTGCAGTTTTGGCTTTCACACAACTTATAATTCAAACTCGTGTCACATCTAAGAGCCTTAGTATTGGTCACAGGTTTCCAGGTCATGATCTTAGGATTTATTGAAGGTGTAAATTGTAGAATATAGTTTTAGAAGACAGCCATTTTGTTGAAAGAATGCGGCTGGGTTACTTGCAGGTAGTCTACCGTGAACTGGGCCACATTCCAAACATTCTGGGATGGGCCACTTTCATTTGTAAAGTAAATACTGAAGCTTCTATAGAATTGTTTAACTTGGCATAAATCAGTCAGCTTAGGATGAGAAAGGTTTATAGAATATGTCAGTCACAGATTAGGTTATCCTTTGTTATGGGATTTTAAGATTATCATATGAAAAGGGTTTAAAGGCAATCATTGATTAAGTTTTCATGGATTATGGTTTCTGGTGGGTGGGGGACGCCCCTCCCACATCTGGCTTTGTGTATAAAAGACCCGTTGTAATTCCCGATACACACACACTGCTTCTGCACTAGACCGGAGTCCAGTCTCTTTCTTTCTCTCTTCTTCCCCCCAATCGCTGACGCCGCCTCCACCTTTGGGGTAACCTGAACCTGGCTGGAGCTGGTCCCCGGCAATGGGCGTGCATGTTTCTGCTCCTGTCTTCAAAAGGTTTAGGACAAGGATGAGCTACGGGCCAGTATGAATAGCCACCAATGCCTTGACCTCAGGAACAGCTGGCCTTCTCTAAGCTGTCACTAGGCAACGTGCCGCGGAAACTCAGCTGCAGCCCGTTAGACACACAAAACTTCGGGCTCTGTGCCTCTCCTGCTGAGCCCGAATCTGCATTGTAAGAAGGTCTCCATCATGCACATTCCAGTTTGAGAAGAAAAGCACAATGCTCAGTGTGTTAAAACCCAATCCACTCTCTGTGACACCCTGCAGCAGGTGACGTTGCTCCCACTTAATCGATGAGGTTGTGAGGTCCAACCCTGACATGACCTGCCACGAATCAAGCAAGGGGTAAAACCAGGGTTCAGACTCAGCATGTCTGGCTCCAGAGACACGCGTCATTTCCAGGAACATTTCATGCCCCACGGCACACTTGCCAAGAGGACAAGACAGAGGAGAAAGGAGAGGCCATCACCGCGGTCTCCCTCCTCGCGACCCTCAGAAGGAAAGGAAGAACCGCCGTCAGCACGCAGGAAAAGCCATGTGGGTGAGGGAGAGGATGATGGGAGATCAACATGGGCTGGATCAAGATCAGAAACTGCAGTCAGGCAGGAACATAAGTCCTTCAGACGATCACAAGCCAAGACCCTTCCCCAGTGTGCCTTGGACAGTAGAGGGGCAGACACGCACACATATGCACACACGCGCATGCACGCACTCACAAGCACACTTTCCTGAAACCAAGTCCTGCTTGGCACAAACACGTATAATTAGATGTTCCCTGGGAGTGAGAAGTAGTAATTAATTCAGTGTTAAACATCACAATCTATTACTTGAACTCCATAGCAACCATGGTTGCCAATAGAGAAAACAAAATTTCGGAGTCTATTTTTAAAGAGTTGCGTTGAAGTCTCTGAAAATGTGTAAAAGCTGACACTTTTTTAGGCTAAAACAATAGGCATGAACTCGGAGTGAAGAGGAGGCTGGGGAACAAGCCAAGGAAAGGCAAGCTCACCTGGCCCCACCAGCACGCATGAGGATGGTGTGACCCTGGCCCTGTCCGAGCACAGAGCCCAGCTGCTCGCTCCGGGAGAGAAAACTTCTTTCGGGCCGAAAAGAGCCACATCGATGCTTTCTCAAAGGACGCGGGCTTTGGAACACAACTGACCTAGACGCGAATCCCAGCTTTGTCAACCCTTGCATCTTTGCAGGCCGGCTGCCGGCGTCCCTGACTTCAGGGTCCTCTCGGGCTACCACGGGAAGGACAGCAGCCATCTCGGAATGTTCTCCGAGGACCCATCGCAAAACTCCCCGCAGAGGGTGTTGCGGACCGAGTTCCCCCGAAAGCAGATTCTGAGTGACTCGGCGTTCGGGACGCTCACTGGCAGCGCCCTTTGGGGTGACATCTGTGGAGGGGACGGGGGGAGGTGGGACTGCACAGCGGGAGAGGCGGTGTGGGCTGCTCGTCCAGTGACACCCTCGGCGGGGTTGGGGGCAGCTGCGGGGCCACCGGGGCCTGGCAGAGCGTCCGACGGTGGGCTGAGATGGCCCGGACATTTACCCACCTCGATCGGCTGGGCCACACGCGCGGGCTGCCCACGGAAGGACAGGGCCTTGGGCCAGGGGCCTCTGCCGCTGAGGCCACCGCTGCAGTGGCTGCCGGCTGACCGCGCTCTCTGCAGCTGGGCAACCAGTCCGCCGAAGGAAGACCCTCTCCGCACACCATTCCTACATCCAGTGCCTGCTATGCAAACGGTGTTTGCTGTCTCCTTTGCGTATGTAATTCTTACAAACACCCCTTACTAATCGAGATTCCGGTGTCCGGAAAAACCCTGCAATGATGAACATCGTAACAATTCTGCTCTTAAAGTAACGTGCAGACAGGGAGTGGTGATCCCAGCACTTTGGGAGGCTGAGGTGGGAGAACGGCTTGAGCTCAGGCGTTCAAGTCCAGCCTGGGCAACGCAACGAGACCCAGTTTTATAAAAACAAAAAAACCCCCAAATTAGCCAGGCATGGTGGTGTACACCCATAGTCCCAGCTACTTGAGAGGCTGAGGCTGAGGCTGAGCCCGGGAGGCCAAGGCTGTGGTGCACCGTGATTGTGTCACAGCACTCCAGTCTGCGTGACAGAGTGAGACCCCAACTCAAAAAATAAATCAGCAACTTGCAGTACTTTTTGAGATTCTGGGCTCTGAAACCCACACTCTTCTCATTTGAACTTCTCAGTGATTCCATGAGGCAGTGAGGGTTCATCTCCGTTGCACGGTTGAAGAAGCAAGCCCAGTCCTGGCGAGCTGTGAGGGCGAAGGAACACCGCACTGGACGGGCGTTTGGCGGAACGTCTCGCCACAGCCTTCCCGGGCCGTGTCCAGCATCGCTCCCCTCACCGACCCTTGAGCAGCGGAGATCTCACGGGAACGCCCTCCCCGGTCTGGGACAGGCGATCACGGCTCTTGCCCACTCTCTTAACCTTGATGGCGCCATGCTCCCACCTTGAAAAGTGTCCTCAGCTCGTGTCTCATTTTCCCCCAGAGATCCGCAGAAGGAGAGATTGGACTCCAAGGCCTCCGGGGCCCCTTTCGTCTCGAGAATTCTCCTCGGATGACCCACATACCCATGGGTGAGTTGTAATGCACGCTGAGACCAGCTTGGGCTGAAGGCTGGGTGAGGAGGGTCTGTCGGATGAAGCAATAGAAACCAGCCTTAGCTCCCTGACATGAGAGAGCATTTGTGGGAGAACACGGGGCCTGCAGGAAGGCGGAGGAGCCGGTTCGGGACGGGCAAGACCACGTAGCCCTGGGGGACCGAGTCAGGGAATCGGAGACCTCCTGCCTGTGAGACATCTGGACAGTGGCGGCTCGCTCTGCTGACGCAGGCACTGTGAGGAGTGACTTCCAAACGCTCCTTCCTCACTTCCCCTTCACCGAAGACAGAAGGGCTGGAGAGACACAGCCTGCTTGGCTGCCAAGGCTACACCGGGGAGAGGACAGAAAAGGCATGACCCCTTGGTTTCCACCGCAGACCAGGGCCCGTGGAACTTCCTCCCACCAAGACGGCACGAGCTGGGGAGGAATTCGCATCACAGAGGGCATCGGGGACGTCTTGGGAAGCGGAAACGCGGCTGTGCACTACAGCACACACCGCGATGCACGACACGTGCGACCGCAGCGTGCTCGCGCCGTCTTGTGTCCACAGAGCCCGTCGACTTTGTGCCTGCTCCTTTTTGGAACAAAGCAGGATTTGCTGAGAAGACAGACACGCTCCCGCAGGGGGCAGGGACCCAAGCGAGTCGCCCAACTCTGTGGATTCTTACGCCATCCAAGTCCTTCCAGAATCCTGTTTCCCGGAGCTTCTCGTGCCTCCCGGTGGTGTTGGACAGACTCCTTTGGAAAACAGGAACGCTTGACAGAGTCCGCCCTGGGTCTCCCCCAGGACGGCCCAGCCCTCACTGACAAGAGCAGCGGGCTGCCAACTCCAGCTCCAGGCGTTCGGAGCACTTGGCAGACACCTCAGTCGCCTGGGCGATTGCTGCCATATGCTCCTGACAACCAAGGTAGAGGAAGCGAACTAACCCCACATCTGGTAATTCAGACAGACTAGACTGACTACACAGAGCAGAAGTCACTGGAGGTGATGCACGGGTCAAGTGCGTGGAATAAAACTTCGTCGTTCAAGCTTGAAAGTAAATGACTTAGACTTTCAGAGCTCCAGCCGGGCTACAGAAAATGGTACATGGCCACCTTTGCAGGAGTCCTACCAGGGTCCCTTCATGGGATTAGGAAGTCGGTTCTTTGCCAAAGAGTGGTTTGCATGTGTTCCGTAAGCCAGTTTCCCTAATCCTCGGACCAGCATAGACCAACCTGGCCTCAGCGCCAATGAACCATTTTCCAAAGAGACAGGAAACAATATTCTCCCTTTTTTCCTCAAACACCATCCCATCCCATATACCCATGTAATTCAGAATTCATTAATTTAAAAAGGAGTGGAGGACTTGACTATAAGTTTGCCATATAGTATCAAGGTCGGCTCCCTTGCCTGCTTTGGGGACAGGGAACTAAATGCCTGAACACCATCCAAAGAGTCAGCCTGCACAGATGTGTATGTATGCAGGCCACTGCCTTGCCCCTGAAGTCAAGAAAAACCCACCTGCCGAAGAGACCATCTAGGAAGTCTTCCTGCCTCACATACTTAACTATGTTATTTTTATCTAGCACTGGCTCTCCAAAATGCTTCCCAATTTCTTCACAAGGAGGCAGAAAGGAGTGACAGTGTGCAGGCCACAAGTCTTCCTGTGCAGGAGAAAGAGGAGGGGAACTACGTTCACAGCAAGCCTACTGTGCGCCACGCGCCATGCTAAATGCATCCACCTTGGTGTCCTGGAAGCTGGAAGCTGTCGTGCTCCCGGTGGCTGGGCTGTCTCCACAGAAGGAGTGTTTGCAGAGTCGGGGGCTTGCCCCAGGGCCCCTCGCCTGGAGGCGGCAGAGCTGCATTTGACGCTGACTCCAGCGTTCTCAAGCCTTCCGCGAGGGTGCTGCGCAAGCCCACACTCGGCAGAGTTCCTGCACAAAAATGGCCTCCTGGAGACTGTCGCATCCGTCACCGTGAGCTGATGGGACTGAAATGTGCCATGTGTTCCGAGGATAGACAGGGTCAGAATTTTCATTTCCAGTCGCGCATAGTAATTAAAAACCTCGCTGACAGCCAAGCAAGGAGAGTGCCCTGGAGCCTCACTGAGGCCCACCTGATGGAGGCAGAATTCACTGAGCTGTGAAGTCGCACGGCGGCCACGCTCTCCTAGAAGGTCAGGCGCCAGGGACCCTCCCTCAGCACGCTGCCAGATGTTTGAAGAGAAGCACATGATGTGGAGTCGAGACGCCCGTATCCAGACAACGGGGTTTCCAGCCTCGTGTTAAGTGGAGCAAGCCGGATGTGTCTTCTCTTCCTCTCTTTAAACGAGAAAACGGAGGGGCTGCTGTGTACGTTGAAAATGGGAACCAGATTGTAAGATTTGGATGCAGCAAATATTTCACAATCCTCTGCAGTTCATGTAACACCTGGCATTCTTGTTAAATGAATGAATGAGAGCTTGTTTTCTTATTCAGAGGGCAGAAGGCAGCCTCTAACACTAAGGATATTTAGTGTGCTAACTTTCGGGAAATAACACTGATCCAGAAGACAGAAGACCTTTCCACAGGGGCAGAGCTAGGCTGCATTCCCACCAAGAGTGTATAAATGCACACCATGGAGCACTACACAGACATAGAAAAGAACAAAACCATGTCCTTTACAGCAACGTGGGTGTAACTGGAAGCTATTATTCTAAGTGAAGTAACCCAGAAGCAGAAAAACAAACACCACACATTCTCACGTATGAGCGAGAGCTAAACTAGGTACATGCAGACATAAAGATGAGCAGAACAGACACTGGAGTCCCCTAAAGGGGAGGGAGAGAAGAGGATAAGAGTTGAAAACTATCCACCGAGTACCGTACCATGCTCCTTGTTTGGGTGACACGTTCAACAGAAGCCAAAACTCACCATCGTGCAATATGCCCATGTGACAAGCTTGCAAATGTAATCCTTGAATTTGTTTATTTGTTTTTTGACTTGGAGTCTCACTCTTGTCACCCAGGCTGGAGTGCCGTGGCACACTCACGGCCACCGCAGCCTCGACCTGCAGGGCTCAGGCGATCCTTCTGCCTCAGCCTTCCAAGTAACTAGAACCACAGAAGCACGCCACCATACCCGGCTAGCTTTTGTGAATTATTGTAGAGACGTGGTCTCACCAAGTTGCCCAGGTTGGTCTTGAAACCCCGGGCTCTGGCAGTCCTCTCGCCTCAGCCTCCCAAAGTGCTGGGATGACAGGCTGAGTCACTGCGCCCAGCCAATCCTTGAATTTAAAATAAAATAATAAATTTAAAAAAAGATCTAACAGCTAACTAGTTGGGCTAACTAGATTTATCCCATGAGAGGTTGGAAAAGCCCCATCTAACATGGTGACTCTATGAAATCAAAACTCAAAGTTGCACAGATCATACCTGGTCTCTGACATCTTCCTTGTTATCTAACAACACAGTGATTTGGCATAAATGTGGCACAAAGGAAACACAGAACTGAAAGGTTAGCGAAAGAACAGCTCAGCTCCTAAAAGGCAGCTCACCACGGCTCGAGTCCCTCACCCCAAGTGCTGTTCAAGTCTTCACCGATGCCAGCAACCTCTGCAGGCACCACGTGGCCTGGTGCCTGGGCTTGTCCCGGTGTCGGGAACGGAGGGAAAGAGGACGGGGCTGCTGAGGCTAACGCCCGTCAGGGGCTGCAGATCCCTGCCTGTCTCTGGGCCGCAGCTTGTCCACATTTAGGTACTAAGCTTCTGTCGACGTCTTAGGAAAGCCAGCACATCGTGCAAGTGAGAGTCGATGGCATAGGAAGCCCTTCAGAAGAAGAGAAGTTTGGGGCGTTGGCTTCCTTCCACGGGTCTGAGCAAGGGAGGAGGGGCACACTAGAGAAGGAGGGAAAGAACCCTCTTCTCGTTGCCCTGGGCCAGGCGAGTGTGCTTGGCGGAGGGCTTGGGACGGACAGCGAGGTGGGGGCAGAGGCCAGACAGGCCCGACGGTCCCCAAAACTCTTCATGGCAGGTGGTAAGTACCCTCGGGGCCTTGGAGGACGTCTCCAGGGGGACCTCTTGTCCTAATGGCACAGAATGTGGTACTCAGACGCCCCCTTCAGTGGACTGGATATGCATCAGTGGACTTCGCCAAGGAAGGACCCTGGAGGGATACACGAGGCTCTGTCGGGAGATTCCTTGGCAGCTCTTGGTGTTCCAGTAAAGGATTTTCCAAGCGTCCGTAATGGTGAGAAACAGGGACCACGTGGGTGGTTCTTGCAGCAAACCAGAAGCGATTGGCAGGTAAGAGTGGTGGCTTCCGTGAGTGACCACCTCTGGGTGAAGAGCTGCACCAACAATCAAAGGTACAAACTGCCCCCATGGAGGCAGGTGGGCGGACTGAACGAGAAGCGTTGAGGACCGTCCAAGCTGAGAACGCATCGAGCCAGAGTGAAAGCCAGTCATGGTGGGTTGGAAAGAAACTCCCTTACAGGCAGAGCCAGCACCAGAGGCGCCTCTGCGAGACCAGGCGGGACCAGCCCAGGCCTCCCAACCCTGTCAAGTGACTTCTGCACACCTGCAGCTGCTTCCCCACCTCGGAACTTGAACGAGGCCCCTTCTCACCTATTCTCTTGCACCGTGCTGGTCGGAATAACCGGAGAGCTGCAAGACAGAGCTAGAAGCAATTTTCCCGCTTCCCTAGGAAAACTTCCTAGCAGCGTTCAGAGGCGATATGTCCCCTGTCACCCGGAATTCCTCGTCCCCCGTCACGTAGAGTGGAGGGTGGTTAAGTAGATGAAACTGGTGTCGCTTGCTCTGCAAGTTGACCTTCTTCCCAGACCTCCTCGTCAGCATCGCTGGCATTCGGCTGGACACGCCCTGCGCCCTCGCTGCAGCCCCCGCCCTGCCAACACGCACACGACCGCACCCTGCCCATCAGGACTCCTCGAGAGCTCCGCGTCTCTGCAGACAGCCTGAGGTTTTCCTCCTTGCTGGTCATTCCTGATCTTCAGTAAGTCTTTGAAGACCGCTCTGTGCAATTCGAGGTACAACATGATGCATCTCCTTTTAAAGGGACAAATCTGAATTATCCCGAGGAATCCTCTTATGGGATTCAAAAAAGTCACATTTAAAACGTCAGCCTCAGAGACAGGTACTAATTTGCAAGAAGAAAACAAGCTCTCTCGCGGGATGGCCACTTTAAAGAAAACACTCGAAGCCCTCTCCACTGGTTCCCAGTTGCTTTTGTGCCCAACCAGAGACAGTGGCTAACCTGACACGTGTTCTGGTGTGCAATTTGACTTGGCATTGTACAAACGAGTCGTGTGTTCTAGCCGTGAAGCCCTGCGTCCCCCCACACGGAAGTTGAACACGCACCTCTCCCGGGGCGAAGCACAGCCGTGGCCAGCCAAGCCGACTCGGCAATCCGCAACTACTCCCCTAAGCAGCAGCCAGCCTCTCACTTCACGTCACGTGTCTTTAGAGAAGAAAAGCAGTGACAGACAAATGGGACAGAGTTGGGAGCGTGGCAAGACATGACTTAAACACAGTACCCATGAGGTGGAAGAACCCTGCACACCAGAGTAGAATGAATCCAACTCACTAGAGGATTCCCGTGTTTTGCCGTCACGCTCAGAGACCTCAACTTCAGTCTCGAGCCTTACCAAATTCTGTCACAAGGAAGGGTGTTGAATTGGGACTGAGACCTAGGAAAGTGAGCTTTTCAGGCTGGATCTGTAGCTGAAACAAATGGAAAACTAGCAAGGAAAAAAATGAGAGGATTACACGTGCAGCAACTCCAGGCGGAGTGTGGCATTGCTACAGAGGCGTTCCAGAACAGCCCTGGCAAGAGCTGGACTGTCATCCGGTGCCTGGCATGGTGCCTTAACTCAGTTGAGGCCATGGCAGCTTCCAAGAAAATACCCTGTGGCATGTGTTGCGCGCTCTGCAAAGATGAATTAAAAACCTCCTCTCTCCAACCAGTTCATATTCCAATGAGAAGAAAGAAATAGGAGCCACAATTTAAAACAACTTAATATGGCAAGTCATATGCATGGTGGTGGCATCCCTATCGAGTCTAGCACAAGCCGGTATAACACGGTATTGCTTACAGTCTAAATTTGTTTAATGGAATTTTCTGATTGCGTGATCTTCAGATTTTATTCCCTTCCTTGCTTTTTTTAAATTGAGGTGATAATTTACCTATAATAAAGGGCATAGTTTTTCCTTGTTTATTTGATATTTTTGGAGACAGATTCTTGCTCTGTCAACCAGGCTGGAGTACAGGAGAACAGTGCTGTGGTCATAGCTCACTGCAGCCTCGAACTCCTGGACTCAAGTGATCCTCCTGTCTCAGTAATTTTAATTCTGAGTAACTAGGACTTCAGGCATGCACCACCATGCCCGGCTAATTTTTTAAAAAAATTTTTGTGGAGATGGGGTTTTGCTATGCTCCCAAGCTGGTCTTGAACGCCTGGACTCAAGCAATCCTCCCCACCTTGGCCTCCCAAAGTGCTGAGATTACAGATGTAGGCCAGTGCACCCAGTCAAAAGGCACAGATGTCAAGAGAATGATTCAGGGAATTTTGACAAATGTATATACTAATGTAACCAATACTGTAATCAAGATATATAGAACATTTCCATCATCCAAGCAAGTATCTTCTGTCTAATTTCTATCACTTCAGTTTAGTTTTGCTATGTTTGGTTCGTGTAAATGGAACCATACAGTATGCATGTACCTTTTAATGTTTATCTTCCATCTGTTAAAAAAAGGTCTATGAGATTTATCCATGCTATTATAAGCATTAGTAGATATTCTTTTTATTGTTGAGTGGTGTTCCATTGTATGAGTATGCCACAATTTGTTTATGCACTCTCAAGGTGAAGGTTGTTTACATTGTTTCCAGTGTGGGCTATTACAAATAAAGTTGCCCTGAGCATTTTGTATGTCATTGTGTGGCTATTCTTTCTCTTGGATAAATACTAAGGAGAAGAATTGCTGAGTTCACACGCTGTATTCCTGAACTCTTATTCTGATTTGTCTCTTGGCAATCTGAGTCACATCTTGGAGTGCTTTTGCTGAGAAGTTTGTACTTTTTGAGAACTTATACAGAAAATCTGCTTTCTTTATGTACACAAATAATACTCTTTGAAATCCAGCTCCTTCTCCCTTGCCCACTGTGGATGCCATTGCTTCTGCCGAATCAACCAAAGTGACAGTCCACTGTGCTGTTCAGTCAACCTCATCTACACAAGATGAGAAGTTACAAGAGCCAGGAATCAACACTCAGACCCTGGAGGGAGCAAATACCATAAAAGATGCCTGGACATTAGCTATACCATCCTCTGAGATGGCACTGCAGCCGTATTAAAAAAAAATAGTCATACATTAAGGAGTAAACAACTCAATGGGACACTGCTTGCCAAATGTTGAGACACTAAGCTAGAATAAGTTAGAAGTGACAGTCTTCACAAGAGAATGGGAAGAGGTTGACTGGACGTGTGTGTCATCTGCTGCTGAAATGCCTTCATGTGCCTCTCGCCCTCAGGACCGTTTACCAACGGGACATGGTGTTACGCTTCAATCAAGCCACCAGGTGACTGCTTTTGGAGATGAAAATTCACAAACCCCTACGTGCATGCAAACACACACCTTCAAAAGTCACGGCTACGGAAGGCTCTAGCAAGAAGTGGTGGTCATCACTTAGATCTACTTGATTATTCAGGCGAAAGCCAAGTATTTTACCATTGTTGCTCTTGAGTCGACTGCTGGGAGCTCAGAAGTGCCCATTAAAATACGGCTGCACAAGGCCAGATGCCCACTCTGCGTCCGTGCCTGCACCACAGAGATTCCTCCCCAGAGAGTCCACCCGGCCCTGCCCTCCTGTGCTCTTTCTCTCCTCATCCAACTCGTCAGGACGTCTTCCCCTCGAAGCCATTCCCAGAACATGAGCACTGTCCTCCAGCTCCACCCGGGTCCAGGCCCCCACCACCTCCTGCCCCTGTTCCTGTGACATTCTTCCACTAGGTCTCCCCTTCATCCGTAATCTCTCAATTTAGAACAGTGTGAGTCTTTTACAAGATAACAGAGATGATGGTGACTACATTTCCCTCCCGACACTTGGCCTCCCTCACACCCTACACTCTGGCTCCTCAGTCCTCCTTGGGTTTCTGGAGCAGACCAGGGGCTCCTCCCTCGGGCCTGTGTTGGGTCTTCCTTGCCCTTCTCTGACTCTCCACCTTTGGGTCTTGGCTCAGATGTCTCCTTCAATGAAGCCTGCTCAGACCACCTTCTGATCTAGCACCCTCCTGCCTTCCCACCCTCCTTATTTCGAAGCACGGATCTACCACTCACCACTTCTTACGTGTTATTCCTCGTCTCTCTTCCCAACTGGCTCTGCCAAGGCAGACTCCGCTCCTTCTTACCAGATCTGCCCACTGAGAATCCAATGCTCAGTTCACAGTAGGCACTAAGAACGCATATGTTGAAGAAATGAATGGGCTGCATTAGATGCCTCTGGGAATGCAGGCCTTCCCTAAGGACAATTTCAGTGTGGGAAGTTTATAAAATATATTAAGATATACTGTTAGAA
The DNA here is from genome assembly GCA_027257055.1 of Cephalopachus bancanus. Classification (NCBI taxonomy): domain Eukaryota; kingdom Metazoa; phylum Chordata; class Mammalia; order Primates; family Tarsiidae; genus Cephalopachus; species Cephalopachus bancanus. Next base: position 880,985 of record JAPVLO010000177.1, on the reverse strand, counting down.
TCATGCTCTAGGCCAATTTTTAAATTTCTATAGAACTCCGGGTAAAAGTTCTTTTACTTGGAAGTGGAGGGTGGTTTTTAAAAGAAGAAAAACCTACAATTATCCCAGGTAGGTCATCTAGTAGACAGAATTCTAGAAATGCCTCAAAATTGAGAACAATACACTTTTCCTTGCCCTCCCAGAAAATCATTGCCATTTTTGGCCCTGGTGTTTTTGGAACTCAGTTGCTCCTGACGCTGGGCGAAAGTGGAGAAACCCCAGAGGAAGAGACGACACGTCCCATTCAGGCCACAACACCGGTCTGGGGATCTTCGGCATCCCACCCAAAGCAAAATGTGCTTCCACACTCGGAGGTTCCCATCCCCTCCGACTTGTACTCAGATATTGTTTTCTTTTTAAATTGGCACATTAAAAATGAAATCTCTCTGAACACTTAAAAGTCGCATCACTACCACTAATGGAAAATCAGTGTCACTTGCTATAAATAGATGAGAAAAATAAAAGTTATGCATAATTAAAACCAAAAAATGTACTAAATTCTAGCTAAATACTGCCGCCAGCCCAGTGCTCTCAGTCTGAAGTCTTCCTCCTCTTTGTTGAAAATGGAGAACACGCAACTGCTAAAGGCATGAAAATACACCCTGTAATATAAAACAAAACTGCCTTTTTTTACATCATCAAAGGACAAAAAGAAAATTTAAAAGGATAACTGCCTCGCTTGAGATTCAATATGTCCCGCTTTCTCCTAAAATTATCTCTTGTGTCACTAGTGCCTTGTGGTTAGCGTGGACTTTGTAATCCAGTATTTGGATTTAAATGTCGACCTTGTCACTCTGCAACCTTAAGCTAGACACACGATCCCTCCAAGTTTTATTCCCTTCATCTGTGAAACAGAACAAATAGTATCTATCTTGCTTATATGGGACGTGACAATTAAATAACGCGATGTATGAAAGCACAAGCAAAGTGTTTTAAATGTTAATTAACTTCTTCTTCAAAAGATTTTTAGCTTTTCATTTCAGTGACCAAAATTCTCTGTTCCTTCAGGCCACCGCACATCCTCATTGCCAAGGGTGTGAAGTTCTATTTAAAGGGTTTATGCTTCGTATTTCGCAATTGACATTGATATTAAAACGCCACCGTCGCTTTAGGGGGGTTGTGGATACTCCTGCACAGAAAGTGCTATGGATTGAATGCTTGCATGCCCTCAACTTCTCAGGCTGAACTCCTCACCCCCGTGAGATGGAGGTGGGAAGGTGTGAGGGAAAGCTGTCGGACCACTCAGATTTTCCAGGGAGAGCCAAAGGACTGGAGCACGATGCTTCAGGATAACAGAGGGACCACACAGGTGATCCAGAGGTTGCCCGGTCGGCCTCCTGGGTTCCCAAAGGGGGCCCTTGCCTTTCTTTCAAAGGCCAGACAATCTCTGCCCAGAGGCTCAGGGTGGGGCTTTCTGGCAGCGTCTTGGGGTGCGCTCAGGGGACCAGGAGGGAAAGCATCACGCCAAGGACTGCTGCGCTGTAGTCTTGCCAGCCCATGGATCTTACTTTGTAGTTTACACGCACTTGGGGTCCGTTATGCCTTTCTTCTTTCCTATTCCTTCCTTTTGGAGTGGAAACATCTATGCTTTACCTGTGCTGCTCTTGTGTTTCAGAGGCACGGGTCTTATTTGATTCTACAGAATCACAGCTAGAGAGGAATCTGCATTGGGACGAATCGTACCTTGACTCTCCCCGGTATGAGGTGGAGATGATAATGAAACTCTGAACTTCAGACTTTAGAGTTGATGCTGGAGAGAGTGATGACTTTGGGGCTGTTAGAATGCAATGACTGTATCCTGCGGGAGAGAAGGACATGTACTGGGGGCGGGGCAGAATGCCTTAGACCGCTACAGACTAGATAGGCTATTGTGTCCCTTCAAAATGTGCATATTGAAGTCCTAACTCCCAATGTGAAAGTATCAAGAGATGAGGCCTTCGGCAGGTGATTTATGGGGCAGAGCCCTCATGAGGAGGACCGGTACCCGCATGAAAGAAGCCCCAGAGAGCCGCCTTGCCTTTCCATCATCCGAGGACACAGTGAGAAGGCACCATCTAGGAAGCAGGAAACAGGGCCTCACTAGGCGTGACATCTGCCAGCACCTTGACCTTGGACTTCCCAGCATCTAGAACTGTGAGAAACAAATCTCTGTTGTTTCTGAAACACCCAGTTTATAACATTTTGTGATAGCAGCCAACATGGACTAAGTTAGCAAGCCCAGTCAGCTTTGAATGGAGAAGAAAAGCCAACGACAGGTGACACGTGAGCTTTCTTTGGACCAGACCTGTCCCTCAGTCTCCACAGCTGGTCCAGGGCATCAACACATAAGACAACACAGTCAGTTGGGCCTGCTGGCTCAAGGACAATTCATCAAAGTGGGGGAATCTGCAAAGTCACCACTGACTCATCAAGAACGTCTCATAGCCGGGCTCGGTGGCTCAGCCTGCAATCCCGCGCCTTTGGGAGGCTGAGGTGAGTGGATTGCCTGAGCCCGCGCGGTCGAGACCCGCCTGGGCAGCGAGACCTCATCTCTACAACAAATCAAAAAATCAGCCGGGCGTGGTAGCGTGTGCCTGTAATTCCGGCTACTCGGAAGGCTGAGGCGGGAGGATCGCCGGAGCCCGGCAGGTCGAGGCTGTGGTGGCCGGGAGCGGCCACTGCACTCCACTCTGGGCGACAGAATGAGACTCCAACTCAAAAAAAAATAAAAATAAAAACAGAACGCCTCACTTTACCATCACCTCCCGAATCCCACATGCCTCCAGTTCCCTTCCTCCTCGTGGGAGCCACAGACACGGCACAAGTGGAAATCGACGTTGGAGTCTATTTCCCGTCTGTACAAAAGCCGGGCAGTTGAGGGTTAAGGTTTGTCTTTATATCCATGCTGCTATTAAAATGGCCAGTTAAAATTATTTGAATAATTCAGAGAATTAGGCAAGAAAACAGGAAATATCTGTAAGCCGAGAACGATAAAAATCGCTGTACTTCTTTATGAAACACTCATTTTAATTTCATATTTTGAAAAGATAAGATGACAATAAATATTCATATGTTTCACTTTTTTTGAAAGACAAAAGCTAGCGAGAAAATTGCAGACGACAGTGAAAGCTTGCGGTTTAAATTCCCTTTTAAGATTTTATAATAACTTTTATCTTCCTGCATTTTTCCCGTTTTTTATGTTATGGGACAGCCAGATTTAATTATCTCCTTTTAATTTATGTTCCTCATTTCTTTTGTTGGGCTCGTGTCTGTGTGTGTGTGTGTGTGTGTGTGTGTGTGTGTGTGTGTTTATTTCTCCAGATGTAAATTGATGAGGGAGGGACAGAAGAGGGAAGATGGGGTCTCTTCCCATGGCCCCTTTTATGAGAAAAGTTAGATTTTATTTTCTTATTTGCATTTCAACAGAGGGCTGCTAGGCTTGAAGGTGTGGGTGGCAAAGAGACTCTTCTTCAAAGGAAAAAGAGCTCATTCATTCGGTCATTATATCTGCTAGTGAAGAAAGAAAAGATCACTAGGCAAGCAGGGGTTCTAGGACAAGTAAGCAACGATTTGGAGGGAAAAAAATCTAGGTACCATCAGCTTTTACAAAAGAATAAAAATAAACTCAGGGTAGGCTATGAGTTTAATGTAAAATAAACAAAACTGAAGAAGATTTAACTGATTGCCTGATTTTAGGATGTGAAAAGAAATCACAGTAGAACAAAAATCTATACATTTATTAAAAATAATAAAAATAAAAAGACAAGGGTCTGAAGAAATTACTTGACAACAAATAAATTCATAATAAACAGGTAACATATAAAGTAAATATATAAAGCATTCATATTAAAGAGTAAAGGCAACATTTGGATTGCACTTGAAATGGGCCCAATGACATGAAACAGATAAAAGAAGAAATAAAAATTAGTAGCAAACATAGAAAACAAATCCTATCTCCCTAATGATAAAATGGAGCGATGGCTTCTGGTGCCAGTCAAGATGGAATAAGCATACTCCAGCCTGCTTCTGCCAATTTCAACTGACACCTGGATCCACTGATCACAGCCGCCCAGAAGACTCTGAGAGAGGAAACCCAAGGCTGGGTTGGTGAGGAAGGAAGCCTTGCTGTGAATCCCCCATACTGTACCTTTTTCTCATCTACAACCCCTTCTGCTAGAGAAGCCAGCAGCTCAAACCAGCCAAGGAACTGTGAAAAGAAAAGGAAAAGCTTGCTCCCTTGACGCAGAGACTGGGGAGAGAGAGGCTGCAGCCATCACCACGGGGCATTCTTAACCCCCAGGAAACCTCACACTCTCCTGGAGTCACCCATCCCATCCTCAGCTCCAGCACTTTCTGTCTCCATAGATGTGCTTTTCTCTGCAATTTTTGCAATTCTGTCTCTATAGATGGGCCAATTCTGTGCAATTTTTCTGTGCAAGTTTTGCAATTCTGTCTCCATAGAGGTGCCTTTTCTCTGCAATTTTTGCAATTCTGTCTCTATAGATGGGCCAATTCTGTGCAATTTTTCTGTGCAAAGTTTTGCAACTTAAATGTTCATTTAAAGTGATTTCAAAATAAAAAGGTTAAAAATAACTTTTGAAAGCCTGTGACCCTAAGATTTGTTTTACCAAGAAATTTGACAAAATCATCAGAAAATTCCTATGACTCTCCCTAGGCAGAAGGATATTTTACACACTTTATATATATTGTATATTGGGGGAAAAATACAAATGACAAGATTACGGTGCAGTTCCATGAGCCAGTGCTGAGAAGCATTAGACTTATTAGAACACCCAAGATAACTCAACATAGAACAGAGAGAATTCAGCTGTTATTCATGGCAATGTCACTCCACAGAGACCAGTAAGAAATACACAAAATATGCAAAGCACTTAACAAGCTTATTTCTGTGGGTAAGATAATATGATACTCAAAAATAAGGCCTACAAATTCTGACAATCGTTGGTAAATTACAGAAAACATTAAAATTTCAGATTAAAATAATAATTATGTTGATAATTAAAGCATTGTTTAAAGACTTTTATAAAAAAACACAGAGAAAAAGCAATATTAGAATGTCATAGAAGAGAAAAAAAAATAACCTCAAATGACAAGACATTATCATGAAAGTACTGTTATGGTCCGAGTAACGCTCGACTTCCCACTCTTGATACCAATAAATCAAGGGACAAGGAACTGGTAGAAAGAAGTTTACTTCCAAGTTCAAATCCAGGGAGCAGAGCCAGACTCAAGGTCTTTCTAAAATGGTTCTGCTCCCTAGATTCGAACTTAGAAATAACATCTTTTTCTGGTTCCCTGCCCCCTGATTGATTGGTATCAAGGGTGAGCCGCGTTACTGGGACCATAACCGTTGGCAATCACGTTGCAGGGCTTGGGTGTTGCAGGTCCTTGGTCGATGGGATCTCCTGATAGAGACACCCTAGCAGCTGCCAGAGCAGCTTTGTCTTCTGGGGACTCTCTGGAGAGAGGACCAGGACCAGTCCTTGATGAACTGGTGAGAAAGAGGCCTTGCCAGGTACCCGATCTTGCAAAGTGGATGCACTTATTCCGTAAGTCAACCCTGGAAGTGGACAGTGGGGTGGGGGAAGCTTTCTCACTTGGGCTTTCTAGGCCACTTTGTAGGCTCCAGAGGAAGACTGAACCCACCCGTTAGTGCTTTTTTTGTGGGGGGGTGGGGAGATATCATTTTGTTTGAAGTTGAATTTTTGAATTCGCTAAGAAAGCTGGCTGGCTCGTTATACTTTGTTTGATGGGACATCTCATATTTTAAAAACTTGATTGGTGTGCATTTCTTTTATGTTGTTATATGTTTTCCTGAGTGTTGCTGTCTCCTTTTGTCTGTGTAGTATTTAAGTAGGTAGCACAAACCCCCAGAGTATAGGGAATTCCACCTTTATGAACCCAGACTCTGGTCCAGGTGGAAGATAAGCGGCACTCTTCCCTGCGTCCTGTGCAAACAGACTTCCTTAGATGACCGAGGGACCTGTGGCGGTGCCAGGGATCCACTCCCATGACGTGTAAGGGTCTCACAGGGACCACTCCATTCTCGGCATGAAGGACTCTGCGGGCTCCAGGAGGCCCCAGGCTTGATCAGATGCTCAGCAGACCTGAATCCATGCCAGATCCCGTTTGGAGGGTGTTTGAAGGGTTGGAAAAGGCCCTAGAGGCAGATTGCCTGGAAGCGGACAGGGGCAACCAGTGTTCCTGAGGGCTGCCCCATTTGGGGGTGTGCAGAGGGCTGGCCACCCAGGGCCCCGGGGCCCCTGGAGTGCTCTCAGCACCCTGAGGGAAAACCGAGACAGTAAGAGGCGGGAGACGGCGGGTGGTGTGACAGGCGCTCCCTCCACAAGCAGCCTGTTTTGACCCAGAACACCTAGTGCTGGGGTAAGGATCGCTTGCCAGTTCCACGCCAAGTCCACACTATCCTCAAACGTTAGCCTCCTCTGTCGGGCTTCCGAGTCTTGCTTCTCTCGACCTGGACATCGTTAAAATCCCATCTTTGGCTGTCACAGATGTGCAAACGGCTCCTGCTGTGTGTGAAAGGCCACCAGTTATCTTGAATTCTTTCCCAGAACCGCCCCCTTTCCCTTCCTTAGCCTGCCTTCTGGAAGTTCATGGATTCTGAAGGAGAGTCCATTCTAATCCACCTGTAAAGGGACAGAGATGTCGCTCTTAGGTGCTACTTAGCCTTTTGTTAACTCAGCAAAAGTTGACGCTAGCTAACCCCGGAAGAAATAATTTTGCAGTCTTGTGTAAAAGAGTAATCATCCTTGGGCAACTGAGGAATTTAATAGACTATTCCTGTCTCCAAGTGCTAGCAGCCAGCTTACTCAGAAGTCAGTCTGTTTCTAAAAGTTCAAGCCTTGCCTGAGATTGTGATAAACTGTCCCTGTAAAACTCTTCAAAGGTCTCTTAGTAATCCCGCGCTTTGGGAGGCTGAGGTGACTGGATTGCCTGAGCCCGCGGGTTTGAGACCCGCCTGGGCAACTTGGTGAGACCTCATCTCTACAATAAATAAAAAATTAGCCGGGCGTGGTAGCACATGCCTGTGATTCCGGTTACTCGGAAGGCTGAGGTGGAAGGATCGTCGGAGCCCAGCAGGTCGAGGCTGCAGTGGCCGGGAGTGGCCACTGCACTCCAGTCTGGGTGACAGAGTGAGACTCCAATTCAAAAAAAAAAAAAAGAAGCATATGGTATATATCAAGATCCTATTTTTGACTCTGAAAAATACAACAAAATTTTGGGGAATACCTTGAACAAAGAAGTTATTTACAATTTATGCCCCCCCCACCCACAAATAAGTATGGTTGTTTGCATAAGTTCAATAAAGATTTGTTTTATTTTGTCACGCTGGTTATTTTATCAAGGCTCTAACTGAAAGAATATTTCCAAACAGACTGCTTTAGAGAATTAAGTTTAAAGTTTAAGTTAATCTGAGATTCCTTAAAGGAAAAAGTTGCAACGAAGCTGATTTTAAAAGGGTCTTTATGACAAACAATCTTGTTATACTTTATGTGCAAACAAAACATATTAAGTCTAAATAAGTAAATTAATCCTACTATAAACTGTCTTTGACAGAAATGGAAACTGAAAGATTATGTTTCAGGAGAAACTGGTACACTTGTTTTAAATTCTCTTGTCAATTGTTGTTTTTTAGTTTTGTCATTTCTACAACTTAAATTACACCATGAAGTCTTTTTTGGGTACAAGTCTCCAAACATTTTCGGATTTCTCTTCAAATTTTATATAAGATTCACTTGAGTGCCTGGTTCAAATTACAGTCCAGAAAAATCTATCAGGTTGCCACTACAGTCCAGAAATACACTAAAAACTCCAAAAGCTGGTACTTATAATAAAGCCCCAGAAATTAAAGTTTATCAGTTGAGTTGCACTGGCAACCTCAGGCCCTGTAGCTTTTGTACAAAAGGTGATCAGCACCACCTCCATTGTCACAATGCATACCTGGCGTCACCTAATTGTTCCACTTCCTGAAGAAGGAGGGGTTTCCTTCAGTTATTCCTTTCATTCAGCCTATTGTGATGATTATAATCCTGCTAAATTTTGGTCCACGCCTCTGTAACTGGTTAAATGTGTCTCTTCCAGAATCCAGCAACTTCTTGCCCACACAATGGTCATGCAAGGATTCCAGCCGGAGCCCACAAATGACGCCACCGCTGAAACAGATCTGGACGCCTTAGATCAGACAGGGAGAGATTTTCCATCTCTGGCTAGGCAGGCCCTCACCCACGGCCAGCTCTGAAGCAACTACAGAAAACAGACCGTCGCCCCTCCGCCCCCCATGTGATTATGGGACCAAAAATCTCTAAGGGAGGAATAATCGAGGCAGGGCAGCTAGCCCAGGTTAGACACAGGGAGATAAGTTTCCCATAGGTAGGATTTAGAAGGCCTTCAGACATTCTGAAAATTACATTTCACCGCAGGCCAAGTGGCAGCCTACCCCACCCCCTCAGCAAATCCAAAGAAAACTCTGTCAGATGTAAGACCAGGACGGCACAACCTTTCAGTTCGTGGTTTAGCATAATAATCGCCAGAAGTCTTTTGGAGACACTAGTAAACTAAACACGGGATTTGGTATTACATTGCTCAACTCCGAGTCAGTCCCTGAAGAGGGATTAATTTAAGTTCCTTTCGACATTGTTTATGGTAGGCCTTTCTCCGAAGGAAGTGAGGCCACGGACATTGGCCATGAGGTGCTCATAAGAAAATACATTGTCCACCTGGGACAAGTTTTAACCACGCTTCTCAAGCTTGCTTCCCCTGGGAGCTTCCCGGCCCACGGAGAACCCAGACACGGCTTGCACCCAGGGGAGCAGGAGCTTCTGAAGGGATGGAGAGGGGGGACCCGGCCAACAGCTGCGTGAAAAGCGGAAGGGATGCCGGGACGCCCTACGCGTCACTCCTACTGCATTGAAGCTCGCGGGCAGCAAGCCTTGGGCACACCATTCCCAAGCGAAAAGGCTACGCCTGCACAGAGAGACCCTGTTCCCAGACCAGAGCCACAGCTTCAGTGGACAGGACTGAAAGCTGGACTCCCGGTGGAAGTGTGTGCTGAGGGTGGGCCCGGTCCTGTGCTGGTGCCTTCAGTGATTCAGCTTGCTGGCTTTGTGGGCAACTTCCAGTCTCAGGAGCCTCTGGGCCTCCCTGGTGGGCCTGGAAGCTTGGAAGCAGCTGGATCTGTACAGTCATGAATCGGAGGAGGGACGAGCCGCCGATAGTGATGACTTAACAAGGATTTCCAACCATGGCCCATTAAGGAAACCCAGATTAACCAGGCTGTGATTTCACCTCTTTGTACCAATCTACCATAAGAGACGAAATACTAATGTTTAACCAACATAATTGGTGTAAGCCTGAAACCTCAAGTTTCAATTATTGAGCCACGAAAGTGTTCCATCAGATACAGGATGGGATAAAATGGCTCACACGTGAACATGGTGGAGTAAACAAACCAGACCCCTTGTGCTGGGAATAAGAAAAACCAGTCAAGGCAACGTCTTCGGAACGCAGCATGGGCCGGCTCCCTTTAGAACAATGCCAGCGTGTAGTTGTCATTCTGGGCAGTGATTTCTTTACCACCGATTGGACTCAGAGGTCAGGGGTATACTGGTGAGCTCCCAGTGGGATTCGGTGGCTCTGTGGTACTAACTGATGGCCTTGGCTTCCCCCTGGAGTGGGTGGTAGATGCACTCCAGGCTTTCCATGGGCCCAAGGACACAAATACAACAGTCTGCAAAAAGCAAACATAGCCAAGTTGCCCTACCTGCACACTTGATGGACTAGATCTGCTTTTAAATGGTGTGACTGTGTCTTTGATTTCTTTCCTCCCAACATAGGGCTGGAAAGTGTGTCCCTCCGCATGGAAGCCTTAGTTAAGTTCACACAGCTAACCTTGAATGAAAGAAAAACGGCACAATGTCAACGAACACCGAACTGACTGATGCGGAAGGCAGTGCAACAAAACCGAATGGCTTTAGCGGTTCTTGCGGCATCTCAAGGAGGCACCCATGCCACTACCCATACCGAGGGTTGCCCTTCCATCCCAGATGGATCGGGAGCAGCATGGCAACGCTAAGCCAAATGGAACCGACATTCATGCTGGAGGCGGCGGAGACACTCACGCTAAGAAGGTGCCTGGAAAGGTCTCTGGTTTTCTAACCTGCTTGCCTGGCTCCCATCAGGGTTCCAGGACCTCCTTTCAGGCATAAGGAAGTTCTTACTAACTATGTTTATGATAGCGACGTTAATGTATGTAGCCTTCATACTTTGTACCCGACGTGTTGCTAAAATTCTTGCACTCTTAACTAAGTCTATAAAGCATGAAAGCCAGCTGAGGGAAAGAACCTTGTACAGGTTTATGTTAAGGCAGCCTGACATAGCTCCTCCCATGACAGAGATCGTGGCCTCAGCTGACAGTGGGGAAATGATACGGAGACCTGCTCATGTCTGTCCGGGTGGCCCCAGCCCCCAGAGAAGGGCATGGCAAGGGCTCAAGCGCACCTGTGCATTCTTCACGACATTCCTGAGAGCTAACAGAAGGTGCGCCTCCCCTCCTCTCCTGTGCACCCCCATAAGTAGCATCAGCGGACCCTTGGCTTCCCGGGAGTCTACGCCCAATCAAGTTAAAAATGCACAGCCCCAGTTACTCCCTTTTTCTGAGTGGTCATAAGTTCTGTGATTTGTATAGCTTTTGTGTAATGCATGATGTCTTGGGCCTTGTAAACTCCCTTTACTCTTATGGCGAGCTAGATTAATGCTTCCGTCAGGCCCTGCTGAAAAAAATCTATGAGATACCTCTGATACCTGACACCAGGAATTCTGGACCGAAAAGTGTCACTGTCGATAAATGCGGCTGAAACTCAAGTTCTATACAATGCTCTGCTGGTCAGGTGGCTAATATAAATGTATTAAAAGCTCTGAACTTATAAGAGTGAACCATAAGAGCCTGGAAGGTGAGCAGAACCATTTTAGAAAGACCCTGAATCCGGCTCTGCTCCCTGGATTCGAACTCAGAAATAAAATTCTTTCTACTGGTTTCACTGCTCTTTGATTTATCGGTCTCAGGGGTGAGCAGCCAAGCATTACTTGGACCATAACAGTACCTCAATATCTTCTGTAAATTCTAAAGTTACTATATGTATGTTCGTATATGCATATGTGCGTGTGTGTATGTATATATGTTTCTATACATGCATGTATAAATTTAATAAGCATATGTGATTTACAATGAATTAAAATGCGAAAATTTGAGTTATGACTTTACTCAGACTAAATAATTAAAATATATTCTTAGTTTTCAGATAATAAAAAAAATACCTTTCAGAATAAAGCAATTTTAACATGACTCCTTATTCACACAAGCCAAGTAATGATCATGGGAGTATGGATTGGTACGAATTTTTTTTAAAGTCTTGCAATTTGTATCAAAAACCTTAAAATCGCTCGTTTGCCTGGATTCAGAAATTACCTTTGTGAGGAACATGAGAATCGTGCAAAAATGTGTGCAAAGTTATGTGTGAAAATACCCTCTATATCCCTACATTTTAATGGTGAAAGACTTTTTTGGAAAGAAAATGTTTGCATTATGATGGCGAAAATTTTGAACGATTTAGAAATGTGCATTATAGAGGCCCAACTAGGGATTGTGTTAAGTTCACACACACTTTCAGTGGTTGTGTTGTAAGCATATTTTCATGATATTATATCATCTTCACCAAAGGTTTCAAAGACTTTCAAAGGTTGTGTTGGTGAAGATGATATAATATCATGAAAATATGCTTACAACGTAATGCAAAGTTAATTTAAAAGCTAGGGTACAAAATCATACATATACACAGATTACATATAAATATATTCATCTTATTGGACACTGATTTATATATTTAATTAATAAAATGTCGAGAAGCCTATGTATTTACATTTACATAAAGACTGTACACTTGCAAATACATTTTGTTTTTAGAGCAAATGTCGACTGTATACAAATATCTGTACATATGTAACACAATATTGGCAGTGATTAATTATTCTGAGTGGTGGGCTTATAGGATACATCTGTGCTTCATAATTTTTTTTTTTGCACATGGTCTTGTCACCACATGTAGTATTTATGTGTAACATTTGTGAGTGTGTCACAATATAATAAAAAAAGGCTATTGGTTTGAGTATAAGGAGACCGGCATCTAGTTACAGTGTTACCACTACCAGGTAACCCCCGCCCAGACTGTTGAATCATCCTAGTTCTCAGTTCTATCAGCTGCTAATGAGGGGTTGAGATCCACCGTTTCAAAGTTCCCTGAGAGTTCTCAGATCTCAGTCCTCTCCCCGAACAAGTGTGAGGCCCTGTTCGAGGTAACAGGCCATGGCACGGCAGACACACCCTCAAGGACCCCACTGCCCAGTCGGGGAAACAGGCATGTACATGTGAATCCCTTCAGCTCTTGGGGGAGTCAGCGGCGTCAGCCTTATCTCTTCCCCTCCCAGTTCAGCTGATTTTCTCCTCTACAATTTTCTCAATTGGTTTCCAATTTTATTCCATTAGCCGTTTGGATCATTATTAGTTTTTCTTTCCGTTTCCTCTGCAGTGAGCCCTGTTAGCAGCCAAAGAGTGACACAGAACTGGTGGATTGGAATCCAAAAGAACACATCTCAGCTCGGTTGACAAAAATGTTGGCTAAATGCCGACCCCAGTGGGAAACAGTCAGCCAAAATATTTATCAACAGGATTTCAGTTCTGCAGTTTGATTTAAATTTCTGCTCAGCTGAGGGTGGGGTATATCTAGCTGGATAGCACTAGAACTCTAATTGAAGGACTGTCACTGCGGCAAGGCAAATCTTCGTGTCAGTGCTGCCATGGCTAACTTCAGGGGTGTGGCTCTGGACAAGTGCAGACCCCACCCAAGCCCTGGGCCACCCTGTCCGAGGTCCCTTGGGTGCTTATCACCTAGCACTCCATCATGCCGGCTGAATGGCCTCCTATACCAAGTGGGGCTTCTGGAACCCACTCTGGCTTGTTAATGCCCCAATGGTAGAAACGCCCTGGGAGTTGCTTTCAGCTGATGGTACAAGCAGGCGTTCACACTAACGCAGGGGACATGGGTGTGACCCTGGGTCTGGTTGCTGGGTCATCTCCTTGGGGAACAATCTGGAGAAGCGCCACGTCGGCCTTCCTCTCACCACGCCCACACACGTCTCCTGGCCGGAGCCTTCCCCAGTCCAACACAGCAAGTCCCTGCATACAAACGAGTTCCATTCCGAGAGCGTGTTCGTAAGTCCTGCTTGTTTGTAAGTCCAACAGTCAGCCTACGTGTCCAACCAACAATCAACTATGTAGCACTGTCTTGCAATCGGTTTACCATACTTTTTACACAAATAGTGCATGAAAAACAAAGAAACACAGAAAACCAACTTTCTTTTTAGTCAGAGTCTCATTCTGTCACAGAGGAGCGCAGTGGCACGCTCATAGCTACGGCAGCCCTGACCTTCTGGACTCAGGCAATCCTCCCGCCTCAGCCTTCCAAGTGGCTGGAACTACAGGTGCATACCACCGTGTCCAGCTAATTTTTCTTTGCTTTTTTTTTTCTTAGAGACAAGGTCTCACCAAGTTGCCCAGGCTCAAACTCCCTGGGCTCAGGCAATCCTCTCACCTCCACTTCCCAGAGTGCTGGGATTCCAGGCATGAGCCACCACACCCAACCCAGAAAACATTTTTAATCTTACAGTACAGTAGTGCAGTACAATACAACAGCTGGTGTCCAGGGGCTGGCATCAAGTGAACAGGCAAAGAGTTCATGACTGGAGGAGAGGAGGTGTGGGAGATGTTAGAGCTGAAGGGTCATCAGCAACAGAAGACGGAGGACCAGCTGCATTTCAGCCACAAAGGCGTCGATGGCGCGGGTTCTGGTTCCTTACCACACATCCTGAGCTTGAAATAAAGACACCGTCCTACTGTACTCTCTACGGCGCTGTCCAGTAAAGTAGACAAAAGCTCGACCACTTGTAGAAGAGGCACGCACGCGACAATGTTCGCAAGAACTCACTTCCACGACTGGACATGCCAACGCAGGTTTGCATCTTTGGAAGCTAGCAACTTGAAGGTCCGCATGTAGGGGACTCATGGGACTGCTTCCTGCAGAGGAAGACGTCGTCCTTCCAGCTTCTGAAGCACACCCCCACCACGCTGAGCTGGGACAGCTGGACTGTAGCCAGTGAGCTACTGAGCGAGGGGCTGGGGGCTGCTCCGGGAGGGCCAGGCCTTCCTGCCAACACCTGCTCGGGTGGAGAGGGCGCAGGAAACCTGAGGCTGGCTTGAAATCCTGCGAAGAAGTGCAGACGGCCTTTCCTGTCACTGCCGTGAGGCAGAGACATTCCGAACCAGGACGGGAACACGGGCAAACACGGCACTCGCAGCGAGAAAGGCAGAACGGCACCACTGAGCCACATAGAACCAGCGTGGGTGTCGGGATGTGGAGACGGGCCGCCCCGGCCTTCCCGCGTGCGTGCGATGCTGAGAGTGCAGCAGACAGTCCCAGCCGCCAGCCCTCTGCAGCCTCTGCGGGTAACCTCAGGTGCAGGGCGAGCGGCAGACTCCAGAGATGGAAGCGCCACGCTGTGAAGTCAAAGGTGGCTTCCTGCACGTTGGAGGGCATGGGAGCTCTGCCTGGATTAGAGACGCCGAAACACCGGCCGAGACCGGCTCTGCCTCCTTCAGGAACAGAAACCGTGGATAGGGGTGGGCTTGGGTTCACCCTGCGGTGCCTGGGCCAGCTCGGCCACCACGATAGCACAGACGTGGTGGGATGGAAGGAGAGGAGAGGCGTGAGAAAGCGTGTTTCTAGTGGTTTGCAAGAGTTTCTGTGGATAATGAGAACAGAGACCTGTCCTTGGGATGAGGAGGGACTCGAGAGGAAGTCGGCAGAGACCAGGAACCACCAGCAGGTCCCGGAGCTCTGGGAGTGACTACCTGGGTCCATTCCCAAGGGCTCTTGGTGCAGCGCACACAGACTTGCTTGTGCACACCCCTGCACTACTCTTGGCGCAGTGCACGCCACTGCAGAGGTGGCCGGCAGGAAGCCACATGACTGCAGGGGATTGGCTGCTCTTCCTGGGTGCCGTGCAGTCGTACAAGTGACGCTGGGAACCCACGCACCACACTGGAAAGAGGACAGGAAGAAGGGAGTCCCTGAGGGAGGAGTCTGAATTTGGAGTTGACAGCATTTAAATCCTCTGCTGACTGCTACCTCAACATGACGGCATGGACCTGGACAAGACGGAGGTGAGCGGAAAGTGACAGGTGCCTCCGACCGGAAGTTAGGGGCTCCCTCAACACTAGGCAGAAAGGAGGGCCCCAAGCAAGTCACGCTCCACTGCAGAAAATGAAGTCATGTCTTCCCACATCTGAAGTGTCACTACGAAGTTTAAGCCAGCTACACAGGTTTAAAAGCAGCATGGGACACCTGATTCCACAGACACCGTCTAAAAAGGGTCCCATGATGGAGAGAACCAGAGCCCGTTCACAACATTCACCCGTGAGACAAATGAAGTGTGTGCGAATGGACCACAAACTTGACACCTGCGTCCGGGGCTGGCACGCTGGGGGCCTGCTCCCAGTGCCAGCCGCCCGCCAACGGGCCATGACACCCACTGCCTTGCCACCTCCGCATCTCAGCGTGTCTGTCCGTGAAAGTACGAGAAAGCCAGCAACATCCATCATAAGACATTGAGGAAACACTAAGCGACCATAATTAGATCTAGAAAAGCAAATCTTGTCATCTCCTTGCACCACGCCCAAGGAGGCTCTGAGATTTCTGGAAAGCCGGGGAGGGGAGCACAGAAGCTCAGAGACTCTGCAGACGACTTCTGCCGCCCCGAGCGGGGCAGGCTCCCGCTTGACGCGTCGGCATCGCCCACTGACACACCGCGGGGCGCGGTGCTCGGATAAAGAGGGCAAAGTCCCACAGAGCACGCGGGAAGAGCATGTGCACGTGGAAAGCGCGAGCGCCGGTAAGTCACCACGACGCGTGGCAGACACGATTTTAAAAGACGGAGCGGCGTGTGCTGGCTGCGCCTGGGGTGGAGACGTCATTTCTCCCTGCCGCTCGGCAGGCTGCCTGGATGGAGCACGTTGTCTCCAGGATGGTGGAGGTTTTGCACCAGCTCATGCCCCGCTCGCTGAGCTCGTTTCCTCATGTGCTAAGTGGGGATGACAAGACCTCTCGGCAGGCTTGCTGTGGGATGAACTGACACAGACACGTCACGCACTCGCAGTGTGGCTGTGGGCGTCCCCCAGTCCTGCTCAAACACCCGCTCTGCTCCAACTTCCCTGGCATCACATTGGGGGAGAGCAGGGGGCGTCTTGCCACAATGCCTTTACAGGTGTGGATTCCTTTCCCCAACCCGGCTTGAGCCTGGCGGTAACACACAACCCCGTCCCTGGATAGAGTCCTGGGCGCCGTGGGGAACAGGGGAAGGCGAGAGCCACGGGCAGAATAAAGAGGGAGAGCATGCTAGAAGAGTGTCTCTCCATGCCCAATCCCAGTTGAGCCTCTGTGCACAGCCCTGCTCCACCCCCCAGGCCTGGCCTGTGCCCCGTCACAGCACACAAACGTCTACTCCTCTCAAGGCTCTGTGGCATTGCAGCGAATCCTGCGGACACACAAAAGCTGTGAGACTTCATCTCCGCAGGTGCCTTCTACGCCGAGTTCTCGAGCCCCCTGCCTCTACCGGATTGTGGGCTCCTTGGAGTTCCGTTGATAACACAATAACAATCATCCATGTGATCGCTGTTTATGCCAGGCCAATTGTTTTCACAGCTGTCATCTCATAAAGGGTTCGTCACAGGCATCCATTCCATCCCTTTTTCTACAGAGAGTTCACGACGGCTCAGGAAGAATAAACGCCGCGAAGGCCACAGACGCATGGAGGCACCGAGCGGGCGGGCGCTGGGCCCCAGGCTGTGACCGAGGGCCCAGGCTCTCAAGGCCGTCTGTGATGCCAAGCCACCCAGCTCTTCCTGTCCCGGAGCCCTCAGGCACCCTGCATGGGGAAGACGCTCGGTGAAGGCCAGTTGCCGGAGGGCAGCCTGGGCGTGTGGCGTCAACAGGACGTGTGCACGTCACCACTTTCTGTCCCGATCCAGAACTCTCTACACAACCACGCTGCATCTTCCAGCCTGAACCTCCCTTCTCTTTGGAAGTGTTTCAGAAGGTGCTCCCACGGGACGCGCACGCACATTCTGTCTCCGCAAAGCCAGTGCCACCGACACCGTGCAGTTACTGAGAGCCGCAAGTCTTGCCTCACCGGCCACTCCCTGCTGATACCTTCATCACTTAACGGGCACTGCTTTTCTCACCAATTCTTTCTCACCACGCTTCAGCATCAGGGGAGATACAAGGATGATTTGGGGACTCCCCTAGCAGAGGCGAGAAACAGACTCTCAATGTTTTATTCCATTTGTGCATAGTCCCTGGATGTAAGACTTGCTTGAAAGCCGAGAAAATTGATGCAAAGTGCTGGCCTCTCACTGCACACGGCTGTCCTCATCACAGTCCCCTCCACTCCCAGCCGTACTGAATATTAATCCCACGCCAGCTCTCATGCTCAGCCACTGACATACATTACCTCCCTTCGTCTTCACGGCCACCCCATGAGGCGTTAACTCATTTCACAATGAGAGAATGGAGGACTGGTGGGGAGAAGCATCTCACCCGAGGTCACTGAGCAGCAGAGCAGGCCTCGAACCCAGCTCTCTCTGTTCTTCACCCTGCTGTCTGCCACCCAGAGTGCATCCCGCCCGCCCACCTGCCTGCGCTCTGCTCTTCTGAAGGCTGAAGTCGCTGGAACACCATTCTAGGCAGCTCTGCCTACCTAACTCCATCGTGGGAAGCACCCCACCACCAAGACCCTTGGGAGTCAGGAGGCAAAGGCCGAATGCGGTCCCGGCAGGGACATGTGTTGATCCGTGAATTGAAGACATAAAATATTGATCAGCAGCCTGGCCAGGCATTGTTGGTGCATGGCCCTTCTGGCCCAGGGGCCTCGTAGATCTGTTGTTCAGGTCCTCTGGCATTTAAGGTGGCAGAGACTGGACACCGGCTCGACTCTGGGTTCCTTTAGGACATTAAAAAAAGTTCCTGGATGTTGACAGGCTTTGTACTGTGACAAAAACGTCATCACAAGGAACTGAGGACTGACTCTGTCTTCGTTATTTTTTACTGACATGGGAGAAATCCTTTCAGTTTGCGCCTTGATTTTATTTGCAAGTCTGCAAAGTTAACTGGAATTAAAGTCAGCACTTAAAGTCTGGTAGCTCAAAGGTCAGTAGCATAGGGATTGGGGCCATGGCCTAAATTATGTGTTTCACAAGCTGAGTAGTTTCGGGCAAGGCACTTAACATTTCTGTGCCGATTTCCTGTCAGTAAAATGGTGAAATGAAGTGCGCAGCTCATAGACTTACTGTAACGCTCAGCACACGTAAATCACGCAGACGTTCTTGGCACTTAGCGAGTATAAATTCTTCAGGAACACCCAGTGCAAATTCAGGCTCCAGGAGGCATCGTTTGTGTGGGTCCTTGGAAGGAGCCAGGGTTCCTCCTCTCACGGCTGGACATCCAGCTCGCTTGGGGTTTAAATGAGCAGGACGCCCACTGTCAGCTGCCTGATTCTCACTTGCTTGTACGACGTGTGTACGGCTGACGTCCACCTTCGGGAGGCCCCGGTCCCCTCAGCCTCCCCACCAGCCAGCCCATCCATCTCCATTCGCGGCTTGTTGGCAGAGACAAGTATCTCAGCACAGGCATCCCAGGAGAGGCTCTGAGGTCCTGGCTCGTTCGGGAGCTGCACACAGGCCCTGAATCAGATCAGAACCATCAGAGGCACCGACAGCAGGCCAAGGTGGAGGGAACCGCGGCCTGTCACTCACACCCCAGTCCAGAGATGACGTCTTCAGGCGCGGACTCCGGCAGGGAGACGGGGAGGCCTCCTTGGCTTCCAACACTGGTGAGGACATGGCGGGGGCCACGAAGCTTTGAGTCAGCCCCACTGCCGGGCGCCCTCGCCACGTGTCTGCTAGGTTCCAGGCGGACTCTCCAGAAAGCCGGGCGGAAACCAAGCCCCTCGGTCACAGAGCCCGGCAAGTGCACCTGGATCCCACGTCTTGAAGGGAGGGACGTCAGAGTCCCCTTGAGGAAGAGAGGGAGATGCCACGCCATCGGCTTCCCCTCTCCTGCGACCCTGGCGCACTCAGCCCTCTCAGGCCCCTTCCTCCACCTCCGGGGTCACACTCCTCCCGGAGGCCTCTATCCCTTCTTCCCCAGTGTCTGGTCCAGGCTGGTCTCTTCGCCCCGTTGGGCGTCAGCCTCTCTGATGGACACTTCATAGCACTCCCTTTGCCCGTCCTTCCTCCAACCAAGAAGGAAATGCCTCTCACTTCAGTATCTTCCATCATAACTAGCCCAGCCAGCTCGAGAGCCCAGTGTTCTGAGTAATGCGTCTCCCTGCAGGCGTGGGCGCTCGAGATCACCGAAGGCATTGCTGGCCCTGCCGCTCGGAGACGACGCCTGAGTGGCCTCGGGTTGCGGCAGAACTGGAGGTGAGTGGGGCTGCAGGTGGCGGAGTGCAGGCTACTGCTGACCGAGTGTGAGAATGCCAGGACGGCAGGGGGCCTCTGCTCCTGCAGAGCCTGGGCTGTCCAGGCGGGTGAGTGCGTGGTAAGAGCCAGCAGAGGGAGGTGGAGACGCCATGCCCCCTTTGGAGACCCCGTTGCTTAAGAGAAGCACTATTTTGGTTTTTTTTTTTGAGCTGGAGTCTCACTCTGTCACCCAGGCTGGAGTGCAGTAGCACGCTCCTGGCCATCGCAGCCTCAACCTGCTGGGCTCCGGCGATCCTTCCGCCTCAGCCTTCCAAGTAGCAGGAACTACAGGTGTGCGCTACCATGCTTGGCTAATTTTTGATTTATTGTAGAGACGAGGTCTCGCCAAGTTGCCCGGGTGGGTCTCGAACCCATGGACTCAGGAAATCCATTCGCCTCAGCCTCCCACAGTGCTGGGATTACGGGCTGAGCCACCGAGCCCAGCCAAAAGGCACTATTTCAAGAGAGCACAAAAAACTCAGATGCTGAGAGAAAGCAGGTGCTAACTGCAGCAGATGGGCTGTTGGACGCGTTGTAAGGAGGAAGACGAGGACCACAGCCTGAGAGGCACAGCTTTACTTCACTACTTACAACTACTTGGAATAGACCAACAAGGATTTTTTTAAAAAGTTGAAAACTCCCTTTTGAAACCCAGAGATAAACGGTGTGTACATTTTCGTAAGCTGTTCTCTGGCCATTTTGTACATAGAATGACATATTTTTCATAGTTTTAACAGAAATGGAGCCATATTAAGTCTTCTCCTCTTTAAACAGCATTTCATGATCTGTGTCATGAAGAATTTTTTGCAAATCTCACGGCTGCTGGCTGAGCGCTATTGGGTTGTGCGGGCGGAATTCACAGATCGCTCCCCGGTTGCCGCCCGTGTCAGTCACTTTCTTGGTTTTCATATTTTCGCTGCCACAATCGGCACCAGGAGGGGCAGCCTTCTCTTGCCTAAGGGTCATGTGTCCGCCAGCTCCTGTGACCCCCCTCCCTCGGAACACAGGATACTGCAACTGCAAAAATTCTCTGCCATCATGTGACTAAAACCTGGAAACTCCTGTCCCATTTTAACGCGCACTCATTGGATCTAGAAGAGGCCTTCTGTGTTCCTAAGCCATGTGGGTGCCTGCGCTGGGGAGTGTCTGTGCACTTGTGTCTGCCGGGCTCTGATACAATTGGAAGCCTGGATTTACACACCAGTCAGGGATCTCAACTGGAAGCAAAGAAAGAAAGAGAAGCTAGGTTAAGAAGGTGGAAGGGAGCCGGGCTCGGTGGCTCAGCCTGTCGTCCCGCGGCTTGGGAGGCCGAGGCGAGTGGATGGCCTGAGCCCGCGGGTTCGAGACCCGCCTGGGCAACTTGGTGAGCCCTCATCTCTACAATAAATCAAAAATCAGCCGGGCGTGGTAGCGCGCGCCTGTAATTCCAGCTGCTTGGAAGGCTGAGGCAGAAGGATTGCCGGAGCCCAGCAGGTCGAGGCTGCGGGGGCCAGGAGTGGCCACTGCACTCCAGTCTGGGCAGCCGAGTGAGACTCCAACTCAGAAAAAAAAAAAGATGGGAGGGAACCTGAACCCAAACCAGGCGGGGTGGGGACCAAAGTGAGACCCGCACTTTACCTCTGCAACGGCCATTTATGCGCCTAACCCTGAACTGTACCCCACAGCTTTAAAATAATTTTTTTAAAAAGATGGGCGTTACTTCACAGTGTCTTCACGCAGGCTGCAGTCCTGCAGCGAGGCCAAGCGGCTGGGCAATGTGGCTGCGCCTTCCCTTACAGCCCATTCCCGGAGAGCTCAGGCCTCATGGCCACTGGCCCCCAGAGCGAGAGCTCCTGGCTTCTCGGTCTTATCGAAAGAGCCATTGGGTCCGAGTCCAACACTGGCATGACATTCCACCCACTTCCAGGACAGAGGAGGGCTCCCGCTCAGCTCCGCCCCCTGACTAGGGGCGATGCAGATGTCTCAGACTGGAGAGAGGCTGAGAGGCCGTGAGGCTGCTGCGAAGTGACACTTGTGCTGCACTTCCCAACCCTTGCCCCCGGCTTGGCCCGCAGGCACAGGAGGAGGCAAGCCAGCGTGGCTGCAAGCATGTGTAGGGACCACCCCAACGCAAAACTGTCTCTCAGCAACACCTGCCTGACGATACCAGTATGCGTACTGGACACCCCTCACGGGCCACCCGCCCGTGTCCCCACAGCACCTAGAACGGGCCGTCATGCGCTCCTTGTGGGAGACACAGCGTCACGAACGCTTCCTTCGAGACGGACCCTTCCCAGCTGTGCAGGCCAGATGCCCACAGCTGAGGGCCTGTTCACGCTGTGGACAGAGCCCTTGGGCCCTGCCTCTTAGCGAGACGCCCTGGACACAAACCCTGCAGCATAATCAATTGGCCTCATGGTTTTCCCGTTCTCTCCCTCAGGAGTGAACCCTTATAATTGCAGGTGGTCTTGGCATTCCCTGGAACACAGGTGTCACTTTCTCCCACCAGTGGCAGGCTCCATCATTCCCGACCGTGTCCGGGTCTGCACCACACCTGAATGGCTCAAGCCCGTGGCCCGAGGTGAGAACCTAGGGGTGTCCCTCCCACTGGCAGACTGAGCCCCCACTACCACTCGGCATCCCTTAAGGGGACCATTCGAGCATCTGCCTGCAAACTTAAAGCAATCACACCCTATCCCCCGTATCTACTGGTACCACTCTCTTGGCCTGACCCCTCACTCCTGCCACGACTGACCTGGGACAGAGGACTGGTCTCCCCACTCATGGCACCCTCCCTGCCCAGGATCCACATAAAATCTCTGACGTGTCTCCCGTGGTGCTGGTGGGCTCACTGTGTGTCCAAAGACCTGGGCTTCCCAGGTCGGGTTTCCCCAGGACTTCAGTGGTAGCACCAGGCCGTGTCCCAGTGCCAGAGTGCAGGCCAGGCGGGCATCAACTGGACACGAGCCACCAAGGTGGTTGTCAGTATAAGCAGGTTCCCACGGGAGGGACCCATCATAGGTCAGCCGTTGGTCGGGTGAAAGAATTACCCATGAGAGGCCACAGTGACCACCACACCCTTCCTCTCCCGCTGGGGCAGGACTGCTGGCCGCCCTGGGCCTGGAACCCCCATCCAGCTGGGCGCCCCAGAGGACCTTTCCTGGTCATGGCTATGCTTGGAGCCTTCAGCCCGTGTCCATGGTTTCTCGGGCTTCAGTTGCCTTAACTAAGCATCTCCGGACGCCAGTGTTAAAACCAACCAACAGAGGCTGGTGAGGATGTGGAGAACAAGGAACGCTTCTACACTGCTGGTGGGAATGCAAACGTGTACAACCTCTTTGGAAGACAGTGTGGTGAATTCTGAAAGAACTAGAAATTGACCTTCCATATGACCCAGCCATTCCCCTCTTGGGAATGTACCTGGAGGAACTCAAATCATTCTACAAAAAAGATACCTGCACACGTATGTTTGTTGCAGCTCTATTCACAATAGCAAAAACATGGAACCAACCGTGTTGCCCATCGAAGCTGGATTGGGTAAAAAAAAAGTGGTACATATACACAATGGAAAATAATGCAGCCATAAAGAACAACACATATATGGACTTTGCAGCAACTTGGATGGATTTGGAGTCAATCCTACTCAGTGCTCTATCACAGAAACAAAGAACAGAGTACCGTCTGTTTTCACTCATAAGCAGACCTTGAACAATTGTCATACTACTATAAGAAAGGGATTGGCAGTCGTGGGAAACTGCCAGGGGAGTGGGGTGGGATTGGCAGTTGAGGGAAACTGCCAGGGGAGGGAGGGGCACACCTCATCCACAAGGGTACCTGCATAATCAACGTTTGTAGACCTAACATCTTTATAATAAAAAAAAATGTAATTGGCATCTCCTGAGCACCTACCACGTCTCTGTCCACGGGCGCTATCTGAGGCCGTCACATCTAGGTTACCGCTGAGCATGTTACATGCGACCTGTAATGCATGCTGCTTGGAGGGCCGAATAACTTCAGCTAAGAACTCCAGCTGTGGAAGCTCCTCCCCTGGGTCCGCGCTCTCCCCTTCTCGCTCCTGCGCCCTGCCGGAAAGCTGCCTGGTTCTCTGCTCCCACCGGGGTGGGTGGGCTTGGGACCAGGAGCCCCAGTAGGTGCTGGGGGAGGGTGGAGTCCGGGCCATGCTCACTCTCCAGCTCCCTCCCTGCATGCCCTGCTGGCAGCCTTCCCCACTGCCCTGCCTCCAGCTTAGTGGGCACTTTCTGTCCTGGCCTTCCCAGGCCCGGTGGCAAGGGCCCCGCTGCCCCTTGGTTCCGGGCACCCCGGCCCCTTGTGCAAACGCTCCGCATCCACCCACGCGCCCTCTTTCTTGCTGTGCCAACCAACAGTCCAGGAGTGCGACATGCAGGATGACTCTTCTCTCCCTCTCAAAATCTGCCCCCATGTCAGCAGTTCATTCTGAAATGCGTTAGAAATGGAGAGGGTGTGAGTGAGACAGAGCAAGCACCAGAGAGCATGGGTGGGGGCACAGGGTGGGGAAGCGGGGCTGCTGCCTGCAGTTTTTTTCAGTATGTTTAGAATGCTTGGAAACTTTCACAATAAAATGCTGGAAAATTCTATCACCAGAAATATGGAAGATGCTTAAGAAATTATAAAGGAACATGCCAGGTTTGATGAAATGGACTATTGTCAGAAAACTGTGAAGGACCAAAACTAGTGTAAGAAATAGATGACTGGAATCTGTTTCCTAGGAGTTGGAAAAGTTCTCAACGTTTCACCCTTCAAAGCAAGCTAGAGCCTTGTGATCTTGTGTGTAAGTCCTTTAAGGTTTACCTCAATAAATCAATTGCAAAAATGTAACTTCTTTGATTTTCTTAATAAAAACCACTTTCTCATTTCATCTTTTTCTCAATTTTGGAAGAAAATATGCACATACCAATAAAGAGTGATGCTTCGCATTAAAAGATGCTTTCTAGTCACCTCTAGTCCTTTGGGTAAGTACTCTGTCTCCTCCAGGGTCAGCATCCTCGCCAGGCTGTTTCTCTTCTTCTTAAGCTCCGCCCCCCCACCCAACCTTTCAACCAGCATGTCTGGAGCAGGAGAAGCGCATGCTCCTGGCAGAAGGATGGGGCCTCCATCAGGGGTCGTCCTTGTGTGTCCCCACTGAACCCAAGGCCAAGGGCAGCTTGCCACCCGGGGTGCAGACCGGGGCGTCTGGCCTCACTGCAATCGCGACTCTGCAAGCCTGGGTCGCTCGCAGCACCTGGGTGTGTCTCCTAAGCCCTCCCCTTCCTCATCTGCCAGAAATGCGTGCCCACTTCCTGCCAGGTGGCCCCTTCCCACACTCACAGTCTGGGTCTTCCATGCACTAAGGTTTAGAACAGACTCCTATGACCGTGGTCAGATGGGCTCGAGTCTTCTGGGAGGGGAGCTTCGGCCGTTCGTTGCACATCACTCCTCTCCTATTGCCTCAAACACTGCACATTGCCCTCTCCTGTTGCTTTACGGCTTTAATAATCCCAGCTTTCCTTGAGGCAAAGGTTTCCTCTAGTTGAGTGTGGAGCTCACAAGCAAATGTAAAAGGGACACATTTTAATATTTTCCGAAACCGCCTCTTGGGCTCTCACCCTGCTCACTCCCCTCTCCCCTCCCAACCCAGTCGGCCCTTTTCATTCCAGAGAGCACTGGCTGTGAGCGGCCTTCCTTCAGGCCGGCAGCAGGTGAGCAAAGGCAACAGCTCTGAGGCAGGACTACTTGTCATTAGACACACAAAAGGGAGGAGGAGCACCAGCCAATGAGCGGGAGCTGCCAGGGAGCTTCTCGATGTGTTCTGCTGTGAATTCTAACTGGGACACCAGGAACTAATGTCTTGGCCACTTTCTTAGGTGATTAGCACTTAAAAGTGCATGCAAGCCGGGCTCAGTGGCTCAGCCTGTAATCCCACACCTTTGGGAGGCTGAGGTGAGTGGATTGCCTGAGCCTGCGGGTTCGAGACCCGCCTGGGCAGCGAGACCTCATCTCTACAATAAATAAAAAAATCAGCCAGCCGTGGTAGCGCATGCCTGTAATTCCGGCTACTGGGAAGGCTGAGGCGGAAGGATCGCCGGAGCCCGCAGGTCGAGGCTGCGGTGGCCGGGAGCGGCCACTGCACTCCAGTCTGGGCGACAGAAACTCCAACTCAAAAAAAAAAAAAAAGTCCTGAAGAAGGTTTGCGCCCAACCCCAATTTGGCTCATCTGAACACAGAAGCACTTGAGAAATGCAAAATTCTTTAATCACTCCAAATTACCAAGCACAAACCAGGCCAAGAGCATCAATTGCGTCTAAAATAAGATGCAGGTGTTCAGAGTGCACACTGCCTGCTCAATTCAAATTCCTCTGAGACGTGCCCACTGGTGGGGGCTGGGGGGTCAGGGGATCGGGGGCAGAGGAAGGCAGTTTGTAAGGCAGCCTTGCTGGTGGGGTGACAGTGGTGATTCCAGAAAGAGGAAGAAGCCAGCAAGCCGCCCCCCACCTGCTCTTGCTGTTTCAGCCCAAACACAGGTGGAAGAGCAAGTGAGCTTCCCCAGGGAACCCTTTGACGACCGTCCGAAAAATTGCATCGCTGGTCTCAGCTTCTCACCCTGTCGGATTCCACACCCTTTGCCAAGTGAGCTTGAAGTTCCTCTCACTAAAAGTACAGAGGATCTGAGCCTGCACCTTGATGCTGGACTTGTCCGTGTCACTTTTCTTTGGCCACAGAATGAAGCAGAAGGGACGATGTATCAGCCTGAGCCTGGGCCTCAAGAAGCCTTGTGTGCCTCTTCCTGCTTTCGAGGACTTTCACCATCACCACAAGTAGAACACAGCTTGGCCAGGCCTGTGGTCCAGGAGGAGATGAGAAGCCCAATGGCCCAGATAAGCCCGATCAAACAGGACACGAAGGAGCCTACTTCGGTGTCCGGCTCTCAGCCAACCAGACTCCTGAGCTCCGTGAAGGTCTAGTCTTGGGCCGCCAAGTTTCAGTGGGTCTTTGTCACAGCAGCAGACGGTGGAGGCACACACGCAGGGACGGGGTGCTGGGGTGCCCGTGCTTGGTGGGTGCTGAGAACCTGCTCCTCGGTGTGGGCACAGGTATGTATTCCATTGTGCGTAGAGCCTACACTTCTCGTGACTGTCCCCTTTATGCTGGAGAGTCACTTTGGTGTCAGCATCTGACCACCCATCCTCTCCACTGCTCTGAATGTTAAAACACGTCTCAGATTTGGGGCAAGGATCCTGGGGCTCTTTGTCTCATCAACTGAACGTTAACTCGATCTTGTCTGGTGCCACCCTTTAATACTCGCTTTCTAAGGGTTCTTTGCATTGGGTTGTGACACCCAGAAGTCTACCTTCCACCGTGGGTCTGAGTCTACAGGAAAGGAAGGCGCCCAACCGTCCTGCGAGGGTGTCAGAAGGCAGGTGGCAAGGGCTCAAATTCAAACTCACTAGCGATGTGCCCTGAACAAGGCACTGGACTTCTCCGAGCCTCAATTACAAAATGGGACCCGGCAGGGCAGTTAGACCCGGGAATGCGGCGCGCCGGGCGTGACACCACCGAGGGCAGCAGAAGAGGCCTAACACCTGCCCTCTCTCCCCCACCCCAACTCACTTCCCATCTTGTGCAAGGAGCGTCTGTGGCCGTGTGGCAGAGCAGCCACCGAGGTGCTCCACGGCGACCATCCGGGACAAGCTTCCTGCACTCCCAACGCGTGGCGCGCCTCCTCGGGAGGCAGCGTAGACAAGGTCCTGGGCTGCAGAGAACTGCAAGGGCCGTGGGGGGCACGCTGTCTGTCCTTTGAGGGCCACACACGTTTCATTCCCTTGAGCTCCCCTACAATCCCATGAGCCCTCATCCTCCTCGCACGCCAGACCCACATCACACCTCCAGCGTGGAACCGAGCAGGAATCCAGGCCGGGGGAGTCTGGCTCCAGCCCGGCTCTGAGCCGCTCTGCTAGGGTCACACCTGTTAACCCTGAACGTGTGCGTGCTCGTGAGGCCGCAGTTCTGCCTCCCCGTGTCTCCCTGCACGTGTGTGCAAGACGACACGAGAGCTGTCGCCGCAGAGCCACGTAGGATGCGGATAAGCAAACAATGTCACGAGGGAATGCACCGAAAAATGTGCACCGCGTGGCAACACTTATGTTACTGCTGCAGCTTCCTTTAGGTCCACGCGCGTTTGTATGTAAGTACGTAAGAAAGGTCCCCACATGGGTAACCTCTTGGGAGGTGACTGGGTGGAAGAGAGCGATTCAGAAGGGTTGAGGCATCTATCGTGCTTGAAGTTTTCAAATGAGACTTACGTGGATATTGCACATTCAATTAAGCATTAATACTTTTAATCCCCTCAGCAAACCCCCCACGGAAACCCCAAAGGCTGGCATGAAGAATATTCTATGCACTCAGCACCAGCTGTGTGACAGTGGGGCCGAGGACACAGAGCACGCTGGAAAGATCAGGGCGAGCAGATCATGAAGCAACGCTAGGACCATCATGGCCTCCCCGTGAGTCACACACAGAAGGGCCCTGAAGGGAGAGGAACGTGCCAGACAGGGCGGGCTTGGCTTCCGCCCTCATGCTCGCACAGACCGGCCAAACGAGCTTCAGCGTCCTTCCACGGAGATGGAAGAGAAAGGGAGCGGGCACTTCGCATGCTGAGCCGTCTTCACGAGCCACCTGACAGCTGGTGCAAAACAGCTGCATCAGAACGAGGAAAGAAGCGGCTCCGTGGCTTGAGGAAACCGAGCCTCTGTGCCCAGCCTTCCCTCAGTTCAGTCACCACCTCCAGGCAGATGGAAGTTTATACTCAAAAGGGGCCTTGGAGACCCTAACCTGTGACTTCATAGAGGAGAAAACAGAGACACAGGCAAAAGCGGCCGGACCAGATCTCCTAGGATCCTAACCAGGATTCCAGCCCTTCCCTGTCCACAGCAGTCTCACAGGTAACCCCTCATCCGCAGGTGAGGATGCTGCCACCTTGACCCCTGTCCACGCTGTCTGCAAGAGGCGGCTGCCTCTGTAAGGGAAGGCTTTCTACCTGAACTTTCTGTTAAGCGAAACCTACATTTGGAAGAGACACAGGAGAACCAAGGCATATCCGTTAGGTGGATCGTTCACGAATTCTTTTACTCAAAATATATTCCACGCACTTATCATGAGGATGACTCTGTGATAGGTACTTTTGGGGAGCATAAGTTCTCTTCCCAGAAGTTAAATCTGGGGTGAGAATAGGATGGGGTGTGTCACTGCAATACTATGCAATACTAGCACATGTGCACAGTGTAAACAACCCAGCAACACACAAGAAGGGTGACACAGTGACAACCACATGGGGCTCATCCCAGGAATGTAGTTGGTCTGACAGTTGAAAATGAGTCCATGGAGTTCACCACATGGAAGAATAGGGAGAAAAAACACACGGCGATCATAAGAGATGCAGAAAGGACACGACAAAATTTAAGGAACTCTCACGACTTATACGGAGGAGGCATAAAGATGGTAACAATAGACACTGGGGACTCCTAAAAGGGGACAGGGCAGGAGGAACACGGTCGAAATCCACCAGGGGTCCCATGTCACCACCTGGGTGACAGCACTGTAAAAGCCCAAACCCCACCTCACGCAACAAACTCACGTTGACAAGCCTACACATGCACGCCCTGAATCTAAAGTTACATTAAGCCAAAAAATAAACCCTTCAAGTGAGAAAAACCAACCTACCCCTGTTAAAACCTCTCAGAATCCTGGAAAATAAAGGAACTTCTGAATATGATCTCTGTGGAGAACTGGGAGCTAGCAACGTTTCCCAGGGTGAAACACTTCTTACCGAAATCGGGAACAGGGTGAAGAGTCCTACTCTCACGGCATCTATGCACTAGACGTCCTAGCCAGTGCAACAGATAAAAAAATCAGGAAGAATAATTGTCATTACTCACATACAATATTACTGTGTACTCGCAAAGGCCTATGGAATCTAAAAAATAATTAAATGAATGAATTAGCAAAGTCACAGGACACAATGTAACTATACCCAAATCGATTGAGTTTTAGTCCATACTAAAATAATTTCAGCCTGTAATCCCAGCACTTTGGGGGTCCGAGGCGAGTAGATTGCCTGAGCCCGTGGGTTCGAGACCCACCTAGGCAACTTGGCAAGACCTCGTTTCTGCAATACATAAAAAATTGGCCGGGTGTGGTGGTGCGTGCCTGTAATTCCAGCTACTTGGAAGGCTGAGGCGGAAGCCAGAGCCCAGCAGGTCAAGGCTGGGGTAGCCGTGATCATGCCACTGCGCTCCAGCCTGGGTGATGGAGTGAGACTCTGACTCAAAAAAGAAAAAAAAAGAAAATTTAAAAATATTTTAGAGATGCTGGGCATGGTGTTTCATGCCTGTAAGCCTAGCACTTTGGGAGACTGAAGCAGGAGGATTGCTTGAGCCCCAAAGTTTGAGACCAGCCTAGGCAACATAGCAAGACTTTGTTTCTACAAAAAGAACATTTTTTTAAGCCAGGCATAGTGGTATACATTTATAGTCCCAGCTGCTTGGGAGACTGAGGCAGGAGGATGAGCCCAGGCTGAGGCTGCTGTGAGCTGTGATCATTGACACTGCATTCTGGCCTTGGTGACAGAGTGAGACCTCAACACAAAACAGAAGCAGAAACAAAAACAAAAAATTTGTTTTAAAAATACAGTAATCAAGGAAGTATCATACTGGTGTAAAGATAGACAAAGAGATGCATGGAAAAGAACGGAGTCTAGAAATGACCCCATGCAGACAAAGGCACCAAAGCAAGTCAATGTGGAAGAAAAAGTTTAAAAACATTTAACAAATGAGACGGAAGCAACGTGTGTGTGTGTGTGTGTGTGTGTGTGTGTGTGTGTGTGTGTGTGGCGCGCGTGCGTGTGTGTGTGTATGTACGTGTGAGCGCACTCTCAAATCCTGTCTCATTCTATAAACAAAATGAATTTGAGATGAATCATAGGCTGAAATAAAAATGGGACCCACAAAGTGTCTAGAAGAAAATACAGGAGGATATTTCTGTGACTTTGGAAAAGGCAATTATTTCTATTAGATAAGACACAATAAGCAATAAACATAAAAAAGAAAAACTATATCCGTTTAATTGAAGCTAAAAAACCTTTTCTCTCTTAAAGACACTATTAGGAAAGGAAAAGGCAGGCCACAGGAGACAATATTTGCAAGATAAGACAAACTACAAATCAACAACAAAATACAAACAATCCATTTTTATGCATACGGACAAAGATATGATGAACAGGCACTTCACAAAAGAAGACATGCCATAGCCAATAAGCACACAAACAAATACCCAACATAATCTAATCATCAAGAATAAATTTTTGTCATAATAACATTTCATGACCACTGAAATGGCTAAAATTAAGAAGGTAGGCAATACCAAATGCTGGCATGGATGGAGAGCAGCTGAAACCCTCCTTCGCTTGTGCTGGGAGTGTCAAAGGGTGTAAATGCTTTGGAGGACTGTATGGAGTTTCTTACAGTTAAACACGCATTTACTATATGACTCGGCAGTTTCATTTTATGTATCTCCCCAAAAGAAACTTGGCAATTTCATTTTTATGTATTTCCATACTTCAACACTTGTATAAGAATCTTCATAGCAGCTAAATATTTTAGTATTTCAAATGATCAAATGATAGAATACTGTTTGTGCTAACACATAACCCAGCACAAACCAATCTCCAAAGCGTTGTGTTTTGAGAGAGAGTAACAAGACACCAAAGAGTACTTTCGGGTGAAGTTTAAGGACTAATCTATGGAACAGAAATCTGAAGAGTGGTTGTCTTCTTGACTTTGTCTGCTTGGAAGGGGCCCAGGGCAGGAGAGGACTTTCTCGGGTGGTGAAACTCTTCTGTGTATTGTTTTGGGTGATTGTTCCGTAAGTGTATATGTCTGTCAAGATAATATGCATTGAACATCAAATGGAATCGGTCTGTGCTTCTGGGAGAAAACTTATACGCAAATTTACTTCAATTTTTTTAAAAAGGTAAAAAATGGTTCCCAAAATCCCCAAGAGGAAAAATATCTATGCATCCATTTCAGGTTGAAGAGTCAACATTTGCACTGCAATCCAATGTAAAACATCTACATGTCCCATTCCATCACCAAAACAAAAAATATTCAGCGCCATTAGGCAGAGACGCTGCGTGTCTGCGATTGTTTCTTTTGTCTTCTGCTCTCCGTCCTCCACTCTCTTCTTCCCCCTTCCTTCTCTCCCTCTCTCCCTCTTTTCCTTCTTTTTCTGTTGAGAATCCCTAGAAAATTGGAGAAGACTCTTTGAAGAGCATAATTTAAATGATGTGTGACCACAGCATAACACACAGTTAAATGTCTGTCTACCAAAACTTCTCATGTGCCTGCAAAAGCCAGAGACCAGGGCGTGTCGTTCCTGTAGCTTCTTTTAGCTGGAATCCAGCAGAAGGGCAGATGCGAGAGAAAGCAGCTTTCTTTTTCTTCATGAGCATCTTATGAGCCTCTTTCTGGGTCTGAGTTTCCAGTGTCAGGAAGTTTCCAGCTGAGCCTCTTTCAGGTCTGAGTTTCCAGCTGGGCAAAGGCTGGCCCTGTGTGAAGCCACGGGGATGCGCCTCGGCACTTAGACCTTATCCCTGTGTCAGCACCGGGTATGCTCACTAAGGTTGGACCCAGTGAGTGGACACAGGGGGCCAGTGCCCAGCCGTGGTTTCTGGGCACATGTAGATAAGTCTGGCTCTTGACTTGCCAATATCACCCTATCTTTCACAGCACTCTGCCTACGACTCAGGAAGGGGGCTTCCCACTTTTTTTTTTGAGCTGGAGTCTCACTCCCTTGCCCAGACTGGAGTGCAGTGGCATGTTCCCGGCCACTGCAGCCTCAATCTGCTGGGCTTTGGCGATTCTTCCGCCTCAGCCTTCCAGTACGGGCACTCACCACCCTGACCTACTAATTTTTAAAAAATTTATTGTAGATGTGAGGTCACACCAAATTGCCTGGGCGGGTCTCAAACCCACACTCAGGCAATCCACTCGCCTCGACCTCCCAAAGTGTTGCGATTACAGGTTGAGCCACCAAGCCCGGCCAGCTTCTGATTTTTTTAAAGCACCTTTTGTAACTGGGATGGAATTAGAGTCTATAATACTCTGTGATTTATCACAGAAACAGAGATCTGGGTACCACATGCTCTCACTCATAAGCGGACCTTGAGCACTATCAAGATTATAAGAAAGGGGTGAACAGTAGTGGGACACTGCGGGGGTGGGGGGGTGGACAGAACATCAGAACGGGCACCCACACTTTACCTGTATGACGGCCACTTATGCACCCAACCCTGAATTGTATCCCACATCTGAACTAAAAGATAAACAGCTCTGCTTTCTGGTCAAAGACCTGGATCACCCCCTGCACACCTCAGCCACACACGCAGGTGAAGCATGGGTTCTGAGCGTCTGTTTAGATCCAAGGAGTCACTGGCTCGCCTAGTTGTGCCTGGTGGGGATGTGTGCGTGTGCACACGTGTGTATGTGCGCGTGTGTGCGTGCATGTGTGTGCATGCGTGCGTGTGATGAAAATGCAGCCATTTAATTTTGAAGAGTGGGTGGGGGCCCCTGCTTCTGAGGACCCCCACTTCCAGACTCTGCCAAGCGACATTCACCGCCATGCATCTGGCTATATTTGTTGGCATTATCTCTGCAGCCAAGCACCATCCTTTCAGTGAACAAAGACTGAGTTCAAATAAAATAAAAAGTATCGTAAGTCTGCTGCTTGGTCTCACATACATGCCTGAGTCCTCCCCTGGCTGAATTGCCACTGAAACCAGGAAGAGAGTTGAGATTTCAGCCAACAGGTAATTTGCTCATGCTGGTTCTCTCATTTGCCGAGATACTGTGCTAGTCTCAACATCTGGCTGCAGAACGCAGGCCAAGAACTTTTGATGATATAATCTGACACCGCTAAAAAGAAAATGACCAACATGCACATCTTATCCATTAAGTCCGTTTGGGTCAGCTAACGTCTCTGGGCCACTCACTGTATGTGGAACGTTTCCCTTTACAGGTTTCTGTCTGGTCATCTCTTTCATGGTGATCACACACTCACTCCATCCCAGCCAAAATGCTTAATGGAAGGCAAAGTTTCCGAAACGCCATTGTGAACGGCCGAAAACCAGCGACAGGGCCCAGTCTGACGTTCCTCAGTGGGGCAGAATATGAGGAGTTCGAGCTGTCTGGAAGACGGGACATTCACATCCAGCTTCTGCATCAAGGCGCTGGAAGAGGAGTAGAACATGGTGTGGATGGGCAACATGGGAAGTAGAAAGGAGACCCGCTGAGAAATGATGGAAACCTAAAAAAGAGTTTTCCAAGCATGACCTTTCCAGGCTAACCGCAACCATTGTTGATATTTACCAAATGCTTACACTATGTACCCGACACCACTCTAAGGCTTCATCTGCCTCGGAGAACCTCATCCTCCGGTGAGGTAGAAGCCTTGTCCCTATTTTACAAAGGAGCAAAATTAAGCACAGAAAACATAGCCAATGTCACACGGCTAACGAACAGCAGAGCCGGGATTTCCGTCCAGCCAGGTTGTAGCCATCCCTTCCCCACAATGGTACGACTTCACTCATTCAGTGGGGGAAGAGGACACATTTTACTTAATTGCTTCCCTTTACAGTACTTAGTGTTTCAAGTCTACAGATCAGCCTGACTTAGAATCTGTGTGCACCCCACCTTGAAGCATGTGTCACGTCTTTGCCTCCAGGACCGTGACATGGGAAAGCCAAGATCAGAAGTCATGTCCTTTCATCGGTGTGTTCCTTCTCACACTCTTTATGATTTTAATATTTATTTATTTTAATTCTCACACTCGTCAAACAAGACCTTCTTGAAAGATACTCTGTGCTCATCCCAGTGCCCAATTCTAGGGTTTCAAAACTGTTTTCAAGAAACGTACCCTTTAGGCCAATGGGTATCGTGTATTTTTATTAGCAAAGCAGATGTAGCTGCTTTCTCCACTCTGGAAATCTTACATAGGAACCTGCACTGTAAATCAGGGCAATTTAATCACTCAGTTGTTTGTCAGGAAGTGCTTCCTCATTTGTGGAGTTCCCGAAATTAGTCAGTGGAGCCCAGGGGATGGTAAGGTTTCGGTGAACAGTCGATGTGGTGAAAACGGCAATGAATTAGGAACTAGACACTTGATTAAACATTTCTTAGTCTCCCGAGCCTTATTTTCTTCACTTTACAAACAAGATATCGGTGTCTGGAAATTCTCAAAGACCTCTGATAGGACCTTCTACAGCTGTCTAGAATCGGGGCTGATTGGCTTTGAGAGGGGACGTTCTTTCTGGTGCCCGCTTTCCGGGGAAAGGTTGGTGAAAGAAACACGGCGTGGGCCAGCAGAGGGAAGCCCTGTGACAGTCCTCCATGCCCCTCCACCGCCCAGCGCTTCTGCTGCTCAATCAGGCCCACTCCTGGAATAATTGTGCTGCAGAATCCACTGAGAAATCCAACACGCCCCTCATTTTCCCTAACCACACAGCAATTTTCAGCAGGTGTCATATGGTAAAAAAAAATTCAAGAAAAAGCAAAAGAACTCACACCAGATGTAGCCCACAAAAATACTGCCACGCAGGTGTTGAGAGGGGAATAAGTTCTCTAAATTATGCAAATAAGTCTCTTTTCTTGACAACTCAACTTTTCAGAATAACTATACACATTTCTTCAGGGATTTTTTTAATTAATTAAAACATATCGGCTGTCCATGTTTGTGCGTTAATTCACCCCATTATTTGAGACCTCTCTCAAATTCTTCAAGCCAGGAAAAGACAGGTTTGACCATGATCTGTTCTCTGATAACACGAGGTATGAGAAAGGCTGGGTGAGTCGCAGCACACAGAAAAGCAGCTCCCAGCCCCAGCTCCACACTCGCCTGCCAGTCCCCCCGTCACCAATCCAGGAATACAAGCAGCAGCAGAGTTGTGTTTCTCCCTCTGTTCATTGTCCCCGCCTCAGAGGGACTCGAAAGATAGGCGGCGCTGGTGGGACATGAAAGACTAGAGAAGTGCAGACCATCTACCCAGAACCGCAGGTGAGAAAAGCTGGTCGTGGTCATCAAGAGCCAGTGCCCGGCATCTGCCGAAACACACAACAAGAATAGCTTTTCTTTTACTTGGCATCCATAAAGACCCTTTGACAGATGGGCACGGAAGTTCTCCCAGGAGGCAAGGAATCCTAAATGCTTTGTACAACGAGTCTTAGACATTTTCTCTGAATGTCATCACATCGGTGAAACGTTTGGAAACAATCACTGTCAAACTCCTCCCAAGGCTATGGCAACTGAAAGACCACAAGTGCCTAAACCATCGCATCATGACCACAGTACTTGGCAGTGAATGGGGCAAAGCAACATAGGAGTGGTGACTACCACGCGTTAGGACTCACTACACAAACCACCAATAAAACCTTTCTGACATCAGTCAGCTCTCCACACAGGGACCCAAATGTTTTGAGCTTAAGCAATCTCTTCCCTCTTATGTCGTGCTTTTAGAGAGCTTCTGAAGGGGAATCGTAACGCCTGGACTCTCCCACAAAGATCAGGATCTCTTGCGGATAAACACCAGACACGTGCTCAAGTTGAGAATCACCATGTAAAGATGCTAGCGGGGCTGAGAATCGTATTACTAGAGATTCAAAATATTCGCTATTTTCTTCTTGTAAAGGTCCAGTTTTCACAAGCCCAATGATGTGAGTGTCAGAGGTCCGAAGTGAGACCCACGCTAAGAGTACACACATCCCAGTCTGTCCTAGAGAATCCTGGCATATGCCTGTGAGTTCAGTGTAATTATTAATAACTGTCCTTTTCACTTCCAAAAATGTGTGGTTTAGATGATAATTATATGGCAGCCTCATTCACGAAGTTCCTCAGTAAAGCCAGCTGGGGTCCTTGTCTTTTTCTCATGTGATGGAACCCCAGGGACCCCCGGGTTCTCTGCTCTGCTCGGCACTCATCACTGGGGACCTCCTAGGCTGACTTCCTTTCGGCGACTTCAGCAGCTCCAGCTGGTCTTTCTTCTGTACTGCTGTCCCTCAAATGTAGCCTCTAACCAAGCTGCACGCTGGACGGTCCTGGGGCTGTGGCTGAGCATTTCAACTCCAAGTGGCCACACCCCAGGACAACAAAAGCAGAATTTCTGGGAGCAGAACTCACACATCAGTGTTTTTTAAAGGTCCCCAAATAATCTAAATGTACCATCAAGATCAGGAACCAACGCTGCCCAAGGGCCTCCAACAAGCAGCTAGCGTTTCCAGCCGTTGAATCCTGTCCCCTTCAGATTACATGGATCCCTGGATTCAATACAAGACTCTGTTGATACCCAAACTTCTTCAGTGTCTCCAGAACCGTAAGGCTCTTCTTAACTCAGATTCTGACGGGGAAGCATGCAAAAAGAGGCAGTGACCCTGCTTAAAGAAACTGTGATAACACTGACCCAATGGATTCTAAGCCAGAAACTATTACGATCAAAAATGTCAATGCCAGCAGTAGCGGGAAACTGTCAGGGGAGGGGGGATGGGATTGGCAGTTGAAGGACACTTCTGGGGAGGGAGGGGCATACCTCGTCAACAAGGTACCTACATAATCAACGTTTGTATACCTAACCCTGAATTGTACCCCACATCTTTATAATAAAAAAAAGAAAATGCCAATGCCAATCCTTCCCCAGAAAGACCGTCATTCTTCACTTTCTCCCTCGGCCATAATCTCCACTTTACTTGTAAAATCACAAACAAATCGCCTTCTCCTGGGTTTCATTGATTTCACACACATATATAGAATTATGACAATTCCTAAGTCATTATTTAGACAAACTGAGGCCCAGTATCTCTGGTTGTTGGCCATCAGTCCATCCTCCTGTGTCCATAAAGCTATGTTGGTACGTCACACAACAAAGTAAGATAACAGATGCCTTCCAAGTCATGTCTGGGAGAGAACGATGGTCATCAGACGACCTCATCCGCCAGAGTTAGTGGTTTCTAGCATTGTGCCGCCAAGTGAAAGTGCCGCCAAGTCACAATGATGACATTTTAGAAGTAGTTTGGAGCCCAACTGAGGATTACTGGCTATCTGGAACCCGAGGGGAAGAGGGACGGGGCATAAAAGAGCCCCAAACAAATTAAGCTTATTTAAGTTACAGCTGTAAAACACATCAAAAGAATGCCAAGATCTGGAATGGGAAATAGTCAAGACAAAGTCTAAAAATATCCCCAACGTTTCCTGCCCCTGGGATGGATAATGCCACTCCGAGAATTAAAACATCTGAGAACTGTACTGATGTCCCTTCACGTTTGAAAATATACGGGACTTTGGGTCAAGCAGACCTCAGTCAGAGCCCCAGGCCTACGGTGTGTGACTAAGCCAGGCAAACACAGAGTCCCGCCCTCCCCATCGGGAAACGGGGTGATGTCACCTGTGCCACAGAGATGTGTGAAGGACGAGGTAACCAGCATCTTCTTTGCCACGCAGTGCCAACAACGGCAACACACATGGACCACAGTGCCTTGCACGTAGGAAGTACCCACAACCGAGAGCTGAGTTTGGCTTTGGATAAACAGTGCCTGCCTAGAGACCTTGCTGTCAAGCCCTGAGAAGAAGGAACCGTGTCTAGCTTCTAGACTTCATTGCGAATGCTACCCCCCTAAGCTGGCATTGCAAGGTCCAAATCTCATGTCCAGCACGTCTTGATGCCTCCGTCACACTGACTTTCTACCCACCTCATGTAAAAGTGTGTCTGGGTTTCATTCTTGACTACAAGCAAAAATATATTAATTCACCTCCATTCCTGTCTTTCTGAAACATATGTATACATAACTCACCTTGGCAGAAAACTGCACATGTGGAATAAGGGAATTGCAAACATCAGTTATTGAGGATATTCGTACAGGCTCATTTCAGTTCCATTTGACTGAGTTCAACACAAGGTTATTCAGTGTTTACTCCACACCAAAAAAGTCATTGCTTTCAAGAAATGAGTGAGTTTGATCCACAGCAGAAAACTCTCCCGATGCAAGAATTCAGAATTCAAAGTTATAAAATGCCTCCTGTCTTCTGCCCAAGCCTGACACCTGACTCTGAGTTTGGGATGCTCCATCTTGTTGAGAGAGAAATAAGACGATATTAGAAGCTGTTAGACTGAGGACAGCACTGCTGAAACATTTCCTTCCATATCACAACTCCCTTGGGAGCCCACGGGAATAGACAAGGGACCAATAAGTCAACTCATAAAGCTAGTCTAGAGTTCTTTAGAACGATAAAAATAGGGTACAGCGCATTCTAATGAAAGGACTGAGGACATCAATGTTTAGACATCACCACCCGCTTCAGGAGGAAGCTGTGTTTCTTCAAGCCCCACTAGACACAGATGCCCCCTGGGGAATCTTTCCCTTGCAACGTGCGCTTGTGTTCCACACTGTCTCCTGAACAACATCACAGAGATGCGCAGCGTCAAGTGACACAAGCACTTCAGCACATCCTAAAGCTCTGTTTGCCGTCCAGAGATGTCCCTGTGCTTTAGACATCTGGTTCAAATTGTCTGCCGCTTGTCTTGGACGTCTCAAATCTCCCGTAAGACCTTTCCTGACTCTTGGGAGGACCCCGGCTCCGCTTCCTCACACAAGGTCTCAGTCGTCTTTGTTGCCTTCCCCTCCTCACGACCCGTGTCAAGCCAGACTCACAGTCCTGCTCATTCTTCCACAGTGTTTTCTAGATCTGCCACAGCCCCTCTGTACCCGGAGCCCCAGCTCTCGCTCGGCTCCCCCGTTCTGTTGCCTGAATACCCTGGCAGACTTTTCGATGGCTCCTTACCTCTGGTCTCTCCCCATGTGACCTACCTCTTACAAGGCCTAATTCCTCTTTCCACCACCCTAAAATTCTCCTATGACTTTCCTTCTAATCCAAATAAATATCAGTGGCTTCCCGAAGACACCTATGATGCCGCTACTCTCTGGCTGCAGTTTACTTATCCAGGGATCCCTCCCGTCCCCGAAAATCGTGTCTTTTCCAATCATGCCAGGCCCTTTCAAGCTCTTGCCCTTGAACAATGCCTGCTAGTCCTTTCTAAAAGGCCCGTTCCCCTCCGGCTTTGTGTGGTAAACACCATCTGCCCTTTAAGAGCCCTCTCAAGCCTCACGCTCCCTACGAGGCCTCTCCACCAGGGGGTTTTTCACTCCCTTCCTTATATTCCATAAATTCACCTCTCTGATGGACTTGTCGCCCTAGCTGAGAAGCATTGGCTTGTCTGCCTGAGTCCTCCACTAGACTAGGGCCACTTCTGAACAAGGACTGTGTCTCGTCCCTCAGCACGACGGCCGAGGCGGAGCAGGGAGCCTGGCACCGAGGGGATGTCCACATACTTCTACAGATGGAAACGCAGCGGAGCCGGTGTCGAGGGCTGGGTTCTCCGGGAAACAGACCTGGAGGCGGACCTTAGGGCCCAGGTGACGATCGAGGTGTGCCTTTGACCCTTGAGGTGTACCTGTGGAAGGGAAGGAGGGAAGTCAGGTGTGGGCAGAGGCAAGAGTCGAGTTGTGCTTGGGCTCCGTGCCAGGTCCCGGGCTTCTGTGGGGAGCTGCAAGAGGTCTTCTGGCTCTGCGCCACGTTGGCCTGGCCAGAGGCAGGGTTAGGAGGGTTGTGACCCTGGCTGAGGAGATGGCACGCAGCCAGGCAGTCCCTGAAAGGACTCTCAGCTATGGATCACCTGCTGGGGATGCTGCCGAGACCTTGCGTGGGGTCCAGTTGGCTCGTGGCCGTGTCTCCTGCAAAGGCGTGTCCGTCTAGCAAAACTGAGCAATCAGAAACTTCAGTTGACCGCGAGAGGCAGAGTCCCCAGCTGCGGTGATGTGCATGCATCAGAGGCTCTATTTCTCCCTGAGCAGGAGTCCTGGAGGCAGGAAGCCACTGGCATTCCCCCAGTGGAGCAGGAGTCCAGGGCTGGGGCCTCACGGTGCCGTGGCCTTCTCTCACGGGTGGAGCACAGTGGGGCAGCTTCATCCACTACGTCCAGCTGGTCCTTTTTAAAAACTCGACTCTTGCCTCTGCCCACACCTGGCTTCTCTCCTTCCGTCCCGCAGGTACGGGTGTCAAAAGCGAACCCTAATCAGGGAGCAGGAATTTAAAAGGACCCAGGGGAAAGGGCGGCACGTTGTCAGCAAGCCCCTGCTCAGACATCCGCTGATACTTCGCTGGGGGGAGCCCGCCGCACAGCCAGCCCTGCCCCAAGGGAGGCTGAAGGGTGGTTGATGCGACCGACCCTCTCACATGCCCCAAAGCAGCCTTCCATCGGGAACACCGGAAGGATGGGTGCTAGGGAGGCGCCGGGAACTGCTGCCAGGGGTGAGCATCCAGGTTGAAAGGAAAGGTCGGAGTCACGCAGGCAGACTGGATGGCAGGGAGGCAAGGCAGATCCGTATGGTCATTGCTGCTTTGAAAAGTGACTCCACATAGCAAGACTGTGTGAATTAATAAATCTGCCAGAGGGGATTAAGGCAAGAGAGGGGCACCCAGGCTGACGCTGCAGAACGCAGAGTGCCAGGACACAGAGTCAAAGTCGTCCTAAATTAGAGAGGGCATGGAGAGCAAGCAGAGAGAAGGGCAGAGCGAGAACAAGACACCACCCGGCATCCAGACCGCACCGCACACCGCGCACAGGCCGGCAGCAGGCATCAGCGGCGGCCTGGAGACCCCGGAGGACGTCCCGGGCAGCTGGTGGCCGGGCTGCGTGGGCGCTGGCAGCCAGGGTTTCTAAGGGAAGCTGAAGGTGACGGGCGAAGTCAGAGGTGGGCTTCCCTGACGCGAGGAGAAAGTTGCAGGGAGGGCTGCGAGAGAGGACCTGACCCCACCTGGGCACGGCCATCCCTGAAAGGGCGGCAGCCAGGAAAGCTGAGACGGCGAAAGGCCAGGAGCTGCTGAGCCAGGGCCCCTGATGCAGAGGGCAGCACCCGGGGGACAAGCACACGCCAGCAGCCTCGAGAACCGCCGACAAGAGCCAGTGGGGCCAGGGACCACAGCTGGCGAATGGCCTCCGGGGAGGACGAGAGACAGGGCTGAGCTGCCGTGAACTCCAGTTGCCGAGGGACACGGGGTGCAGCCCTTCAGCCCTCCGTTCTCAGAAATCCTGGCAGCTTCCCTCCCACGGATTCCTTGACAGTCCATCAGCCTCACCTTTATTTTGGGAGGCGGGACACCCTAGGGGGTGGGGTATTGAGTACTCTGCCAGGAATCCAGTGGCTCCGGTGTTATGATTGACCTTTGTTTGGGTAGCAGGGCACATGCAGGGGTGGGGTACTGAGTACTCAGCCAAGAGTCTGAATTCCGCCTCTGCCACCCACTGCCTCACGACCTTGGAAGAATACCCCTCCCCTCCCAGCCTCTTCTCCTCGTCTGCGAGATGAAGGTGCGGGACCATCTGTCTGGGTTCCTCGTCCTCTCTGGTGGTGGGTCGTGAAGGACGAGTCTTCCTTTCGATAACCTTTCTTAAAACAGACCTCAGTGATAACGCTCCAGAGGGAGCCTTTCCCCAGCGGCTGCTGTCTGAGAAACGGACAGCCCTCGTTCCTTTGGCCCTCATTTCTCTGGATTCCCGCCCGTGATATTTAATAATAAAAACTGCCAAGGGCAAAGGACTTAGCAGCTTATAGCCTGCATGCACAGACGCCATCTCGCTTAATGCTCACATCACTCCGGTCAGGGAGGTGGCTGAGGACTCGTTCTGCCCCCGGCCGCCCCTTTCCTCCTGAGGAGAGGTCCCTCCTCTGCGTCTTGAGCCAGGACCACCCAAAACACAGCCTCCCTCCCCGGCCTCCCACCACAGTGAGGCCGGCCCCTCCCCCAGCTCTGGCAGGAGCAGCGTCAGGGCTTCCAGAAAGAGGCCCTGAGAGCGAGGCACTCTGCACGGCTGTCCTGCACCCCCCTCCCTGGCTGATGCGCAGAGTGGCGGCTGCAGCCCAGGCGGACCCTGAGCCGAGCATGACGCACCAGGACCACGCGTCGGGGCCAGCTGCTAGAGCGGGCTCTGAACACCCTCGGCCTGCGGGGAAAATGAACTTCTGCTTGGCTTAAGTAACTCACGTGTTGATTTACTTCACTTGCAGCCCGAGCAAATCCTGACTCGAGCCCAGAAGCTGTCCATTCAGTTGACAGGGTAAGAGTTTGCTGAAAACCTCAGTGGGGTTCTGACCTGAACACAGGTCGGCGCTGACACGTGGGCCCAGGGTGCGTCCCCCCTCCCTCCAACCAGGTGAAGTGTCACTGGCAGACACGGGCTGGGGCAGACCCTCCAGCGTGAGCCAGGGCGTCTCGGGAGAGCCCTACCACGCTCCCGGGGAAACACTCCTGGGACAACCTCATGGGGACAACCACCCCATGAATTACGCCGGGGGTGCCGGGTGCCCTCGATGAAGGACTCACACTCTCCTCGAAGTCTCTTAGTGAGGACCAGGAGGAAGTGAGAACGCAGGGTCGGGAGTGACAGCAACCCTTTTTACCAAGGCTGCTTGAGGCACATTTCCAAGGCTTGGGGGAGCAAGCCAGGGCTCAGGAAGAGTTTTTTAGGAAACAGACCAAGAAGCCCTTATCTCTCCTTCCACCTTCCCCGTCCCAACCTCCCCTCACACACTGTGGTCTTTAGAAAACCCACCTGGATCAACCTTGTTCTTTCCAGAAAAGGAAGGGGAGAGCCCCATCTGGCCCCGCACGGTGTCCAGCACGGGCTCCGCCCTGTGGCCCGCACAGGGCTGTGATGACAGCCGCGGAAGGAAGGGCAGAAGTGTCATTCCAGATCTGGCTGCATCAGGACCACTAGTGTCCTTTGCATTTATCATTTTTGGGTAAAACGCTTCGATGTTCCTCGTGGTCATGGTATTTCCTCTGAGGAGGAGATGAACGGCGAGACAGCTACTCAGGGGTGGTGGCCGACGCCAATAGGGAGCTCAGCTTCTCATAACCAAGGGACAGTTACCAGCCACGCAGCCTCACCCTTACATATTTTAT
The DNA here is from genome assembly GCA_027257055.1 of Cephalopachus bancanus. Taxonomy (NCBI): domain Eukaryota; kingdom Metazoa; phylum Chordata; class Mammalia; order Primates; family Tarsiidae; genus Cephalopachus; species Cephalopachus bancanus. Next base: position 837,250 of record JAPVLO010000177.1, on the reverse strand, counting down.
TGTCGTGCAATATTTTCAGGCAGACACATAAACAAAAGATGCTGTGGGCTTTTGAGCAGTGGATGCATGGTGTGTGCTGTGTCTTATTGTGGCTTTGTTTTTTCACAGCACAATCATAGCTCCATAGTTGGTTAGAGCCACACGTTGGGAGAAAAAAAAAAACAGGAGAGAAGTTGATTCCAAGACTTACAGGAAAGAATCCTAGTTTATGCATCATCCATTCACACTTCTGCTCCTGTTATTGAAGCCAGCCACACCCAGGCTGTCCATGTGGCGCTGAAAGGACAGCGGGTGCCTGACACTCACGGACGTTCTCTCACGCCCCGTGGCGCGGAGGGGGACGGGGACCGTGAGTAAGCAAACATCAAGTTTGCCCTTCCCAACGGCGTGGGGAGCGTAAGGGAGCATAGACGGTGCTCCTTAGCTTGGCGCAGACGGACAGGAGAGCAAAGCTTGGTGGCGGGAGCTAGGGAAGGCCTCTCAAGGAGACCACGGCCAGGCTCTGACCTGCCCCATGAGAAGCAGATGCCCTGGGATGGTGGCAGAGGGTCCTTGGCACAGCGGGCAGCCTGGGCACACCCGGGAGCGCCTCCAGCAACTCACGTCGGGACGCCAGCCCTGGCCGGTGGGGCTGCCTTCCCCAAGCAGGCAAAACGCCACCTCTTCCCGGTGGCACGTTCCCGCCTGCAGCTATTCACCGTCCGCTGAGTATCTGCTCTGCGCCCCATCTTCCAGGCTCAAGGGATGAGTAACTCGGTCCGTGCCCTGAAGGAACCACCGGCCTGGCCCACAGGGCAGTCCTTGCATCAGCTGGGGATGCGCACGCTTTGGCTGCTCACAATCAGATGAGCAGCCACGATCCTGAGCTGTGAGGACAAGAAGGCAGTGGACGAAGGACTCAGGGGACGGGGAGAGGAAGCCAAGCAGAAGTGGGACGTCCAACCAGCTCCACACACACCGGTAAGCAGGGGCAGCACCACTTCCTCCTCTTCCTCTTCCTCTTCCTCCCCCTCCTTCTCCCTGTCCCTCTGGCTTTTCTCAAGAGCCAACTTCTCAACTTCGTTAGCTTTTCTGGGAGCACGTCGTTCCCTGCCAAGCTTCTCTGCGATGTTCTGAGGAAGCATACTAATACATGATGGTGCTACCAGAAGGCCTCTGTTTGGAACTCGTTTGACTCAGGGTATCAGACATCACACTGCGCCCTGCCACAGATGCCCAGTGAGCCACCCTCGGGGCGTGGCATTACTCAGCCCGGGAAAGGGAGGGTTGAAGGGTGACTTAGCGACCGCCTTCTGGGAGAAGCAGAGCTCTTTGAACACCCTCTGTGAGGAGGTTCTACTGATGCTGGTGTGATGGGTGGGAGAGAAACAGGAGTTTGGGAAACCAATTATGACCCCACTTCAGTTGTCCAGGGAGAAATCCCGACAGTCTAGAGCAGAGCGCAAAGGAGCTATGAAGAAAGAAGAAATACGGCAGAGGCGGAAAGTGTTCCCTGCTAAGGGAGAAAGGGCTCAGGAGAAAGAGGCAGACCCAGGAAGACATTTCCAGCTGACTTTTCCCAGCTGATGACAGCAACTTGCGTTACGACCTCACTGACTAGACAGAACAGGAGGGTGGGTCCCTGTGCCCTAGGAGGCAGTGCTGGCGGGCAGACAAGAACCAGCCGGGATAAGCGGAGCTGATGGAGACGAAAAAAGGTATGCCAGGAAAGGTGGAGGAGTCTCCGTGGAGACCCTTAAAAATAGGACTGTGTTCTCAGATGTCAGCTTTGCGAATCCAGAGTGCTGAAAACAGCCAGATGAGCAGAGCCACTGACATCTCAACACCCTCTCCTCCCCTTTCACACTCAGACCCCGGAAGCCTGTGCCGTCCTCCGCAGTGGGGCCACCCACTCTGCAGAGCATCTCAATACTCCCCGGCGGCCCAACAGAGCAGGATGCAGAATGGTGGGCGGACTGGCCTCCAATTGCAGACCCATTTCTCTTGTGTGTAACATCTTCAGTCTGACCGGTAGGCACCATGACTCGCTTGTAAAAATGAATGCGGCAAGTTCAGACCCTCACCACCAAAAAGCCAACATGATAACGCTGCTAGCAATTTTCTAGACCTAAATCCACCTCATACTTCTGGAGCTGTGACTTACTTTACCATTTCCCGGGAATCATCTTCTTCTCTTCTTCCTTGGCCAGACCCTCTGGGCATTCGGAATCAGCAAGAACACTGGAGTCTCTAAGAATCTGTTTTTCTGACCACCCCACCCCGTCCTAGCCCAGGCTGCGTAAGATGCAATGCAGATTACATTTTTCAAGAACAGATGCACCAGCATCCCTGCCCCACGTTTCCTTCTTGTGCTGTGACAGGGACACGTCTCCATCAAGAGATGGGGTCTTGTTCTGCCTTGATCTGGGCGGACCTTTGTAACTCCTATAACAACAGTGTCACAGAAGTGCGTGAGTTCTGAGATGTATCAGTCAGGGCCCCCTAGAGAAACAGAACCAGTAGATTGCACGTGTGTGTGTGTGTGTGTGTGTGTGTGTGTGTGTGTGTGTATGAAGACAGGAAGGGGAGGGAGGGAGAAAGAGAGAGAGGAGGTCGGAAATCGGCTTAGTGGTTAAGAAGGTCTGCAGGGTGAGTCAGCTGGAGACCCAGGAGAGCCCTGGTGTGGTCCAGCCGAAGGACGGTAGGGTCAAGGACAGGAAGACCTGACGTCTAAGCTCAAGTCCAAAGGCAGGAAAAAATTTGAAGGGAGTCAGACAGGAAGAATTCTCTCTTATCTGGTGAGGGCCTGCCTTTTTGTTCTATTCAGACCTTCAGCTGACTGAATAAGATCCGCCCACATCAGGAAGAGCAATCTACTTTACTCTGTCCACCAAGTTACATGTCGATCTCACCCCAAAACACCTCACAGTAAGAACAAAGTAGCGCATCAGGTGCCCTGTGACCCAGTCAAGTTGACACACCAAGCTAGACATCACGTGAGACCAGGTCGTAAAAGGCAGTATGACTTCTGCCGGTGCTCCCTTGCACGTGATAATTGCCTTGGGAACCCAATCACCCCATTGTGAGGAAGCTCAGACCCCTGAAGACGGCCATGTGAAGGTGCCCTGAGCCAGAACTTTAGCCAGGCCCCCAGTGAGCGCATCACCCTCCAAGCAGAAGTGCCTTCCAATGATTTCACCTCCCAGCTTTTGAACCTCCCAGCAAAGACTCCAGACATCACGAAGACAAACTGGCCTTATGTGCCCCGTCTTCATTCTTGACCCACGGCAAATGGGAGACAGCACGTGATTTTTCTTGCTTCGAGCCACTAGGTTTGAGGCAAAGCTCTGCATGGCACTAGGAGCTGAACAAAGATGCCGTCTCGCATGGTCCGACTATGCCAGCTTTCCTTGATGCCATAGCCCTTGTCACACGACGCCCATCATCTACCACAAGATGGGCAACTCTTGGGCGGCTGGGACCAGGCCACCTTCACCTCCTCTCTTTGCTCTCCCAGCCCCAAGGTAAAAGCTACTTCCTGCAGTTGAGATCTTGTGTCCGGGCCTGCTCACACCTTTGATTCCTAGTAAATGAGTCTTAAATGATCATGATCTGTGGTTTCTTTCTTCTGACCGGACTTGCTTGTTATGGTGGGGATGGAAATCATGCCTCTGGCAAAGCCAGGTTCTGGGCTTCACCAGAGAAACCTTTTCAGGACAAGGAGTTACTTCCCTCCTTCTTCTGAGATTTGATTACTTGTCTGAATAGTCTGGTCTGTGAGATCAAGCTCTACCTCGCTGGCTCTGTGACTAGACCCCGAGACTACCCAGAGGCACCTGAGTTCCTGGGTGTGGGAGACACTTCTTTCAGGACATCGGTGCACCCTGTTCATAGGCACGAATATCTACAAAACGAGGACTTTCAGGACAACTGCTGGAAATTTAGTGATGGCAAACACCCAATGCCCCTGAGGCATCCACTGTCTAGAAGGGTGACTGACCCATCCACGGATCATCTCTACGCATGATGGCGCGTGTGACCAGGTAACACTGGGCCCTGGGACATCTGCAAGGTGGCAGTGATCCTGCAGGCCTTCTCCCTCAGTTTCCGCTTGCTCTTTTCTCCCCACTCAGACCATTCCCGAGGGAACAGCGGCCTCTCAGACTGTGGGAAGAGGAGTGCAAAGCTGGATATCCCCCCCCAAGACATTTCTCTTGACATCCACGTCCACAGTACAGTGGGCGTCCAGTGTGGGATGTGCCATTTGACATTCAACCTGCATTTTAATCTCCATCCGTGGCCCAGGACCTGAGATTTTTTGCTCATTCCTTCAGTTGTTTACTCAGCACATGTTTATTGAGCACCCACCACACATCAGGCACTGGTGTGTCGGTGCCACCAAACACGGGTAGTGGCGTGGGAATGGGAGGTGGCCCCAGCCCTCAGGACACTAGGGTGTGTTCTCAAGTGAACGCTTTGAGAAATGACCACTTCTTTTTTCACCAGTGCTCGCCTGCTGCTGCAGAGTTGGAGGTCGCAAGACTCGCTTTGTTGGCTGTATGACCTTGGCAACACCACAAGGTCTCTGGGCTTCGGCGTCTTCAAATATAAATGGAGGTAACACCACCAACCTTGCAGTTTTGTTGTAGAGGTTCAGTGAACTTATATAGATGGCGGTCTTGCGTATAAACGGAATTGAATTTAAAAGAAAGCAATACTGCCGGGCTCGGTGGCTCAGCCTGTAATCCCGCGCCTTTGGGAGGCTGAGGTGAGTGGATTGCCTGAGCCCGCGGGTTCGAGACCCGCCTGGGCAGGTGAGACCTCATCTCTACAATAAATTTAAAAAATCAGCCGGGCGTGGTAGCCCATGACTGTAATTCTGGCTACTTGGAAGGCTGAGGCAGAAGGATCGCCGGAGCCCAGCAGGTCGAGGCTGCGGTGGCCGGGAGCAGCCACTGCACTCCAGTCTGGGCGACAGAGTGAGACTCCAACTCAAAAAAAACAAAAAGAAAGCAATACTGACTTCATATTCCTTGTTATATCTAATATGTTCATCTGCAAAGTTACTTCACTAAAATTATTTAATTACAACTTCTATGGTGAAAAATTAAATCTGAATATTCACCTCTAAGTTTCCTTGTAACAATGAGAGAAGTTGGGAAGATTTTGGCTTAAAGTCAAATTCAACGAGAAAGGAAAATTGCATATACATTATTGATGAGTATTTCTCACATACCTATCTCCACTGTCAGACCCAAACTCGACAGAATATATTATAAGGTCTAAACTGACATTTAAAGCCTTTGCAATCTGGCTGTGACTAAGGAGATTTGACAACATGATGCAGTTTAATTGTCACAGCAAATCTGTGAAATAGGCATAGGATCCTGTTGAGCAAGCCAGGGAACTGGAGGCTGAGAGACCAAGCCAACTCGTCCAGGTTCACCGAACAAGCGTGTGGCACATGTGGGATCCCACTTCTAGACTTTAAACTCTGAAATCCATGGGTTTTCTTTACAGCATGTGGCTCTAACAAAGAAGGCACTACATAAATACCTTATCACTCGAAAAAAATGACTGAATCACACAAAGGGTCTCTTTGGGGTGCTGAAAAGATAATCTACTTAAGAAAACGTTTTGCCGTTTGTCATCAGAAATTCACTGGGCTTTTGAAAGCTTACACTGTCAGGTCTTTGTTGATTGGTCCCACATTTCCATTTTGCTTACTCATGAGTTCAGTTAAAATAGAAATGAGCTGCCTTTCTAGAGGTGAACAAGGTTCCATACTTATCAATAAAAAGCAAAAGCAAATGTTGTCCATCGAGCTTCCACAAAATTCTGAGTCCAACAAAGTGGAAGGCAAGCCCTTCGCTTCTTGTGACAACTGCTCATGGTCGGAAGACGCTCTTTTGCTCTCTTTCACTGAGTGCATGTGTGTGTCTTATCATCAGCTTCACCAAGGCTCATCTGCGTGGTAGCCAGCAACACGTAGCAGAGCCTGGCGAAGCCTGAGGACACCATCGCTCAGCAGAAGAGCCGCTGGGACTCCCCAAACCACACTCCGAGCATGGGGCGGAAGATGCTCGGGCACCAGCAAAGGGGATTCTCTAGTCTTCAAAAGCCGTTTTCCCCAAGGCTAGATGGGAGTTGCCTGAGCCGTGCTGTGGGCAGGTTCTTTTCTCCAACAATCTGTGGCAAACACTGTGCTTGTTCCCTTGACACCAAACCACGTCCTCCTGTCTCCCTCCTCTGCTTTGGGAGTTTCAAATCAGCTGCTAACTTTCCAGCCTCCCTTGCAGCTAGCAATGACCACTGAGATGTAAGCAGGAACTGACCGATCAGGGTTCCAGGGACAAAATTTGGCCCTTTAAAAAGAATTCCAGGCATGGATGGTACCGCCTTCTGCCCATTCCCATTTTTCCTGCCTCAGTGTTGACATATTTATCAGGTCAGCAACCATCGTGTGTGCGTGCGGGGGGGCAACAACTAGAAGACAAAAAGCCAAGATGCTTAGGAAGGCAGCAGCAAAAACAAAAAAGTGTAAGGAAGAAACTGGGTTCCTGGTGGTGAAATGGAGCAGCTACTCTGACACCAGAAACTTCTTGTTGTTCGAAAATATTACTCCTCTTTGTTTAAGACCCTCTGGTTGAAGTTTCTGTTGCAGTTGAAAGTGTTCTTAGCTGGCACAGAGACATGACACGGGCTGCTGTAAAGCCTATAACAACACACAGACATGCTTGCAACAGATACGAGTCCACATCAACATCTTGAATACGAGGTTTTTGATAATCACGTAAGTAGCAATCATAACACTGTAAAGTTCCACAGTGAAAGAGTGATCACAAAAACGACTGTCATGGCTGAGAATCAAAAGGCCGCTGGTTGTGATTGCACTAATGACCATAGGGGGGAATTAGAGACGGAGAGAAAAAGGAAGCCACTGTCGGGGTCGGGGACACATGCAGACCTGAGATGACCTGAGAGAACCCGTCACGCAAAGCTGTATCACCCGGAGGTTTGTCACAAAATAGGACACCCAGATGCCCGGCACATATATGAAACCATCTATCTCCTTATTCATAAGGATTTGCAGATCAAAATCCCACAGAAGCCACTTGGATGGACTTAGAGGCTACAATACAGAGTGATCTATCACAGAAACAAAGAACTGAGTATCCCGTGTTCTCACTTGTTAGTGGACCTTGAACAGCTATCATAACACTATAAGAAAGGGATGGGAAGTGGTGGGAAATTGCCAGGGGAAGGGGGCACACCTCATCAACAAGGGTACCTGCATAGTGAACATTTGCATACCTACCCCTGAATTGTACCCTACATATTCAAAATTTTTAAAAAAGAAATAAACTGATAATAAATAAGTAAAAATCCCAAAGAGACACTGCAGCATACCCACCAGAACAGCTAAGGTAGAAAAGACAGACGGTCCCAAGTGCCCTAAGTGTCGGGGACAATGGGGAACCATCAGAACCCTCACGCCCGTAAACCTCGTGGAAGTGTAACTGGGACAAGCATTTTGGGAAACCTTTGGAAAATATCTACTCAACATACACAGATTCTCATCCTATGACCCAGCAGTCACACTCCTAGGTGTTTATCCAAAATAAATGTATCCGTATGCTCATCAAAATGATCTATAAGAATGTTTATGGCGGCACCATTTCTAAGAGTCCTAAACTGGAAATAGCCCAATGTTCACCAGCCGTAGAAAGGATGAATCCGTTGTGGCCCTAGACCTACGTCAGAACACCACACAGCCATGAGAATTAATGGACTGGACATGCTCAACACCACGAATCTCACAAACACGGTGTTCAGTGGAAGAAGCCAGACACTGAGGTGCACGCTGCATGATATCTGTGTATAAGTCAAAGAGCCAAAACCATCTCCACCGTCAGCACTCCAAAGAGTCATTACTCTGGCACAATAAACAGACCTGGGCTTGCTACAAATGTTCTGTTTCTTCACGTGGGTGCTAGCTTTAGAGTTGTGCTCATTCTCAGGACAGGTGTTTAGCCATACACTTAAAAATTATAAAATAAAAATTTTAATATCTAAAAATATTTATCAGAGGACGTTCCTCCAAAGAAAGACGTGGGCAAAAATTCATGACCACCAGAGAATTCAAAGCACAAGAAGACAAAGTCTCAATGCACTTGCTGTAAGAAAGCAAGACACCCCATTAAGAATAGCCGCACTAGCCAGGCTCGGTGGCTCAGCCTGTCGTCCCGCGCCTTTGGGAGGCTGAGGCGAGTGGATGGCCTGAGCCTGCGGGTTCGAGACCCGTCTGGGCAGCGAGACCTCATCTCTGCAATAAATCAAAAAATCAGCCGGGCGTGGTAGCGTGCACCCGTAATTCCGGCTACTCGGAAGGCTGAGGCGGAAGGATTGCCGGAGCCCAGCAGGTCGAGGCTGCGGGGGCCGGGAGTGGCCACTGCACTCCAGTCTGGGCGGCAGAGTAAGACTCCAACTCAAAAAAAAAAACAACTTTATTATTTTAAAAAAAATAGCTGGGCTCGGTGGCTCAGCCTGTAATCCTGCGCCTTTGGGAGGCTGAGGTGAGTGGATTGCCTGAGCCTGCGGGTTCGAGACCCGCCTGGGCAGCGAGACCTCATCTCTGCAATAAATCAAAAAATCAGCCGGGCGTGGTAGCGCGCACCTGTAATTCCAGCTACTCAGAAGGCTGAGGCAGAAGGATCGCCGGAGCCCAGCAGGTCGAGGCTGCGGTGGCCGGGAGCGGCCACTGCACTCCAGTCTGGGCGACAGAGTGAGATTCCAACTGAAAAAAAAAAAAAAAAAAAGAATAGACGCGCTACAACCAGGTGGGTTATGCTTACCTCTGTAGCGGCCTTCAAACAGCCAAATTCAGCAAGAGAGTGCTGGAAAAACTGGCTGACCACAAGCAGAAGATTGAAACAGGACCCCTACCTATCACCGTACACAAAAATCAACTCTAAATGGATCAAAGACCTAAATGTGAAACCTCAAACTATAAGAATCTTAGAAAACGCAGGAGATCCCCTTATGGAAATTGGAACTGGCAACCAATTCCTATCCAGAACCCTAAAGGCCAAGACCTTAAGAAATAAGATAGACAAGTGGGAACTCATCAAATAAACGAGCTTCTACAAAGCAAAAGAAACCATCAAGAGAGCAGGGAGACAGCCCACAGAATGGGAAAAAATATTTGCCAACTGTATATCTGACAAAGGCCTAAAATCTGGGATCTACAAGGAACTCAAACACACCAAAGGGGAAAAAACAAGCACCCCCTTTAAAAAGTGGGCAAAAGCCATGAAGAGACGCTTCTCAGAAGAAGAGAGACGGGCAGCCAACAGACACATGGGAAAGTGCCCAGCCTCACTCATCATCCGAGAAATGCAAATCAAAACCACGCTAAGATACCACCTAACCCCTGTAAGAATGGCCATCATTAATGAAACAAACAGCAACAGATGCTGGCGAGGATGTGGAGAAAAAGGAACACTTCTACACTGCTGGTGGGCATGCAAACTTGTACAATCTCTCTGGCAAACAGTCTGGAGATTGCTGAAAGAGCTAGAAATTGACCTTCCCTATGACCGAGCAATTCTCCTATTGGGAATATACCCGGAGAACTCAAATTATTCTACAAAGAAGATACCTGCACACGTATGTTTGTTGCAGCTCTAGTCACAATAGCGAAAATATGGAACCAACCATGTTGCCCATCGAAGCTGGACTGGATAAAAAAAATGTGGTACATATACACAGTGGAATATTATGCAGCCATAAAGAACAACAAATATATGGACTTTGCAGCAACCTGGATGGATCTGGAGTTGATCACACTAGGTGATTTATCACAGAAACAAAGTACAGCGTTCCATATGTTCTCACTCATAAGAGGACCTTGAACAATTATAATGCTATAAGAAAGCGATTGGCAGTAATGGGAAACTGCTGGTGGGGGCAGGGGGTGGTGGGATTGGCAGTTGAGGGAAACTGCTAGGGCAGGGAGAGGCATACCCTATTAACAGGGGTACCTGCCTGATCAATGTTTGTATACCTAACCTTGACTTGTATCCCACACCTTTACATTAAAAAGAAAAAGAAAAAAAACAATAAACGCAGCAAGAGGACCCTCGTTCACCCAGAAATCCAAATATGCATTCAGCCGCAACCCGGTGCCAGGCCCTGCTCTGGGTGCGGGCGGTTCAGAGCAAGGGTCCTGCCTTCATGCTGCTCTCAGTTCCTGCGTCGAGGACCCCGAGGAGATAGGTTTGCTGATTTGGGCAGATTCTGTCCGAGGTATAACTGAGACGGTCTCCTATTGCTTCCACTTCCCGGATCTGTTTCATCTGGTAGGTCCAAGGCCTTAACTACGAGTGAGCTGAATCAAAAACTTCATAAGTGCGTGCGTGTGTGTGTGTGTGTGTGTGTGTGTGTGTGTGTGTGTATGTGTGTGTGTGTTGAGTGACTGTTAGAGCTTATCAGTGAGTGCAACCCACATACAAAGTGTGATGCTGTCTAGAGACAAGACTGTGACTCAGTGAAGAGAGTGAAGTCAGTGTGGGACGCCACAGGAGACACGTGAGCCAGGGTGTGTGCATCAAGGTGAAAATCTTGCGACTACCAGAAGAGTGTTTCCAGCATGAGCTTTTTCTTTAGCTTCGCCCTCCTTCCCCCAAATCTCATGAAGCAAGTAGAAGGAGTCAGCTGTTTCGGTCGACACTCACATATTCTGTCTCCTGTGATAAATTTGTGGAAAACCCGGCACACACGCAATCTAACTCAGGCTCCAGGCTGCCTGAGGGTTATTCTCTCTTCAGAGGATGAAGCCCTCAAACCTGGCCCCATCCCTCCTGGAACGTCTCTTCCTCTCCCAGCTGAGAGCAACCGAACACCATCTGGGCTCAAAAGGCGCCTGGCTGAAAACCCATCCACCCCCTGGGATGGCTGTAGATTCTGCTTCTCAAAGGGTCCTTAGAAATCGAAGAGATACTCTCTTCTGGGGACACAGCTGAAGCAGAGCTGCAGCCAAGAAGATGACGGCCCCTTCACAAGGTTCCCTCGAGAACCTTTTCTCATTCAAGTGAGCGTGACTTGGGGACTGGAGGCTCTCCTCCTGTTGAGGTCAGACATCTGCACGTTGCCCGCTTGTCCCTTTTATAGCAACGCTATTCCCTGCCTTGTAGGCCCGACAGACTTCTTACCTGAGACCTAGCGTAGGTCTTCTCTGCAGAAGACCGGCTCCGCTTCCCAGTCTCGAGTTGAAGACTCTTTCCTCTGACTGCCTTGCCCAAATTTTGAAGGAACGTTTTGATTCGCACATCTCTCTGTCCCTTGTGGAATATGAGTTTATGAGGACAGGAATCACAACTGTTCATTCTCATGTCTGATGGCAGCGGGGGTTCACTGCACATGGTAGGTATGCAATAGCTGTTTGCTGAATGACAGTCACTGACCGGATAATGCTTCCAAAATGGGGCTTCCAGAAAAGGGAGACTTTTCCCAACCCACAATGAAGCGGAAACTGGCCTAAGAAGTGGGGCAGAAGTAAAGCCATCCACCCGTCATTAGAAAAATGAGGCTCATTCCCCTGGCCAGATCGCTTGTGAAAACCCACACTCTGCCTGGTCAACTCGGGGTGTTTCTTTCCACAGGAAAGATGAACAGAGTCTTGAATGTCTACAAAAGAGCTCCTGGGAATTTTCCTTCCAGGTGATCAGGGATATAGAGAAAGAGTTAAAGAGTACAAGGGGAGTTTGGGCTTCAGTCGAGGGAAAAATTAACGTATACACTGGACACTGTAAGTACCACTCTTTGGATAAGAAGGGGAGCTGGGGAATAGGCCACTTTGAACACAATATTTGTTAAGTCCAATTTTTCTTAGCCTAGCCAACAAGTCGGCCCCTGGTTAGGAAAATGCTTATGAAGTATAACCGTCTTTCAGGTTTGTTCTAAGCAGGGGAAAGGTAGCCTTGGTGCTGTCGGCCCTGCCTTGTGCTGCTGGAACTGGCCTGGCACTCACCACTGAGCTTTAGTTCTCTCCTGCTGAGCAAAGACAGTTTTCTCAGAAGCCAGCATAAGACAAGGCCACTCCATGCCCGTGATGGAGCAGGACAAAGCTGGACTGTCTGTAATCACGCCTGAGCCAGAAAAAAAGACAAACAAGTGTGCAAACCACAGAAGGAACCGCACATCTCATGCCCTGCTTATAATGAGTGACAGCAGCTTCTTCCCTCACCGTAGCTTTGGCTTTGGTTCACACTTGCCCTTTCTAGACGTGACGGACTGAGGCACTCGGGTATGGGCTTGTCTGGCCCTCTCGACTGCATCCAACCCAGAAGAGAGCTTAGTTCGCTAAGCCCTCCCGGAAACAACTCAGTAGCCCAAACCCCACACGTCTTTTCCTGTCTCACTAGGACTTCCCATGGCTGCCCACGGTGGGGTGGCTCTCCTCGTGGTATTGAGCAATAAACCCAACTTGGTCAACACATGTGTGTTCCGGGTGGTCTTTGGCTGGACGGTATTGACAATTCTCTAATGTGATTGTTCCTATAACACAAACTGGTTTCTCCGGGATGCCAGAGTTGAACATGACGAACTGAACTCTTCTGATTAAGTACTGCAAATCCATCATATTTTTATAATATTGTTGCTGTTCTGTCCCACCCTGGTTAAATAGAATGTTTTAGAAACCCCCAAAGAAAATGACAAAATACATTATTTTTAAGGCATGAGAAAAAGGGGAAAAACCATGGGAGCTCCTGTTTCCTTAATCTTCTTCCACAGGAGAGGGAAACAGCCTTCTGCTGGAACTCTGGGGGGCAGTGGTCAGGTTCATTCCATGGCAGAAACACGTTTCCTGTCATCCTTAACCCCTCACCACCATTTTCACCAGTTCTCTCTGCAGAAAGACTTCTCTGCGGCGCTGTCACAATATTGTCTTCCTACTAAGAATTTCAAAGTGCTTTCTCTTCTCAATTGCTTCTTGTGATGTATAATGTGACAGGTTATTAAATCAATTTCTCTTCTTCTCTTTAAATAAAGCACAGCATCAAACATAGCGATCCTTCAGATCGAAGATGACAAGCTAGAGACGTCGGGATGCCTCTTCACTTCTGACACACACACGCAACGCACACCTCTCCGACAAACTCACACACGCGGCATATTAATCTATGAATTAGTTGTGTTTGAATTATGCCAGTATTTTAATATCATATTTGTCATATTATATTATTGTGTTAATAATGAATGAACTGAATATAAAGACAATTTTGGAAGGAGAAGGATAGAAATGCAATTGGAATCACATAAGTGAGCTCAAATAATGCCAGAGCAAGGAAATATTCATGCTGTGATGGGGCAAGAATCAGGGAAGCTAACAGGGAACCCTGAATACTATGCAAAGGGTTGTTTGAAGAATTGCCGCCTTTGCATCTCACACTTTGCTGGTAGGCACACGCTGATATGATCATTCCGGAGAGGCAGCTGGGCAGTGTTTAAGACTTGAATAATGCTATCATCTTTGAGCCAACATTTCCTCTAAGAAAACAGTCATATGTTCACATAAATATACGAACGATACTGATCGCTAGCAGTTATGCGATATTAGGTGCTAAGCACTTTTGTGTGTTAAATTCTTAAGACAATCCTACCATGTAGACACTTTTATCGTCCCCACGGCATAGATAAGCAAATGGAAGTAACTTACTTGTCTGTGACCTTATAGCTGATAAAAAACAGAGCTGGAATTGGAATACGGACTGCCTGTGGCTGGGCTCACACTGCACCAGGGTGCCGTTTGGTGTCTCAACATTAGATGCATGTTCGCTGTCAAATAACGATCAGCCTTGAGCTGGGAACCACCTATCCTTCCCAGCATTACCTGTCCTCGTGCACCTGGTGGCCTAGCTCTGGGTCCTTCTAAACTTTCTACTTTCCTCAGTCCCTGCTTACAACTAATCGGCGAAGTCTATGGGTATGCTGGTAAAGGCAGCTCGTGTCGAACCTCTCTGGCCTTCTGCATGGTTCCCATCTGGTCCACACGACCACACGTCTCCCGTGGACACGTGCCGTCACCACCTGAGTCAGCCCCCGCATCCACTGCCGTCCCCACACACTGCCTGCCACAAGCAGTGTTATTTCTGAAACGCAAATCGCTCCCCTGCTCCAAGCCCTCCAGGGGTTTCCCACCCCACGTGGAGTGAGATCCTAAACCCCACCACTGCCATGAGGCCCAGCGTGACCCCACCCCCAGAAGCCCCTCCAAGGTCCTGCGCGACCTGGCCCCCAGAAGACGCTCCAAGGCCCATCTGGCCCGGCTCCAGAAGCCCCTCTGAGGCTCAGAAGCCCCTCCAAAGCCCTGGGGGACCCGGCCCCCAGAAACCCCTCCAAGGCCACATGTGACCCAGCCCCAGAAGCCCCTCCGAGCCAAAGCGCCCCAAGCCCGGGTGGACCTGGCACCCCCAGGACATAACCCAGCTCCAGCACCCCAAAGGCCAGTGGCCCGCACTCGACCAGCCTCCAGACCAGGCCCCTCCAAGGCCTTGTGTGACCCGGCCGCCAGAAGCCCCTCCAAAGCCACGCCATCAGGCGGGGCGGTGCCATGGCCGAGGGCACCCGAGTCTCCGGGAAGACGCAGGACGGGGCACGGCAGCACCAGCTGGCATGGCCTTGGCAGAACCAAAGAGTCTGAAGTCTGAGATCAGAGGATGACAGAGAGCCCCCCCCCCCGAGGCTACGGTCTCGGGAATGCTCTGGTGACGCCTCGGGACCCCAGAGTCCTCCTTTATCCACTGGCAGTGGAAACGAGAGCACCGACCCCAGCGGGCTGTGCGGCGAGGAGTCCTGGCAAGCCGCGCGCGGGTGGGCTGCGCCGAGGCTTGCCGCTTGCGCTTCTCCTCGTTCCCTACGACGCCTAGAGGTTGGCACACACATTTGCACTTTCATGAGACTGGCATTCAAAACCGGAAGAGAGACTCCAATTTGTGTATTTTTTCTGTGGCCTTTTTCCAGGCTCCGCCAAACTTCCTCAGGTCCATGTTCAGGATGTAGCGTCTTTCCTTTTGCAGGTTCTATACCTGCCTCGTTCAGGGTTCCAAGAACACACCCTAAATGGGCACTGGGATTTTAAATAGACCTGCATTCTTCCTGTCACACCCTTCAAGGTCATCACGGACCACATGACAAGGTGGGCTCCCTGGTTGACTAATGTTTCCAGATACAGTCCAAGGTTTAACATGTGACCAGCAGTGGACTCTCCTCCTGGCAAGGGGTGTGGGGGTATGTGTCCTTGCCCTGAGACTGCCATGTTTGGAAGTCTTCATACGGGGGTTCCATCCATCCAGCTGCAAGTCCTAGCTCAATACACGAGCAAAAATGCCTTCAGATGATCTGAAATCCCAGCCACTAGATCACCCCAGCCTTCTGGTCCTCCCGACTGAGGGTCCTAGACATGGCCGGCACAGGACAGGCCCTCCCAGCTGTGCTCTCTCGAAAGTCCTGAGGCACAGTAGTTTATTTTAATAATTAAAAATATTTAATTAGCCTATCAGAAATGTGTTTTTCACCCTGCTACATTTCGGGGAGACTGTTCCATAGCAGTAGTTACTGGAAGCACATCTTCAAGAGTAGCGGGCTGTCTGGTTCCCCCGCTACACACTCCAGGCTCTCAGAAGCTCTTTTGAAAAGACTGACATTGCCCAAATGTCAGGCAGTGTGGGAAGAAGGCATCACGTTTTCTTCTTTTGATACACGGCTCCAGAACTGTCATCTTTCAACAAGAGCTAGTTTCTACACTCAAGGAAAAAATGCCTAGGACTGAATTTTCAGCTGAGAGGAAGTTCTTGAAATACCGCGTATTTGAAAACAGACTGCCCAAGATAGGAAGTTGAACATTTTTCATCTTAAATCAAGATAAAATATTTAATTAGCCTGTAAACTGACCCCGAGAACATCTGGAGTTTCCAGAAGGGAAGAATTTTCGTGCAGCTTCTCTTTTAAGACTGCAGAACGGTGGGGGCTGGTGTTAGCCCAGATGCACAGATGGGAAGGGAAGGTTATCAGCATGGCCTCCCTGAGATTTCAAGTCCACAGATTAGAGGATGCGGGCAAGTGGAATGAAGTCGCTCCAAGTCTATTCATCTTCTTCAAAATGCAGGGAGTGGAGGGACAGGGAGACTTGGATAATCCCCCCAAGGGAAGCCGAAGCAGAACAGTCGGAGTGGCACCTCAGAGACTTGGCAGACACCGAGAGACCCGTCAACTGTTCTTACTAAAAGTGCTCTTATTTTGCACAGATGAATGGAGCCAAGAGCTCGGGCTGGGCAGCAGACCAGAAGCTTGCCTCTGGCATTTAACACTCCTCGAAACAGGTGTCACGGACAATGTCTTCCACATGCTGAGTGCAGAGGGACCCCCGACCCCTCCGTTCTGCATGCCTCATCTCTTGTGCATATGGTAGCATTTAACAGTTAGTAAGGACGCACTCGACACCAGCTACTCTGTTCAGTAATTTTTGAGCATCCCTTTGATTTATCCCTAGAATAAGCCCCTGGAACTGGTTTGATGGTCACCTTCATTTTACAGATGATGAAAATGCAGGCACCAGGAATTTGGGGCATTTACACGTAATGTCACACCAATAACACATGCGATCCGATTCCAGAGCCTGCAGGGCCAGCCCCTTCATCATCCCGCCAGCCAGCCGTTTCACCGTGACAGCCATTTAGGGATGCAAAAGCACGAGAGGCTCAGAGACGTAAAGTGACTTTCCCAAGCTCACACAGTGAACCGCTGCTTTGTTTCCAAACTGACCACAGACTAAGCCAGGTGGCTACAACAGCTTCCAAAGCAGTCCAGCAGAGTCATTTCAGACTGGACTAAAGCCTGGTGCATCACGCCACAAACAGTTTTATTTCATTCTGAGATAAACCAGCTCTGGATTTGTCTTTCTTCATGTAGGGCTCCTTCTCTCTCTCTCTGTCTCTCAATTTTTTCTTTTTGGCAGTAGAACCTTATTTTCTTCTTTTAAGTAAAAATCTTACACAGAACCCCAATATCTTTAATAGTTTAAAGTGGTATTCTATGAATAAATTGAACATTCGGCCACTTACTATAGTGTCAGTCAATGGGAACTCAGCAGAGAATAGCTGGTTTCCAACGTGCTGAAATGTGTGCTGTCACGTCCACAGCATGCGGACCTTTGGCAAGGGTGCCAAGGACACAGAATGAGAAGGATAGTCTCTTTAATAAATGGCGCTGGGAAAACTGCATATCCACACGCAGAATTAAATTGAAGCCCTATCTCACACCATGACAAAAATTAACCAATAATGAATTGAAGACTTAAATATAAGGTCTGAAACTGTAAGAGTATTAGAAGAAAACGTACAAAATAGAAGTCTCAGAATTACTCCGGGCAATCTTCTTTAGCTGTGACGTCAAAAGCACGGGCACCCAAAGCAAAGACAGACAAGCAGAACTGCACTGGACTCAAAGGCTTCTGCTCGTCAGAGAAGACAGCCAGCCACGTGGAGGGAAGACTTGTGCCATGGGGGACAATGTTGGTGAACCAAATACACAACAAAAAATTAATTTCCAAAATACGTAAGAAACACCTAAAACACACTAGCAGACAACTGACCTGCTTTTTTATTTTTATTTAGTTTTATTTTTTGAGTCGGAGTCTCACTCTGTCGCCCAGACTGGAGGGCAGCGGCCGCTCCCGGCCACCGCAGCCTCGACCTGCTGGGCTCCGGCGATCCTTCCGCCTCAGCCTTCCGAGTAGCTGGAACTACAGGTGCGCGCTACCACGCCCGGCTGATTTTCTTTATTTATTGTAGAGATGAGGTCTTGCCAAGTTGCCCAGGCGGGTCTCGAACCCGCGGGCTCAGGCCATCCACTCCCCTCAGCCTCCCAAAGCACGGCATTACAGGCTGAGCCACCGAGCCCAACTGACCTGATTTTTTAAATGGGCAATGGACCTGAGTAGACATTTCTCCATAAAAGACACAGAAATGACCAAGAGATAAGTGAAAAGTTTCTCAACATTACTATTCATCAGGGAAATACAAAACAAAGCCACAAGGAGATGCAGCTGGCATCTGCAAAGATGACTATTAGAGAGAGATAGATAGAGAGAGATAGATAGATGATAGCTATAGCTGGATGATATAGACAGACAGATGATAGAAAGATGATGAATGGCAGATTAGATAAATAGATAGATATGGATAGATGATAGACGACAGACTAGATAGATAGATGGAGATGATAGATTAGACAGAGAGGTAGATGACAGGTGATTGACAGATAGAGAGAGATGACAGACCAGATGGATTGATTAAAGATAGAAGATAGATAGATATAGATAGACGGATAAATAGGTTGGTGAGGTTGTGGAAAAACTGGAACCTTTATTCGCCATCGGTGGGAATGCAAAATGCTGCAGCCATGATGGCAAACAGTATGGCAGCTCCTCAAAAAATTGAAAAGGGAACTACCATGTGATTCATCAATTCCACTTCTTGGTATATATACCCCAAAAATTGAAATCAGGCTCCTGAAGAAATACCTGCACGCCCATACCCATTGCAGCATTATTCAAAAAGCCAAGATATGGAAACAATTCAAACGCCCACACACAGATGGGTGAATATAGAAAATGTGATATAAACATACAATGAAATATTACCCATCCTTAAGAAAAGAAGGAACTTCCATTATTTGCAACCCGGAAGACATTATAGAACTGGAAGATACGATGTTAAGTGAAATAAGCCAGTCTCAGAAAGACACACACTGCATGACTCCTCTCACATGAGGCTAGAAGCCCAAACCTCGCCTGCACACAACTTACTTACACAGCAAATCCTCACCTGTACACCACAGCTCTGAAATAAAATAATATAGTCAAAAGTATGGAAATGACAATAGAATGGTGGTGACCTGGGATGGAGAGAGGGGATATGGATATGGGCGGCTGCCATTCAATGGTTACGTACGAAGCTATAGTTAGACAAGACAAGCAAATTCCAGAGACGCACTGGACCACACAGTGCCTGCAGTTGTCTGTAAGGCTCTGTGTATTTACAAGTGTGTTATGAGGGTAGATCTCATGTTAACAGTTCTTACCATAAAAGCAAATAAAAAACCAAAGGGATACAAAGATATTTTGGGAGGTGATGGCTATACTTATCATCTAGATTGTGGGGGTACTAACATGGGCATGTACAAATGTCCAAACTCACCAAACTGCACAAATTATTTATATGCAGCATTTGTGTCCCAAGTATACCTTGGTAAAGCAGGGGGAAAAGGAAATTTACATGTGGGTGTTGTTTTCTGCTATATGTTTTAAATATTAAAATATATTTTAGGAAACACTCTATATCACAACTGGTATAGTGGCCGCACAGGTGCATATGTTCATCGAAACTGATTAAGCGGAAGGACCCTGGGAAAGATAGCTGGCTACAGTTACCCGGTGCTCAGCTCCTCTCCCCCGAAAAGGACCACAACAACGAATACACACCTATGTTTTGACTAGAGAGACTGAAGAAGTCTGCTGGAGGGAACCAAAGGAATGTCAAAAACTCCATGGAGTACTGGAGCCCACAGAGAAGGGACCCTGCCTCTACCATGCGGTTTCCCCTGGAGACTGGCTCGGAGTTTGGGGGCTTTTTCTTACAGGGAAAAGGTAAGCCAGAGGTCCCCAGCAGCCCTTATTACCACCACACATGCCGGCAATCCTTGCAACAGGAGAGTCCTTAGTCCTCACGGTCTCAGGTCCTGTTTGGAGAGCATCCAGGGGTCCACACAGCTGCACTGCCTCAGAGTAGGAGGGCCCCTTGAGCACCTTCTGTCCCCATGATCTAAGCTGCTACAGCTCAGTGCCTTCTGGAAATCAGACCCAGCAAAGCCATCCTTCCGAAATTAAAGGGAAATAAAGACCTTCCCGGACAAGCAAAAGTTGAGGGAATTTACCACCACTAGAACAGCCTTACAAGAAACGCTTGAGGGAGTGCTACAACTGGAAATGAAAGGCTGATAATTACTATCACGAAAACACATGAAAGTATAAACTCACCCATAGAGATAAATCCATGAATTAAATCCAGAGTACCTCAGTGATAGAATGGTGTTATGTAAATCTCTCAGTCCTCTAGTATGAAGGCTTGGAGTCAAAATGGTCAAAAACAACACCTACAACTAGTGGCTGAGGGATACACAATAGATAAAGAAGTATATTAAGGCAACAAAAATGAAAACAGGGAGAAAGGAAAAATCTGGAGGATTTTTATGCAATCGAGGTTAAGTTGCCATCAGCTTAAAATAGTTTCTTGTAAGACTCTTTATGCTAGTCCCACAGTAACCACAAAGAAAGAAATTACAGCAGATACACAAATAAGAATGAGATAGAAAAATAGTTCAGCATCACAAGAAACCACCAAACCACCAAGGTAAACAACAATAGAGAGAGGAGAACGGAATCTACCAAACAGCCCGAAAAACAACTCACAAATGTCAGGAGTAAGTCCTTGCCTGCCAATAATGACCTTGAATGTAAATGAATTGAATTCTCCAATTAATATACATAGAGGGGCTGAACTGGTTTAAAAAAAGAAAGAAAGAAAAGACCCAACTGCGTGCTGCCTGTAAGAGTAGACGCCTCACTGTTAAAGACAACAACATAGACTGGAAGAGACGGGCTGGAAAACACATTCTGTGGAGACAGAAACCAAAGCAAGCAGGAGTAGCCATCCTTGAATCTGGTCAAGTGGACTCCAGTCAAAAACTGCACAGAGAGACAAAGAAGATCAATACATATGTAACTGGCACAGTTGCGACACAGACATTCATCAAAAACAATAAAGGGACCGGCTCAAGAGCATATAACAACTGTGAATACATTGGCACCCAGTGCCAGAACACCCAGACATAAAAAGCAAATATTAATAGACCTAAAGGGAGAGAGAGACTGCAATATAATAAGAGGAGAAGATTTAACCCTCCATTTTCAATAATGTACAGATCATCTGGACAAGAAAATCAGCAAACAAACTTAGACTTAAACTCCACCCTGGACTAGAGGGGCCTAGCAGACATTTACAGAACATTTCATCCAATGGCTGCAGAAAGGACATTCTTCTCGGCTGCAGAAAGGACATTCTTCTCAACTGCACATGGATACTAGGATAAGTCACATGTTAGGCCATAAAACAAGTCTTGAAAAATTTAAGAACGTAAGTATCTTTTTGGATCACACTGTTATGTAATAAAAATCAACAACAAGGAAAACTTCAGAAACTTTACAATCCATGGAAATTAAACCTCAGGCTTCTAAAAATGGGTCAACAAAAAAATTAAACAAGAAATGTAAAATGTTCTGGAGATAAACAAAAATGGAAACACATCATGCCGACACCAAAACCTATGGGGCACAGCAAAATCGGTTCTAAGAGGGTAGCTTGCAGCAGTAAACACCTACATCAAGAAGATGAACAATTTCTAATAAACAATCCAATGGTGCACCTCAAGAAACCAGAGAAACAAGAACAAACTAAACCCAAAATTGGTAGAAGAAAGAAAATAACAAAGCTTACAGCAGAAACAAACAATATAGAGACAGAAAAATTTAAAGATCGAAAAAATGGAGAGCTGGTGTTTTGCAAAGAAATACAACTGACAAAATTTTAGTTAGTCTAAGAAAAACAGAGCGAAGACTCAAATAAATAAAATCAGAGATGAAAAAAGAGGCATTACAACTGATACCACAGAAGTATAAAAAAATCATAAGAGACTATTATGGGCCGGGCTCGGTGCTTCAGCCTGTCATCCCAGCACTTTGGGAGCCTAAGGCAAGTGGATTGCCTGCGCCCACGGGTTCAAGTCCAGCCTGGACAACTTGGTGAGACCTCATCTCTACAATAAATCAAAAAATGAGCCGCTTGTGGTAGCACACGCCTGTAGCTCCGGCTACTTGGAAGGCTGAGGCGGAAGGATCACTGGAAACCCAGCAGGTTGATGCTGGGGTGACCCTGGGCATGCCACGGCACTCTAGCTGAGCGATGGAGTAAGACTCCAACTCCAAAAAAGAGAGAGAGACTATTATGAACAACTGCAATGAACAAATTTGATAACAAAGAATAAATGGATGCATTTCTGGACACATATGACCTACCAAGATTAAATTAAGAATAGGAAATCTGAACAGACCAATAACAAGTGAGGAAAGGAATCAGTAACACAAAAATGTTCATTAAAGAAAGCTCGGGGCCTTATGGCGTTACCGGTAAACTGTACCAAACATGTAAAGAAGAACTGACACCACTTCTCCTCAAACTATTCCATAAAATTGAAATAATAAATGCAGGCAACAAAAGCAAAAACAGGCAAACGGGATTATAAAAACTAAAAAGTTTTTTCACAGCAGAGGAAACTATTAAGCGAGAAGAGACGACTTACAGAATGGGGGAATATTTGCAACCTATATATCTGACAAGCAGTTGACATCAAGAATATACAAGGAACTTAAACAACTCAATAGCAAAAAGAAAACTGATTAAAAATAGGCAAAGACTTTAATAGACATTTCTCAAAAGAAGGCATACACATGGCCAACAGGGATATGAAAAATGGTCAGCATCACTAATCACCAGGAACATGAAAGTCAAAAACACGATGAAATACCACTTCACCCAATTAGAATGACTATTTTCAGAAAGAAAAAAGAAGACAAATGTTGGCAAGGATTTGGAGAAAAGGGAACACACATAGCCATTGTGAAGAACAGTGTGGAGGTTCCTCAAACAATTAGAAATAGAAGCAATCCCACGGCTGGGCGTGCATCAAAAGCAAATGAAATCAGCACGCTGAGGAGATACCTTGCACGCCCATGCTGACTGCAGCACCATCTACAAGAGCCAAGATAAGAATTCACCTAAGTGTCCAGCAACAAACAAATGGATACAATAGTGTGGTCTGAAGATACAGTGGAATTCAATTTTGCCATAAGAAGGAATTAGATACTGTCACCTGCAACACGAGTGACACAGGAGAACATCAGGTCATGTGAAAGAAGCCAGACACAGAAACACAGATACTGTACATCTCACACATATGTAGAATCTTGAAATAAAAATGCCAACGTCACACAAGCAGAGAGTAGAGTAGAGGTTATCAGAGACCAAGGGGGTGGAGGGGTCAGGGAGCAGAGGTTGATCAACATGTACAAAGTTACGACTAGACAGGAAGAACACGTGTGTTCTGTTGCACAGGAGAGGGACTGCGGTGAACAGCCAAACACTGAATAATGCAAAACAGTCAGAAGAGAGGCTTGTGACCGTCCTCAGCGTGTGCGCGCGTACACACACACACACACACACACACACACACACACACACACACACACACAATGATAAATGCATGAGGTAAGGAATCTACTACCCAGATCAGATAATTAGAAAGCATAGATGTGTATCGAAATATCAAGTTGTACCTCATAAATATGTATGTGTCAATTAAAAATAATCTTGTAAAAAAGAACCATTCCACAAAGTAATTTTGCATTAATTTTTCATCGTGATCCAGAGCTAATTTTATTTAATTTGTTTTATTTTTCATAAACCAGATATGAAAATGTATACTGACAAATTTATTTGCACAAAGACACTCATCAAGGTGAACGTCTCTAATAGATTCATTTTGATGCATTTTATATGCAAACTGTCTCACTAAAGTTGATTAAAAAACAAAAAACTGCATTTATATTTTAAACAGATATTTTCAGTAGCTCTAAAGTAACTGAGTCACCGCCAGAACTATTTGGAGACCTTGAAACTCGCGCAAACATTTTGGTGACTCAGAACGGAGAGGTTGAGAACTGTTTGTGTCCCCAAGGCCCAAACTGACATCAAAGAACTTCTCTCCCCATTCCAGGAATTCCAGTGCCTAAAAAAATGTATCTATCTAATCTCACAAAGTCAACTAGAAAAACGTGCTACCCTGTCTGCATTCAGTTGCTTTTGAAGGAGACAGAGGCAAAATCCGGGTGAAGGGACGCTGGATTTTCGGCATGCGGTTCGTTTTGTTTTCCATGTGGTGTCAGTGAAAGACCCAAGGAGGACAGACGCTGAGAGGTCCCGGGGTGGGACAAAGAAGAGACAGCGCTCCAACACTGAGCACGGCTACAGCACGCTCCGGGCCTCGTGCAGAAGGAAGAGGAGGAGCGAGGAGTTTGAAACCCAAGGGTTGCGAGAAAGGAAAGCCACGGCGAATGGAGCCACGTGAGGAATGACTGCCTGGCCCTCATGCCTGAGTGGCAGACCCGTCCCCCAAGCATCCGCTCACCACCTCATTCAGTTAGCCACGCCAGATCCATGCAGTCGCACACAGACGTGTAAGCAGAACGCTTTCAGGCCAAAGTTCCTGCCTCGGGCACTGACAGTCGTCCTTCCACATGGAAGGAGCAGCCCAACGGTGTCAGTGTCACTAAGTTCAAAGGAGCTGAGTTCTCCTCCTAAATGAGAACAGGATGGTCCTCAAAGACCGAGTGTCTTTGGAGGCAACAGGGGGAGAGGGACCAGGGAGATGAAATCCATCCGGCCGCTCGATTCTGAGCATCTGCTGTGCCAGACGTGGGGGAGATGCTGAGGACACAAAACCAAGAAGAGGCCACAGCTGCAGCCACCTCGAGCCACCGCCCCAGTGGCCTCCAGCTCCACCCGCTCTGTCCTTCGATGGGCGGTTCTTTGGCTACCCGAGTCCTCAGGAAAGTGGGGGACAGAACAGCCCAGATTGACTTAGAAAGCATTTTTCCCAAGGAATAACCCACGAGCAACGGTGTGTTCCGGAAAAAAGTTACTGAAGGCGCACTCTGCACCAGGCCCTGTGCGAAGCTCGTCCGTGTATTGACTCACGTAATCCTCACAATGGCTCTGCAGAATGCGCCCTGAGCCACCGTGCCAGGCACCCCTGGGAACCTTCGGGAAGTCAGGCTACCGTCACAGAAATGGAGATAAGGGGGATAGTTTATTTCCAGCATTCCCCCAAACAGATTTTATTTCTACAAGGAAGTGCAAAGTCATCAGAGAACCCCAGCGAGCCAAAGCATCAGCTGGGGCATTTCCATACCTGCGGGTCCCTCCTGTGGTGTCACCACCTCTAATAATGCGTTCTGGCAATTCCACCGGGAGCCCTGAGAGTGTTCCTACTCTTGTCGCAGCAATTTTACTCTTGGGGAAAAGTTCCAAAGACGGGGTCATGAGGAGGCAGATTCCTCTGACATAGAAAAGGTCTATAATTATTTATAATGACAGAATTTTGAAGATCCGCATCCAACAAGGGGATGCTGGTAAAGCAGACTGTAGTCGATCTTCTGCGTAAAATATTCAGTCGTATGAAATGATGTTCTAGGGTCCCATTGGCACTCGTGTACCAGCAAGCATGGTGAGAGCCTGTGCTCGGCTTCCGTGAATTTCTTTCCTTTTTGGTTTTGGAGAGTCTTTGAGTGCATTTGCCCATTTCATGATGGGTGACTTATGAGTGCACCTGTCCACACCGCACTGACTGTTCAGCAGTTTCGGACCAAAACCAGCATGACCCCTGTGCTCCACCCTCCCTATTCACCTGATCACACTCCGGGTGATTTTTTCCCCTGTTATTTCCTCAGATGAAAAAAAGTCCTCCAAGGGAAACCTTTCACTGATATGGAAGAGGTGAAACAAAAAACGGCAGAAGCACTAAAAGGCATCAAAATGAACGAGTTCAAAAACTGTTCGGAGTAGTGGAAAAAGCCTCTCGATAGGTGCATTGCATCCAACGGCGAGTACTCGAAGGTGACTGAAAGTTAAACTTGTAAGATCAAATACACAATTTTTTATAAGCAAATTCTGGTTTTTTGGGGTCCCCCTCCTATTCTTTAAAGTAAGGCTATTAGATGAATCCAAAATAACAGCACAAGCCTGGGAGAGCTAAGTAACACAGAAGACGAGAAACTGAGATGCAAACCCTCTCAGCATGTGCCCTTCAAGTCAAAAGCGTGAACCCTAACAGGAAAGAAAAAATCCAAATTACACGAGTATCCACAGCAAAGTCCTCTCTTGGCATAGTTTGCATGGAAAAGATCTGCATGCTACTTGACCGCACACCTCAAGGCCATTGTCGACGGACCTTTAGGGGGAATTCACAGACGTGAAGATTGCAGGCCCCGGTGTCGTCACTTCACGGGCGCCCACTTTGATGGGAGCATCCACAGCACTTGACACGTCTTAAGAGGCGACCTTGTGTCACCACCCAAGATCGGGGCCCTCACCATCAGCGCCGTGACCTGCACCTCATTGTCTTAAGAGGCTAAAACAGCATTCCTCTACCAAGTGTTTGGGAAGCCCCACTCAAAAGCCAAGGGCTGGGAAAATGGTCTAATTTTAGGAGCAATTAGAGTCTGGATTAAAGACAGGCTCGGCGGAAGTCAATGCCGGATACAAGAGGGCGGGCCTCCCGGAGGGCCAGAACACCAGCACCGCCCGCCTCAGATCAGTATGCCAAACGGACTTCACGTGAGGACGGTGATGCAAAGAACGACTGGCTGCCTGGAACTGCGGGAGGGAGCGCACGCTCAGCTCCAAGGGCAGGGGTGCTGCCCTGGGTCGCTCCGCCTGGGCAGAGAACAGCGGGAGAGAGGTGCGGGGTCGTGGAGGCCACGGGCCTTGGAGACACACAGCTCCGAGTGCAAGCTCTCACACCATGTCTCACTAGTCTTGGGGCCGCAGACTCATTCTTATGCTGAGTGTCAGCTCCTCGCCGATAAAACGGGCGTCTTACGGCACTGTTGTGAGGACTGTTATGTGTATTCATGCAACGACAACACGTGGTGCCCAGCAGACACTCAGGAACGGCGCGCCTGGTTCTCAGAAGGGGGCCGTGCAGCACGACGAGAGCACTGCTTCTGGAGTCTGTGCAGTTTGTCAACGCTCCTTTGCTTACCACTTCTGTGACTCTTGCGCAAATTACTCAACTCTTCCACACCACTCTCCTAGAGACCAGTTTTCACTTGTCAATCACGTCTTCATGGAGATGGAAAAAAATAAAATAACATAAAATATACATGTAGCCCAATTTTTGGGTTGCTTTGGTCACTACATACGATAACACACAAAAGTGCTTGGGAAGGTACCTGATACTTTGTATAAGCACTCTGTGTAAGGTGTAATTAGTAAACCACCAGCATCACTGATAAAAAAATTTGAAAAGTAGATTGAAAGTAAAAGGAAATATGATTTTCCTGAGGAAATCGACAGTGGGTCTAGTTAAAGGTGAAAGCAGGCACCCGGGAGAGGCCACACCCTCCTCTGAGATCCTGAAGGTGGCTGAGCGGGAGGCCGAGGCTCCTGATGGCAGACGCCCCTTGCGCCTCTTGCCACTGCGATTCCGTGTCTCAGGTGGCCATCATAGGCCCCAGGTGCACCGTGAAAGCCCCGGCAACCAGTGCTCAGTGCAAGGGCCCAGAGGGCGCTGGCTGGTTGTTCACGCCAAGGAGGCAGGAAGGCCTGTCTCCCATCCCATGCTCTCCTCGCTGCAGGAGGCCAGACCTGTGCTCTAGCTGATAGAGCTGTCTCCAGGGCATACAAGAGAGTGAGTGAGAACCAGCACAGATTTCCATTCAGATGCTTCTCACGTATACCCCCAGTGTCCCATCTCATGTGGTTCTGCTTCCAGACATTATGATTTGACATTCTGAGAGTCTCTTACAAGGAAGCCAACTAGTCACCTGTGCAGCGCCATGGTCTTCTCTTCCTGAGTCCAAGGGCATTGCTTACAGTTGAACATCGTGGAGCCGCCCACCTCTGGTCCCAGGGACGCGGCCTCAGGCAGCAGTAAAGAGGTATTTCCTGGCTCCAATATTTCATTTTGTTTTCTATTCAATGCTCAGGGCAATATTTCTAATATTACCAAAATCAACTTTCTTCCTTTTTCTTTTTCTTTAAGGAAATCGTTCTTCTTAAGGATATGTTCGGGGAGAGGTAGAAAGCAAAATCAAAGTTTTTCCACATGGGAGTTTGGTGCAAAATCACAGTGGACATTTTGTGAACAGCCAAAGAAAACTGTTGTTTTTATCATGTCATGCTAAGTGTAGCCACTGGAACAGGGCAAGTCAACAGAAAGTCTTTCGAGAAAGAGCTTGTCTGTGATCTCCAAGGGAACGTTTTAACTGACTTAATTTTTATGTTTTAGCTCCTGTCTGTGTCCATGGCTGAGTGGTTAACTGTTTCAGAGAGCCGGCTGAAGGGTGGCAGGTGCCATCGAAGCTCAAACGCCCCCAGAGCCACTGGGCAGGACTGATGCATGTGGCAACTGACCAGTCGGAAGTTCAAAGACAACCTAATATGTGGTTAAGGCGGAAAGTTGTGACTATGACCAGCTCATTATTGCCATAAGACTAAAGACCAAGTTGCCAGGTTTCTGTTTACACAAAAGGAACCAGAAATCTGGAGTTTTATGAAAAACCTTCTGATCTTTAAGCTATGGCAAGCATTACAAAACTTGTTAAAACACAGTGAAGACCAGAAAAAATACATCTGCAGGCTATAAGGAGGCTGCCAGCTTCCAGTTTGCAATCTTTAATAAAGCAGAGAGTCATAAGGCCTGGGTTTGGGAATCAACCGGATTCCAGCTTTGCTGGGTACTGGTTGCACGACCTGGCGACTTACTAACTCCACCCAGCCTCAGTTTCCCAATCTGGCCAGCAAAACCTACACTGCAGAGTAGTTGTGAGGGTAGGATATGTTGAAAGGGACTGATAGTTAACTGAGGCCAATATATATCGATGGCCACCTTAGCCTAAGACATCGCTTAAAGGTCCACATTGCCTGTCCCACTTTCATGGCAGTTCTAGGCTTTGGGGCAATGGGAAGTCGCACATCTCAGGCGCAGGTGGAACTGCTACTGGAGCTTGATCCTCACAGCCCAACACACAAGAAGACAGCTCCCACTGCTGTCCCCAGATGAGGACACTTGCTTCACAGCTCTGCCATGAGCTCTCCAGCCAGAAGAAACTGCCCACGAGGGAATGGGCGAGGCCACCGCCCTGGGCACACCGCCCCTCTGGGCTGCTAATGGGAACGCCAGGTGCCCCAGAACCAAACCCTGCACCTGGGCAGGTCGGAGGGGGGAAGGGAAGAGCAGGGGAGGGACAGAAGAGAGGTGGCAGCTGGCCTCACTCCACACACGGCAGCCTGGGCACCTGGCATGGCCTTCTCCAGAGCATCCAGGGAAGGAAGGCTCGAAGTAGACCCCGCGTGGAGCCTTCTATCTCAGGGCTACCCGGCTGTCTGAGACTCAGCCCTCTGTCTCTAAGATGGAGTGAGTTCTGTTGCCCACTGAGGTCTTAGGACACAGGCCATGTCCTTTTCCTGGGGCTCAGCAAGTGCGGAGGCCAATTTCGGTGTCTGTGCTGCTATTTCCAGGGGCTGTGGTCAGCAGAAAATGGCGTTGTAGGCAGATGGTCTTTGTGAATATAAAGTGCTACATCACCATCACAAGCCTCACTCTTGTATCAGAGACCCCTGGTAAGTGATGTGTTAGGTATAACCACATTATCACTAACAATTATTAGCAACAATCTGCCAAAGCCCATGATTGATCGTGACATATTTTCACATGGAATCGATCCAAGGGCAATTCGTTCTCAGAATTACTGAGAGCTTCCTAGGAAGAAGCTCCATCATTGCATGCTGAAATTAAATGAAAAAACAAATGGAATTAACGGCGATTGGAGCAACATCCTGGACGTTTGGAGTGTCGTCTGGGTTTTCTCAATGAGGACACGCACT
This sequence comes from Cephalopachus bancanus, assembly GCA_027257055.1. Taxonomy (NCBI): domain Eukaryota; kingdom Metazoa; phylum Chordata; class Mammalia; order Primates; family Tarsiidae; genus Cephalopachus; species Cephalopachus bancanus. The sequence continues at coordinate 807,431 of JAPVLO010000177.1, read as the reverse complement.
CTCCCATCCATGGGCTTTCTGCCAAGGGCCACACAACGATGAGCTTGGCTCTGCTTCAAGGGGAATGCCAGCCATGCCCATCAGGCATGTACTCCAGCAAGCTGAATAACAGGTGTCAACCCACAGGGTTCTGTCCTCTGCATCTCTAAGAAGTGCCCCTTCTCCCCATTTGATCCTGATGTCTAGTTCCAGGAGTTACCGCACACACCAGACCTCGCCAGAAGGCAGGAGCGATTGTTTCCACTCCTCACCGGAAGACGAAAAGCATTCTAAGTCATCAACACACTCAACTGTCACCACATGCTGTCATTATTACTTGGCCAGAGGCGGGTGAAGAGGGATTAAAAACGGATAGGAGTCCAAATGAGGGACGTGAAAGGGAGGCCGAAACTCTCCGTTTGGAATGCATTTCCACGTTGCAGGTTTCCCCTTTCCTCCCGTCCCTGTCTGTCCGTACAAGGCGTGGCAGTCATTCCTCAAGACTGATGGAAATTTCACCCAGTCAGTACATCACGCATTTCCACCCTCTCGAAGGAAGGCAGAAGCAGCCGCTCTGCAGTCTCAGTCCTTAGACGTAGATCCCAAACAACGCCCGTCTACAAAGAGCAACACTCTCCGGGGCACTTCAGAACGTCTGGTTTCCAGCATTTCAAAGACACACCGCTCATCCTCAGAAGCCCTCGCCCTATCCACGGCAACGGGAGGTCAGGCTGTGAGTCTTTGTGAGTCGCTTTCAGGGTCCACGTCAGAGGCCAGACGTTCCGTTGCCGGCACAGAGCCCACCGGGGAGCAGACGGTGCCCCCTCCTGTGAGGCCCCCCGGAGGGAGGTCGGCTCTGGTGGCGGGAACCTGAGGTGTGACCGAGACACCGTGGGCCCGCTCTGTTCTGGAATACTCCACTGGAAGAAGAACAGGCTAGCAATCACAAGTGAGAGACAAAGGATGTCCATTTCCAGTCACGTCTCCCGGCAAACACTTAAGCTGTAGAATTAATTGTTCATGGTAGCATTTTTCTTTTTAAAAGATGAGAATATACCCGGAGGAACTCAAATTATTCTTTGAAAAACATACCTGCACACGTATGTTTGTCGCCGCTCTATTCACAACAGCAAAAGCATGGAACCAACTGTGTTCCCCATCGAAGCGGGGCTGGATAAAAAAAAGTGGTACATATACACAGTGGACTATTATGCAGCCGTAGAGAAGGACAAAATAGATGGACTTTGCAACAAATTGGATGGATTTGGAGTTGATCATACTCAGTGATTGATCACAGAAACAAAAGAACTGAGTTCCATATGTTCTCACTCATAAGGTGACCTAGAACAATTATAATGCCATAAGAAAGCGATTGGGCCGGGCTCGGTGGCTCAGCCTGTAATCCCGCGCCTTTGGGAGGCTGAGGTGAGTGGATTGCCTGAGCCCGCGGGTTCGAGACCCGCCTGGGCAGCGAGACCTCATATCTACAATTAGTCAAAAAATCAGCCGGGCGTGGTAGCGCGCGCCTGTAGTTCTGGCTACTCGGAAGGCTGAGGCGGAAGGATCGCCGGAGCCCGGCAGGTTGAGGCTGCAGTGGCCGGGAGCGGCCACTGCACTCCAGTCTGGGCGACAGAGTGAGACTCCAACTCAAAAAAGAAAAAAGAAAAAAGAAGCGATTGGCAGTAGTGGAAAACTGTCAGGGGAGGAGGGGACTGGCAGTTGAGGGAAACTGCTAGGGGAGGGAGGGGCATCCCTCATCAGCAAGGGTACCTGCATGATCAATGTGTGTATACCTAACCCTGAATTGTACCCCACATCTTTATAATACATAAATAAATGTTTTTTAAAAGATGGGTGCTGTGTGTTGCCATGGCTGGCCTTGAACCCCAGGGATCGCTTTGGCCCCAAACCACTGGGACTGTAGGCGCACACCACCACACCCAGCCTGCGGCGACTCAGGCACACACCGCCACGCCCGGCCCGTGGTTATGTTTAGAAACTTCTGTTCCTCTCCTCCTCACCTGAGCCAAAGTCCCCAGCGCACCAAAGAAGCTCTGGGACCGCCAAGCCACTTACATCTAAATTAATTAAAGCTAGGTCATTAGAATTCCGCTCCTAAGTTACGTGAGCCACCTTGGAAGTGCTCAATCGCGCGTGGAGCTAGTCTCCACCTTACCAGACGGCGTAGACACAGAACGATTCCGTTGCCATTGGGAGTTCTGTTGGAGGGCGCGGATCCAGACAGAGCCTCTCTCTTGCCAAACATGAAGACCATCTTGGGACAGCAAGCCCGCCTTGCTTTTCTCTCTTAACCCTGACACCCTCAGCAGTCTCTTCCTCATGCGAATTATTTAGCCTCTCCATCTGTCGCTCTTTTCTCCATGGCGTCGCCGGCCAGGCTCTCCCCGTAGTGAAGATGCCCGGGAAACAGCCAGCATGAATTCTCCCGCGGAAGGCTGTCCTTTGAGTCTGTCGTTCTGTGCAGAGGTCTCTCCGGAAGTCTAGACGTTTTCCAGGGGCAGATGCAGGACAGCGCCCTCGCTCGGAGGTCCCGGCCACGTGCCCCAGTCTTCACTGCACAAGACTAGGCGTCGCCATGTGGTGCAGGCGGACTGCCGGATGCTTTCCGTTTCTGGCCTAAGGGTGGAGCCGCAGAGGCAGAGTCACTCCCTGAACTTGCAGGGAAAAGTAGGGGCCGGCACGAAATAAACAGGCACGGCTGTCCCCGCAGACCCTGTCAGCTGGTTCCCAGCAAGGGTGCCCCAGGAAGGCTCCGATGGGCGATCCGAGAGCCACGGAAAGGGGAGGCAGGGAGGCCGGCATCTCCAGCACCACAGTCCTCTGTTTCCTGGCTCCCTCCTGGCAGGCCCACCTCCCAGGGGCCCAGCTTCTGCCAGAAGACCCGCTGTGTGCTTTGGGCCCTGCGAACTCCCCCTTTTGTCCCTCTTGCCCAGTGATGTGCTGGCAAACATTTCACAGCCGGCTCTCCTGGGCGGGGAGAAGCCTCGACCTGGAGTGTCTGTCGATGTCTGAAGGCCAGCAGAGTGCTCCTGGGAGCCCATGCGAGTCGCACCAGCTCCGGCCCCACGCCAGGCCGCAGCCTCCCGCTGCTGTCCCTGCTTCCCGCACATCCCTCTTGGCATCTCAGTGTCTCCACCCCCTGTGCTGCTTGTTACCTGAGTCACAATGCCGCCGTCAGCTGCCCGGCCTGGGCCCCGTCTTCCTGATGGGGTCCTGACTGTGTGTCTTTGAGGGGTACGATGGGTCGGAGAGGTGTTTCTGGAAGTGCCAGAATACAAATGAGCCCCGCGCCTCAGCATGCTGGAAGGGAAGCTGATTCTGCTGGGTATGAAGAGCAAGACCTTCTGGGAAAGGAGGTGGTGACTCCGCTGATGCCACGGCGCATCTCCTTGGCACTGGTGATGGCTGGTGGGCTGGGTGCGGCCTGCAGACCGCACACTGGGTAGCACCGCCATGGGCGCGTTGGGAAAGTGCTTTGGCAGCATGTACCGGACAGCCTCCAGGGCTGCCTGGGCTTCGCCCCACAGTTGTGCTTAACAGAGCCTCTCCTAGGAATCCGTCTGAAAGGAGGGAACACTCGAGGCACAAGGATGTTCACGGCAGGCTGCCTAATCAGGGCACTTGGGAGCAATTTCAAGTGAAAAAACAGAAAAATGGTTAAATAAATCCATTCGATGGGATATTATGCAGGTTGAAAAACGGCAGTCATCAACATCGTAGCCATATAGAAAAAGCACACGCTGGAAGAGAGGAAATCAGGAAAGAAAATGTCATATGCTCATGGTACTGGTACAAGAGCAGACACACGGACCAACGGAACTGAACAGAGAATCCACAAGCAAAACCACATGCCCACAACCAACTGGTCTCTGACAAAGCAGACAAAAACAGACGCTGGGGAAAGGACACCCTCTTCCACCAATGGTGCCACGTGCAGGAAAATGAAACTCAATCCCTGTCTTCCCCCAAATACGAAAATTAACTAAAGATCAATTAAAGACTTAAATGTCAGACCTGAAACCATAAAAATCCTGGAAGAAAACCTAGGGAAAACTCTTATGGACGTTGGCCTGGGCAAAGAATTTATGACCCAAATCCCGAAAGCAAATGCAACAGAAACAAAAGCAAATGAGTGAGACTTCATTAACTAAAAAGCTTCTGCACAGCAAAACAAATAATCAAAAGAGCAAATAGGCAGCCTACAGAATGGGAGAAGATATTCACAGACTATACATCTGACAAAGGACTCATATCCAGAATCTGCAGAGAACTCAATCAGATCAGTGAGAAAAAAGCGAAGAATAAATCAATAAATCAATAAGCAAACAAACAAAGTAGGCAAATGGCATGAACAGACATCGCTCAAAAGAAGATATACAAATGGCCAGCAAACATATGAAAAAAATGTTCAACATCAAGCATCAACAGAGAAATGCAAATTAAAACCACAGTGACATACCACCTTACACCAGTCAGAATGGCCATTATTAAAAAATCAAAAGACAATAGATGCTGGCTCGGATGCGGAGAAAAGGGAACACTTGCACACTTGGTAAGAGTGTAAATTAGCCCAACCTCTGTGGAAAGCGGCACGGAGAGTTCTCAGAGAACTAAAAGTAGACCTGCCGCTTGATCCAGCAACCCCACTACTCAGGATCTGGCCTAAGGAACAGAGGTCGCCGTATAACCGAGACACCTGCACCTGCACGTTCATCCCAGCACAAGTCGCAATTGCAAAGACGTGGAATCAACCTAAATGCCCATCAGCCGATCCACGGAGAGTGGAAAGGCGACAGGTAGACACCACGGAATACTATGCTACCACAAAAAAGAGCAAAATCACGTCCTTTGCGGCAACATGGAGGTCATCGTCTTATGTGAAACAGAAAACCCCACACTGCATGCTTTCACTCCTATGTAGCAGCTTAACGGTCACAAAGATGGACATAACAGACACTGGGGACACCCATAAGTGGGGAAGGGAGGGAGTGAGGGGTGAGAGCTCAGCAACCACCTGCAGGACACAGTGTTCACTCCCTGGGAAGGGACCGCCTGAGACCCAACCCCCACCACGACACAGTATGTCCGTGTGACAAATACGCATGTGTATCCCCTGAATCTAGAAGTTGAAAAGAAGCAAATTTTATATGCACCATAAAAACATATAAGAACATGAGAATATGTATGTCAGAAGGAAAAAAACATAAACAACTAGATAGATATTTTAAAAATGGTTGAATTGTGTAAAGAGGCTGTTAGTAGGTGACTTTCTTTCCTCTAATTTTCAAAGCGACTTTAAAAAATATATATAGGCATTCTGCTAAGTTTTGTTAAGTAAAAACTACAAAACAGTAAGACCTACCAACAGCGTCAGTGCGAGGATTTAGGCGGAAACGACATCACACAGCAGGACACCGGGGACGCGGCTGCAGGCTCACGTTGCCAGCCTTGGACGGGCCTGAAATTAATTAGGAGCGCCCCATCTGCCTGCCCACCTTCCAGTCCCCGTGCGTGTAGCCCTCTCAGCTGGTGTCATCTGCTCACCAGCAGCTGTCGAACCTCCCTTTGGAGAAGTGGCTGGCACACAAGCAGACATGCCAGTAACACGGCGAACGTGCAAGGGTCCTGCTGCCTCTCGGGCGTCTGGAGTCTCCTTTCTGCTGTGGCGTGGACGGCCGTCCCTGGAGGGCCTCCCACAGATCTCTGTAGACAGGTGGGAGAAGCACAGAGCCCTGGAGAGCTGGGCCGAGGGACCCCACGCGCCTACGGGCGCTCTGCTCGCACGGCTTCAGCCCCTCACCCAAAGCCCGCGAGTACTGGGTCCCCTGAGAGAAGAAGAGCTGCTCTCTCTGCCGCGCCCTCCCTCTTCCCCACTTTCCCATTCACCTCAGGCCCAATTCTTTAAAGCACTGCTTCATAGGCCAGGTACCCAGACACACACACCTGCTCGGAGAAACCTAACATTCAGTCCTCTTCCAGCTTGCTTTGATTTGTAAACACACAAAACCCGGCGGCCGAATTCGGCCTGCAGTCTTGCCACGCAGAGTACCACAGACCGCAGTGGAGGCTGCCACGATTATAAGCAGCCACGGAGAGCTTGCCTCCTGGGTGGGACAGGCCTTCACCTTTCTGCTTTCCGTTTCCTCGCCTGTGAAATGGGGATGCTGTCTCATGGAACGGCTGCAAGGGCTAAATGGCTTATTTCATATTCAACACTCAGAGGAGGCCTGCAGGAAGGGTTAGCTCAGGCTGCCTCGGCGCTCACTCTAAACTATGAATGCTGCATGGTGTGGCCCCGTCCTCCCCAGGGGGACGTGAGCACCCATCGGAGAAACATCCGGCCATCGGCCAAATATGGCACCACTCACACAAAGAGCCCGCCGTTTCTCCTAGAGCTTTTCTTTATGGGGCCCACCATTGGTGGGAGTCCAACAGGCACAAGAATGAGTACATCTTTCCCAGAACAGACTTACCGCCAAAAGAAAAGTCATCCCTTGGCAGTTTGGGAGCCGACGGCTCTTCGGAGAATGACTCGCGGCAACCCATCCCACCCACAGTCCTGCGAGAGCCCACCAGTGCCAGCCTCGCCAGGAGTGTGTGTCGGGAAACACAGGGCAGACGGGCCACGCACGAGCTTCCGGAAGGGTCTGCATGTGTCTCCAACACGTCCAGAGCCCACGGAAAGCGCGTGTGCATGTCGCCTCCCTCCATCTCCACCCAGTCTCCTCCCCGCAAACCCCCGCAGGCTCATCCCACATGCTTAGGTGGGGTGTCGACGCCAGCTCAGTCCTTCTGCCTCGGAGCCTGGGACAGGCCCCTTCCTCGGCCCGAGGACTGGCCCCACCAGGGCTGGGCTCCACACCACTCTCCTCTCCTGGAGCCTCTGTTTCTCCGTAGAGCTGCGGTTTGCCCTGGGTTAGATCCCCACCTGCCACCCAGAAAACCCCAGTCCTGGCCCTGAAAGGTACCCACAGAAACCTAGAAGAAACTTAGCTTGTTCTTAGTTGAGTCTTTTTGCCCCAGCATCGCCATTAGAAAGTGTTCAGACATTCTACCGCAGAACAAGCAGCAGCCTATCCCATCCCCCCTCGGCAAATCTCCACCGGACGCAAGACCAGGACAGCCCAGCCTTTCAATTCATGGTTTAGCATCATCATCTCTAGTAAACTTTTAGGTTCCTTGTCAAGGCCGAAGATCAAAGATCACCCTCTGGCTGGCCAAAGCCATGAAAATAATAATATGACCTTTGGTCAAGGAGCTTGTAAGTGTCTGAGTTTGTGAATTGCAAACGTCTAACAAATCTCTTGCAGGAACCCCCCTCCCCAGGGTTGACCTAATCAGCCCTCTGTGAACTGTGTGACAGATAAGCCCCACCACGGCAGCCGTCGTGTGTCTGACCCACGCATCTGCTTGCTGTCCATCACCTGGCGTCAGCACCTACGCTTGCCTGCCCCTTTATGATGACAAGGAGCAGACCACCACCCAATCACCTTAATGATCTTCCCCCATCTAGGAGAATGGTTAAAAGGACTCAACCACAAGCAACCAGCGGCCATTGCCGTGCTAGACTCTGGTGTGGCCACGTGCTCTTTGAGCCTCGGCTGTCGCCACGCTTCCTGGCTTTGGCCCCCCCCCACCTTGGGAAGGTAAATCTTCTCTCTCCCTTCTCTTTTGCCCTCTACTTTACTTTCAAGTAAACTTTTCTTTTTTCGTCTCGCAATTCTTTGCATTGCTCGGATCTCGGGGTTACTGGTGCTGCACCTCCCCTGCCCCCTCTCTCCCATCCATCCACCCTCACCCTCTCCACACCCTCACAGGCTCTGCTCTCAGCCCTGGACAACTGTCCAAGACAGCAGGTCCCCAGCCAGCCCAGGGTACAGCTTCCTCCGGCTGTAGACGTGTGACTGGGGACCTCACAGGACTGACATGTTCACACGTGTCCCCCTGGCTCCCGCCTTCATCCTGTGGACAGGAGCACTCATCCACTGAGCTCAGCCCATCTGCAGAATCAGTGCCCTCAACCCCCAAAGCGTGCTCCCCAAAAGCACCGCTCCCAGAATTCTAAGCAGGTCTCCTCTGAGCCCTGCCGTGGCCACAAGATTTCATAGCTGGAACCGATGGCTGGAGCTTGCTCACCCACCCCAGGCTGGGGTCTGGGCTCACGTCTGACCCTTCGCCAATAGCTGGGCATGGCATGAAGAGAACGTTGTGAGTATTGCTTGGGAATAAACAAAATACCCCAGAATCTTAGATGCGTGAATAGCGGCAAATCTCAAAATAGCCTCAGCAACGCAACAGCCACAGGAAAGTGTCATGATACCCACAGAAACACAATCCTGTTCACTTCTGGAATTTGCTATCTCATCGAAACCCCCGAGGGCGGATACCGTCAAACACCTTTGAACCGATCGCCCAGCTGCCCGGGTCCGGGTGGCCGGACGCACCTACCTCGAGCCACTGCCCGTGGGACTGCATCTTGAGGATGACGCAGGGGTCCGGCTTGGACAGGGCGTCCCGGTCAGAAATGCCTTTGCACGCCACACGCAGCTCCACCTTGGTCAGGCAGGGGCTGCTGAAGATGCCCAGCGTGTTGGCCGCCGACTCATAGATGTTGCTCATCTTCTTCATGCTGTTTGGGGCAAGAAAGGAAGAGGAAAGACATGCCCGTCACTGTGCTGTTGCCACCAGAGAAGCCTCCTGACCACCCCTCAGAAAATGGTTGGACCTGGTTCCAAACGCTGAAGATATTTATCCCTCACTGTTCCCGCGAAACAAATGGAAACAAACAAACACAAGCAGGTGCCAGAGCACTCGGCTGAGAACGCTCTCTTTCCGTATGATTTGCATATATCTGCATAACAAAATTTTTAGTCTGTGCAATACAATTAATGAATTAGTTCAGTGGACTGCAAGTGGTAATCTAGCTCCATATTAAGTGCATGGCTTGTGGGAGATTCTACAGATTTGCCAGTTAATCAATTTAATCACATCTCAGGTTTCCAAGACTCCCTGAGATCCAACTCTCCTCCTGGGTGAGACAAGAAAAGGATTTTGTACGACCTGACAAAACAACCAAGTGTCCCATCCCCAACTCTCGAGATGCTGATGGCAAGCTGTCCCCAGAGCGGCCAGTCAGTCCTTGCCCCAGGGCTGGAGTCCCGCCTCCCTGCTCCCGACGGCCACAGGGGAACTCAGAATCAAAACAGGGAACTGGGGGCCAGGAAATGGAGGAAGCCCCGACCCCAAACTCAGGGAAACAGCAGCAGCCCTGGCCATCCGGCTCCACGTGGCACCTGGCCCAGGCACTGTGCACACAGGGTCGCCAGGTACCACGCCCTCCACTCAGAAGAGAAGGGGCCTCAGAAGATTCCCTGGGGAGCAGAACCCTGCTCTGGCAGCCCACAGGAAAATGACCACCTCCTGCGACATCGGTGCCCTCCGCGGGGTCTCCTGTCTGGAAGTGGAATCGTTCCTCCTGCCACCTTCTCTTCTTCCACACCCAGTGGGCGTCCCTTGGGGTGGCACCATACAGGCTCAGGTGAGCACACCGTGTCACCTCTCTTATGGGGTGGTGGCCTCAGCGTCTCTCACACACACACACGCACCCTCACATTCGGATGAACACACACACACACACACGCACAGCCACATGCACACTCTTACACTTGCATACACACTCAAACCCATGTGCACTCACATGCTCACTCACACACGCACACACTCATCCACTTGTGCACACTCACATGCTTACACATATGCACATGCACTCACACACTCACAAGGTCACACACACACATTCACCACATTCGCACACACTCACGCACATCCACACACACACACGCCCATTCACACGCGCACACACACACACACACACACACACACACCCCAATACAGTTTTCCTGGGACTCTGCTGCTCTTCACTTACGCGTCCTCCGTGGCTGCTTCGCCGCGACGGCAGAGCGGAGCCGTTGCCAACGGGGCCTGCGGGGCCCACAGAGCCCAAGGCGCTCCCCGGGGTGGGGGGCCTCGCCAGAAACCTGCTTGCCGACCTCGCCCTGTCCAATCGGGTGAGGGAGGTTTGCGGCTGTGGAGAGTTGCAGTGCTGGCGTTATGATGTGCTGAGGAATTAGTTTGAGGACGAGAGCTGCTCTTTCATCTACTAAACTGAGCATTAATGGGAACTTCGGGACATTTGATTTCCGCAAGGGAGAAAATGCAAGCTCAGACAGGCTTGGCGGCTTGCCCATGGCACGCAATATGCGAATGGCAGAGTGGGGGCCGGGCAGCCAGTTCTCGTCTCCCGGCCGCAGCTATTTTTACGCAGGTGGAGCCTTCAGCTGGAGAACTCTCAGCTCCACCACGGAGCAGTGGCCACAACAAGCACCCTTGATTCACTTCAGCCCCCGCCCAGCACCACACTTCCCTTCTATTTCCGAATACATCTTATTCAAACACAGAAGAGGCACCGATCACAGGTCTGCAGCTTAACGCGTTCTCGTCCCTCTGTGTTCACAAGCTGTGAGTGGACCCGTGATCGGAACAGCACGGCTGACACAGAACACAAGAAACGAAGCTTCCAGCCAAGCCCGGGCAGGCGGGCACCGGCCGGTGGGAAGACGCTCCCTGTTCAGACAGGTCGGAAGCGGGCTGCAAGTCCTTCCTCGCCTCTCTGATGAGGACAGCTGCCCTCAGCATCCTCCTGGATTCTGCTTTCTCAAGCCCTCAGAGCTCTATGGAGGCTTCTTCCCTCCTGCAAGTCTCCCCAGGCCTCTCCTCTCTCTCGGAGCTACCCGTTCCCTCTCACCGTCCCTGTCCTCACAGGCTCGTGGCACGTCCATCCCTCTAGACTCCCTGGCTCCGTTCCAGAGCACACGCGCCACCACGGCACGGGGCGTCTTCTCGAGCGCCAGTGTCAGTCGTGAGGAGTGATGCACATGGAGTGTCAAGGAGATTCATCACTTCAGATCCAAACCCGGCTTCTCCACACCTAACCATGTGTCCCTGGGCAGGGTGTTTCCCGCCTCCATCGAGTTCTGTGCCTGCTTTGAAGGACTGCCGGGTACAGTGTGAAGACCACAACACCAGGCGCGGTGGGGGCGCTCAAAGGTGGCGGCTCTTAGTACTGTGTCCTGACCGATCGCAAGACGAAAACCTCTCGCCTCCCGCAGCCCACGTGAGCCCTTTCAGATGTTTCACTATCACGGTAAGACCCAAGTCCTCCGGGCCCCTTTAAATGTCTTCTGTCTTGGAAGCCCACACAACCTGAGCATACCCGCCCACCTCAGAGTGCACCGCCACCCTGAAAACCAGTTCCTCTAAGGATCCAGGCACAAGCACCCATAACTCTCATGGATTCGCAAGTCAGGCCGCAGAGCAGAGGCAACGGCTCTGCTGGCCATGAAGCTGCTCGATCAGCCTCCTCGGCTGGGCAACGCATGCCCCCAGCAGTCTTCTTCTCAAAGTGCTGGCTGACTCACTGGATCCTGTGTTCCACAAAAGCCCTCTCCCGGTCCCTGTGACAGAGGGTCACACGTCATGTGCCATTCAGAAGGCATCTGGTGGGAACGAGAGAAGCCCCACAATGCAGAGGGGTCATTTATTCATCTTCATGTCATTAGTTCGGTCTGGTTCACATGTGCCTGGTTAGATGGATTTCAGATGACAATATCCAGTTTTAGCTATCGCTCCCTGCCAAACGGATCACTGCAAAGAAGTGTCTGATTGACTATAACACAATAAGGCAGACAACTAGATACCTGAAATGGCAGAGTGACGTATCTGCTCCTCGTGTGAGGGTTCCATTAGCCATCGCACTTGCTTGAAAACAGTGACAATCTAATCCCATGTGCTAAAAGCTGCCCCAGATAACTTAAAATTATCAAGACTTCCTGAAATACGAAGGGACATGCAATCCTCAATGGCATCTGACACCAGTGTCTGTAGTGCTTGCTCTGAATTATCAGTTAATGATAGCACGTGTGAATAGGTTTATAAATGCGTGAGCTGGAGGCACATGTTCAGAGACTTATCGATGGAGTGCATGATCCAGAGACGTCATGAATCACTTCTTTAAGTGATGGGAAACCCCTGGAGGATTTGAATCTGGGGGATGGGCGCAATCAAATGGGTACCTGGTAAAGATCAGTCTGGTCCCAACATGAGGGTTGGACTGGAGGAGGGAAGAACGTCTGTGATAGTATACGGTTGTTATGCCGGTCACATCTATTCCTTCTTGCTGATTCTCCTTCCTTTCCTCTGCTCAGGGCCCTGAAAGGCTGACGCCTTTTAGCCAGCATACTATTGGCAAGCATCCTGTGGGGCCCGCCTAAAGGGAAGCAGACTGAGCGGATGGACAGAGAACAGCATCTTTCTTCCCAATGCATACTCGGATCCTTGCAGTGGCCAAGCTCCAGCTCCAAGGCTTCGGCTCTCACCAGGCCTTTGTGACACCACTTCCTCCTTTGCTTCCTCAGGCTTATGGGTAGCCATGTGTTTCTGCCAGTCTTAGGGTGGGCATCACTGAAGCAAAGGCTGAAATGGGATCGGATACACTGGCGTGAGCAGAGACAAGAAGGAAGAAGAGCGAAGCTAGGAGGGGGTTTCCGTAGGATTCCAGGTTCAGTCTTGTTCCATGGGGCACAGGGGTGTGAACTGTACCCCAGTGTGGCTCCTGTCTTAAGAAAAGGGGCTTGGCCTATTGCAACCCCAAGTGAGTCAGCCATGCTGGGGTTGGGGAGACATGAACTACTCTTAGATTTGGTGTTTCTATCCCTTGGCTGAGAACAACCAGTCACGCTCCAGAAATGGAGTGGTCCTAGGCCATTGTCTACCAACACTCACAGCCACAGGGATGGACACACGACTGGACACAGGGCATCGGGGCAGAGCCTCAACAGGCCTCTGGGAGCCTCCCTTCAGTTCCCTGAACTCTCACATATTACTCCAAATGATCTCTCTATTAAAATATCTTGAACCAACAGAGACGGTCTGTTTCCTGCCTAGAAAAGAACTAGATTGCAACAGTACAACTGGACCAAAACTCAGGAGTGGTGTGGCAGATGCACACTGAGGTGGCCAGCTTCTGGTGTCCCTGTCTTGTGCAACCCTCTTCCGGAGTGTGGGTATACACCTACAACTTGCCTTTAGCTAATACAATGTGGAAAAAGTAATGGAATGTCACTTCTGCAAGTATGACATGTTAGACAGTAACGCCGTCTTCTAAGAGCTTCTCCCATGGTAGCTTTAACAAAGTGACTATGTTGGGGTACCAGGAACCAAGGGTAGCATCTAGCCAATAACCAGCCTGAAACTGAGATGCTCATGCTGAAAGGAAATGAATTCTGCAACGAGCGCTTGAGCTTGAAAGTGGACCATTGCCCATTCGAGCCTCAGATGAGACTGCAGCCCTGGCTGACTCCTCAACTGCAGCCTTGTGAGCCCCTGGAACTGCACATCCAGCTAACCTGTGACTACATTTCTGACCCACAGAAACCGTGAGATGATAAATATGTGTGCCGTAAGCAGCGATATTTGTAGTAATATTATTATGCAGCAGCAGATAACTAGTACAAAGAGACACCCCAGGGTGTGTGTGTGTGTGAACTCCTTTAGTCCAGGAACTACTTCTTATACCTTGTAGCATCCTCAGCAGTGTTCATCTTGAAACGCTTGTGAATTGGTGATAAAACCAACCTACACTTCATTTCCAGGGGAGCAGGGTTCAGAAAAGAGGTGGAGGGATACTGAAGACCAAACTTCCACCTTTTCACGATTACACTCAGGGTCTCCAGCTTACCTCCCTGTCCAAGCACAAATGGAAGCCCTGACCAAATATACTGGATTCATGAGTTCCTGTTCTGACCTTGACTTTGGTGGTGGAACATAGGCCAGTGAAGTCAAATTGTTTGGCTTTGGCCCAGTGGAAGCTCACTGCTGAAAGGTGATCACAGCAGCTCTGTCAACGTGTGATCAGCTACCTCCAGCCCCAGATACGTGGAGTAAACAAGTAATTTCACACTCTGCTAGAGAGCAGGATTAATATGGCCAGATTATCAGTGCATTCTCCATGGCCTAGTTAAATCCTCTTTGTTGCTTTTCATGCAATACCTTGGTTTTAATGTCTGCTGGGAATTATTTGATGAAAGCTGACTTTTGGCCAATTTTAGAAGCAAACTATAATTGTCTTTTCACTCAGATAATTTAAGTTCTAAAAAACCACCACTTCAGCATCTCCACACTCTCTAACAGGAGAGACTGATCCTGAAACTTAATTAGTTTCCGAATGAGTTGCAAACAACACGAAGACAACACAGAGCTCAAGGGACAAGGAGTCAGCTTGGGTTCCCAGGGGAGTGAACTGAGCAGAGCCTGTCTCAAGACCGTGCTAGGAAGAAGTGCATAATCACGGTCCTGCTTGTCGTGTCGTTGCCCGGTCTCTTAAATGCTGCGGTGCAACGAGAGGAGGCCTGTGTGATGGATGTCACCATCTCATGACATTTCCACCTCAGCTCCAGAAGTAGGCGTGAGGCACCTGCTATGGACCCAATGCCATGCAGGTGCTGGAAGCACCGAGCACCATTCACCTGACCTGAGACCAACCAGTGCTATTCTCCTGGGACTTGTCGATCTACTCAACGTTCCCTGGGTCACACATGGATCTCCTCTTGGGTTCACTGATTGGCGGCAAGGGCTGTGCTGGACGGGGCAGGGGCCAGAGGTGTGATGACGTCGTCCACCTGCCTCAAGGCTCCTCTTCTGGAACAGGGCTTCTCAGACTCCACCACGATCACAGCCACCTGCGGAGCTTTTTACAAAAGGCTGAGTAGGGCTCAAGATTCTGCTCCCAGATAGTGTTGACCCTGCTGTCCTGTGATGACACCCTAAGGAGGAAGGTTGTGGGCATAAACCAAGCATTTACAAAACAAGGCAAGCTGCCCTGGAGGTTGCTAATCTTCAGATCAGACACTCACACATGAGATGCAGGATGACAGAGGACACAGCACTGGAGTATCTGCATTTGAGTCTTAGCGTCTCTACTTACTTGCTGTGTGACCTAGGGTAACCTGTTTAAGTCCTCTGTGTCTCAGTGTTATCATCTTTAAAATAGGAACCATAATATATTCTTCTTTGTAGAGCTGTCTTTAGAATTAAATAAACTAATCTATATAAAGTCATCTGAAGAGTACCTGGACCACAGGGAGCATTCAGCAAACGCAAACTATTGTGGTTGTTGCGGCTATTTTAATTACACCAGCAGGTTTGTTGATGAAAACGTCAAACTCTGTAAAATATTTAAAGAGGTTTACTCTGAGCCAAATATGAGTGACCGTGGCCCAAGGTTCAGCCTCATGAGGTCCTGAGAATATGTCCCCCGAGGTGATTGGATTACAGCTTGGTTTTATGCATCTTAGAGAGACAGAAGTTTACAGGCAAGGGCATGTGACGTACACGTTGGTTTGGCCCAGAAAGGTGAAAAACATCGCAAAGCAGGGGCTTATCAGTTATAGGTGAATTCAAAGATGTTCTGATTGGTAGTTGGCTGAAAGAGCTAAGCTCCAGCTGAAGAATTTGAAGTCAGTAGAAATAAATGCTTGAGTTAAGCTATGGAAGCTGAGGGTCTTGTTATGGGAATGAAGCCTCTGAGTCGCAGCTTCAGGAAAAGAGGGGGCAAACATCTCAAAAGGTGTCAGCCTCTCCCTAGGGAAGGAGATTCCCTACAGACGAAAACTCCCCCAAAAGCTGGCTTTGCAGACTCCCTCAAAATAGGTCAAAGAAGTACATGTTGGAGTAAAATATTTGTACTTCCTTTGGGGCTGGCTGTCCGTCATGTGATGCCATTCCAGAGTCAGGTGGGAACTGATGCCTTATTGCCTCAGAGTCTGTTTTGTGTCTTATGATACCATTTCGATGTACATGCTGGCCAGGTGTGCCTACACACCACAAGGAAGGAGGTACAGCAAGGTGTGTCTGATCACCTTTCCCGTCAGAGCCTGGAATTTCGTTTTTTAGGTTTTCCTTGGCCCAGAGGGGGTCTGTTTTGTTGCATGGAGGGCTCGGAATCTTATCTTTGGTTTACAGGTTCTTGGAGCACGTACGGATGTCTTATATGTCTGCCAGCATTCAACAGTAAGACGTCGGGTCCTCAGGATACTCCTTCACTGGATCCTCAGGACAATCCCCTGGCGGGTCCTCTTAGGCTGCCCCTTTCGTAGGCAAGGAACTGCACTTAGAAAGTGCCATGGCTGCACAACTAGCCACAGAGTGGTCAGACCGGATTGGAACCCAGGAGCTCCAGGTGCAGAATTTAGGCCCCTGAGTGCGTTGCCATGTGCCTCCTGGCAGGTTAGCCGTGGAAGAAGACTCTCCAAAGGCAGCACACAGGATCTTGCACCACACAACACCCACATTCTCTTGACCCACCCGGCTCCCCTGGAGGTCACAGGAGCCCCCTCCCTCCTGTCTCCTCCCTTCCAACACTCTCGTCTCTCAGATTTCTAGACTTGTAGGTCTCTTCTGCCTCTTTCCTAGTGAGAGTCTTTTATTTTGTAAATTAAGTTGTAAATTGTTTTGTAAATTGCAGTTGTGCCCACTGACAACTGTAATCATTACTCTCCCAGCTCAAAACCCCACTGCCCACTCCAATTTGTCAGGACAAACACTGGCTCTCTCCAGGAGGGTGGGAAAAGGAGAAAAACCGGAATGGTTATGCTTTTTCCCTCATCAAGCATATAATGCTCTACAAATCTCTTTTTGAGACAGCTTGCTTTCCCAGCCACTGACATTAGCCATCCTAGCAAACTACACAGATTCTGTCTCATTTACTCCTTGAGACATTTCTTGAGACCAGTATTGTCAGTCCCATTTCACAGATGTTAAAAAACGAGGCTGCTGGTGATTAAATAACTTATCCCAGTGTCACAGCTGGTAAGTCACAGAGCCAGGAATTACACTTGGGTCTGGTGGACTCTAAAACTTGTGTTTTGACCATTTCTTATAAAATTATATATGATCTGCTTAACAATTACTTTCTCTTCAGACCATGCAGAGGCAAACTTCAACCCTGTTCCAATCCCAATAAATCCACAAGGTGTAGTATGTGTGTTAATGTGATCGTGCTCTAGCCGTCCTTTAAAATTTACTTTTCTTCCATCTTTTTACTCCTAAGGCAGCTCAAGTCTCTTCTGGAACTCTACGTGCAAGCCTAGGAGTCTGGGACTCAGTGTCCCTGTCGGATGACTTCAAACACTGAGCGTCTGGTGAGCTATAGATGGTGGAGTCGCAACATCCGGGCAACACCGACACAAACCATGCGAACCTCAGTAGGCCACAGTCTTAGCGAATCACACAACAATGTATGACATGAATTAGCAAAACGGCGATGCCACGTGCATTCAAAATTCATGATACGCATATACGGATGTTTTTCTGGAATACACCCATGCCAAATCACTCAAAGGCAATGGATTATTATGTCAGTAATTTCCTGAGTTTTCCAATTTGAGACAACAGGGAGACCAAAAGAAAAATCCAGCAGAAATCCCATTTCCTGAAGAATTGCTTTCTTGGGAAAGTATGCACAAAGAATCCGGTATTTTGATGTTCTAAGGAACTTCTGGACTCATGATTCCCCCTCTAACAGTGAATCATAAAGATGAGATTTTTCTTGAACGCTATTATGTCCACTGCACCCCGTTTGTGTTAACTTGATGGCACACAGATGTCAGCCATCATTAGAGAAGAACTGGAGGCACGACTGGATAATTTTAAATATGTACAGAAACTCCTAAAAGTCAGCCTTGAAGTCAATGTTAAGAGAAGCCATATGAATGACTGACTGTCTTCTCTCCCCACATCAAAGGCAACTCTCGTTACTGAATGAGAGCGAGAACGCCAGTTCAGATGACGCCTTCTTATCTGGCACTGAAGTCGTTTCCTCCTGTTTCTCAGGCAACTAAATTTGCCCAGTGGAGAGACCCAATCCCAGCCTCCGTCTGTTCAGTTATTTTTCTTTTAAAAATAATCACAAGTTGGGCTTTTCCACCAGTGTCTTGTTAGCAGGAAGCTGGGGTTCACCGAGTAGATTTTGTGTTTCTCTTCTCGTACGTGTGGCTGAACTTTTTCAAAAAGAGCACGATCATGCTTGTGTAGGCGGCACAGGAAGCCAGAGGCCAATTTCCCGGAGAGGGTCACGTTCTGCTCCCACACCATCTCTTTCAGACTTTAGTCAGGGCCTAGTAGCGACATGCTTGCCTAGCTCACAGCCGGCTACGTTGATGTGTTTGGGAAAGAAGAAAGGACAGAGTAAATGACAGCGTGTAAACAAGAAACACCTTTGCAGGGCGCAGAGCACAACCCCTCACTCAGCACTTCCTAGAGGAAACAGGCGCCCTGGTGGGAACGCTCTCCCTCGGCCCGGCCAGAGCAGTGGCCACCAGCCCCAGGTGGCTGTTGAGCTCCTGAGCCCCAGCTCGTCAGCTGAGAAGAGGAATTCTCACTTTTAGGCCTTTCCATTTCTTTCTTTTTTTTTTTTTGAGTCGGAGTCTCACCCTGTCACCCAGACTGGAGTGCAGTGGCCGCTCCCGGCCACCGCAGCCTCCACCTGCTGGGCTCCGGCGATCCTTTCGCCTCAGCCTTCCCGGTAGCTGGAACTAGAGGCGCGCGCTACCACGCCCGGCTAATTTTTGATTTACTGTAGAGATGAGGTCTCGCTGCCCAGGCGGGTCTCGAACCCGCGGGCTCAGGCCATCCACTCACCTCGGCCTCCCAAAGGCACGGGATGACAGGCTGAGCCACCGAGCCCGGCTGGCCATTCCATTTCAACTTGAACCACCACTTGTGGCTAGGGACTACTTATTGAACATACATCGGACGTACACACCGGACTACTGTTCATAGCTTTTGTCTTTGCTTTTGCTAAAGAACAAAACAGCTCATGAAAACAGGACTCTTCTGTGAGAGAAATGTGCTGCCCGCTGTCTGGCGGAGACTGCCCACAGAAGTGCCCAGAGGGCGTGACGGGTCCACATGGGCTCATGGCTCTCGCTCACCAGCGTGGCCAGTGGCTGGTGGTGGCTGCCTGCGTGGTGACAGCACGGAAGGAGCAGTGTGGTCCATGCACAGAGGCTGCCATCCACACGCGGAAGGGCAGCGTGGCAGCTCATGAAGAAAGACCGTAGAGGCGATACGGGGTGAAACTCTCCTCAGGCCTTCCTTCTAACTGGCATTGCCTGCACGTCCAGGACGCCATAAGCTTCAAGGTGGCACAGCACGGGCTTTGTGCTAAGTGGCCTTGCTAGACCTGCTATGGATGACAGCAGAAGTGATCGGGGTTTAGGCGGAAGTGGTGTGCCCACCGGGTGTGTTCCGGAGTGGGCGAGAGGGGTCCTGAGAGGGCAGACCTGCTGGAGGGCCCCTCGTGCCTGTCACGCCACCAGCTGTGAGGACACCCGGGTGATGTTCTGGGGACCAGGGAAGCCCTGCAGACATGGGAGGAGCGGCATCTTCTGTCAGCCTCCCCACAGGGCACCCCACACACCTCCCCCCCACCCTCTCTCGATCTGCCCTCCGTCCCTGCAAGACGTTCAGAGTCCCAGCTGGAGCTGCTTTCATGTAACAACGTGAGAAACGGAAGGAGTTTGGCGGGAGTCATAGAAAAGAAACAGGTCTCCCACCAGCACAGAGAAAGTTCAAGGGGCCTCTGGCCGTGGGAGGGAACGTTGGCTGAATCGATGGAGCCGGGCGCTTGGGCACGACTGCTGGGGGTCATCGTCTGCAAGGGAGAAGTCTGGCAGATACGCTGGGTGTGGCTGCCAAGAAGTCGGTAGGCTTCCAGTCCTCACTGAAGGTGAAGAGAATTCGAGCACAAGAAAGCCGACCATTCCAGAGAAGCGAGAGCTAGATGGAAGATACCATGGCGACCTGCCGTGACCGCCGCAAGCTCCCTCGGGTGTGCCCCTGTCCGTCCTGTGCTCAGTGTTCCGAAGTGAGCCTCGCGCTGAATTCTGCCAAGAGTCACGGGAGGCAGCCATTGAGATATCGCAGTTTGCGGATGAGAAAAGCAGACTCAGGAAAACCTCGGCCAAAAGCTGGATCACATAGCCAGCCCACAGAGGAGGCAGGACTCAGCCAGGCTGTCTTCCCCCGGAAGCTCAGGATGCTGTCTGTCGTGTTATTCTGCCTCCTCCTGCCCGCCATGAGTTCGCAGCTCTGTTTCCCGTTTGAAGTCCCGTCATGCTGAAGAATGTTATCGCTCATTTGTTCATCCATAAAATATTTATTTAACACTTCAAGTATGTGCTGGGAACCATGCTGGGTGCTGGGAGGTACAAAGATGAAAAGACGCGATTGCTACCTTCACGGAGCTCACCGGCAGATGGAGAAATAAACAGGCGAGTGAAACACCTACCACGGGTGGCTTGTCCAGTCGTCGGCCATAGTTTCGTGAAAGTAGCCACGGAGAGACTCAGCCACTGGCCACTGCCCCAGGATGGAGCCCATGCAGGTGGGACCTCCCCGCTGTTTTCCACAGAGCTAGGCTCTGTGGGCATCATTCTGGGAGGCACTGACAGGATCAACTCCAAAGCAGCACGGTGGGTCTTAGAACAGGGCAAGTGTGTGGACAGCAGGGTAGTGCAGAGTCGCTAGTGCGTGGATCTGCTCTGTGAACCTCCAGAAAGAAGATGCAGCACATGATATTTCCCAGATTATATAATCCCGAAACGTGTGTGGATCACATCAGAAAATCAATTACTCACAGCAGAAGCAAAAGGTCGGGAAGACGGGAGGCTGCAGAGCCCCAGGCAGAGGCACCGCCTCTGGGAGAAAGTGTCGCCGGACTGAGGAAGGATCCCCAAGAAGAAACGTGGGCAGGAGGCGCGTCGCTATGCAGGCGATGGAAAGAAGAGGTGCTGGCCACAGAGCCCAGGCCAGCCTTGCAGGGCTACTCTCCACGCCTGGTACCCCAGCCCAGGCCTGGATTCCAAGGTGACCTTCAGACACTCAACCGAGAGGGAAGGGGCACTCGCACCCAGCAGATGGCAGGGGACTCGCTACACCCGCTGGCCTGTCCCCTGGCAAGTGCCGGGCTGGGTGCACTCCTTCCCAATCCCTAGTGAGAAGATTTAAAACAACGACTGCACCACACAGCCTAAGGACAGGGCGGGAAGCAGCTCCGTTCTGACAATTCTCCACGGAACACCGTACGGCAATGAAAACAAGGGCCTTTTTGATACACGTGCCACACGCATGAAACTCCCAGGTGTGACGCGAAGCAAAAGACGCCCGGCACAGAAGAGCGTGTGCCATGTGATCCCAATTATCTAAAGTTCAAAACCAGGCCAAAGTTAATTATAATTATCATTACCCAGGCAGAACACCAGTTGCCTTTTGTGGATGCAGTGATGGGAGGGTTCTAAGAGAGGTTCCCAGGGTGCAGAAATATTCTACACCTTGACATGGGAGGGTTGGCTTTGTAGAAGTTCACCTGGCTGCACACTTGCAAAACGTGCATTCTTCCGTTTGTTGTGCTTGGATAAAATCTTACAGACAAAAACTCGAAAGGGGAAGAAAAAAGCCCAACCTGTATAATATATCTAATCATGGAGAGGCGAAACTCTCTTACAAAAGGACCTTAGGTCATCTTCAACATCTGGCTAGGTGATTGCAACCGTAGGTCATTTGAACATCTGGCCAGGCGACCACAACCTTTTGCCATCTTTATCAGTTGGCTAAGTGGCCACAGCTTTAGGACATCTTTTACATCTGGCTAGGTGACTGCAACCTTGGGTGATCTCTAACATCTGGCTAGGTGATCACCATCTTGGGTCATCTTTAACATCTGGCTAGGTAATAGTGACCTTGGGTCATCATTAACATCTGGCTAGGTAATAACAACCTTGGATTATCTATAGTATCTGGCTAGGTGATCACGACCTTAGGTTATTTCTAACATCTGGCAAGGTGATCTTAATCTTGGGTTTCCTTAACATCTGGCTAGGTGACCACAACCTGACATCATCTTTAACATCTGGCTAGGGGGCCAAAACCTGACATCGTCTTTATCATTTGGCCAAGTGGTCACAACTTTAGGACATTTTTAGCATCTGGCTAGGTAATAGTAACATTAGGTCATCATTAACATCTGGCTAAGTGATAGTCATCTTGGATTATCTATAGTATCTGGCTAGGTGATCATGGCCTTAGGTTATTTCTAACATTTGGCTAGGTGATCACAACCTCAGGTCACCTTTAACATCTGGCTAAGCGATCTCGACCTTGAGTTCTTTAACATCTGGCTAGGTGATCACAATCTTGGGTCACCTTTAACATCTGGCTAAATGACTGCACACTTGGGTCACCTTTAACATCTGGCTAGGTGATCTCCACCTTAGGTCATCTTTGACATCTGGTGAAAAGATTGCAACCACAGGCCATCTTAACATCTGGCTAGGTGACCACATCTTTATGTCATGCTCAACATCTGAGCAGATTGCAGCCTCAGGTCATCATCAACATCTGGCTAGGTAATAGTCACCTTGGGTTGTCTATAATATCAAGGTGATCATGACCTTAGGTTATTTCTAACATCTGGCTAGGTGATTATCTTTAATATTTAGCTAGGTGACAGCACAGCGAATAAAGAAAAACAGGCAAATCCAGTGTCAAGAAACGGGGTTTGTAAGAGTGATAGAACACTAAGTGAAATCTAAGGAAACACACCTCAAATGAGTCAAGGAGAGTCGTTTCTCTTATTTGTCCAGCCTCGTACCCTTGTCATTTCTCCCCACGGCAATCCTCAGGGCCTAGGGGGCGTTCGGGAGCACCTGCCAGCGCGTCACACCCAAGTCTGGTCAGGTCACTCCCCTGCCCAAGACCGTCTGTGGATACCTAAGTGCTCCAAGCCAAAGCCCGCCTCCCAGCCCGGAGCCGCTGGCTGGCACTTCCTGTCTTCATCTGCCCGCACGCAGCTCTCCAGACGCCTCCGAAGGCTGCGGTCTCATGACTCCTTCCCGTGCTTTCGAGGCCCAGAATGCTCACGGGGTTTGACGTGGATGTCTTCATGTGAAGCACTCCAACTCACTGTGCCAAAGTTGAGCCTCGACAGAGTTCTCATGACCCGCCCACGCCTTGTGGGCTCGTCCTTGGTGTGTGTCCCCACGGCTCCACTGGGGTGGTCTCTCACACTAGTTGTCACAGTCGTGCTACAGCGGCTAGGCCACGTGTCACAGCACCCTGGGGCCGGGGATCAGGGCTGTTCAGGAGGGATTCAGAGCAGCAGTGACTAGAAGCAGAGCCTCCCAGCCTGACTGACGACAGGCCCCTGGGTGTGGGTGCTGTGAAACCAGTGGCTCCGGCTGCCGATAAGGAAGAGGCCTCCAGGCCTGGGACCGGGGCAGCCAGCCAGGCCCTCAGAAGGTCGGGCGACCTGCAAGCACAGCAAGGGCGCTCTACTAGTGTCATCTCAGAATCAAGTGTTCTGAACAAATGCCTGTCATTTACTCGTCAACTCTCAGGACCAAATGCTCACCGGTGGGCGACTCCAAGCATCCCGTGGTCTCTTCCGCACCCCCCCGCAGCCAAGCTGCTCGCTGGCACTGCCTCAGCGTCGGACTCGCATGGTGAAGGGCTGAAGCACAGGGAGACCCGTGACGGCCTGGACTCCTCCCAGGGGTGCTGGCCCCAGGGGTCGGCCCCAGTCAGCACAGAGGCTTCCTGCCTGCGCCCAGCGGGCTGACCTCACAGCTCTCCATAGCTGACATCCCAGGCTGCAGCAGAGGGTGGTGGCGACGGTGACAACCTTGCCTCTGCACCCTGGAGACCCTGCTCCTTGGGAGAGGCCAGGTGACTTCTGGGCGGGAGCGCCCCTCCATTCCTGCAACATCCCTGCAACACCCGGCATGTTCTCTGACTCTCAGTCGCGCAGGCTTGAGTCTTGGTCCGCTTCACTGGAGGCAGGCAGCCCAGGCAGCAAACACGGCAAAGTCTCGCAATCCCAGACCATGAGAAGAGATGCCTGTGGTCAGAGATACTCTCCTGTGGTCTCGAAGGCCCCTAAACTTCAACCCGACCGGCGACTGTCGCGCACCCGCCACCCGCCTCATCCTGGACTGCAGCCACGAGGGCCACTGAGATCATGAGACGGCCACCGCCTTCGGAGGACTTCAGTGTAGCTGAGGAGAAATGCGTGTTCGCAGGAGGTACTGGACCGCGGTGTTGGCGTGTGGAGCCTTTCGCATCAGACAGCCTGGCTCCGCCATCTACTCACCATGACTTGGGCAAGATGCCCTTTGGTGTCTGCATCTGCAAAACGGAACTGCCCATGGGTCCTCCTTGGCACCGTGGGGACCCGGGGAGCAACTTCATAGACGGAGCACAGGGCGAGTGCTCACATTCCCAGGGTCAACAGGACAGGGAGGCTGGGAGCAGAGCGATCGGCAAAGACCCGCTGGAGGTCACAAAGCCCAGAGAAGACAGAGACACTATGGTCCAAAGCACAGTGAAGAAAAGAAAGGAAATTCTTGCCCAGCAGCCTTCCTCATGCCAGGACTGGTCTAGGCTTTGCCCTGGACCATCGCTCCCTCACCTGTGCAATGGGAGACGCAGATCTCACACTCGACCCAAGAGCCCCGCCTGAATTTGAAGGGTTGCGAAAAGAAGACAGGAAATGCCCACCCGTGTGACCTGTTGCTGGAGGATGGCACCCACACAGACATGGCGTGCTGCGCCTGGAGCGTGTGAGATGCTCACATGGACACGTATTGCCTGTGTGGCCCACAGCAGAGTCACGGGTGCTTTGGAAACCCACGCCTTGCATCTGTGTCAAACAGACATCACTTCTCTCACTCTGAAAAAGAAGAGGGCAACAGCACCTCCCAGGCCTGTTATAGGGTTCGAGGACAGAGGAGACCTAACCAAAGAACCAACACAGCCAATCCTCTGAAGACGTCCTCTGCGCCTCCACCTCTCCTGTCCCATGGCCCAGAATATGGCGGATGCTCAAGGCCCCCACCAGAAGTTCAGCTCGCCTAGGAGAGCCAGGACTGAAAGGTAAGTCACTGGCAGGACCCAAGACTCCAAGTTAAACATCAGTTCGGACGAGACGTTTCTCTGGTGTTTTGGGTTTGGGTGAAAAACTTCAAACAAACAGGTTTACTTCTAAGCCGGACGGTTCGCTGGGGGGCTTTTTGGCCAGTTTTGTAAACAAATTAGATTGTAGATGGCTTAAAAATTAACTAACTTCATTCTCACTGGAAGGTCAGAGTTTACTTCAATTAAAAAGCCTGCTATAAATAACCTTTGGCTTATCACAGTCCTCTGTCATGCCCACAGTAGGACCAAAGAAACTGAGGCAAAAGTGTGTGTTGATGTGTTGTGTAGTTGGTGTGTGTGTGGCAGGTGTGTGGTGTGTGTGGTGGATCTGTGCATGTGTGTATGTGTGTGGTGTGTGCATATGTATGTGGGGGGGGCCTGTATGCACCTGTGTGTGTGTTATGGCATGGTGCATGTGTGTGCACGTGTGTATGTGTGCATGTAGGGGTGTGTGTGTGTGTGAGAGAGAGAGAAAGATCGTCCCGCCCCACCTCCCTTCTGCTCCCTCAGCTTGCATGCCAAGCGCAGAGGGATCTGACAGGTTCTGAGAAGGAGCGTGTGTCAAGAAGCCCGGAACAGTGCAGCATGTCCCGCAGTTGCCCTGCCCCGTGCCACACTGGCCAGAGTCATGGTGCCCTGCCCCGTGCCACACTGACCAGTGTCACTCATGTCGAGAGACTGGAGCACGACATCATGGCATCTGGGACCACTGAGTCACGACTGAAAAGCGGCCGCCCGAGAGAAATAGCTAGAGAGTGAAAGGACTTCGGGTGAGTGTTAGGCCACTGAGATCGGGGCCTGTTTGTTACTGCAGCACAGCCTAGCATTACCTGATCAGTGCGATACACATAACCACTTCTTCTCTGGAAACAATGAAATGTATGCGCTGAGAGTTGGTGAGTGAAAGACGGTGAGAGTGTGAGTGCAAAGAAAAGCACCACGGGGTGGAAATGTGGATGAGACCTGCTTGCTGGACTCGCCTGCTGGACACAGAGGAGGGGCTCTGGAGTGAGCCTTGCAGAACGGAGCTGAACCTCTCACCAGTCACCGATCCCAGAACGGCTTCAAAGTAGAGGGGTCCCTTGCAACCCAGTTCTTACTTTTCACGAGTCCACGCCTCAAATTCTTCTGGGAACACTATGGTTTTTCTAGGACCCGCTACTGAGAACCCGCCCTCTCAGCCTCACTCATCCGTTGAGCATGCCTCCTCCAGGGATAAATATTCTGCCTGTCGATGTCACCTCATGTGACTCACAAAAGCAGGCCAACCTTTCACCGAATGTAATTTATGTTTCGTGTAATATTTTTCAGAAACAAAAAGCCAAGTTCTCGACTTAAGCACGGAAAACAGTAGGCCGGACACTGTGTGGCTTATGTTGTAGTCCCAGCACTTCGGGAGGCCAAGGCAGGAGGATCATTTGAGGCCAGAGGGTCGAGACCAGACAGCAACCTAGTGAGATCCCCTGGTGGAAAACACTCAGGAGGCAGGAGAAAGCAAACGCCATGTGCAATTTTATCACCCGAATAAAAGC
Organism: Cephalopachus bancanus; assembly: GCA_027257055.1. Classification (NCBI taxonomy): domain Eukaryota; kingdom Metazoa; phylum Chordata; class Mammalia; order Primates; family Tarsiidae; genus Cephalopachus; species Cephalopachus bancanus. Next base: position 780,813 of record JAPVLO010000177.1, on the reverse strand, counting down.
CACTTATTATTTTGCTACCTCTTATTACAGCCTTTTTGCATTTATGAATATTTCAAACAGAATCTGGATAGGCACATGGCTTTTGTACTGCTTCCTAACCTCGTGTGCCAAAGAGCGTACATCTCGGTGTTGTGTAAGCGAGCGTCTTAATGACGAGTGTGCTGTGGCACTGACAGATCCGCCCAGCCAGCCCCTTTCTGGCACACTTCAACTGCTTTCAGCGTGTTGCTGCTTAAGTGCACTTTGAAGGGCGGACACACGGCTGGGCCATTTCCCTGTCCCCAAGCCCAGCTCCGCTCCAGACATCAGCTTCATAGCATCCCTCAGCTCCCGGTCCTCACAGCATCTGACGCTCTTGCTGTGTGATTGTCTGGGGGCGCGGGGACCCTCTGGCCTGAGAGACGCCAGGGGAACTAGCACCAGGCGGGTGCAGAAAACCCCAGGGATGGAGGGACCTGGGGAAGAGATGTCGCCAGTGGGTGAGGAGCCTGCGTCAGCTAAGCCTCGGGCCCCAGGAAAAGTGCGTCCCATCTCACCCCAAGTTCTTCTTTCTAACCCTCCTCTCTTCACCAGGGGTGGGACCCAGAGAGAGAGAGAGAACAAAGGGACGGAGGATCTCTGTTCTACTCTAGGTCCAAAAGCCCACAGGACTCTCTTGTGTCTCTTGTGGTTCAGCTAGTAAAATGGCGCAAGAGGCTCGCAAGGGATTTGGGCGAGCGACCCCCCTCCTGACGGCGTCTACCTGCAGCGGCCTCCACCCACGCGTGTCTCCTGGGGACACCAAGGACACCGGAGCAGAGGTCCCAAGCCTATCTCATTAAAGACTCGGCCACAGCAAGCCATGTGGCATGTGCTGTCTCTCCGCTGAGAGCCCCTGGATCCTCCCCTGGACAGCCGTTCATGTCTACCCTCCATGCCAACTTCCACTCAGACAGCACCGTGAAGAAAGAGCAGGAGGCACGGCAAGAGAAACTGAGTCCCACCGCTCACCCCCGCCAAGGACACCACAGAGACCACAGCCACCACCATGGAGACAATCGGAGGAGTCCACACACTTCACCCAAGGGATGGAAGAGTCCAGGGGTCTCCAGGGCACACTGTCCTGCCGTGTCAGCAGTGGCTCCGAGCCTTAGCTGCACCTGGGAATCTTTGAAAAACTAGCACCAGGCGGGTGCGACGGTTCAAGCCTGTAATTCCAGCACTCGGGGGCAAGGCAAGTGGACTGCCTGAACCCATGGGTTCGAGACCAGCCCAGGCAACTTGGCGAGACCTCGTCTCTACAATAAATCAAAAAAGTTAGCCAGGCGTGCTAGCACATGCCTGTTGTTCCGGCTACTTGGAAGGCTTAGGCGGAAGGATGGCCTGAGCCCAGCTGGTCGACGCTAGGGTGGCCGTGAGCATGCCACTGCACTCCAGCCTGGGCGACGGAGTGAGACTCCAACTCAAATAAAGGAAAACCAGCACCTGTATTTTACGCCAGTTATTCTCGTTTAATCGGAGGGAGACTTGAGTGTTGGGATCGTTAAAAACCTCTAGGTGATTCTAATGTGCACCAACATCCGAAAACCACTGCTGTGGAGGCGTCTGGACAGCCCCGTGGTCTTCTGTCCCTGGACAGGACACGATGAGACTGTGGGGGCATGAGCGGCACTTTTTGGCTAGCAGGAGATAAAACCTTAAACGCTCAGATACACGGAAACCTGCGTCACCAGCCAGTTGCTGACTCGTGTGTCCCTGGGCTCACGCAGCTCCCCTGTGCCTCTGCAGCTGCCACCCTGTCCCTGGGCTCACACGGCAGGGCCACACCTGCTCCCCCCACCCCCGCGCCCCTACAGCTGTCACTCAAGCTCACCCTGCCTCAGCTTTCCGAAGGGCTCCGTGACCTTGTTCGTGGCGACCTTGAAGCACAGTTTAGCCAGGGCAGACCCTGTTTATCTGGCACAAGCATCAACTGCTGGATTTTGCTCTTCCCGTGGACGTTGTCTGTGAATCACCTTCACGAAGAAGTTTCACTCCCAAACCCGGGGGCTCCTACGGCGATCATTTGCTATGCTAAAGGACACTCTCTGCCTCTCTCTCTCTCTCTCTTACTCTGCCTCTCTGTTTCTCTTGTCTCTGTCTCTGTCTGTGTCTCTCTCTGTCTCTCTTTGCCTCTTTCTGTGCCTCTCTCTGTGTCTCCCTCTCCTTTCTCTCACTCTGCCTCACTGTCTCTTCTGTGTGTGTCTCTCTCTCTCCCTTGTCTCTCTCTCTGTCTCTCTCTCTGTCTGTCTGTGTGTGTCTCTCTCTCTGTCTCCCTCTTCTCTCTGCCTCTCTGTGTCTTTCTCTCTCTCTCTCTGTCTCTCTCTGTGTCTCTGTCTTCTCTCTCTCTCTCTGTGTGTGTGTGTGTGTCTCGCTATCTCTCTTTCTCTCTGCCTCTCTGTCTGTGTGTGTGTGCGCGCGCGCGTGTCCCGCTCTCTCTCTCTTTCTGTGTTTCTCTCTCTCTCTCTCTTTCTCTCAATTTTTGTACTTTCCTTTGGCTTGAGATGCCTTCCCTTCTCCCCACACCCACACCCACACACCACACTTCAGCTCAAGCATCGCCTCCTCAGGGAAGGGAGCCGCCCAAGCCACCCCGGGCTGAGTGGCCACCCACCCTCAGGGCGTCCATGGCAGCCTGGGGTCACCACTGGGTGGCAGCGCCACTCACTTGGTCACAGTCATCGCGCCACAAGACGGAAAGCTCTGTGAAACGGCTTTTTCCACAAAACCGAAAGATCCAGGAGGGCGGCCCTCTGTCTTCCGGCTTGGGACTCCCACCAGCTGGCAGCCGGCATGGAACGCAAAAGCCCTGACTGTCATGCTCAAAAGGCTCTGCTTGAGGGAGAGGAGGAAACCAGACTTTGACCCTTCTCCTTGAGTGGCAAGCTGTCTCTTGGGCTTGGGGATGGGGAGAAAACGTGAAAAGAAAAATTACATCTGCAATTCTTACGACGTCCGTGTGTCGATGCATGAATTCTTGCAGCGACTCCCAAGGGGACATGGAGACCCCCTGAGACTAAATCTGCCCCTCCCCAGGGCCACTTGGGAGAAACCAGTGCAGACATTCCCAAGTTTCGTGACGAATCGCCATGTTCTCCTGCATTTACTGCGAATTTCAGGGAACCTAGGGACATGAGACACATGTTCCACTTTCCTGGACAGGAGAGTGAGAAAGTCAGACCCAGGGTTAATTCCTTCCCGTCTGCAGAAATAATGGCCTTCAAGCCATGGAGAATTTAATCTCCAAGAGATGTCCCACTGGTAGGGAGATTTGCTCCGTTCTGGTGGATTTTAGTAGCAAGTAAGCCATTTAAGGAAAGAGGGAAAATAACTAGATATCATAGCACTTAAGAATTAATAGAAAAAGTTCTATGGTCTAACTGGGTTCTTTAAACACACATACAACATTTAAAGCTTACTATCCACAAGTTAAAATAAGGTAAAGTAAAATTTTCCAAAGGTGAGTAGGCAAAAAAAGTATTTTCACTTTTTTTCTATTTGCACTCTTGATATCATTGTCTTTACAGGTAAAACAATAATAATAATCAATAAAAAGCATTAGGCAAAAGCTTAGAAGAAAATCAACCACAATGCTAATATTAATTTACTTGAGAGTCACAGGATTACAGGCAATTTTGATTGTCAGTGTTGTACATTTTGGGATTTTCTACTTTTGTCACAGAATTACTAAGGATTATGTTTTAAGCATTAAGCAAACTGTGTGCAGAGTTCCTGCATGTTGTTCAAAATCTAGAGCGAACATTATTAATTACACAATGCGTCCCATCAGTGAATTAAAGTGCAGATTATTTAAAATGTGTATCTTTTTCTAAAAAAAAAAATTACAGGTCTAATTGGGATTGTGTTTAGCACAAAAGCCTCGTCATTCCTGCTCTAACCTACTTGGCCGTGACGTCTTGAGGGAATTCCTCTATGAAAGCAGCCTAAGTCCACTGCAAGGAGCAAGCCTTTCCAGCAGCGGCCCCACGGCCCCGTCCTTGCCGTTCGATGAGACGAGTCACTCCCCGAGGGCGACAGGGACCCGAAAGGCAGCCGCGTCCTGACGGTGACCGGCTTGGAAGCCGCTGCCCATCCGCCTCGGGACTCGAAGCTGTGTTTCCATGAGCGTGATTGCCACAGGAGGCACGGGGTCCTGGCCAGGCCTGCACGTGCCACGCCTGTCAGGGTAAAGCTCCTGGAGTGCCACGGCTGTCCACACCCAGCCAGGCCAGACTGGAACCGAGCAGAGGGTCAGTCTCCTGGACAGGAGCTGGGGACGCGGTCATCAGGGAGGCTTGGTGTCCCTGACTCCTTCGTCAGGATGTGGAGATGGAAGGACTGAGCCCGGTCCGCTGACCCAGCATCTAAGCTGGGCTGCTGGTGTTTCCAGCAAGTGTCGAGGCTGGTTCTTACCCACCAGCCTCCCCTCGCAGGCCCCCTCCCGCCGCCAGCAGCCTTCTCGCCCCACGCCTCTCTGACTCCTGCTTAACCCCCAGCTGTGGGGGGAGGAGCAAGGAGGGCACCGATGCCAGTTCCGAAGGCTTCTGGGCGGCTCTCACCACCACCCCGGGCCTGGTTTGAGGAATAAAACTAGAAAATTGGATAGCTATGTGCAGAGAAGTGAAACTTGATTCAAGACGGATTAGAGACTTAACTGTCAGAACTGAAACCATAAAAATCCTAGAGGAAAACCTAGGAAAAACTCTGATAGACATCGGCCTGGGTAGGCAAAAATTTATGTCCGAGACCCCAAAAGCAAATGTAACTACAACACAAATAAATAAGTAGGACTTCATTCAACTAAAAGGCTTCTGCTCAGCAAAAGAAACCATCAGCTGAGCGAAGAGACAACCTACAGAATGGGAGAAGATATTCACAAACTACATCTGACAAAGAACTCATATCCAAAATCCACAAAGAACTCAGACAGATCAGCAAGAAAAAAGCAAATAACTCCATTAAAAGGTAGGTAAGCACCATGAACAGACATCTCTCAAAAGAAGATATACAAATGGCCAGCAAACATATGAAAAAATGTTCAACATCAAGCATCAACAGAGAAATGCAAGTTAAAACCACAGTGAGTTGCCACCTTATACCAGTCAGAATGGCCATTATTAAAAAATCAAAAGACAATCGATTCTGGCTTGGATGCGGAGAAAAGGGAACACTTACACACTGTTGGTGCGAGTGTAAATTAGTCCCACCTCTGTGGAAAGCGGCATGGAGAGTTCTTAAAGAACTAAAAGTAGATCTGCAATTTGATCCGGCGACCCCACTCCTCAAGATCTACCCTAAGGAACAGAGGTCGTCGTATAACCAAGACACCTGCATTCACACGTTCATCCCAGCACACGTCACAATCGCGAAGATGTGGAATCAACCTCGATGCTCACCAGCCGATCAGTGGAGAGGGAAAAGGAGGTAGAGAGACACCACAGAACACTACGCCACCCTAGAAAAGAGTGAAATCACGTCCTTTGCAGCAACATGGACGGAGCTGGAGACCATCACCCTACATGAACTGACTCAGAAACAGAAAGTCAAACTCCACGTGTTCTCGCTCCTACGTGGCAGCTAAATGGTAACAAAGATGGAGACAGTAGAACTGGGAATGCCAACAGCGGGGAGCGGACGGGGGCTCGGGCTCAGACACCACCTACGGGACACCGTGGTCACCGTCCGGGGAGTGGACCACCTGAGAGCCAAGCCCCACCAGGACACAATATGTCCGTGTAACAAGCACATGTGTGTACCCCGCAATCAAAAAAATTAAATAAATGAAAAAGGAATAAGACCAACGAAAGGCTCGACCCCCTCCAGAAATGTTCCAGCACCTCCTGTTCCCGTGACCTTGTACGGGGGCCCGTTCCCGTCGTGGACTTGCTCCCGATAAGCCGCAGCTGGAACTTCTCTTCTGCTGGGACACACGCGAGATCGGTGGGCTCCTGAGTGCCTCGCACCTGCCTCCGTGTCATCGCCCTCCCCGGGTGGGAGTGTCCTGACCTCCCAGGCCCCCTCGTGACCCGCCCGCACAGTCTGCTCTCAGCCAGGTTCCACACGCTGCCCCTCTGCACACTCTCCTCCCCTGTCAGCCGGGTCCCCTTCTCTTCTGCCCAGCTGTCTTTTTGGAAAGCTCACCAACTAAATAGCCATCTTGTCCAAAAGGGGGTTCTCATCCTTAAGCGGATTCTCCTGGAGCTGCAAAGCTCGCTGCTCGGAATGAATCTGCTTCCGTGGCACTGGCTGCCTGGCAGGTCCCGGGAGCCGAGGGACACTCGTCTCGGGAAGCACGCCTCTGTGGCTTCTCAACGGGCAATCGTTTCGGCACCACCTGTGACATCCACACAGCCAGGTCCTCGTGGCTCCAAGAGCTGTGGTGAATGTGTTACTGAGCTTTGGCAAGGAGGTTCCTACCAGGACGGCCCAGAAGGCTCTTGCCGGTGAATTCATCTAGCCCCCTGGACAGTTGTGCTTAAGTGCTGGCACTTTTCCAGTGGGGTTTGAAAGGGGTGGTGGAAAGAACTGGTCAGACAGACATCATCTTGAGATCTATCCTGCAGAGTCAGGGTGCCTACAGATGGCACACAAAATCAGGGTAAGTGTGACACAGGAGAACTGCAAGGGCCATGGCAGCCACCCATTGGTCCAAAGGGACAAGGAAGGAGGCAGAATCCAGGGGAAGGGTCATAGAGGAGGCCGTCTCGCAAAGCTCAGGACAGCCAGCCAGGGTGGCCTTGCCAGGAAAGGGCCAGAGGGAGGCACCCCTGGCCTCATCCTCTCCTCTGGTCTCCTGTGGGCCTCCCAGGTACAAAAGCCAGGAAGCCAAGAGCTTGTGTGTCGGTGTGGGTATTTATGGGGCAGACGTATAACGGTGACAGTAAATGTAAGGCTACCTCACTGCACAACTTTGTTGGTGCGTGCTACATGGACTGCACTGGGCATACTGCCTTCCGGAGTCCTGCAACATGACGACCCTGTTAGACGCCTCGTGCAGGTCTGTACATGGGGAGAGTTCAGTGGGGAGTGACTCTCTTTCCTCTTTCAACTGGGTAGAATGCACCGAGAGTCCTCCACGGAATGTGACTCGCTTTGGACCCTAGAGAACCCTCTGGGTGGCCTCTTCCCTCTACGGAGCAAAGGACTTGCTGGGTGGTGGGGCCTTCTCAGACCTGATGCCCGCAGTCAGAGCACGTGCCGAAGCAGCTGCTCCGGAAACCCTGCCTCCCTCCATGCGTCTCTGCCTTCGCAAGGCGAGATGCGGCGATGGACCGTGGTGAGGTAAGGAAGAACGCGCTCGCTCACAGCACGCCACGGTGTGATTAGAAACTGTTCCAATTAGCACGTGGGCCAAGAGTCGATAAGGAAAAATCACCACCTGATGTTTTAACAAGAGCATGCTTGCTCAGCCCCACACGCTTCGGGGGCCTTTCAGGCGGAGTAGGAAGTGCAGCCACCAAAACGTGCTCTACTGAGCAGCCTGGCAGGGTCTTTGAGACGTGCCCCTGAAACTCACCCCCCACCAAATAGGCCCGGCCTCCACAGACAAGCAGTGAAAATCCCCCAGGGGAAAAACAAAGACCATTTCAGGGAAGAGGAAATCGGAATTCAGGAAGAAAGTTTATTAAAAAGTCAGAAAAGAGCCTAGCTCTCCTGAAGACGGAGAAGAGTTCCCCTCACTCTCACCAGCCACTCTTGCTTTCAAAGGGAACAGCGGTGCCCACAGGAGTTCGCCCTTATCCCAGCCACCTCCACAGACAGCACCGTCCCAACCATCCCTACAACCGGCATCATTCCAACCGTCTCCCCAGTCAGCATCGTCCCAGCCACCTCCAGGGTCGGCATCTTCCCCTCGGGTCCAGAGACCGTGTGGTAGGACTTCCTGTGTTTATGGCATCTATGAGGCCCTTTCAGTTCTGAGGAACAGAGAGTCCGAGTCTTTGCCTCTACTCACAGAAAGCATTTATGTCCTTCCCCGTAACACCCCATCTTCATCTTGCTCTCACCTTTAAACAACTCAGAACATGTCCAAGAAAATCCGTCCAACGTCAGCAGGCATATTTTTGTGTCCCTAAGACACGGGCGGGGTGTTGCGGACAAAGGGTCCCACAACTGTGGGATCATGGAGGCGTTACTTCTCTGGGCCTCACGCTTCCCACCTGTGCACGCGGGGCTTGGATCAGGGCTGTGAGGCCCTTGCCAGGTCCGGCATTCCTTGATTCGAAGGAAGAGGACAGATCCCCTTGGCTCTTGCATCTCAAAGCTATTTTGTCTCCAAATGCCTCATGGTTTGGTGCCATCACGCACACGCCAGCCCTCCCGGTGGGAGCCGCCACCAGGGGAAGGCCGCGGTCTCCCTGCACGCAGCGGTCGGGGCAGGGAAGGGCAGGGTCCCCGGGAGCGCTGTGGCTGCGCCGAGCAGAAACGTCTCACACGCCCACGAACGGGTTTGGACAGGAGGACGGGAGGTCCCCACACCAAAGGTCAGCCGTGTGAACAGAAGTGTACACATGCTGACAGCCTGAAAGGCCTCATCACCGAAAAATCAGCCGATTCGGTTCCAAGGTCACAGCATAGAACCCTGGCGGAAAGTGTGGGGAACTGACAGGTGGCAGATTAAGCCACTGAATGCCTCTGTGTCAAAGCGAGGCCCAGCCTGGATCCCCGTTGAGTCATCCAGCCAAGAAATAGCAACTGAGCACCTGCAATCTGTCCCACTCTGTGCGAGGTGCTCACGATTAAGTGGAGAACAGGGCTGACCTGGACCCTCGCAGACGAGATGGACAAGACACACGTAAGTCTGCAAACACATGCAGACACAACCGGACAAAGGCCACCAAGAAAGGGTAGCCAGTGTGCTGAGATATTACTACAGGGATCCTTGCAGAGGTTGGAGAGGAATCTGCTGAGGAAGGGACACTTAATCGGGTTTGGGTGGATGAGTAGGCGTCAGCCAAATAAAGGACCGACAGAAGAACCTGCACGCAGAGAGACTCACACGTGCCAAGCCTTCAGGTTTCCTGGGGCTTGGATTTGGCCACCGTGGCGGAGACACCGAGGCCAGGGGGACACTGAAGCTGGAGAAGCCGCCAAGGGTCAGATGAGGCCCGTGGCATGTGCTGGAGACGTTGCATCTTCAATGCAGCGGTGAACGGCTCGATGTCATGTGTGTTCGCTGAGAATCACGCCGGAGTGCTATGAAGAATGGAGGTGGGCAGAGGAAGCGCGGAATCAAGAGTGAGGAGGGCAGGATGGCGGTCGCGTCGGAAAACGACAAAACCTGGGACGGCAGCAGCAGCCAAGGAGAGGAAGGAAAATGGGCCCGTGTGGGAAGTATTCCGGCGGGAAACTTTCCAGGTCTTGTGAAAAGTGGGATGGTGTGGGGAGAAAGGGAAGCCTCTGCACATTGTCAGCGGGAATTGTGAGTCAGTGCAGCCTTGTGGAAGGCTGTTTGGAGGTTCCTCAAAAACACTCAAATAAAGTTGCCATATGACCCAGCAATCCCACTTCTGGGTGTATATCCTAAGGCCTTGCATTTCCATGTTCACTGTAGAGTGATTTATAGTGACCAAGTTATAGAATTAACCTAAGTGTCCATCGACAGATGAACAGATAAAGAAAACAAACACACACACACACACACACACACACACACACACACACACACACACACAGTGAAATACTAGTCATCCTTTACAAAAAAGAAATTCTGCCATTTGTGACAACATAGATGAAACTGAAAGACATTAGGCTAGGTGAAGTAAGCCAGGTACAGAAAGCCCAAACAACACATTTCTCACTTACATGTAGGCTCTAAAACAATCAAATCCTTCGAGGCAGAGAGTGAATGGTGGTTGCCTGGGCTGGGGTTGGGAGAAATAAGATGTTGGTCAAAAGGTGTAAAGTTAGAGTTAGACAGAGTTAGACAGGAGAAAGCAATGATAAGCAAATGTCAGAAAGAAAAGAAGAATGGGCTGTATGAACAGACGATGAGAGACATAAGCAAATGGATATGTGGAGGCGCCATATTCTGAGAAGGGAGACATCTGGAAGGAAGAGATTCAGGATACAGAGGTGGAAATAGCAAGCTCGGTTTGGGCGGAACTGTGTTAAATGCTGCTATGAGTTATTTAAGACAAAGAGTTAAAAGCAACCATTTGGGTTTTGGAAGCTCATTGCTGACTCCAGCTAGATCAGTTTAGGTGGCGTGACAGGTACAGAACTTACGTTGGGGTGAATCAAACTGTGAACGAGGGACAAGGAAGTGGCAGCAGCGTGAGCACAAGGACAGTTCAGGAAGTCTGCCACAAAATGTCTGAGGAGAGACGCACGCATTTGAAGGAGGAAGTGCAGCATGACATGGACACAGGCTGCGGGATGGTCGCAGAGATGAAGCTGCAGGAGAGAGGGCACGCCTGTCACAGCATCCAGGCACGGAGGGAACATACGTCAGGATAGCAAGTGCCATCTGTGATAGACCCACAGCCAGTCTATTGCCAAATCGACAGAAGCTGCAAGCATTTCTCCTGAAAACCGGAACAAGACATGGCTGCTCACCCTCACCCCTCCTGTACAACATTGTGTTGGAAGTCCTCGGTAGAAGAATCAGGCAAGAGAAGAAAATCGGGGGTATTCAAATAGGAAAAGAGGAAGTTATCTCTTTTTGCTGACAATGTGATCCTATACTTCGAAAATCCAAGAGAATCTGTCAGAAACCTCCTTGCATGGATAAAGGACTTTGGCAAAGTCTCAGGGTACAAAACAAATATGCAAAAGACAATCACATTATTAAACACCAACAACACACAGGCAGAGAACCACACAAAAAGCACAATCCATTCACAACAGCCACAGAAAAAATGAAATTCCTCGGTTCTGCCTAACCAGAGAAGTGAAAGACTTTTACAATGACAACTACAAAACACTGCTCAAAGAAACAAAAGAAGACACAAACCAATAAAAAAAATACTCCATGCTCATGGACGGGAAGAATCAACATTGTTAAGATGTCCATCCTACCAAAGGCAATCTACAGATTCAGCACAATACCCATTAAAGTGCCAGCATCATTCTTTTCAGACCTGGAAATGACAATACAGAAATTCATATGGAAACATAAACAGCCAAAGAATAGCCAAAACAATCCTTAGTAAAAGAAACAAAGCAGGAAGTATCACACTTCCAGACTTCAAACTTTACTATAAGGCTACAATAACCAAAACAGCCTGGTATTGGTACAAGAACAGGCATACAGACCAATGGAACAGGATAAAGATTCCAGAAACAAAACCTCAATTTCTCAACCAACTCATCTTCAAAAAGCCACCAACAACCACTGGGGAGAGGAAAACTATTCAGTAACTGGCGCTGGGAAAACTGTCAGGTCACATGCAGAAGATTGGAACAGAACTCCTACGTGACGCCATATACAAAAATCAGCTCTAAATAGACAAAAGACCTAAACATAAAACCTCAAACTATAAGAATCTTGGAAGCCGGGCTCGGTGGCTCAGCCTGTAATCCCGCGTCTTTGGGAGGCTGAGGTGAGTGGATCGCCTGAGCCCGCGGGTTCGAGACCCGCCTGGGCAGCGAGACCTCATCTCTACAATAAATCAAAAAATCAGCCGGGCGTGGTAGCGCATGCCTGTAATTCCGGCTACTTGGAAGGCTGAGGTGGAAGGATCGCCAGAGCTCAGCAGGTCGAGGCTGCGGTGGCCGGGAGCGGCCACTGCACTCCAGTGTGGGCGACAGAGTGAGACTCCAACTCAAAAAAAAAAAAAAAGAATCTTGGAAAATGCAGGAGACACCCTTATGGAAAGTGGAACTGGCAACCAATTCCTGAGCAAACCCCAGGTGTCCATATAAAAGATAAGATAGACAAATGGGACCTCATTAAACTGAAAAGCTTCTGCAAAGAAAATAAACCATCAAAAGAGTGGGGAGACAGCCCACAGACTGGGAAAAAAATTGCCAACAATATATCTGACAGAGGCCTGACATCCAGGATCTACAAGGAACTCAAATTTGCCAAAAGGAAAAAACCAAATAGACCCATTAAAAAGTGGGCAAAAGGGAGGCTGAGGTGAGTGGATTGCCTGAGCCCGTGGGTTCGAGACCTGCCTGGGCAGTGAGACCTCATCTCTACAATAAATCAAAAAATCAGCCGGGCATGGTAGCACGTGCCTGTAGTTCCGGCTACTCGGAAGGCTGAGGCGGAAGGATCACCGGAGCCCAGTAGGTCGAGGCTGCAGTGGCCGGGAGCGGCCACTGCACTCCAGTCTGGGTGACAGAGTGAGACTCCAACTCAAAAAAAAAAAAAAAAAAAGTGGGCAAAAGACATGAACAGACACTTCTCAAAAGAAGACATATGCACAACAAACAGGCACATGAAAAAGTGCTCAGCCTCACTCATCTTCAGAGAAATGCAAATCAAAACCCCACTGAGATACCACCTAACCCCAGTAGGAATGGCCATCATTAAAACAAACAACAGATGCTGGTGAGGATGCGGAGAAAAGGGAATGCTTCTACACTGCTGATGGGATTTCAAACTAGTTCAACCTCTATAGAAAACAGTGTGGCGGTTTCTAAGAGAACTAGACATTGACCTTCCATATGACCCAGCAATCCCCCTATTGGGAATATACCTGGAGGAACTCAAAGCAATCTACAAAAAAGATACCTGCACACGCAGGTTTATTGCAGCATTATTCACAACAGCCAAAACATGGAACCATGCTGCCCATCAAAACTGGACTGGATAAAAAAAATGTGGTCATGTACACAATGGAATATTATGTAGCCATATAGAAGGACAAGCATATGGACTCTGCAGCAACTTGGACAGATTTAGGGTCTATCATAGTGATCTATCACAGAGTACCACATGCTCTCACTCATAAGTGACCCTGAACATTTACCATAATACTATAAGAAAGGGATTGAGCTGGGCTCGGTGGCTCAGCCTTTGGGAGGCTGAGGTGAGTGGATTGCCTGAGCCCGCGGGTTCGAGACCCGCCTGGGCAGCGAGACCTCATCTCTACAATAAATCCCAAAAAAATCAGCCGGGCGTGGTAGCACATGCCTGTAATTCCGGCTACTCGGAAGAGGTCAGGCGCCCTAACTGATGAGGTGTGCCCCCCCATGCCTCCCCCGAAAGTTTCCCACTCCTGCCAATCCTTTGCTTATAGTATTACAATAATTGTTCAGGGTCCACTTATGAGTGAGCACATGTCGTACGCAGTTCCTGTTTCTGTGACAGATCACTCAGTGCTATAGGCTCTAAGTTCATCCAAGATGCTGCAAGGTTCATCATTTTGTCCTTCTTTATGGCTGCATAACATCAACAAAAGAAACAAAACTGGAGGTATCACACTTGCAGACTTTACACTTTCTTAGAAGGCCACAATAATCAAAACAGCCTAGTGTTTGTACAAGAACAGGCATATAGATCAATGGAACAAGACAGAGATTCCAGAAACAAAATCTCAATTTCTTAACCGATTCATCTTCAACAAAGCCTCCGCTGACAACCACTGGGGAGAGGTGAACTTATGCAGTAAATAGTGCTGGGGAAACTGACTTACCATAAGCAGAAGATTAAAACAAGATCACTACCTATCACCATACACAAAAATCAACTCTAAATGAATCAAAGACCTAAACGTGGGGACTTCCGGCAAGATGGCGACGGGGAAACCTGGTCTGTGAAACCCTCCGCAAAGGAGAACTGCAGTGGGTCTCTGGCTCTCGCCCCGGGGGCTGCAGACCCCAACATCGCCGCCTGCTCTTCATACGGAGCTCGGCCATTGCCACCGCTGGGGCATCACAGCGGACTGGACACCCATCGCAGCGCAGACACCGCCACCGCCGCTGCCGCCGCTGCAGCCACAGCCACCGCAGCCACAGCCGGTAGCACATCGCACCGCCCGGGCTGGAGGCGATCCACAACTTCAGTCCCTGAAGCCCCTTCAGGAAGATCTGCTGGGATCGCGGCCACCTCTCCCGCGACCGAGACATCCTGCCCGCCATGAGTCCCCTGCCTGTGCCCTGAGGCAGGCATCCAGCTCCAGTCTCTGTCGGTTCCTGTCCGGCCCCACCCCCTCGGGGGCAGGCAGCTGAGATATCACCACCTGCTGGCGATTCAAGGTAACAACACCAAAATGGGAGAAACAAGCTTGAAAAACAGACACAGGCCAGATTTGAGTGGTGAACAGAGGGTGATCTGACTTGTCCTTCACAGCAGGCCAGGGGCAACTGACCCTAACTGCAAACTAATTTACCAGCTTGAAAAGACAGCTAGGAATCAGAGCTGAAAGGACATTGGACTTAAAAAAAAAGTCTCAGAGTGTGCTTCATTGATTCTGCTAGTTTAATTACTTAATTGTATTCCTACTATATTGTTCCTTTTTTTTCCCTCTTCCTTTTCTTCTCTCTGTAAGCCATATCTTTGTATAGAGGAACAGGACACCAATAAGGTGGTTGGTTAGCTTGTATGTTAGCATCACTATATGTTTTATTTTTTTTGTACGGGAATTGGTTCGTCAGTAGCTGTGGTCTATTGTTTTTATCTGTTTCAGTATAGGTCTCTCTCTCCACTTGTTGGCACACGTTTGTTTCCTCCCTTACTCCTCTATCTCTCCAACCCCCTCTTCAACCCACTGTCTGCTCCATTATCTTCCTTCTGCTAACCACATTTTATTTTAGGGAGTAAACCTACAGCCCCACTGCATGGACAGATTCCAAGGCAGTGGAAAGTGGGTTTCAGATTATCCACACACCTGTCAGCGAATACCAAGACCTGCAGATAGATATTGAATCACAGCTTCCCCCTTAAGTAAATCTCAAAACTGCAAAAAGGACCACCCCCAACATACAGTGCAACTCCAGAATTGAACAAAGTAAGAGGACATACATAAAGAAGAATAGGAGATTGAACAAACAGAAGTAAAAGCAATCCCTCTACCCCCGAATAACAGAATTAAAGAAGATGGTGGCGTGGAGGGAAGGAAAAAGTAGGGAGGGGGGAAAACCACACAAATGAAGAAAAACCAAAAGAAGAATATAGGTCTCACACAGACCCCTGGGAGATCAGACACTGAGAAAACAGATTCTGGAACAAATGCTGAAGAGCCCCCAGAATGGCTGGTCACATGCAATAAACAAAGACATCAAGACATTAATGGAGAGAATTTTAAAAATTGAGGAGAGACAAGAGGAAAATAGGAAGGAGCTGATGTCAGAAATAACAGCAGTAAAGAATACTGTGATTGAAATGAACAACAGACTAATAAGCATGGAAAGCAGAATTAGCCAAGCAGAAGAAAGAATCTCAGAGCTCGAAGACCAAAACACAGAACTAACCCAAACTGTCAAAAGCATAGAAAAGAAGCTCAAAAATACAGAACAAAACCTGCAAGATATGAATGATCACTTCAAGAGACCAAACCTAAGAGTAATTGGGCTTTCTGAGGCAGAGAGAGAAACAGAAGCCACACTGGAACAAACATTTCATGAAATCATTCAAGAAAACTTCCCTCATCTCATCAAGGATGAAAAAATTCAAACACAAGAGATTCAGAGAACCCTTGCAAGACAACAAATGAGAAAACCAACTCCCAGACACATAATAATTCACCTAAACAAAGTAGCTATAAAAGAAAAAATCTGAAAAGCAGCAAGAGAAAAAGGCCAGACTACCTACCAGGGAAGACCAATTAGAATAGCAGCAGATTTATCCACAGAAACACTTCAGGCTAGGAGACCCTGGAGCCCTATCTTCAAAGTTCTAAAAGATAAACAATTTCAACCAAGAATAACCTACCCAGCCAAACTAAGCTTCATTAGTGAGGGAGAATTGAAATCTTTCCCAGATATCCAATCCCTAAGAACCTATACTGCCACAAGACCACCTCTACAAGAAACACTTAAGAAAGTACTGAACACAGAAGAAAAAGAAAAAAGAACAACATTCTTCACAAGAGTACAGGCAAAAGATTAAAAACACACATGAGCCAACTCCAGAACCCAAAGAAAGACAACAAACGAACAGGAACAACTCTGTAAGAACCTTATGACAGGGATCAACTCTTGCATTTCAATTATTAACCTAAATGTGAATGGACTAAATGCACCACTGAAAAGACATAGAATGGTAAAATGGATAAAATATCATCAGGCAACAATCTATTGCCTTCAAGAGACTCACCTCACTAGAAAAGACACCCATAGACTCAAAATAAGAGGATGGGAAACAAACTTACAGGCAAACGGAATACAAAAGAAAGGAGGAGTAGCGATCTTAATTTCAGACAAAATACCCTTCAAGCTATTAAAAATCAAAAAAGATACAGAAGGCCACTACATAATGATAAAAGGCTCAATCCATCAAAAAGAAATATCTATCCTAAACATATATGCACCCAACATAGGTGCGCCAACTTTCATAAAGCAACTTCCAGGAAAACTAAAGAAAGATATTGACTCTAACACCATCATAACTGGGGACTTTAGTACCCCACTCACAACCCTAGACGGATCATCAGGACAAAAAATCAGCAAGGAGATCCGGAACCTCAATGTGACCTTGGACCAAATGGACTTAATTGATACCTACAGAACACTCCATCCAAAGACCACAGAATATACATTCTACTCATCACCGTATGGAACGTATTCTAAGATCGACCACGTAATTGGCCATAAATCAAGCATAAGCAAATTTAAAAGGACCAAAATTCTACCGTGCACCTTCTCAGACCACAGTGGAATAAAAATAAACATTGATACCAACAAAGTCCCCCCAAAACCCACAAAGACATGGACACTAAACAGCATGATGCTAAACAACTCCTGGATCAATGATGAAATCAAAACAGAGATCAAAAGATACCTGGAAACAAATGAAAATGAAGCAACAACTTACCAAAACCTCTGAGATGCCATGAAAGCTGTAGTAAGAGGGGAATTTATATCCCTACAAATACACATGAAGAAAATGGAAGGAACACAAATTAACAACCTAACAAGCCACCTAAAGAAGCTGGAAAAGCAAGACCACAAAAACCCTAATTTCAGCAGAAGAATCCAGATCACCAAAATAAAAGCCCAAATCCAGGACATAGAAGACAAAAAGATAATACAAAAAAATCAATGAAACGAAAAGCTGGTTCTTCGAAAGGATAAACAAGACCGATGGTCCCCTAGCTAGACTGACCAAGAAAAAACGAGAAAAAAATCAAATAAGCACAATCAGAAACATAAAAGATGAAGTCACATCTGACCCTGAAGAAATACAAAAGATCATTAGAGACTACTATGTACACTTGTATGGAAACAAATTTGAAAACCTTAAGGAAATGGAGGACTTTCTGACATCACACAACCTACCTAGATTGGAACAAGAAGAAATTGAGACCCTAAATAGACCAATAAAAATCAAGGAAATCAACTACATAATAAGAAAACTTCCTACAAAAAAAAGCCCTGGTCCAGATGGCCTTCCAGCAGAATTCTACAAGACATTTAAGGAGGAGCTGATTCCAATCCTACTGAAGGTATTCCAGGCGATTGAAAAAGATGGAATGCTCCCCAAATCATTTTATGAAGCCAACATCACATTGATACCCAAGCCAGGTAAAGATTCAACAAAGAAAGAGAACTACAGGCCAATATCTTTGATGAACATAGATGCTAAAATTCTCAACAAGATCCTAGCAAACCCAATTCAGCAATACATCTCAAAAATCATCCATCATGACCAAGTAGGCTTCATCCCTGGGATGCAAGGCTGGTTCAGCATTCGTAAAACCATAAATGTAATTAAATACATCAACAGGTGTCAAAACAAAAACCACATGATTATATCATTAGATGCAGAAAAAGCTTTTGATAAAATCCAGCACCGCTTCTTGATAAAAACCCTCGAACATCTAGGCATACGGGGAACATACCTCAAAATAGCAAAAGCCATCTACAAGAAACCCACAGCCAGCATACTCCTAAATGGACAAGAATTGGAACCATTTCCCCTGAAGACTGGAACAAGACAAGGAAGCCCACTCTCACCCCTCCTGTTCAACATAGTATTGGAAGTCCTGGCTCGAGCAATCAGAGAAGAGGAGGCAATCAGGGGTATCCAAATAGGAAAAGAGGAAGTCAAGTTATCTCTCTTTGCAGATGATATGATTGTGTACCTTGAAAACCCAAGAGAATCTGTCAAAAACCTCCTTACACTGATAAAGGCCTTTGGCAAAGTCTCAGGATACAAAATAAATGTACAAAAGACAATCTCATTTCTCTACACCAATAATAAACAAACAGAAACCCAAATAAAAAACACAATTCCATTCACAATAGCCACCAAAAAAATGAAATACCTTGGCATCTTCCTAACCAGAGACGTGAAAGACCTTTACAATGAAAACTACAAAACACTGCTCAAAGAAATCAAAGATGACACAAACAAGTGGAAAAATATCCCATGCTCATGGATCGGAAGAATCAACATTGTGAAGATGTCCATCTTACCTAAGGCAATCTACAAATTCAATGCAATACCCATCAAATTACCAGCAACATTCTTCTCAGACCTAGAAAAGACAACACAGGAATTCATATGGAAACACAAACGTCCAAGAATAGCCAGAACAATCCTCAGCCAAAAAAACAAAGCAGGTGGTATCACATTACCAGACTTCAAACTTTACTATAAAGCTACAATCATCAAAACAGCTTGGTATTGGTATAGGAACAGGCATATAGATCAATGGAATAGAATTGAGATTCCAGAAGCAAAACCTCATTTTCTCAATCAACTCATCTTCGACAAAGCCGCCACCACCTACCACTGGGGAGAGGAGAACCTATTCAGTAAATGGTGCTGGGAAAACTGGCTGACCACATGCAGAAGATTGAAACAGGACCCCTATCTATCCCCATCCACAAAGGTTAACTCCAAATGGATCAGAGACCTAAATGTAAAACCTCAAACCATAAGAACCTTAGAAAATGAAGGAAATACCCTCATAGAAATCAGAACTGGCATCCAATTCCTGAACAAAACCCGAAACCCACAGGTCATAAGAAAGAAGATAGACAAGTGGGACCTTATTAAACTGACAAGCTTCTGCAAAGTCAAAGAAACCGTCAAGAGAGCAGGGAAACAACCTATAGACTGGGAAAAAATATTTGCCAACACCAGGTCTGACAAAGGCTTAACATCCTGGATCTACAAGGAACTAAAACGTGCTGAAAAGAAAAAAACAAACAACCCCATTATCAAATGGGCAAAAGATATGAACAGACACTTCACAAAAGAGGACATCAGAGCAGCCAACAAACACACGAAGAAATGTTCAACCTCACTAATCATCAGGGAGATGCAAATCAAAACCACACTAAGATACCACCTAACTCCAGTCAGAATGGCAATTATCAACAACTCAAAAAATAACAGCCGGGCTCGGTGGCTCAGCCTGTAATCCCGCGCCTTTGGGAGGCTGAGGTGAGTGGATTGCCTGAGCCCGCGGGTTCGAGACCCGCCTGGGCAGTGAGACCTCATCTCTACAGTAAAATTAAAAAATCAGCTGGGCATGGTAGCGTGTGCCTGTAATTCCGGCTACTTGGAAGGCTGAGGCTGAAAGATCACCGGAGCCCAGCAGGGCGAGGCTGCGGTGGCTGGGAGCGGGCACTGCACTCCAGTCTGGGTGACAGAGTCAGACTCCAACTCAAAAAATAAAAAAATTAAAAAAAAAAAAACAGCTGCTGGAGAGGGTGTGGCAAAAAGGGAACACTTCTACACTGTTGATGGGAGTGTAAACTAGTGCAACCTCTGTGGAAAGCAGTGTGGCGATTACTAAAAGCTCTAAGTATCGACTTCCCATATGACCCCGCAATCCCCCTCTGGGAATATATCCTGAAGAACTCAAATCACTCTATAAAAAAGATACCTGCACACATATGTTTATCGCAGCATTGTTCACAATAGCAAGAATCTGGAAACAACCATGCTGCCCATCAAAAGAGGACTGGATTAAAAAAATGTGGTACATATACACGATGGAATACTACGCAGCCATGAAAAAGAACAAAATCATGAATTTCGCAGCTACCTGGATGGAACTAGAGTCTATAATACTGAGTGACCTCTCACAGAAACAAAGATCCGAGTATCACATGTTCTCACTCATATAATGGACCTTGAACATCCAATGCAATACTATACGAAAATGACTGATGGTACTGGGAAACTATGGGGGGGAGGGGGATGGGATTAACAGTCGCAAACATCTGTCTGGGGATGGGGAAACACCTCTTATCAACAGGGTGCCTGAATGAAACATAATTGTACACCTAACCCTTAACTGTACCCCACAAAACCATAATAAAAAATATTGATTTAATAAAAAAAAAAAGAATCGTAACCTGTGGGAGAAATAAAGAAAATGTTTAAAGGCAAAAAAAAAAAAACAAAAAACAAAAAAAGAAAGACCTAAACATAAAACCTCTAACTATAAGAACCTTAGAAAATGCAGACAGGGCTCAGTGGCTCAGCCTGTAATCTCGTGCTTTGGGAGGCCGAGGAGAGTGAATTGCCTGAGCCTGCGGGTTCAAGACCCTCCTGGGCAACTTGGCAAGACCTCATCTCTACAATAAATCAAAAAATTAGCCGGGTGTGGTAGTGTGTGTCTGTAGTTCTAGCTACTCGGAAGGCTGAGGCGGAAGGATCCCTAGAGCCCAGCAGGTCGAGGCTGCAGTGGCGTTGAGTGTGCCACCGCACTCCAGTCTGGGCGACAGAGTGAGACTCCAACTCAAAAAAAGAAAAGAAAAGAAAATGCAGGAGACATCCTTATGGAAATTGGAACTGGCAACCAATTCCTGATAAAACCCCAAGTACCCATGCCGTAAGACATAAGATAGACAAGTGGGAACTCGTCAAACTGAAAATCTCCTGCAAATCGAACAAAACCAAGGAAGCAGGAAGACAACCCACAGAATGAAAAAAAATCTTTGCTAACTGTATAGCTGACAAAGGTGCTAACATCTAGGATCTACGAGGAACTCAAATGTGCTGGAAAAAAAAAAACAGTCCTATTACAAAATGGGCAAAAGATACGAATAGACACTTTTCAAAAGAAGACACACAAGCAGCCAGCAGACACACGAAGAAGTGCTCAGGCTCACTCATCATCAAAGAAATGCAAATCAAAACCACACTGCGATACCATCTAATTCCAGTCAGGACAGCCATCATCAGTAACAAAAAACAACAGATGCTGGAGAGGATGCAGTGGAAAGGGAATACTTCTACAGTGTTGGTGGGAGTGTAACTAGTCCAGCCTCTGTGGAAAACAGTGTGGCAACTCCTAAAAGATCCCAAAACCGCCCTTCCATACGACCCCACAATCCCCCTTCTGGGAATATAGCCAGAAGAACTCAAACCACTTTGTGAAAAAGATACCTGCACATGCACATTTATTGCAGCATTATTCACAATAGCAAAAACATGGAGCCAACTGTGCTGTCCATCGAAAGAGCACTAGATTTTAAAAATCAGTTAAAAAAAATACAATCTGAGCTCTGATACATACGGACTTCTAATCATGTGGCTTATAGTTAAAAGTAAATAAAACACAAAACGACTACAATGAAATCAGGGGTAGAAACGTTGTTTCCAATACGCAGATGGAAACATCTCCCAGAACGCTCACAGAGGGTTGATTCTCGGATGAGATCCGTCCCTCTTCTCGGCCAGCTCTAGGACAAGGAAAATCAAGTGACTATCGATCCAGAGAAAAAGGAGAGTAAATGCCAGGCGTGTGGGTTTTGTGGACAGAGGTGGGTTAGGTTTACAATGTGGATGAAGATGTCCGCGTCTTTCATTCTTCTGGCCAAGCCGACCCTTTTTGGAAGATGGACGGAGAGCAAGAAAATCTCCCTCACCGAGGTTCTCTGAATGTTCTATGCTCCTTTGTCTTCGGAGAGGTGTTGAAACTAAAGATGCTGTCATGGATTCCACGGAGGAGGATGAGGCCAACAAAGCACGAAGGAAGAGGGGCTAAGCGGAGATGTGCAGAGGGCCTGTGATGCTCCAAGACATGATTAGGCGTCTTTAAAATTAATGATTTCCTTTTCATCTCTGTAATGCCTGGAGAGCGGAACGCTGGTGCTGGCTGGTGCTGGCTGCACACCCTGGCTGTTGAATCTTCAGAAATTGTGCAAGCTGGTTGTTAAATATAGCCATTATTAATAATTAAGTGATATAAGCTTAAAATCAAGTCATACTTAAAACCACGTTGATAAATACCCAGAACTCGCCACTTCCTGACTATTGGACTGCGTCTGGTGGTTGTCGGTGCCCCCGAGACCATCCACATCGGTTGTGCACATGGTAAGGGAGGAGCTGCGATGTGACCATGCCCTGAGGCCACGTGGGGACTTGAGTTCAGCCAGGCGGGAGCAGTTACCCCACGGAAGGCAGGAGACGCCACGAATCAGAGCCGGGTCCTCCCCGTGTCTTCGTGAGAGCCAATCGCTCAGCATTTAGCCACACACTGTGAGACGAGGCCTGGAAAATACGTCCCACCACCCCAGCGGCAACTGAGAAGACCAAGGCCCGGAGAGAGGTCCTCTGCAAGAACATCACGCCATCCGTCTGTCGCCATTTGCAGTTATGGCAAGTCGCTGCATATGAACGAGTTCCGTTCCGGGAGCGCGTTCAGAAGTCCAGTGTGTCTGAGAGTCCAGCAACGTCAGCCCAGGCACCCAACCAGCACCAACAGCTGCTCGATCTGTGCTTGCTTTCAGACATCCTGGGCTTGGAAAAGGATACCGCACTCTGGACTCGGGGCTGAACAGTAAAGCGCACGAAAGCACAGCCACTCATGGACGCACGTGACAGTGTTCACAGACACGTGAATGGACTTGTGATTGGACGTGCAAATGCATGCTCGCATCTTTGAAAGTTCACGACTCAAAGGTTCATATGTAGTGGACTTACTGTACTTTAGGGTAAAATATCATAAAGGTGACTCGATGAAACGTTAACAAAGTTACAACTTCTGGTTCAGGAGATGCGAGTTTTAAAACTCAAGGTGCGGCCTACCACTTTCTTTCTCAGAGTCCCCTGGTCATCGTGCTCAATGAGAAATTGCTTCTGTGATGGACAGAGGCTTTATTATTTACTCTTCCCTTTTTCTTTTGAGTTGGAGTCTCACTCTGTCATCCGGACCGGAGTGACATGGCACGATCATGGCTCACCACAGCCTCAAACTTCTGGGCACAAGCGATCCTCATGCCTCAGCCTCCTGAGTAGCTGGGGCTACAAGATCATGCCACCAGGCTCAGCTAATTTTATTTATATCTTTGTTTTTGCAGAAACGAGGTCTCACTATATTGCCCAAGCTGGTCTTGAACTTCTGAACTCAAGCAATCCTCCCACCTCAGCCTCCCAAAGTGCTGGGATTACAGGCATCGCCTGCTGTACCCAGACTACTGTTTACTCACAATTGTATAAACTATCATAATAGTACTGTATTTGACAAGAAAAGACTGTGTCCTCTTATTAAGACCTAATACAGGTAAAATTGGGTTATAATACGGTTTAAAATAATACTTAAGTTCTCTCATGTTACTGGAATGTTTATTATGCTAAGTATTGTTTCTTTACCAAATAATTCATTATGACATGGAAATATTCTGATTCCTTTTGAATTTAGTCATTGCCATCAATAAATAAATTCATAAGTAAAACTATAGCTAAAAAGTTGGCATCTATTTTGCAAAAACATAAAATGATTCCAAGTTATTAAAAAATGTTACTTTTAAACTTCCCAGTTGTTCATGAACAATTTGCAAGGTGTGTAAGGAAAGAGCCTATTAACTGAGCAAATCAGCAAATATCTACTAAATGTCTCCTATTTACAGGGCACTTACTGCTTTCTCCTTCCCTAATATTTTAACTAGTGCTGTGAATAAAAAATTAAAAAGGGCATTATCTAACTATAAAAGCACAAAGGGCCCATTGTGGAGAGTCTGGAGAGCTTTAGGACTCAAAACCAAAATCTTCTACAAGGCTGCCACCCAAAGTCCACCACTGTTAATATGTTGATGGGGTTCCTTCCAGCCTCTGCGCGTGTGTGCCCGTGTGTGCGTGTGTGTGCCGTCCCTTTATTTGGCTGCATGGGAAAGTGCGGGCCAAGCCTCACCCCAGTCCCTTTGAACCAGCACCCACAACACTGGGCAGTGCCTACCGTTCCCCTCCACCTGATGACTCTTCCTCATCTGAAAACCATCTCCATCCCAGAAATTTCCTCCGGCACCCTGAAGTTTTTTTTTCTGGCCCCAAATTCATTTGAGCCAACGTGCTAAAGAAGCCCTTTCTAGCCGGGCTCGGTGGCTCAGCCTGTAATCCCGCGCTTTGGGAGGCTGAGGTGAGTGGATGGCCTGAGCCCGCGGGTTCGAGACCCACCCGGGCAGCGAGACCTCATCTCTACAATAAATCAAAAAATCAGCCGGGCGTGGTAGCACATGCCTGTAATTCCGGCTCCTCGGAAGGCTGAGGCGGAAGGATCGCCGGAGCCCAGCAGGTCGAGGCTGCGGTGGCCGGGAGCGGCCGCTGCACTCCAGTCTGGGCGACAGGGTGAGACTCCGACTCAAAAAAAAAAAAGCAGCCCTTTCTGTCTCCCAACGTCTAGAAAGCAAAGCTTTCCCACACCCAGAAGCGAGTTAAAAGAAGCGCCAGTTGCCTCTTCTGGAAAGGGGTCTCGAAGCCCTCTTCGAAGCAGGGCGTGAGGAGAGGTCCAACGTTCAGGCTCTCGCGCCCCGGCCCAACCCGCCACCACCTGGCTGCGTGTCCCTGGGCAACTCGCTTCTCCTCTCCGTGCCCCCTTTCCACGGCCGTTGGTGGGGAATGCAGGCCCACAATCCCTTATCGGAGCCCTTGTGTCAGCTGCTACGGAATTCACAAAGGGAAGAAAGTGGACCAAAGTACACCCTGCACCCTTTGGGAGAGCCTGTCTCACCTGCTGTGTCTCGGGTGACGTCTCCAGCAAGATCTGGGCAGCACCGGCAACCAGACACACGCACGTTCCTCCCGCCCAAACATGTGGCTCACTCAAGCCCACAAACAGCCTCCTGTCGTGTCAGGACAGACTTCCTCTGAGTTCAAAACTCTGGTCAAGTTTTCCCACAGGTGAGTTTGTCCACCTTATTGTCTCAGGATGAGGAAATTCCTGCATGGTGGACAAGAGGCTGTGGCCCCTCAGTGCCAAAGGGGCACAAAGGGGGAGTGCCCGCCTGTGGCAGGTGTGGCTCTGAGGGCACCAGCACCCGTCGTCCCCACACGCGCCACCATCGCCACTGTTTCTTCGCACCCAGAAGCTCCCTCCTGCCTCCCCAGGCCCACCGACGGCCTTCCCGCCTCCAGTGTTGCCACAGCACCACCCCTCTCCCTGCCAGCACGGGCACCCACCAGACTCCACCGTCCTGCCATCACTGGCCCGTACATCTAGCTGTCCAGGAGGGCCTGCAAAGCCCACCCTGGCATGGCATTGCCCGGCACGTCCTCCTGTCCGCCATACCCCGGAAGTCCCTTGACACAAGGACTCTGGGCTCCTGTCCTTGGAGAAGGTCTCTGTCAGCCACCCATGAGTGCATGCCCAGCACCCGAAGCCCTCTTGGGGCAGCCCTTCCTCCAGGCAGCCTTCCCTGACATCACTGCCGCCCTGTCCGTCTGCTCTGCGGCACGTGGACTGTGACTCCCCCACCCGGGGGGTTGGAATCCGGGTGCTTCTGAGAGTCCCTCTTTGATGTCAGGGACCACCTTTTTGAATTCCACATCTCCAGCGCCCAGCCATCGTCAGACTTAAAGACGTCATTGAACCAAGTCTCGGGTCTAGCACCATGTGATGAGGTCAACTGGGTGACAAATGTTCACCTCCTAAACATAGCAAAGCTGAACTGCTTTTCCTTTTTTGTCAGGAAAGACTATGTGCAGGGAAAGCCCAGACAAGAGCAGACAGCTTGGTGTCACCCCTGCTGCATGGAAGTTGACAAATGACTCCACGGCGTGGGTCATCTGGGCAGGAGAGATGGCCTGCTGTGGTCTCGAATAACATCCAGAGATGCCAGTGCAGGAGACAAATGGCTGAGAACCCAGGTGCAGTGAGACTCTCAGGTCTTCCCTCCCCATCTGTGGCTCCTGGCTGCGGTCTCGCTGACATGACCCTCCGCACAGCAGCAACAGCGGGGAGACGTGAGGGCCAGCATCCCCCTCGGGCTCCCGCCAGGACGGCAAAGTCTTTCTGCAGATGACACAAGAGGAAGGAGCCTCTTCCTATCTGGCTGCATCCCCTGAGTGGGCTTGTGTAGCAGAAGCAGCGAGATTGGAGGGAGCCCAATTGACACCTTAATTTTTTTCCTCCTGAGCTCACGTTTCTTAGAGATGAACATCTCCGTGCTGGAAGTGTGAGGATCCCTTGCAAAGCTCCAGATGCCAACTGCACCCAACAACGAGAGGCGCTCGGCCCTTCCCCGTGATGCCCCGCTGACAGCAGGACGAGGACCGCAACGCCCACACGCATGCCCACTCCAGGCCTGGCGGACGCTTCTCTGTGAGCAGTCTGCGAAGAGAGGGTCCACACAGTCCCAGCTCCCACACCCAGCACACAGCTTTAGGCATGCCCATGCTTGAGGAGAGTGCATGCTGTACAGTGCCTGGCTGGGCTTGTCCCTTGAGCTGCCGCATCCTGGCATGTGGCCTTGGGGAGGCAGTTTTCTCTCCCCTAGCCACGTCTGCTCATGTGTCAGGGGAAAAGGAATCATGGTCAGTCACCCATGTCCACCCGCATCCTGTGCAGGCGCTGCTTGCTCCTCTCACCGAGTCCTCCTGAAGCTGGTAACGATGGTGGCATGAGCTCCACTTTGCAAACAAGGCTCGGAGAGACGACCAGCTCGGCCAGTGCCCCGCCGTGCTGGCCAGGGAGGCATGCTGCCAAACTGTCCTGCAGAAGAACCACCACTCAAAGCGTGTTCCTTCAGACCATGCCGGCATGCTCACCAAGGCCACACTCCCAGGCAGCTCCCAGCCTCTGACAGCTCGGGCCGGCCAGCCACACTCAGAGCCCCTCCAAGAGGCAGTCCTCGCCCAGGAGCTCCTCACACCCCGCCAGGGGCTTCCTTGGTGCTGGCCCGAGTCCAAGACCTTTCCTGCCCAGTCCTTCTCCCTTTCGCTTTCCACAAGCCACAGACCTGCCTCGCAGTCCGAAAGCTCTTCTCACCTCTTCTGTTCTCAGCCTCCATTATTTTTGCAGTCATTTCCCCCAGATAAAACTTGTGTGTCTAACTCTGTCCTGGCATCGCCTTGGAGGACAAACCCTGCACACATGTGAATATGACCCCTCAAGCTGGGTCCTGGGAGGGTTAAGTGAAGATGGGAATGAGATCAGGAGACAATGTGTGTGACACCGCTCACGCCATCAAGGGCTCACAAACCTTGGCGCACATCAAAGTCACGTGTGCTCTCTTTTAAAAGTACACATATGTGGGCCCCATCTCAGACCTACCGGAAGCTCTGGTGGTCATTCATAGTTTTTTAGAAATAACTTATTGAGGTGAAATTCACACTCCATAAACACCATTTTAAAGAGACTAACTCAGTGGCATGCAGTACATTCACAATGCCATGCAAACACCACCTCTCTCTAGTTACAAAACATTGTCGTTACTTCGGAGTAAAATCCCTTATCCTTAAGCAGTTTTCCCCTATCACTCACTCCCCAGTCCCTGGCAGTCACTGATCTTCATCCTGTCTTTATAGATTTTTTTTATTCTGAATGTTTTATGCTAAAGAAAACATGCAATGTTTGTCCTTCTGTGGCTGGCTGCTTGCACTTAGCATAATGTTTTAAGGGTTCATTCACATTGAAGTGTGTATTAGTATCTTATTCCTCTTTATGGCCAAATGATATCCCATTGTACAGATATACCACAATCTGGGTATCCATGTATCTGTTGGTGGACACTTGGACTGTTTCCACCTTTTGGCTACTATGAACAGTGCAGCTGTGAACGTGCATGTACATGTAAGTGTCGGGGTGACTGTTTTCAATTTGGGGTGGTGTATGCACATAGGAAGGAAATTGTGAGCTCCTATGGTAATTCGACTCAACTTTTTGAGAACGCCCTAAACTGCCTTTTAAAGTGACTGAATCGTTTTACAAATCTACTAGCAGTGTACAAGGGTTCCAATTTCTCCATAGCCTCACCAACACTTGTGATTTTCAATTTTTTAATTTATAGCCATCCTGGCAGGTATGAAGGGGTACTTCACTGCAGCTTTTATTTGAATTTCCTTAATGACTGATGGTGTTGAGCATCTTTCCATGGGCTTTTTCATTGTCTGTATTCTTTGGAGAAATGTCCTTGGCAAAATTTAAAACGTGGCTGCTTGACTTTTTGTTGTTGGGTTGTATGAGCTCTCTACATCTGCATATTAGATATTTGTCATACACATAACTGGCAAATATTCTCTCCCATTCATTATGGTCTTTTTTCTCTTTCCTGGTAAAGTTTTATAGATTTTGGTGAAGTCTAATTTGTTTACGTTTTTTAGTTGGTCATACTTTTGGTGTCCTATCTAAGAATTCATAGCCAAGGTCATGAAGAATTACCCAATGTTTACTTCTAAGACTTTTATAATTTAGGGCTTATATTTATTTAGGTCTCTGGTCTCTGATCGATTTTGAATTAATTTTTATGTGCAGTGGGAGGTGGGGGTGCAACTTCAGTCTTGTGCATGTAGGCATCAAATTGTCCGAGCACCACTTGTTGAGGGAAGTACTTTTACCCTCCTTGGAAGGTCTTGGCACCCTTGCCAAAACTCGGTCATAAATAGATGAGTTTATCTCTGGACACTCAATTCTATTCCACTGATCTATATATCTGTCTTTATAACAGTTCCACACTGTTTTGATTCATGTAGCTCTGCAGAGAAGTTGTTCATCTTTTTTGGATTGTTCTGGCTACTTTGGGGCTCTTGCAGTTCCATATGACTTTAAGGATCAACTTTCCCACTTCTGTAAAAAAGGTTATAGAATTTTGAGGGGTGTTGCGTCAAATCTGCAGACCGCTTTGGACAATACTGACATCTTAGAATCTAAAGTCTTGCAGTCTATGAACATGGTATGTCTTTCTATTGATCCAGGTCTTCAAATTCTTCCAGCAACATTTTGTAGTTCTTTTACTTCTTTGGTTAAATTTATTCTTAGATATTTTATTATTTTGGGTGCTATTGTCAATAAAAGTGTTTTCTTTCCTTTTCAGACTATTCATTGTTAGAATATAGAAACACAACTATACACTAGCTGTGTGTGTTTTTGTGTGTGTTGCTCTTATACACTGAAACTTTGCTAAATTTGTTTATTTATTCTAGTAATTTTTTAGTGCATGCCTGGGGGTTTTTCTGTATATAAGATCATGTCATCTGAAAATAGCAATAGGTTTACTTTTCCATTTCTGACTCTATTTTTTTATTGTGCAACGTCTCTGGCTAGAACTTCCAGTACAATGTTAAATATTAGTGATAAAAGTGGGCGCTCTTGTCTTGTTTCTGATCTTAAGGAAAAAGTTTTCAATCTGTCACCAGAGTGTAATTTTAGCTGCGGAGTTTTCATGAATGCTTTTTATCCTGTTGAGAAGGTCACTTTTTGTAAAACATTGAAAATAATTGATTAGGAGCTTGGTGGGTATTTATTAAGTTGAAAACAATAGGTGGTTTCCCCAATCTGCTGACATGCTTTGGCACAGAGATGCTGAATATAAAGTGCTATGCAGGAAAAAAACGTACACAAATAAATAAGCAGCTCTGAAGACATGGATGATGACTCTAGGAACCAGTGCCATTGAGCCCAGGTTTCCGTGTGGGGTCAACTGGGTTGGAATGCCAGCGCTGCTATGGCTCAGGTTACTCAGCAGTGAGCCGGTCCCGTAACTTCCTTCTAGACTCTCAACTCTGTTCCACTGGTCTACAAATCTATCCCTGTAACAGTCCCACATTTTTCCATAACCATGTTCTTATCTGTAGAGATAATATCAATCTCACAAGGGGCTGTTACGATTATATGTGAAGATCTGAGCCCTGTACCTAGAGCAAAATATTTGTTGACTAAACATTGGTACCCGTTGTTAAGCCCATTGCAACCACTTGCAGGGCCCAGTGCAAGAGAGCAAAAATAGTCCCACTTATCAAATATGTGGTTATGTGCAAATTATACATCAAGGCAAATAAGATACTCCCTTCACTCTCTCATTTTCTTCATTAATTCAATTCTAAAAACATTCATTGAGCATGAATTCACACCTGATAGGATGCTTCACTTAGATTAAAATGTCAATAACAAGACTCCAGAGAGAACCAGAAATATCTGAAACATTCGTTCCAATCATCTCATTAAAATACTCGATAAATCACAAAAAGATATGCAAAGTTTTAAGAGTACCAAAATGTGGAAGTATCAGTCCATAGCTGACGTCATATTTAAAGTTAAAACATAGAAGACATTTCTTTAGTCCCCCTGTTAAAATGCTAGCACTTAGAGGGTGTTTCACTGTATGAATATAACACGGCATGAATATGTGCATCTATCCCCTTCACAAAGAACACTAGGGTTTTAGCTACGTTGTCACCATCCTAAGCAATGAATACTTTTGTGTATGTCTCCCTGAGCATATGTGAGCGTTTCTCTATGGTATATCTAGCCGATTCTTGCTAGTTGCATTGTTTATGTTCCATAAAGTCTCTGCAAACACTCAATTAGCTAATACTGAACAACTGCTGCTAGGGAAAATACAGGAACCTGCAAACCTCTGGCCACAACATTTTTGTTAACTAATGAATAAGCAGCCTTGTTTCTGTTTAAAGACACCTTATTTCTCATACATTGCTGATGCATTGAACATTGTACACTGGCCAAAGGCCCTGGACCTCATGCCAGGATGGAGCTTCTCTGACCCCCTACATTCTTCTTAAGCCACATCGCAGCCTTCTTACCCTTCGGGTCACTAGACAACACTGGCACTATTTTCGGGGGCCACATCATGCAGTAAAATCATCAGCAAGAAAGCACATTTGGACACTGTAGCCCTAAACCAACCAGAAAGAATGCCTGTTTACAGTGTGAAAATGGAACCCGGAAGGCAGTGTTGCCTCCTTAGACCTCGTCTGGGAACGAGCTCATCAAGTGACAACATTTTTCGCGGCTCTGCATTTGTCCCCAGGCGGCTGTGAAGGCGCCACGAGTATTGATTTGAGGGTTACAGGTAAATTCCAGCAAGTAGACAAACTTGCAAATGCAGAATCTGTGACTAACGAGGATGGATTATACTCAGAAGTATTCCTGAGTACTCAAATACAGCCGCCTTCCAACGTATTCGATGTCAGCACCTTGTTCTCCAAAGTGCTTGCACCTGTCTCACTTCCACCCGAGTTCCACTCCATCCCAGTGTCCCCTTGCTCCTTCCACCCTTTGTACTGTCACCATTTTTAACCTCCATCCATGTAAGACACGTACAATGACAACTTGTTAGTTGTTAACATTGGCACTTGTTAGACTACCAGTGAGGATGAGTATCTCTTTACATGCTTTTCTTCCTTTACAAATTGCCCTGTTGGTGTGCTTTGTTTTTTTTCTATCATCGGCTGATTGGTACATCGTCTTGGCTATCCTTGGACATCTACCTCCACACATGAATATTAAAAAACAAGAGGGAGCCGGGCTCGGTGGCGCAGCCTGTCATCCCGCGCCATTGGGAGGCTGAGGTGAGTGGATTGCCTGAGCCTGCGGATTCGAGACCCGCCTGGGCAGCAAGACCTCATCTCTACAATCAATCAAAAAATCAGCCGGGCGTGGTCGCGCGCCTGTAGTTCCGGCTACTCGGAAGGCTGAGGCAGAAGGATCGCCGGAGCCCGGCAGGTCGAGGCTGCGGTGGCCGGGAGCGGCCACTGCACTCCAGTCTGGGCGGCAGAGTGAGGCTCCAACTCAAAAAAAAACAAACAAAAAAAACAAGAGGGAACCCCCCAAAATCCAAATTATCCTTGAGAGGGTGGGCCCCTTGTGGTACAGGTTTCCCCTGCTAGGTAAGTTCTCTAAGAACCCATCGGCATCCGCATACCAGCTAGCATTTCTGGGAGAGGCTGCATTCAGCTTCAGTGAATTCTTTTCTCGGGGGGGGGGGATTCTTTCAATGCACTTGCCCATTTCATTCTAGGTGATTTACAAGTGCACTTGCCCATGCTACACTGAGTGTTGTGCAATCTTTAACGAAAAACAGCATGGCTTCCATGCTCCACCCTCCCTATTCACCCAATCTCACACTGAGTGGCTTTTTTGTTGTTGGTCCCCAGATGAAAAGCGTCCTCAAAAGGAAATGTTTTGCCGATGTGGAAGAGGTGAAACAAAAAACAGCAGAAGCACTAAAAGGCGTCAAAACTGATGAGTTCAGAAGCTGCTTCGTGCAGCAGAAAAAGCATCCCAATAGGTGTGGCATCCGAGCATTTTGAAGGTGACTGGTGTCCAAATATTTAAGAATACATACACAATTTTTTGTAAGAAATTCTAGTTTTGGGAGCCCCCTCTTGTGAGTTTCCCCATTTTTATGAAAAATATGTTGGATAACTTATTGGAATTATATCAATATTTTAGGCTAATTTGAGGAGAATTCGCATCATTAAAAGTTCTAGTAATACCCTCACGTATTTAAGAGATGTTTTGTATTTTCTCTGTAAGAATATTTTACATTTGGGGGTTGAATTTGTTTATTCCTAGATATTGTATAGTTTTGTGTTATCATAACATATATGCTTGGCCATAACATTTTCTAATTGCTTACCATTGACTTAGGGCTCGCTGTCAAAATGTTTACATTAGTGTTTTATCTTGAAATCCTCTGAGCTTTCTTGTTATTGCTAGTCACTGTTTGCAGATGCTGTTGGTTTAGTTCCCACACAAATGTGACAGAAACTGCCCATCATAGCCCGGCGTCCACGTGCAGTGTTCTGGTTTAGGTCAGGGACACGCCCCCTTTCCTGGCGCCACCCTCCCCCGACACCATTCTGTCGTGTCCCATCTCCCATGTTACCACGTGGTTAAGTTCTGGGTGGGATTTCTTTGCTGTCGGGGAAAGGCTGTTTGTTTGTCTTTGCTTTTGTTGTGTTATTTTTAGGGGGAAGGGCCAGGGTCTCAAGAACGAGGGTGGAACCGTAGCCGTGGACATGAGCGTCCCTGTCTGTCCCTGACTCTCCAGGCCTGTCTCTAAATTACCAGTTTTGCCAGAGCGTTTGGATTCCCACCTTCATGGCTACTGATCTGTTTGACCATGTCGTGAATCTTCCCTTTGGTCCTTGGCTGACCAAGCGGTCTTGGTTGTCTTGCGTCCTGCGTATCCCACGGAAATCTCCCGTGACATCCAGTGCTTGCTCCGCCTTGGGTCGCGCATGCGTGTTCTGCGTGCTCCACATTTCCCTCGGCTGCCGCCGCCTCCTCTCAGTCGGTCTCTGACCTGCTGACCGTCTGGGCTTAGACGAAACGGCCCCAGCAGGGCTGGGGATCTGGCTTCTTGAGTAGCCACCAAGTTGCCACATGTCTGGAGGCACTAGGTCCCTATGGACTAACACCAGCCCAGTGGGCAAGAGGAGTCTGCAGGGAACCAGAGAGACACGTTTCCCTTCCTCCTGCCCCTCTATAGTGCAGTTTCCTCTTCCAAACCTTCTGGAAAAGTTCCACAAGCAGAGGAATGTGCGAGTGGCTCTGTGACTGGGCATGCTGGCAGCCTGCCTGGAGGCGGTGGCCCTTCAGCACCCGAACTGCCTCCCAGCTCTCTTCCTCGCATTTCCTGCTTTTCTTACGCACTGCTGGGACCCGCCCCTCTCAGAATGTCAGCATCAGCATCCCTGTCTCAGGCGTTGCTTCCAGCCCATACAGCCGGCACGCTCGGGCCAAGATTTGTTACATCTACCAAGGTGATCCTAACTTTGTCCTCTCGTAAATTCTTACAGATATTAATATGGCCGTGTATACAGATGTATACTATACACAGATCACTCCTCATTTCTGATAAGCTCTTCCTGTATTTTTTAAGTAGTGGGTCTTTACATGCTAGTGTTTTATTTAGAAACTGTTCATGTATGATCCTAAGTGAAACTATTCATTAGGGTTCTTTCACTGCCAGTATGTGGTTTGGGTATCAAGATAATATCTGTCTGTAAGATGAGTTGATGGATTTTTCTTCCTTTTGTGTTCTCTGAAATATGCATAATTACCAGTTCTTTGAGATTTCAGGGAACTCACATTCAAATTGTATTGGCCTGATGTATTTCTTACACTTGAGAGATGTGGCATATTTGATAAAGGCGTATTTTTAACTACCAAGTCCATTTCTCTAAAGGTACTGGCTTACTGAAGCTTTCTGTATCTCCATCAGTCGATAAGATCTAAGTATTAGAATGATTTCCATAAAAATCATAGCATGAAATTCATAGGACAGAAAGTCATACTCAGGCCTTGTAACTCAGGAGAATTCTACTTGTATATAACAGTTTTTTACTGAAGCTATCATGTATGTACATACAAGGTATATGTATGGATGAAAGTTCAATGTGACACTTACAATAAAACCACGAATTTGGAAACCATACAAATATCCAAAAATAATCAGGACTGCTTGAAAAGTTTGTATACCCATCCCATTCGATATGACATAGTCAATGAAAGTTATATTTTTGAAAAAGATGTGGAATACTTTGTGCCGGCAGCCGAGAAATATCAGCATATTCTATCACTTAATCTTATTTGCAAATGGAGAGAGAAGGAGAGAGAAAGAACTAAAGACTAGGAGAATTTATTCCAGAAGTGGAAGCCTGCTTATTCACCACGGCATTTGCGTCTGTTTTATCATGACGTGAGGATACCTTGGTCACCAGGAACAACCCATGCTGTGAAATATTTTTAGAAGCCACTGTTGTTTTCTACAATGTGCTGTATCCACACTGATCCAGGACGAGGGGTTAGATCGCTTCTCTCCCAGGTCAAGGCCATGACCTGCTCAGACTTAGCTGGGATGCCCTAGAGCCCGACAGCCCCAAGAGGGGACTTGGTGAGACTTGGTGACATCACACTGCCCTCCAAGCATGCCCACGGGAGCCTTGGTCTGGTCAGACGTATCCAGGGTACCCTCCAAGCTGTAAAAAATCAGCTCTTGCCAGAGGACAAGGATGTCTCCATGGCCACCAGTCTCCCCGGAGCAGATGCAGTGTTTTCTTGAGAAGATACTGAGCCAAGGAGGGGGTCGAGAAGGAGAACTACCCACAGTGTCCACTGGCATGGCTGTGTTCCTGGCAGCCCTCGGAGCAGGGCAAGGAGGCCCTCATCAGGAAGAGAGTTGATGGGGAGCATGCAGGCTCTGTCTATCAGCATCATCACCAAACCGTTGGATAAGAAGTCATTTGTCCAGGAGAGTGCTCAGATGGCAGCAGAAAAGAACAGGTGTGCATTTAAAATCTCTTAATCTAAAAAATTTTTTTTAAATAACTGGGTGTGGTGGTGTGGCCCTGGAGACCCAGCTACTTGAAAGACTGAGGTAGGAGGATCACTTGAGCCCAGGAGGTCAAGACTGCGGTAAGCCATGACTGGGCCGCTGCACCCCAGTCTGGGCAAAAGAGTGAGACCCTGACTCAAAAATAAATGAACAAATAAATAAAGTTTCTTAACCAAATGCAAGCTTTTCATTGAGGAAACCAAATCCTATAATGGCAAAATAGTCTGCCCTGGGGGACAAAGCCCTTGTGGCCTTCTGCCCTCTGGACTAGCCAGGTATCTGTCAGGGTCCTGATGACCAGGAGGCATTTTTGCCCCACAGGGGTCAGAGATTTTCGCACAATGGCCCCTGTCCTCGAGGAGTTTCTTCTAGAAAGGGCTTTCTAAAGTCAAAGGCATCTAGCCCCTTTTCTGTGCCAGAAGGTGGAAGAGGCAGAGAACAGCTGGGTGTCCTTTAAGTTGAGGTGGCAAAACTGCAAAGCCGCAGGGCTGGGAGCCTCATCCTCTCCAGTGGGTGGGGAAGCTTCGAAACATCGCCAAGAGGACGCCTTGGAGGTGGATGGAACAGCCTGCGTGGGAGGTAGGCAGTGGGCCTTCGGGAAGACCGGGCTGCGTCAGAGAGCCAGGCAGGCCAGCAGACCCTGGCGCTGCAACTTACGGGAGGTGACCGCAGCAGGCACCTGCAGAGCCTCTTCCGGGCTCTGGACGTCCTGCTCAGCCCTGGAGATGCCTCGCCTCGCCCTCCCCTCTGTGAAGCAGGTGCAGGTGAGCAGCGTCACACGGAGGTAACGTGGCTTCCCGGTCCCTGCCCCGGTGGCTGGCAGAGCCAGCATCTGAGTCCCGGCAGCCTGGCTCCAGTAACTCGTTTTTGCACTTCATGATGGTCTTGGTGAGGTGCTTAGACCAGCTGTGCCCGTCGCATGGGGGAACTTGCCAGAAATGCACGTTTCCAGGTCCCCGCTCCAGACTGCTGATTCAGAGGTGGCCGTGGAGGCCGGGAAGCTGTGTCAGCAAGCCCTCGGAGTGACTCGGAGGCAACTGAGGGCAGAGCATCGCGGCAGGGTCCCAGACTCTGACGTCAGAGATGGAGTCCAACCCCAACGCTTCCCCACGTCAGCCACACGGCCGTTGGCAACGGCTCCTCTCTCGGCTTCAGTCCTGTT
Organism: Cephalopachus bancanus; assembly: GCA_027257055.1. NCBI lineage: Eukaryota > Metazoa > Chordata > Mammalia > Primates > Tarsiidae > Cephalopachus > Cephalopachus bancanus. Next base: position 744,044 of record JAPVLO010000177.1, on the reverse strand, counting down.
GTGTAGACGCGGGGTTTGCAACAAGGACCCCTGCCCACCCCAGGCCTGGGAGGGTCTGGGACGAATGAAGCAGGCAAGCAGCGAAAGGCGCCCGTGCAGCTCCATGAATCACACCTGCAGCCCGGCCCCCTGCCGCAACCAGCCACAGGCTCTGAGTCAGGTGGAGCACCCTGGCCAAGCCAAGAGGCCAACCACGTAGATAGCGGGATTGGCGAAATCTGGGTGCTGAGTCCAGAGGTCATCCTGGGGACTGAAGACATCCAAAACATCAACGACATGGGAAAAAGACTCGTGAAACATTGCAAAGTCGGGGCCCAGCAGGGGTGGAGGGGGGAGGGGGGGGAGGCTGTTTCCCGCAAAACCCATGTGAGAAAAACCTGGTCCCTGGGCTCCTCAGGACATGACTCACACACGGCCCCCCAGAACACATCATCAGTCACCCAGGCGATGCGTGGCACAGGGGTGCCAGGAAGGGGCGGCCTCCTAAATGCTCCTTTCCAGGACCCTGTCAAAACCACCACAAACACCGTCAGACTGTGGAAATTGGGCAAACTGGAAAAACCAATTTTTAAAAAAATCTACCACTGGGCTCGGTGGCTCAGCCTGTAATCCCACACTTTGGGAGGCCGAGCTGAGTGAATTGCGTGAGCCCGTGGGTTCGAGACCCGCCTGCGCAACTTGGCGAGACCTCATCTCTACAATAAATGAAAAAAAAATTAGCCAGACATGGTAGCGCGCACCTGTAGTTCCAGCTTCTTGGAAGGCTGAGGCGGAAGGCTCGCCAGAGCCCAGCAGGTCGAGGCTGCGGTGGCCGCGAGCGTGCCACTGCGCTCCAGTCTGGGCGGCAGCGTGGGACTCCAACTCAAAAAAACCAATCTACCTACCTTCCACCCTGCCTGCTTCCTCGTGTGACCGCTGACAGCCTGAAGCCCTGCGGTGCCTCTCTGGAAGATACAGGTGGGAGAGTCAAACCACCCAACACTCTCGGTGGCAGCTTGGGGTCATCTGTGTGTCTCCCCCAGCTGCCTGCTGACATGCAGAAGTGCCTGAATTAAAACAAAACCTCGTGCTCTGAACTACGGTGACACGACCCCGTGAGTATGAGTGCCTGACAGAATCTTCTTTCTTCTGAATGACTGACCTCGTGATTTTAAGAAAGATGTTGTCTGGATGCCAAAGCCCTATCACAGATTCAAGGAATATGGCACACTGCTGAGTGCCTTTAAAGACTCAAGGCGTCAAAATGACTCCAAAGCGGCCTCGGAAAGAAAAGAACTGGGAACCTACAGTACACGACGGGCGGCACCTGAGAGAGGAGGAATAGAAAGGGAGGGAAAGAGAGGGGGCGAGAGAGAGAGAAAAGAGGGGGGAGAGAAAGAGGAAGGGAGAGCGGGAGAGAGGAGAGGGAGGGAGACATGACACTGAGCGTCACCTCAGAAGCCTCGTTGCTTGGGAAATGCCCGTGATGTCTCTGACGGCGTGGCTCGTCACGACGTGCTTGACTTACTTTCCCCTCCGCAGAGCTGATTTCAAGCAGTTTAGTCTCTTTGCCACGATTGGCATCAGGAGAAAAGTAACGTGGCTCACGGTAGTTAGTCTAAATTTTGGAGACGGATGGGCCAACCTCAGAGAGATGCCCCAGAAAACAGGCCCAGAAACACGTGACGACAGCTCGAAGGCCCCAGGGCAGTTGGGGCAGAACCAGGACTCAAGTCCCAATCACCTGGTTCTTCATCCAGGGCCTTTGCCTCCATGTGATCATGCTTTTGCAGAGAAAGGCAAAAACAAATACCACCAGAAACTAAAACAAAAACAAGCCTCCTTTGACTAACTTCCCCATGGAATGGAATTGTTCCTAGGACACCACCTCTTGGAATGATCACTTCCGGGCTACACTGGCACTTAAGTCTTCTTGCACCCCAAAGGGCTGAGGTTCCAGCGGCCCCTCTGTGACCCCGGGCCGGGAAGCGAATAGCTCCGAGTCTTAGTTTCGCCACTGGCTGAAGAGCAGTCACTCTGTTTCCCTCCCAGGGTTGCCGTGACGACGCCCCCACCAGGAGCCATCCAAGTACGCAGCGCTCAACGCAGCGGCACCAGCACAAGGCCAGAGGAAAGCAACCAGGCCAGACACGGTGAGCGTGCCAAGTTCAGCCCTTGCAGCGACCTGAGCGTCAGCCATGGCATCGCGTCGAGAGCAAACCATCACTGAGATATGCCTTCAACACGGTGCCCAGGACATGCAGGCACGCCCCGTCTCCCCTGAAGCATTCTCCCATCCCCTCTCTGCCGTCTGTTCCTGACCCTGAAGACCAAACCTAGAAGGCTGAAGGCAGAGCATGCAGGATGGAAGGGGGCTCAAGAGCCCTAAAGAGAGACCAGCTGCGGAGAGTGGAGACGTCACCAAGAGTCACACACACCGCACAGCGCAAGCCAGTCTCCACTCGCCTCTCTCCCTCTGCCCTTTTCGCTGCCGGGCCCAGGTCCGCCAGCATCCACATCGCCCCGTCTGACCCTCTCCTTCCAAGACGCTTCTCAACCTCGCCCCCGTGCCAACCGCCCAAATCCGGATGGTCTTGCCCAGTAGTCTTTCACTCATTCACCAGCACGCCTGTTTGGGCCTCGTCCGGCTTAGGCATGGGAGCAGGTGCCAGTGCTGGGAGTGGCCTTGGGAGAGCCTCACGGGGGCTGCCAGCCGAAGGCTTTCTCAGCTTCCACCCTCACTGGGACCCGCCCTCCAGGAAAGGCAGTGCTGTCCTCCAACTTGGAAGAAGACGAAAGCACTGGGGGTTCCTCCCGTAACCTGGCAAACCCCCGTTTCCTCCTCAGGGCCCGCTTTTCTCCATAGCTCGCGCTCACACCTCCATCGTGGCTAACATCGCTCTCCTCCGTGCCTAGCAAGTGTCTGGAGCCCAGCAGGTACCCAGCCAAGGGTCGAGGGTGAGACCTCTTTCCCTTTCCCTCGGAGCTGGCTGCATGTTTCACAACCACACTCATGCCAGGTCTGACAGCTACAACCAGACCGTTGCTTTATTTTCATCCAGTATCTGATGTTCGCTCAGTTCCTCCGGGCCCGGTTCACCTGCCAGGAGCCCAAAAGCAACAGAGAGGGGGGGAACACAGACCATCCTTCTGAGTGGCCGCCACACAAAAAGAGCACAGGATAGATTCCATACAGGGTTGCGGCGACTAAGGCGGTATGTTCCCACTTGTAGCTACTGACACAACAGTAGTTGCTGAGCAACGAACACGTGGCGGGTGCCGTCCTAGGAACTGAAACATTTGTAATTGGATGTTTATCTCAACCATCAGACCTTGCACAAGTGGATAGGCTTCTGGAGGGGAATGCATCTGTGGAACTCCAGAGACTATAAGAAAAACATTGCCGGTGCATAAATACATTTTCCTGGGAGAGAAAATAGCTTTCAGCAGATTCTCAAAAAGTCCCTGATTCAAAATTTCCATTGTTCTAAGCTGTTCTACACCTCGCTTTGAATAATAGGCATTTACCCCCGGACGAGTTCTAGGATTTTGCCATTTGCTATGGAAAAGGCATCCTTACTCTTTCCTAAAACTCCTTGTTCAAGCTTCAAGAGACGCAGCATGCACTAATTTAAAGGCAAGTCTTTTGTGGAGGCTATTTGTCGCTTACGTTTTAGGGGAGAACAAACACTACGGGGCCACTGGAGGCTGTCCTCCGCGCTTTTCTTCCTCCCCCCAGAGGGGCGCCAGTGCTGGGATCCCCGCAGAGACTGTGACTCACTGGTCATCCACGGGAACTTGGAACCTGAGGAAGGCAAAAGTGGCCCCCAGGCACAAGCTCCGTGTGAGGCTCTCCGCGCTGCCTTTGGTGTGCTCTGCTTCCTAGGTGACACGTAATGCCCAGTGAGCATGATGCCAAAGGAAAAAGGAGCACGCACTTGGAGATCAGGACCCCAGACCTGGCTCCCCGCCCTCCTCTTCACCCCTGGCTGTGACCACGGACAGCCGCTCGGCCTCGGCAGGCCGTCTTCCACCCACACGAGGGCTTTTGTTAGCCTCCACCAGACGTGCCCAGAAAAGCACCTGCCCTGTGATGGATGCCTGGGGTCCCAGCAGGAGCTGTCTGCCAAGGATTTCCACTTCTGCCCCTTCAAGACGAACGTCCTGCCCTCTCCAAGCTGGCTGTAGACACCTGTGACTCGCTTTGGCCAGTGAAACGGAAGCGAAGTCATCTGCTTCCATTTGAGTAAAGTCCCAGCACGTGAGCTGTGTTCCCTCCCCGCTGCTCCTGAGCTGGCGAAGCCTCCGCGGTCCGTGTCTGAGCAGCGTGGGTGAGGGGGCACACCCGTCCCACACACACCAGCCTCAGCGGGGCCTGGAGCCAGAAGAAGACACGAAGCCCCCCGAAGGCAGACCCTGGGACGGGGAGCTCATCCGTGGGAGTGGCGCCATCCCGTGTTTGCTGACCAGTCCTGGGCTTACAGAGCGCTGGCTCTTTTTCTCCATCAAGCCTCAGCAGCTGCACGTGTCCCTGCCGCACTTTTTTGGTCTTAGACCTGGGTCTGACCTCAGCATTTGCACAAATAAAATATTTGAGTTTGTTTTTGGGATGGAGCATGGGGGTATGGAGTAGCTTGTTATCGGTTGTTAAAATTTAACTTCATTTAACAGCAGCTCAGGGTGACGAAGTTTCCGCGTTCCCGGGCTGCCCGTCCCCGGCTCTCCCCTCTGCAGGTCAGAAGCCTCCAGAACCCAACAGCTTCGCGTTCGAGTCAGCTGTCTGGCCAGATTGCCCACCACAGAACGGGACGGCGACAGCCACGTGCGAGCGGGCGCAGGGGCTCGCCGGGGCCGTTGCAGTAGGAGAATCTCCTGGGGCTCTGCTGCTGCTTGAGCAAACTGACCCCGGCTCAGCGGGCTAAAACAACGCCAGGTTACTTTGCCTCATCATCTCAGGCGGTCTGGAACCAAGGAGGGCTCCTCTAGGTGGCTCTCCCGCCCCTCGTGGTCCAACGGGGCCCCTCGGCAGTGCTCGCCTGGCGGCTAGGATGGCCCTGAGAGCCCAGGATGGTTGTGCCCACGTGTCTGGCACTGTGAGGGTCCTGGGAGGAAGAGCTTGGCCAGGCCTGCTGGGTGCATGTCAACATGGCAGTCTCTGGGCAGCTGATCGTCCCACGGGGTGGACCAAGGTTCCCAGAGAGAGCGCTCCAGGCTGTACTCTGCAAGACTTCTTATGGCCCAGACTTGGAAGTCCTAGAACATCACTTCTGCTGAATTTACTGGTCAAAAGGACTCACTGGGCTACGTCCAGCCCCCATGGAGGGGACAGTGACTCCATGTCTCAGTGGGAGCTCTAGCAAAGCTTCTGCAACCATCCTATCACACCATGGAACCTACTCCCAACTGCTTCTCTGACTCCCTAAGATGTCACTGAATCCAAAATGCCAGTCGCTGCACTAAGCTGTGTGAACAACAAAAAAAATTGCTTCCTTCCTGTCCCAGGGTCATCTGGACTCGTGACCAAACCCTATGGGGCCGGACACTTCCCTTGTCCCTCTCTCCACCCTTGCTGTTTGCCCTGGAGGTCCGGCCTGTTGGGGCTGCATCCCAGCTCCCCGCCCTCGGTTTCCAGCTGGGCTCCGTCACGCGAGGCACCCACAGGGAGGCGAAGACAGAGAGGAGACGGCCGTCCCCCAGGTCCTGATCACTGCAGCCGGCCCCGTTCCTCTAGCTGAGCCGAGGCCACAGGCCCCGTCAGGCAGGGCCCGCTCGAGTGGCAGCTGTCTTCTCTAGTCCCAGGCCCCCTGTGTCGCCCCTTGTCCCTCAGGTTCGGGTGAGCGTTGCCTCTGCGCCGCCGCACTCAGCGGTGTTTGATGAAAGTTCGTGGAAAGAACAGTTGGGCCAAGGGATGGGTGAGAGTGGGAAAGGGCACACCTTTAAGAGAAGAAGGTGGGCGTGGCAACCAGAGGTCAGAACTCGCATTCATGAACCATCTTGTCTTCCCAGAAAAGAAACGCCCATTTTCTCAGAGGACAGTAGGCGCTGTTCTCTCAGACTTTGAAGCCCATGAAAATGTGAAGGGTTGGACATCAGCACTTCCTCGGCACCCAAAGTTCTCGCTGTCAACAACAGCTCACACGCGTGTGACGAAGAGTCTGCAGCTCTCAGCCTGAGGGGGTCCCCAGGTTCAGCCGGGCAACTGGAAAATTCATCACAGCGTTCACAGCCAGAGCTAGAGCAAGCGCCATCCTCGGTGACAGTGTGCTTCCCTTCAGATAAACGGATGACGTTCCTGGCACGTGGAGTGCTGGCCTTTCCTGCTGGAATTCCAAAAGAGAAGCGCTGGATCCCCCTGGAAGCTGCTGCTCTTATGGAGCAGAGGCTGTCCCTCACGTCTGAGACGCGTCCTCTGACAGCGTCTGGGGGCCATGAGGCCATTCTATAGCACAGGCCAGCGCCTGGGGGAGGAGGCAAAGGGGAGAGGCCAGGTGGGACCGCGGACTCAAGCCCCACACGGCTCTGCTGGCCCAGGGAGCTCTGGACCGGGCCATAGGTGACCTGGGAGCACATCCTGAACCTGTCTCCCCCTCCCCAGCTGGCCTTGGGCAAGCTACTCACATTTCTAGGGTCTGCTTCCCCCGACATAAGTGGGAGGCGACCAGACGTCTGCAGTGGACTCCACCCAGATCCACCATTCTGAGATCACAGGTCTTGGAGCTTGGCAACAGAGCACCAACGCAACAAGTCTTGCCCCTAGCCTTTCCCCGAAGCCTCAGCTTCTGCGTACACTTTCAAAAAAGATAATTGGGGCGTAACAAAGGTCTATAACCCAAGTTAAGCTCCACCTTCTGATCCATCAACATACACACACCCTGTAACTCACCTTTTGGATCTAAAAATTCCAACTGGTGGTAACAGCGGAGTGTGATTTAGCATAAGCTCACAACGCTTCTGGTGTCTTGGAGAAAAGTCATTTATGTGACTAGTCAGTGGTGCCAGGAGAAGAAAAGAAAGTTTAGAATTCTCAGTTGTGTCCAAGACGATTTTTAGGTGGTCTTGGAAGAACTCCTGTCACTTCAAAGCTCTACCCAGCCTCTGTTCTATGGATGTTTTCTTCGTCTCCACAGAAGCCTTCTAAGTGTGGGATGGAAAAAAAATGTCTTTTGTCCCCAACAAGAACCAAGGTAGTCATCACAGTGATGATAACAGAAACTGGTGGTGGTGATGACATCTGACACGGATGTAGTCTCCAGTGTGGACCAGACATAATTCTAAGTGTGTTCATTAATTTATTATTCAACACAGCCCCAAATAGCAGATACTAGTATCATCCCTACTGGCAGACAAGGAAGCGGAGGATCAAGAGGTTTAAGTACCTTCCTGAGATGTCCCAGCAGAGCTGGTGTTTCAGACCCTGGCTCGGACCCCGGCCTTACTCCGTTCAGCCCGCAACGCTGAATGGCTCCTCCCACAAAGGAATGTATTGATCCCCAAAAACCTGGAAAGAACGCCTTGGCCAGTTACAACAGTGGAGGAATGGGTGTGAATTTTAATCTCTAAGGCCAATTTAATCTGTGTATCTATTTAACTGGGTAGGGTGAGGATGTCAAAAGCATTCGTTTTGTCAAAAAAATGGTTCACTGAGCATAACATCGATTTTTCACTCTAACAACTGGGCGCAGACTACAAAGTATCAAGTCACAAAATCTGCATTCCTGGCTCCTTACCCTGACTGTTCCAAGTGTGTGATGCCAGGCTGCGGGGCCAGAGTCAGTAGAGATGTCCCCAAGTAAAGAGATGAGGTAGGGCTGTCATTAAAGTCCTGTTTGCAGTGGAAAGGGGTATGTGTCCTACCAGAGACTTTTCGCACCGGGAAGAGAAACACCCTTGCTTTTGCCAGAAGTTTCTGTCCTCAGGTCTTAATACATCTGTTTCTTTTGTTCTCCCTGAAAGAAATTTATGAAAGTCCTTAACTTGGACTTCCCTTCAAAATTGTACGTTGTAAAGTCTCTTGTGCATAGACATGTGTGTGCATATTTGTGTATGTATCGTGTGTATATATCTGCACCTATGCACATATGTATGCATAGATACCGACACACATATTCTGTGATGGCTCACATCTATACACACACAACACGCACACATACACGTGCACCCACTTCCAACCTGTCTTCACTGCTACTCTCTCAGCTTAAGTGACTCTGACAGATGACCTGCTTGTCTGGAAGCAGACTCAGCTGAGAAAAGACACCAAGCAGCATGGCTCTACCCTGCCCCTAACGAGGAAAGGCCAGCTGAGTTGGGATCGGAGTGGGCAGGCTCACGGCCGTCAGGGAAAGTGTCTGCTTCCCCCTCCCCACATCCTCAGGGTTAGGCGGGTCTCTGCCTACTGTCTCCAGAAAGGGGAGTAAAACAGAGATTAAGAACATGGAACCAACTGTGCTGCCCATCAAAAGAGGACTGGATTAAAAAATGTGGAATCTATACAGAATGGAATATTTACACAGTCATAAAGAAGAACAAAATCATGAACTTTGCAGCAACCTGGATGGAATTAGAGTTTATAATGCTGAATGATCTCTCACAGAAATAAAGAGCTGAGTATCACATGTTCTCGCTCATAAATGGACCTTGAACAGCTACCGTTAATACTGTAAGAAAAGGATTGACGGCTGGGCTCAGTGGCTCAGCCTGTAATCCCAGCACTTTGGGAGGCCGAGGTGAGTGGATTGCCTGAGCCTGCAGGTTTGAGACCCGCCTGGGCAACTTGATGAGACCTCATCTCTACAACAAATCAAAAATTAGCCGGGCGTGGTAGTGCTCGCCTGTAGTTCCAGCTCCTTGGAAGGCTGAGGCGGAAGGATTGCCGGAGCCCAGCAGGTCGAGGCTGCAGTGGCCGGGAGCGGCCATTGCACTCCAGTCTGGGTGACAGAGTAAGACTCCAACTCAAAAAAAAAAAAGAAAAGGATTGACAATAGTAGCAGGAAATTGCGGGGGTGGGGTTCGGGGAGGTAGGATTGACAGTAGTCGATCTGCTTGGGGAAAGGGAGACACATCTCATCAACAAGGGTACCTGCACAATGAATATTTGTATACCTCATCCTGGATTGTACCCCACAATTTTAAAATTAAAAGAGGGAAAGAAAAGATGGAGAGCCAAGTTATGTTTTCAAAAGTTCATTATTTTCCAACAGTTACTATAAACCATCATCAAGTTGAGATTGGAGCCTCGGAGACATTGGCAAAATCTCTCCCGCAAGAGAGAACTGCCTATCCAATCCTCACTCGGTTCTGGGGCGTTTGAATGTCCTCTCAGCTCTGGGTCGACAAGCCAAGAGAGTCCAGTCGGGGTCACAAGGAGCCACGGTAAGCAACAGGAGAGACGGCCTCAGGAAACACCGGGGCCAGAAGGCAGGCCTCCGTGTAGCAGGAGCAGCCCTGGCAGCCGGGCGGGAGGCTCTGCCCCTTTGGGGGGCGACCCAGCCTGCACGACGCCCCCGGACGTGTAGAATGAGGGCACAGACCAGCCTCCCCAGGCCTCTCCCCCGCCACCAGCCCAGGCTTCTGGGCACATGTTCCAGAACTGTGCCAAGCCTAGGTGCCCCTGGCTCAACCTCTCAGGCCCAGCTTGCCTGGTATCCACAGAATCTACACATATGGCTCCTGCAGGCCCTGAACACCCAACTGCAGAAACCAGCACCTGACAGCCACACCTCTGGAGGGGAAGGGAAAGAGGGCCCTGGAAGAATGAGCCAGCTCTGTGCCAGGTGCTGTCCGGAGGGACTTTGTACAGGGGGGGATTGGTGCAGACTCTTCGTGCTTGTCTGCGTATGCCTGCAGTGTAGACACGTGTTTCTAGTGGGCATAGAACTTACCTGACAGAGTGCCAGGTTATGAGCATATGGTGTGCAAGGAAGAGTGATCATCACAGCATGGCTGTAACAGCAAAATAAAGAAACATATGTATAAAAGAAAGGAAGCAACTTAACTGTCCACAGCTAAGGAACAGGCAGAATGATTATACCATGTCCATACCATGCAGCTCTGACAAAAGGGCGAGGAGACCCACGGATGCTGACATAAAAGACCTCCAAGGTATGCTGCTAGGTAGAAAAACCCTTAAATATCTGTTACTCCCGGTCTTTTCATTTCTTTTTCTTTTTTTTGAGTTGGAGACTCACTTCCTTGCCCAGGTTGGAGGGCAGTGAAGGGCTCACGGCCTCCATCGCCCAGTGGAGGGCTCACGGTCACCCCAGTGTCCACCTGAGGCGATGGGCCCACCTCAGCCTTCCAAGTAGCCAGAACTGCAGGTGTGCGTTACCAGGCATGGCTAATTTTTTTTAAATTGTAGAGACTAGGTCTCACCAAGTTGCCCAGGCTGGTCTCAAACCCCTGAGCTCAGGCAATCCTCTCGCCTCTGCCTCCCAAAATGCTGAGCCACTGTGCCCAGTCAGGTTAATGTAGCCATTATTGACAGGCAGCACTGAAGTCTCCAACTACTATTGTTTAGCTGACTGTTTCTCCCTTCAATTCTGTCAGTTTTTGATTCATATACTTTGGGGCTCTGTTGTTAGGTGTATATATGTTTATACCGATACGTCTTCTTTTTTTTTCTGAGTTGGCGTCTCACTCTATCCCCCAGGCTGGAGTGCTGTGGCATGCTCATGGCCACCCCAGCCTCACCTTGCTGGGTTTCAGTGATCCTTCTGCCTAGTCTTCCAAGGAGCCAGAACTATAGGCATGCACTACCACGCCCGGATAATTTTTTTAAAACATTTATTGCAGAGATGAGATCTTGCCCAGTTGCCTGGGCTGGTCTAACCCCTGGGCTCAGGCCATCACCTCACCTCAGCCCTCAAAGTCCTGGGATGACAGGCTGAGCCTCCGAGCCCAGCCTTGGGCTTTCCTTAAAAAAAAAGGGAATGCTCTCATTCTTTTCTCTCGCCCCCTTCCTCTCCCATAAAACCTGCTATCCTTGCAGCATTTCTAGACGGGTTGCAATAGCGTATCTGGTGAGGAAGACTGGGGTCGGAGGGCGGGGTGGGAGGAAGACCGACTTTGGGAGGGTTTAATTAATTTATTTATTTCCAATAACAAAAGGGTTTTATTCACGACAAAACAACAGAAAACCTTGACAAAGTTTACCTAGGCTATTTTAGAGACCACTGTGTGGCGATTGGATCTGAGACACTCTAAGAGAAAAAGGTTCTGTGTTTATTATTTTAAAGAGAGTCGAGGGGACACGAAGGGAAAAGGAGGGATGAGAGGAAACCAGGGTCCCTGAAGCCGCCTCCCGAGCTCGATGCGAGCGGATCGCGTCTCGCGTCAGGCTGCACAGCAGTCAGGGGATGCTGGGGCGGGGGCGGGAAATCACAGGCAAGAGGGAGAAAATGGCCTCCAGTTAGAGCCGGAGGAAACGACCCCAGTGTGTGATGCTGGGGAAGGACTTGGCCGGTGGCTGCGAGATTTCTGAATAGGGCTAAACAGTCAACACCAAAAACAGTCAACAGTCAACCGGTGGTGAAGGAGAAGCATCGCCATTCTTAACAAGCCCACGTTAGGTGAAACCTCAGTCTTTCCTCAAAAGTGGGTGTCAAGGTGCAGATCAAACACGAACCAATTCTGCCAAGCAGCAATATTCACGTGTCCTGGAGTGAAGGGGCCACATGCCAGGGCATGGAGACCCGGGTTTCCTGCTACCCACCAGGACCAGGCAGCAGTAGAGAGCAGGTGGGCCATGCCGCTTCCCTCAGGGCTGCACACACACTGTTTAATAAGTGGACCGAGTCACCGGTCTTGACCACGTGGCTAATGATTCGGCCACGCAATACACCACCATGCCACTACTGTGGTCAGAGGGGACGGTCATCAGTAGATATCACCACACTTCCCTTGCAGGGATGTGACCAGCAGCACAGGATAAGAGGGGCTACCGAAAATCCAGGGAACTCAGATTTGGCCATCACCCAAAGAAGAAACTTCCTGATACACCTCACCACACACACACACACACACACACACACACACACACACACAACACACACACACCAGAAATCAGTGCGGTGTCCCCTGGCTTCCAGCATCTCCTCTGGGGCTCTCTAACATGTCTGCCACATGATCAGTGAAGGCTTGGAAATCCTGTCACCTTACACCTTACACCATTTGGTTCCCTCTGCCCAGGGAGGCTACACGGTAAATTGCATCACTACTAAAGCTGTATCCACTCAGACCTCTGAAGAGAGGAGCCGTCTTAAGCTAGTTAAAAGATCTTAGTACAGAGTGTAATTTAGTCAAAACAGCTGTGAAGACGTACACAAATTTGTCACAAGAGACATTAAGGAAAATTCCAGATTCCCTAAGATTCGGTCGCTTTGGAGTTATTCACGGCACACCTTCTGTGCCCAGAAGCACACGCATGCGGGCCCTTCGCTCTCAGAAATGAGGTGCTCGACTGAGAAACTGAAGTCACGCACTTCAGGGAATGGTGCAGTTGCTTTCTCAAATGTAACGATCACTCACTGAGCTATCGTCAACAGCCTCTTGTCTCCTTTACCATGATAGAGTGTAGGGAATGGAAGATCATAACTTGTGCTTGGTTATCTGTGTACTCTGTGGCCAGGATCACTGGCAAGGCACTGTTGCTGTGGACTTGTGTGAGTTTTCTGCTTACCCATGATAAATTTGTATATATACACATTTATACACACAAATATAAAATAAGACCTAGAAATATTCTGCCCAGTGTCTCTCTGCATGCCCTGAAGTTTATGCTTCTGTTATAAAGTGATGACAGATGCTGACTTGAGGAAACCAACCTTTTTAAAAGAGAAAAAGATGAGATAATTATTTTTGAGATCCTTTTAATTGTATCATCATTCCTATTCTTTAAATCATTTCACCAAAATTTTTTCTGAAAATTGAAACTAGAAAATACTGCAACTTCACTGTTATTGAGTGACATTTTGGTGAGTTTTAGATTTTCTGAGCAATCATTAACCTGTAAATATCTAAGTTCTTGGGTACTTGAGTTTAGAGTCTAAATTTATTTTAAAGAAGAGAGATGCAAACTGGGCACGGTGGCTCAGGCCTGTCATCCCAGCATTTTGGGAGACCAAGGAGAGAGGATTGCCTGAGCCCATGGGTTCAAGACCAGTCTGGGCAATTGGTGAGACCTCATCTCTGCAATAAATCAAAAAATTAGCTGGGCATAGTAGTACACATCTGTAGTTTCAGTTATTGGAAGGCCGAGGCAGAAGGATCACTGGAGCCCAGCAGGTCGATGCTGGGGTGACCGTGAGCATGCCACTGCACTCCAACCTGGACAACGGAGTGAGACTCCAGCTCAAAAGAAGAAAAAAAAGAAGAGAGATGCAGTCATTTTTCTCTAACAGTAGAATCACTCTTAAAACATGTGCAATTTTGTGTTGCAATTTAAAATACCAAACCCGGCCAGACTGATTTACATTTCCATCTCACTGAGACCGTTTAATTGCTTAAATGCTACACTGCATCTTTAAAATATATACAAATTATAAATTCCTTGCCATAATGTGGAGCTTCAAAAAGGACTTATGTTAGATAATCTAATTAATAGAGAAAGCACTCTTTAAAGTTCATAATATGCATCACATTATTTAATTGCTAAGCCTTCCACTTAGGTATTGACCCAGTTGTAATTAGTTTGGAAACTCAAAGCCGATGCCTCGTGTACGAGCAGAACTTAGTTCAGGAAACGAAAGGCTCCTGAGGGCAAAGAGGCCCTCACTCCAGAACAGGACACCGCCGCTCCCTGGGTGTCAGAACAAAGAGAAATCGCAGAGTGTTTTCGGTGGACTGTTTTCTCTCATGTCTGAGGAGCTGGAGGAGCACCTGGGTGTTAGAGGGTGACATCAGCGCCATTTTCCAGCAGGGCCCTGGAGACAGGAGCTGCCCCGATCCCTGCACTGGCTCTCCTGTGTCCCTGTCTGGTGTGCCCTGAGAGCCACCATGCTCCCAGACCACAGGTCGCTCGGGTGCCATGGACACAGGAAGCACACAGTCTGCAGGGAGTCCAGGAGCCCTGCTGGCAGTGGCCAGAAGCCTTACTCTGCCGCTGATGAGGGTCTGGCAGCACCTGTACGGATCTGGGCGCCAAGACCATCCCTCTTCAGAGCACTGGCCGGCTTTCTCCACAACAGACCCACGGGGCAGGCAGCTTCCTCTCCGCGGAGACTCAGGGGGCTGCCGTGCCTTCCGGAGGCTGCGCGGGGGCAAGCAGCTTGGCCAGCATCCCACGGAGCCCACCTCCTCGACGGCGGCCTCTCCGCTGAGCTGCGCTGCCTCCAGACAGACCTGTCCGCGTCATCCAAGGCGAATGGCTGCTTCCCATCACTGCAGCATAAAGACTAAAACCACGTAGGGGCTTCTTGTGATTTTTAACTCACCCAAAGCAGCCATGTTTGTGCAGAGAGAAGCAATGCCGTGAACATCAGAGCCGAGATGAACCTTGGGAGATGAACTGACACCCCTTTAATGCCGCCACCCTGCCTTTCACGGGAACGCAAAGAGGCACGGGGCGCTCTTCCACGCAGCGCGGCTCTGCGGAGCGTTTCCTGAGCTGCCATGGACGTCTGTGCCCTCCCACATCTCTCGAGCCCGAACCGTCTCCACACACGCCAGCCCGGCATCCGACGGCCCCACCCACAGCTCCTTCACTGAGGCTGGCTCTGGTGGCTGGGTCCTGCTCTGCCCACATGTGTGGAAAGTCGTACTGCAGGAAATTAAGGACAAAAGGCTGACGGGAGGTGCGGACTCATCCTCGGCTTCTCCCTTCTCCGCACGGCGCCTCGGAGCTCCCCCGATGGCACTTCAGCCGCGCACCGTCGACACGGGCTTGACAACGCACCCTTGATGGGCGCCCTCGTCTCACGCCTGCGCCCACCCGCATCTCCGGGGCTCGCCTCCGTCTTCGCCTGGGCTGCTAAAACCAAGCACCACGGACTGGTTGGCCTGGAGACAGCAGGACTTGACTTCCCACGGTTCTGGAGAGTGGATGCCTGCGACCAGGACACCAGCAGGTTGGGTTCTGGGGAGAACCCTCTTCCAAGCCGCAGTGCCGGCTCCTACCGTGTCCTCACGTGGCAGACAGAGCAGGAGAGCGGCAGGGACGCCGACGCCATCATGAGGGCTCCACCCCCGACCTAAGTCGCCTCCCAGGGGCCCCGCCGCCTGATACGGTCGCATCGGGGATCAGGATCCCAGCATCAGTGCCGGAGGGCACAGACTTTCCGTCCACGGCAGCCTCTCAACTTCTCACACCCAAGTCCTCGTCTGGGCGTCTGCTCAGACCTCAGACGTTAGGTGTTGTGCTGGGGGTCAGGCTGGAAGCTCAGCGCATTTCCTGCTTCATCTCAGTGAATCCTCACAGCAATCCCACAGGGGACTGTGAATGCCCACTTCACCAGTGAGGGAGGTGAAACTGTCCTTCGTTACGACTGGCCGCGATCGCCCGGCTAGGAGCAGGAGAGCCAGGATTCCAACACAGGCCACTCAGACCCACTTTACCCACTGGGAACCTAAGCCCTTTATCAGTGCTGGCCCACAGGTTTACCTACGAAGTGTCTGAAATATCTTGAGCCACTTGGCAATGAGTGGAATTCAGTGGTCAGTTGGAATGAAGTCAGCCATATGCCCACCAGCTCCAAGAGGATCAGTGAAAGCCTGAAGCGGGCAAAAGTCATGAAGAGACCCTTCTCAGAAGAAGATATACGGGCAGCTAGCAGACACAGGACAAAGTGCTCAGCCTCACTCACCATCAGAGAAATGCAAGGCAAAACCACACTGAGATACCACCTGACCCCAGTAAGAATGGCCATCATTAATAAAACAAGCAACAGCAGATGCTGGCGAGGATGCCGAGAAAAAGGAACGCTTCTACACTGCTGGTGGGAATGCAAACCTCTTTGGAAGACAGTGTGGCAATTTCTGAGAGAGCTAGAAATTGACCTTCCCTATGACCCAGCCATTCCCCTATTGGAAATACACCCAGAGGCACTCAAGTCATTCCACAGAAAAGATACCTGCACATGAATATTTGTTGTTCACAATAGCAAAAACATGCAACCAATCATGTTGCCCATCGAAGCTGGACTGGGTAAAAAAATGTGGTACATATAACAATGGAATATTATGCAGCCATAAAGAAAGACAGACATGGACTTTGCAGCAACTTGGTTGGGTTTGGAGTCGATCATACTCAGCAAATCTATCACAGAAACTAGTACCATCTGTTCTCACTCATAAGTGAAGCTTGAATATAATACTCTAAGGAAGGGATTGACAGTCGTGGAAAACTGGGGGATGGGGTGGGATTGGCAGTTGAGGGAAACTGCTGGGGGGAGGGGCACACCTCATCAACAAGGGGCCTGCATGATCAATGTTTGCATACCTAACCCTGAATGGTACCCCACGTCTTTGTAATAAAAAAAGAAAAAGAAAAAGAAGGCCTGAAGTGAGCGTCCCTGATAAAAGCTGCCGCTGACTTCTGCTGCCATTGACCCTGCCATGAGCACAGCTGGGGGGCTGATGGCCTACGCAGGGTCAGACAGCAGTGACTAGTGTCAGCCCGCTGCTCCGGGTTTCCAGCCGAAGGGGAAGAGACGCGACGGCCGCCCCCCCTCCGCGTCTCCCGGGGACCAGGAGCCTCGCACACATCACGCACACGTCCCCTTCCGCTGCGTGGCAAGTGGGAGGGCAGCAGCCGCGAAAGCAAGTGGGGCCTCCTGGCCCCCTCACGCTCCCCTGCCCTCTCCGCTCCCGCCCCGCCCGGCAGCACCCCCGTGGGGCGAGTGCAGGCGGGCCGGCTCCCCAGGGGGAGGGGAGGGAGGAAGCGGGAGCTCGGCCGTGTGCACCGGTTTCTGTGGTGTGCCCACTCGCACGGGGCCAAGTTCACACCACCAACATGGCGTCTCTGGGTGGCTGGGACAACATCGTCTTCACTACGAGCACACCTTCTGCCCTCACGAGCCGGCACGGGCCCGCGGATGGTGAGAACAGGCCCAAGGGGCTCCAGTGCGTCTCCTCTAAGGTCGAGGGACGGCGGGAGACCAGAACGCAGCAAGGAAAGCAGGCAGAATCCGCTGTAGGCAAGGTCTGTGTTCCAGGAGGCAGGGACCGTCCTCTCCCGGGTGGGACGGAGGCAGGAGGAGCCAGCTGCTCAGAGCTGAAGCACAGGCAGTGCCGTGCTCTTCCGTGCCGACCGCGTGTTCGCATCCTCCAAGGACTTTTAGCAGTCCCGATGCCCAGGCCTCATCAAGGCCAATCCAAGCAGCGTCCCTGGGAGCGGCACCCGGCCATCCGGCGAGACCAACACCCCGCCAGGAGGAGGACGAACGTCCCACAGCACACGCCTCAGACTTGTGTGTGCACACAGCTGGCCTGGGCAGCTCGCGAAGATGCAGGTTCCAAAGTACTGGGTAAAGAACAGGGACGCTTCATAAGCTCAGGAACGTGAAAAGCTGACAAGCTAGTGGGGAGGAAGGGGACCAAGACCAGCGGTCACTCTGGGAGGATTCGGACTGAGGAGAGGGCGGGGGAATGCCTCTCGGGCGCTGGCGATGCTCTACGTCTGGCCCGGGAAGAGGGGACACACTGAGTTGTACACGTAAGCTCAGCCCATCTCACACACGCGGTTGTGTGTATCCCACCCCTCAACCACAGAGCAGGGTCCTGGGGCAAAGAGGCAGAACCTGGGTGGACCTGAGCTGGACCCCGACACGCTCCCCGCGGTGCCGACGCTGCCGGTCTGATCCCACTTTGGCTCCTCGGGCTCTAGACTGGCGCCGGGTGACCGGCAAGTCAATGTGCTGAAACGGCTTGCCCGGTGCTTGCAACATGCCAGGCGCGGGCGGCCCCGCGAGTGTTGGCCATCAGGCCCGTCCACTAGCATTAGGCTCACGTTGCCGGCAGGGAAGCCACAGTCTACTGAGGTCAAATAATTAGCATGACAAATGCATTCATCAACAGCAAATATCTCTGTGCTTCAAGCAGGTGGCTAGACGGAGCGAGTCAGGGAAGATGCCGGCCTCCTCCCCCAGGGTTCCTAGGAAGGGGACCACACAGTGTCCACGTGGTTCTCATCCCAGAGAGGCAGGTGCTGCGGGGGCGGCGTGGAATTGATTGCTGAGAGAAGCCGTTGGGGGAGTGAGCAGGACGACGAGCCGTGAGCCGTGGGGATGCTGATCAGAGCCAGGCCTGAAGAGCCGGGCTGAAGCGTCTGGTCTTACCTGCGGACCGATGGGAAGCCTCTGGGAGCGCTGGGGTGGGGGCGTCATCGGACTCTCATTTTTAAAAAGATCACCTCAGCCGGGCTCGGTGGCTCAGCCTGTAATCCCGCGCCTTTGGAAGACTGAGGTGAGTGGATTGCCTGAGCCCCGGGTTCGAGACCCACCCGGGCAACTTGGCAAGACCTCATCTCTACAATAAATCAAAAACCAGCCAGGCACGGGAGCATGCGCCTGTAGTTCCGGCTACTCGGAAGGCTGAGGCGGAAGGATCGCCAGAGCCAGCAGGTCGAGGCTGCGATGGCTGGAAGCGGCCACTGCACTCCAGTCTGGGCGACACAGTGAGACTCCGACTCAAAATAAATAAAGAAATAAAAAGATCACCTCAACCACGTTGTGGTGAGCCAGCTGGAGGGAGGCCAGAGAGGCTAGCCCCTGGGCCAAAGGGGTTGGTATCAGCTTGGAGGGCGACGGCTGTGGAGACCACCTGGCTTGCAGATATCTACGTGGGAGCATGGACAGACCTTGATGACAGACCACGCAAGTGTCAAGGTTGACTCAGTGGCACCATTGTAAAAAGTGGGCGTCATTCACAAAGGAAGAGACACCGTTCCCACTGTTTCCATCTCAGGATTTCCGGGTTAATTCCAATGTCATATAAATTTGAGTTCTCCAAAGACAAGGTCTCTCTTAGAAATAAATCCACAAATTTAAAGACAGTTTCTCAGCCATGGCATCTCCTGTCCCCTGGTCACCGCGGCTCCGGGAGAGGTAGACTGCCATAGCCACGGGTCACTGTAACGCCAGGCCTGAACATCAAGCCCCGGAGCTCAAAAGTTACCTGCGGGCTGTTCCTCTCTGTGTGTTTCCCTCTTTCTTCCCTTTAGGACTCATCAGCAAATGGTCGATGACTGGGTATAGAGACACGTGCTCAGGAAGCAGCTGCCATTGTGGGCTCTGTGTCTTACCACGTGCTGGCTTACTCGTGAGCCATGGGCTCCGTGGTGCACTCAGAGCCTGCCTGCCTGGACGACTGCAGGCACCACACAGAGGGTGGCAGACGATGAAGGCGACCTCAGGAGACAGCGCCAGAGGGGGTGCATGCTGTGCTTCCAGAGGACGCAAAGCCTCTGGGTGGCAACCGAGGTCAGGTTCAGCATCAACACACAGGAGTTTAGAGCCGACTGAGCGCCCCAAACACATTCAGGCTGTTTCAGACACAAAATGTCACTTGGAACACAAACGACTGAGTTCTCGTCAAACATCGTGTGGGTGAGTCCTCAGAGGCTTTGACTACAATCGCACGTATTTAAAAACATATTTCTTATTTCTCGAGCAACAAGAATGGACAAAACACCGTGCAAGTCTGGGTCCCCTAAACCAAGAGTCCTGCTCTCACGGTGCTGTCAACTCCCAGGAAGCTAGATGTGGAAGAACCCAAGAAAATGCAAAACAGAATGAAATGGCTGCTAAGAAGAGAGAAGAAATTTTGCGAAAGCCAGACAGGAAAAGCATCACAAAAATGGCAAAATCTGAGGTGGCAGCAGCTGGGGAATGAACACTATTTCCACAAGAGGAGCAAACCAGCCCAGCCCAAGATAGCTCCATGTCAGAAGCATCAGGAAGCAAGATTGCATTTAGACTTTGGGAAACGGATTGGAGCCCGGCGTGACTAAAGCCCTGGTGACACCAGGGTGAGTGAGTTTGGGATCGGGCACGGAGGGCACAGAACTCTGAACCAAAGAGGCTGAAGTGTGAGGCGTGGGTGCCGGAAAGCCTTGAGATGTTTGCCAAAGGAGGGCTTCTGAACTCTGAGAATAAAGCAAATAATGAATTATTGTGAATTTGTAGCCCAAGCCATATTCTCTCCAGGTGAGTTATGATGCTCATGGTTTCACAGACAACATTGTAAATGAAAGAGACACTCTAAATCATGCATCTTCACTTATTGTTTTCTGTTTGTCTTTCAGGTCTCTCCAGACTTACATGCCAACGTTCCCAGGACATAACAATGTATCATGTTTAGATTCATAGAAGAAAAGACACAATCAGTAAGTTTAGCTTTGTGAAAGGATAATTCCAACACCTAAATTGTGATGGTGCATGCCAAAGGGTGTTTTCTTTCCCCCTAAAAATATGATTGGTTTAAGCTGAGTTCGAACTCTAAACAATTTTTTGGTGACTACGTGCAAATGACCACTGTTAAGTACAGGTGGAGTAAGTGCTTTGTGTGTGTGCAGAAGAAATGTTGTTTGGGGCTCTTTTTCTCTTCAAAACCCCCGGTAAACCCAGAGCTTTTCAAGGACGTGGTGAATGAAATATGTAACAGAAATGCGACTTGACTTTCCAAGGTCTCGGAAGTACAGAACAGAACCTGGAGAGAGCTCCCCTTCTTTGAGCCTCTATAACCAAGTAAATGTCTGAGGTGGAAATGCGCAACTTCAAAAATTGATGAGGATCGTCATCGGGGCCCCTTTGTCTCTCTGTCCCTGTGCAACTTGCTCGTCCGGGATGCCCGTTGATAGAGGCAGAAGAGGAGGAGGATGGAGGCTGAGGGACGGCGGGGGCAGAGCGCGTGGCGAAGCTGGAAGAAGCCCCTCTGCAACGGGTCTGGAGAATGAGGAGCTGCACGCCTTGTCATGAGACGGTTGGTTCGTGCAAGCACATTCACCCCGCCGGCGTGAAAGTATCGTGGTGATGTGCTTCTTAGCTACGTGAGGCTAGCGGATCGATAGGCACGACCCAGGTTCAGAACCTCAGCCCAGGGCACAGGAAACTTGCAGTTTTCACTTCATAGTCTGTGTCCTTCCGGAAAAGCGGAAGATGGTCACAAAGAAGTCCTGTTAGTAAACGCCATTTGGGTCTGGCTGCCCAAGCAGAAAACACCCTGGTTTTGTACATAGGGACGGGAGAGAAGGCTTCAGAAACAGAAATTCCAGCCTTCACATGCGTGGCTTTGTCTGTGAAAACCAGGGTGTGTGTCAACTCCAACACCCTAAGGTGAGGCAGAAACAGACCCAAAACCCTTGGGTGGCAGACGAGCTCTAAAAAGGTTCTGAACCCACAAGAAAAAGTACCTTTTGTGGCACAGCAACTTTGAGAAACCATCCAAAGATGGGTCAATAGGCAATGAGCTCTCAACTTAAGACATCACCCTTGTATTTCTCTAAAAGAACCAGTATGACATTCGCAGTTGACATCATAATAGAGATACAAAATGCAAGAAAAAGAAGTGCAGATAAGGAAGGAAGAAATCATGTCAACATCTCAGATAAAATGCTTATCTATATAAAAAATCACCGAAGTCTACAAAAAAGTCGCCATACCTAGTAAGTGAGCTTAGTGCTGAATGGCCTCGTATAAAGACAATATACAAAAACTAAGGATACTTCTGTATATTAGATAGGAATGGAAAATTTGCATTTTTAAAAGTACTGTCTATAATGGCACCCAAAATATAACCTAGAGGTAGATGAAAGTCTAAATCTAGCTGGACATGTCCAAGCTTCGCATGCTGTAAACCACAATGAGAACAATTAAAGACTAAATAAATGGAGATCCATAACTCTACTTCATGGACTGGAAGATTTAAAATTGGTGTGTAGGCTCAATGCGATCTCAACCAAAAATATCGATAAGGTGAGTTTTGAGGTCAGACTTTGTAAAATGCAGCCTTACAGAAGAAAAATTAAAGACGTGATCAAATGCCGGGTGCAATGGAACTAGACTGGGACGGCAGCGTCTTGCTTCTGCAGCCTGAGGCTCTGGACACAGCAGCTGCCATTCCAGACCTGCTGACCCAGAATCTGCATCTGAACAAGGCCTCCCAGGACTCTGCGAGCCCAGGAAAGCTGGAGAAGCCAGAAGTGCTGCACTCCTCTGATTGTTACCACCAGCCTTGCAAAGTGCAGGCGAAAGAAATTAAACTCTTTGGGAGGTTGCCTATTCCGTTGGGAGAACTGCCGGGGGCCCTAAAGCCATGTCCATGGTCTGCCAAGTTATACAGCAAGTGATTAACTTGACTAGGCCCTACTCTTCCCCAAGGACCCGAACTTTCAGAGAGTGACACGCACTTGGGGGTGGGGGCAGCAGAGTCTGCAAAACCTTTTCTGTAAGGAAACTGTCATTTGCACAGAAAAGCTGTTAACTGATGTTCAAAGAGAAAGGACTAACCGAAAGCACGTGCTTCCAATTTTTTTCTTTTTACTTTTTCTTAGAGTAAGTCTTGAACCAACCCCCACAATATCAAATACGTTTTTAACAAAAATGGGGTGCCCGCTCTACTGTTCAACTTTTCAGGTGCCCCTTCCTTGACTCCTCCCTCTAGTTCTAATTCAACTTTATTTTTCTCGAAGCAGAATTCACACACACACACACACACACACACACACACACACACACCCCGTTCTTTCGGCTCTATCATGGGTTGAGCCAGGCCTTCCGTATTTCCGTGAAACTGCTCGATTTCTGTCATTCTGTCGAAGCCCAGGACCCAGGCCTTCCCCCCATGTGTCTTGGGACGACACTGCCTCCCCGAAGGCTCTGTGGAGGCTCTTGGCCTGCGGCTACCCCGCTGGACATGCCGCCTCGCTTTCCCTCATAAAGTCCATCCGCACGACAGGACGTCTGATCCTGACACAGTTACTGCCCAAGCGAGATGTCTCAGCCAGGAGAGCACCCGGTAGAGGAGCCCTGCCTGACTCTGGAAAGCCGGGAGGTTGCGGTGCGAGGAAAGCCGGTGAGAGCCATCCAGCCCAGCCCCCGCCCAGCAGCTGGGCATCCTGGGATTGCCCCACCCTTTCCTGAGACGCCGTGTATGCCCGCGGTGACTGTTCTCTGAGCAGTTGCTGTCGAGTCATCCAAGTCCGTCACCCCCGTGTGGGCTCTGAGAGAACTCACCCCCAGTTCAGGAACCAGAGACTCCTCCCAACAGGGTCACCCCCGCCGCACGTTCAGCAGGCAGGGGCTCGGCATGTGCTCGTCTCATGATGTCGCAGAAGCATCCCCCGAAGCAACGCCACGGCGGGGAAAAGGCGCCACCGGCACACGCATCACAGTGGGGACTCGGGGCTCACGTGTGAATTCGGAAGTGTCACTCCTGTCGGGTATCTGACATTCATTAGCACACTCTGTTTTTAAAATGCTGTTGCTGGAGCCATACCTGGCTTTCTTCCCTCTTGATGTAATTGGCTGTGACTCACCCATTTGCACAGGACACCATAAAATGCGCTCTGTGTTTGGAAGAAATTAAGTGCCTGATTTAATCCACGTGTCTTCCTTTCGAGTTTTAATTATTCATTTCTCCATAAGAGCAAAGCGTTGGATGCCTTGGGTTATTCATAGCTGGAGGATTCTGGAAGAGCGCAGAGAGGAGGAGGAGAGAAAAGAGAACCAGGGGAGAAATCCCTTTAAAAATAACGTGAACGCAGGCAGGAAGGCAAGAAGGCGAGAGATGAAAACGTCAACAAGCAGCAGGGAGAGGAGCCACCGCAGCAGCGAGCCAGAGAAGGTGAGGCCCGAGGGAGACGCCCGGGAACGTCCGAGAGAGATGGCGAGAGCAATGAGGGCGAGGGGCACCCGCACAGGGAGCGGAAGGACGCCCTCGCCCCACAGAGCCGGGGCACGGGGGGCATCTGGCGCTTCACTGCCTCTCCGCTCTGATGCTATCGACCTGCACGGCCCGAGGGGCTGCGATCGCGCATGTGCGACGGGCTTCCGGGCTAGCAGGCCCCACAGGCGCGTGGCTTCCATGGAGGCTCCGGGCTCTGGGCCAGCACGCCGCGGCCCTGCAAGGCAGGATCTGCTTTTGGAGTTCAGGGATCACGCAGGAGCGGCCTCGCCGCTTAAAATGTGACTTCCTTGCCAGGCTCGGTGGCTCAGCGTGTAATCCCACGCCTTTGGGAGGCTGAGGTGAGTGGATTGCCTGAGCCCGCCGGTTGGAGACCAGCCCGGGCAGCGAGACCTCATCTCCGCAATAAATCAAAAAATCAGCCAGGCGTGGTAGCGCATGCCTGTAATTCCGGCTACTCAGAAGGCTGAGGCGGAAGGATCGCCGGAGCCCAGCGGGTCGAGGCTGCGGTGGCCGGGAGTGGCCACTGCACTCTAGTCTGGGCGACAGAGTGAGACTCCAACTCAAAAAAAAAATGTGACTTCCTCTCCGGAAACGGAGTTCCAGATTTCTGGGGGCCTGAGAAGATGTTTGAAACCCTCCAAATGTGTCGAGCATCTCACTAAGGGGACCTCTCTCACATGGGGCCTGCATGCCGGTGGTCCACCCAGGACTCTGACAGGGGAATGGCAACACGACCACAGGCCAGGGACAGTGGGGCCCTAATAGGAGCAGACACCAGCGTCCCTGCTGGAAACTCCTCCCCTCACTCAGCTACACGGCAAGAACCCACTCTCCACCATTGTCAGGCGACAGCCTGGCGATCCCAGCATCCCATGGGCCTTTTAATTTGCCTGCCTGAAAAATTACTTCCCAGGATATTAAAATTCTGTTTGTGCCAACAGTGGAAAGGGCAGACCCCTTGGGAACAGAAGTCTCAGGCATTCCAACAGCGACAGCTATCCTAGACACAGAAACACATTCCGCAGATCAGGTTCTGCCCAGATGGTTCCGTCTCCTCCCCGCTGGGTAGACTGGTCCTCAAAGCCGAGGAGGCTTCGTGCTACAGGCAAAAGCAGGCCAGGCACGACTGGAAAAAGGCCTGGGAGGGCACAGCAGCCAGTCTTCGGTCAGTTTTCCCCAGTCCTGGCCCCGCGCTCTGCAAGATATCTGACCTTGATCAGGCCCATGAAATCCTGGTCTTCGTTTATGCGAACAAAATGAAAGGGCTGGCCCAGAAGAGAGAAACGGTCCCCGTTTTACACACTGGACAACTGGAACCAGATCTTCTCTCTTATGTACCACAGGGAGAGCACTTTTGTAGGTGCGGGAGATCCCGTTTAGGCGGAAGGCCCAGCAGGGTCACGGGGAGGAACATCTAGGAATCAGGCTGGTGGCAGCCAAGTGGCCGGTCATGGCCGGGACTGGGGTTCCAGGCCATGGTGTTATCGTGCTCTTGCCAGCAGCAGAGAAGGAAAGTTTCCGAGGTGGAGAGTGGCAAGACGAAAAGTGCTGTTTCATGAAACCCGTCTGCATTGCTGGAGTAGTGGCGATGTCAGTGACAGAAATAAGAACCTCAGGGAAACAGCCCGTGTGGAAACGACAGCCAGTGGGGAACAGCAATCTCCTAGGAGGTGCTTTTCCCTGTAGCATCCTGTTGGGTTTGGAGGGTGAGCCTGCTATATAGGGAAATCCCCTCCTAGGAAATCTGAATCAGAGAAGGTCAGCCCTGGATAGAGCCACCGGTGATCTGGTGAGCCCGTGTGGTTGGAACCAAGAGGACAGCTGGACGGCTGATTTGTTGGGGTCCTTCAGCTGCAAGCAGCAGAAGCCCACTGTGGTTTACTTAGCAAAGAACTTACTGGAAGGACATGTAATCGACAACGAAACTGAAGGACTTCCTCCTTCGACTTGGTGGAAGGACCATTAGACTGGACGCAAGATTTGCATCCCATCCTGGCTTCTCCACACCTTGCCGAGGAAGCGCTGCTTAGCTTGCGGGTCTTCTCTCCTGGTCTTTGCACAGGAGGAGGTGGACTGAATGACACGAGAGCCCTTGTGAGTCTGCTATTTTCAGATCTTTCTATCTTTAAGAACTGTGTCCTGTGATACGAGGAAGGAACTCCAAGGAACTGGCAAAGGTTGGGGGAAATTCGATCCGAGGAATTATTTTTGGTAATGCACGAAGCAATGAGGGTATCAGTGGGAATGTCCTCTCATCTGCAGGGTTCTGGCTGAGCACACCAGTCAGTGTTTCTCAGTCACGTAGCTTCGTACTAGCAATAATCTCTTTTGGAAAAGTTAGCCCTGGACACAGAAATCCAAATTTCCTGTGGCCGCTATCTCCACTACGTTCCAGCATCGAGAGCTGTGATGACAAGCCTGATGCCTCTCCTGATCCTTGTTTTCTTGCCAGTAACTTCCTAGTGTCTGGAAACTTTTGACAGCTTCATCCACGTTTTGGAAATGGAGGAGCGTTAGAACCAAGATGTGTGTGAGTGTGGGTAGGGGGGTGTGTGTGTGTGAAATCAACCCTGCTAAAAACTTAGTGAGAGTCCTCAGTTTATGGACTCTAGATCTTCTTCAAAGTAAGGAAGCTTTCCTTTATGATTCTTTAAAGATAACTGCCCCTCCTCATCAGCTCTACTGTGGACCTTCTGGAATGCCTGTGTCAGAGTCCTGGGACTATTCTTGGGGTCTTTCAACATTCCTCATTCTTTTTATGCTTTGTGCCCCCGCTCTGTGCTTTGAAATATGTCTTCCCATTCACCCTCCAGGGCACTCTCTTAGTTCTTGATAGTAAATAGCTTCTCTTTCTGTTGAACTATTATATTTTTAACTTTTAACATAATCTGAACATTTTAATGACTCCGTTTTATGTCAGAAGCCAGCCTTCCTGGACACTCTCGCTGTTGTCACCGGCCATTCGCGTCACCAGGCAGCGCCTGTGCTCGGCCTCCTGTTGGTCCCACCCGCCTGGGGCTCCACAGCTTCCTTTATCTGATCAGAGCTTACAATCCTTCCACATGCCTCCTGCCCAACCACCACGGAGGAGTCACCCTTCACTCATAAGCGGACCCCGAATGATCACCACAATATTATAAGAAAAGGATTGGCAGTAGCTGGACACTGCTGGAGTCGGGGTAGGGGTGGAGGACACCACATCAATCAGAGTACCTGGTCTCTAACCAGGCAAAGCAGGGACCAAAGGGAAGCCCAAACGCTACCTGTATGGTGACCACTTGTAAACCTGATCCTGAATTATATCCCACATCTTTAAATAAGAAATAAAGAAGAGTCACCCTAGGTGGCAGGAAACTTGCAAATAGTGGAATGTGCAGCCATCCCTGGCCTGTGGAAAGTGACAGCAGCCACCATCTCCTAGAAAGTCTCCTGGAGGAGCCATCTCTGCTCTCAGGACTTTGGAGTTTTGCAAGGGCTAATGGTGAGGACTTGGGGACCTCATCCTAGCCACTTAATTCCCCAACAGTTACTCAGGGTTCAAGAAGACCCATCAGGCTCTTCAAAGACCACACTTGGACTCTTGCTTTGAGGAGGTTCTTCCATCTCTCCTAGGCAGATCTCCGGCCATTTTTTTTTTAAGTTGGATCTCACTCTGTCGCCCAGACTGCAGTGCAGTGGCACGCTCCCAGCCACCACCGCCTCGACCTGCTGGGCTCTGGTGATCCTTCCGCCTCGGGTGCATGCTACCATGCCCAGCTGATTTTTGATTTGCTGTAGAGACGAGGTCTCACCAAGTTGCCTGGGCGGGTCTCGAACCCACAGGCTCAGGCAATCCACTCGCCTCGGGCCCCAAAGTGCTGGGATGACAGGTTAAGCCACCGAGCCTGGCCTATGGCCAATCTTTGCTACTGGCCTGTCGCCTCTGGACTCCTTAGAACCTGCATGGCCTAAAAGGGAACAACACCCTGAGCTTGCTCTCTTGTCCAGAAATTCCAGGCAACGTGGCCTCAGTTACGCCTCCAGTAGCTGCCAGTTTCTCCATCTCGGCTTCCTCTTGACGCAGCAGAAGCAGATGAAGGAAGGGGACTTGGGAGAGGTGGAGCAGATGCACCTCAGGCCACCATCTTCCCAGAGCACCCACCTCGAGGTGTCCTTTAAAGTCAGATGTTTCAAAAATGCAGCCAAATAAATCAAAGCCCAAGTTGCCAAAGATGTAACGGAAGGTGGCTATTCATATATTGCAGGATAAACTTTGCTTCACAGAATATTACATCTCAGAGGAGCTAGCGCCTCCTCAGAACTACAGCAGTCTGATTTACAAAAGTGCGACGAAGCTTATTCTTTCAGGGTCCTGTCTGCCACACAAAGAGCAGGCCGCACAAGCTTCCCTCATCCCGTGTTCCTCTCCTCTAGACTGTCGTAATGCCATCAGTTTACCTCCCACTGAAAGCAAGGAATGCACACAGACATGGTTTTGCTTGACGTGTGCTCTGCAAAGGCCTTGATAAACATGCGTCCATTCCTATCAAGAGAACCGAGACAGGTGTGGAACTGACTGTGGAGAGCACAGTGGAAGACAGCTGCTTGAGCTGGGTCCCCAAACAAGTGGAATTTTCCACTGAGCATTGTGGCAGAGGGCAGAGCACTGGTGTGGGACATGCACAACTTTGGTTAACTTCTGCCTTACTTCTTTTCATACCTCTGCTTATAAAATTCAGGACTCAGTGGCCCCAATGCAGAGAGAAGCTGATGCTAAGGAGACTTTCTTTCAAGGTCCCTCTTTATTTCACGAAGATTCAAAGATTTGAGGATTTCCCTTCTCACCTCACATGGTGGTGAAGTCCAATTCTCTGCTCCTACGTGGTACAAAGCAGGGGCTGAACTCTCTCACAAAAATCCCTTTCCCACAATAATGGCCTCAATCCACGGATGAGGACAGAGCCCTCATGACCTAATCCGCTCTTGTGAGGCCCCATCTCCTGACATTGCTGCCTTGGGGAGTCATTTCCAGCACGTGGGTTTTGGGAGACACATTCAAATCATGGCATTTAGCTGGGGTGAGAAGGAAGGCCTGGACCTAGGCATGACCAGCCATTCTTTCTCTTTTGTCCCTACCATGCCAGGAACTCTAAAGGCATAGAAATGCTAACCTTTCCTGCCCTTGAACTTCAAAGATCCCCTGTTGTTGTGACTGCAGGTGTCCTAGATAACAATCCTTGAGCAAGACAAGAAAATCATGTCCAGTCGCTAACCCACTGTGTGTATTAACTACCCTGTAAGGTACGTGCTTCCTCCTTCAGCCTCAGCACACAGGAGAAATGCATTATAGCACCACTAAACAGCAGACTCATGAGCCAGTCTGTTCACATGGACTTACAGATATGTTTTTCAGTTTGCAACTGGTAGTTTCTCCTTGGGTGTTAAGACACACAGAACTGATGCCTCACATCTCCAGATGACCCACGTTAACCCAGGTGTTGACTGTGTTGAAGAAAGTGGACCCATTGTTTTCATATGACAAGACAGGAAAGAAGACCTTTTCCAGAGTTGCATGTTCTTAAGGGTTTCTGGCCCACCAAGAAACCGTTCCCCTCTCCTTGCCTACCAAACACATTGTGGGAACTCCCTGTGTGTCGAGCACTGAGGATCCAACAGTGGACACGACAGACGGGGTCTTAGAGACTGAGAGGTCACTTACTCGCCCCTCCAGGCACTTCCTCATCAAATGCTCACTGAAAACCTGCTACTTCTCATTTGACTTGGGTCACAGAATAGTCTACGCTGTTTGACACTAAATGACAGTGGACCGTTTTAATCCCCGGAATGCAGTTGTAAAGTGGACAGGCTCCACTCCTAGCTTATGTTATGATGAGAGAAACCAAACAATCCAGTGAGCAAAGTGCTGTGCAGACGACGGCAACAGAGACATGTGCTAACGAGGGACAGTGGGATACTTGAGAACACGTGGCCAGGGAAGGCCAAGAACTGAGTGGTGCGAAGTGAGGCGTCACAAGATGGCGTGGGCGAAAGTGCTCGATACACGGAGAAAAGCGTTCCAGACAAAGAAAAGAGCTGGTGCAAAGTGCAATGCAGGAAAGCTCTTGATGGGTCTGAGGAGAAAAACAAAGGGTCATGGGTGCCCTGACTCAGCAATCTCAGTCTGGGTATGTCTCCAAGGTGAAAAAGACAGCCTCTGTAACACTCATGTCTGTAAAAAGCAGATTTATTCATAATAGCCATCCACTGGGGCAAGGACAGACAAACTAGCACATCCACACAAGGGAGTACTGCGTAGCAACGAAAAGGAATGAACACAGAAAAACCTGGATGGATCTCAGGAACAGTGTTTACTGAATGAGCCTTACACAAAAGAGCATACACACTGTATATTTTCATTTACATAAAATTCTAGAAAAGGTAAAAAAAATTCTATGCAGAAAGAAAGTCAGAACAAGGGTTGTAATACTGAACTCCAGTTTAGTAAAAGTCCATTATAATCTGGGGGAATGTATCGATGTCTGCAATTTACTTTGAAATGCACCAAACAATAAGATGGATGAATAAACCGGGCTCAGTGGCTCAGCCTGTAATCCCACGCCTTTGGGAGGCTGAGGTGAGTTGATTGCCTGAGCCCACGGGTTCGAGAACCGCCTAGGCAGCGAGACCTCATCTCTACAATAAATAAAAAAAAATCAGCTGGGCGTGGTAGCATGCGCCTGTAATTCTGGCTACTCGGAAGGCTGAGGCGGAAGGATTGCCGGAGCCCAGCAGGTCGAGGCTGCGGTGGCCGGGAACGGCCACTGCACTCCAGTCTGGGCGACAGAGTGAGACTCCGACTCGAAAAAAAAAAAAAAAAGATGGATGAATAGTCAGATAAAAGGGTAGACAGATAGAGAGATATATGATGAAACATTGAAATTAAAAATGTTAATGATGTAACCTAACTGCCAAGTACACAGGTGTTTACTCTAAAATTCTTTAAACTTTCTGATATTTACATTTTTTTTCTTTGTAAAACCTTGAGGGAAAAGGTCACTGCAGCTACAGCACAGTAAGGCGATGAAAATAAGCCTTGGTCAAATAATCCACACAGGTAAATGCACTTCACTGATGTGGCTTTGCTGAAAATGATTATTTCCTTTTTTTAATTTATTATGAAGGCGCGGGGTACTTTTCCTCCCTTCAACTGGTTGTACGGTTTCCAGTTAGCAAACGATAAATCCTGCAGCCACACAGCATCTCTCCAATGCAGAGAGATTCAGCAACAACAGTCAGTGAACATCCACTGTGCCCCCCGCGCTCTGCTGAAGGGAATGGGAAAAAAGGGTGAGTCACTTGTTTCTGCTACGAAGCAGCTTGCAAAAATTGTCGGGAAGATTGGACTAACTCACATGACATAATCAGAGACAAGATAGGAGAGATAAAAAGATAATGCTATCATAAAAATGGGATTTAGGGGAGGAAGAGATTGGCAAAGAACGTCTGGCGGGCCCAGGAAGATAGGTGAAATTGGCTTCAGCAGTGGAGTTTAGATAATAAGTGGAGGTAAGGCAGTGTGAGACCCCATGACGATGTGGTGCTTAGTAAGTCCTCACTACGTGCTGAGCACACACTGCATCAACTCAATAATCATTTGCTTTATCCTAAGGGATACAACAGGACACGTTTCTTGAGCTCATGGGCTACTGGTGGGGGAAGAAGTGGCAGCCAATAAACAAGATAAGTAGATAAAATATCCAATGTATTAGATAGCAGGAAGAGCTAAGAACAAAGAATAAAGCAGGGAGGAAGGATGGAAAGTGTTTTGGAAAAGGTGAAATGTTGGAAAAGGGAAATTCTCATCCAGAAGGGAATTCTTGAGTGAAAACCTAAAGGAATTAGAGAGCCGGAAATTTGGGTTATCAGGAGGAAAAACACTGCAGACAGACAGAATAAACAACGAGTGAGTGCAAAAGTCTTAAGACAGCAGCATTTTAAATACATGAAGGCAGCTTTAAGAACTTGATAATGCAATGTGCTATGGTCACGCCACTGCACTCCAGGCTGGGCAACAGAGTAAGACCCTGTCTAAAAAAGAGAAAGAAACGGCTAATTCCTGATCTTGCTTTATCCCCAGACCGTCAACCCCGTGAGCTGTGCACCACACTCACCACATTTTACAGATGAGAAAACAAAGGCAAGGGATTGTCCCAATCCACTCAGGACCAACCCCCGGTAAAACTCAGCATGGCCAGGGCCACTTAAAGCTGCTTTAAGATGCACTTTTCTTCTCTCTGCCCTTCACTTTGGGGACGTAAGTGGTACAGAGAGACAAAAGGCTAAGGATCTGAAGGCTGCCCCTGATCAAAGAAGCAGGCCACCTTCAATTAAATCCTGATTACCAAGCGATTTGGTTTGCTGACTGGAGAACAAGAAGGTCAACTAGGTCGACCAAAAGGTTGCTTGATTTGGACAGATGAGGATTTCGATTAATCTTCATTCCGAAGAGCCAAAATAGAACACTTTCATAAAGGAACGGAGGCGAAGTCTCATCCGAGTATGACGAGCAGACACTGTCAGCGAAGCAGCGATTTCCATCGCCATGACACCGACAGAAGGATGCCGGCAATCTGGCTGCCATGGAAAGAATGCATGTAGCGCCACGTGAGCGGCCATTGTGTCCGGCAGAAACTTGGTCTGGACCATAAGAAATGCCTAGGGTTTTGTTATAATCAGTGTCAGAGGGAAAGAGGAGAGGAAGAGGAAGAAGAAGAGAGTTCTGTCCATACCGAGCACGTGATTCCAAGCAGCGCTCTTCAGGTGTCTTCATGTCTGCGGACGTGCTGGGAGGTGGGCCATCAGCCTTTCGCCTTCTGTCCACATCACAAATGAGCAGAGTATCCAAAGACTCGGTGGAACTGAGGCTAAAATCCACACCCACCGAGTCCCTCCAAGTTACAGGAGGCTGCTTAAGGCTTGCCCAAGGTGATCAGCCATCTGACTGCGGTCCTGGTAACCAGCATGCAGCTGAATTAATTCTAACTTCCGAGGTCAGCTGCAGCTGAACAGAGCTTTCTCCTATTTGTGATCCTTTCCAAACCCCTTAATTATCCTTCGCTGGGTTTGTTCCCGTGAGTCCCGGGCTCCTTTCGGAAGGGTGACATCACAGCAGACGCTGCAGGGCCCACTCAAAAGAACCTGTCAGGCTGCCGATCCTGCCATGCCTCCTGGCACCCGCACCCGCCATGGCCGTCGCCCAGTGCCTGCTCCTTGACCCCTCTTCCCGACTCCTTCGCCAGCTCAGGAGCGCACACGCTGGTCACAATCACCGACAGGTCAAGCCAGGACCAACTGCCGCAGAGACGGTGGTGAAACCCGGGCCTCGGCAGAAAGCCTTAGGGCAGGAAGGGCCAGTGGCAGGGACCAAGGTGCCCATGGATGGGTTGCTGCCGCATCACTTTTGGGGGACTCTTGTGAGGAGTGAGCTCTGATTCAAGCAGGAACACGAGGTGGTGGCATTCCAGAGGGACTTCCTCGGTGTGTCCTGCCACACCTTACTTGGACGCGAGTCTTTTGCTTTCCAGTTCATCTTACAGATCACACGCCAAAACCGTGTGGAGGATGACCGACCGGAAAGTCTTTACGAGACCCTCTGCTGCCTGAAGCCCTGGCCCTTGTCCTCGCTGGGCTTGCAACATGCGAAGCCAGGCTGCAGAGTTTGCGTGAGGAGGTGTGTTTCTGGCAAGCCTGCAAGAAATCAGTCAGCCGCATCCCTTTGAATACTTCTGTTCATGATTTAAAAACAAAACCCCCCAAAACAGGAATCGATCCCTTTAAGAGTTCTTTGCACCTCAAAATATACATTAAACCAATTATCCTTGGTGGTGCTAGTAAATAAAAATGCAAATAGAGGAATGTATCAGGAAGCCAAGCTTCACCAATACCCATCTTTTAAAGGCACAGTGCGGTCGTGTTACATGGATGCACTGCATGGCGGTGAAGTCTGGGCTCTGGGTGATGTCCGTTGTACTCGTCATGTAATTTCTCATTCCTCACCCACTTTCCCCTGGCCCCCAACGTTCCGAGTCTCCAGTGTCTACTGTTTCCACACTCTGTGTCCGTGTGACACACGATTTAGCTCCCAGTTGCAAGTGAGAACATGCAGTATTGGGTTTTCTGTTCCTGGGTTATTTTTCTTAAGATAATGGCCTCCAGTTCCATCCATGCTGCTGCCAAATACACGGCTTCATTCCTTTTATGGCAGGTGGCATTCCATGGCCCAAAGGGACCGCGTTTTCCTTTTCCAGTCCGTCGCTGATGGACACTTGGGCTGATTCCGTAGGTTTGCTATTGCGAAGAGCGCTGTGATAAACCTACGAGTGCGGTTGTCTTTCTGTGTGATGGCTTCCTTTCTCGCCAACCCCCTGCCGGCCGGCTGTCCATCCCTGCGAGGACCTCGGCTGCCGGCTCACCCTCGCTCTGCACGAGGAGGTCCTCAGACCCTCAGCCTCAGCATCCCTGGAAACGCATCCAAATTGCAAACTCTCAAGCTCCACTCCAGACCTGCTGAGTCAGAATCTGCACTTTGATGACATCCCAGGTGATTCATGGCACTTTTGGGTACAAGAGGCACAGCGTGAGACAAATAAGCTGGGAGATCTGAACGGAACGTGTTATCACAGACGCAACTGCTGCGTGCTTATCGCTGGCACACATGAGCTGACATGACCTGCGCATGTGGTGAGCATACACACGCCTTCACGTGGACCCCACGGATGCCACCACAGCCTCCGCCTTCAGGACACTGTGCGGTGAGAGGAGTCAGGGAGGAGGGGCCGCTGGTCACAGAGAGCGGCGCCCGGTCTGTTCTGGACAATGCTGTCTTGACGGAGGCTTTGTGCTGTCGGTCCAGCCACTCGGCTCTCACTCGCGGCCCCAGGACCCGGCCCAGACACTTGCTCCTGCGGGCCAGGCGAGCGCAGCTCTGTCGTGGCTCCAACGTGGGGCGTGTACAGCCCGTGGCCACGGAGGGCCCTCGTTCTCCCGCTTCCAGGGTGAAGGCCTTCTGCGGGCCTGAGCGCCCAGCGGGCGAGGAGTGGGGGCGGCAGCCGGCGCGTGGTCCTGCGCGCACGAACCACGCTGCGGCCATCTGCTCAGCATGCTTCCTGAGCAGATGATCAGTTTGAAACCCAGCTAACGTCTCTCCTCCACCCGAGTTTCCTGGGATCTGGGAAAGCACAGAGTCGCTTGGTAGAAGGGAGCGACGCGGCCCTGTCCGGGAAGACAAGGCTGCGGGCGGCATTCTAGCCACGGATGGCACTCATCAGAAGATGCCCTGAGCTAACCCGCCAAGGGGGAGGGTGCGGGCGGGGCCGGCTGACCCTCGTTAAACTGGATTTCGTGATGGCAGCGAGGCGTCTCTGAGAGGCGCCTCTCCACTCCACACCCTTCTCCAGGGTCTAAGTGAATCGCATAAGAGCATCACCTCATTCTCTTCTGTGAAAAATGCATGAGTGCTTTTAAATATCCGTTCTTTATCTGTAGCTATATAAACTTCTCTGATTATAACACACCTGAGCAGAACAAAAGTGAATGTTTTCTGTATAGTGTTTTTAATTTAGGAAAATTTATAGAGAGGAATATTAACATGATCATTACACTCAGGGATGACTGGTGTTGGCATCTTGGTGGATTCATTTCCAGTACAAGACGTGTGCACGAGAGAGGGAGTGAGACAGAAAGAGAGAAAGACACAGGCAGCATTGCCAGAGACACAGAAAAATGTGGGATCATAATATACATCGTGTTATATTTTGCTACGTTAGCATTGTATTATAAAGGATTTTAACAATTTGATAAGAAATGTTTTCACACTGGTATTTAAAAAGCAAGAACTCAAGCCATCCTTTGAGATAGTATTAAGAAAAAATAATGACACAATTTCCTGACTAAAACATTCCTGAGGGTTTAGAAAAGATACCCTTGTAAAAAGTGCAGCTGCTGGTATAAGCAACATCTAGAAACTTCTAATAGCCAGAGATGGACGTGTCTATGGATGATGAGGATGAAATTGGTGTCACATGCCAAACCGCAGATCCATGAAACAGTTCTGGAGGGACACCACGGTGCTACGCCATGGCCTGCAGAAAGGAGCCCTCTCTATGACAGTGGTGAGAATGAAAGTCAGGGCCAGCACCACTGGGGCCCAGTCCCCAGCCCCCTCGGCCCGACCATCCTCTCCCCCGGGCGAAGGCAGAGACCTGTTCCCCACCTCCTCAAGGTCCAGTGCATCAGGTGGCTAATCTCAGCCCACAGCAGGTGGCTGGAAGTGGCATGTGTCTCTCCAAGGACAGGTGGAGACAGCCCAGCACCCGTCACCACAGCTCTGTGGTGTCCTGAGGGAGGCCGCGTGTGGACACGACAGGGCCAGAGAGCAAGGCAGGCTCTGGGGCCACGGACGACAGAGGCCTCCTGCCCTGGGGGGCCCCTGCATCGCGCCGTTGGGGCCATTTGTCAAGGTCGCATGACCTAGCCTCTTCTAACAGTCACCAGAAAAGAAGACGTGGCCATTTCCGTCGCCTGTGCTCCTCAGCGGCGGGCCGCTGTGCTCACGGAAAGGGCGACAGTCTCCTGACACAGCCTTGTTCTCCAAGGTCCCCGACACAGCAGAGCTGGAGAACTCGGTTCCTGCATCGTGAAGTTGAGGTGACATTTTCTTTCTCTCGGCTCCTTGGGAGGAAACCAAGCATACAGCTCAGAAATACGGTTGCCTTTCTTATGCCTCTGCCCCTTCCCTGGGAAGGAAGAGGGGCTCGGAAAGCGCAAAGCCTTTCACAAATTCAGTGACTCCGGAAGCATCTACAGGCTCTGAGGTTTTGACAGACGTCTACAGCCCAAGAAGCAAGCCGTTGTGAGTTGGGAAAATCCTGTTGTCTGAAGCTTCAAAACCATGTGTGCTGTTATCCACAGCGCTACATCAGCCTGACAGAGCCTTCTGCCATCCACTGGACCGAACTGTCCCATCGGGAAGTTGAGTGACAAATGGATTGCCTTGAGGAGTCCGGAGCCATCAAAAGGGGCTGTGGACTTCTGATGTCTCAGGTGCACGGGGGGCCCGACCCCGGCGGGCAGGCGCAGGAGGTGTACTTCCACACCCGGTGAGACCTGAGGGGATGCCAGCCTGGCGTGGCCTGTCCCACCCACTGCTCTCCCAGGAAAGGAGGTGGTGACCATGAAAGGACACGGAACACAGTGAGAGCCACAACGCTGCCACCGGGGGGCTGGTCCCGCGCCTCCCCTGACGACAGCACCACACACCCTGGTCCAGGCAGGGCTCCCCCGTGGGCCCGGCTCCTCCACGGGGCGCTCTGGACTCAGGGCTCCCGTCTTCTCTTGAGGAGAGAAGGGAGAAGTGAGAGAACACGGGGCAAGGGTCTTGCAGCGTTTATGATCTGAAGCCGGGGCCTGGACAAGGAAGCCCTCCCGTGGCTTCACTGCTTTTTGGCCCCAGAGATGAAGCATTTGGTTCAACGATGAGGAAGCACTCAAGCCACCCAGTTTAACCTTCAAGGGACGGTTTTCTCCTACTCTCCACGCAGAAACTCTGGAGTCAGCCATGCCTGCACCCCAATGGCCAGTCCCCCACCCTCCCTCCCTCGCTTTACGAACCTGGGCAAACATCAGCCTCACTGAGTGCCAAGTCCCAGGCTGGCAAATGGAGAAAGCGCCACTTGCAAGGCAAAGCACTGGAAGGGCCAAATGAGACTGCGCATGAGGTGCTTGGCAGGGCTGCTGCACACGGCCAGGCAGGGCACACACGGACTGTCCTCACAGCCTCAACCATGTGCCCTGGAGCTGTGCAGGGGGCAACCAGCACAACCAGACACGGCAGTCCATTCCACAGTTCATCCATTCCAACGTTCACAAGCTATGCTCCAAACCCTACGCGGCCAACTTCCCTTAATGTTAGCCTTGATGAATTACTCGCCCATAAGTGCATTCTGACCAGTTCTCGGGTTTCCATGACACCTGTCACGATGACATATTTTCTGTCGACGGTCAGGCACTCGTGGGTCAGTGACCCAAACCCAGCCACCATCCCTGCACGCATGTCCCAGTGCTCTGTGCACCGCGGCACCTGCTTCCCCAAGTGCGGCACAGAGCGTGGCACAGAGCCTTCCCACAGTGGCATCTCCGGCGCTGACCAGCCGACGGCCCTACGCCTGTCAGCCCCAGAGAGCCGGGGCTTTGCCTCTGTTCTCATCGCTGGCTCCCCGGCCCTCAGGTCAGTGCCAAGCACACAGCAGCTGCTAAATAAAGGTTTGTGGACTGGAAGGCAGCTGGAGCCCTTGGGCGTGCTATGTGGAAATAATCCAGAGTCTTGTGATGTGACTTCTTATGCCTTGCTGAAGGAGGACCGCAGGAATGAGGAGCGTCGGTGCCCGGTCCCAGGAGGGGCATGCAGTGAACGTCAGGTGCAACAGCCCCACTGTCACAGAGCCGTCTCAGAACACTGACTGTCGCAGACGTGGCGTGTTTCTCTTGGGGTTCTTAAGAGGAGACTGTGGAGACCACGGAAACCCCGTTTGTCAAGGCCTTCCGTGCTGGGTGAGTCCCTACCACTGCTTCTCACCTTGGCAGCGATGCCACAGTGTGGGTATCATTCCTGTTCTAAGCACAAGGAAGCAGGCCCAGGGACCCTAGAGACTCACTCATGCTTTACGCGCAGGGGGTGACTGGGCTGGGATTGGAACAGGCTTGTCTGGCTGAAAGCCCGTGGTGGCCTTTCCGTGTGGAGAGAGGACTGCGTGTGCACACACACGGACACTGGCATGGTGGTAAACCGACATGGTACACTGTGCCCATCCGCTGCGGTGCAGGGCGCGCCCCAGTCCTCCCGTGAAAAACAGTTCACCGAGCCGAACTACTGGCGTTGTTTTCTGGCCACCTTATTTGGCGCCAAAAACTTATATTCCTTTTACTTTTAATCCCATGAAAATGCCCGTTATCACTACATCACCTTCCTGGGTGATGACACGCCCAGGAAGGAGACGTCTCCCTTTCAGCATTGCTCTAACAACACACCGGTATCTACTTTTCCAGCAAAACACGCCGGGGGCCTGTCCAGCCTTTCGCATCCTGGGATTATTAATCAACTGCGGAGCTCCAGGAAGTTGACTGACCTTGTGCTCTCCAGGGACGGCCGGCCCCCAGAGGCTCGGCACCACCACCCACCTCCTCTCATTATGGAAAGTGGACCTCCGTGGATGCCAGTCTGGAGCCAGAGGCAGGGGCCGGCACGGCCGCGTGGCTGCCTTCGGGCTCGCTCTGTGGCAGATGTCGGGGTCTGCAGGGTGTTTTATTAAAGGGACAACACACAAGAGCTTCAAGGCACAGCCCTCCTCCCCACAAAGCCATGGCCTCTGTGGAGTCAAGATCCCCGAGGGGCCTCTGCTCCTGGGGAGGGGGGAGTCCTGCTCTCCACCTTCTGGCGCTCAGCACAGCCTGTCCTGCGTCCCTCCATGCTTGTTAAACACCCAGCGTGGTGTCTGGGGGTCATGTTGATGCCATATGTTCTCGCCACTGAAGCCTCTCACTGCTTAAGCAGAGCACTAAGCACAGGAAGGAGTGCGGCCCCATAGCTGGTTGGCTCTTAACACTCCCGGGGGGGCTCCAGGCTCAAAGATGTGTCCAGAAAATTCAGGAAGATGCCAGCAAGGTGAAGGGCTCCCATGACACCTCCCAAATGGCAGCCGGGCCGGGAGAAGGCCCAGGGTGCTAGGAAGAGTATCTGGGCATGAAGGGGAAAAACTGGAAGACAGGAAAAACCGTACTTGCCTGGAGTTTCTCTTCCACGAAAAGCTAGCCTTGGGTTATGTGAGTGAGTCTCGCCTCCTGGCAGCCCCGTCCCTCTCATCTCCCCCTCCCACCTCCAAACATCCTCTCTGTACAACCCTAGTGATTTCGCCCCGTGAAGACATCACCCCCTCCCCACGGTCGGCAGGTCCGATCTTCAGGTCAGGGGTCAGCACACTTTCCATGAAGAGCCAAGAGTGCAGCTTCTAGGCGCTCTCCTTCCGGTACAGCCATCCAGCTGTGTCGCTGTGGAACAAAAGCAGCCACAGACCGTTGAGGGAGGCAGGGTCTGCACTATGTGCTCCAAGACGGGTTTCTGGATATTCTGTGTCAACTGGCGGCAAGCTGGATTGGGCCCTTGGCTGCGGCGTGCAGACCGCTGCTCTAGGAGGTGCTGGGCGTGGGTGGACAGAGCCCGAGTCGGCAGGTAGACAGGCTGTGAAGGCCACCCAGAAGCGGTGCTGCTGGGCGGACAGAATCTAGAAAGCAAGATGGCATTGGCAGGAAGTCCTTCTTTTGATCTCACCCTTGGCTGTCGTTGAGTGGGTAGGGGAATTCAACGGAAAAGATCAGTGTCACACAGTAAGGGAAGGGACCTGAGCACGGATTCTTCCTTGCAAGATGTATCCCAAACCCTGGCCCCAGGGGCCTCTGTCTGACTTGATGGCATTCATAAATTGATGAAAAGGTCTGCTGGTCAGGCTTTTTCCCAGGATATTGAAAAGACAGCCTCCCAAAAAAGGGTCCCGATAACAGTAGCGAGTTTAAGAATTCCCAGCCGGGCACAGTGGCTCAAGCCTGTCATCCCAGCGCTTTGGGAAGCCAAGGGGAGAGAACTGCCTGAGCTCAGGGGTTCAAAACCAGTCTGGGCAACTTGGCGAGGCCTGTCTCTAAAATAAATCAAAAATCTATCCGGGTGTGGTAGCACGTGCCTGTAGTTCTGGCTATTTGGAAGGCTGAGGCGGAAGGAACGCTGGGGACCAGCAGGTCGATGCTGGGATGGCCATGAGTATGCCACTGTACTCCAGCCCGGGCGACTGAGTGAGACCTCAACTCAAAAAGAAAGAATTCCTGTATGTTGTATTTATTTAGGCAATTACATGGAATTATGCCTGATTAACCAGAAGCTTTTTTATTTTAGGAGTAATTAAAACCCAGACAGGATTTCTCGGAGGACTAGGATCTGGAAGACATCAAGCTGACTAGACGCTTTACCCTGCATCGAGAAACAGACAGGGGAGGGTGGAGATTTGCCTCCGACACCACAACTCTCCCTTTGCTAGCTGGCAGACCACAAGACCAACCCTCCTCTTCACCACTGAAAAATGTTCCGTTTCCCAGATTAGACCATCATGCCTCCAAGGTGGCGAGGGTATTTTGTACTTCTCATCACGGTTACACCCTCACCTGGCATCCCTGCGGGTCAAGACGACGCAAGGATCACCAACATCTAGGGACAGTTGCGCAACGCCAGGCGCCATGCAGAGCTTGAAGGCCCTTCTCCGTGCCCTCACCGCAACCCGGGCGCCGGGAGCTGCCACCATGACTCTCCACACGGGCCAGTGGCAGCACGGGGGCACCAAGAGGCTGAGAAACCTGCCCCAGACCACGCAGCCATACGTGGGGCCCAGATGTGAACGCAGGCACCCAGCGCCAGGGCCTGTGGTCTTCATGCCTGCGTGGGGATGCTTCCACAGTGCAACAGGCAAAGGCCGTCAGGATTGTCTGGGCTGACACCAGGAGTGACTCTGAGGGTGGGAAGCCGAGAGGGAGGCTGGAGCGGAGGGAGGCCCAGCTGGGCATGACCTCCAGTGAGGCTGTGATTTCCTCCCCAGCCTCCCCTGAGGCTCCCAAAGCCGGTGGGGTCTGGGAGTGGCGCTGCCGTGGGAAGAGTCTGCGGCTCTGGGAAGCCCCTGGGGCGGCACTGCCTGGGCGAGCGCCCAGAGCCCTCCCCAGGGGACGGAGCAAGCCCCGGCCCTCATCCTCCACCCCCCAAGCATCCTGCCTCTGGCAGTGGGCTCACGCGCCCTGATGTCTGGTGGCGGGTGAGGCCGCGGTGGCTGCAGAGGCGGGGAGGAGGCTGGGCCAGCCGGGCCAGAAACCGTGACTCTGCTCAGCACACTACGCGCTTCTCCAGCCTCGATGTCCAGGCTATTTCCAGCTCCCTTTCCTTTCTAGTTCTTTTTAAAAATGTGTTTAACCTCTCCCTTTTTACGTTTCTAGCATTGGCATTTGGTGGTAGGAAATGCAGTCTAATTATAGTTTTGATTGCTTTCCAGGGTATAGGGGGAAGATTGCACTTCTATTGTCTTTTAGCATATTGTGTTACTGGCTTCTGTCACTCACAAAACACTTATTTAATGGCTTTTTGAGCAACTGGATAGTGTTTAATTATCTTGGTGTTATACACCTCCAAAGTCATTACATCATGTTATGAGAGTGTAGTTTGCAAGAAGTCTGACCTTCTGTTTGACAGTAATCCTTTTTAAACAGATCCAGTATACTCTTGCTAAACCTCCCTGTATTCTTAAAAACACTTTTACCCCCTATTTTTTAAAACTCTTTTTCAAAATTTTACTAAGTCACTTCTAATGAAACGTGGAACAAAACTGATTTATTCTGCTGCTTAGATATTTAATTTGTTTATCATTGTATTCTTTGTCCAACATCTTTTAATAATGGGGTGCAAAGATTCCCTGCATCTAAGTATCTCGGGGAGTCAATAAGCCTAAGCTCCGATCCTGGCTTGTCTTTAAACTGCTGCGTCACTTCGGCTCAAATGACTGCACATCTCTGGGCTGAGGTTTTCCTGATTTGTAACACAGGAAGTCAAAAGTCGTATAACTCAAATTTGCCCTTTGACAGGACCATTCTAGGAGAACTGACCGGACACTCACATAGCCGACAGGCACACCTGCCCCTCCTTTCTGCTCGAAGGTAACACGTGTGGCCAGATTTCACCTGACACAGAAAAGAAGGGGAGCTCACAACGACTGGGAGAACCAACCACTGTCCTTAGAAGGAAAACGAGTTCTTTGTCCTAAGCCCCAGACACACACACACACACACACACACACACACATGCCCAGCCCGACACACACATCACATTCGATATGATGCTGCAACATGAATTTTTCAGTAACCACTCAAAATGCACCAAGAAGAGAAAGCGTATCCAGAGCAGCCAGCAAAGATTTGATGAAGGGACTTCCTTTACTTAAGGGCAAAGCTCAAAAGGCCACAGCGAAGGGACCCAACCCCCCTGTCTCCAACAGAGGTGCTGATGACACGAATCCGCCGAGGAATCGGATGGGACACTCCAGAGGAATGCCAGCCTCGGAGGAAATGAACGTGGTATCCTCGCCTGCGGCTGGGCTGACCACACAGTGTCTCAACCAGATTTTATTCAAGTCCCTTCCACAAAAGACACTGACATGCGGCCAGAATTGGGCCTTTCCAGGTACCTGAAAATAAGACATTCCTCCATGGCTTGCTGATATCAATACTATGTACTCTGAATTGGTTTCAGCTCCTCTCACACATTCACTATGAACACATCCAAGAACCCAGGTTAAAGGCCCCTTTCAATGAGCAGGAAAATGCAAGTCTCTTCCTGACCTACAGAATAGGACAGTGTGAAAAAGAAGACACTTCTAAGGCCACTTCAACCCTGAGCTGCTGCAATAAAAAGAAATAACAGATCCGATGGCATGCCAGGTGTTACCTCCCGGATCGGACTCCAATCTCTTGGACCAGCTCCCCTGGGAATCCAGCCATGACTCGACTTCCAGGCTCTCTGAGATCTCCAGCACGCCAGACCCTTAGCCTAAGAGGCACTCTCCGTCTTACCCAAGGTCTGCCAAAAATGAAAGGCTGGAACTTCAACCACAAGCTGGGAATCACTTGGTGACACCCTGTCTTCCACATATCTGTCCACTGCAAGTAGCTTTTGG
The DNA here is from genome assembly GCA_027257055.1 of Cephalopachus bancanus. Taxonomy (NCBI): domain Eukaryota; kingdom Metazoa; phylum Chordata; class Mammalia; order Primates; family Tarsiidae; genus Cephalopachus; species Cephalopachus bancanus. The sequence continues at coordinate 700,443 of JAPVLO010000177.1, read as the reverse complement.
CTCACAATACAGTGACCAGTCTACTGGCAAGTTGGGTCTGAGGTAGCCGAGACGATCTGCCTAAGCCCAGCACCAGCTGAAGAGGAACGTCACCGGACGGGGGGAGCCAGAGTGCAGACACAGTGGCCAGAGGGGAGAAGGCAGAGGAGCCCCCAGAGAGGAAGGCAAGGTCCCCAGAGCTTTCCTTGAAAAATGAAAGTAGCAAAAGTAAAGACCCAAGCCGCCGAGGAGTCACTTACATCAGCTGCTGGATTGAAATCCCCTCTCCTCTCTGAACGTTAAATCTCCTGTTTGGAAACCCAGCCTGCTTTCCTTCTCTAGGAGATTTTCCCAGACTACACCTCCCACCAAAAACGGCTCCAGTCTCGAGACTCAAAAGACTTCTCATTCCACGCACCCAGAAGTCATCTCACCCTGTCTGACATCGTCTCCCGTTCTTGTTTTGTGGCGTCACGTCACTGTCACACCGCTGTCTGGCTTTTCAGCTGCGGGCACCTCAATTCCTAAGCTTAATGTTGAACTTCCTGAAGGCGAAGTCCACCATTAGTTCGGCCTTTTTCTCTAGGGCATCCTCTGCTCATGGCGGTGCTCAATACATGAGGAAGGGAGACGAGTGGCAGGACAGAGGGAGCTGGGGAAAGGCAGCTCGGGACGGACACGGCGCGGAGGTGGCGTGTAGGCGGGCCTGGGGCTGAGGAAGGGGAATCCAGACTCCACGCCAGTGGCACGCACACAGCACCCGGCGAGCAGCTGAGAATTGCCTGTTGCACTGAAGAAGGGAGGCAGCGGCAGAAAGAATGAGTGGGAGGAGAAGAAGGGAAGACGGCAGGGTTGAGGAAAGGGGCTGGGGGAGGAAGGAGAGTGGAAGGAGGGCGAGGGGACAGAGGAGAGGGGAACGGGACGAAGGGCGGGAAGCGGAGGGAGGACGGACGGGCGGCGGGGGCGGCTGGTCTCACCCGGGTCCTTCTGGATCCTCCATTGTCACGCTTGCCCCTTCCTGGCCCCACACGGCGCTCGGTCACGGCCGGCCGGTGCCTGGCTCCAGGCTGGCCGCGTGCCCGCCTGAGGCCGTCCTGAGCCGCGCCACTGGCCACCACGCCCAGCCCCCGCGCGGGCAGCGCCACGAGCCTGCAAAGCCAGCCCCGAAGGGCTGTGTTTCGCGGCTCGGGCGAGGAGGCTGAGGACGTCCGGGCACAACCGGGGCGCCACTGGCCTCCACGGGAGTCCCGGGAGCCTTCTCCTCTTATTCGTGCCCGGCGGCACATGACACGCTGGGCCCGGCGTCCTGGGCAGCCCGTCAGGGAGTCGGGGCTCAGGCGGCGCGGGGGGGGGAGCTCTGAGGACTCGCGCTGGCACCCGGCCATGCCTCGCTCACGCCGGCCCTTGAGGCTGCCGTGGCTCCTCCTCCAGCCACCCCAAGGGCCAGGCGCCCGCCCAGGCTGTGCCCAGACAGCACGGGAAGCTCGGCGACCGCCCAGCCCCTTGTGGTGGCCCCAGAAAGAGCCGGCGTGGCTCTGGGCTGCCTGACACGTCCCAGCCCCCGGGGTCCCCTTTTCCCTCCAAGAGAAAAGCCACAGCATGGTGCACGTGCATGTACGCATTTTGCAAAAGCGGGTTTGCCACGGAGAACACGTCTTCCGATGAGCCAGCGAGGGGCTTCTTGTGGGAGCAGAAGGTCTGTGCCCCCGAGAGGTCCGGGAGCCCCGAAGCCAGAAACAGTCGTGTGAATGAGAGTGGGCCCATTGGGTTTTCAGGTAAGGAGTCCACAGAGCAGATTCCCAGGGCATTGGGAGCTCAACAAGATTTTGAAACCACCACCGGCACCCTGCGGAGAGGCAGAGCCAGCTGCCAGGGGCGTGCGACCCAGGAAAGGCGCGAGGGGCTCGTCTGCCTGAGACAGCAGTTTCGTGGCAGTGCATTTCTGGACCGGATCGACCTCACTAAGATGACCGCTGAATTCTGAAGCCGGGACATTCTTCCCCCAGTGCCCCGCTGTTATGCGTGTCTGTGCGTGTTATGCAGGGACATTCTTCCCCCAGTGCTCACCGGCCTAGCCTGCATCCGTGGAAAGGCCACTGCACGTGACACTTGGCCCAGCACTCTCGCACCCCATGGCACGCTCTATCCCAAAGCCAAATGGCAGGCCTGGGAATGTGCTCCCATCTGCCCATCCACATCATACACAGAAACAGGACCAGCAGCTCTCAAGGGGACTGTGGTTTAACAGACCACATCATGGCCACAAAACCGAAAGCACCGGGAACACAAAACTAAGGGTTCGCGTGGCAAGTCTAAGCAACCCCCAGGGTGGCACCGCCGGGACAAGAAGGGCGATTCGGTCACCGAGGGACAGAACAGAGCCTGGAAAAGCCGGGCCATCCGCGTGCACAAGCACCAAAACATGGCGGGATGGGAGTCGGCTTCACCGTGTGTCTCTTATTTTTTTATTTTTTATTTTTTATTTTTTTTTGAGTTGGAGTCTCACTCGGTCGCCCAGAGTGGAGTGCAGCGGCCGCTCCCGGCCACCGCAGCCTCGACCTGCTGGGCTCCAGCGATCCTTCCGCCTCAGCCTTCCCAGTAGCCGGAATTACAGGTGCGCGCTACCACGCCCGGCTGATTTTTTTATTTATTGTAGAGATGAGGTCTCGCTGCCATGTGTCTTTTAAAGAGCCGCATACCGAGTCTGCCACTGTCCATCACCGTCCGCACACAGCTTGCCGCCGCCTCGTGAGGCAGGTTTCGTCGCTAAAACGTGCCTGCACTCCCTTCCCTCTTGCACGTTCCCGAGCAGCCACGAAGCTGGAACATAGGGAACGCTGGGGCTCCCGGTGCCAGGGTCAACACTTACAAATACGGCAAGCAAGCATGCAGACCAATGTGCTAAATGAGGTCCAGCCTCACGAGACCAAGCACTGGCACCTTCACTGCCAAGCTGCAGAAACGGTGTCATCTCCCTCGAAGGGAACGTCTCCTCCAAGACCGCTCGGCTGCACGTGGGCTCTTCCAGCCCTCCGTGACGAGGAGCACACACCCACAAGGCTGCTATTTGCACCGAAATCTGGATAAATGTGGTTCACAGTAACCAGAGCAGTCTTGCCTCGGCCCGTGACATGATGCAGCTGAAATACAGTTTGGGCATGAAGGCAGCCTCCTTGGACGTGGGAAGACTCGAAGTGAAGGAACAGGAGAGGTTCACAACCACGCCTGAGCGACACGTCCTTCACTTTCAGGACAGAATGATGAAGACAGCCGACAGGAAGCCCAGCGCCCAGGAGACTCCACCCCAGTGCTCTCCCTGACCCAGTGACGCCCCTTCACTGCACTGTGGCATCGGCCAGATGTATGCTTCTCATCCACAGATACAGCACGCAGCCCCTCTGCCTCACCCCCGTTTTTGTGCCTCTTGGTTCTCCAAAGTCCCAATAAGACTCAGAAACAAACAGGCCAGAGGGGACAGAGGCTGCCCTGACCAGGGGCACAGAGTCCCCCACGCAGCCTCGGCGTCTGTCTGTCCGCGCCCACCGGCCCCAGCCTGCGCCTGCCGGGAAGGCCGTGGAGACGTGACACCTCATTTAGCCTCCACCTGCCACCACGCTCTCTACATTAAAGCAAGCCAGCTCCACACCGGAGCGCACAGGTTGAGTCAGAACGTGGCAGAAAAGGCCCAAACCGTCAGCCGGGCCCGGCCCTCCTGCCCTCCTCTTCTAGGAGGGCAAGCAGCGGCCTGGACTCCGCGCATCCAGGCCGCAAGCTTGTGAGGGGCTCCCCTGGGTCACTCACCAGGCTGCGGCAGGAGCAGGAGCCCATCGGAGCCCTGAGCTCCAAAAAATGGAATGCCTTACAGGAAGCCTGGCAGCTCAGCAGAGCCCGAGCGTCCCCTCCAAGTGTCTGAGTTAATAAATGATAACCCCACGGTCGCTCCGCAGAGCTGAACAGAAGGAAGCCCTGGCTGTGTTCTCAGGAAGGGGGCAGAGGGAACTCTGGGGCCTGAGGGGCATGGCGGACGCTTGGCGTTGGGGGCCGCCTCCCAGAAGCCCCCGGAAGCACGAGCCTTCCCCCAGGATGACCCAGCTCTCCTCTGCCAGCCCCGGCGAGCTACCCCCTGGGAGCCATTCAAAAGCTGTGCAAGTGTGGCTTCCACCGGTCTGCTGGTGGGGAGAAGGGCGCAGAGGCGGGCGCAGAGGCAGCCGCAGGAGGTGGAGATGGTGCTGTCAGCCCCACCCTCAGGCCCGGAGTGTGCCCACCCTGCGCCCACACACCCGGAAACACCCCAGAGCTGCTGGGCACAGCCATGAGCACTGAGCCAAGCTCTCCCACCCGGCTGTCTTCCCCCTGGCTTCCTGCAGCCTGTGGACATTTCCTGTTGGGACGGGGCCAAGTAGAAACAGGCTCCAGGCAGGGGCTGGCAAGTTGTTTCCATCAGGAGCCAGAGAGTAGCTTCAGGTCATGTGGTCTCTGTGACAGCTGCTCAGCCCTGCCACGGTGGTGTGAGAGAAGCTACATGCAGTGACACGCGTGACTGCATTCCTGCAAAACTTTATTTGCAAAAATGTCTGCACGCGGGAATCTCCCACGCCAGAGACTGTGGGTCCTGTCCTGCTGGATCTCATCTGAGTGACCTCTTTGGGGCTGCCCATGCCCACCGGCCCCAGCTTGGCCTCATCGGACCTATTTTGTCTCGAGCCTCCCTTGGATGTGTAGAAGTTGAAGATACACGTGAAAGAAGAAAGAAAGAAAATACACGTGTAAAGGAAAAACTCCCAGACCGACGAGCTTGGGGAGTGAACCCTTCCAGCGACGGGAAGGGAGTGGGACGCACAGTCCCTGGTCCTCCAGGCACAGACGAGGAGAGGCTTCCCTCCATGTAGGTGAGCCCCGAGCCTCCGCCACAGGCCACCCCTCTTCTCCCAGCAGAAGAAGGACAAAGGCCCCTGACACCAGGCAGGTCCCCTCCCCCGGAAACCCTCAGCCGTTCCTGCTGCAGGAGCAAGTCTGCTTCTGGGCCTCAATTTCGTAGGTTGGCTGGCAAGACAGACATGCGTGCCGTCTTCCCTGAGCCCACGGCCTGGGCAGGGATGGGGGGTAAGGAGTGGGAGACGCCTCGTCTTCCCTGGCTGTGCCTCAAAACCCACGGCGTTCGTCTTTCGGAGGGAGAATGAGGTTGCTCGCATGAGACCGCTGAGCCAGGGCAAGAGTTCTGGGCAAGAAGCTCACACCTGAAAGAGTCGAAGGAACTCAGCGAAAAGCGGTCCCAGGAGGCGGCCCTGTGGGCCTCGCCCAGACGCCCACCCGCTGCCACGGGAACGGGAGGCGGCAGCAGCTGGCGGCTGTGCCCGGCCCTTCCTGCAGGTGTGTCTCCTTGGGACGTGTCTCCGGCACACCCAGATGTGGCGAGAGGAGACCGGCCTCTGGAGGTCGACCTGTGACATGCCTCCCCGGGGCCCCGGCTTCCTCGGCGGATGACCGGGGGTCCTCCGGAAACTCGCGAGCCGTGCGGCTGTCTTGGTGACGGGTCGCGCCTGGCTTCACACATCTGGTTAAAAATTCTGGAAGTTTTTCGGTGGCCCGCTGACCCAGATGTTTCTCGCCAGGAGACCGAGCAGCAGGGGACTGCGCGTCCCTCTTCCCTTGCACCGTGCCCAGGGATCGTGGCCTCTAGACAGCTGTGCCCCCGCCCCAGCCTCCCTCTTCACCCGTGCGTCTCGACAAAGTAAAAGGAGACGTGAATTCGCCGGCCGTCCACTGAGAAGCACATCCTGGCCGCCTCGAGTCGGGTGGCATCACGCAGTGAGACCCCACCACGCCGTGAAGCACTCAGAGGCAGGCAGGGCACAGCGCGTCGCACGACCACGGACCCAGCCCTCCCAGGGAAGCTCTCTGCCACAGCGTCTCCTTCCCGTCAGATAACGAATAAAAGTTACAGGAGGGCAGAGTCTCTGTCTTCCGCGATAAAACACAACTCCACGGCCAACATCCGCAAAGTCTGGTGTGCTCCACTCCAGTGCCCCGTGTGGTTCTCTCCCGCAGGAAAGCAGCAGAAGCCACCCCTCTGCTTGCTTTCTGGGGTCCCCTGGCCGTGGCTGACCCGGGGACCCAGCGCTCCGTGCTGGCCACCAGCTCCAACAAGCTGCCACCTTCCCAAAGCCCTTGGCCAAGCCTGGGATCCTTCGCAGATGGTAAAGACACCATGGCTTAGTCGGGGCCACGGCTGACACTTTAACTGTCGCTTTTCCTTTAAACAAGTGAGATTTAGATATTTTAAAAAAGCATTTCCAAAGTGGGTCAGGTTTTTCTTGAGGAAGTCACCATCACCGGAAGTGCAGACTACGGCTTCAAAGAAGACCTTGGGTTTTTTAAAAAAAATGTTCAGGAGATGAGCGATTTCTCATCTCTGATGGCTACAAAGCCGTCATGACAAATCGGGGTTCTGAGTCTAGAAAAGACGTCACGATCTGCAGCTTGGTTTAGCCCAGCAGTTCTCAAAGGGCGAGTCACTCTGTCTCCATTTCTAAGACAGTAAATAGTGAAAGAGTGAACGCTCATGAACAAAAACAAGCTCTGTGGTGTCTTCAGTAAGCCCTGAGGGCGAAGGGGCCCCGAGACCCAGTGTGGGCGCCTTCGTTTTAGTGGAAGGACTGTATATCGTCGCGTAAAATGGCTATGACTTTGCTTTGTCTCCTCCGCTTCGCACCCACCGTGTAGCCCTAGCCGAGTTACCCGGTCTCTCTGGTCTTCCGTTTTCTGGGAATCAGACTCATCACACTTATGGTCATTTGCCCGCGTGTGTCTTCCTCGCTGACCAATAGTGGCATCTGGAAGGTCTGGAGGATGGCTGCCTCCTCCTTCCCACGTCCCCCCGCCCAGCACACACAAGAGGGACGAGCTTCCACTGAGAGGCTGGCACCGGGCAGGGTGGGCCTGTCAGCACAGGCCTGTGAGCTGAGGGACGGGGCGGTTGGGAGGATGGCACGGCGTCGGGTGTGCGGGGTACCCCGTAAGGCACTGGCCCAAGGCAAATGTCACAGGCGCTCAGTAAATGTCAGATCCCTTTCTTTCCTCTCATGCTGTTCTCAGCTGTCCCACACGGGAGGGAAAGCACACGGTTGCCGACAGAAAGCAAATGCCGATGGCGTGGGTTCCCCAGGTGCGGTGCCCAAGCCAGAGCGTCTGTGCCACCTGGGAAATCGTTAGAAACCAAATTACCTGGCTCTGACCCCAGACTCACTGAGTTAGAAGCTCCATGGACGGGGCCTATCCCTGTGGCTTGTAGCAAGCCCTCCAGAGGTCTGATCTGCATGGGGCTTCCGACTCTCCAGAAAAAGGAGTGTTTAGTGCTAGCAACACTCTGGACTTTCCTAGCAGAGAGTGTGTGCAGCGTGCTGTCTCCCGCTGGCCGCCTAAGATCCTTTGGGGACTAAGGTAGGAGATTCGGCAGACATCCGCTGCGGCCTTGCAGGGTGGAAGGGCTGATTTCGCATTCTGGCTGTGCGCCTGGGACCAGCACTAAACACACCTGGTGTTGGAAATGAAGCTGGAACCATCCGGAGCAGAGGCAGCTTCACCTGAGAGAAGCCGCAGCACAGCCCTTGCGTCGTCTTTGGTGGCCGGGCGGGAACAGAGAGCAAGGGAGACGGGGGTGAGCGCGGTGGAAGCCTCCGTGTTGGGTCTGCTCGCCCCCAACCCTTCACAAGCACACTCCCGGCCTCCACAACTCCTCGCCACACAACAAACCACTGGCATCGGGGTCATCAATTACACATGAGCCTCTAACCTTTGAGAGCCGCCCTGACCAATGATAGTTGCAGTCTGGAAAATTTCCACGTGGCAGCAAGCGTCACAGCTCCCTGGAGCCCGGGCACGATCACAACTCTCATTTATGCCTGCGGAAACAACTTGAAGAGCTCGAGCAGAGCTGAAGCTCAAACCCAGGGATGCCTGACTCAAAAGGCACCTGCCCCCAAACAGTGCTGCCACACAGAGCACCATCTGCAAGTCCAGTGAGGCCCGCTTGAGCTGAAAGCTATGGTTCAAAGTCAACAAAGAAAGCAAGACACACGCGTGGGCAGAGGAATCCTTGAAAGCCATCCCACAAGTCTTCAAGTTCAAGATTCACTGTACACAGACACAACCGTATGCAGGGATGTGTGTGCAGAACTTCACACATTAAGTCAGACTGTATGACAGAGGGCGAACAGCCACAATAGCGTAAGCGTATTCTGAGTCCCCGAGAGCGGGTGTGGAAGAGACTTTGAGTGAGCCAACTCGTGTGGCCGGGAGGCAGGGATATGTTCGGGGGACGCACGTGCACACGGGGACGGCAGGAAGGGCCGGGACCTCCGGGTCGCGTCGAGGGTGCAGCACACAGTGCTACTGGGACAGCTCGGGCCGTGCTGGAGAGGGGCTGGGCCACACCCACGTGGCAGGCCCACTGTGTGGGCGCTGGGGTGCGGCCACTCCCCGAGAGGGTGTGAGGAGGGGCACGAGCTTCCACTGGGAGGCTTGAGCCTGAGAAACAAGGAAGCCGTGGAGCCCGGAGGCCAGAAGGTGCCCTGGTGGTGGACTCGGAGCGCCCGGGAACTGGCTCCTCTTCCTCCCTGGCTGCCGGTGTTCTGACGTTGACCAAGTCATACATAAACCGGCACTGATGGTGACTCGCTCACAAGATGCATGCTTTTGGCGACTCTATGTGTGCTGATGTTTATGCAGTTAGATAACTTTTCTGCAGGGTGAATCATATCTGAAATATATTAACATTACTTTTTTAAAAGTACTGAATCTCCTTCTAAACCTTCTGTCAAGGACAGAAAGCAGGAACGGGAAAATGAGAAAAGCCCCTGTTTAGTGCACATCCAGGACGGGTCAGGCCCTCTATCTTTTAGAGTTTTATGCTCATTTCCTCAAATGAGGAAATAAGGCACAGAGAGGTTTAGTAATCTGCCCAAAGCCAAACAGCTGCCGAGCTGTGGAGCCTGGGTTCAGGCCAAGTCCGCTTACAGTCAAAACGTAAGCCCTCAGTACAGCAAAACTCAACCAGAGCTCGTTTTTATCAGGCGACGCTCAGCCCAGCGATTCCTTGGCACAGTTCCTGGATGCGAAAGAGGAGAGGGAAGAAGGCGCGTTCCTCCAGCCGGCGAGTTCTGAGCCGCTGCTCGGGCTCTGTGGGGACCAGGACAGGGAGCGCCCTGCCCTCCCCGAGCAGAAGAGAGGAGGGGGCAGGCAGGCGTGGGCCAGGGAGGAGCAAGGGCCGGGTGGGGACGGGACACCAGCCAGCTTGGCGACTCGGCTCGCCTCACCAGGCCGCTGTTTCCCCCTCTGGAGACGGGAAGCTGTGCCCAATGTTTTGGGGTTGCCCAGCCCTCACCTCCTCTCGCTCCGAAGAAAGCACTGTTTACCCGTCTCTTGCGACCAGGGCCTTGGGTTTCGCCAGCTGCCCCAAACCCCGCGACGGCCGCCCTTTGCGGTTCTCGGGTCACGCCTTTCCTCCAGCCTGACTCGCAACCCGTCAAGCCACAGAGCTCAAGGGGCACCAAGCAAGAGGCGGCCCTCCGCCCAACCGGACGTGAACACCGGGACCCACGTGGCCCGCGAGGGCTTCACATCCACACGCCGGCAGGCCAGGCCGCCCGGCTCTTCCGTGTGTCCCTGGAAACTCTAAGTGGCCTGTGGCGTCAACTGCCCCCAAGACGGCAAAGACCGTGAATCAGACATCGCACAACCCAGAGCCCACGGGCACACCGCACACCCTCGCGTCACCATGATGATGGCGCTAAGGCCTCTCTCTGTCCCGTGTTAATTGCCATGCTCACTGATGTTGTATCAAATCCATCTCCCAATATTTAAGACAGGATCCTCATCTAGCTGGCTTCTGAACATTATTTAGCGACAAGGGCGCTTGGTGGCGGTGGCGGTGGTCATTTTATCACACTTTCTCCCAAATCGTCTTCCCGTTCGCATGGACTACGTCAGTTATCCGGGCGTTGATTCTGTTATTCTGTTACGTGTGGACAGCACGGCTGGGCAGAGCGGTGGCGCAAGCCGGCTGGATCTGAGACGCTCGTCAGCGCAGCGAAACGTGTTCAAACCGAAGCGCCGGCAGAACCGACCCACCACCCGCCCCCGCCAAACAGGGCTTTCCCTCAGCCGGGCTCCCCGACATTCAGGGCGCCAGAGGCAGCTTTGAGTGCCAGGGCGGGCCGGGGACTTCCGGGTCTCGAGACGAGCCTGGTGGCTCCTGCCCCCGCCCGCCCTCTCCTCTGGCAGGCCGCCGCACACCCCGTCGCGGGGTCTGTCTCCTCCCTGGCTGCTGAGCCTCCCACGCGGCCCGGCCCAGCGCCTGGCCTGGAAGCTCCGCAGAGGCCGGACGGACAGGCCCTTCGGCCGGGGAAGGGGTGGGGAGGACGGGGAGGAGGCCGGAGACAGGCACGGGATGCGCGCCCGGGGCCGGCGCCCGCCCGCTCACTCCTCCCGGCTGGCCCCCGCTGCCACGTGCACCTTGCCAGGCGCCGCACTCCCTCGCGGGCAGCGATTCGCCCAGAGGCCCGGGCTCGAGCGCGTAGGCCCAAGAGCCACAGGAGGGTTTTCCGGACTCGGAGCTCCCCACCCGACAACGGGCCCGCGTGCCGGGAAGCAAAGACCCAGGCTGGCCCGTCCAGGCTGCCGCGAGCCCGGGCGCCCAGTCGCCGGCCACCTGCCCGCCCCGGGGAGGGACCCCTGGGTGCCGGGGAGAGACCCGTGCCCCGCTCCGCCACGAGGCCGTCTGGGCTGGAGGTCGCACGCGCCGGTCCCGGCCCCACACGGGCTCCTCTCCGGGGTCCGCCAAGCCCCAGCCCCCAGCCCGAAGCCCGGCGCCTGGCCCCGAGGTGGGCTGTGCCGGTGCGCGGGCGCCCTCTAGCGACGGCCCGTCCGGACGCCGACTCTCCCCGGCCCTACGGCGCCCGGCGCCCGGCGCCCGGCCCCCAGCCCCCCGCCCCCAGCCCCCAGCCCCCGCCCCGGGCCCTGCCAGCCCGACGCTGCTCTCCTCGCAAGGCACAGTGAGCTGCCCCGAGAGGCTCGCGGTCTCTTGGGCCAGGAAGACGCTCTTTCGATCGACGCACCTGGAGCCTGAGAAGGTTTCCAGAGATGCCCTGAAACCCTGTACGTCCCCCCAACATCTTCAAGGAGAAACTTATCTCGCTTCCTAAGTCATGAGACAAACACAGTTAGAAATAGTATGTTCTGAGCCACAGAGAGAAAAGCAACATTCAAGGAAGTGAGTTCTTTTTGGATGGAGATTCAAAACAGAATAAAGGATTCTCCTGCGTGTTCGTGGAACTGCAAACACTCCTCAAATCTCCTTGTTTACTTTATTGACTCGGTGGCAACCTTGAAGACAGAACGCGGAGAGCGTGCATGAGCAGTTCTCCACTGGGCGTGCACATTAGCAGAGGAGGCTGCAGACAAGAACTTTGCACAAATTGAATCACATCTGTGTGGTCAATGCCACACTGGCTCCGAGAGGCAGCGATGTAATAAGTCCTCCCACGCTCCAGGGGAGCTGGGAGACCCCCCTCCGGGCGCCCGAGACGCACACTCAGCAAGACCCTCCACGAACCTGGCGCCAGAGATGGGCGCCTCCTCTACAGCAATCTCCAAGGAACTTGCCTCTCCCTGTGAGGGTTGTCGAGAGGGTCACTGAGCAAGCCTCATGGCTCTGAGCACGTCTTCGCTTTGAGTTTTAGTTCCCACGTCTGTGAAACGGCAAAGCTGGCGTCAACAGACTGTCCCCGTTCCTGTCCCGGTCTGAGGGCCATGACTCAAAGCAGTGAGCTGGTGTGGCTTGCAGTTTACAGACAAGCCCATCACAGACCGGCTTGAATGGGCTCCGCCTCCCCTTGGAGCTCCTTAAAAAACACAGGACTGCAAAGACCTTCCCAAAGAAGGCGTCCTTCCTTTCAAGACCTGCCTTCAGGCCTTCGATATTTACTGAGCCAAAAGCTGGTGCTTCTCAAGAGGCTTTCCAAGGAATACAGCAGACAGATAAAGGACTTCCCGGGATGTGCCAATTTGGGGGGGGGAACCGTATATCATGTATATTTAGTAGTTCATAGAAGAAACCAAAAGCTCCCACATAGCTGAGAGTCCCACCACAGAAAGCCTGAGGGGGTATGTAGGCACTACTGTGTTTTCATTACGCAGTCACAAGTGTAGCAGACAGTCCCCGTTGAGTTCAGTGCCAGCTGAGGCCTTACTGTAGACTGTCTATTTCAAACAGCATAGAAGCGGCAGCACATCCTACCCGGCCCACTCACTGTGCTCGATTTTGGCCTTAGCACCAACCTTCACATGAATACTTCACCCAAGTAGCCCCAATCTAAGATATTTTCATAGCATGCTTCCCTCAAACAAAGACCTTACAAGGTTTTGGGGACACCCTAAAAGAAATTTAAACCTGTAATCCGTTCTTTACCATCTACCTTCAGTCAGGAGAAAGGCAACTCTCTTATTGCATGCTGGAAGGCCAGTTTTAATGCACCAAAGAATGGTCTTGAACCATGTGACATTTTATTTTGAACACATTTAAAATTTCTGTCTTCGTATTTTGTAACTCCAGCGTACAGGCTACTGTTGCCAAGGAAATGTGACTTTGGGTTACTGCATAGATCCACAGGGGGTTTGTTTGTTTTGTTTTAAAATATTAGCAAGACAAAAATGGAAAGATCAAATATAGAAAACAAATTTAGCTCCTTTCCTGTTCAAGAAGCATGAAATGCAGATCTTCTTGTCACAGCACTGATTAAAACACACACAGACTCATGAAGTGATTTACCCAACCCATGTGAGCTTGCACTGGGTCTGTCAGGCTGATGCCGCCTGGGCGCCCTTCCCATCCTGTGCTCTGGAGTCAGACCCCTCTGAATCATGGGGCCTCACGTCCACACAGCTGACCGCTCACCACCATGTTTACCTCCGGGTGGAAAATTGCCCTCTTTAAAGGTACCCACAATGGCCCAGGGTACTATATTTCAGGGAATTTTCAAAGTGAAGCCAGAGGAAGGCATGGTGCAAATCTTGTAAATGCATTCAGTTGAATTCCAAAGACCCGAATGCAGATGAGAATAAAGATTCCACCATTAACCCACTTTTTTCCCTCTGTGGTTATTCCTTACAGCCAGTATAATCTTAAGGTTTTCCGTCATGATAACGGACTCAAGCCATCTGATGATGAAAAGAATCAAAGCTTTCTTCTACTGTTCAGAGCACTATCAAACTTCTTATAAACAGATAACATCTTTGCTTCCTCCTAACTGAAATGAGTTATTTTTAATTGTACATCTGCATGCAGATCAAGAAACACTTTAGAACGATCACCCTCTAATTAAAAACTCTAAAAACAAGGTTCCCTCAAGAGAAACCAATAATTCAAGCAAAATGTCATGTTGCTTCTAGAGACCTGGAGAGAAACAGGAAGTCTTTTCATTTCGTTTTACAATTTAGAAGCAACTCACAAACCTCAGAGCAACTATTTTAAAATAAATATTCAGAAATTCTACTAAAGTGCTTATCTCATGCTGGGAAACTCACTGCACCCCATCTGTGCCTGCGCCCAGTCAAATATGCGGGCCCGCGTCTGGAGGGATGAGGACGGCGCTGACCACTGGCAGGACAGGCGCAGGTTGGTGGCCAGGGGCACTCACGTGGCCACGCACGGGGAGACCTTCGGCTCCTCTAGGTGGGCTCCTCCCAGCCAGCCATTCAAAGCTGCCAGGATCCCACATCCCCTCTTGCCATGGACCAGTGCATCCTTTTATGTAACGCTCACGGAAAGCAGCTGGTTCTGACGTGGCTTGAGTTTGATCCTGTGAAGCCCTCAGAATCTCCCCATGAGAGGCAAACGGGAGAACTCAGGCCTCTGTCGGTGCGTGTGACTGACACGGTGTCCTCACTGTGTCTTCCTGGCCCCTCTATTTTTATCCACCTCTCAACGTATGAGAACATTCGACCCACTCTGAGCTCAGAGCCCTGACTGCGAGGGCGACTCTCCGTCTCTCTTTACAAACGGGCAGGCAAATAAAGAGAGTGCAGCCTAGAAACAGCAGCTCAGGACGGGAAACGAAGACGTCAGAAGTTGCCAAATCACAGGCAGAGCCATCCTGACTCTGCCTTATCTTCCGTTCATAAAAAGGAGCGGGACCTGCCTCAACTCGAAGGGCATCAAGCAAAACAGAGCTGCTGCCTGCCTCTGGCTCCGGGCGACGAGCTGAGTGGTTTCCCCAGAGCACACAAGACACCCAAAGTTTGGGGGGATCTGTCTGCCTTGTGTTCGCTTTGATGTGAAGCAAAACATGACGCCCAAAAGGCCTTTGCGGATGGAGGCGCTGAGAAGGGGGTCGAGGAGAAGCATTGCCCCTGACGGGGGTCGAGGGGAGAAAACACCGCATTTGAAGCCCAGGCCGCTTCTGGCGAGCAGGGTGCCGCCGCAGCCCGAGAGCGCGTGGACGCGCCTCGGACAGCTCCCAAGTGCGCTCCGGAAACAGAAGCCCCGGCGCCCGGGACCCGGCGACGCGCGGGGCCAGGAGGGCGGGCGGCCGGTCCCGGCCGCAGGGCGCACCGGGCCGGGCGCCTCTCCCAGCCCGGGGCCCAGAGCCCACGCGGCGCAGGGGGCGCGCCCGCGGACGCTGCGCTGGCGAAGTTTCCCCGCGGGCTTCTCCCCCTCCCGGGTCGCGCCCGGGCCATCCCGCCCGTCTGGGCCGGAGGGGGCCGCGAGGCCATCTTGGGCGGGCCAGGGCGCCCCGGCGCGGGGCACGTGGGCCCGACGCCCGCCCCTTCGCGAGGGCGAGAGCGGCTCCGCAGAGGCCCGTCTCCCCGCGCCCGGCCCCGGCCTCCCGCGCCCCGCGGCCCCGCTCTCTGGGGAGCCCGGCCCCTCCGCCGCCCTCCCGGCGGGTCGGCGCGCCGAGGGGCCGGGCTGCGCCGGCGCTGCCGCCTCCCGACGGGCCGGGGCCCGCGCCGCGGCCGGCGGGCGGAGCCTCGCGCGAGGGCGGGCGGCGGAGGGTCCCGTGCGGCCGCGCCGGCCGGAGCGGGCTGCGCCTCCGCCGGGCTGCGATCGCGCCCGCGGCCTCCGGCGCCGCCCCGCCCCGAGGGCGCGCCAGGCGCTGCCGGCGCCGGGCGAGCCTCCCCGGAGCCCGAGCCGCGCGCCCGAAGTTGGCCTCGCCGGAGTTGCGCGAACTCACCTGGCGCCGCCGCGCGGGGCGGGTCCGGGCCGGCCGGGCGGGGGCCGGCGGCCGGGGCCGGCGGGCGGAGGGCGGGCCGGGCGCGGGGGCGCGGGGGCGCGGGGCGCGGGCGCGCGGCGCGGGCGCGGCCGCCGCTCCTCCAGCCGCTCGGCCGCCGCGGACGGGCGAGGCGCGGGCGCGCGGCGGCCCCCGGAAGCGCCGGCTGCCTCCCGGCGGCGCGGCCCGCGGACTCGGCGGGGCGGGCGGCCGCTGCGCGCCGGAATCTCCACCTCCTGGCGAAGCCCACGCGCGGCGCCCGCAGCCGGCCCGAGGCGCGCGCGAGCGCCCCCTGGGGGCCCCGGGGCGCACGCCGGCTCGCGCGCGGTCCCGCCCGGCCGCTCCCGGGCGCCGCCCGAGAGCCGCCCGCGCCGGAGGGGCCGGGCGCCGCCCGCGGCGCTGGGCGCCCTGCGAGGGGGCCGTCCGCCGTGCGGGGCTCCGGGCGCCTCCCGGGTCCCGCCCGCTGTCCGAGGGGCTGCCCGCCGCGCGGGGCCTGGGCGCTGTCCGCGGTCCGGGCGCTGTCCGCGGTGCAGCCGCGTGCGGGCTGGGGCGGGGCGCCGTCCGCGGGGCTGCCTTTCGCGGGGACCCGGGGCCGGGCGCTGTCCGACGTCCCGCCCGCTCCCCGGGCGCGGGGAGCTGCCCGTGGTCCTGCCCGCTGCCCCGGGCGCTGCCCGAGGCGGGGCGCTGTCCGAGGTGCCGCCCGCCGCCCCGGGAAGCAGGGGCGCTGTCCGTGGTGCTGCCTGCCGGGGGAGTGTGGCCGGGGGGGAGTGTGGCCGGGGCGCTACCGAGGTTCTGTCCGCTCTCCTAGGTGCTGGGGGCTCTCTCCTGGCCCTGCCCGCTGCCGGTTCGCGGGACTCGGGTCTCCACGAACTGGGACTCCAGCCTCGCCCCAGAATGTGGTGACAATGGCGGGGGGAGCTATACTTTTTTTCACACCTTCCAGAAAACTTGAATGGATGCTCAGCTGTCACCAGAAGTGATGAAGGCATCCTCACCTCTGTCCTCAGGGTCGACACCAGTGCCTGGGCTGGCAGGGGCCAGGCCATTATTTTCGGTCAATAGGTGCCTGAATAAGTGAATGGAAACAAGTCTTTCCTCCACTTCACAATGTTTTCCTGAGTACATCTACTTCCCAAATAAGATCCAGAAATGCGTACGGTGTACCTATGTTTAAAAATAGACATCAACATGCTGTCTTATGTAAGGGGCAGCCACTACCACATGCTATGCGGCGCTGTAGAAGGAACGAATGGCTTTCCTGTTCCAAACTTATTCAAATTCCAACAGACAGACGGTGAAGCGACAGGCCACGCATTGTTCTGCTACCACAGATAAACTAGACAGCTACGTTCTCTCAGCACATAGATATCGCCAGATGCACACACTGGACTTCAGAATTCATAACGCAGGTTCATACAGGGCTCTTTCTGACGCTGGGATGGCACAGAGTGTGTTGAATCTCATGTGGAAACGACATGGGGAAGTGGGAGGGTCTTTCTTGCCCCCGTCAAGGTCTCCTCTCAGGCGGAGAGGTCATCAGCCAAAAGCTTTTTACCCATCAGAGAGTTTCCAACTTCAAGGGCCAGAAAATGAGAAAATATAGGACAAAGAGCGGGAGCCCCATTCGTGGTTCTGTAGAAGCAATTGAAAGACTCTTGAGAAGCAGAGAAGCAGCCCTCAGAAAGAAAAACAACATTTTTGTCCTTCCGGTCGCCTCCAAGACCCTTCTGAATGGGATAAGTAAATGAAACACAGAGTCCAGAAGGTCCCGAAGGAGCTCGTCTGCACACTGACACTCCCACACCGATCCTTGGATTCGCTCTGATCAGAAACACCTGGGCCATGTGGTCATGCGCCAGCCACCCATGGGTCCTTAGGACATGGGGTTTCTCTTCTGGGTCAGGCCTCCCACAGCATCTGGGAGCATGTCTTGTGCCCTGGGGCACTGCTGGAGTCAGCAGGGAGCCCGCCTGACCCACACACGCCAAGCATGGCACACAGGGGTGCTTCTCCAAGGGCTGCTCGGGGTCCTCCTACCGAGAAGGGGCAGATGGGGCTGACAGGCAAAACCAGCATATGATTGCTAAATATGAAAAGATTGCTTTCGGGTCTTATTACGGGGCAGCCTCCGAGATAAAGTTTGAAGCTTGAGTGGGCTTGAACTCGCAAAAAAGAAAGCTGGTGAAGGAAAAGTCATGTGTTTCCTTGTATGTGGATTGTGCCCACCAAAGCTTAAGTTCCATGAATATGAGCGACATGCCTGCTTGTTGACTTGTTTGTGTTTAAAACCCCACACCTAGAAAAGCGCCTGTTGCCAAATAAGAAGACAGTTGATAAACGTTTGTCAAATTAATAATAATATGCATACGGGTATCGTTTAGCATGAACTTCCTATTTTATAGGCGAGAGAAAAGGAATTAAGATGTGCTGAGTCCCTGCTAATTCCAGGCAATCTGTTAGGCACTCTACTTACCCTCCCACTTAATTTTTGCAATATCCTGTCCACGTCAGTTTTGCTACATCGACACAAAACCCAGGGTTTGTGCGGGTACGATGACCAGACCAGGGAACACAATCGGTTCATCGGCAAATAGGACATGATTACCGAAGAGGGCTCTGGTGGGGAAACTAAGAATGGAGGGCACGTGGACCACAGAGCAGAAGCCATGGAGTCAAAGCCCACAGGATGGGAGGGGACCCCAGTGTGGTCGTCTCCAGCCCTCCCTGCTACAAGCATAGACACACGGATGAAACACAACACCACAACTTGTGACAAGCACGGTGTCCTCTGCCAGCCAGCTCCAGTTCCCTGATTAGAAGCAAACAGTTGCCTGCAAGCCAGTGTGCAGAAAACACATGTCGCTTTATGCCAGAAACTTGGATTTTTTTTTCTCAAGGCGTGGCACCGAAGGTAAATTCAAAGAGCCTTTCTGCAGGGCACATCCAACAAAACGAACTGCCCTGTCACACGAGACCATCAGCTCATCTGCACAAATGAAGATCTGTGCCCACCAACAAATGATGTTCTCAATCTGCCTACAGTAGGTCGCCCACCAGCCAGAGTCCCCTCCACAACTGTAGCATCAGAGGCCCCCTCGTCGGCATCACTCACCTCCTCCCAACTCTCCTCGTGGATTCTGAGCTGCTGGATTCCACGGCCATGGCCAAAATTATCTACAGCCAAACCCCACAGCTGCAGTGGTGCCGGTGTCCCCAAGCTGCAAGGAAAGCTCCAGCTCCGGGCAGAACCACTCGCCGGTCCCTGTTTGATGACATAAGGGTGGCATCCGCTCAGTGTCTTGTGCCAGTGTGAAAGGCATCTCACCCGTCAGCATGACAAGCAAAACGCTGGAACAGAGCCAAGGAACAGCAGGAAGAAATGTGGGTTCTCACCAAGGCAGTGCACCAGTTTGCAAGGGGGGCAGGTGAGGAAGGGGACTAGCAGCTCGGTGCCCTGCGTCAGAAATCCTGGCCCCTACCCCGAGTGAGTCAGGGTGAGCATTCTGTCTTGAAATTGAATTTTCTCTTTCTTCTTTTTTCCTTTGAGCTGTACGATGATTCCATGCTCACCTAGCCAAAGAGACTGCTGTAAACAACAGGATTTATTTTGAGACCATGGATCATACAAGAGCCTTGAATCTCACCCCAGGGTTATTCATAGCTCAGAATGTTGCTCTTTTTTTTTTCCTACTTCGGGTGGTTTTAAGAATTGACTGCTATGTCTTCCTCTGGTGTTTTGTGTATGCCTGAGGTTGGTCGTGTTACTGAAAAGCAGAGAGGAACACTCTAGGAAAGCACTTCCAAGATGCTAAGGGTCACAGGAGAACTCAGGCACACTGTCCACACCAGTGCAAAGCCACATCCTCCACTGTCCGTCATTCCTTTACTTGGGAACCCTATGTGACTGCGTGCCTCCACCACTCAGTGACAAGCTATGCTACCGATAGGTGGCATCCAAATCTCTCTTGTCTTTTCTCTCTGTATTTTGAAAGCCATGGGCAGAGGGCATTTTCTTTCTAAGATTTTACCAAAGGTGGTGTTTAAAAAGCCACTAAAATCAGCTCTATATTTTTTCAGAGCAGATTATCCCATTTGTCTATTAATGAGGCTCTGTCATCCCTCTAAGACCCAGTTTCCTCACTTAAAAAAGAAAGTATTTGGATTGAACTCCACCTCCAAGATTCTGCTTTTCGGATACATAATATCTTCCCAGACACACCGTTTCTCTTGCCTGTGATAAACCCATCAAGACACCATTCCTCCGGGCTTAAGGAATGTTAGCAAGCAGCTACAGCTCTGTTGCAGAGACTGCTATTCGCCCAGCCTGTCTTCATTTTTGTTTGTTTTTCTTATGAAGGAAAGCATGCTTTTGTGGGGCATGATGTGCTTAGCTCCAAACCTGTATTTCCAGCCTTTCTTGCGGGGGTGGGGTGGGTAGTCACGGGCCTAAGGTCTAACCCTGCACTGTCCAGTACAGTAGCTGCTAGGCACATGTGCCAGTTTAAATGTAAATTTATTAAAATATTAAAAGTTCATGTTCTCAGTTCCACTGGCCATATTTTAAATGCTGAAAAATCCTAAGTAGCCGGTAGCTGACTTCTTAAATAGTTCAGGCAGAAAATCTCTCCATCCCTGCAGAACATTCTGCTGTGCAGCTCTGGTCCAGTCGTTGAGATGTCAGTGGAAGTCACAGAGCAGTTTCCATGGAGTCGTAAAAGGGAAGGAGCTGCTGACTCAGCTGGAATGCACCTGCGTTCTTTACCTCTGCCCTCCCTTCCATCTGAAGGTTAAGGCAGGTTGACCTTGTGGGCATGAACATCATGAAGCGGGCAGCATGTGGCAAGGCGGGGTGGGCAGAAAGATAAAGGAGCTTAGATCTTTGATACCATACAAGCAGCCCTGTTGTTGTCAATTTTATTAAGAGAAAAATAAAACCTTCAGGTGATTGAAGCCACCATTTCAGCTTTGCATTACTAACAGCAAAATGTCGTTTCTGATGTGAAGTTACCTGAACACCTTCCTACCCATGACTTTGAGTAAACAAGTGCTCTTCCAGTTTCCTTTGATTAGAGTTGAGGACAAGACTCTGCTTAGCTCAAACAAAACAGTGTAGACACCAAAAATGATCACTATTAAGCACTCATCCCAATATGCCAAATGGATCAAAAGTGGGGCAGATGGGTATTAATGATGTCCAAAATGAATAGTCCTTATTTTATAGTTTGGCTAAAGAGTAGCTTTGCATCTTCCTGGAAAAGAGGTCGGTGGGAAAGAAAAGTAAAATACATCTAAGACTATTCTATGTGTTGCAAACCTGGCTGAGTGACTTGACAATATTATCAAATTTAGCATCCTTGATGATCCAATAAGATAAGTGTTTATATCTCCCTTTTGTTGTAGATAACAGACTAGGGCTCAGAGAAATTAAACATATTCTCAAAATCTATGTAGCTAGTCAGCTGAAGAAATGAGTTTCAAATCCAGGTCTACTTGGTCCTTCCCACAACTTTGTAATGAAATTCCACTGGTACATGTGGTCAGATTCTGGTCCACACTTGCTTATTTCAATTTCAAGATTCTCATTTCATCTGCTGCATCCCTTTCTCTCTCTCTCTCTCTCTCTCTCTCTCTCTCTCTCTCTCTCCCCCTCCCCCTCTCTATATATATCAGATATATAACTGCATCTTTCGCTCTCTCTTTTTTTTTACAGACTTTACTCTTTTCTACCATATAAAAGACTAATGATATTTATATTTTTCTTTGTAAGCTTGGAAATACTCTCAATCACCATAAAATCCAACATTCCTTTGACAACTTTGAAGATACCCAGGCTTTTCTTATTTCCAAAGACAGAGATTTCTTTTTTTTTTTTTTAGTTGGAGTCTCACTCTGTCACCCAGACTGGAGTGCAGTGGCTGCTCCCGGCCACCGTAGCCTCGACCTGCTGGGCTCTGGCAATCCTTCCGCCTCAGCCTTCCAAGTAGCTGGAACTACAGGTATGCGCTACCACGCCCGGCTAATTTTTGATTTATTGTAGAGATGAGGTCTTCATCAAGTTGCCCATGCGGGTCTCGAACCCGCGGGTTCAGGCAATCCACTCACCTCAGCCTCCCAAAGTGCTGGGATTACAGGCTGAGCCACCGAGCCCGGCTGACAGAGATTTCAATGGGAATTACTCTCTGTTTTCACACAGATCGACCGATAGTATCTTTACTGGGGTCTCACATAGAAGAAGAAAACAACTTGGGGGACACAAAATGTGAAAGTGGGAGAAACAGCTTTAAATCCAAGTTGAAACTAAGTAGTTTCTTCTTTTGAAATTCATGGAAGCAAACAAGTTATCTAAAAAACTTGTTTAGAACTTTTTTCAGACTCATGAGACAGAGAGGAAAATAATACCGTTGTAGATCTTAAAAATCACATTCTGCAAAAAGCAAAACGGCAGTGTGAAAAGCACAAGGCAGTATCACAGAAGGCAAAGGAAGTGATGTTTGTGGTGACCTGAATTGCTATGAAGAAGTTCAAGTGTATTCTGAATTATCTATTAATAAAGCAAGACATACATTTTATAAGAATGTTTTTCCCAAAAATGATGACATTATTATTTAGAAGCCAACCAGTCACTAAGATCAACCCAGATCGGAGGGGAGGAAACAAACCCACCCTTTCATGATGAAGGTATCAAATGGTTTGCAGAAATGTTTTTAAGCCACCCACAACCTGAGTCCTACAGATGCTCGATCCCATTCAGCTACCTATTTTCAATGCCCTCAGTATGTTAAAGTGTATGTGAAGTTTATGAAGAGAAGGCATTTATGAAGAGAAGGCATTCTAGGCAAATGCATATCTCTTGATATTTGTTGAGGATAAAGCCCAAATTTCCATGCAGTCTCTTCACTGGTCAACTGAGTCCCAAGGTCTCACTGTGCCCCTTCGGTGCAAGCACAGATTTCTAAACACTCTTTTTTCTATGTCCATACCGTACACTGGCTCTCTCAAGCATATCAAGCTGTCAGCAAGAAGAAGAACAAAAGAGAATTCTTCTCCAGAAGGCCATGTGGAAGATACCCTTGATTTCAGCTTCTCCTCTCCCTCTCTGAGAACAGGAGATACTCCCAGGACCCCTCTACTGTCTCAGCAGAGAAAAACCTAGACAACCATACAACTAACTCTCTTCGATGCTTTTTCCTGACTATTGTCTATCTTTGTTCATTTGTATTGTTATAACAAAATACCACAGACTAGATCATTCATAAACAACAGAAATTTATTTCCTTCAGTTCTGGGGGCTGGGCAGTCCAAGATCAAGGTCCCAAGAGGTCTACCATCTGGGGAGACCCATTCCCTCTGCTTCCAAGATGGCACCTTGTTGCTGCACCATCTGGAGGGGATGAACACTGTGACTACTTGTGGCAGAAGAGAAAGGAGGGCAAAAAGGGCCAAATGCCACCTAAGACCCTTCATAAGAGCTTTCATCTTATTCACGGGGGAAGGGCCCTGATGACCTAATTACATGCTAAAAGTCCCATCTTTTACCACTATTGCATCGGGGATTAAATTCAACATAAATATTGGGGGACACATGCAGTTCATAATCGTGCCTACTGTCTAGCACACTGCATAGTGGTACTTGAATAAAGAGACATACTCTTGCTTTCCGCACTGCCCGCAGAGGGGTCCATACAGCATTCTTCTCAACTCCCATTATAACTTAAAGGGAAACTTTCACAATGTCTGGAGCCCTTGACGTCCCACAAATGAAGGAGGAGGATGTCCTCAAATGCCTCGCAGCAGGCACCCACTTAGGTGGCACCAACCTTGACTTCCAAATGGAACAGTATATCTATCAAAGGAAGAGTGATGACATCTACATTATAAATCTGGAGGACCCAGGAGAAGCTTCTGCTTGCAGCTCGTGCCATTGTTGCCATTGAAAACCCTGCTGATGTCAGTGTCGTATCTTCCAGGAGTACTGGCCAGCGGGCTGTGCTGATGTTTGCTGCTGCCACTGGAGCCACTCCTGTTGCTGGCGCTTCACTCCTGGAACCTTCGCCAACCAGATCCAGGCAGCCTTCCGGGAGCCCCGTCTGCTGGTGGTTACTGATCCCAGGGCTGACCACCAGCCTCTCCCAGAGGCATCTTATGCTAACCTGCCCACCATGGCTCTGTGTAGCACAGAAGCTCCTCTGAGCTATGTGGACATTGCCATCCCGTGCAACAATAAGAGAGCTCACTCAGTGGGTCTGATGTGGTGGATGCTGGTTCAGGAGGTTCTGCACGTGCATGGCACCATCTCCCATGAACACCCATGGGAGGCGATGCCTGATCTCTGCTTCTATAGAGATCCCGAAGAGATTGACAAGGACGAGCAGGCTGCTGCTGAAAAAGCTGCGACCAAAGAAGAATTTCAGGGGGAACGGACGGCTCCAGCTCCTGAGTTCACTGCTACTCAGCCTGAGGTTGCAGACTGGCTGAAGGTGTGCAGGTGCCCTCTGTGCCACTTCAGCAGTTTCCTACTGAAGACTGGAGCGCTCAGCCTGCCACAGAAGACTGGTCTGCAGCTCCCACTGCCCAGGCCACTGAATGGGTAGGGACAACCACTGAGTGGTCTTAAGCTCTTAAGCAACCCGGAAGCTGCACAGGTTCTTAAGCAATATGGAAGTAAGGTTGGTGGAAAATAAACTTCAATTTCTAAGGCAAAAAAAGACGTATTCTTTTCCTTCGATAGGTTTACGTCTGATTAGTGAACAAGAAATAAACTTCAAGCCAACATGGGCTACTGCAGAAATGAGGCATATCCTTGAGCCAACGGAATGAAGAAGACCCAGAGCCGGTATGTCCAGAAGAGCCAAGGCAAGCCAAGACCCGTGGGAACTAGCCAGGCAGTCAGAGCAAAAGGCTCTCCAGCCAGAAAACAAGAGAAGATGTGGCATGCGCAAGGAGCCTCGAGGAATCGACTAACTCTGTCTACCTGGGGCATAAAAGTCAGGGGGAAAAGCCAGAGTGGAAAGCGAGCAGCCAGGGCGCAAGACAAGGGCCTGGCAAGACTTGCTGGAGATTCCATTTTATTCAAAAGTCCCTGACGCCCAAATACTGAGTGAGAGGCCAGAATTCTTCTTTCCATGGTGAGATAAGAGAATATGGGGAGTATTTCAGGTGGCTGAGTTAATTTTTGAGACGACTTCTTTCTTCATATTTTCATGTTAATATTGGTCACTGCATTCTCGTCATTAATTTCTCATGGGGCTTTGTCATTTTAAGAACTCCTTATTTGGCCAAACAAAAGTCCCATGAGCCAAGGGCAGCCCAAGACACGTGTTACCCTGTGAGATCCGAACACCTGTGCGCATCCGCTGGCGGTCTGGAAAGGCACTGAGGAGCCTTGGGCAGGCGGCGTGAAGGTCAGACGCTGGTGCCACGGTGGGGCAGTGGCCGAGAGGGAAGCAGGCCAGGACGGCGAGCAGGTGGCTCCACTGAGTTCGCCAGCAGATACCACTAGCAATGCTCTGGCGTTAGGAGGACTGGGGGGCCAGACAGGTGGGCCTCTGCCCCACGGAGGTACCAGTGAAGTCGGGGAGACAGAAAATGGGCAGAGAAAGAGAGCCAGAGAGATTGGGAGTCGTAGAGAGGGGAGAATGGGAGAGAGAAAGAAAGAAGGAGAGAGTGTTGATTGAGCATAGTTAAGTCCTGGGAAGAAAGTCAGAAGGGTGACAAGACAGGACGCCACCGCGAAGTATCTCTTTAGAAGGATGCTCTGAAGGCCTCTCTGAGCAGGCAGCATCTGACTTGAAAGCCAAAGGATAAGAGTAGGTCAGCACACACAGTCCAGCAGAAGAGTGCCCAGGCCCAGAGAACAGCAACCACAAAGGCCCACCTGAAGGAGCCTTTGAATCCTTTGGACAAGACGGATGGGGAAGTCAGACCACTCCAGATTCCTTCTGGGGAAAGGAGGAAGGAGGGACGGAAAGGCTGTGGGGGGGAGGCTTCAGGATTTCAGGAGACTTGTCCTGTTAATTTCATTACCTAAACGTATTTTGAGCATCTAGGCTGCGCCAAATACCTCCCAAGGCACTGGGTGGACAAAACATGGTCCTTGTTCTTCAGGAGATCATTGTCCAGGACAAAGCATAGCCTGGA
Source organism: Cephalopachus bancanus (assembly GCA_027257055.1). NCBI lineage: Eukaryota > Metazoa > Chordata > Mammalia > Primates > Tarsiidae > Cephalopachus > Cephalopachus bancanus. The sequence goes on along the minus strand of JAPVLO010000177.1, from coordinate 675,064 downwards.
AACGGAGCCCCAGAGGGGTTGCCCACAGGAGCCTCAGGCTGAGACCCGACTTCCTGCCCTGGACCCGAGACAGGGTCAGCTCCCGCCGGCCTCAGTACGGAAAGCCTCAGCCTGTGCCCGGGCCGCAGAGGGCTATTTCTGGATGCCTGCATCCACACGTGACCAAGAGGGAGAGATTTGAAAGAAGAACAGGACTAGCCCCACAGATCCCCTCCCCAACACAACCCACGCTTCCTGCCGCTTCTGTTCCCTTGATGATGCCCTGGGCTTGGCCGGCGTCTATAGTCGCCTTCTGGGCCAAATGTGCTCATGGGTGTTCATTGCTTGTGTGCTGTTTTGCTTATTTCTTGCAAGAAATTTAGGAGCCGTCATTAGCCCCACGGCATAGAACATGTCTTTGAAAAGCATGCACTCCTTCTGACAGAAGGTATTTTTCTGATGTGTGCAGCCTGCCCCAGAACCGCTGCTTCCCCAACGACAGGGCCAACTTTTATATGGCAGTGGACAGAGGCGAGGGAAGGCTGGTGTGCTGCCGTCACAGGGTGAGCCCGGTCACAGGGTGCTCGGGCTGACTCCAGGACGAAAGCCTTTTCCCCACAAGGCTGAGGTGAGGCGTATGCCGTTTTTAAACCACCCCAGCATATACATATTTTTGAATTATTCAATGAAACCTCACTATATCTCCCGCTTTGCAACCAGCCTTCTTGTGTCTATAAATACTAATCTACATCCTAACTTACAACTGGATGGAAAATATTCCAATATGCGGATATAACAAACTACACGACAGTCTAATCCCCTGTTACTAAGCATCTGTTTTCCATTTCTGACTGTTGTGTTCTGACAATGCTTTCATGACATGCTTTTATATCACGTACCCCTGATGTGATGTGACAAGAATACCGAGGAGGGTGTCTCTGTGGTATTATTTTCAAAAGCCAATAACCCCAGTTTAATCATGAAGAAAACACTGAACAAGCAAAGGTTAAGGGGCATTCTATAAGACTCCTTGCCAGCACACCTCAAAGCCATCAACATCATTAAAAACAAAGAAAAACTAAGAAACTTCCAGAGACCGGAGGATATCAAGAAGACATGGTGACCAAATGCAGTGCTATCCTGTAGTATACAGAGAAGACGTTCATGGAAAAACTGGTGAAGTCCAAAGTCCAGAGTTGGCTTGATAGCCAGTGTTCACTTAGTTATGACAAATGTCCATGGTAATCTATCCACATGATGGGAAAATGGATGAAAAGCATGTGGGAACTCCCTCTACTGTCCTCTCAACTTTTTCATAAACCTAAAATTATCACAGATTAAAAATTCGCTGTTAATAAACATGGATGGAAGTCAAGTCTCACCTAGGGGCTCCTATGGGCCACCCCTCTGGAGTTCATTTTCTATGCTATTTGTTTCTGCTTATTTCCTTGGGGTCAAAGGAGGGTAGCTGAGTCAAAGGCATGCATGATTTTCAGGGTTTTGATGCATTCTGTAAAATTACCGGTAAGGTCATTTAATTTAATCCATCATTCTCACCCACTTCCTAAGTAAAAACCTTACTGTGCATACTTGGCATCTTTAAGTGAAGCGTCTCCTTGGCAAGTGAGACAGGAATGCACCTGCCAGGTAATTCCTGGAACAACTCAGAGAGAACACAGAAGAGCAGTGCCCAGAAGACAGGACCCAGCACACCACACCCTTCTCAGCCTTGCCGGTCCTCAGCAGGCAAAGGAATTAAGAAGTGACTCCAAGTCTCCCAGGAATCGAGGACAGAACGTCCGAGGAAGCCATTCCTACATACTCATTCCTCTGATGCACGTCTGCTTTTCGCGGTTTTCCAGCAGCGCTGCCTTTAAAGTGAATCACCGGAGACCGAAGGAGCCTAAAATAGCGCATTGTTCCTCCAGAGGAGAGAGAGTGAGGCTCCGTCATTCGGGGGGCATTCGCTACGGCACGGCTGCTCCTCCCAAAGCAAGGCCTGTGGTCTTCGCTCTCCAGATAACCTTTTTAAAAAACACTTGCCTTGAAACGGGAGTCAGTCATGCTGTGGCTACAAGCGCATCTGTTCTGATTCCAGAACCTCTTTCTCCAGCAACGTGCGGTGGGTGATCTAACTGCGTGTCTGGCCGTGCCGCCGGCGTTTGTAGGAAGGAGGAAAGGAGCAGGCACTGAGCATCTGTGAGCCAGGCGCGCTCCCCGGCCCCCACACGTCTTCTCATCAGATTCTCTGGCGACTCGGCACCAGTCTGGAGAGGGCGCTCGTCTCCCCCAGCGCCGCGCGCCCAGGCCCTCGTAGGGTGCCCTGGCAGCCCTGCCCTCCAGGCAGGCTAGTCTGTTTCTCCATCCTCCTGAGCGCGGTCTGGCCTCGTGACTTGCTGTGGTTGACAGAATAGAAGTTCTGCTCGTTCTGGGTCTAGACTCGTGAGTGGCATGGCACTCTTCCACCCCGCCACCACGAGAACAAGCGCAGGCCATCCGCGGCAGGATGAGGGAGTGGCGGGCCGGAGACGCACCGTTGTAATGGAAGCCCAGAAGGTGAGACAGCACGGCAAGACCAGCACACCAACCCCAGCCAGCCCTCGTTGGCCATAAGCAGGTGAGCGAGCCAGGCCTGAAACCGCCTCGCCTGGGCGGAATGTTGAGCTCAGCCACTGAGTTTTGGAGGTGGCTTGTTATACGGCAATGGCTAATTGATACAAGAAGATAGTCTTACTTCTTTTTAGGACAGGATAAAATTGAGGCAGAGATATGGAATGATTTCCCTGCACACGGCCGCACAGCCAGTAAGTAGAGATCGGATTTCATCCAAGTGCTAAATAAATCTAAGGTCTCTTTTTCCACAACTACCCCTGCCCATAGAATGAAAACAAGAAGAAAAATTAACACAACTAAATGTCATAGCTATTTAAATAAGATAAAATGAAGCATCTCTTCCAGCTGTCTTCCTGATGGTGTCGGAGGTGGGTGCAACGATCTCTCGATGGAGAGGATGAGTCAGGTAAGAAACAGCAGCTCTTTGGCTTCAGTAACATGGTCTATCGAGTGCATTCATCTGGGTGCACACCAGTGATGACGTGTCATCTCATGACGACAACTGGCTTGCTGTGACAAACCAATTTGTTTCTCTCTTAAAAGCAAGGTCGCTCTGGAGATGACCGCTGGGCACTCCCTTCCTTCCTCCCCGAGGTGCCCCGTGCTGCTCGTGCGTCTTCAGCGCTGCATCTCCACCTGTCCTTTCCCTCTCATCTCCTTTGCTTATCCTCTGACTCTCTCTGTCTGTCAAACCTGTCGAAGAACAGCTTATTTAATCCCTTATTCCTGTTCCCCTGACTTCTGCCTTTCTGACGTCTTTCTTTTCTGGTCTCAACTCCTTCTCTCCTCTCACCCTCGACATTCACGTTTCCTTCCTTGGAGCCGCGGTACAGTGAGTTAGATCGAGCTGTTCTCGGCTCGTCCTCTCCGAGGCCTCGTCGTTATTCCCGGACGGGCTGAACTTCATCTGGCCTGCAGGGTCCTGCGTGGCCCAGTCCTTTCCACGATTCCCTCCCGGTCTCAGCCACTCCCCCTGGCCCACAGCCATGCTTCAGCCAGACTGGATTTCTGTCAGGCACTTCCTGCTTCCAGGCCTGCTCGCATGCTGCACCTCCTGCAGGGGATTCCTCTTATGAACACGGGCATGCAACACACACACACACACACACACACACACAATGTACACACGTGCGCGCGCGCACACACACACACAGTCACACACCTTTTGGGCAACCTATCGAGCATGAGGAGACGCTTCCTCTCTGCCGGAACTCTCCTCCTGAATCTCGTAGGCAAGGTAATACGCTCTCGCTGAGTGGCCTCAGGTCGCCTGTAGCAGTCCCACCACAGCACTTGACACCTTGCGTCGTGTCTACTGGCTTAGTTACCTATGCCCCCACTTGCCATCTGCTCTCTTTGCCATTCTACGCCCAAAGCTGGAGCGGAGCTTGGACATGGTGGCCACTCAACAAACGCCTGCTGAACAAGTAAATAATGTGCTGTTACTCTTCCCATCTGCTTTGCCGGGGGCGTACTTTTTAAACTTCTAGTGCACAGTGTCTAAGAAAGCAAGTTGGACTATTTGGGGAAATGGATTGAAGACTAGACAGATGAGCCTAAACAAGCTGGAACTGATTGGCTCCTGTAATTAGAAGACTCCAGCAGCAGGGTGGTCCTCAGAGGTGGTTTATCCAGGAACTCAGGTTCTGTCTTCCTTCTCTGGCAAACTATGGTACAGCTGCAGTTGCTCAAACTACACGCATTCACAGGTCCAGGAGATGAGAGAAAACACTTCTGTCCAAAAATCCCAAGCAAAAGTTCAAAGGCGCGTTCTGATTAGGGCACTCGGGCCACAGAGCTGGGACCAGAGCCAGGGTGATGGAATGTGCTCATGCCTCCCGCTCGCCAAATAGGTGGATTGTGTGGGAAAGTGGGGCTTATTGAATGAAATGTGAGATGTCATTAAGAAGAGAGACATGAGAGGCCGGGCGCGGTGGCTCAGCCCGTCATCCCAGCACTTTGGGAGACCAAGGCGAGGGGACTGCCTGAGTCTGCAGATTTGAAACCAGCCTGGACAACTTGGCGAGACCTCGTCTCCACAATAAATTTAAAAATTAGCTGGGGTGGTAGCACGTGCCTGTAGTTCCGGCCACTTGGAAGGTAGAGGCGGAAGGATCGCCAGAGCCCGGCAGGTCGAGGCTGGGGTAGCCATGAGGGTGCCACTGCACTCCGACCTCGGTGACGGAGTGAGATTCTGACCCAAAAAAAAGAAAAGAGGAGAGACGTGGGACGGATTTAGAGTCTACAATGCTCAGTGATTTATCACAGAAACAAAGAACAGAGTATCCCATGTTTTCACTCATAAGTGGACCCTGAACATTGACCATACCACTACAAGAGAGGGATTGGCAGTCGCGGGACCCTGCCGGGGTGGGGGGATGGTGGGGGACACTACATCAGCAGGGGTCCTGCTCTCAAACCAGGCCAAGTGGGGACCTGAGGGAGGCCCAGACTTTACCTACGCGATGCCCACTCGTGTGTCTGATCCTGGCTTGCGCCCCACACCTTTAAAGAAAAGTAAAACCTAAAAATAAAAGAAGAGAGACGGGGGTGCTGGCTACAGCTAATAATGACTGCATCTGCCACCACATGGGTCTCCATGGCTAAATTCGTAGTGCTCTGCAGGCTGGGTGTGGCATTCCCAGATGTGCTGGGGTGACGTGTCGTAGAGGCAAGACACCCTCTTCCAACAGGGACTTGAGCTCCGGTCGGTATGACTCCTCTTCCACCCTTCACTTCAGATGAGGCAGAGCTTGACGGGGGATTCTGTAAGCGGGAGGGGCATCACTGCATGGCCTTGCCCGTCCGGGGCATCGACATCACAGCACTCAGTTCTTGTGTAAATGCATAAAAAGGATGCTAGGGCTTTGTGAGGATGACAGGAGACTTGTTTGAGTATAACTGAACCCTCTCGAGAGGATGAGACCCGTATGTGATTCCTACATGACTGATTGCACCATATAGAACACGTGTTTCTGCTACCACATTCGAGTTACCTCACCTCTGCTATGGTGTGAATGTTCCCGCCAAAACCAGTGTTGAAATTTAATTGTCAATGTGTTGGGAGGTCTTGAGTGGTGCAGCCTTTAGGAGGTGATGGGGTCATGAGTGCAGCCTTCACAGATGGGCTGATTGCTACAGGAGTGAGTTAGTTATTGGGGCAGGGGGCTCCTGGGAGAAGAACATGTTTGGCCCCACTTCTTCCTCTGGGTCAGGTCCTTGAGTGCCATCTTACGAGGCAGCCAGAAGGTCCTCACCAAATGTGGCCCCTTGACCTTGGACTTCCCTGTGTCCAGAACTGTAAGCCAAATACATCTCTTTATAAATGACCTCCTAGTCTGTGCTATTCCGTTACAGCAGAAAAAACTGGGTTAAGACAGTTTCTGAAACTGCAAGAATCATTAGCTAGGCAGGACAAAGTGAATTATCTTCGGTGTGGTCTGGCCTGGATATGCGATCTTCTCCCATTATACAGGTTCCGGTGAGCTTCCTCTCAACACCATTCTGCGATGGAGCAGTCCTCATAGCAAGCCTGCTTTAACATGACTGGCAGGAAGTGTTTATTCTCTTGAGTGAATGATCACTCAAGGTAAAATATCTAATGCAGAGCCCTTATCAACTATTTTTAAGAGCAATTCTTCAAACACGCTCTACTAAATCCAAGGCTGGCGGCTTATTGTCTTGGGAAAGGCTTCTCGCTCTCTGACCTAATTTTCCATTTCTGCATTGCTCTCACTGGACGCCTCTGTATTTTACCTATTCGGCACCCGTGGAAGAGCATTTAGCATCCTGCTCTTTAGGAACAGAAGTGCTTTCAGATCAAGCCCAAACTGAAACCGTTTTCTGCCTAAGGCAGAAACATGATCCTTTCTAAACCGACTACAAAACATCCTTTCTGGCTTGATCGTCTTGGAGAATTTACTATTCGACCCCTCGGCTACCCATACTGTCCAGCTTTGCCATTAAAGTTACCACAAGTAGGATAAGTAAAGATGTTAGTCAGGTCACTGAAGAGGATGGTTCAAGCTCCAAATCTGTAGAATGTGATTCAGTGCCTCATCACACCTTTGCTTCTTACAGATATCAAACCAACTGGACTTCAAGCCTGTCTTTGTTTGCTAAGTATTTTCCCATCCACAAAAAGGACCAGTACTGCATAGACGCCACGTTTCACCGCCTCTAATGGAAACCACCACAAGTAGCAAGTTGACTTACCCCAGATTCATTTCTTCCTCCTGAACTCATACATCAGGGAATATAGCACAGAATCAAACAACGTTGAACATTGCTCACTCCCCCAGCAAGTATATACTGAGCACCTGCTGTGTGTCAAGCTCTCGGATGGTCCCTGGAGATATAAGGCCAAAAAAAGATAGACATGTTTCACTGGGTGGCAGATGTGAGACAGATAGCTCTAATAAACCACGGTGAGATTATGGCAGAAAATTTGCAGGCTGCCATGGCAGCTTAAGGCTGGGGAGCGAAGGGGGCTTGGGGGAAATAAAATTTCCTGAAGAGACAGCGTTTAGGTTCAAGCATGAAGAATCAGCCAGAAAAATGGGAGTGAGAGGGAAAGAAAAGGCAGAGGAAGGACCGTGTGCATAAAAATCCAGAAGTAAAAGTAGTTGGGAAAGAATTGGCAGAGAGTGGCTGGGGAGGAACGAGGTGGACTGGAGGTGGAAGGACGGAAGGTGGAGACAGAGGCTTGGTTAGCTCAGCAGCATGAGCCCAGTGGGAATTGTGAGGGGTCAGGAGGGTCCTGGGAGGTCTGAGAGGCTCGTTATGAGTGGTCTCCAAGGAGTCATTGAAGGTTTTACAAGGGAACAGGTGTGATTTTATCTTCACTTTAGAAAGCTCCCTTGAGCAGCTGGGTGGACAACTGACTGCAGGGGAGCAGGACCGGAAGCAGAGACGGCGACCCCGGCCAAGAGGATGGCGACCCAAGTCCATGCTGTGACAGTGAGGACGAAAGAACTGTCTGCTTTCAGAGATATCATGAGCGAAAATCATGAGACTTGGGAATTGTTTAGTGTGGATCTGAGCTATCCAAACTGCTCAAATCTAGGGCAATACTTTAAAAGGAGCTGTGCTCAACGGGAGCCGATGCTATCGGCATCTCCTCTCACCAGTCCCCCTCTGCCCAAAGCTGAGACGACCTGCTAGAGGTGCCACGCCCGGAGACGCCTGCTTGGTTGGGGTCTGACAGCACTGTCGGGCCACTAGCCTGCAGCAAGCCAGACTGAGCAAGTCAGTTCCCCCAGAGTGACTTACACCCAGGGAGGGACGGAACAGGTGGGAAAAAACCCTGCCTTCCGCATTCTTTTCTGCGATAACTCTGAGGCGTGTTCCACATCGTCTCTCCAAGGCTCCTCATAGAAACTGAGCCCCGATTGCCCCAGTGATGAGCCGCTCACTGACAGACCCTTGCTGGCTTTCTGACCTGCCCTGTCTTGGAGCCTGGCGCCCCGATTCTTCTTCCTGGGATCACCTCTCAAGTAGATTAGTCACTTGATCAAAATCCTTGTCTCAGGAACAACTTTACCCAGCTTAAGCAACAAATGGGGAAGGGGAGGGCCAAAAACCCCAGAATGTATTTCAAGAAATTGTGTGTTTATTCTTACATGTTTAAGCTCAGTCATCTTCAAAACACTCTCCGTTTGATGCAATACACCTGTTGAGAAGCTCTTCTCACCGCTCCAAACGGTTTTTGAACTCATCAGTTTTGATGCCTTCTAGTGCTTCTGCTATTTTTTTTCTCTTCTTCCACATCAGCAAAACATTTTCCTTTAGGGATTTTTTTTTTAATCTGGCAAAAAAAAGTCGCTCGGGTGAGACCGACTGGGTGAACCGGGAGGGTGCAGAGTTTTCAGTGACAAGACAGATGCTTTGCTCTAAATCCCCCTTGTTCCAATATTCTCTGCTGTCATTGCCAAACTCAAGATCCCTAGAAAGTTCCCCAACTTCCTGATGGAAGTAGCATAGATAATGTCAACTGGTTGTTTGTAAGAAGTTGATATTTAAAACAATATATCGTATAAATAAAATGAAACTTTCTCTCACTGCAATTACAGCCCACCAAACCTGCATATATTAGAAATCCTTCCCAACTTTCAACTTCACTCCCACTGACATTCACACTTAACCATGGGAAGAAAGACACGTTTAGGAGGGATCAGAGAGAGGACGGCTGGGCACAGTGACTCACCCCTACAATCCCAACACTTTGGGAGACCTAGGTGAGAGGGCTGCTTGAGCTCGTGGGTTTGAGACCTACCTGGGCGACTTGGTGAGACCTTGTCTCTGCAATAAATCGAAAAGAAAATTAGCCAGGCGTAGTGGCGCATGCCTGTAATTCCAGCTACTTGGAAGGCTGAGGCGGAAGGATCACCTGAGCCCAGCAGGTCAAGGCTGCAGTGGCTGTGAGCGTGCCACTGCGCTTCAGCCTGGGTGACAGAGTGAGACTCTGACTCAAAAAAAGGAGAGGACCAATGAGATGACAGGAAGGGAAAAGCGGGTGAGGCTGGAGGGAGGGGTCAGCATTGAGGGAAAACTGGAGGCTAAGTGCTTCGTTTTCTAGGGCTCCTGTGACAGCGCCATGGGCTGGCAGCCTGAACAACAGACAGGCATCGCCTCAGAGTTCTGGAGGCCGAAAGTCCAAGGTCAGGGTGTTGGCCCGGTCAGGGCCTTCCGAGGCTGTGAGGGAAGGCTCTGTCCCAGGCCTCTCTCCCTTGGTGTCTTCGTATCACTGTCCTTTTGTACATGTATGCCTGTGTCCACCTCCCATCTTCTTATAAGAAAAGACAGCAGGTACTGCCGGCAAAATGGCGACAAGGCAACCTGGTCTGTGAAATCCTCTGCAAAGGAGAATGCAGAGGGTCTCTGGCTCTCTCCCCGGTGGCTGCAGACCCCAACGTCAGCAGCCTGCTCTTCACACGGAGCTCGGCCATCGCCACCGCTGGGGCATCACAGTGGTCTGGACAGCCACTGCAGCCACAGACACAGCAGCCACCAGCGCCGCCGCTGCGGCCTCTGTGGCAGCCATAGTACATTGCACCACCCATGCCTGAGGCGATCCACAACTTCAGTCCTTGAAGCCCCTGCAGGCAAGATCTGCTGGGATCGCTGCCACCTTGCTGCCACCGTGATGTCCTGCCGACCGTGGGTCTCCTCCCGTGTGCCCTGAGGCAGTCCGGCTCCACGCCTTCTGGGGCAAGCAGCTGAGATAGCACCACCTGCTGGCAATTCAAGGTAACAATACCGAAACGGGAGAAACAAGCTTGAAAAACAGACACAGGCCAGATTTGAGTGGTGAACGGAGGGTGATCTGAACTGTCCTTCACAGCAGGCCAGGGGCAACTGACCCTAACTGCAAACTAATTTACCAGCTTGAAAAGACAGCTAGGAATCAGAGCTGAAAGGACATTGGACTTAAACGAAAAGTCTCAGAGTGTGCTCAATTGGTTCTGTTAGTTTAATGACTTACTTCTATTCCTACTATTTTGTTCCTTTTTTTCCCCTCTTCCTTTTCTTTTCTTTTCTCCTCTCTGTAAACCATATCTTTGTATGAGGAACACCACACCAATAAGGTGGCTTGTTAGCTTGTATGTTAGCATCATTGTATGTTTTATTTTTTTGTATGGGAGTTGGTTAGTCTGTAGCCGTGGTCTATTGTTTTTATCTGTTTCAGTTTAGGTCTCTCTCTCCATTTGTTGGCACACTTGTCTGTTTCTGCCCTTACTCCTCTCTCTCTCCACCTCCCTCTTTCCCCCACTGTCTGCTCCATTCTCTTCCCTCTGCTAACCTCATTTTATTTCAGGGAGTAAACCTACAGCCCCACTGCATGGACAGATTCAAAGGCAGTGGGAAGTGGGTTTCAGATTATCACCTGTCGGCGAATACCAGGACCTGCAGATAGATTTTGAATCACAGCTCCCCCCTTAAGTAAATCTCAAAACTGCAAAAAGGACCACCCCCAACCTACAGTGCGACTCCAGAATTGAACAAAGTAAGAGGGTATACATAAAGAATAGGAGATTGAACAAACAGAAATAAAAACAACCCCTCTACCCCTGAATAACAGAATTAAAGAAGACGGTGATGTGGAGGGAAGGAAAAAGTTGGGAGGGGGAAAAAAACCGCACAAATGAAGAAAAACCAAAAGAAGAATATAGGTCTCACACAGACCCCTGGGAGATCAGACACTGAGAAAACAGATTCCGGAACACAAACAATGAAGAGCCCCCAGAATGACTGGTCACATGCAACAAACCCAGACATCAAGACATTAATAGAGAGAATTTTAAAAATTGAGGAGAGACAAGAGGAAAATAGGAAGGAGCTGATGTCAGAAATAACAGCAGTAAAGAATACTGTGATGGAAATAAATAAACTAATAAACATGGAAAGCAGAATCAGCCAAGCAGAAGAAAGAATCTCAGAGCTCGAAGACCAAAACACAGAACTAACCCAAACTGTCAGAAGCATAGAAAAGAAGCTCAGAAAGAGAGAACAAAACCTTCAAGAGATGAATGATCACTTCAAGAGACCAAACCTAAGAGTAATTGGCCTTCCTGAGGCAGAGAGAGAAACAGAAGCTACACTGGAACAAACATTTCATGAAATCATTCAAGAAAACTTCCCTCATCTCATCAAGGATGAAAAAATTCAAACACAAGAGATTCAGAGAACCTCTGCAAGACAACAAGTGAGAAGACCAACTCCCAGACATATAATAATTCGCCTAAACAAAGTAGCTATAAAAGAAAAAATCTGAAAAGCAGCAAGAGAAAAAGGCCAGACTACCTACCAGGGAAGACCAATTAGAATAGCAGAAGATTTATCTATAGAAACCCTCCAGGCTAGGAGAGCTTGGAGCCCTATCTTCAAAGTTCTAAAAGATAAACAATTTCAACCAAGAATAACCTACCCAGCCAAGCTAAGCTTCATTAGTGAGGGAGAATTGAAATCTTTCCCAGATATCCAATCCCTAAGAACCTACACTGCCACAAGACCACCTCTACAAGAAACACTTAAGAAAGCATTGAACACAGAAGAAGAGGAAAAAAGAACAACAACGTTCTTCACAAGAGTACAGGCAAAAGATTAAAAACACACATGATCCAACTCTAAAACCAAAAGAAAGACCACACACAAACAGGAAGAACAACAACTCTGTAAGAACATTATGATAGGGATCAACTCTCACATTTCAATAATTAGTTTGAATGTGAATGGACTAAATGCACCAATGAAAAGACATAGAATGGCAAAATGGATAAAATATCAACAGGCAACAATCTATTTCCTTCAAGGGACTCACTTCACTAGAAAGGACACTCACAGACTCAGAGTAAGAGGATGGGGTACAAATTTTCAGGCGAATGGAACACAAAAGAAAGGAGGAGTTGCGATCTTAATCTCAGAAAAAATACCCTTTAAGCTATCAAAAATTTTAAAAGATACGGAAGGCCACTACATAATGATAAAAGGTTCAATCCATCAACAAGAAATATCCATTCTAGCTGGGCTCGGTGGCTCAGCCTGCAATCCCGTGCTTTTGGGAGGCTGAGGTGAGTGGATTGCCTGAGCCTGCGGGTTCGAGACCCGCACGGGCAACTTGGCAAGACCTCATCTCTACAATAAATCAAAAATCAGCTGGGCGTGGTAGCACGTGCCTGTAATTCCGGCTACTCAGAAGGCTGAGGCAGAAGGATCGCCAGAGCCCAGCAGGTAGAGGCTGCGGTGGCCGGGAGCAGCCACTGCACTCCAGTCTGGGCGACAGAGTGAGACTCCAACTCAAAAAAAAAAAAAAAAGAAATATCCATTCTAAACATATATGCACCAAACATAGGAGCACCACCTTTCATAAAGCAGCTCCTAGGTAAACTAAAAACAGATATCAACTCCAATACCCTCATAGCTGGGGACTTTAATACCCCATTCACAACCCTAGACAGATCATCAGGACAAAAAATCAGCAACGAGATCTGAAATCTCAATGTGACTCTTGATCAAATGGACTTAATTGATACCTACAGAATCCTCCATCCAAAGACCATAGAATACACATTCTACTCATCACTGCATGGAACGTCTAAGATTGACCACATTCTTGGCCATAAATCAAGCATAAGCAAATTTTAAAGGACTGAAATTTTACCATGTACCTTCTCGGACCACAACGGAATAAAAATAATCACTAACACCAACAATGTCCCCCCAAAACCCACAAAGACATGGACACTAAACAGCATGATGTTAAACAACTCCTGAGTCAATGATGAAATCAAAACAGAGATTAAAAGATAACTGGAAACAAATGAAAATGAAGAAACATCGTACCAAAATCTCTGGGACGCCATGAAAGCTGTAGTAAGAGGGGAATTTATATCCCCACAAACCCACATGAAGAAAATGGAAGGATCACAAATTAACAGCCTAACAAGCCACCTAAAAAAGCTGGAAAAGCAAGACCACAAAAACCCTAATTTCAGCAGAAGAGTCCAGATCACCAAAATAAAAGCCCAAATCCAGGACATAAAAGACAAAAAGATAATACAAAAAAATCAATGAAACAAAAAGCTTGTTCTTCAAAAGGATAAACAAGATCGATGGTCCCCTAGCTAGACTGACCAAGAAAAAGAGAGAAAAAGCCCAAATAAACACAATCAGAAACACAAAAGATGAAGTCACATCTGATCCTGAAGAAATACAAAAGATCATTAGAGACTACTATGTACATTTGTATGGAAACAAACTAGAAAACCTTTCGGAAATAGAGGACTTTCTGTGATCACACAACCTGCCTAGGTTGAAACAAGAAGAAATTGAGACCCTAAATAGACCAATAAAAATCAAGGAAATTGACTAAGTAATAAGAAAACTACCTACAAAAAACAGCCCTGGACCAGATGGCTTTCCAGGAGAATTCTACAAGACATTTAAGGAGGAGCTTATACCAATACTACTGAAGGTATTCCAGACAATTGAGAAAGACGGAGCTCTCCCCAAATCATTTTATGAAGCTAACATCACACTGATACCCAAGCCAGGCAAAGACCCAACAAAGAAAGAGAACTACAGGCCAATATCTTTGATGAACATAGATGCTAAAATTCTCAACAAGATCCTCGCAAACCAGATTCAACAACACATCTCAAAAATCATCCATCATGACCAAGTAGGCTTCATCCCTGGGATGCAAGGCTGGTTCAACATTTGTAAAACCATAAATGTAATTAAATACATCAACAGATGTCAAAACAAAACCACATGATTATATCATTAGATGCAGAAAAAGCTTTTGATAAAATCCAGCACCCCTTCTTGATAAAACCTTCAAACAGCTAGGCATACGGGGAACAAGCCTCAAAATAGTAAAAGCCATCTATGAGAAACCCACAGCCAGTATACTCCTAAATGGACAAAAACTGGAACCATTTCCCTGAAAATTGGAACAAAACAAGGATGCCCACTTTCACCCCTCCTGTTCAATCTAATATTGGAAGTCCTGGCTAAAGCAATCAGAGAAGAGAAGACAATCAGGGGTATTCAAATAGGAAAAGAGGAAGTCAAGCTATCTCTCTTTGCAGATAACATGATCATGTACCTTGAAAACCCAAGAGAATCAGTCAAAAACCTCCTTACACTGATAAAGGCCTTTGGCAAAGTCTCAAGTTATAAAATAAATGTGCAAAAGACAATCGCATTTCTTTACACCAATAATAAACAAACAGAAACCCAAATAGAAAGCACAATTCCATTCACAATAGCCACCAAAAAAATGAAATACCTTGGCATCTTCCTAACCAAAAACGTGAAAGAACTTTACAATGAAAACTACAAAACACTGCTCAAAGAAATCAAAGATGACACAAACAAGTGGAAAAATATCCCATGCTCATGAATTGGAAGAATCAACATTGTGAAGATGTTCATCTTACCTAAGCAATCTACAGATTTAATGCAATACCCATCAAATTACTAGCAACATTCTTCTCAGATCTAGAAAAAACAACACAGGAATTCATATGGAAACACAAACGACCAAGAATAGCCAGAACAATCCTCAGCAAAAAAAAACAAAGCAGGTGGTATCACATTACCAGACTTCAAACTTTACTATAAAGCTACAATAATCAAATCAGCTTGGTATTGGTACAGGAACAGGCATATAGATCAATGGAATATAATTGAGATTCCAGAAGTGTAACCTCAATTTTTCAACCAACTCATCTTCGACAAAGCCTCCACCACCTACCACTGGGGAGAGGAGAACCTATTCAGTAAATGGTGCTGGGAAAACTGGCTGACCACATGCAAAAGATTGAAACAGGACCTCTATCTATCCCCATACACAAAAATTAACTCTAAATGGATCAGAGACCTAAATGTAAAACCTCAAACCATAAGAACCTTAGAAAATGAAGGACATACCCTCATGGAAATTGGAACTTGCATTCAATTCCTGAACAAAACCCGAAACCCACAGGCCATAAGAGATAAGATAGACAAGTGGGACCTCATTAAACTGACAAGCTTCTGCAAAGCCAAAGAAACCATCAAGAAAGCAGGGAGACAGCCTACAGACTGGGTAAAAGTATTTGCCAACTCCAGGTCTGACAAAGGCTTAATATCTTGGATCAACAAGGAACTCAAACATGCTGAAAAGAAAAAAACAAACAACCCCATTATAAAATGGGCAAAAGATATGAACAGACACTTCTCAAAGGAAGACATCCGAGCAGCCAACAGACACATGAAGAAATGTTCAACCTCACTAATCATCAGGGAGATGCAAATCAAAACCACACTGAGATACCACCTAACTCCAGTCAGAATGGCCATTATCAATAACTCAAAAAATAACAGTTGCCAGAGAGGGTGTGGTTCTCCTACACTGTTGGTAGGAGTGGAAACTAGTGCAACCTCTGTGGAAAGCAGTGTGGTGATTCCTAAAAGCTCTAAATGTTGACCTCCCATATGACCCCATAATCCCCCTACTGGGGATATACCCTGAAGAACTCAAATCACTCTAAAAAAGATACCTGCACACGTATGTTTATCACAGCATTGCTCACAATAGCAAGAACCTGGAAGCAACCATGCTGTCCATCAAAAGAGGACTGGATTTTTAAAATGTGGTACATATACACGATGCAATACTACGCAGCCATAAAAAAGAACAAAATCATGAATTTTGCAGTAACCTGGATGGAACTAGAGTCTATAATACTGAGTGACCTCTCACAGAAACAAAGATCCGAGTATCACATGTTCTTACTCATATAGTGGACCTTGAACATCCATCGTAATACTATAAAAAAAGGACGGACAGTGGTGGGAAAGTATGGGGGGGAAGGGAGGTGGGATTAACGGTAGTCAATATCTGTCTGGGGACAGGGAGACACCCCTTATCAACAAGGGTGCCTGAACGAAGCATATTTGTATACCTAACACAATATCATAATAAAAAATAAAGAAAAGACAGCAATCAGATTGGATTAGAGCTCAACTAATGACCTCATTTTAACTCAGTCACCTCTTTGAAGACCGGTTTTTGAATGTGATCGCATTCCGAGGTGCTGGGGTTTAGGACTTCAACAAATGAACTTTTGGGGAACCCAACTGAGCCCATAACTTAAGAGAGACAAAATACTTCTTTTTAAAAATTTGATTGTATTTAGATTCAAGGGGCACGTGTGCAGGTTTGTTACGAGGCCTGGAGGGGCCTGCGCTTCCAGTGAACCCACTACCCAGAGAGTGGACATTGTACCTGATGGGTCATTTTTCAACTCTCGCCTCCCCGCCCTCTCCCGGCTTGGAGTCCCCAGCCACTGCCATTTCCATCTCAAGTTCATGCAGCCTTGTTTAGCTCCCATTCATGAGTGAGAGACTGCGGTGCTCGGTTTTCTGTTTCCGAGTGAGTTCACTTAAAATACTGGCCTCCAGTTTCATCCATGTTGCTGCAAAGGACAAGATCTCATTCTTTTCTATGGCAGCGCAGGATTCCATCGTGTTTTTATACCACATTTTCTTTATCCAGCCAACTATTGTGAATAGTGCTGTGAGGAACATACAGGTACAGGGACCCTGACATAATGATTCCTCCTCCTTTGGGCATACGTCCAGTAGTGGGATGGCTGCGTCAGATTCCCATGCTGTTCTCAAAGAAAGACAACATGCTTCTAAGGGTGTGTTCTGAACCACATCAAGTTTCCTCTCAAACTTGCCGCTTTTAACAACCTCAATGCTGAGATGGTTTGCTCGAGTGGATCAGCAACCAAATCATCAATGAAAATGTTATTGTGTTCAGAGTAATGTACTTATGGGAGCAAGAAAACATGATTTGTATAGAATCAAGTTTTGAAAGCAAAGAAGGTGATCCAATGCCCATCAGTGAATCAGAAGAGCAATAAGGCAGCGCCCACCTCTCATCACAAGCACATTCAATTGAGTGAAGTGGCAACTTGCTGTGGCCTGGTGCTGCATGAGAAAAGTGGGCTCTTCCCAAGATTTCCAGACGGCTCCTGTAGGAAGGGCAATAGTGGGCACACAGAGCAAGGGCATCTTCTTCACATCTGGTCCAATTTTATAATTCCCCACGGAGAGCAGCAGTGATGTTCCTCCCGTAGCTTGTCCTGAACTGGTTTCCAACCACACTGCATGCCACACCAGTCACAGCTGCAGGCCACACCAGCCACACTGCATGCCACACCAGCCATGCTGCATGCCACACCAGCCCCAGTTTCATGCCATGCCAGTCACACTGCATGCTGCACCAGCCACACTGCATGTCACACCAACCACACAGCATGCCATGCCATTCACAGCTGCATATCACAGCTGCATGCCACGCCAACCACAGCTGCATGCCACACCAGCCACACTGCATGCCACGCCATCCACAGCTACATATCACAGCTGCATGCCACACCAGCCACAGCTGCATGCCACACCAGAAATGCTGCATGCCATGCCAGCCACAGCTGCATGCCACGCCAGCCACAGCTGCATGCCACACCAGCCATACTTCATGTCATGCCAGCCACAGCTGCATGTCACACCAGCCACAGTTGCATGTCACGCCAGCTTATTTATCCCTCATCATGCCTTTCAAACTCTCTCTCCCACTCCGCAGCAGTAACTAGGCCAGCTCCCACGTAGGCCCCCTACTTAGGGGGCAAGCAAGCAGAGTATGGGCCTCTAACTCGTCGTGGCCTTCCCTCCTTCCAGTGCCTCTGTTAGTTCAGCTCTCTGCCTGACGTTTCCTTTCCTATACGGGTAGCTGGGGCAGCAGAGGGAATGGTGTCTACCGCAAACCACGCAGACCAAATCCCTCAGTTTATGACTGAGTTTCATCCTTACTGGACCTTGTCACGAGCCCTCGCTGGGCGAACCATGGGCTTAGTGTGGGATCACATCTGATGGCTTCCTGGATTTCACACAAATTCATCTTAAAGAGAAAGCATGACTCATTACCTATGGCTGGATCAGAAAGAAATGCTTTTGCACCAGCCAACATCATACTCTTTAGATCAAAAGAGGCCAGGTCATAAGGTAAGACGAGCATTTCGGAACAGTAAGACGTGTATCGGCTCCCAGACATGTCTGCATTGAGCAAAGTGGTCTCTGCCTTATTAGCTCAGAGTAGTCACCACAGATGCAGGTCACAAAGGACAGTGGGGGCAGGGTAGGTGACTGGAGAAGAAAGACTGCACAACCGTTCCTGGCAGCCAAGCAGTGCCGGGTGGAAGGCTAGGTGCTCTGAAGCACATGCCATCGCGCCGGATCCTCTCCATAAGCCCACATAGCAAGGGATGCTGTTCCCACTTACAAACAAAGGATCTGAAGCTTAAAGCAGTTTTAAAAAAAACCCAGCCAAAGTCATCCATGTTTGTGTGGTCAATGCCGGATTTAACCTAAGCCTGCTTGGAAAATAAAAAAAAAAACCTCATGCTTTTTCAACTGCACTGTTTTACAGTCTCCTGTTGATACTCCCCAAAGGCAGAGAAAACGTTTCCAGTGGAACTTTCAGTCAGAGCATTTCCTAGCATCTGGCAAACCCACAGGGGCCTCGATCAAAACACTAGTGTTCATCCCCCTTACATCCCCTCGGCCCCAGGTCTAGGCTGTGTGTCAGTAAATTCGCCACTGCTACAGATCCCCAGCTAGAAGCAACTCTAAAATTAATTTTAAAAACCATAATCTATAATAAGAGAAGAGTCAGGCATGGCAGCTCATGTCTGTAATCTCAACACTTTGGGAGGTGGAGGCGAGAGGATTGTCTGAGCCCAGGGGATCAAAACCAGCCAGGGCAACTTGGCAAGACCTCGTCTCTACAAGAAATCAAAAAATTAGCTGGGTGTGGTGGCACGGCCTGTGGTTCTAGCTACTTAGAAGGCTGAGGTGGAAGGATCACCTGATCCTAGCTGGTCGAGGCTGCACAAGACCGAAAAACCACTCCAACCGAGTGCCATGACACTCCAGCCTGGGCGACAGAGTGAGACTCCAGCCTGGGCGACAGAGTGAGACTCTCTCTCTCTCTCTCTCTCTCTCTCTCTCTCTCTCTCTCTCTCTCTCTCTCTCTATATATATATATATATATATATATATATATATATATATATATACACGTATATATGTGGGGGGAGAGGGAGAGGGAGAGGGAGAGAGGGGGGAGAGAGAGAGAGAGAGGAGAGAAAAGTGCTCTGCTGGGTAAAGAGAGCATAGACTCTCTCTGCCCCCAAGACATAAAAATGATAACAACAACCATAGCAACACCTTATTAAGATGTGAAAGAATCACCACAGCCCACATTAAGAAATAAATGTATAAACATGGCAGGTGAACCATGGGAGTGGAGGGGAGGATCCTGGAGCAGCTGAGTGGAATCAGTGCTGAGTACAGGAAAGACATCAGCAGCCCAGAGCATGATCACTGCCAGCCCCCAGGCGGCATGGTCAGCACTTTGCAGAAGGTACAGAAGCCCTCTCATCCCTGTGCCTATCGCCTGGGAGCACTGAGGACTGGGGATAATTCCTAGCACTTCACGCACTCCCTGGGCATTCCAGGCAGAGAGGGACAAGAAGGAAGTCAAAAGGGCCAGAGCCACCCAGCTGTATCCACTCGTGCCTGACAATAATAGGAACTCAAAAGAGCAAGACAAAAACTGTGCTTTCAGGACTTGGAGTCGAGTACACCGAGAACCACAGAGAAAGACTCCTTTCCTTCCTCACACCAGCCACACTTGATGCCACCGCAGCCACAGCGGCACGCCACGCCAGAACTGGGAATGCGGGGCCAGGTCTCCAGATGCCGTTTTATTTCTCTCCCACTGGCAGGAATTGAAGCGGCCCCAGGGCACAGGCGGGTGAGTGGGCACGGCAGCATGAAGCAACCCAGATGACCTCCCTGAGGCGATGTGGCCCACACTGACTTGGAGGACAGACCCAAAGGCGACGACGGCCCGGCCCTGCCTCCCCTCCACAAGACGGAAAACAGCTCCAGCCGAGGGCAGCGAGTCTTACCACAAGACGTCCGACAAAGCCACGGAAGAAAGAGGAGTCCCTGGTCCTCGCGAGGCCGCTTGGGCCCCTGCAGAGCTCTCCGCTCCGCCCCTGCTTCAGGCTCCTGGCTCCGTGGCTGGAACTCATAACATGCACGCCTCAGGTAGCTCGGGAGAGTAAGAAAGGAGACTGCGGAATCTGTTCACGTTATTAGAACCAAAGGAAATGCTGGGTAAGGTTGTCCACATCAAGCACAGCAGAGGACGAGAAGGCCTGTGGCAGCAAGAGAATGTACTCGGGCCAAATGAGAGAGTGAGAAAGAAGAGAGAGAGAGAAATGCTGAAGACTGTTCAAAAACCTAACTCAGAATAAAATTCTCTGACAGTACTTCAAGTGCTCACGTGTTATCTTACTGCAGGCCTCTATAGAAAATAAGGTCAGTAAAATAAGACCACAAGTAAAATACCGTTTTAAAAAAACAGGATGAGATTAAAATTGTGGCTGCCGAAATAAGAGGACAAACCAAAGACTAAAATAACCCATCATGGAACAAGGAGCATAATAGACACAGCTGAAAACAATTGTAAATACGTAAGGAGACTTAATCACAGAGAACATAGAAGGAAAAGAGATGAACGACCTAAAACAATAAGAAAAAATATCATGGATGCAAAGAACAAAAAGAAAAAAAAGATGGCCCGGCATAAAGCACATTGCTGTTCCAGAAATAGAAAATTCAATAAGTGGGACAGAAAATGTATTAACAGTTAGACTAGAAGAGATTTACCTTGAAATAAGGAAAAGCAATCTACATATTGAAAGGACACAGAATGTCTCCGGAAAAATTAATGACTGTGCGAGAATTATTGAAATAATAAGTTATTGAACTCTGGGACTAAAAGAAAATTATTCGGGTGTTTAATAGGGAAAAAAGGCAAGTCATGAGAACAAAACAGACTGACTTCAGACTCTTCCCAGCAAAACTTCACTGCAGAAGTCAATAGCCAATGGCTACAAAGTTCTGAGTTCAAGAAACTCTGACACAAGAGCATCTTGAAAACCAAGGTGTTCTGTAAGCATCGAGGAAACAAAAAGCACTTTTACCATGAAAGAGGTAAGGGATTATAAAGTCTAAGAACCTTTATTGAAAAAAAACTAGGCTGGGCTCGGTGGCTCAGCCTATAATCCCAGCACTTTGGGAGGCTGAGGCGAGTGGATTGCCTGAGCCCCGTGGGTTCGAGCCCAGCCCAGGCAACTTAGCCAGACCTTGTCTCTACAATGAATAAAAAATTAACTGGGCGTGGTAGCACACACCTGTAGTTCTGGCTACTTGGAAGGCTGAGGCGGAAGAATCGCCAGAGCCCAGCAGGTCAACGCTGGGGTGGCCGTGAGTATACCACTGTACCCCAGCCTGGGTAACAGAGTGAGACTCCGACCCAAAAAAAAAAGAAAAAAACTCCCCAATTTTTAAAAATCTTTTAGAATGAGCCCATGAAACATTTTTACAATAATAATGATAAACTATGAGTTCAGAAACACAATTTATTTATTAATCTAGATTTCAGGTTCTCGGAGTGACCCCCAAGGAATGTGTTTTGAAGGGCAGGAAGGTCTCCAGGCATGCCAGTCACGTGAGGTGAGTGATTCGGTTCCAACAACCCTCATCTCCTCTAGTAACTTTGAGTAGAGCTTTCGCCCATGAAAACATTTATTTCCTTGTAGAGAAACAGTATTTTGGCTCTCCTACTTCTTGTTATGAATCTCATGTGTTTGCTGCCTGCTGCATGAAATTGTGTCTTTTGTGTGTGTGTGTGTGATTATAGAATTGGCTCTTCCAAGTTCTTAGAGGATTTGGCGAACAAATTCATATTAATATTTTGCATATCCTCTGAGATTTTACAACCCCCATTCCTATCCTCCCTCAGTCCTACAAAAGCTGCTTCATGGGTGTCCTCA
This sequence comes from Cephalopachus bancanus, assembly GCA_027257055.1. Lineage (NCBI taxonomy): Eukaryota > Metazoa > Chordata > Mammalia > Primates > Tarsiidae > Cephalopachus > Cephalopachus bancanus. The sequence goes on along the minus strand of JAPVLO010000177.1, from coordinate 653,009 downwards.
CTCCTTGTCCTGAGATCCCAATTTTCCCTGGATTATTTTAGCGCCCCTCTCCAGGTGGTTTTGCAACACTCCTACCTTACATTGTTGGACGCACTTAGCTGTGATGTTACATAAAGAAAAACTTCCCACAGGGTCAGTGAAAATTTGCAGGTGGCTCCAAAGCTGGAATGGAGGAAAAAGATCAATGAAACGTCACCAGTCACAAACTGTCAGATGGCATCTCCACTTCAGAGTCACCTTCCATCGGTGAAGAAAACATGGACAATGTAATCACCACTGACATGAGAGTCACAAAAAGCACCAACAGAAGTCAGTCACTGTGCCCTGAACCCAGTGGGCAGAAGCTCGCAAGAATCTGGGAACTGGATCAGAGCTCCTTGGGATGGAAGGGAGGGGTGAGGGGGGATAAATGAATGGATGAGACATGTGGTTATTGAAAAAGGTTGAACAAAGCCAGCGTCCGACCAATGCCACTTAGAAAAGAAAAAAAAGAAGATGTGATCTGATCGTGAGATGACTCCAAGTCTGACCCTCAGGTGTCACTCAGGATGAGACGTGAGGCATCATTGGCTCTTCGTACCCGGTGACTCTCCCAACTCTCATGTTTCCTAGGTCTCGGATTCTGTGCCCCTCCCTCTTCCTGGAAACCTGGGGGTAGGAGAATGCTCTCTGCCAGGCGCTGCAGCTGTCCTTGGCGGCCAGTTCGCCACCCAGCCGGTTGCTGGCAGTCGCCATTGCCTAGAGGGCTTCAAGCTGCTCCCTCCTGGGCTTTGGCTCCCACTGGAAGCAGGAGGTTAGAAGCCACACCAAGAGAACAGACTGCTCCTCTCGGAAGTTCTTCTGAAGGCCAGCTCAGCGTTGCTTGCGTTCACTTTTCTTCTGGCCCGGGACTCTCTGAACTTCACAATCTTTCAAAATTATCTTTACCTGCTTCTGACTCTATTCTGAGCCAAAAGAGCTGACTGTTCTTCACCAGTGCCTCCAGCAATTCAGCCTCGCCGTTGATGCTGTCTCCCATTGTTTGATTCTGGAAGCTTCACTCGACCTTTTCCTAGCTGATGTGTTTATCTGTTAATACCCTGGCCAAATCTGGCCTGCTAGCTCCAGATTTCAAGTGGCCCTCCCTGCACACTCTTCTTGGACATCATGAGAATGTCACCCTTCCTGAGTTTGTTTCCTACTGAATCTGCCAACCTTGATGAACCACAGGAGGGGTGAGATGTCTTCAGTTGGTGTTTTCCAAGATGTTCTAAGTCAAAGCAACAAGCTGCATACTGGGTTTGGGATCAGAAGACCTGGGTCCAGAACTGTTTCCCACCTCTCACTAGACGTAGACCCTTAGGTATACAGCTAGAGTCTAGGTATAACAAAGCCTTTCTGGATTTCAGCCCACACCGGCTAAATGCAAACAAGAATACTCAAGCCGTGCTCTCACGGGACAGTGGAGAAGTCGAAGCAAGACGATAAATGCAGAGATGCTTCTATGCACACAAATTTCTCTCGAAATAAAAAGCTGACGTCACGGTGGCAGACGAAAGAACAGTTTGCTAATAACGCTGGTCTCCCTCTCTCTGCCGCCAGACTCTTTTGTGTTCCAGGAAGGAAGCTGGGGAGGGAGGAAGTGGGAGGAAAGGCCTTGCCACTTGACTTCGAGGAATGGGAAATTAACTTACTTAACATCAGTTGAGCACCTAGTTGGTCTTAGTCCGTTTTTGAGTGTCTAAAAGCAGCAGACGTTTCTTTCTCGTGTTCTGGGGGCTGGGAAGTCTGAGATCCACGCGCCGGCAGGTTTCGGCGCCCGGTGAGAGCCTGCCTCCCGCTTCAGCGGCGGCGCCTTCTGGCTGTGCCCTCGCACACGGGAAGGGGAGAGGCAGCTCTCTGAGATCTTCCTTGTGAGGGCACCGATCCCACTCGCGAGGGCCTTGCTCTCATCACCCGTCACCACCCAAAGCCGTCACCCCCAAATACCAGCCCCCCGCAGGTCAAGATTTTAGCACATGAGTTTTGGCAGGACGCAAACCTTTAGTTCGTGTTATATTATGTATGTATTGCTAAGCATGGATGCCTATCTGATTAAGATTTTCATCTTTTTTTTTGGCTGTACCTTTTAATTTTATTTGTTTAATTTTTATTATGACGAAGTGGGGTACAACTCAGGGTTAGGCATACAAACATTGGTCATGCAGGCACCCCTGTTGATGAGGTGTGCCCCTCCCTCCCCTAAGAGTTTCCCTCAACTGCCAATCCCACCCCCACCCCGACAGTTTCCCATCACTGCCCATCACTTTCCGATATTCATCCTTTCTCATAAGACACCAAGTTTCGTGAGGGACATAGGTAGGAAAATCGGCAAGGGCAATGGAGTATGCAGGTGCTTGCTGTGATCACAGCCTGCCCGGGCACAACCGGAAACACAGACCCGAACTGAGAGGCGGCCTGAGGGAAGGCTTCTCAGAGGGGCTAGCCATGAGGCAAGTTTCACCGTCCGCAGCCGTTCCCGCACAAATATCAGTAGGCCCTCTTCACTGTCAAGAGTGCCCCAGTTTGAACAGAAAGGTCCTTGTGAGAGTATGCCTCCCTGTCCTGCACAGAGAGGAGATGGGGTGAGGTGGTAACCCCGGAGCTCATCTGGCCTCTGTGAGTTTCATTTATGCAACAGAACGAAGTTGCAGCGAGTGCCTATTCTGTCGACCCCACCAAAAGCACCCAGGGAGCACTGCATCACACACGCACGCCCGCCGTGCCTTCTGACACGCTGCTCCAGGCAGCCACAGCCCGTGGCATCCAGGCGAGGGCTGTGGGCCACCAGCCTTGGATGCAGAGCGTGACTCCCTTCACCCAGACTCACACCTGGCTGGGAAAACCATGGCACAATATACGCAATTTGGAAGTCAATCTGCCTGTAAGGAGGGGTGCGCACAACAGGCACGGCAGGAGTCCTTGTCAGAAATGTCAAGTTTCCAAGCCTCTCATGAAACAACGTTTTGATTTCCCTGAAGAAGAGCACACGCCCTTGCCCAGTGGATATTAGCTTATCCCTGGCCCCTCTGTGCTGCTCACCTAGCTTGCTGTGTTGGGGCGCAGAACGTGACTCCCCGGAATGCGGCCTCTTGGCATGTTGAGGACTTGCAGCTGAAGATCACAGGGAGGACCTGGGAAGCAAGGTGGCTCTGACCTGCTCCCGGCCTTCGTAGAAGGGCCTTGGCAGCTAGAAGCCCTGGCCCCAAAAACAAGCCACACAACCTAGGAAGGTCACTCTCTCCCTTCCCCTTTGAAGACCCTCATCCCAGGGGGTCCTGCCTCATACCCAGGAGGAAGGGATTCTGTGCAGAGAGACCGAGAAGAATCTAGCAGGCAGGCCTTGCCGGGCTTTCCCCCTCAGTCTCTTACCCTTCACCCACTCCTTTCTCTCCGATCACATTTCTACACGTCTGTCCATGCTGTGTCAAACCTAACCACATAAAAACAGGCAGTGTTTCCTGAGCCTCTGGGTCTTCGTTTCTGAAGGCCCCTGTGTTGTGTAAAACTGAGATTAAAGGCTGTGCGTGGTGGCTCACGCCTGTCATCCCAGCACTTTGGGAGGTCGAGGTGAGAGGATTGCCTGAGCCCAGGGGTTTGAGACCCGCCTGGGCAACTTGACGAGAACTCGTCTCTACAATAAATCAAAAAATTAGTTTGCCTGTAGTCCCAGCTGCTTGGAAGGCTGAGGTGGAAAGAGCCACGATTTTGCCACTTCACTCCAGCCTGGGCGACAGAGCGAGACTCTGATGCAAAAAAAACCAAAACAAAAAAGCCTTCGATTAAAGACCCTTGCTACAGTCTTCTCTTGTTCCCCGTCTCTTGTCGTAGGAGTGCTAGCCATGACCCTCGTGATGGGTAAGGAAAGGGATCGCACCTTTCTGTCCCTACCACGGGCAAGAACCGCACGTCAAGGTCTTGGGCTCCCTTTCGGCCCCGTGACCAACACAAAATGACTCTCGAGTGTGGCGTGTGTGGAAAAGTTGTCAGCACGCGTTCATCGCCTCGCCCAAGTGCGCACCCCCCACACAGCGGCTCCGCTGGCAACCGCATCCTCCAGGCTTCCGAGACTCACCGGTCCTCAGATTTTCCAACAGGGCTGCGGGAGCCTCTCCCCGCTCTTCTCAGCGTCCCCTGCAGTGGTTCCACCTGCCCCTTGGTCATCTCACCGCGTGAGCCAGTGTCCTGCTTCTCAGTCTCTGCTGTGCCTCCCCCCTCCTGCGACTGCATCCTGGGCCCTGGAAACCGAACGCAGGGTCTGAGTGACCAACCGTCCCTGGAGACTGAAAGCAACAGGGTGGGGACCAAAATAATTCAAGACATCCTCCCAAGATTGAAAAGTAAGGGACAGGCGTGGCGGCTCACACCTGTAGTCCCAAATCCTCTGGAGACTGAGGTGGGAGGGCCGCTTGAGGCCAGGAGTCCAAGATCAGTCTGGGTGGCGGAACAAGACCCCATCTCTTAAGAAAAAAGCAAGTGAGACATTTGTGCTTCAGAAGTTTCCCCTCCCTCCTCCTCCCAACCTCTTGCAGGTTGTGTTGCCCCAGAGGCACTGGCTTCCTGCCCACCTGGGGCCTCTGGCTTCCAGAAGCCTCCCCTCGCCTGTCTCTCTTCTTCTGTTCTCTGACCTCTCACACACCCAGTCTCTCCCCGGGTGGTCCTCAGAAATTCAAATTTCCCCTCCATTGGCTAGGTTTTTTATGCAGAGTAGCCCTGCAGCTACAACCTTTGTGGCCTGCTTCTCTCCTCTGAGATGGCAGAAGGAAAGAAGCAACTTCCGCCCTCAAAGACTCCATTGAGATAGACTCCTAATTTTCCACCTCCTTTGATGCACAATGAAACCCTCCCTAGCCTGCAAAAGTGGCAACATCAATATGCCTGCTTTTGAAAATGGTGGTATTTTTCCTGTTTGGCAGAAAATAGAGACAAATTTGCTTCACTGTTAATATGGCCTGATGCCATTCTCTACACGTTGTGATTTGGGGAATGCTCAGAAAGAGAAGCATTAAAACAAAATCTGTGGTCGACTGGGCCAGTTCTATACATGCTGGAAACGGCTTCAGGTTTCTGATGCTACAACCGTGATTTCTAGGGAGGGAGGAATGTTTTCCACCTCGTTATCAGTGTCATTATTTAGTCTCTTCTCCTGAGATTAAAAAGCCAAATGAAAAAAAAGCAAGTCCCAATATATCAGCAGCCAAAGAAAACAGAACAGAAGCCCCAGTGCACAAGCTGTGATCTGGCACTGGGCGCTGCCTTGCTCTGCTGTGGGTGCTGGGGAGGAGTGCTTGGCTTTGCATCGTGATCTGAAGCTCGCTGAAGCTCGCACCAGAAGAGGATAAAACTGGGACAGGCGCTTCCCTTTGTGAGATGGAGAACTTCCGGCTTCTGGCCCAGCCTCCACCCCATCCCTTCCCTGTCCCACCGTCAGCCCCACCCTCACCCCCATTCCAAGCCCCGTGCAGAACTCTCGGAGGCATCACACAGTCCCCTGGGGGGCAGTGGTCTTAACAAACCCACCTGCAACTGGCCAGGCCGCAAAGATTAGAACAGACACAAGGTTCTAGAGCTTGAAGCGTAGAGTCAGCTTGCTGGGAACAGGGACGGCGTTTTGAGGACTTTTTGGAAGGGCATGATTCAGACCCAGGGTCCTCGGGGGACAATGAGGAGTGGGTAGACGGGAGGTTCAGGGACAAGGTTTTCTCCTGCCTCCCTCACTCGTTAGAAGAATAGTGAATCTCAGCCAACACGTTCCACTGATATTTGCAAGCTCTGTGCCAGCTCACTTGTATCGTGTCATTCACGCCTCGCATTGAAGGCACAGCACAGGCATTGTTAGGACTATTCCCATCTCCACTCCTGTGAAAGCAGTCGGACTGATGACCAAGAGACTTTTAGACAACCGAACCCGAAGGGGCAGTTGGGGATGCAGGGAGTGGTCCGGGGAAATGCAACGAGGGGTCCCTGAAGCCGGTGGGGGAGGGAGGCAAGCTCGTCTCAGGCACGTGTGAAGACTTAAGTCCACAAGGTCCCAGAGGCCATTTTTGCCAACTTCGTACAGATGAGGAAACTGCAGAGAACCTAGCCGTGTTGTCCACAATCTCAACACTAGGTCATGGGACTTGAATCAAGGTCCATGTGATTCCATGGTGACAAATGTCGGAACAAGCCACCGCGAACCCACAGCGAGTGTTTCTGAGCCTTATTTCAGACAAAAGCCTGAGGTTTGTCTGATGGAGAATCTTGGAGGCACACATGCCTGGTTTCAGCCACACAGGCCTAGACTAACCAATCCATATCCCAGTCGGGGCCCCCTCCTCAGATTCCTTGATCCCGATATTCTGGGCCATGGAAGGGCTGGCTGAGTCCATCCTGCTGCTCACAACCAGCCTGTGCTGAAGTAAATGGAACAGGACAAGAGCTTAGCAATGGCACCACCCTTTTCTCAACTCCTCCCTAGGATGTTAATAAAACCATGCAGCAGCCGGGCTCAGCGGCTCAGCCTGTAATCCCGCGCCTTTGGGAGGCTGAGGTAAGTGGATTGCCTGAGCCCGCGGGTTCGAGACCCGCCTGGGCAGCGAGATATCATCTCTACAATAAATCAAAAAATCAGCCGGGCGTGGTAGCGCGCGCCTGTGATTCCGGCTACTTGGAAGGCGGAGGCAGAAGGATGGCCGGAGCCCAGTAGGTCGAGGCTGCGGTGGCCGGAAGCGGCCACTGCACTCCAGTCTGGGCGACAGAGTGAGACTCCAACTCAAAAAAAATAAAATAAAATAAAAATAAAATAAAACCATGCAGCAACTGAGGCAGGAGCAAAGCTTCGGATCCGCCCCAGGGAGTACACCGGGATAACCCAGAGCCTTGCCTGATTTCTGCCCCACGATGATCATTTTGTGGGTGTGTCCTGTCTCTCCTCTCCCTTTGGACTTTGGAGCCAGCAAATTCCTAAGTCAGCTGGTCCTCAGAGGTGCCATCTCCTAAGACACTGATACTGTGTTCCCAGGTGGCATCTTGAATAGCTGCGGAGAAACAAGCAGATTTTTCTCCTCATATGATTTAAAGAAACCATAGCTCTGAGATGTGGAGGAGTGTCTCTGCATGCCTCTGTGTGTGTGTGTGTGTGTGTGTGTGTGTGCGTGCGCGCACGCACATGTATATGTGTGCCATGGCCCCCTGAATTTCTGCTCTGTTTTGAGCAGATCTAGGACTCACTTCGCAGACGGTCTGCCGAGAGCCTCGTAGAGTCTAACCGAGAGCCTCGTAGAGTCTAACCTCCCGCATGGCATGGTTATGGAGCTGCCGTGCAGGGGGGGGGCAGGCGTAAGGAGGACCACTCAGGAAACAACGAAGCCCTTTTGACTTGAAACGTCAAAGGAGAACACGCATTGCCGCTTACAAAATGCCTTCACATCCACCACCGCACTTCACCTTCTCCACTCTCCTTTGATGTACACACTTCTTTCCCTTTATCCTGCTCGGGCAGGGGAGAGGGTGGCCCAATCCCACCCCATTCCTCCGTCTCGAGAGATGGTCTGCTCCTTCACGATCATCTCATGCTCTGTCTTCTCTTCCCAAGGGACACAGGAGAATAGTGAGGGAGAGAGGCAGGCACCTCGATAGGCCTCTTTCTCCTCCAAAGCTTTCAATGCTCACCTCCAGAAGTTAGAATCAGATGGCATTCTTCCCATGCTGGAACCTTTTTTTCACTCTCAAACCCATTTATTTAATAGCGAGAACTCCTGTAATAGAAGGTATTTATAGAAGCAGAACAGTACACGCTAACAGGCCCATTTGTCAAAGGTTTTAGGAATGGCATCTCTCCCCTGTCGGGATGCAGCAGGAAGTTAAGTATCTGTGGTTGGAAAACTCTATGGTGATTCTTCTAGCAGTGGGTGACGCTTCGCGCGGATGCTTCCACGCACGTGAGAGGTGAAGCCTGGAAAACAGTGTGGGTGTGTAGAGTGCCTTGTTGTGTTTGCAGCTGTCTGTGAAGCATCACGGCACGCTCCTTCTCAATGCGTGTGATGAAAGAGCAAAGTCAGAGCCACCGAGCAAGCCAGGGAGGCCCAGGAAATGCCGTGGCCGTTCCAGAAGGGAAGGAAGCCTCGGTACGAGGGCCACACGCTCACCCACTAGATGGAAATGGGGGCTCCCCGGGCTCCACAGGACAGCAGGGTCCGTGGCAGGCTCAAGAGGAGGCTGGCTTCCAAGACCCTGGGACACTCAACTAGCCTTAATGCCCATGAGGCCTAAGGAAGTGAGGGCAGACAGAGCAGAGCCTCTGGTGACCCGGGCCTGATGAACATGGGTCTGGGAGGGAGGCGCTGCCGAAGACACCCAAGGTTAGGACAGAGCTGCGGGGAGGACTGGACTTCTTCTCTGCCACCTCTGTCTCTGGGTGACGCAGGAGTCCACACTGGGCCGCCGAGGCTTGCCAGGCCGCGACGGGGTTTGTGCCCAGAAAACACATGCTCTCTGGGAGAAATGGTGAGCAAGGAGCACCCACACACCTGATGGAAGGTACTCGGGACGGCACGAAGGGTCAGTGGCCGGACCAGACTCACCTGAGTCAGTCTCCCCGTCTCGAGCTCTCCTGATCATTCCAAAGACGCAGGTAGGCCCAGGCCCAGGCGAGGCAGGTGTGGCCTGGTCCCCCAAGCTGTCCCCCGGTCCTTCCTGCCACATCAGGCCACACGCCTGGCCCAGGTTAGCCTTTGAGTCTCTAAGCAACGTGTACAGTCACTCACAGGACAGGTCGCCTCGTGCTCGAACAGTGACGCCGCTCACCTGACACTGTAAGGTAGCCAAGATCTATAAATTCACAGACACGGGTTTGTGATGAGAATCCCAGGATCCTGCTGGAGAAAGCTTACGATCCTAAGTGTGCTTTAGACAAGGACGAAGCTTCTTTTCCAAGCGTACAGCCCCACAAAGAGACAGACCGGGCTGCAGCCCCCAACTCTTCCCTTCCCGGCACACGACGACACGTGGAATGGCTGTGAGTGGCCTGCTCAGCTGGCCCTGACTTACTTCTGATGACTTGGTTCCTTAATGCATTTTCCAGTTTGTCCCCAGATTCCGGATTCCGGCCAGAGTTGGAGGAAGAAGATTAACTTAGAGAACTGAGACTCATGATTTCGATGGTTCTTCTCACTCAGCCACCACCGCTTTTTGTGTGCAACGCTTTTCGTTCTACAGAGAATTTCCAGTTGCCTATTCTGATGGATAGGCAGAACAGTCCTGGAAGCAGCCAGGGCAGATGCGAGCTCCCAGATGTGGAGACTGAGCATCAGTTTCAGCTCACAAAGGGGGAGCAGCGGGGCAAGCCCAAGTCTGCGCGGCCTCCGAGGCCCAGGCTCACGGCATGACCCTTTGGCGCTTCAAAGAGCAGACAGATTCCTCCCACCAGTAGAGCAGGGTAGGGAGAAAAATGAGCCTGCATGTTCGTCTTCAACTCAGGCTCTGCATTAGAAAGTTGAACTTTTCAAACTTTGCCACGGACACAGTGGCTGCTAAATGTGCTGTGCTGGAAGACTTCCCCAGCACCGAGAACCACCGTTTGAAAAACATCCTGGTGGAAATAGATGAACGGGCTGCCCGCGGCCTCCCCTGCCTCCTTCCCAACAGGTGTGACAGAGGTTGGGGAGTTCGATGCATGATCCCTCTCAGGCCTCTCATGGCATCCTCCTCGAGAGAGGGCTGCCAGCGGCTTTCAGAAAGTGGGTGAGAAACGGGAAAAGAAGACAGGTGGAGGGAGCATGCCATCGTGCAGTTCACACGTTCCAAATACAGGCGGCCGTGCTGATCCCACGTGGGGACAAAAGCCTGAGCTGCCTTGTCTGTGCCGTCTTCTGGGTCGAGGCAGGCCTGCGGGTCCCAGCCCCATACGCCGCCTCCCCACAGAAGGGCCTGTCGACGCCTCCCTGCCAGCCACCCTGCCAGTTCTGAGCCAGGAGCTGGTCCGCAGCTGTGGTTGTCAGCAGCGCTGGCTTGAATTCCGTTCAGATGGCAGAACTCATCTTCCCCAGGTGAAGAGACAGCCGCACGCTCTGGTCTGGGAAGCTGGCCTTGAGCTGCTTGGCCTGCCCAGGCTCCCCGTCTCTGCAGGTCCTTCAGGCACCACACACTTTCCAGGCAGATGGGAACCAGAGTCCGGCCCCTTATTCAGCATGTCGACACAGTCTTCCGAAAGCGTTTCCCACAGTGTCGGTCACACTGGCTGGATCCCCACAGCCACTTGCTTTCACACTTGCTGTCCACCCCTTGGGACAGCTCCACTGTTTCCTGGTGAGCCCACCACCTGTGCCACCCAGTGTGGTCGCCTATTAGCTGGCGTCTGTTGCTCTGTCACTCAGCAGCCGTGTTAGGCAGCAGGCTGCACTTTCTTCCAGCTCCCACGATTGGGTCTGTTCCCCAAACTGCAAGTTCATCTCAGTAAGCAGATCCTCCCAGCTGGGTCCCACCCGCCAGCCTTACTTCACTCACCTGCACTGTGTTGGCTGTGGAAAATCACCCAGCTCAGCAAAAGGCCCCTTGCCATTAAGGAAGCATTTGCCAGTCTTCAGGGAGCTGAGAAAGTTTACGTGGCTTACTTGATACTTCCTTCTCCTCCTAAAAAGAACCTTTGAATTAATTTTCAGATTAAATGTATGTGATTGCCTTGGAAGAAAATATCAGGACACCCTGACTATAACTGAAGATGTTTGCGACTCTTCCTTCTTGAAGTTTATTTTCAGTCAGGGTCAATGCTGAGTAGGTAAGAAATTCTGGATAACCTTTCCTTTCCCCAATCCCAATCAGCAGGCCCGAGTAATATCATACCTCTGGTACATCCTGACTTCCTTATCAGTCAGAAAGAGAAGTGAGAAATCAGCAGGCCATCAAGACAAGTGTTCGGGGGACCAGGTGAAAATGAACAGGCATCATTTCAAATGTCTCATCACGTCAGAGGACACAGGAAGCGACCCTGGCTTCTGGACACCTGATTTACTCTCCTCATCCTTCCCAGGGGTGTATTCAGAACGGGGTAACCACACCCAAGTTTAGTTCTTTTTAATCTTCAATAGATAATTCAATCGCTGATCCAACAGTAGAACAATTGTTAAATAACACATAATGTTGGAGAGAGTACAGTTTGCCAATTACTTGCTGCATTGTTGATGGGGTGCGTTTTGATACTTTCAGTCTGAAAAAAAAAACTTGCAGTATGGATCAAAAGACTTAAAATTTTCCAATCTCTAAGCCTAGTAGTCCTATTAAGAATCTATTTTTAAAAATAACCAGAGGCACAAAGAACATTCATAGGAGCACTATTTATGATTGTAAAAATCAATAAAAATGGGTAATTAAAACACACCCAAAGAATGGAATGTGTATAGTCATTAAAATTATATTCTAAAAACATTTAATCATGTGGGAAAGTTTTCAACATATAGGGAAAACCTGATACAAATATCAAATACATATGTCTATATAATCTCATTTTGTACACAAGGTAATGTCTGGAAGGTTAGATCGCAAGTAAGGTAAAAGTCTTTATTAAGCTTTTCTGCATTTTCTGAATACAGCAACCAGCTCAGGCGCTGTCCAAGAAGAGGAAAGACTCTCCTCTGTGATGGTCATGTCTTCTCAGCAGAGACCTATCTCCACATGGGCTCTGCTCCAACGTGCTCGTGCCGTCTCCCCAAGAGTTCAGGTTGCACTGTGCCACTGGCTTTCGGGACGAGAGAGTAAAGCTACTTTCCCCGATAAATTCTTGGCCGCTAGCGCAGCTCTGAAAACGGGCCTTCCTGTTCACACCCTGGGCCCCACCTCTGGCCACAGTGTACCACGCTTGTTTTTGGAAAGAGGCTGATTGAAGAATTTCATGGAAACAGATCTGTTGTGAGGTTGGGCTCCGGGCACCCGGGAGGGATTTAGTACATGTGTGAGAAACAAGAGAATGCATGGCTGAAGTGAGCAATCAATCAGTCCACTAGTAGCACGGTTTCCCACCACCTAAGTCATCCGGGCATCAGGATAAACCTCTCACCTGCCGGATTTCTTTCCCATATCCCATTGAGGTTGACGGTGACAGACGGGAGTTCACAAGCTCCAAAGAACCCAGAATCCGGACTTCATTTAAATTCTGTTCCCTGCCTTCCATCCCAGCCAGCCCTTTGCAGAAGTGAACCCAGAGACAGGCCGCTCTGTCCAGAGGCTGCTTGCCCCACCAGCGCAGATGTTATAAAGGCGTTTTAAGCAGGGCTCGGTGGCGCAGCCTGTAATCTCACGCCTTGGGAGACTAAGGTGAGTGAATTGCCTGAGCCTGCGGGTTCGAGCCCTGCCTGGGCAACTTGGTGAGACCTCATCTCTACAATAAATCAAAAAATTAGCCGGGCGTGGTAGCGTGCGCCTGTAGTTCCAGCTACTTGGAAGGCTGAGGCGGAAGGATCCCCGGAGCCCAGCAGGTCGAGGCTGCGGTGGCTGGGAGCGGCCACTGCACTCCAGTCTGGGCGACGGCGTGAGACTCCAACTCAAAAAAAAAAAAAGGCGTTTTAAGTGGCTGTCTGCATCCTCCCTTCCTCTCGCCAGGAACAGTGAATGGCCCAGAAGCAGCCCAGGGGCCTTCAGGAAGCTTGCATAATGAACAGCAGGGCTGCTGCAGGAAATTCTGGAGGCGGGGTTTTAACCCTAGAGAGACCAGCCACAAAGCCCTTGCTCTGGGGGTGGGGGGTGTATTCTGGCACTCATCCCGAGAGAAGTCTCAGTTTATCCCTTACAGCCCTGCGGCCCTGATGGCTCTCCTTGTCTACACGCACGGCAGGGGCTCTCAGCCAGCACTAGGAGAAGCTTCTGCATGGTGCATTTGTTTGTCGATAATATTAGGATGCCAGCTACGCCCTGGGGGAAAAGCAACCCAATGGTTGCATCTGGGAACACGCCTGTGCGCGATGGAGAGGTAAGGGGGAGTCGATGGAGAGGTAAGGGGGAGTCGCGAGGCTCAACCTGCAGGCTGAGCGGGACCTTGGAAGCCAGGGCCCCAGGGCACCTGTGGTCTCTCCCTCCCGCTCCCTCACCCTCTCTCTGCTCCCCTCCCTCTCCCTCCCTCTCCCACCCTCTCCTTTCCTCTCCCTCTCTGTCCCTCCCCGCCCCCCCTTCCCTCTCTCTGGTTCATGATTCCCAGTGACAAGGACCTGAAGGGGCCGGTTCATATGTCATAAGTCCCTGGCAAGGTTAGAGACTAATTCTAAAAGGAGAAAACTACATCTACCTTGCAGGATTAAAAAAGATGAAACTGTGTAGGCGTGCCTCGCGTCTGTTGGGCGCGTAGACACTTGAGAAGTTGCTTTCTCTGCCCTTTTCCTTTCTTCGGTCACCCAAACTAAGTTCTAAGCTTTGAAGATGCCTCAGAACACAGTTCCTGGTCACTAGCTATTTCGCAGTGTTTGTCATTGCCTGTCTCTTCCACCGCCCCTTCGAGGCGAAATTGTCCCTCTAACGACCCTGACGTGCTTCTCCCCGTTCTCACAGGTGTTCAGACTATGATAACAGCTGTTCCCTTCACAGTTGAGGAAGTTTAGCCACAGCAAGTTCATGTGAGATCCCCACAGTCAGCAAATGACAGAGCTGAGATCCAACTAAGCCGAGAGACAGGTGCAGAGGCGAGGGGAGAGACAGCACTGCACCGGCAACCCAGAGATCCGAGTCATTGCAAAGATTTGCGACACACAAAAAGGTTAAAGAAAAGAAAAGTTTATTTAAAAGTAAATTGGCGAGGGAAAGAGAAAGAAGAGAGAAGATTTACCTTCCCAAGGTCGGGGAGGGGGCCAAAGCCAGGAAGCGTGGGGACAACCATAGCTCAAAGAGCACATGGCCACACCAGAGTCTAGCACGGCAATGGCCACTGGTTGCTTGTGGTTGAATCCTTTTAACCATTCCCCTTGATGGGGGAAGATCGCTAAGGTGATTGGGTGGTAGTCTGCTCCACGTCATCACGAAGGGGCAGGCAAGTTCAGGCACTGACGTCAGGTGATGGACAGCAGGCAGATGGGTGGGTTAGTCACATGATTGCTGCCATGGTGGGGCTTATCTGTGTCATGTAGTTCACAGAGGGCTGATTAGGTTAACCCTGGGGGGGGGGGGTTTCCTGTAAGAGACTTGTTAGACATTTGCAATTCACAAATCCCTTGATCAAAGGTGGTCATATTATTACTTTTATGACTTTGGCCAGCCAAAGGGTGGTCTTTGATCTTCAGCCTTGACAAGGAACCTAAAAGTTTACTAGAGATGATTATACTAAATCACGAATAATTGGGCTGTCCTGGTCTTGCATCTGAAGGAGATTTGCCGAGGGGGCTGGGATGCACAGCTGTTTGTCTTGCAGTAGAATGTCTGAATGCTTTCTAATGGTTATGCTGAGGCAAAAAGACTAAACCCTTTCAATAACTTTTAAAATTGCACCCAAGAGCCGGGCTCGGTGGCTCAGCCTGTAACCCCCGTGCCTTTGGGAGGCTGAGGTGAGTGTATTGCCTGAGCCCGTGGGTTCAAGACCCGCCTGGGCAGTGAGACCTCATCTCTACAATAAATCAAAAAATCAGCCGGGCATGGTAGTGCAAGCCTGTAATTTCGGCTACTTGGAAGGCTGAGGCGGAAGGATTGCCGGAGCCCAGCAGGTCGAGGCTGCGGTGGCTGGAAGCGACCACTGCACTCCAGTCTGGGCGACAGAGTGAGACTCCAACTCAAAAAAAAAAAATTGCACCCAAGGTTGCTCCTGACAGGGGCAGGCCAAGGGGAAGACTCGAGGACATCGTGGCCTGATGCCCATGAAGAAAATGCAGAAACCACAAGGTGTGGTGACAGAAATAGGTCCACACAGACAGTATGAGTTGGTAAATGATACCTAGGTTAGCTTCTGGAACTCCAAAAGTTAAAAAGCATTGATTTTTAGGGCAGCATGGAGTAGAGAGGGAATGAAGTCATTTATAAGAAAACTATTTGACGTAAAGAGCTCGGATGGTCATATTCTGCTTTTATTTTGAAGGCATATCAAACTGAACAATCAAATTAATCATTGGCTTGCACTCGTTCCGTTGAACCAATACATAAGTTCCGTTTCTTTCTTCCCCTTTTTGAAGCTGTTTTCTAACCAAGGAGAACATTGGCACACTAATTTTTGAATTGATTTTAATCTGCTCTAAGCGTTATTTTTTTACAATATATTATTGCTTGAGATCACCTGAACCTAATACCTGGGCACTGTCATTGGATCAAGTTGGCCACTGGGGGCGCGATAGATTTTTTTGACCCGACCAGATCAGGAAACGCTCAACATGCCAGTGGCCTCAAGTTGCTTCCATTGGTCCAAGTTCCTGGAGCTGAAGTACAGAGGATGCAAATAGTTTTCACTGACCCTCGGCCACTGCTATTTGAGGGGCCAGCCTGGGGTGAACTAGAATGAATTTGCAGGACTACAGCTTCGAGGAGACAAGCATTGACTCTCATCACTGAGAAGGAAAGAGATGAAAACAACAACATATGCCTACTATATCTGTGACTCTCTGGAGAACAGTGTTCATTGCCAGCAAATGGAACACTGCCCCAGCCAAGCAGTTTAAGAAAAATCCTGGGTGTTCTATTATTTCCACTTGTTGACAGTCTATCTGATATCTGACCTTGAATGAATCAGAAGCCATGCATTGTTGTCACACTGAAATGGTGATCCCATTGGCAAGAAAGTCATAAACAAATATAAGTGGAGAATGCAGTTGAGGCCTTCTGGATACCACATACCAGGCAGGATGTACTGCAACATAGAGCTTCTCAGTCTCCGCACTCCTGACATTTTGGGGTCAGATAACTTGTGGTGGAATACTGTTCTGTACTCTGTAGGGTGTGTAGCAGAATCTTTGGACTCCATTCAATACCTGTCACAGCACTGTGCCCCAGTTGAAACCACGAACACCGTTGCTAGACATTGCCAAATGTCCCCTGAGTAGAGAAAACGACCCTAGTTGAAAATGCTGCTTTGCAATAGTAATAATAGCTAATATATTTCTGAGGGCTTACTACATATCAAGTTTTGATTTAAACTTTTTACTTTATGTTTACCCTTTTTATGGTCAACCACATCATCTATACAAAAGAGTTCACAAAACAAAAATGTGTAGCTGAGTGATTTACCAAGTAGGAAACATCTATGCAATCATCAATCAGGTTAGGGGAAAAAGGAGCGTTTCCATCTTCAGAAGCTTCCACCAGACCCCTTTTCCTAGTCTCTAGCTGCCGCCAGGCCCTCCCAGGTAACCACCATCCTAAACTTTCATGTCTGACTCTGTAGCTTTACTCCATGAGCATGTGTCGCTAAGGCTACAGTTCACCTTTCATGCAACCATTCCCAGGCATTTGTAGGTGCTTGTGTTCCAACCAAACAAAAAAGACGTTCAAGAAGAAAACAATCTGGGGTTCAGGAGACAGGGACAATGCCACCAGAGTCCTCAGGGTGAGAGAAGGATGGTTCCAGAACCCAGCCGAGGAAGCAGTCAGTCCCTATGGGAGCCCATGCACCTGCTTCAGGACAGATTTCTTCCAGAAGAGGATACCAGTGTGAGCGTCCGACATACCTGCATATGCAGAGAGGTGATTTGGACAGCTGGTGGGAACTGGGGGCTTAATTTAGAGAAAGGTGCATAGAAAATGAGACAAGCAAACAAACAAAGGACAACTTCACAGTGGAAAAAAAGCAGTGCAAAAAAGCAATCTTAGTGTATGGCAAGACCCCATGGAAAATTACTTACACCATCATTGTGTAAACACTGAGTATTTTGAACTATCATGCGTAGCTGTATTCGTAGGTGAGAAGAAGGGGAAGCGTGGTGACGAGGGTGTGAAAGTCGAGAGAATCCAGTCTTTCCACATTAGGAGCTCAAAAGACAAGGCCCGAGAGAACAGTGTTCTTAGAGATACAGAGGAAACGTCAAGAGCATCCACCAAAGCAGGGACGTGGAGGCAGAATGAGGTGCACCGCGCTTCACATCAAGCCCTGTAACACTACTTGACTCTCCAAATCATGTGTGTGTCAATCTTCGATGGAAATGAGCTCTTTAAAAACTGACTTTCAAAGAGGTAATTAAGATAGAAGAGAATCCATACAGAGTAGGAAATAGGTTGGTGTATACATAAGTCCTGGTTTAATACTGTTTTCCTCAGCGATCATTTGCAAACAGGTAATGAGAGGGTTTGGGATGCTCCAACATAAAATGAGATGGCAGGAAATGTACCTCCTTTCGTTCAAGCTGAGATTTTAAGGGAAGTGCGTGTACTAGCCAATGCACCAAGGTTCAGCCTTTTGTGTCCACAGACTCCACCATCCACACACACAAAAAAAATTCGAAGTAAATATTAAAAACTTAACAAATTGTTACAACAATAAAAATAACACAAACAGGCCGGGCTCGGTGGCTCAGCCTGTAATCCCACGCTTTGGGAGGCCGAGGCGAGTGGATTGCCTGAGGAAAGTGGTTTGAGACCCGTCCGGGCAACTTGGTGAGACCTCGTCTCTACAATAAATAAAAAATTAGCCGGGTGTGGTAGTGCGCGCCTGTAGTTCTGCTACTTAGAAGGCTGAGGCGGAAGGATCGCCGGAACCCAGCAGGTAGAGGATGCGGTGGCCGGGAGCGTGCCACTGCACTCCAGTCTGGGGGACAGAGTGAGACTCCAACTCGGAAAAAAAAGAAAAAAAAATAACACAAATAAAAAACAGGACAGCATAACAATCATTCATGCACAATCACGTTGTATTCGGCATCACAGCAAACCAGAGAGGATTCAGAATAAATGGGAGCAGGTGCAAAGATCGTATGCAAGTTCTGCACCATCTCACAAAAGGGAGTTGAGCATTTATGGATTTTGGTGTCCTGCGGGTCCTGGAACAATCCCCTGGGATACCGAGAGACAATACTACAGGGAAATTTAAATGGTCAGGAAGAACGTTTTCCCAGGGAAATAAACATTCACTCACCTTCTATATTGTAATATAATTCTCACTCTCTAGATTACACCAGTCAGAAGGGTGAACATCAAGAATTTGTCAACTACTTCAATTATCTCATGCCCAGGAATCCCTGCACTTTAAACCTCCAAATCCTTTATCTTCCCAAGAGGTGGCTGAGAGTTGCCCAGGGAGGATGCAGAATGCAGCAGAGAAGCACAAACTTCTGTATCAACTCTGTCTTGGTTAAAATCCCAATTCTCCTCTTAACAGGTGTGTGAACTTGGCACAATTACTTCGTCTCTCTTAATCACAGTTTTGGCATCTAAAAACACAAGGATAATTATGCCTACATTGCTTGATATTTCTGAGAGCAAAGAGACGATTTCTATAAAGCCCTTGGCACGTGGATGGCTCTCCAGCACAGGTAACCAATGTTATAATTATTGCCACTGTTACAACCATAACAATCCTAACTATTAGCACGACTACCACTGTTGCCAGAGGCATCGCTTCCCTCCTTGCTCAGTGGCCTCATATAGCAGCTGTGGCATCCTCTGTCTCATTGTCCAAGGATTCTGGCCTTGTTGAGGCTGCTGGCATCACCCATGCCACTTCTACCAGGGGTCAGGGTCTGCCCTACCAAGGTCACCAGCATCTTTACAAGGTTTATTTTGGGCCATGAGCTTTTTAGTTTCCTTAGACCTTCCTCTCAATGAACTTGGAATAACCAGGAATTGGGTCCAGTGGAATTTAAGTGATACCCTTCATTGAGGTATACAATAAACATTCATTGAGCAACTACTCTGAAGCCAACACTGTTTCCTGTGCAAACATACAAAAACAGGAAAGCCATGGCGCCTGACGTTTAGCAGCTCAAGGTTCTACCCAGACCCATCTTTAGAAGCATGTCTCTCTAACGCTACCCAGTGGTTTCCGGGTTTCCACGTGTGGCAGCTTGTGTTTTCCAGCTGGGCACAACAAGATTCCCAACCCAAAAGCTCCTCTGACAACATGGCTTCGACATTTCTGCCTCAGTGTCTGGATCTCTTCTCCTTGTCCTTGAACCTGGTGGGTTTGCAACCTTAGAGAAATGCTGCTATCTGACTTCCAAACTAGGTGGTAAAAGAGGATATGACTTCCACACTTTAAAAATGCGTGCATGCATATGCACTCCAAACTCACTGACTGAAAACAGTAACCATGTTGCTCACAAACCTCCTCTGTGAGCGGAGCTCAGGGGGAACAGGTCATCTGACTCCAGATGGGGTGATGTCCGCAGGGAAGCTGGAATGGGCAGGCAGACCCACACGCTGGCCCGCTCCCCTGGCCTGCAGGGTGGGCCTTTCTGCGGCCCCACTAGCCTTCCTCACAGCATCCTGGCTTCAGGCGTTGACATGGCGGCTCGGAGCCCCAGAGGCAAATCGCCCCAGGGAAGCAGGCAGAAAACGCAGTCCTGTTTAGTGGCGCCCCTGAAGCCCACTCCTGCTGCCCTATAGCCCGGGGGCTGCCACGGAGACCAGCAAAGGGCCAAGGAGAAAAAACAAAGACCCTGTGTCTCCGTGGGAGCAACGTCCAAGTCCCGCATGAGGCCAGCACGTAGGATGGGATACAAGCTGCACCACTTTGGGAGACGCGATCTGCCACGCGCCCAGAT
The DNA here is from genome assembly GCA_027257055.1 of Cephalopachus bancanus. Lineage (NCBI taxonomy): Eukaryota > Metazoa > Chordata > Mammalia > Primates > Tarsiidae > Cephalopachus > Cephalopachus bancanus. The sequence goes on along the minus strand of JAPVLO010000177.1, from coordinate 633,366 downwards.
GCCCACGCCTTCCTCCTTTGGTTGGAGGGCTGCCCGCAGGACACACGAGACCATTTGCCGGGGTCTATACTCCTTCTCTCTCTGTTTTCTACTTGCCTTTTTTAAAACTTTTTTATTTTTAAGACGTGGGGTACAATTCAGGGTTAGGTATGCAAATGTTCATTATGCAGGTGCCCTTGCTGAGGAGGTGTGCCCCACCCCATCCCCAGCAGTTTCCACTACCGCCGATCCCTTTCTTAAAGTATTATGATAGCTGTTCAAGGTCTGCTTATGAGTGAGAACATGTGATACTCGGTTTTTTGTTTCTGTGATAGATCACAGAATATTATAGTCCCTAAGTCCATCCAAGTTGCTGCGAAGTTTATAATTTTGTCCTTCATTATAGCTGCATAATATTCCATCGTGTATATGCACCACATTTTTTTATCCAGTTCTCTTTCGATGGGCCGCATGGTTGGTTCCCACTTGCCTTTTTTTCCCTCAAGATTTCGCTGTGTTGCCTAGGCTGGTCTCGATCTCCTGGGCTCAAGTGATTCTTCCACCTCAGCCTCCCAAAGTGCCGGGATTACAGGTATGAACCTCTGCATCCAGCCTCACTTGCCTTGTGACGGAGGCAACTTTGAAGAGTGCCCGCACTGTCTCCAGAGTTCCTGTGAAGACACTTCCACCTGAATCCTCACCTCAGAATGCGCTTCTTGGAATATCTTAGGGAAAGCCTGCCGCCGTCCCATCTTAAATTATTTCTGGGGTTTGTCAAGTGAAGCCTTTGAAGGAATTTCACACTGTACTCCAGAAATAGTGGTCATTAGTTTCTTCACATCACAAGGAACTCACACACAGATGTTAGCACAATTGCATGTGGCGAGATGATTGAGGCGTGAGTTTTATTTTTATCTCTGTATTTTTCCTCCATCCCATATCCTTTTCCAGAAAGTAGCCGAGCTCTCCGTAGCTTCCTTGTGACTGGAGGTTCTACAGGCAGAGAACTGAGTGTAGGTGACCCATATTTCTGCTTCTGTAAATGTCCACACTGCTGGAAAGTGTTCTGTTAGATGTCTCAGAGAAGAGGGGATAAAGAAGAGAGAATTTCCTTGAGGGTGCAGAATGAAAGAGAGTGTCTCAAGTGGAAAGGGGAGGGACATTGTCTGGACCCCGAGACGTGGGGCTCCAAGACTGTTCTCAGGGAAGGCTTGAGGGGAGATGGCTTGGTGGTGGACCAAGGGCTCCCCGCATCAGCCAAGAGTTCTGGAGTCCCAGCATGTAAGGGGCGGGTTTGGTGCAAGTTGGGTTGAAAGTCACAATCCGCACGTTTAAAAAGGAAAAAACAGAATTCGCCGTGACAGGGAGAGGTCTGCACAAAGACAGAGAAGCAAGAGCAGGAACCAGGGGTGTTCTGCCAGCTCTAGGCCCTTTGAAGGATCTCATTCTTCCACGCTTTTCCCTCTGACATGGCGAAAAGTTCAGTTTACCCTCCAGCTCGGCATGTCCCCTTTCAGCTCTTCGGTCAAGTGTAGCAGCCCCACAACCGTGACTGTGCGTGTTGAGGACGGTGTGATGTGCAATGGCGAGAAAGGGAATGTTGCTTGCTTCACATCCTCTCTTCTGCTGCACCCACATTGAGGGAGCCCTGTCCCCTCAAGGGGGCTGTGCCAAGGTGTCCCCCAAGTGGCCCACAAAAAGGTGTCCCCAGGTGGCCCACCAGGAGGTGTCTCCCAAGTGGCCAACAGCAAGATAAGGGAAGAACCACACACTTGTCACTATGGAGTGCTGGGTGGGAGCGAGGCGTGTGGAGGCAGCGATTCCCGAGCTGGGGCAGACTCAACAAGGCGGACCAGCCCAGGCCGCTCTGCCGTTTGCTGGCAAGCGGCACGAGGTCGCCGCGGCACCGTCTGGATCAGAATGTGGCCTTGGCTCATTTTTAAAAACTATCTCCCCTAGAAATAGAACCTCTCGGTTGAAGCTTTACGGTGCGTTTCCTTCTAGCTAGAGCTGTATCTCTCACTTCAGTCCGCCTAAAATATCTCGAGCAACTGTAGGTTCCTCAATCAATGGAAATATTTTAACATGCTAAGAGAGCAGCCAAGGAGAGACCGACGTAATGAAAATCAGAGTCAAAATGGTGTGCTGGGAAGTAGCCCAGCTCATATCGTTTGAAATAACCCCAGAACGTTGAGAAGCGAAAAAGCTTCTTAGAACGGAATGCCTAGTCATTCCAGTTCCCAAGAAGCTTTCAGTTTTCCACATGCAATCACAACAGTCTGTAAGTTCTACATTGTTCTGTGTTAGGTCCCCAAGAATAAAGACCGCCCAATCCATATGGCATTCTCCACGCACTTGTGAGATTTGGGGAGTCCTGCTAGTCCTTGAAAAAGAAATATTGACCAACGATCTTTCCGCTGATTCAAATGATGAGCTGCATTGGCTTGGAACTATCCCAAAAACGCTGCCTTTTACAAAGTGTTTTTAATACAGTTCTGAGAAATAGCCCCAATCAAGTTTCTAGCCAACAAGCTTATGAGAACAGTCTCCCTGAATAATGGAATTTGAGAGCCCGTGGGAGTGAGGCAAACTCAGCTTTGCCACCGGATTTCGTATTCCTAGGCCCCTGGGGGACAACTCTCGGTGGCATCCAGAAGGCACATTTCCATCATCTATGGTCATCTCCAGGATCAGCCCGGGAGACTGTGGGATGGGAGTGATGCCCTGCCTATTAACCCACCATCCTGACTTGGCACAAAACTCTCCCTGCAGAGTTTTCCAAAGAGAAAATTCTGTCCCTCCCCTTACAGATAACCCAAATAGATACACAAATTGAGCACAGTGCTCGTGTGTTGTAGACATGCTAGAGAAAGCAGGAGGGCGGAGGGAAGGAGAGAAGGAGAAGAGAGGGGTCACACGACACTTTCTTAGTCCCTTTGCTCTCCCATTCTTTCAAAGCGGTTTCTCAGCCCTTCTCTCCTCAAGCCTCCAAGACCCCTCCACGTGCTTCCTCTCAGCCAATTCTTACTTCTTTGATGGAGAAATCTGAAACAATTGAACGGCAGTTTGGCGAACTCTGCCACACCCCTCTACCCACCTACCATCTCCAAGGCCACACATTCCTTCTTCTTATCTGCCACCATGAGAATTAACCAAGCTCCAGCCTAAAGACAAGCTCCTTGCACTTGCTCCCATCCCTGCCCGCCCACCGCAGGACACTGTTCTACCAGTTGTCCCTTCCGTCTCCTGCACATCAACTTTTCACCTTCTATGAAGTCTCCCTTGTCCAATTACAAACGTGATTTCTCCCCTCTTAAAGAGATCCCCTCTAGAGGTTCCCACTTTTCTTCTGGTTGCCACCTTATGGCTTTCATTTCTTTGCAACAAAGCCCTTGGAAGGTGTTGTTCGTACGATTCTTCTCCTGTTCTCGCATGAATCCCGTCCAGCCCAGCCTTCTCCCACGGCCCCGCCGACACGGCTCTTGTTAGGGTCTGCTCTGCGTGGCTCGATCCAGTGGTCAGTGTTCCGTCTTCATCCTCCCTGGTTCGTCCGGGACCCTGAGCACGCTCCCTCCTTCCAAGGCACGGTGCTCTCACTTGGGCTCCAGGGCACGCTCTCCCTGATCGTCTCCTGTCTCTCTGATGATGCCTTCTTAGTCTCCTCTCCCGGTCCCTCCTCCTTCGGCCTGGTGGGGTTGAGGGGCCCGGGGCCGAGTCTTTGGTCATCTCTTCTTCTCTCTTGATGCTCACTACTCTGACCACTTCATCTAGTCGCACAGATTTAAACATCGTACTTCCAAATTTGCGTCTTCAGCCCAGACTTTCCTCCCGACTTCAGCCTTCAACACCTCGCCACACGTCTGACTCCCTTGAACACCTGATCGGCGTCTCCAGTTCAGCATGTCCAAAACCAGACTCTCGCCTTTTCCTCTTAAACCTGCTCCAGTCAAGACCGAAAAATCTCAGCTGATGGCATGTCTATCTTTTCTACCATTCAGGTCAAAAACTCTGGAGCGATCCATGATTCTCATCCCACAATTCAACCCCACAGCAAACACTGCTGGTTCCCCCAGAAAAGCAGACCCAGGAGATCGCTCCACGTCTTTGTCCCAACAGGGGCTCCCTGCTTCCCTCCTTGCCTCTTACAGTCTCCACTCAGACAGCAGTCAAAACTATACTATGCAAATACAAATCAAACCACGCTATTCCTCTGCTCAAAAAGAATAGAAAGCCAAATTCCTCGACAATCACTCACAAGGTAATTTCAAACTTGCCACATCTCCTAGCTCCTGTCCTACTTTTTGCCTTAATTTACTCCACTCCCGTCTCTCGGGGCTCTCTGCACTTCCTTGAGCACACCAGACACACTCCTGCCTCGGAACCTTTGTACCAGCTGTCTCTACCTAGAACACGCTTCTCCCAGATGCCCACACAGCAGACGCTCCCTGCTTCAAGCCTTTGCTCAAATGTCGCCTTTTCGATAAATCCTGCCCTGACCAGCCTATTTAAAACTGCAGTCTTCCCTTCCGCCACCCCCAATAGCCCTGCTCGGAGTTTTTTTATAGTGCTTACCACATTCTGTCATATTGCATAACCTATCTGTTATGCATGTAGTTTAATGTCACCCCAGAAGCATGGGACCCCTGAAGACAGAGGTCGTTCGCCATTTTGTTCACTGGACACCTCCCAAATGCCTAGAGAATGCTGGAGCCCTGTAGATCGCAATCCACAGTTCAGAGGGACGGTGGAAGGGAAGGAAGGAGGGAAGGGGGCGAGGGAGGGAGGCAGAGAGGGCAGCATTTCGGCAATTCTGGGAGCGGTTGGTCGGGCCTCAGTCTGCACCTTGAAATAACATGAAGGAGGTGAAGCAGATCCAGGAGTCCTTCTTCTGCGCGTAATGGTTGTGCAAAGGCTGGGACTCGAAGGGAACTCGAAGGCCTTTGCACCTGAGAATGCCGCAGACCTCAGGACTTCCCTCTCACGCCCAGCCTGCCAGCAGGCTTTCCTGCTGAGTCACGTCAGACTCCTCCAGTTGACACAGATCTCGGAAAGGCTGGAGCGTGGGTCCCACGCCACCCCCCAAGCACAGGCTCCACGCCGAAGGCTCCTTCATGAGATCCCAGGACACATTTGTCTCTGCCAAATTGAAGTCACTGGAAACCGCCACTGGCAGTCTCCCGGGGTGAGTGAGAGCTCTGCTTCTGCCTTTGTCCCTGCTCCCCTGGAAACCCTTTGGACTGTGGCCTCGTGGCCATGCCTAGCTCTGCTCCACAGAATTGCCAAGCCCCGTAGACCCTATACCGTTCTGGCGGTCTGTATCAGCAAAGGTCCCCCAACCCTCTCTGCTCTTGAGTGCGGAGTGCCTGCAATAGGAGCAGATGCCCTGCTTTTCCCTCCCAGGGTAAATGCTGTTTCCTGAGAGAAGGATGCATGCTGAGCTGTAGAAAACACGGATGCCAGCCCTGAGGGACACTTGCTGATGTGGGAGGACAAGACCAACATCTGCCGGCAGACTCCATCCCTGCTGCAGGGGCAGATGCGGATTAGCGAGGATGGCCCAGGGCACAGAGAAGTCAGCAAGATACTGTGCCACAGTGTGAGATGCAGAGGCGTCGTCAGGGGGGCTTCCTGGCTGTCCCCCAGAGCTGCCCAGGGAGGAACTCATTCAGCAACGGTGTAGCTGGAGCCTGGGTCTTGCTTCCCTTCTCAAACCCGAACCTCCTCTGCTCTAACACTGCTGGGTCACAGAAGCCATGGGGTTTGATGAATCAAGACAAAGCAACAAGAATTAGGGAAGTGCATTCTAAACCCAAGGACAAGGAAGCATACCTTTTCCGGAGAACAAGAGGCTTATTTGCAAAAACCCACTAGGTAGACTCAGAAAATGACCTTGAAATGTTCTCAAAGGCTTGTCAATGGTCAAAATTGGTATGGACAATGAAGCCACAGCTAATGCTTTTTGTGAAGTCCCACTCTTGAATCCAGCAGGAGGAGGACAAGTCCTCCTGCTTGAAATGTCTTGCACTGGTTTTTCCCCCTAGAAAACTCATACTCGTCCTTCAAGACCCACAAAAATTTTTCCAATTCTCCTCCCAGCCTAAATACACACACACACACACACACACACACACACAAACACGCACACACACACGCATGCACGCACACTCACACACCAAGAAATCATGATCTTCTCAATAATACCTCAACCCTTTGTTCACAATATGGCTGATCTATCCATAAACACCACGAAGAAACAGACCTGTACTAAAAATGTTTAGTTGTAATACCGTCTTATCACATTAACTGAACATATGTTACGTATTTTAATGCTATCATCTGATGATGTTTAGCTATGGCAATAGAGAAATAAAAACATATTTCTAGAGTCAGCAGTAGTTAATAAACACATACATCGCCATTTCTCTCTTCCTCAAAATTAGCAATTTTCACTCGCCTTTATATGAGAATTTTTGTTCCCTTCCACAAGAAACGACTGAGAAAAAAATGCCACAGTGTAATGTAAAGTGACACCACTTCACAGTTTTTCCCCCTGTTTTACCTGATGAAAATTACTTTCCAGCTTAGCAATTTTCAACTTCACCTCAAACAGAAGCTGCCCAGAGTCGCCAGGAATGTAGACATTAGAGCCAGAGATGACAGCCACAAAGTCAGTTTTCAGGTTTGAAATACAATCTTAGATCACTGCCATTTTGAAGATTGGAGAGAAGAAAAACGCTAGAATGTTCAGTCCAGTCGGCTGGGGATAATGAGACGGCCAGTCCCTGCGGCAAGTTGAAATGCATCTCCCTTGAGCCAACAGACATTTGGTTGGCGTCTATCACTAGGCCTTCATCAGACTCTGTGGATTCAGCCTTTGCGTGAGTGAATTTTCTCCAGCCTGGTCTTCACAGAAGGTGGAATAGTCTCTTCTCGTGAAAGAACTTCTAAGGAGAAGGGGACTTGCATCAGGAATGAGGACCAGAGTGCAGTCATGGGAATAAACGAAACTCACCGGGGCTCCTACGAGTCAGGGATTGACCATCTTCTCTGCAAAACTTGTATACTAAATATTTTTGATTTTGCAAAACATAAATCCTCTGTAAAAATGACTCAATCCTGCCATTATAGCATAAACACAGCCAGAACAGTACAAAAATAAATGGCTATGGCTATGTGCCAGTAAAACTTTATTTATATGAACAGGCAGCCAGCCACCCAAAGGTTGCTACCCCCCACTCTAAGCCAACGTTTCCCAAAGTGTGATGTACACCTCCATGAGTCCATGGGGATAATGATCAGTTTGGGGCGGCTTGTAAAGAAATATTTTAAATTTTAAGTTATGTTTGTGATTTAATGTTTCCTAGAAGCAAACGTAACTGTGTCATCCAACAAGATTTCATGGATAGGCTAAGCTTATTTTTAAGTGAAAAAAATGACCTGATTTAAAGAAAAATGATAAGCAACTAGCAAGAACAAGGAGATTTTGCGAAAACATTGGAGGCGGACTGCCAAGGGCCCAGCCTGGGCACACTCGCTCAGCTGCAGCCATATCCTCCGCCCACCCTCACGCTCACCTCCCCCGCAACACTCACCTCCCCCCCACCCTCACAGCCCCCGACCGCCCAGCATGCCCCTCCTCCCCGTCATGGTTCTCTTCACACCCGGGCCAGCGCGTTGGTCATTAAGGGGCCACTTCAGACCTCTCGGCCTGGCTTTCTGTCCGGAGATGGGCAGTTCTCACAACCTGGATCCCAGGTGTGAGCCGTGTTTCGCTGTCTTAATGTCTTTCAACTAGTGCAGGACCACATTCATAATTTCAGGCAGGGTACGTGTTCTGGTGTTTCTAAAGTCGAATAAAACTAGACTGTCGACCTTTTTTGTAATTTAGAAAGAAAAATATCATTCATCTTATTTTTGCTTGTTCATTTATTTTTGTATTTGAGTTGAGGTCTCACTCTGTCACGCAGGCTGGAGCGTCGTGGCACGATCACAGCTCACTGCAGGCTCAACCTCCTGGGCTCAGGCGATTCTTCTGCCTCAGTCTCTCAAGTAGCTGGAACTGCAGGCCCACGCTACCATGCCTGCTTTTTTTTTTTTTTTTTTTTTGTGGAGACGAGGTCTCACTAAGTTGCCCAGGCTGGTCTTGAGTTCCTGGGCAACTCCTCCTTCCTCAGTCACCCAAAGTGCTGGGATTACAGGTGTGAGCCACAGCACCCAGTCATATTCACTTTATTAAATCATAGGACATTTGTTGAAAGGAAAACCAGCCATCATTCTGCAAATAGCTATTGAGGGGTGTGGTGGGAATAGCTTTTTGTTTACATTTGTAGTCCCAAGTCTGCCACCTATGGAAGTCATTTCTCAGAACATGCTATGTCTCAAACTGAGTGTAAAAAGGCCAGAGAATGTAAGATTTTCTCTCTCACCTCTTTTTCTGTATATTCAAGCTTTTTGACAATTTATTCCCAAACTCTCCATAGCTTTCTCCACAGCAGGTGAGCCAAGTTCCCTGCTTTCTAGAAGAGAAAGTCAGCTCAGCGGTTATCAGCCCTACTGTGTGTTCTCCCTGGCCTTTGTTATTTAGCTCTCTATGATCAGCGTAAGGGAAGGAACGAGCAAAGCAGAAGAGTTTAGATTCAGGAACGAGACATAACTGAATTCAAATTCCAGCCTGGCCCCTGTTGGTCTTACTTTGTAGAATTATGATAAACATTTGAGATAAGTTATGTAAGTCCCTAATGTGGTCACTGACTAGGGTTACCAGATTTAGCCAAAAAACAAAAACAAAGCACACACACAACAACAACAACAACAACAACAACAACAACCAGGCAGCCTGTATTTTATGTGGCAACCCTATCTTGACCCAGAATACGCTTGAAATACATTTTAGAAATCTTTGCTGGAAACAGGACATTTCTGTCTTTTCGCAGGAAGAGGGAACAGAGATGTGGCGGTAGTGCCAGGACCAACATGTCTTGCAGTGCACACTGGCTTGGTTCCTTCTGTGCTGCTGTCACAGAATGCCACAGAATGGATAATCTATAATAAACAGAAGTCTGTGTGGCTCATGGTTCTGGAGGCGGGGAAGTCCAAGACTGAGGGGCCACGTCTGGTGACGGCCTTTGTGCCGCATCATGCCACAGTGGAAAGCAGAGGGGCAAGTGGGGGTGGGGTGGGTGGGCCTGAGGGGAGTGATCAGGAACCCCCTCCTTAGATAACAACATGAATCCATTCATGAGGGCAGAGCCCTCAAGACTTAACCGCCTCTTGACGGTCCCACCTCTCAACACGGTTGCACTGGGGATTAAGTTTCCAACACACGAGCTTTAAGGGATGCACTCAAACCACAGTGAGTGTTTAATTAATTATTTTCTCAGAAACAGAAGCTCGGTTTTAGATTTAGAAAGAAAGAAAGCCCAGCTCTGCCTTAAACAAAACGGATACTAGAAAGTTCTCTTATCTTTATTATGACATCTCTTCTGCTGACTTTGGACTTATTTTCTCTATTTTTCTAATTTCTTGTGGTAGAAACTTAGTAATTTGAGATTTTTCTTGTTTTCTAAGTAAGCATTTAGTGTTGTAAATTCTAGTCAGACACTTCAGTTATATCCCACAGATTTGATATGTCATGTTTTCATTATTTTTAGTTCAATAGACAGTTTTGTTTACTTCCCTTGAGACTTTCCCCTTAAACATCGGGTTATTTAGAAGTCTGTTGTTTGATTTGCCTCTTATCTTTCTGTTTTTGATTTCTATTACTATTCCATTATGGTCAAAAAACACATTTTGTATTATTCAAATTATTTTAACTGTGTTGCGGTTTGTTTCGTGACCTGGTATGTAGTCTACCTTGGTGATCATCCAGGTGATCTTGAAGAGATTTGCAGTCTGCTAAGGTTTGGTGGAGGGTTGAGACAACTTCAATAAATCTTTCTGATTGATGGAATTGTTCAATTATTCTCTATCCTTGCTAATTTTCTCTCTGGTGAATTTGCAAGTTACTGGGAGAAGGGTGTTAAAAGTTCCCTACTGTAACTGTGCATTTCTCAATTTCTCCATTTATTTCGTCAGTTTTTTGCATCAAGTATTTTGCATCAAGTAAGTTTGGTGCATACACATCGAGGACTGTTATGACTTACTGGAAAAGTAGCTGTTTTATCACCATGCAATGACCATCTTTTTCCTAGTGATTTTCTTTGCCATGACACTTCCTAGGAGTTAATATATTCATTCCAGCTTAATTTTGATTCCATGTTATATCCCTCCCCACTATCTTCCTTTTAACCTACCTATATAATTGTATTTGAAGTTTCTGGTAGACAGTAAATAGTTGGGTCATTTTAAAATTCATTCTGATAATCTGTCTTTCAACTGCTGTCTTTAGACTAAAGATTGGGGATTTTTCTGTAAATAGCTTCATAATAAATATGTTAGGCTTTTTATGTCACATATGGTCTTTTTATAATCATCTTTTTTTTTAAACAACCCTTTAAATGTAAAAAGCAAAAACATAAAAAAAAAAACCTCTGAGCAAACTAAGAGCATATGGAACTTCCTCAACTCCATAAAGAGCATCCATAAAAAATGCAGAGTTAACATTCTTTCTGATCAAAAACAGAATGCTTCCTCCTTAACTTCAAGATAAAGCAAGAATGTCCGTTTTCACAACTTTCGCTCAATGTAGTAATGGAAGCGGTAGACACGGCAATTAAAAAGAAAAAAAAAAAGGAAAGGGCACGCATATTGGAAAAGAAGGAATAAAACTGCCCCTCTTTGCAGAAGACCTAATTGCTTATGTAGAAAATTCCCAGGATCTTCTCCAATGAAGCAAATTAGAACAAGAATTTATATGTGAACAACTTCAGATATTTGAGTTTGTGACTCTGAATGAAAGGAAGGCTTGAACACTTCCCTCTGAGGACAACATCTGCAATAGTTTCTAACACTCTCTACTATTGATTTTTGTGCTTGCTAAATCCAGATGTCCTTCTTCCTGTCTCTCCCCTGCTGTAACTTGCATGGCTGGGCTAAGAGAACATTTGTCCCTTATCCAATAACGGGCACCAAATATTCTTAGCAACCCATTCAGATACACCTTCCTAATTCCCACATGCTAAGGGAAAATGGAAAACAGCAACAATTACCTACTTCCTCGAGACTTTTATGCCTCATTTTAGAGCTGATCTAATTCTCTCAGGATCCTGGGAATGTAACAAATGCTAATGTATCTGGGCCACATATGCTATAACTGAAAAATATTTGAGAGTTTTAAGTGGGAACATTTCTGTCTTCTCACTTTCTTAAGTGTTTAGGAAGGTTTTTATTAAACTTGCTAAAATTATGTCCTTTCAGAAGACTATCAGAATAAGAGTTTATTTCCCTGAATATTCTGCTTGTGAGATTATGGCTGCTATCCACACGGTAATCCATTATTTGATTATTTTCCTAGAAGATTTCAAGTGGTAGTTGAGAAGCACAAGGGAAAAGCCAATGAATTTTGCCAAAATTCTAGGCAGGGGTACACAGCAATAGTTGCCACAGGAAATAAAGCATCTCTGCCTTCTTTTGTGGGTGAGGAAACCAAGGCTTAGACTGATTCAATGCGTTGCCCTCAAGTCCCAGAAACCGTGAACGGCAGAGCCAGAATGTGAAGACATGTCTGTTCTTTCCACTACCAGGTTCTCCAAGGGCCACCTCTGGGTCGGCAGTGTCAGCATGACCTGGGAACCTGCGAGAGAGGCAAAATCCCAGGCCTCATCCCAGACCTTCTAAAACAGAAACTCGGAGGGGTGGGACCCAGCCATCCATGTCTGACAAGTTTCCTGGTGATTCTGGTGCATGCTCGAAGTTGAGAACCAGTGTGGTGTGCTGGGTCAGTCCACAAAGATGGGAGATACAGCCTTGTGTTGGAAAGAGGCCAGGCGTGGAGCAGGGCTGGCTAGAAAGAGATCCCGCTGGGCAGCACATCCCTCCCTTAACAGTGTGGCACTGTACACTTGAAGCATGCTGAGAGAGCAGAGCGTAAGTGCCCTCGCACCACCAGCGCCAGATAGGTAACCGTGAGAGGGGATGGATGTGTGGCAACAGTCTCACAGAGCATGTCTGCATTGAAACATCGCGTGGTGCACCCTGCATATCTGCAATTTTTGTCAATTATGCCTCAATAAAGCAGAGAGAGAGAGAGAGGGAGGGAGGGACGGAGAAAGGGAGGGACACTGGATGGCCTCTAGTCTGAAGTTGTGGGAATAACCAGGAAGATGATTCCTACTTATAAATATACTTTGGGAATGGGACTTAGAGAATAATAAAGTGGGCATGACTGATGCCTGAAAAAGAAATGGAGTGATTTAGCCATTTCCTTGTTTGCCTTTAAAATGGAAAGATCCTGATAACTAGACTGAAAAAGGTGAACTGATTTGCTCCAAATCACACCACTAGTTGGTTAGCAGCTGGACTGGAAATAGGGCCTAGATTCTAGAAGCCGATAACCTAGAGGCCAATGTTCTAGAGGCCAATAATCTAGAGGCCAATATTCTGGAGGCCAGTAACCTGGAGGCCAATAACCTAGAGGCCAATAACGTAGAGGCCAATACTCTGGAGGCCAATAGCATAGAGGCCAGTATTCTAGCTGCTAGCAGCCAGGCTGGCTGGAAACAGGGCATGGCGTCTGGAGGCCAAGACGCACCCAGGCTTCCGTTGACCTTTGTCCTTCCCCGCCCCACACTTTCCCAGGTCTGTGTCCCATCAGCCGTTTGACACAGTGCTGCATTTTTCTCCTCCGGGTCACAACTTGAGTCTGAACTGACTTTCACTTTGAAGTTCTGAAGAGGATGTTAATTTTGTATTCAATATTTCTATTTCCTGGTTCTGGGTCAAAGAAACTGGCCACCTGTTCTTTATCTAATCTTCTCAGCTGGAGAATAACTGAGAGATGCCAACAGTGACCTGGTCCAGAAACAGGGCATGGGGCTCCCAGTTTAGGAAGTTGCCATCCGCAGGGAAATAGTGGGACAGCTGGTAGGCAGGGATGGAATCAAGAATAAAGATGCAGTAAGTGCCTGCCGTCATCTGGAATATTTTCTTCCCCAGATTTCCCACAGTATAAGACAGCTTTGTTGTCTTCCAGCTGCAGAGAAATTGAAAACTAGGTAAAGGGACCGGTAATGTTGTTGCCAGTGGCAGGGGCACAGAAGACAGAGATAGAAAATGGGCCCAAGGTACCCAGAAAGAATGAACTGAAACTCTGAATGTTCAGGCCCCGGCAGAGAAGGGTGGAAGGACAGAAGTCGAGTCTCGAGTCAGGATTTCCTCGACAGGAAAAGAGGGAACAGAGCTCGAGCAACTACCCAGGACAGTCAGGAAGGGAAGAAAGCAGATGCAAAGGAAAGGCAAGAGAACAAATCTGACGCCCGATTTGGAGCTGGGGAGTGGCCGCCGGGTCCAGCCATCCGCGGAATGTCAATTGCGGTGCTGTTGTGACAGGTTAGTATGTGGCAGAAAACAGGACGTTGGGAGGAAAGCGCCTTCTGGTTAGGGTTTCATTCCAAGCGGAATCGCGCTGTGTCTGGTGACAGTGTGTGAAGGCCAGGAGGCAGGCTGGTGCAGGGGCGTTGGCCAAGCGTGCCCTACCGCCAGGGGTGGCACGAGGCGGCCTTGGCCTGGCCCTGAGGGGGGAGACCCCAGGGCCGCGAGCCAGGTGAGACCTGCCAGCAACTGTGTGGGAACCCAGGGCGAGGCCCAAGAGAACCGAGAATGTGCCAGACAGGTCAAATCAGGAAGATGTGCAGAGTGGCAAACAGGACTCGGAGGGAACGGAGACTGGAACATGCGTTTGTTGTGCCTTTGGGGGAACTTCCTGTGTTTTCTAATACAGACGACAGACTTTGAAAGCAGAGTAAAAAGGAGCTGAGTTTCCAACCCTGATAACATAACACATCTGGTGCCAACCACTCCCGTGCTTAAATGTTACCTAAGTGATTTCTTTTCTTTTTTTTTAGAATGGCATTTTTTTTTAATTGTAGAGACAAAGTGTCGCCAAGTTGCCTGGGCTGGTCTCAAACTTGTGGGCTCATGTAATCCATTCGTCTCGGCCTCCCAAAATACTGGTATTACAGGCTGAGCCACCAAGCCCAGCCTACCTAAGTGATTTCTATCTCTTCATTCTGTAGGTTTTCTGACGCCTAGAATTAAGAGCAAAACCCGTAGAATTATCATCTTAGCTTCATCACATACGCATACACACGCACACCCAGAAAACTACGAAATAGATAGCATAGCCAGATCTTCCTTCTCCCGCAAAAGGCCCGTGTCCAGTTCTTGCCTGGCCCCATAGCCCTGTCCGTCTGCTGACCCCCAGGCCTGAGATTTTTCTCTCCTCCAGCTGTACTCTGGAATCGTATCAATCAGTCCTCCCTCTATAGTCAGAATATCACATTTTAGCCGGCTTCATATGAAATCATGCACTTGGGCTTTGTTTTCCCAACAAAATTTGTGATGTCCTTGGAGGCAGGGAGGCTCTTTTTCACTCTGCTCTCACTGCAGTCATCCCCTCCCTCTATCCCAAGGAGCTTTAGAATGCTTGACGCAAAGTAGCTGTTCAATTAACTATTGATTGAAAGACACCTCAGAGCACGAGTCTCAGTATTGATATACGATTTGCAAAATGTAAGTTTCTTCTCTGACTTCCACTGACTTCTCAGATGAATGGAGTTTTCACTAGCTTCCTTAGGGTGTTAGTTGCAGCTATTCCTTAGGAAAGTATGTCAGTATATTCACTTTAAAGCTACTGAAACACCAAAGCAATATGTCCCAGAAGCTGGAGAGCCTAGAAAAGCAAGACTTCCAGACCACTGAGCTGTGGAGTAAAAGTAGCCCTTCTGGAGGGCTTGTTGTGGGCCCGACAAGGAGTGCTTGACACCTCCTCACTCACTGACTCTTCACCATGCCTTGGCCCCAAGAGACAGTGTTATCAGACACTTTGCAGGTGAAGAATGGGGGTATCCATGGGATAAGTGACTAGTGACACTGCTGGCAGGCGGCAGGGCGGAGTTCACACCAAGCAGCCCGGCTCTGGCACCTGGCCTCCTCCGTGCCTCGCTCCCACGCCCCTCCCAGGCACGGTGGAACTCCTGCTGGACCCCAGCCCCAGAGCCTCGTGGCGGTGTCTGTCTCCCTCAGCCCCCAGGCCCAGCCTGCCCCCTTCTGTGCCCTGCTCTATGCTTTGCAGGGCTGAACCCTCGAGCTGGCCTCACCCAGGCCCTTGTCCCCTTGGCTTCTGTCTGGAGCTGGCCAGCGGAAAGTACAAGAGGGCTGGGCAGAGGACGTCTCGCCCCCCACCCATCCTTCCCCACGCCTCACCGCGGTCATCACCGAGGCTCGAGTCCCTGAGCCCGTCAAGACCGCACCCTCCTCGGCAGCCACAGCTCTGGCTAGGCGGCCATCCTCCCCAACGCCCATGCCCGCTCTCAGGGCACCTCCACGAGAAATAAGAATGGTGACTTATTTTCCACTTGGAGCCTAGCTTATCTTGGGTTCTCAAGATGGGGTCTGAATGCTCTGTGCTTCTCTTTTGTTGATTCACTTCCTGCTTCTTTGTGCTTCCTTTTTGCAGGCCTTTTTACTTTGGGGGGCTTCATGCCTAAACTTTTGGTAGGATCCAATCAGAATAATCCTGTAAGCCCATCGGCAAATAGGACATGCAAATGAAATGATTCTGTGAAACCGATCAACATGTGTCACGTAGGCATTGTATGGGAAAACATGTAACTTCTGCAGTACCCAACCAATGGAAAACCAGGAGAGGGACTTGCATTCGAGAGCAAGAATGGCTGTAACTGCCTCCGTGTGCCTGCCCACCTAACCGTCGTTAGAGTCTCACTGGCAAGACCGTCATTAAAGTCTCACTTCTGCTGCATTCCATGTCTCTGTGTCCATCCTTTGATTTGGGGCAGGTGAGTTCGTTTCTCAAAATTTGGGAGCTCATCTGGGATACTCTGCGTCTGCAAGAGGGGGACTCCAGCAGAGGGGGAGAAACATCCCACCCCATTCTGGGTAGCCTACTCTGCTTGGACATCTCAGCTGCTTACAGGAATACAGATAAGCCCAATACTACTGCTCCCGAGGTAGCAGAAGTGACACGGGAAAAAAAAGAGAGAAGAAAGAAAGCAGGCACTACGGCAACCAGGCAACCTTGTGCACGAGCCCAGGTGGGAAAATCGGACTGTGAGTCCTGCCCTGGTGGTTGGGGTATTCTCAGAAGTTGAGTGTGTGTGTGTGACTGAGACGTACCACAGGCACAAAGTGAGTCCCGATCTGCGGTTCTGTCCTCCCATGAGGGAAACAGCCGGAGATGGATGAAGTGGATCTCGGGGTGCACAAGAAACCTCCAGTAAAGGGAGGTGGAGTGCGTGGGTGAACTCAGGCATGGACATCAGCCAGGGAAGACGAGAAACTCCTTGTGTGTGGGGTTGAGTATTCAAATTAGCCAAGAATGGGGAATAAAAATTCTAGGCCTAGGGAATCCAAGTAAGGGTGAGACAAAAATTCTCCCTCTAACATTACCCCAGATCGTCCATTAGGGGAATGTTGAGGTCTTGGGGGATAGCCCTTGTACCAAGAACAAGGGGAATGATCGGGGAGGCCGCGATGTCCATATGGAAACAGGAACACCCTCCAGGGTTTAGAATTCAACCAGCTGAGCAAAAGAACCCAAATGCGGGATCTGAGGGGGTTGGTAAGTGAGGGAATCAGAGAATCAGCCCCGAGGTCTCAGGATATCTCTAAGGCTTTTGAGGCTCAACGAGAGAAGGAAAAAAAAATCCAACTACCCATCAGAGACCTAATGAGCATGGATCTGACAACAATCCAGGTAAATATTAAGGCACTGCAACCCAAACTAATTTCTTAATTAACACAGGCACCAGCCATTTGGTCTAGGCCATCCCTTTTGGAATTATAAATTTCAGAGTCCAAATAGTTAACCTGCAACTACAGGGTTAAATAAAGGCTTCTAAATGCTATTTCTCTCTTTTCTGCCCGCTTTGAATCTATTAGCAACTAAGCTACTGGTGTTGAGATAAGCTCCCTGTTTTCAAGATTAAATTTTTAAAATGTGTTTTTCTTAGACAGTTCAGCCAGTTCTAACTAAAATGTAGACATTGAAAACTCACTTAAAACTGAAGGGAAAAAAAGGTTAAAAAAAAGATTTTTAAAAATGAAACTGCTGTGGAGACTACCTTACCCCAATTTTCATTCACAGTTTTTATTGAACTGCCTACTGGGGCAAAGTTTAGCCATGCAAACAGGCTCCAATTTTGTCAGAAGTATAATTTGAATTCAGGTATCTTTTGTAAAATGGTAAGTTTGTTGCTATTTCATGGCTGAAGTTTGGAGGTAAAGGTTGTTAAATCTTTGTGTGAATATACATATGTTTGAATGTGATTGCATGTATGTGCATGTTATGTGTTTTGTCCAGCAGGCTACCAAATTGGCGTCTAAGTAAATGAGTACCCGTGAAGTAAACAAACAAATCTAAATGCTTTCCAAGTTCATGTGACTTTAATGATCTTTGGTAAATAAAAATGGATTTCAAGTTATTAATAAAATGAAAGTGTCTTTGGAATTGTCAGCATACATTTTTGTCTGGTCTGCTAACCAAGTAAGTTTTGCATTTCCTCTGCTAGATCTTAAGTATAAGGATTGGCATGAAAGTTATAAGATTATAAACCTAGCCAAAACCAAAATGTTCTTTATTTGTATAAATGTTTTTGTTACAAGTATAACTAACTTAAAATTGTTGGTTCAAAAAAAAAAAAAAAAAAAACCCCAGCTAAAGCTTCTGAATTATCAGTAAAATGTTCATGTATTTAACTTTAAGATTCTTACTTAGGTAACACCTGATGTTCACAGGCTTTAAAAATAATTTGCCAGAAGATAACTTAAAATAATAACTGGCCTTGTCTAAGATTTCAGTTTTCATAAGTAATTCAGCAAACTGCTATAAATAAATAAATTAAGTAAATATTAATAAAATAATCCTTATGGATAAGCTCTTCATGTAATTTTAAAATCTTAAAACTATCTTAAAAGCTCATTAAATGTCTGAGTTACTTTCAATTAAGAAAAAGTTATGATTAAAAAAGTTTCTAGCATTATATAAAGTATCTCATCTATAAAATACTAATATCTAGCAGACAGTTCAGAATTTCTTGTTTTCTAGGTTTTCACTAAAATTTTAGGTTATTTTATGTAATGTGGAAATTACTTAAAAGGCTATTTATCAAAAAATGGGAAAAAAATCAGTAAGTAGGAGAGCTGTAAAAAGAGTTATGGATAAAAAGGTCTATTTTTGGTAAGGAAAGTTATAAAGGAAAAAGAATAATTTTGCACATAAAAGAATTTCATATGATAACATGTTGTCCTAAAGTAAAATGACTGATTATTTAGGAAAGAGGGAAATATAGGGAAAAACAGAGTGACCAAGCATGCTGTCAATGGTATGTGGAAGTCATAATAAGGTTCACGAAGGAGAATTTATGAAGAAATTTTGGTATATGATTAAGTTGACTATAGTTTTTTCTAACTGCTGTTATGGCTTGAAAGGTTTTTAATTACTTAGGAAACTAAGCTTTAAACGGATTGAATTTTTTAACATCATCATTTTGTATAGAAAAAGATCTTGTATAGTACATTTTTGTCCTATAATAAAATGACTGGTTATTTTAAAAAAGCATAGGACAAAAAAAAAAGATTCAAGCATGTTCAAAAAATGGTATAACTATGTCAAAAATGGCATGTTAAAGGTTTGTGGGAAAGAATAACTTACAATGATCTATAATCCTGTGCTTTTAAAAATTTTAATACTTAAACTCTTCAAGTTCTTAATTCCGTCTCTCTAGGGTGGGGTAAAAAAAGAAAGCTCCAGAAGCCACATCTACCCCGTACTCTCCTCCTGAACTGCCTGCAGACCAGCTGGAGACCTGGTACTCATTAATTCCGGGAAGGAAGATTGACTTCGGCCCAGCTGGGAAGGCCCCTATCAAGTAATCCTGACCATCATGCGGGCAGCAGGAAAGGGTTGGACCCATTATCCGCATGTCAGGACACCAACAAAGGACTTAAAAAGGGGAGGGGAAGAAAACGGTGGGAGGTGCACAGGGTGCCCAGAAAACCTAGCTGCCAAGTTTAATGCTTGTCGAGGTTCACATTGTGAAGAGCTAAAAGATCAAAGGTAGCTCTCACAGATAGACAGGTATCTCTGTCCTGCACATAACTCAGATCATCAGGAACCTCCCGGTCCTGGCTGGGGGGAGGTGTGGTGGGCCACCCAGCACCAAGGGTAGACTGCTGCTACTCCGTTTGGAGATCCCAGGGGATAGAATCGTTTACAACCCAATATAAAGGTCACAAACTCTAGAAATTAAAACAGGTTAAGCCTGGGTAGAATGGGTCAAATTTTCAGCACTAGCTTTGAACAAAAGCAACTGTTTTGCCTGTGCTATGGGATGGCCACAAACACAGCTGGTCCCATTTCCTCTCTGCTGGGACACAGACCCCACTGGGATGAGTTGCATGCTCGCCTTCTGCCAAGACAAGGACACTTGGGGAAGCAAGACTAAGAGCTCGTCTCTGCTCTTTCTTGCACTACAGAGGTCAGACCCGAGGGCAACCCCCTCCTTTTCCATAGGGATGATGAATCGCTCCTTGTGTCTCTCTAGACAAGGGGAGGGTTTCCTGCCTCCTGTGGGACGATCGCTGACTTGCAACCAGTAGCAACTTCCGAGCTTACACAGCCCTCAAGTAAATATATGGTGGCATTGTGGGAAAGCAAGCGTGACTTGTTGCCATCCAGCTGGACCGGGACTTGTGCATTGGTCCAGTTGGCCGTTCCATTTGCCCTGGCTTTCTGTCTCGTATCTGAAAGCACTCAGACTCCTCACCATTTTCGGAGAGCTCTACCAGGGTCTTGGGACTCAAATGTGTACATTGACTCCATAGGGGTCCCAAGGGGAGTCCTTAAGGAATTCAAGGCTAAAAACCAGACAGCTGCGGGGTTTAAGTCTGCACTCTTTTAGTGGTCTATTATTGCTAAAAACGTAGATTGGATCGATTATATTTACTATCATCAACAAAGGTTTGTAAACTATATTACTGTGCATACTCTTCAAGGAGTAGCTAGCCAAGTAGCTACTAGCAGAATGACTTGGAAAAACCAAATGGTGTTGAATATGGTGATGGCAGAAAAGGATGGGGCCTGTGTTATGTTGGGCGGCAAGTGTTGCCCTCATGTCCCAAATAACACTGCCCCAGATGGAACCGTGACTTAAGTCATTACAGGGACTGGCCACCCTAGCCCATGAACTAGCTGAGAATTCTGGAATCAGTGATCCTTTTACAGATGGGTTAGAAAGTTGGTTTGGAAACGGAAAGGAATGGCAGTTTTAATCTTAACCTTGTCTGCAATTGTAGCTGGAATATTAACAGCTGTAGGAAGTTGTATAATTCCCTGTGTCCGAGGTTTAACTCAGACTCATAAAAACTGCTATTAATAAACAAATGCCCAAGGGTTATTCCCATAATAACCTCATTATGATGGAAACTAAATTAAACCTTGAAGAAGAAAGTCAAAAAATATTAGAGAAATTTCAAACAAACCTAAATCATAATAAAAATCAAATCAAAGGATTTAAAAATAAAAAAGCAGGGGATTGTGAGGAGTAAGAATGGTGATCTATTTTCAAGCTGAAACCTGGCTTATCTTGGGCTCTCAAGATGGTGTCTAATGCTTTGTGCTTCTCTTTTTGTTGATTCACTTCCTGTTTTTTTGTGCTTCCTTTTTGCAGGCTTTTTACTTTGACTTTTTACTTTTTACAGGCTTCATGATTAAACTTTTGGTGGGATCCAATCAGAATAATCCTGTAAGCTAGTCAGCAAATAGGAAATGCAAATGAAATGATTCTGTAAAACCAATCAACCTGTGTCATGTAGGCATTGTATGGGGAAACGTGCAACTTCTG
This sequence comes from Cephalopachus bancanus, assembly GCA_027257055.1. Classification (NCBI taxonomy): domain Eukaryota; kingdom Metazoa; phylum Chordata; class Mammalia; order Primates; family Tarsiidae; genus Cephalopachus; species Cephalopachus bancanus. The sequence continues at coordinate 612,370 of JAPVLO010000177.1, read as the reverse complement.
CAGTACCCAACCAGTGGGAAACCAGGAGAGGGACTTGCGTTTCAGGGCATAAATGTGCTTGCTGTAACTGCCTTGGTGTGCCTGCCCCCCAGACACCTGATCTTGAAAGACCATCATTAAAGTCTCACTTCAGCTGCACTCCATGTCTCTGTGTCCATCCTTTGATTTTTGGTCAGGCGAGCTCATGTATCACACCCCCCCCTTTAGGCCTGGGGTTAGCAGCAACCCTTTGTTGCTGCCAGGGGTCTCCACACTTTGTTGCTTGCCTGACTGCTGTCCACACTTTTTGAGTAGTTCCTTAATTGAACTCTGCACCTCAAACCTTCAGATCTCTCACCTATTTTCTTTAGGATCCTGACCTACACAGAGGGTCATATAACAGTGACTGCCCTCTCCTCAGGAGAACACATCATGGAGACACCAAGCTTCATATTCCAGCATTCTCGGCTCCCCAAAACAGGTCAGTGGGCTGGAGGCAAGGAGAGACCCTCTAAAACATCAAAAGGATAAATATGTCCAGGAGACATAGCAATCACAAATACATATGCATCTAATTACAAAATCCAAAGTGTAAGGGTAATTACTCTCCCTGTATACACATCAATGTGTTTTTAAAAATGCAAAGTAAGCCGGACTCGGTGGCTCAGCCTGTAATCCCGCGCCTTTGGGAGGCTGAGGTGAGTGGATTGCCGCGGGTTCGAGACCCGCCTGGGCAGCGAGACCTCATCTCTACAATAAATCAAAAAAACCAGCCGGGCATGGTAGCGCATGCCTGTAATTGTGGCTACTCGGAAGGCTGAGGCGGAAGGGTCGCCGGAGTCCAGCAGGTCGAGGCTGCGGTGGCCGGAAGCAGCCACTGCACTCCAGTCTGGGCGACAGAGTGAGACTCCAACTCAAAAAAAAAAAAAAATGCAAAGTATATGAAACAAAAATTAGCAGAACCAAGTGGAGAGAGACAAACCCACAATCATATCTGGAGACTTAAACATGCCTTTCTCAAAAGGGGTAGAATAACCAGATAAAAAAACTCGTGGAGATGCCGAAGATCTGCAGAACAACCTCATCCTCTGGTCACACCATTGCCCACAAGGCATTTTATCTCTCAATGCCAATAGCAGGTGGGTTTCTTGTGCAGATATTTATTTGGAGATAAAGTGATATTTAAATGCTAGCATATTGGCATATATCAGTCCAAGTGCCAATGAGATGAAAATCCCTCAACTAGGGGGATGTGAATAGGCGAGGGTTCTGGGAACTCAGAGTAGGTCGGAAAGGGGCAGCCTCTGAGGATGGAGACGCCTCTGAAGAGAGCTCTGCATGCCACAGACAGGGTCTGGGGCATGATTCAAGTCATGCCTGCAAAGCTCTAGATTCCTTCAGCAGTCAAGGCAGTGGCTGCCCTTGGGAGATGGTCACTGGAGGGTGGCACAGAGTGGATTTCCGGGCTCACGGTCAGGTTTCACCAAGTAATCTTGGAGCTGGTTACACTGCTGCGGTCAGTTGGTAAAAATTCCTTCGAATGGACCTTTGTAATTTGTGCCCTTTTGGAATGCACGTTATTCTACAACAACAAAACATTTTAAAAAGACAAACTCTGTGAGCATCACACTTTAATTTCAGTTCTCGGCTCAGCTTCCTGAACGTTAGCTAGAACAAAGAAATAACGCAGGCAAAGAGATTCCGTATCCCATGGTGCTTGGCATGTGTGCGTTTGAGGGAAACATTAGCCCGCAGCACAGCCCTGCAAATCACAAAGTAATCCGCAGAGTCAACAAACAGGACGATGTTTAATAAAATGGAGCTTTCATAAATGTCGGTCTCCTTGTGAGTTCTGGCTGGGACCCCTCATGCTTCCAATGCCCATGCTCTCTGCCAAGAGACTTCGAAACAAGACCTTTTTCCCGCCTTCGTTGATGGAGCACACCTCCCCACCCCGGCACTCGCACTTGCTCTTGTGACGTTCTCCGGCTTATTCCGCATGGGCAGGAGGGGCGGCGCACCAGGTCCAGGACTAGGCCTGCAGAGGCCTCACACAGGCGGCTTGCTCTTCGGTGCCTCTGTCCTTGCCTCGACAAGCGTGCTCTCTGGGCAGCGGCTGTCCCTTCGTCCTGAGCCTCAGAATAAAACACGCGGCGGGCCAGTTCTGAGCCACCCAGACCTTCACCTGGACAGAGATACCCAAACAAACCCACAGACATATGAGCTAAATGGATGCTCACTGCATACAACTAAGATTTTTCAGGTGTGTGTCACGCAGCAATAGCTAACCAGTGTGCTGGCCAAGAGGCAGAAACATGCATTCAGGCAAGTCGTGCAATTCTGCTTGATGACGTCAAGCTACAAGACCTACTCAAAGTAATCTGACCTGTACTCATTCAAAATTACAACAATAATGACTATTATAATAACGATGGTTTTTTTAAGTCAGGGTCTCACTCTGTCACCCAGGCTGGAGTGTGGTGGCACAATCCCAGCTCACCACAGCCCCCAGTTACTGGGCTCAAATGATACTCCTGCCTCGTTCTCCCAACGTGCTAGAATTACAGACATGAGCCCCCAAGCCTGGCCCTGATGGTTAATTGTGTGGGCCAACTTGCCTGGACTAAGGGATGCCCAGGTAGCTGGAAAAGCATTGTTTCTGCTGTGTCTGTGAGATTGCCATTTGAATCCATGGACCATGTAAGGAAGAGCTGTGGTCACCAACATGGGCAGGCACCAGCACCTTTGTTTCTCTCCTTGAGAAGACGGGTGGGACATCCATCTTCTGCCCTCAGCATGGAGGCTCCTGGTGCTCAGGCCTGCAGGCGTAGATCAGGCCTTACACCTCTGGTTCCCCTAGCTCTTAGGGTTTGGACTCAGCATGAATAACCCACTGGCTTTTCTGGATCTCTGGCTTGCAGATAGTAGACGGTCGAACTTCTTGGTCTTCGTAATTATGTGAGCCAAGTTTCATAATCTCTCTCTTTCTCTTTCTGTTCTCTCTCTCTCTCTCTCTCTCTCTATATATATATATAGAGAGAGAGAGAGAGACTATATATATATATATATAGTCTCCTATTAGTTGTGCTTCTCTGGAGAACCCTAATGCAGTCATTGTTATTATTATTGTGGCCCTCTGATGGTGGTGCATGGCCTACAGTCTTAGAGTAGCCAAGGGCAATGCCCAGGTCAAAGCTGGAGAAAGCACTGAATGTCACGGAAGAGGTACACAGGAAATGTGTGAACAGACCACAAAGTGCCTGCATCTCCCAGCTCAGGTTTGTGTTCTATTTACAGATCTCTGCCTCCTGCATCCCTGGGTAAAGACTTCTACTGTCCGGCCGAGCCAGGCGTGCTCCTTGGTTCGGGCCCCACCCTCCGCCTCCCACCCTCGAGCCACGTAGAGCGCCAGCACCTCCCCTCCCAGGTGGCCCTGTCCTCCTCCCTCTCAGCTCGCCCCAGCTCGGGTCTGTGTCCCAGAGCCGGCGAGGGAGTCTCTCTCTCCCACTCGCGTTCTCCAGCCATTCCTCCCAAACTGCAGTGAGGAAGAGTGAGCTCTGTCGTGGCAGCCCAGAGCTGCCTGGTCTTCACATCCTAAAAGGCCCTCTCAGGTCGGGCTTGGTGGCTCAGCCTGTCAACCCAGCATTTAGGAGGCCGTGGAGAGTGGACTGCCTGAGCCCGCGGGTTCGAGACCCGCCTAGGCAACATGGCGAGACGTCATCTCTAGCATAAATCCAAAAATGAGCCGGGCGTGGCAGCGTGCGCCTATAGCTCTGGCTACTTGGAAGGCCGAGGTGGAAGAACCGCCGGAGCCCAGCAGGTCAAGGCTGTGGTGGCCGGGAGCGTGCCACTGCACTCCAGTCTGGGTGACAGAGTGAGACTCTAACTCAAAATAAAAAGGCCCTCTCAGAACTTGAGCAGTGACAGCCGGGCGGGCGTCCACAGTCTGGCAGGGTCACAGGATGAAGGCTCGCAAGTAGAGTCTGGCGTCTGTCAAAACAAGCCCGCAGGTTAGAGTACCTGCTAGGCATCCGAGACAGTTGCTCCGTTTGGAGTCACACGCTGGCTCGTGTGGTTTCAGCTCACAGAGTAACCCACTTTTTCTCATGAATCAGAAAGGAAGTAAAATGTACTCAAAATCTACAATGCGCCCGGCAAAGTACTTGGGGTTTAATTGTATGATCGCATCTAATCCTCATAACAGCCCCGCAAGGCCAGTGTATCTTTTTTTCCTAATGCAAATGAGGAAATGGAAGAACCAAGAGATTAAATGACTTGTTCAAGGTCATGTGGCTAGTAACAATGAGAATGCAGATTTGAACCCGGACCTATACCACGGCATGCTTAGAACTCAAAGAAGAAAGTGACTGCAGAAGAGCTCAAAGACACAAGCCATATCAGTGACAAGTATTCTTCAAAAGTCCACGCTAGCCTTAGCTGAATGGTAAAGGAATCCAAGGTCAACCTGTCCCTAGAATCCAAGGTCAACCCTCCAGATTCGGTCAGGCAGAGGTGCCATCCTTCGGGGTGTTATGTTGACTGGACTTCCTTCGGGCAGAGCAGAGACTCTCTCCCAGGAGGGTGTCTGGAAGCCTTCAGGTCACGCTGTAACCAGCCAAAGTCAGCACTGTTGCGGCCACACAGACTGATGGCCCTGAAGCATCGTGTGGGGGAAACGGGTCGGCAACTGTGGAGTCTCCCCCAGGACATACCTGAACTCCAAGAGCAGAATCTTACAATCCCCAAGTGTATTCTGCTTCTCTGGATTTCAGAACCTAGACAAGGGCCCTCTGTGAAGCTCAATAGGGTTTGAAATGGATGTGGATTTCAATCCAGGCAGTATTCGCAAGTACTAATTGTGCACCCACTGGGGGCTACAGCTGTCACCTGTCTTGTCTCATTTCTCTTTTTGCCAGTACTGTGAGCAAGGCATCATTATTGCCTGAGGTGTTAAGTCTCTTGCATACACATAAGAGTGGATTTCAACTCAACTCTCTTGAAGATTAGTTTGGAGTTCTTAATTCCAAACTGGTGGCCTAAGTTACAATTGTTTGGATTTTTTATGACTATAAAATCGTAAGAATTCCACAATATCTTGAACAAGTTCAGCATCTTTGGAAGAAAGACGTTACCTCCGAAGGTGGAAACTTTGAATTGTAATAGATTGTACCTAGAGGCAGTAGCCAAATCTGGTTCTTCTCAACAAGTAATGCTTCAGTGAAGGAATCTGTTTGAGAGAAATACACAGCAAGGCTTGTACATCTTATTCTAGTAGCATCACCCACTTTATAGGCTTCCAGTATGGGCTTACAAGCCTGTCCTCTATGAACAATACTGTTTCAGAGATGGGTCAAATGCTCAGCCCTAAAGAACCTTAAATCCAGGGAAAAAAATACTCCAGGTTTTAGAAGGATTTTGTTTAATTTATTTTAAGGATTATGTCCATGTTTGCCAAACAGATTCCTAGGTGTTCGTAGAGGTAGGCCATCGAGATTCTGTTCTCGAACACTCGAAACGCCTGCTGGAAATGCTGTGTTTACCAGGAGATGACTTTGCAGACCAATAGATATACCAAGCTAATTTAGCTGAAATTATACTGACCGATTGATGAGAAGTGCTGATGGGAAGCCATGGTCTGCAGGTGGAAAGCCAGAGATATCAGTGCACGCTAAAATTGGAGAACTAATGCTTGCTTATTAATATAAACTTTTCAACAAAACAGAATTTGATGGAAAAGACAGAAAACTAAAAAAAAAAATCAAGCAGAACAAGTGAACAGGCAATTCACAAAAGGAGAAACTAAAAAAGCTAACCTTACTAATCATGAGAGCAACGCAAGTCAACATGACAAGATGCCACCTAGTGCCCCTCACGTTAGCAAACGCCAGAGAGTCAGACGGCATCGCGTGTTGGCAAGGTCGTGCAGGAGCGGGCGTTTCGTGGAAGTGGGAGCCGGGGAGCCAGCTGACAAACAAACCTGGCTGTGGAGGGCGAGACAAGCCTGTGTGTCCTCGCCCCAGCACTCCCACTCCTAAGTGTCTTCCCCGAAGACACGCTTGTGCCGGTCTAGAAGGAGCCGAGGCTGTTCTCCAAAGCTCGGTGTGAGGAAGCAGAGAACCAGAGGCTGCCTGGCTTGTCCAACACGAAGGAAATGGCAAGATAAGACGTAGATCCAAACTGTGCAGTGGGCTGCTGGGATGGGAAGCAGTGAACTGGCTGTGTCCAGAACAGCATGGCTAGATTTCAAAAAGCTAGTGTGGGGTCAAAAGTAAAAATTGGAGTAAGGGCTGCCGTGCAACACCACATGTGCCACCCTGAAAAATGTGCACGCAAGCTGTTTTCCAAGGCTCCGTACGCACTCAGGGATGTGCCTCTGACGTGTTAGAGAGGGTGCCTGCAGACTGAGGATACGGCAAGAACGAGGAAACTAAACAAGAGGGGACCGAGCAAGCCGTGGTCCGTGAACTGAGAAGAGCCATCAGCTGCGGCTCTGAGTTCTGAGGGCTGGCATGGATGAGTGTGGCTTGCATGGGGTGGGAGGAGCAAATACGCTAGAGGAAGCCACGAAAAACCACGGGGATGAATGATGACAGTCGGGCTCTCCCAGGGGAGATCTCGTCGCTGCCAGTCGACGGAAACCTCCAGGGTCACAGGGAGCCTTGACAGTATGTCCCTCAGCCCTGTCTTTCCTCTGCCACTAGGCTGAAGAGCTCCAAGCCGCGTGGCCAGCCTCCAAGCATCCTCTCCAGCCTCCAGGAGAAAGGGTAACCAACACAGATGACTGCGATGGTCACATCTGGACTTGCACCCCAGCTTAGTGCAAAGCACATTGCTTTGCTGTAGACAGAGGAGGGAACGAGGACCGCTGGCTCATGGCCAGCTGTGCCAAACCAGTGCTCGGCCTCCCTCTGCCACCCACGTGGAAAGCTGCTTAGCCGTGGCTCTGTGGCAGCTTCCCAGGGATTCCCGGAACAGGTTAAGAAATTCTAGGAAATGCCAAGCCGGGAAGAGACACAGTCCTCAGACAGATAATTGGAGATAATTTACCTCCTAAATCGCCATGCAGACAGCAGGCTCCTCCTGGCTCCTAATAAGCAAGCAGACAGGCAAGCCAACGAAGAAGTCAGAAGCAGTTACATTTGCTGCCAGAGAGCAGGAAGAGAAGATAATGGTAACCTCAGCAAGTGAGCAGTATGTTCTGGAAGCAGAGGCAAAGCAGCGGCGGGAGGAGTCTTGCTGAGGTGTGCAAACCGCAGGCTGAATTCAAGTCAGCTGGAGAGCCCGGCGCCTCCGCGCAGAGGGCAGGAAGTGCGCCACGCAGGGCTTCAGAGGCCAAATAGCCTCCAGCACCCAGGTTCGCGTTCGGATTAAAGCTCCAGAAATGCGTTCAGCAACAGACAGCTGAAAGGCGGCCGGAAGAAAATCGCATTGCCCTGGGTAGGACATTCGCAGATGTCACGTGAGATTCATTTTTCAGGCAACCTATCGTGTACATTTCTAAATATCGAAAAGTGAGGCCCGAAGTTACACGAAATGGAATAAAACGAAGATTGGGTGTCAGTGCTTAAAGTGCCTGCTGAATGTTAGCTATTTCTAGGAAAGCTTCAAGGTTTCTGGGATTAAAAGGGTAGGGAAGACTCTTCAAGGAACCCAAAAGTTCCCTCTTCTGCACACGTGACTGTATGAAGTGTTTCTTTACAGGAAACCTTCCGGAACAACTCCCGTCCCCAGGCCCCAGACACCACCTCACCCTTGTCCGTGTCACTGTCACTGCGACAGAGACTTCACTTTCTTTCCAAGGCACTTCCGCCCCTGGGATAGCGCTGGGTTCCAACACTTGGCAGCCAGTCTCCCCTGGCTTCCCCTCTCCCCACAGCAAGATGTCAGTGCGACGTGCTCCTGCTACCGCCCCCTTTCTGCAGGGTCCTCCACGCAAAGTGCCATCTGAGTGGATCCTTTCCTTCTGAAGGGGTGGGGGCTCTGGACCTGGAGCTGGCTTAGACTCCAACGGGGAAGACGCCTAGGCAGAAGGGCAGTGTGATGTGGCGGAGTCGGAACAGGACAGCAACGGTGACGGGAATTTATGGGGGATGTCCTTGGGAGGGGGACATGGGGCCAGAGGCAGCTGCCTGGAGGAGGCTGCCTCAGCCGAAGCCCAGGAACGCATGCCGGGGCAAGGACAGGAGGCGGGTGCTGAGCCACCATGTCCATCAGCCACACGCAAAGGTCTCAGTGTCCCAAAATGGTCACAACCGCCATGAATACGAGTGGAACTTGGCAACAGCAGGCCAGTAACTTGCAAGTGTCCGTGCTGCGCGAGTGTTCACCCAGGGCCGGAAGAGCGCCACACGGCTTGTGCCGTGGCCCCTGGGGGATGCCTCGCAGGCCATCGCTGACTTTTAGGACCACCCTCGGACTCGCAGCTGGACGCAGGCATGGGTCCCTGCTCCCTGGACCGACAACCTCTTCCCTCCTCTGGAATCTAAGAAGGACAATCTAGGCAGGGGCTGTCTGCTCTATCCACATTTCAGAGACAGCCTTAGTTCATAGAAAAGAAGTGCACCGGGATAGAATATTGGAAAGGCAGGTTGTGGTGGTGATTACACAATTCTATATATTTATTAAAGCCATTTTATTTTGCCCTCGCAGTGGATGCATTTTAAGGCTATGCAAATTATACTTCAGTAAGATACTCCCAGATGTTGAACTTTTAAAATGTATGTATTATTTATTCTTCCAAATCTCAGGGCCCTGCATTTTTTATGCGTTTCTGTGTGCATTATTTATTCATACAGGCATCAGCCTTGCCTCTATTTCCTGTTCCCACCCCAACTTCTGCGACCTCAGCATGCACCATACCTCTCTGAAACTCAATTTCCACACTTTTATAAATGGGATTTCATATTATACACACATCCGCCTCTTAGGGCAGTTGGGAGATACAGAAGGAAGTGCAAGGGAAATGCCAAGCAGGTCCTAGTATCTGACAAAAGCTCGGTAAATATCTGTTTCCTTCCTTCCTCGCCGTATAACATTTGGCGACCAGCTGACTCAAAGCCACAATGGCAGCCCTTCCACCAAGGGATCTGGATCCCTGCCCAAGACGCTGTCCATGCTCCACGGCAGTGACGCACCCCGCAGTTCTGGCAGAATGCCTCCCCCCACCTCTCTGGTGGGTCGCCTGCCTGGCTGCGGCTCTCAGCTTCCCGGGAGGCACCAATCCCCCCAGCACGCCCTTTGCCGGTGGCCTTCTGAAAGTGATATAACTTGGATTGCATCTTTCATTTAAGGTACAAAAGCTGACTCCAGGTGACGGCAGGCTTCCCAAAGTGTCTCCAGGACTCTTTGTAGGTCATGAGAGGACTCGGCGGCATGCTCCTCTCCCGGCAGTACCCCGAGCTCACCAGGCCTGTGGACGGCACAGCTCCTGCCTTTCCCGGGAGCAAGGGGGAGTTAAGACATCGGATAAGAAGCATCTGAGGGCGGGAAGTCTTGGCCCTGGCGCCGGTGGCAGCTCAGACCTGAGCTGCCAGTGTGTGTTTCTCTTCTCCGTGACTCATTTGGGCAAAAGCTAACAGGCAGCAGTCACTCTCCTCCTGCTGCAGCCCCCAGCTGGGCCAAGGCTCACAGCCACCCCCACCGCCCACTCCTCTCCCGTGAGCATCCCATCGCAGCAAGGTCACTGCGGTCACTACTCTCAGATGGTTCTGCCCTTTCTCCTCCTTCGTCTTCCAGGGCTGTAATTCCCTGGCCCTCTGGGTCTGCTTGCTTCCTCCAGAGCCCTCCCAAAAGCCGGTGCGCTTTCCAAAAAGCCCGATGTGTCCGTGACTGCTGGCCCCTGTCCCCTCACCAGCCAGGGGGCCAGTTCCACAGAAAGACCTCCACGCCTCTAGCCCGAGGAGTCCCCTCTCAGAATACAGCTGTCCTCAATACCACAGGCCATTGATGCAGGGAGCCATTACACGCGGGTCTTTCAAGCCTTCAGTTTATCGATTCCCCACTATGAAAATGCAGTCCGTACAAAGATGGTTATCAGGAGACTGTTCATAAAATATGAAACCAAGCCGGGCTCGGTGGCTCGGCCTGTCATCCCGCGCCTTGGGAGGCTGAGGTGAGTGGATGGCCTGAGCCCGCGGGTTCGAGACCCGCCCGGGCAACTTGGCGAGCCCTCATCTCTACAATAAGTCAAAAATCAGCCGGGTGTGGTAGCGCGTGCCTGTGGTTCCAGCTACTTGGAAGGCGGAGCCAGAAGGATCGCCAGAGCCCAGCAGGTCGAGGCTGCGGTGGCTGGGAACAGGCACTGCACTCCAGTCTGGGCGACCGAGTGAGACTCCAACTCAAAAAAAAAAAAAAAAAAGAAAAGAAACTAACACAAATGTCCAAAAATAAAAATATGAAATAAACTGTGTCATAAGCATAGGATATGATATCAAGTCATATTAAAAATCATGTTTGTGAGTCATATGCTAATAGTTCATCAAAAGAACAGAAAAATTATGCAGTAAGTATGATCAAAACAATGAACACACACACACATCCCACACAAGCTTATACGTGGAGAAAATTCTGGTGGAAATGCTCAAAAATAATGACAGTGTTTCCCTTCAGGTGGTGAGACTGTGAGCAACTGCTCTAAAATTTTTCAACTGTTCTACTTATTTCTAAGCATATGGTATTTTCCTAATGAAAAATAAAAAAGACTTTAAAGACGAAACTGATGAAAATCTCACAGTCCTCTAGGAAAGATCACACTTCGTGATCTGTCCTGACAAAGGGTCTCTGGGTGTGCCATCCACCCTTCACGTCGAAGGCCTGTCGGTTCCGAATCTCCGAGGGGAGCGAGTTCGGACAGAGAGGAGACCTATCGGGTCTGTTGAGGTTTGGAGGAAAAGAAGGGAGTGCTTGGGTGGTCTGGGAGGAAGCCTGGGGACACTGGGGACACACCCCCACCCCGACTTCTCAGCCTCGCCCTTCTTGGGAGCTGCGGCCTCGACAGTGAGGGGCATTCTGCACGCAGCAGGGTGGTGCCGGGCGGCCCAGCCCAGCAGGAGCAGGGCCTGGCGAGAAAGACCAATCCCAGCAGCCGTCACACGGTGGCCGGGGGGCTCGCAGGAAGGCCTTGGTGCTCACGAGGGGCGAGGGCACAGAAGCAGTGCCAGGCAACGTCTCCCTGTAAATGTGGTGGAGAGAGACCGAAGCAAATCCTCTCAAAAACCGTGTGCGGGCTGGGCGAGGCGGCTCACACCTGGTAGCCCAGCATTTGGGGAGGCCAAGGCAAGAGGATTGCTTGAGCCCAGGAGTTCAAGACCATCTTGGGCAACATAGTCTCAGCGCTACAAAAAAATCAAAATATTAGCAAGGCGGTGCACACCTGTAGTCCCAGCTACTCAGGACTGGGACTGAGGTGGGAGGATCTCCTGAGCCCGGAGGCGGCAGCCGTGACTGTGTCTCTGAACTCCAGCCTGGGCAACAAAGGGAGACCCCGACTCAAAAAAAAATAGTATGCAAATACTCCCCTGCTGTGACCAAAAGGAGCAGCGGCTGCTGTTGCATCAATTGCAGCTTCAGCCTCTCCCAGTTCTTGCACCTCCCGGATAAAACGACTGTGACACCCAACGACAGAACTGCCCTGCTTCTCAGCAGCCCTCCGCCCAGAGAGGAGCCACGCCGCCTTGCCGCCTCCCCAGATCGCCCCATCAGAGCCGTCCGGCCTCTCCTGCAAGAACGCCCCGAGGCTCCCTGGGGTGTACACCCTCCCTCCCGAAACGGCCCCAGCAAGCCCCAGGGCGTCCACCACAGGGCGTCCTGGTGGTCTTCCGCCGACGACAGGGACACCTCCCCCCGTGTGACCCTTGCTGGACGTCCGTCTTGGGCAGCTCAGTCGTCTTTCCTGGTCCTCCTCTCCCTCCTTCTCCAGGTGTGTGCGCCGATTCCCGCCCCTCTTACCTCTCAGGGTTTTTGCACTCGGGTGCTGGTAACCGCAGCCAGCCCGACAAAAGTGCCAAGTCGTGGCTGAAAGCAAATTCAAAAAACGAGCAATCTGGAAAAAGCTCATTCAGTTTAGGGCAGCATCCCGGACCCTCCTGCTGCTGCTTCTGTGACGCCAGGCAGGTGAGCCTAGCCTCCACTGTTCTCTACAGGAAAGCTGTGACGCTTGTGAAGCGAGTAAGAGGACTGTGCAAGAAACTGGCTCAGGGCCTGGGACATAACGAACAGCAAGCCTGGCTAAAATACGTGTAAATAGGCTGCATCCCAATTTCATTTATCTTGGTTTCCCAGCACTGCACACTTAGCAGACGTCCAATAAACATTTCCAAGGGAGATATGTGTGTGAATTACACTTGAAATTCCTTTGTTCACCGAACAAAAGTTGTGAGCACTCACTAGCGGCCTTGCTATATGCCGCCACCTGGGACCAACCGGTCGCCAGCCCTTTTAATGCAGTGAGCGAGACCGATGTTAAACACACATGCAAGTAATCACATTTACACGCTGTGATCAGTGGGAGAGCGGGGTTCTCGGCCTCGGCACCACTGATGACATGGACCACGCGACCCTGGCGCCAGGCTGCCCGGCTCCACCCCTGAGATGCCAGCAGCACCCCTGCCCTCGAACTGTGGCCACCAGAAATCTCTTCAAACGTGGTCATGTGTCTGTGGGGTGCAATTCCCCCACTCCGGGTCACAGGAAGTGAGGGGGGATTCTCTGAAACTGCTGCATAAAGGGACCCAATTTAGGCTCCAAGTTCAGAGGTGATCTGTCTGAGGAATCCTGAAGCTGAGACCCAGCTTGGAACACAGGCCAAGGAGGCGTGTTTAGGCAGGGGTCAGAGGCCCGCCGTATCCCCAACTCGGGGTTCCAGAGGAACTGGAAGTCCAGAGCGTCTGGACCGTGACATGGGGGGCAAGACTGGAGGGGGACGGCCATCCACGGAGTCTGTGAAAGGGGAGGGGCGAGGCCACTGGGCTCCACCATGGCACCACCACCTGCCCATGCACACATCCTCTCCCCTCTTCACCTGGCCTCTGTGTTTCACCGTCTCCCTGAGGATTCACAGGGAAGGAAAGCTAAAGGCCCATGTGACAAAAGATGCAAGCTGTGCATCAAAATCCAAGATCTCCTTTTCTCTCCAAGCAGACAGCCTAACTGGAGGGGCCGGCCCCGGCCGCAGGAGCAGCCCAGCACCTGGGATCCGGCCAGTGGGACGTACAGGGGTCCTGTCCCATGAAGCCGCCAGGTCCAGCCTGTGAGGTGCTAACGCTGCCTGGTCTTCCTTTCTCGGACCGCTCCCCGGCTATGCCAGTGTCAAGGGCACTGGGGGAAGGGACGCAGCGGCCACGGCCGCTCCTCTCGCAGCCTGGCCCTTCGGGGACCCTGCAGCCTGGGGCAGACTCCCACTTGCCCGCCGCCTCCGCCTCTGGAACAGCCACTCGCTGGCTACACGAGGCACAAGTAAACTCCTGTTGTGTTAAGCCCTGAAACTGGGAGGCTGATTTGCTAGTGAAACTGGCGATTATCCCAACAAATATTAGCAATAGTGCAAGAAACGCCCTCTCTGGGCGGAGGACACGTTACCCTAGGTCAATTGCTAAATGCAGAAAAGCAAAATGTCTTCCGGCCTTATCCAGCCCCTGTGAACAGCCAGGGAACAGCCAAGTCCTGACAGCTCAAATCATAAAAAGAACCATTTCACCCTCATGTTTTTAATGTGGGAAATACCCTGAAAACGAACAGGTAAGGCTTCCCTCCTTTTCAAAATACCATGCAGAGAATGTATTTTGCAAACATTTTAACATTAACAGTCAAAGGAGAAAATTCCCATAGCGATACAAAGTTCTGAACCCAAACATGACATAGCTAATAAATTCCAAAATTTTCTGGAAAACTACAACTACTACTATCGATTTGGAAATTAATCGATTACTTATCCATCACAGGACATAAATATCCTTCTCGAGGCGCATAAGACCACCTGTGCTCCGACTCGAAAGGTCTTTTATGTCGCGCACATCCCTTTTTCTCCACCAGACTTTTCTAAGCGTATGAACCCAAATGTCAATAGCTAGAGATGATTTCCACTTTTAAGCAATCATACACTTAGCAATCAACCGAGCAAGAGGAACAATCTGCTGTATATTTATTCAATGCACAACTCCAAATCTATGTAAGGTAGGGAGGCTGTCCCAGGGAAGGACGAAAGAAGCCTCAGCCAGAGCAGACAAGCCTCAGACATCTTGAATTTCAGCTGGCTTACGATACGGAAGGCGTTATTTTTATCACTAGATATGAAATCTAATATTAAGTTATGATAAATATTTTTAAGACTGCTACAAGGTATTTACAAGGAGGGACACAAAAATCCCTGGAATTTGTTTATAAAAAATTGTGATTTATTCTCGCATGTTTAAACATCAGTCACCTTCAAAGTGATGCCTTTTAGTGCCTCTGCCATTTTTGCTTCACCCCTTCCACATCAGCAAAAGCTTTTCCTTTGAGGGTTTTTTTCTTATCTGGGAAAACAAAAAAAAAGTCACTTGGGGTGAGATCAGGTGAATAGGGAGGGAGGGGCACCGAGTCATGTCGTTTTTGGTCAAAAAATGCTGAACACTCAGCGTGGTGTGGGCAAGTTGTGTAAATCACCCATCAGGAAATGGGTGGACGCACTGACTCTCCAAAAAAAATTCACTGCAGCTTGTCACAACACTAGCTGGTATGCTGATGCCAGTGGGTTCCTAGTACAGGGAAAGCCTGTACCATAAGGGGCCCACGTTCCAAAAAAGAATTCCAGTTTTTTGGGGTGCTCCCTTGAATGCGTGTGTGTTTGTGTGTGTGCGTGTGTATACACAAATGCATGTAGTTATGTGTATATATGCTGTTACAAAAGTTTGACG